>JAECWI010000197.1:0-2400000 GCA_018150345.1 Drosophila equinoxialis
CAAGAGGTTGGGTAGGCAGTACCGCAGACCTGAGTTTCAAATTTTGTATCGAAGAGACATCTTACAGTTATGTAGTTCACATTGGCACGCGAAGTCCATGTATCGGTCGTCAATGAGCAATAATCACGTTTAACATTGCTTTAAGTTTTTTTGTGAAGAATCCTCCTACATATTTTAAAAGCACGTCTTTTACATATGGGGACGACTTGGTATAACATATTTCGCATCTAGTGTATGTACAAATTGCTTAAGCTGACATTTTCAATAATGCTGAAAGGCTGCAAATCAAGTGCCACCATGCGAGCCAAGGACTTGTCAAACTCGGTCTTTCTGGCCGATGTCGAGCCATAGCATTCACTGCGAGTAAGAAATTGCGGTACATGGACGGTGATTTTTCTCAACTTTTTGTACGAATGGGTATACACGTTTCAGGTGTTCCATCAAATTAGATGTATTGCCACTGGTATGGTATTCTCTTCCGCAATGTCGACACTTTGTAAACATTTTATTTTTTAACCGGTTAAAATGAGACCAAACTCGGTCACACATTTTTTGCCCTTGCGATCGGTTTTTGCATTGGTGGCATCATCAATTAAATTAGAAGAAGCAGGCGTAGAGGAAAAAAGAATCTTATACTTATATTAAAATCGGACTATAGTTACTTTTGCATTTTGCAGACTTATCTGACGTAGAGACAAATTTGTCCATTTTGAATGAGGAATTGCCAATATTAAGAGAGATCACTTTGTTTTGTGTCCTAAAAATCAATATAAATAGTTATTTTGCAAAAGGTTCAATAAAGGTAGAATTAGACAACTTACACGTGCCTCGTGGGAATTTTCGACTCACATTAAACCATCGATATATCGACATCTTCCATCGATTTATCGAAAGCTAAATTTCCATCGATACTATCGATGGTCCCATCGATGGTTTCTCCACCTCTAATACACGAGTCTACGTACCAAATTTGGTGACTCTAGCTCTTATAGTCTCTGAGATCTACGTGTTCATACGGACGGACGGACGGACGGACATGTCTATATCGACTCGGCTGTTGATACTGATCAAGAAATATATATACTTTATGGGGTCGGAAAAGCTTCCTTCTGCCTGTTACATACATTTTGGCGACTTTAATATACAATTTCACCCTATGGGTGTAAGGTATAAAAAAAATAAAAATTATTCTTGAGTTAGTATTTTTTTCTCTATATGCACCCTAATGCGATTCCAAAAGACAGTGACATAGAAAAAGTTGACAATATGTTAGACCATGGATCTAAAGTAGCGGATTCAACCGCGAATGTCATAAATAATGTTGAAACTGTCTCGGTTGATTTGAAAATCATAACCTTAATGCTTGTAATAATTGTTATTCTTTTATTAACAAACGTTTTAACAAAACTATAAGTTGCACAATAAGTGCCTTAAGAAAAAATATTCCAGTAGAGCAGATAACCTAGATGTTGTTTAAGATGATAGACATAGTAGAAAAAGTGTATAATAGAGAACCCAATTTTAGAATAAATTCTTTGATAATATTGAGTAAATATTACGAATTTATAAAAATTGGTTTTCAAACAGAAAAAATAAATACTTTTAATTTATACAGCAAGCCCCTTAAAAAAATAATAACAAAAAATAGAAAAAGGGCATAGTAATGAGTACATTACCATATGTAATGGTAAAAACAGTAGAGGAAAACCATGACATACTTGGTTCTCAACAATAATTTTTGGTACGTTGCAATGCTGAATGTTGTAGACAAATATGGAATGGAATACGTTAGCACGAAAGATTAATGATCATAAAGATAAATTTGGAAAATCTTTCAAATGTATTAACTCAGATAAAGTCATAAGACCTGAAACTTTGATAAACCATGCCTCAAATACTGACAACACAGTATAATAACATATTATCAATAGTAAACAAATCTAATGAGAAATTAGCAAAAAGAGCATAGGCATCGAGTGTGAAAAACTGATAAAATCATTGAAAATAAGATTGAACAATATTAGTACTAGACGAAATATTGTAATAGTAATTCCAGAAGATCAAAGTCAGCCAGCTTGACGAAAAGCCAATTTGGACGGGTCCAAAACCCAATTGTTCCATTGATAATCTAGATATCGATAGTGACATCGAAACACTTGAAGAAAGTACAATGGCTAACCCACAGTTTGAATTAGACAGGCAATATGTTAGACAGGTTTCCACTTCGGTTCCTGGATTTGATGGTAAAAAGTTATCATTAAACAGATTCCTAACTTTCATTACGCATTGTGGAAAGAACTAAGGAGACCAAGAGGATATAGCAGTTGAGTTTATAAAATCAAAATAACTCGGCACAATCCTCTATAAAGTAGAAAATGAAACCACTATTGCAGGGATAATAAATAAGTCAGAAATGTAAAGGGGGATCTCCTGCGTTTTAAGGCGAACAATAACAAAAACAAAACCAAACGCTCCCGTTGCACAATGTAATTTGCGGGAAGCACGGGGCACCTTTTTTTACGGTTAGCCATAATGGGAAATTCTCTACAAGCGGTCTGTTTGTAATGTACACAATCTGGAATTAATCCAAATCATGCACATCCCCTCTTTGTCAAAGGATGTTATTTGATCCAAGAGGAGGTCAGCTTTGGCCCATATATATGTGTGTGGTAACTCTCGCAGTCCCGATTTATCAGATGTTATGATGGGCAAGAGCACCACAAATCAGGCCAAAGCCAACATGTACGGGCTGAATGTATCGAGAAGTTTTGGCCCGGGTGGGACTTCTGGCTGTCGGCTAGCAAGCAGTCTTTGGGGGGGGTTCTTTAGACCTGCCTTTCTCAATACACCCGTACTACATAAAATAAAACTAAGTCCCTAGAGCACGAATATTACACAATTACATAATAAAAGAAATTAACTAGAGTGATAGAGAAAGCGATTATATTAGTGTCACACGAATAGGGAAGCTATGAGGATGGTAGTATAGCTTCGCGTCTAAACCAATGATTTTCCTGTCGCAAGATTCTGGAAAATCCCAATATAATTCAGCTCACCGCTCACATTTCGGCACAAGGAAGATCACACCACTTTTACTCAAACATTATAAATGATATTTATTCACGAGGGTTACGGAATACCAAAATACTTCAATAAGTCGGAAACATAATCCGAGTTATACAAACTAAAATGAAGGTTCTTATAATAAACGGTAATCAAATTAAATAATTGGATAATTTCAGGCATCCAAAAGCACAACTTAGGAATAATATTGTAATGTTTTGGTGAATCTTAATTGTAAGGCGGATATATATAAACTTATCAGTAATAAAAATAAAAAGGTCAAATGAAATTTGGAAGTCTCCAACTTAAATTATTTAAATTCTAAATTATGGACCCGCTCACACAGTCAAAGGCGATTTACTTTAACTTTAATAATTTTCTTTTGATAATACCAAACTGGAGAGAGAACTTTTTCTTAATTGCGGCTTATTTGACGCAGAACTCGCTATCTTTTTGCCAAACAAAACAGGGAAATGCCAGAACGAACATGATTTTTTTGTCAAGAACTTAGGACTTACCCATCCGTCCGGTCCGTCGAAGGCCTTCGTCGTCCGCTGGATGATGCTTAGGAATAAAATGTTAAGTTAAATCAAGCGTTTGGCACTCCTAGGCAACACATGTGATCTGGTGGACTCTTAATCCGCAACAAGGAAACTGTCTCTGCCCGTATCCGATTCGGGCGGCTATTCCAATCTTGTTGACTTTGCCGAAATGTCTATGTGCCCTTCACGGTGTGCAGCTTTTGAGGCCTCGGTGTCTCAAAAATATATCTGGTTGATTTTCGGAACTCAAAAATGAAATTCCCTGTTCAGATTTTCGACATCCAATTTATTTATGGCTAAGTTTTCAAAAGAACTTATTAGACACTTCCAAATATCCAAATATCCACAAAAAAATTAACTTACGATAATCAGATTCACAAAACTCCACAATAATGGCTGTCCTATATGCTCCAAATTAATATTTAAATTATAATTCGACTGGATGGCCGAGAAAATTTCAGATTTAAATTTTTATATTTTTTCTGGAGGAGCAGCGTGGTTTAGGCGTCTAGCCAGGGCGGAAGTTCGTCAGAAAAGAGTGTGACCAATGCATGCGATCGCGCATAAAGCCTCCTCGCTAGGGCTGCACTAGCATAATTATCGAACTTCTAAGCTCAGCTGATCACTTCCATCGACACAATTACCCACCCCTTACCGATTTGTAACTAACGCCTTAAAATTTAAAAATTAAACTAACGGCAGAAACTGGGCACTACAATTTGTGACCACCAAGAACCATTTACCAAACGATCAATTCTTTCAGTAGTAGCAAGAATGTTTGACTTCTTATGCAAGACTTGACACTCAAGGACCTAGATTGGGATGAGCCTGTCGATGGTCGAATTAAGGAAAGATGGAAAGAACTTTTACAGGATATTAAAGACTTATCAAATCTACAAATACCACGATATGTAAGCACATCAAAAACGTATCGATGCGAAATACACGGATTCGCTGACGCATCCGAAAGAGCCTACGGATGCTGTATTTAAGTTCGATCAGAATTCCCGAGTGGAGTCAAAGTCACTTTACTCGTTGCGAAATCAAAGATAGCACCTACCAAGACACAGTCATTGCCTAAGTTAGAACTGTGCGGAGCATTGTTGCTCAGTCGGACTTGGCGCAAATTCGAAAGGACATTAAAATTATACATCGACAAGGTATACTTTTGGACCGATTCAAAAATTGTTCTGCAATGAAACTTCATGCATCAACACTAAATTGTTTTGTAGCAAATAGAGTATCAGAGTTACAACAACACACGGAAAAAATAATATGGAAGCACGTCCCTTCTACTAAGAATACAGCAGACATTGTTTCTCGTGGTTGTCGGACATCAGAGCTGCAAACAAGCATGTGGATAACAGGGCCAACATTTTTAAAATTGTCTAAGGCCGAATGGCCAATTCTTAGGGAACCCCTTCCGTCGCCTATCGAGGTAAGAACCAAGTCAGCACTTCTTTGTAGCAGAGCAGACAACGCTAATTCACAATCTATTCTTAATATGATCATAAATAATTCTTCATCGTATATTCGAATAGTTCGAATTGTTTCATACCTCTATCGCAGCGTGAACAAAGTGAAGCCTGATCGCACTCTAAGTTCATCATCAATAGCCGATATTCGCATTAGTGAGACAGAAATGTATCAATCGTCTTGGAAAATTGTTGCACTAATACAACAAGAATGTTATGCTGATGAAATATCTTTACTAAAAAACCAAACAAACCTTCACACCATGTTTACAGCGTTTGACACCATTCATGCACACAATGACATTTGGACAAACTGCAGTATGTGTAATGAGAGTCGGAGGACGTCTTGAAAACGGAGACCTTCCATTCAACGCCAAGCATCAGGCCCTGCTACCTCAAAATCATCGTTTTACAAAGCTATACATCGAATTCTTGCACAACAAAAATCTTCATGCTGGCCCAAAGTTTATTTTATCTCTTTTACGAGAACGAATTTGGGTAATCAACGCACGAGCGTTGATTAGAAAAGTTGTGCGAAGCTGCATTCGCTGCTTTCACTTTAAACCTCGCCTAATAACTCAACTAATGGGCAATCTACATGCTGATCGACTACGAGCTGAAAGACCATTCCTAGTAACAGGAGTAGATTTTTGCGGCCCTTTTTTCACGTCTTACCGGAAGGCCGCCGTACAAAACATATGCGGCAATTTTTGTATGTTTTGCTTCAAAGGCAATTCATATTGAATTAGTCTCCGAATTGTCAACAAATGCATTTCTGCTTTGTATACGTAGATTTGTAGCGCGCCGTGGTGTACCATTGCGCATGGTTTGCGACAACGCCACAAATTTTGTTGGCGCCGCTACAAGGCTAGCTGAGTTTAAGTCAAAATTGTTTACCTCAGTCGTCATAGGTCACATAAAAACATATAGTTCAATTAAAGGATTTAACTTTTGCTTTATTCCCCCTAGAGCTTCACACTTTGGCGGCCTCTGGGAAGCGTCAGTAAAATCAGCGAAGACACTGTGGAAGACACAGATGTGGAAGCTATCCTTAATTCAAGGCCAATAGCACCCACTTAAGATGACCCCAACGATTTCAATGCTCTCACTCCTGGGCATTTGCTGATTGGAACCGAATTAACGTCAGTACCAGAATCATTACTTTACCAGTCCACGGACCCTCCCGGAACGGAACTTCGGTATCTGGATAGATGGCAGCGAGTGACCTATTTGAAACAACAATTCTGGACACTGTGGGCACGTTATGTTCATAACTTACAACAACGCAGCAAATGGATTTACGGAAAACCAAATGTGGCCTTGGGACAACTAGTTATAGTACACGAAGACAACGTGCCGGCTCAACATTGGCCTTTAGCAAGAGTAGTGTCTGTAAATGCCGGACCTGATGACAAAATTCGAGTAGTCAAACTTAGGACTGCAAAAGGAATCTTCAAAAGGCCAATTCACAAGATCGCTCCGCTTCCAGAATCCTTTATTTGAAAGTTGGTTCTTTCAACAGTGGGAGCATGTTGGAGGAGAACTCCTGAATTTAAACTCATTAATTTAATTATTACGAAATATTAACCATTGGGTTAAATAGCTAAACTATCGATATATCGCAAGCTCAAGGAGAGTTCAATCTAGCATCACTGTTGGCTCTCTTCTTGCGTTTCCCTTTACACTTCACTTTGAATTACTCTCTCTCTCTCGTAGCATATAAAAATTTATGCAATCACTGTAACAAGAGAACTCGAATGCGACGGACGCAAAAAATAAATGTAAAACTACATAACGTCGTCTAATCTGTTTCGGGAAGAATGTGGCAAGGGAAGTTTGATTCATCGAATCCAACCGAGTAGCAGTTTATTATATGGCCGAGAAATTGGCCAACAGTTAGAGTGCATTTTTATATTCCTTAAAATTTGTATAATGTATTTGCAAAGTCCATAAGATGGTGAGCCAATTGACGAACAAATTGGTCTCAATGGTGTCCCTTCTTTGTGTATTTTTGGTAGTCCATATATTCTTGATGAGATCGCCGTAGTTGTAGTCATTCTGTTTGCGCACACATATACAGACAATTACTTGACAAAAAATAGTTCATAACTCCACGTTAAACGGTGCTGACGTGTCAAATAATGTATGTAAAACATACAGACTATTACTTGACAAAAAATAGTTCATAACTCCACGTTAAGCGGTGCTGACGTGTCAAATAATGTATGTAAAACATAGTTAATTGTCACATAATTGTTAAATGTTTCTTGTACTTTTTGTAGTTGCCCTGAAAGTCGGTTGCGCAGCGGCAACTATATCGGTAGAAAAATAAACTAAAAACTGCGGTTTTTTATTTTTATTTTAATTAATTGACCTGAAGTCTGATGACGTCAAAATATACCAACACAAAGGTCGCAAAAACTATCACAATGACAATCGATATATCATTTTCCATTTATCGGACCACCCTCGTATGGCCTTGTTAGTGATGCCGTCAATGATGGAACCTCTTATCTTGGAAGTGGACTTCCTCCGAAACATACGAACTTCTATACGATGTAGCGGTTATCTCTGAATTCGCCACCTTTTGTTAAACCCTACAGGTCTGCCGAATCCTTATTTCGTCCATGGGTAAATTCCGAAAATAATACGCAATCCAATCTGTGAACTTGGCAGTTCTTGTTTAAACGTCCCCTGCGTAACACAAACTCGATGCGGAAATCGCTTAATTTGATGGGCTTAACGGCGTAACCCAGATAACAAATCATATCATTGTCCTTAAAAACGATATTACCCTCGCAATCCCGCTCAGCAGCAGATTATCAAAGACTCTGTAGACGCCCTACTGAAGGCGTTTCGAGCCGCATCGAGCCATCATAAACTGGAAGACCGGTGAAACCCGCATGTGTATAGACTTTCGAAAATTAAACGCTAAATCTCTATGCGAGTGGGTATTGGTAAAGGAAATAGTTAAATTCTATAAATATTCTTACGGAATGAATAGTGAGATCGGCAATGGAACTCCAGCAATACAAGTTCTAGATACATTAGAGACGAGATAAGCTTGATGTGATAGCTGATGCCCTGCCGCGGCAGCCCTTGAATGTGTTAAACTTGGTACAGCAAACGGATCCTAAATGTAAATGCGGCAGCAAGTACCGGAACGCCTTGGCGATTTTCCTAGGCTAGATGCTGAACCTAAACGAAACCGGCTTGCAAGATGCCCTTTAGTCAAGTAACGGAGTCTTTTGATGCTGTATGTAACGAGATTGGTGTCCTAATATCGGAAGTATTGTCATGCTCCGACATTTGTTGTCTAATGCTACTAAAGTTCCCCGGGCAGCCTGGCCCACTGTGCAGTGGTTTATAGGTGTAATAGACTGACCAATATTAAATTTCACGACAATAGCTGGGAAAATAACGAAGTTATTGAGAAAAGTCACTGTTCGTGACTTTGCCGTTTGTATGGCAGCTATATGATATAGTGGTCCGATCCGGCTGAATCCTAATACTGCACAAACTGTGCAGTATAGACAAGCCTACATGCAAAATTTCAGCTCTGTAGCTCTTACGGTCTAGGAGGAGTTCGCGTCGATCCAGACGGACGGACGGACTGACATGACTATTTGAACTCGTCTCGTCGTGCTTATCAAGAATATATATACTTTATATGGTCCTTCTATGCGTTGCACACTTCTGACCAAAATTAATATACCCTTTTTGCAAGGGTATAATAAAAATGACATTTTGATAGCTAAATTCAGCTCCCAGCTGGTAATCATGTTTGTTTTGTTCAGTGTATTTGCATACATATGTAAATAAATTTGAAAATTGGTCTCAAATAGTCCAATTAAATTATTCATCTTGCAAGAATTTTTCCGCCAACTGGGACTATCCCTATAGATAACGATGGTGCAAAGAGATGAGCTCAAGGCAGAGTTGGAATGTAGATTAGAAATATTGAGTTCTAATGTCGATGCTGCGCTGAGATATCAAACTCGAGTAGAAACATTTTACTCCGACCATGAACACAGGTCATAGCTAGAAGAGCTGTAAAGGGGTGGGAATGGGTTTTTGTGCAAAAAAAACACATTTTTTGTGATTTTCTTTGGAAATGTGTGTTGAGAAAATTCATTGAAACCTTTTGTACATTATTTAGTATACTTTTAACAATATTTACAAAATTTTTAATAAAAAAAATATTTCAAAACCAGCCGGTTACAAAGCTTTTCAGTGAACATGGCAGAAAAAAGCAACTTGCGGCGTTCACTGCATCTCGGTCGGAAATTATCTGAAGTCAAAAACCATTTAAATTTAGTTCAAGTATCCTTAAATCCTCCCCCTATAGCCTGCGATTTTTAAAAAATTTTTTATTTAAGTCTAAAGTCAAAATTTAAATTTTTTTCGCGAAAAATTCCTCCAAACTAAACGTTGAGAGGAGATATTTTATACATAGAATATATCCACTAAGTTTGAAATGAATCGGTTAAGTAGTTTTTAAATGACAGTGAACACGGACTTTGAAAAAGTCGTTTTGAGGAAAACGCGTTTGAAAGTTTTTTATACTCAATCAGCTTCACTGAAGGCCAATCAGTTGAAGCGCTATTTGTCTGTTTTACTCCGATTTACTTCAAATTTTCACACAACACTCTAAAGATTTAAAAAAAAAAATAAAAAAAATTGATAAAATAAAAATTGCAAAACCAATACCACCGCTTAAGTCCGCATTAGTCCGATACCAGCACGCTTCAGAAACAATCATTCGTACCACCAACTCGTTCTCGTCTTCCGAATTCACAACTACTGAAGTTTAGTGCGGAGCACTCAGAGTTTCAAAATTTTAAATCGTTCGAAATCCTTGTTCATAATGGCATGTCAATTCTCAAGATAGACAAATTTAAAGCGTTCCTGGGCAAATTCGATAAGCCTTAAAAAAGTTTATAACAATGACTGCCATATTTTCTTGGAAAATATTTCCGCGCTATTTCTTCCTCTCATGATACGCATGTGACAGCTCCGAATAACATGATTCTTACTGCTGCATTCGTTGGTGTTAGAAGTAAAGCTGGTGAAATCGTGCTAGTCAGAGCTTTGCTTAATGGTTGTTCTAAGACCAATTTGATAACCGAAGAAATGGACAAACGATTACAGTTTCCTAGAGAAGGGTCTCCAATCGACTTGCTTGGGACGGCTGAATCCAATATACAAGATTAGAAATTGCTAAACACGAAAGTGAATTTCAGAGTGAAGACTTCGGAGTTCTGCTGTCCATTTCCGCATATCAGCCACCTAAAACCGTCAATATCACTGCACTTGGGCACTTGCACTGTCTGGTGCAAGTCGAAAGTTTGAAAGTTATATGGATCGAAATTGCTCCACCTAAAATAATATAGTCGAAATTTACCATTCAAATCGAGCGCAATTATTTTTTTTTTTTTTTTTTTGGAATCCCGTCATCTTAACGTGGAAATAATTTAAATACCTTAAGAGGGGTTTCTACCTTGTCCAGAAAAAGCGATATTTTTCCAGAATTTTCAAAGTTGTTGGAAAAAGTTTATACCACGGTTCCATTTTTTTCGGTGATCTGTGTACAGTATGGAGGGGAGGGTATTCAATAATGGCATCCCCATTTCGTCCTTATGAAAGTCCTACCGTTCGCAAATTAAGTTTGAAACCAAAAATAAAAATTTTTTTTATTGTGGAAGACTTGATACTTTTGTGTTGTTATCTTTGTTGTCTTATATTGGTTTACAGCAATTGTAAAAACAACATGTATACATGTTTTAACAACGGTTAGTTAATTAAGGCGAAGCCCTTTACACTAATTCTGATGGCGCCCAAGGGTATGGACATAAAATAGGTGGAATCTGCAGTTGCAAGCTTTGCCGTTCTTTTCTCGCTTCATGTCGTTTGAATTCCCAACTACTTTTAGCGTTGAAGACATGGTATGGCCATTACAACTGTGGATTCTTTAGCAAAGAATGCTGATAGAACTTGGTGGTTCTTGAAATAGCTATAGAGACAACCTGTTCACCTTTTGTGCTGCCTATGACTTAAAATCTTATAAATTAGTAAGATTTATTGACCTGAAGCGGGGTGAAACCCAGTTTTGAATAATTGTTAAATGTTCTTGTACTTTATTGTACTTGCCCTGAAGACGGTTGCCGCTGCGCAACCGAAATATATCGGTTACAAAAATAAATTAAAAACTGCCGTTTTTATTTTTATTTCAATATAAAGACCAAAAGCCTGAAGACAACAAACATATTATTTTCTTAATCTAGACACTTTTTCGGATCGCTGGTTTACAATTGGGAAAAAACATAAAAATTTTAAAAATTGAGATTTTTTTTGAAAAAATTGATTTTTTGCCGCTTTGTCGTTACATATTTTTTTTTTAAATTAGCAATTCCTAATATTTTTCGCAAATTCTACTACAAGCGATGCAGAATATCCTAAAGAACATGTGAAAAAATTTTCACAGCAATTAATTAATTTTTGAGCCCTTTGGGACTTCCAAGAGCTGCGGCACAGTATACATAAATAAAGGGCAGCATATAAATTTCCAAGCCAACGTTACCTAAATTTTATTAAAAGCAGCAACATCAACGCTCTGAACAAAATCATTCAACTTTTCAATTTCTTCAGCCAGCCAATCAATAGAAATTTTTTCATCTTCAACAACACAGGAAATACTTAGTTTTTGAATTCCAAATGCCACTGGCACGAGTTTAGATGCCCCCCATAATAATCCGTCCGAAAATATTTTCCTAATTTCTTTTTCCATAACCTCAAGATTCGTTTCGTCATCCCAAGGTTTAACATCAAGAATTAAGCTAGATTTTGCAATAATAGTCGATTTTCTTGCTTTTTTTGATGAATATTCGGCTAATCGTTGTTCTCTTATCCACGCCTTTTCAGCAATTTCCTCATCACTTTCAAACTGGTCATCTTTATTACTGGTTTCCTTTCCATTAGGAAGCTTAATTTTTTGTTCAAGCGCCTTCAGTCGTGTAGTCACTTCTCTATATAAATGACTTAATTCAGAGATAGTAGATTTTAATATCTTATTATCATTTTCTAGAAATAATATCCGCGCCAAAATTTCTGTCTTAGATCCCGGGTTTAAATCAACTTCATCAATCTGAAATAAAGAAAGTAGAATTGTTGTTTAATAACTTAAAAACGTATTTTTTATTTCAGATTGTCTGCGAAGAAAGTATATTCTTTCTTATTGAACGTATATGTGAAAATCTAATCACTGGCTGCAGTTCGACATCCACACGAAAATTTCTACCTTCCTCATACAATTAGCGTACATTAAAAATTACAAAAAAGCTTCTGCTCTCTGGCGTGACGGTCGTGTTTTTGATGGTTCCCGATTTTTTATCAATATTTATTGGTGCTGTCAATTATTAATTGTGCTTAGTACGGATACGCGTTAGCCGGTGCGTTTTCCTGGATACGCTTGCGTTTTATTTGCATTATTTGCCAAATTAATAAGTTTTTTTCGTGCTTAGTGTTTGGTGTTTCTAATTTTTTTGTCTGTTTTTGTTTATTTTTTCTCTCGTTATTGCTTCTGCAGTTGCTCCCATCATCTCCCCAATCATACCATAATTTTAGTTGCCTCTTCTTTGTGCTTGCGTTCAGCTTCTCTCTCGCGTAATGCCGACTCTCAAAGCTCGGCTTATAACTGTTCTTGCATTTTTTCTTGTGCTGTGCGCTCTAGCTGTCTCTTTATTTTATTTGTAATTATTGGTTTTGTATCGATAATTATCTTAGTGCAGTGTATTTAAATTTTATATACTTTGATATATTTTTTTTTTTTTGTGTTTTTTTTTGTTTTTCAATGGCTTGTTTGTCTACTTGGAAGCATGCTGATCGTTTTGATAATCAGTAGAGACCAATAAGTTGTTGTTCGATAATTTAATTCACTTTTTTGGTTTGTCTGTGTGTTAGCCTGAGCTTGGCTTAATGCGCTGGACTTGCCCATCTTGTGCCAGCCAGCAGCTAGATTTTAGCCGTATGTACAAGAATCTCTGTTTAAAGTTTCTTTAAACAAACGAGGAAAACAGCCGTCCAATTAATGTGACTCTAGCGTACATTTATCGCAATTCAAGTTTGTTCCACCTTCTGAGAAGTTCCCACAGAAGTGTACCCTTGACTTGCCTCAAAAGCCAGCCCTCTCTGTTACATTTTCGCCCATTTTACTTTCGCCTGCACCATCATATTGGCCCTTTTTATAGTCTTCTTTTCAAATTGAAGTACCTATTACAAGCCATGGTATCATTCCCCCTTCCTCCGCCAGTCTTTTTATAATCCGCTTCATAAAAACGGTAGCAAATCGGATATTTCTAACTACCTTGACATTGCCAAACTTTCCGCATGAAAATTTTTTCATCTTCCCTTCAGCCTCTGTCAGCATGGCGTCAGAAAAGGTCGTTCGTCGCTTACCAATAATTTAGAATTGACTACCCTTGTAAACCATGGCTTCGGCAGTGTCAAACTGATGTTACCTATATGGATCGGTTGATCATTCTTTGCTCCTAACGAAACTTCAAATTATGGGATTTTCCCCGAAACTATCTGCTTGGTTAAAATAGTTTATTATCGGAAGAACCCAAAGGGTGTCTTCTCGTTCCCCAATGCATTCATCTTAGCCAACTGGTATTTGCCCTGTTTATAAATGATTTGCCCTTCAAGCGTGCTCATGTTTGCGGATGACGTCAAAATATGTTGTTCCGATAATGAATGGTACATCTTTCCTTCTTTCGAATCTGATCTCGAAGCATTCTGTGATTGGTGCCACGTTAATAAATAATAAATTGAGTCGTTTGTCTCCATTCCTAGCTCAGTACTTTATGAAGTCTGATCTGTTTGATACTGTGTTATCATTTTAGATTTAGGCGTAATTGTTGACCCAAAACTGTTTAATCTTCATATATCGCCAATTGTCAACAAAACATGTAAGTCGCACACAGTTCAAAGTTTGGACATCGCATTACTGATCACATTGGCTGTGAATCGGGTTGCTTGCTAAGCCCTTTAAATTTCCAAATTGCTTTGCGTAGATTAGACAATCTGGTGACAGCTCGTATTTTGAAATTGTTACAAAATAGATTAGAGGGATATTTCATATTTTAAATTTGTTTCAGTAGGTTTTTAGTTTTGTATTTTAAAATTAAGACGCAAATTAACAATTTGTTACTTATTTCTTTTGAAAATGAATTCTTTAATTTTTTTCTAATCTTGTCTTAAGCTTTTTTTGATTTAAGTAAATAAATAAATTTATTTTATTTTAATATATTAATCGGTTCAGCTGTTATCAATACCAACATAGTTCCCGATTTACTTATTGCTTACTTATATACACAACACATTTGTAAATAAAATCAGTTCATATTTTAATTTTAACGAATAAAGATTGGGGTATTTTCTTTCATCCTGGAATCCCTATTCATTTTGGTCCTTCGTGAAAAATAAATTCTGCAGTTTTGCCAAACCATTGGTAACAGACTCAGAGATTGAATCAGCTCCTTAAAATCTGAGACCCTATGCAAATGGGCTATTGCATAAATTTGAAGAGCCCAACTCAGAGAAATAATAAACGGAGCTTATGCATAGGTTTGCATACTTGTTACACTGTACGTGTAACGCAGTGAGCGTGGGCACCGGTGGCCAATGCATACGTTCTCCGCTCGAGTGGCCTATGAAGCGAATATCGGTTAGGAGCATTTCAAGCCCATGATACAAGGGGGCCTTGTTCGAAATGAAGCGAGGACTATGCTTATCAAACGGGGAGTAGCGGGGGCAACGTGCAGATGCAAGGCAAGGCGAAAGACATAAAAGCGTTGCACAGTTGGGCCTCTGCTTGGATAGCGCAACTTTTAAACTGAATATTGAGCGATTTCAACAATCGATATTGGATTTATCTGAAAAGTATGTTATTTATTAAAAGCATGTTATATAAATTTTAATAATTACTTAAATTGTTATTGAACTAGAAGCGTTTAAAAAATATTGGCGTTTTTTAACTTTGGTGGAACTTTACTAACAGGGATCAACCTGACTACATATGTAATTACATGTAGGTGGCATATTTACCAATCAGATGTACATATATGGTCCCAATATGAGGAGACTTGCGACACCGATGCCTAAGTCATAAAACTAAGAAAACCTCGCATAAAAATGCGATGCAGGTATAAGGAAGAAGAAAAGCGCATGCGTATTTGCCTATAGCTTCTTTGCATTTAAATGCTAACATTGCGTAATACTGTTTTGTAAATACTACCTGTTTATATAAATATATGCCTTTATACAATATTAGATTGCTAATTACGTGCTTTGGAAAAACTGACAAAACAAGACTGACAAGGTAAATGTTATTTAAGTTGTTGAAAAATTGGTCCTAGATATGCTACATTTCGTGGAAAAAATTAAGTTTGGTTTGAGGAGTATACGAGATTCTTAGATTCGGAGAAAGAAGAAGGTAGGACTGAAAGTTGACTGCCCAAAGCACGGATACGGAAACACGAATTATGAAAATACTTCTAGGAGATTTTTTGAAAAAGATGAAATGACATCTTTAATAAAAGGAGAGAGAGAGATCATAAAAACGTTTGCTGTTATCTTGAATGCTATAAATTGCAAGGAAATGCTAAATAGTGAAAAAATTGCCGAATTTACTAATATGCTTAAAACTGCTCAACTTTACCCCAACTTACCCCAACGGTACATAGGGTTGAATAAAGACCTTTTTAACATGCTGGCAGTCTATTCAACTCTCTCCGTCTTTATGATATCTGTATAGTGCACCATATCTCATGTCTTCCACGTTTAGTCTTTCAAATCGTAAGAATTTATATATCTTTGTTTGGAATGCATGAACAACTATATATTCCTACACAATTATCGCAGTTATATTAAGTTTTTGCAAAATAAACATCAAAATATCGATATCGATCGTTATGTCGTTTAAATCGTAAGAATTTGTATATCTTTCTTTTTTTAATCTATATATCTTTCTTTTTTTTTTAACGTCCGAATCGTGGCATCGAGGAAGGAAGTTGTCATTTAAAAAAATTACACCTAACATCTCTTTACACTTACAGAGTGTACACAAAAACAGAGCTGAAGAAAATGAATGTGGAGGAGCGGAACTAGGAAGCATTACAAAGTAGTAAGAGACAGAGGAAACTTTCGTTTAGTATTTGCCTAAACTCCTTTTTTATTTACAAAAAAAATGTATTAAAATATAGACGGAGATGTATAGACTAAGACTACAGAGCAAATGTACAGGAAATGTATTCATACTCATTTTTGAATGTGTTAGGTGCCTTACACAAAACAAGGGATCAAATGCCCTTGAGTCAGGGTCGAAGAGAACTCAATGAGACATTGTCAAAAGTTGTCTGTAAACCAACTTCTGCGTTTGTAGGCGCTGAGAATTTTGTGCCGTCACCTGTAGGTAATTAGCTACGCCAAATTAAATAAAACCATTTTTCTCAAAGACTATACTAGCTAGAGACACCAATTTTGGTACGTGTACTGGCTTAGAACGAATGCAGAAATTAAATAAAACTGATTTTCGTGGACCTGTTACGTGGACCCTGCTGAAGATTACGAGGTATACGAGGATAAACATGAAACGGCGAATGCTCGCCTTAAGGCTTTACGGGCTGATTTGGCATCGTCTCAGCAACTATTGGTTGAGAGATTGCTCTCGCCACAGCAATCTACTTTTCGTCAGGCTCAATGTCGGTTGCAGCGCCGACAACAAGAGATTGTGAGTTACCCAAAATCCACATCAAGCCCTTTGGTGGAGATTATAAGAAATGGCATGCTTTCAAGGACCTGTTTGAGAGTACCATTCATGGAAAGGCAACACTAACAAATATACAGAAGTTTCATCACCTGAAGTCATGTGTCACAGGAGAAGCAGCGATACTCATCTAGCATTTGCCTGTCGAAGATGCTAATTACGAGGTGGCATGGAAATCGTTAAGTGATCGCTACGAAAAGCTCCGTTATTTGGTGAATTTAATTATGGATACATTCACCGCCTTGCCTAAAGCTGATGGGCAAAACTCAGCATCGCTACGCGCTCTGACGTGCGGAGCCAGTGATGTTATTCGGGCTTTAGACGCTTCTGGACAATGGGGCCGTGACTGTTGGCTCATATACTTGCTCATCAACAAGGTTGATGAGGCTACCAGACGTCAAGCAAGGTTACACCTTTGCGAAGGAGAAGCACCTGTACTTTAATGGTTTAACATGGAGTAACCGCTTGCAAGCGCCGCCATCATTCTATGCTGCATCCTAAGGGCTATTCTACACAGCATAAGAGCATAAGAGCACCAACGGCGTCAGCAGTAGCCATGATGACCCATTAAGCCATTGGTACACGTGCGAAATTCCCAAGGAGCCTTGCATACGTGCCGTATTTTAGTGGATACCGCCGTTGGGGCTTGCACGCTCGCCATTTCGAGTTGCTACATCGGGCATCTCAGATGTCAAGGCGGGAATAACCAGTGTTTTCTGCTCTTTTCAAATGATGTCTCGTGTGTCGAGTCATTCCATCGATATTATGCTCACGTCTTAGGCAAGGTCACCATTGGCACGTGAAAGTATTGATGCTTCATCACTGTCAGTATTTAATGGATACCGAATGGCTGACCCGGACTTCAGTTCAGACTCACAATTTGCGGATACATTTCAAGGAGCGAGATCGCGCTATCTCGCAGTCGAGCGTTGTCTAATGAAGGATGCCAGCCTAAAGTTAAATATACTCAGTTCATGAGAGAGTATATCCAGCTGGGTCACATGCAGGAAGAAGCTGCAGACGAAGCCACAAACGTCTCCAAGATGCCATTCTAATGCCACACCCTCCAGTTATAGGTGAAAAGCTGTGGGTGGTGTTCGACAGTTCATTTCAAGATCGGGATGGACAATCTTTTAACGATGCACTTCATATTGGCCCATGTATACAACGCATCCTGTTCAACGTTTGTCTGTTTAGACAGATTTCAGTAGCGCCTAAACATCAAGATTTTCAACGAATCCTTTGGATCGAAGACCCGGGGGCGAATACGAGTTTCCAAGGGCTACTAGGATACTTTTGGATGATACGTCGATGACGTATTGACAGGGGCCATGGAGGAACAGGAACTGCTCGATATTAAGGAAGAGCTGGTACTCCTTATGTCACGGGCACAACTGGAGCTTAGCAAATGGGTCTCGAATATGAGTTGTACTAAACGACAAGTGCTGTCTGACACGGCACGCATATTTGACCCACTCATTATTTTGGCGCCAGTGGTGATTAAGTTTAAAATCCTGCTCCAGGAATTATGGCTGCTTAATCTGGATTGGGACTCGGAACTGCCAACAAAGCAAGCGCTCTTATGGCAAACTTTCAGAAAAGACATTTTGACGTTAAGGAACCTGAAGATACCACGATTTGTAGACAATCAACCCGATGACATCGAACTACAAGAATTTTCAGATGCTTCTTTAAACTCTTTACTCTTTACTCTGCTGTCATTTACAACCGTGTGACAACCTAGATGGAAGCATCGGAGTGGCACTCATTGCAGCTAAAACAAGAGTTTCACCACTAAAGCAGAAATCGCAACCACGATTGGAACTTTGCGGAGCTCTACTGTTAGCTCGTTTGTTTCAAGCAGTAAAATCTGGTCTGCGCCAGAAGGATGCTAAGATATACGCACTGACAGATTCAACAAACGTTGTGTCATAGCTTTCGCATCAACCCTGTAAACTGAAAATATATCTTGCCAACCAGACTTCAGAAATACTAGAGACCATACCACGTAGCGCTTGGACACTTGTCAGCACTAAGGAGAATCTTGCGGATTGTGCATCAAGAGGCATGCTAGCGGGGGGAGTTAATAAGCTTTGATTTATGGTGGAAGGGACCATCTTGGCTGCACGACTGTACACTATACTCAGAGACAATGAATAGACCACAACCATGCTGCTTAATTCGAAAGCTAGCAGCAGAACTTGAGTTCAAAACCAAAATCTTGACAACTATTTCCAAGGATATTAAAGGTTTCCAATTTGATGTAATACTCGAAAGAATATCATCTTGGAGTGGTCGCATATGTTTTTCGTTTTGTTCATCGATTCAAATCAAGCCAGCCTATATATTCTGGACCTCTAAAGTTTGATAAAATTACCAAAGCAAAGATGTTTTGCCTACGACAGGTACAAAATCGATTCAATGACGATAGACAGCTGCTCTTGAGGAAGCAGTCTTTGGAGCGCCGATCAACTTTAAGCAAACTACCTTCCTTCGTTGACAAAAATGGAATTGTACGTGTGGGTGGACGTTTGGAAAGGTCGCAGTAGTTTTGCAGAAACACCATCGCCTTGTGAAATTGCTGCTGAAGCATGAGCATCAATTCAATCTTCATCCAGGAGTTTCAGCAATGTTTGTAATAATGCTCTGGCAAATAGAATCAGTCGTTAATTCGCGACCATTGTGCATAACATCGGATACTGAGATTGCCTACCTGTCACCGGCGGTATGTTGAGGAACAAATTGTCATTTTATTTATATTTCTCCATATTTTGCTTTTGTTTTTGTATTTTATAAGTTTTTGTAGAATTCGCTGGCGCCAGTCTGATACTCTCTGTCTCTGTCTCTCTTATAAAACCTATATGACCTACGTAGATGCGTAAGAATTGAAAACTTAGTAATAAGCAAGCAAACGAACGATCAAGACGTGTTCTAGCAGTTGCAGACACAGTTCAGTACAGTTACAGTAAAAATAAAGTTAATGAAGTTTGCCTTGAGGAGTATACGAGATTCGTAGATTCGGAGAGGGAAAAAGGTATGACTGAAAGTTGACTGTCCAAAGCACGGATACGGAAACACGAATTTTGGAAATACTTGTAGCAGATTTTCGGAAAAAGATGAAATGACATCTTTCATATCAGTTGTTAGTCAAGAAATCAAGGAAATAGTAAATGGTGCAAAATTTGCCGAATTTACTAATATACTTCAAAAACTGCTCAACTTTTGACTGAATTGTATCCGCAAAAAAAAACTTACCTCCACGGTAAATAGGATTTTGGTTTACGGAAAGGATTTAATACAACATCAGTGTTTACCAATTGAAGAGGTATCGGAAGAACCACAGGAATGTAAGAACAAGGACTATATAAGGTTTAGATACACTAACACATTAAAAACTTCTCGTGTTAGACAAAATGAAGACCTTTTTAACATGCTGGCAGTCCATTCGGAACCACTTGTTGCATCACTGAGACACGTGCGATCCAACTATAGTCCCGAAATGGTAAGTTAATTAGATATTGTTATTTTATACACGGTATATTGTATATTTAAAAAAAAAAATTACAAAAAATTGTGATAGTGCTAGTTTTAGCGACCTTTGTGTTGTTATAGTTGGTTATTATCAGGTCATTTGGTTGAATAAAAATAAAAAACCGCAGTTTCTACTTTCTTTTATATACCGATATATTTCAGTTACGCAGCGGCAACTGTCTTCACGGCAACTACAAGAAAGTACAAGAACATTTATCAATTATGTGACACTTAACTAACCAACTATGAAAAATAACCTCCACTATAAAAAAAATATGAAAAAAAATTTGAAATTGTTAAAATTCGTTTTTTTATGTCTTGTTTATTCTTCCTCGTTGGCTAAAATAATTTTTAACTGAACTTCATGGTCAGAATCGATATCCGAATCAGAATCTGTATTTTCCAATAAAAAAGCTAGTGGTTCTTCAATAGTAAGAGGTGTGACTTAATTTGGAATCAATTTTTTTTTAGATCCGAGCAGTCTTTATCTCTTACGACTTTCAGAACTGTCGCCAATTCATTCTGTTTGGCTTTCTTTTTGCAGAAACTGAAGCCGCGTTGAGCAAATAAGTGCAAAAATAACTATCCCATCAAGGTCACATGCGAACTTTCTTTTTAGGCGCTCTCCAGCATCTGAATAGTTTAACTTCGGTCTACCCATTGCAGATAAAGGCAGTTCCGTCATCTTTTCATCTAACATCAAAATAATTGACTGCGAAAGCCACCTTGCGTGTCGAGCCTTAAATCTTTGCAACATTCGATTGCACTGCGGCAAATATTTTTTGATGTGATTGATAAAACTCCGAATTTTAGCCGTAAATATATTCACTTGAGCAGCGCTGAGATCAAGCTCATAAACTCATATTCGGCTGCAATATGTCAATTTATTAAAAAGGGGCAAAAAGAGGTCAAGGAATTAGTAATTTCGAATATATGTGAGATGGGATAAGGGAGTTGCAGCGGGGTGGCAACTCCCTTATGCAGATTGGCAACGCAGCAGCAGTCGATGTTCAGCAGTCAACAGTCGAGGATCAGCATTTGAATTTGAATTTGATTGTGATCAGCCATGCAGTGCCGAAATTCACAACCAATTATCTCTACGTACGAAGTCCGATGGTAAAAGTTTTCATGAGTACATTTTGCAAATGAAACGGATCGCCGCCCGTGGGATTATTGATATGGAGTCAGTTATCAAACATATCGTTAATGGATTGAAGTTGAAGAGTGACTACAAATACACGTTGTATGGCTGCAAGTCACTGAAGGAGCTGAAAGATAAATATGACATTTATGAAAAAATCACCAGTACCAATATTAAGCCCGAAGCAGCAAATCGAGCTCCGCAGCAGTTTACGCCGAAATCAAGCTTCAGCAGGAATGACAAGAAGCAACATTGCTTCAAATGCGAATGTAAGGACGAAGTCAAGTGTTTCCGCTGCAACCAAACTGGACACATGTCTAAGAATTGTCCAACTTCCTACTCTGTAAACATCGTGTATGAAGAAAACCGACTCAAATCGTTGCAGATAGGCAAGGCGAAGGTTAAGGGACTGATACATACCGGAGCCGACGTGTCTCTACTTAGAAAGTCTGCGTTTAGCCGAATTCGAGGAGTCCAGCTGCTAGCAAGTACGTCTTGTCTGAAAGGTCTAGGGCAGAACACCACACGTCCTGTAGGTCAGTTCAAGGCAGAGGTGCAGATTGATGGCATTTGCGTCACGCACACGTTTCTGGTAGTGGATGACTGCACAATTGGAATTGAATTACTGTTGGGATATGATTTTATATCAAAGTCCCAATTGTCATTAACTCCTGTTGGATATACTTTCGCACAGCTATCTGAGGAAGAAGCTGCCCACAAAAATCAGATAAGTATTTATAATAAACAAACACTGACCCTGATAAGCCTTCACAGTATACACATGTTGTTCAATCGATGATTGAGGATTTTGCCAAAAGAGAGAAGACATCTGACTGCCCGATCACGTTGAAGATAGTGCCGGACGACAATATCAAGCCATTTCGACACGGACCAAGCCGAATAGCCATTACCGAAGCAGATGTGGTCAAGCAGCAGATCGATGAATGGCTGCAGGACGATACGATTCGCCGTTCATCATCTAACTTCGCCAGTCGTACGGTGATCGTGAAAAAGAAGGATGGCAATAATCGAGTGTGCATTGACTACCGGCAGTTAAACAAGATGGTATTGAAGGACTGCTTCCCTGTGCCCAAAATTGAGCAATGCAAAAGTTTTCTCCACCATTTATCTTGAAAATGGTTTCTTTCACGTTCCGGTGGAGGAAAACAGCAAGAAATACACCGCATTCATAACGAAGGAGGGCCTTTTTGACTTTTGCAACTCTCCAGCCGCTTTTATTCGTTTTCTTAATTTCGTATTTCAAAACCTCATCAATGATAACGTTCTCGATCTTTACATGGACGATATCATAATACATGCCGAAACAGCCGACGAATGTCTCACGAAACTGCAAATAGTTCTGGATGTAACAGCTGAGTACGGGGTGAAGATAAAATGGAGAAAGTGCCGATTTCTGCAGACTGAAATTGAATTTTTGGGTCATCAAATTGGAAACGGAAACATAAAACCGGGAGCAGAAAAGACCAAAGCCATTAAAAAGTTTCCAATGCCGAAAAACGTCAAGGCTGTTCAAGCTTTTCTTGGATTAACTGGTTATTTCCGCAAATTTATAAGAGACTAATCATTGATCGCCAAGCCACTGACAGATCTATTGCGAAAAGATGTCGAATTTAAAATGGGCCCGAAGGAACAAAACGCTGTTGAAGTCTTGAAAGATGCCTTAATAAAAGAGCCTGTTTTGAAGTTGTATCGAAGGGATGTTAGAACCGAAATACATACCGACGCATCTAAAGACGGCTTTGGTGCTGCATTGCTACAGTGGCAAGAGGGTCAACTTCACCCCGTTTTGTTTTGGAGAAAGAAAACCTCAGAGTCTGAAGCACGGCTGCACAGCTATGTACAAAAAGCCAAAGCTAGCTTGCAAAAAACTTCGGCAGTATATTCTTGGAATTAATTTTAAGCTTGTAACCGATTGCGCGGCGTTCAATCAAACATTGAGTAAGAAAGACGTTCCTCGGGAGGTTGCCCAATGGGTTCTATACTTGCAAGACTTCGATTTTGAGGCAGTGCACAGACCAGGAGAGCGGCTAAAACACGTGGATTGCCTAAGCCGATACACAAGTCAAATAATGATAGTATCATCAGTAGTCACAGCGAAGATTAGAAAAGCTTAGCAAGATGGTAAGATGATTAAAGCAATTTCCCAGATTCTTAGAAGCAAGCCGAATGACAACTTTAAGCTTAAAGGAGGGTCGGTGTACAAGGTGGTAGAAGGAACAGATTTGCTCGCTATACCAAAATCCTTAGAAAGAGAAATAATTACAGAAGCTCACAACGCAGGACACTTTGCAGTGCAAAAAATTATGCACGCAGTACAACAAAGTTTTTGGATACCACATCTGGAAGGCAAAGTGATGCAGATAATAAACAATTGTGTTAAATGTATTATCTACAACAAGAAACTTGGCAAAAAACAAGGGTTTCTTTATCAAATCGACAAAGGATCCGAACCGCTGCACACTTTAAAAGTAAATCACATCGGACCGATGGACGCCACATCAAAGCTATATAAATACATATTTGCAATGGTCGATAGTTTCAGCAAATTTGTATGGATGTACCCCACGAAAACCGAATTGAACGCGTCAACCGATCGATATTTAATATTATATCCAAGTTATCATCGGAGGAGCCTGAGAGATGGTATAAGTTCGTACCGAGAGTTCAAAAAGCGATTAATTCTTCTGTCCATAAGTCCATTTAAGCTGATGCTCATCGTGAAAATGAGGAGCGGAACCGAAAGCGATATCTTACAGTTGCTCGAAAATGAAATGTTTGATACATTTGACTTAGAAAGACAAGAGATGCGTGATAAAGCAATAGAAAATATACGGATGGCTCAGAAAGGTTATAAAAAACAGTTTGATAAAAACCGAAAGAACGAAGTCGGATACAATGGAGATCTGGTGGCCATTCGTAGAACCCAATTTGTAGCAGGCAAAAAGTTGCCAAGCGAGTTTTTTGGGACCGTACGAGATAGTAAAGTCGAAACGTGCAGGACGCTATGATGTTCGAAAAGCAGCAACAGACACCGAGGGACCAAAATGTACGACCACTAGCAATGACAACATGAAATTGTGGAGTTTTGTAGCAGAAAACGAGGATGCATTTTCATCAGAGGCTGATGACTAATCAGGAAGGCCGAATGTGAGATGGGATAAGGTAGTTGCAGCGGGGTGGCAACTCCTTTATGCAGATTGGCAACGCAGCTGCAGTCGATATTCAGTAACAGTCGAGGATCAGCAGTCAGCAGTCGATGTTCAGCAGTTAGAAGTATCAGCAATCAGCAGTCGTAAGCAGCAGTAAGAAGCCGATAAATCAGCAGTATCAGAACCCGAGATCGAAGTTGCATATTGTAATCATTATTCCCGTCCACGATTTATAATACTATTAATAAACTATACTATAATACATTTGGGGACTCAATTGAGGACTCCATCTTACATATATAAACATTAAACTTTTTAGTTGCGCGCTAAAACGCGGTGAGAACAAGTAATATACCACAAAACATGACTACAGTTGTTAAATTCAACCTGTAAAAAGACACCAACTAAAATTGAACAATATTCACAAACTTGGAAAACTAACACTAAACATTTATTTTAAATACCATTCATATTATTTTAAATAGTTTTCACATTCCATGTATACAATTTTGTATTTCTTTAAACAATCAGTCTTAAAACAATGACAAAGCTTAATACAATTCACGGTTGCCTATCGATAAATTATGCTTGAATTGAAACAACAGACTTTAGTTGCGCGCCAAAGTTAAATGACTAATTTGAAAATTTTTAAAAACGTTGTTTTCTTATCTAATATGTCTACAATCAAAAAATAAATTAAATTTTGAGTTTTGGAAACATAAAAAAACCAGAGGGCCGGCGCTAACTTCGACCGCGTCAAAGTTTGTATACCCTTGCAAATTTTTTAGTAACTGTTTTATCTAAACTAACTGTTTTATCTAAAAAGGGTAATGTTTGCGAAAGAACGGCCTTCAATCTTAGCAAAGAAAATAACAAACTTTCTGATGAAAGTCACTGTTATCCACCGATCGTTCCTATAGAAGCTATATGATATAGTTAAACGATCTTTATCAAATTCGGCAGAGTCATTAACAAATATATTAAACTAACAAATCTTAAATTTAAAAGCAATCGCATTAAAAGTAACGAAGTTATTGGCAAAAGTCACTGTTTTCGACCGATAGTTCCTAGGTGCAATGGCGCGTCGACACAAAAAAAGGAAGGGTCACATAGCAACAGGAGAGTCGTTGCGACCAATCAGAAAGTACAAGGGCTGGAATGAAAGTGACTTAGCAGTAGAGGCGCTATGCAGACAATGCAGAAGAACAAAGGTAGGAATTGAATGGGGAAGTAGATGCGGCTGCAACAGGCACATTAAGGGACTTTCCCCACGCATGGTAACATGAAAATGCGTTGACGAAAGCAATGTGCCGTAGAAAAATATCAGCTGTATAGCGGTATTGCTACATGCAATTTGTGAAACCACAGGACGCCTATAAAAGGCCAGTAACAGGCAAGGAGAATCATCAAGTCATCACGAGTAACTTTACGAGTAACCATAGAAACTTATCAAGCACAACAAGTCCTTGGAACAGGATTTAGCAGTGAAGCAACAAGTGTCTGAAGACCTTACGAGTAACCTTAGAAACTTATCAAGCACAACAAGTCCTTGGAACAGGATTTAGCAGCAGGTCAACGAATTTATAAAGCCTTACGAGGAACCGTAAAAGCTCAGCCAGTCAAACCAGTCCTTAGAACAGACAGAAGAGAGAGAAGCAAAGCTGCTCAGGGTCAAATTCTTAAGCATTTGGAAGGCACGGGAATATATCCTACTGCCACAATTCCAAGATCTATGTATGCTGAAGACCACCAAGCGCTGAGGAGGATCCCTTAAAAGCGAACAATCTCGAAGCATGCATTAAAGATACTGAGGTGGAAATAAATATCCGAGAGAATCAGGATCTTGCCTAGACCTAGGGCCAATCGACCCTCAGGATTTATCCTTGAAGAAACTCAAAAGGAATTGCAAAGACAAAAAGACAAAAGACGTAGGCCTATACCGAAAGCAAGACGGAAGCAACGAGAGGCCAGCAACATACTCACAGCGCAGCCGAAGGCCAAGACTCCACCACGAAAGCTATGTATTTAAACTCATCCAAACCCAAAGAAAGCATAATAAACACAAGTATAATTTAAAATTACAATTATTAAGAGTTCTAAATTTACAGGGGCACAAAATGAATAGCCCTAAGACATACTGATATTAAAGGAAATTCTTGTGGAATTATGTATTTGGTTGTCTAAAGTTCTATTTCTGGTGCCTTGGGACCTACATATCTATGATAAACCTACACCATTATCTATTAAAACTTTCTTCTCTACCCTTATAAACACTACGCTACAAAAATATAGCAAATACACCGAAAATATTTATAGACGGCACTCTATAAACAACAATCACACATTTATATATACAGAAGGCTCGTTGTAACACAACCCGGCTATACATTTGCAATCACCACCGAAAAGTAAACCTTAAAAAGAAGCATACTACCGCACTTCACATCAATACTACATATCAGCCGAGACCATAGCCATCCTATTATACTCAATAAAATTAATTCAAAGTAGAAAAGGTAACTTTATAATTTATTCTGATTCTCTCTCATCTGTAAAATCTATCGGTTCCCGATTAGCACTTATATCCAACAATAATTAGGAATCTTCTTACCAAAGCTGGACAAAAAATAAAACTTCTGTCCATTCTCAGCCATTGTGGCATTGAACTTTCCGATTCACAGTTCGCGCCCAAATTTTTTGTTATAGTATATTGTACTATATGCAAAAAAAGATGGCTTACAGCAAGTGTAAAAACAACATGTGTAATACGGCGAGCCTTCCGTTTTTGGTATTTGTTTAGATTTCGACCTTATTAAAGTTAATCAAAACTGGTTTTCAGTTCTATCATCAGCAGACTTTGCTAAAGAAGGCTAAACAATTTTCACAGCTATTATTTAATTTTTGAGCCCTTTGGGACTTCCATGAGCTGCGGCACAGTACAATAACTTTCGTAATTTTACAGAAATTATTAAATTTTTACACAGTATTCCTGAATCATATATCTATCCGAAAATGCAAAAAAAATAAACAATTTTTTTTTGTAACACATCCCTTAATCAAAAAAAAACTTAGGAGTTTTCAGCATAAAAGATTGGAATTAAATAATATTTCATTGGCATTTGTGTTTTTAACCGGTTTTATTTCAAAATTACATTTAATGCTACAACGTTTATAATCATAAATAAAGGGTGCAGCATATAAATTTCCAAGCCAACGTTACCTAAATTTTATTAAAAGCAGCAACATCAACGCTCTGAACAAAATCATTCAACTTTTCAATTTCTTCAGCCAGCCAATCAATAGAAATTTTTTCATCTTCAACAACACAGGAAATACTTAGTTTTTGAATTCCAAATGCCACTGGCACGAGTTTAGATGCCCCCCATAATAATCCGTCCGAAAATATTTTCCTAATTTCTTTTTCCATAACCTCAAGATTCGTTTCGTCATCCCAAGGTTTAACATCAAGAATTAAGCTAGATTTTGCAATAATAGTTGATTTTCTTGCTTTTTTTGATGAATATTCGGCTAATCGTTGTTCTCTTATCCACGCCTTTTCAGCAATTTCCTCATCACTTTCAAACTGGTCATCTTTATTACTGGTTTCCTTTCCATTAGGAAGCTTAATTTTTTGTTCAAGCGCCTTCAGTCGTGTAGTCACTTCTCTATATAAATGACTTAATTCAGAGATAGTAGATTTTAATATCTTATTATCATTTTCTAGAAATAATATCCGCGCCAAAATTTCTGTCTTAGATCCCGGGTTTAAATCAACTTCATCAATCTGAAATAAAGAAAGTAGAATTGTTGTTTAATAACTTAAAAACGTATTTTTTATTTCATATTGTCTGCGAAGAAAGTATATTCTTTCTTATTGAACGTATATGTGAAAATCTAATCACTGGCTGCAGTTCGACATCCACACGAAAATTTCTACCTTCCTCATAGAATTAGCGTACATTAAAAATTACAAAAAAGCTTCTGCTCTCTGGCGTGACGGTCGTGTTTTTGATGGTTCCTGATTTTTTATCAATATTTATTGGTGCTGTCAATTATTAATTGTGCTTAGTACGGATACGCGTTAGCCGGTGCGTTTTCCTGGATACACTTGTGTTTTATTTGCATTATTTGCCAAATTAATAAGTTTTTTTTCGTGCTTAGTGTTTGGTGTTTCTAATTTTTTTGTCTGTTTTTGTTTATTTTTTCTCTCGTTATTGCTTCTGCAGTTGCTCCCATCATCTCCCCGATCATACCATAATTTTTGTTCTCTCTTCTTTGTGCTTGTGTTCAGCTTCTCTCTCGCGTAATCAGTTTTGTAATGACGCCTCTCAAAGCTCGGCTTATAACTGTTCTTGCATTTTTTCTTGTGCTGTGCGCTCTAGCTGTCTCTTTATTTTATTTGTAATTATTGGTTTTGTATCGATAATTATCTTAGTGCTGTGTATTTAAATTTTGTATACATTGTTATATATTTTTTTTTTGCGTTTCTTTTTGTTTTTCAATGGCTTGTTTGTCTACTTGGAAGCATGCTGATCGTTTTGATAATCAGTAGAGACCAATAAGTTGTTGTTCGATAATCTAATTCACTTAAAATGTGCTGGCCTTAACGGCCGTGACTGTGACAACTTTTTTGGTTTGTCTGTGTGTTAGCCTGAGCTTGGCTTAATGCGCTGGACTTGCCCATCTTGTGCCAGCCAGCAGCTAGATTTTAGCCGTATGTACTGGAATCTTTGTTTAAAGTTTCTTTAAACAAACGGGCAAAAAAGCCGTCTAATTAATGTGACTCTAGCGTACATTTATCGCAATTCAAATTTTTGTTCCACCTTCTGAGAAGTTGCCACAAAAAGTGTACCCTTGACTTGCCTCAAAAGCCAGCCCTCTCTGTTACATCTTCTCCCATTTTACTTTCGCCTGCACCATCATATTGGCCCTTTTTATAGTCTTCTTTTCAAATTGAAGTACCCATTACAAGCCATGGTATCATTCCCCCTTCCTCCGCCAGTCTTTTTATAATCCGCTTCATAAAAACGGTAGCAAATCGGATATTTCTAACTACCTTGACATTGCCAAACTTTCCGCATGAAAATTTTTTTCATCTTCCCTTCAGCCTCTGTCAGCATGGCGTCAGAAAAGGTCGTTCGTCGCTTACCAATAATTTAGAATTGACTACCCTTGTAAACCATGGCTTCGGCAGTGTCAAACTGATGTTACCTATATGGATCGGTTGATCATTCTTTGCTCCTAACGAAACTTCAAATTATGGGATTTTCCCCGAAACTATCTGCTTGGTTAAAATAGTTTATTATCGGAAGAACCCAAAGGGTGTCTTCTCGTTCCCCAATGCATTCATCTTAGCCAACTGGTATTTGCCCTGTTTATAAATGATTTGCCCTTCAAGCGTGCTCATGTTTGCGGATGACGTCAAAATATGTTGTTCCGATAATGAATGGTACATCTTTCCTTCTTTCGAATCTGATCTCGAAGCATTCTGTGATTGGTGCCACGTTAATAAATAATAAATTGAGTCGTTTGTCTCCATTCCTAGCTCAGTACTTTATGAAGTCTGATCTGTTTGATACTGTGTCATCATTTTAGATTTAGGCGTAATTGTTGACCCAAAACTGTTTAATCTTCATATATCGCCAATTGTCAACAAAACATGTAAGTCGCACACAGTTCAAAGTTTGGACATCGCATTACTGATCACATTGGCTGTGAATCGGGTTGCTTGCTAAGCCCTTTAAATTTCCAAATTGCTTTGCGTAGATTAGACAATCTGGTGACAGCTCGTATTTTGAAATTGTTACAAAATAGATTAGAGGGATATTTCATATTTTAAATTTGTTTCAGTAGGTTTTTAGTTTTGTATTTTAAAATTAAGACGCAAATTAACAATTTGTTACTTATTTCTTTTGAAAATGAATTCTTTAATTTTTTTCTAATCTTGTCTTAAGCTTTTTTTGATTTAAGTAAATAAATAAATTTATTTTATTTTAATATATTAATCGGTTCAGCTGTTATCAATACCAACATAGTTCCCGATTTACTTATTGCTTACTTATATACACAACACATTTGTAAATAAAATCAGTTCATATTTTAATTTTAACGAATAAAGATTGGGGTATTTTCTTTCATCCTGGAATCCCTATTCATTTTGGTCCTTCGTGAAAAATAAATTCTGCAGTTTTGCCAAACCATTGGTAACAGACTCAGAGATTGAATCAGCTCCTTAAAATCTGAGACCCTATGCAAATGGGCTATTGCATAAATTTGAAGAGCCCAACTCAGAGAAATAATAAACGGAGCTTATGCATAGGTTTGCATACTTGTTACACTGTACGTGTAACGCAGTGAGCGTGGGCACCGGTGGCCAATGCATACGTTCTCCGCTCGAGTGGCCTATGAAGCGAATATCGGTTAGGAGCATTTCAAGCCCATGATACAAGGGGGCCTTGTTCGAAATGAAGCGAGGACTATGCTTATCAAACGGGGGAGTAGCGGGGGCAACGTGCAGATGCAAGGCAAGGCGAAAGACATAAAAGCGTTGCACAGTTGGGCCTCTGCTTGGATAGCGCAACTTTTAAACTGAATATTGAGCGATTTCAACAATCGATATTGGATTTATCTGAAAAGTATGTTATTTATTAAAAGCATGTTATATAAATTTTAATAATTACTTAAATTGTTATTGAACTAGAAGCGTTTAAAAAATATTGGCGTTTTTTAACTTTGGTGGAACTTTACTAACAGGGATCAACCTGACTACATATGTAATTACATGTAGGTGGCATATTTACCAATCAGATGTACATATATGGTCCCAATATGAGGAGACTTGCGACACCGATGCCTAAGTCATAAAACTAAGAAAACATCGCATAAAAATGCGATGCAGGTATAAGGAAGAAGAAAAGCGCATGCGTATTTGCCTATAGCTTCTTTGCATTTAAATGCTAACATTGCGTAATACTGTTTTGTAAATACTACCTGTTTATATAAATATATGCCTTTATACAATATTAGATTGCTAATTACGTGCTTTGGAAAAACTGACAAAACAAGACTGACAAGGTAAATGTTATTTAAGTTGTTGAAAAATTGGTCCTAGATATGCTACATTTCGTGGAAAAAATTAAGTTTGGTTTGAGGAGTATACGAGATTCTTAGATTCGGAGAAAGAAGAAGGTAGGACTGAAAGTTGACTGCCCAAAGCACGGATACGGAAACACGAATTATGAAAATACTTCTAGGAGATTTTTTGAAAAAGATGAAATGACATCTTTAATAAAAGGAGAGAGAGAGATCATAAAAACGTTTGCTGTTATCTTGAATGCTATAAATTGCAAGGAAATGCTAAATAGTGAAAAAATTGCCGAATTTACTAATATGCTTAAAACTGCTCAACTTTACCCCAACTTACCCCAACGGTACATAGGGTTGAATAAAGACCTTTTTAACATGCTGGCAGTCTATTCAACTCTCTCCGTCTTTATGATATCTGTATAGTGCACCATATCTCATGTCTTCCACGTTTAGTCTTTCAAATCGTAAGAATTTATATATCTTTGTTTGGAATGCATGAACAACTATATATTCCTACACAATTATCGCAGTTATATTAAGTTTTTGCAAAATAAACATCAAAATATCGATATCGATCGTTATGTCGTTTAAATCGTAAGAATTTGTATATCTTTCTTTTTTTAATCTATATATCTTTCTTTTTTTTTAACGTCCGAATCGTGGCATCGAGGAAGGAAGTTGTCATTTAAAAAAATTACACCTAACATCTCTTTACACTTACAGAGTGTACACAAAAACAGAGCTGAAGAAAATGAATGTGGAGGAGCGGAACTAGGAAGCATTACAAAGTAGTAAGAGACAGAGGAAACTTTCGTTTAGTATTTGCCTAAACTCCTTTTTTATTTACAAAAAAAAATGTATTAAAATATAGACGGAGATGTATAGACTAAGACTACAGAGCAAATGTACAGGAAATGTATTCATACTCATTTTTGAATGTGTTAGGTGCCTTACACAAAACAAGGGATCAAATGCCCTTGAGTCAGGGTCGAAGAGAACTCAATGAGACATTGTCAAAAGTTGTCTGTAAACCAACTTCTGCGTTTGTAGGCGCTGAGAATTTTGTGCCGTCACCTGTAGGTAATTAGCTACGCCAAATTAAATAAAACCATTTTTCTCAAAGACTATACTAGCTAGAGACACCAATTTTGGTACGTGTACTGGCTTAGAACGAATGCAGAAATTAAATAAAACTGATTTTCGTGGACCTGTTACGTGGACCCTGCTGAAGATTACGAGGTATACGAGGATAAACATGAAACGGCGAATGCTCGCCTTAAGGCTTTACGGGCTGATTTGGCATCGTCTCAGCAACTATTGGTTGAGAGATTGCTCTCGCCACAGCAATCTACTTTTCGCCAGGCTCAATGTCGGTTGCAGCGCCGACAACAAGAGATTGTGAGTTACCCAAAATCCACATCAAGCCCTTTGGTGGAGATTATAAGAAATGGCATGCTTTCAAGGACCTGTTTGAGAGTACCATTCATGGAAAGGCAACACTAACAAATATACAGAAGTTTCATCACCTGAAGTCATGTGTCACAGGAGAAGCAGCGATACTCATCTAGCATTTGCCTGTCGAAGATGCTAATTACGAGGTGGCATGGAAATCGTTAAGTGATCGCTACGAAAAGCTCCGTTATTTGGTGAATTTAATTATGGATACATTCACCGCCTTGCCTAAAGCTGATGGGCAAAACTCAGCATCGCTACGCGCTCTGACGTGCGGAGCCAGTGATGTTATTCGGGCTTTAGACGCTTCTGGACAATGGGGCCGTGACTGTTGGCTCATATACTTGCTCATCAACAAGGTTGATGAGGCTACCAGACGTCAAGCAAGGTTACACCTTTGCGAAGGAGAAGCACCTGTACTTTAATGGTTTAACATGGAGTAACCGCTTGCAAGCGCCGCCATCATTCTATGCTGCATCCTAAGGGCTATTCTACACAGCATAAGAGCATAAGAGCACCAACGGCGTCAGCAGTAGCCATGATGACCCATTAAGCCATTGGTACACGTGCGAAATTCCCAAGGAGCCTTGCATACGTGCCGTATTTTAGTGGATACCGCCGTTGGGGCTTGCACGCTCGCCATTTCGAGTTGCTACATCGGGCATCTCAGATGTCAAGGCGGGAATAACCAGTGTTTTCTGCTCTTTTCAAATGATGTCTCGTGTGTCGAGTCATTCCATCGATATTATGCTCACGTCTTAGGCAAGGTCACCATTGGCACGTGAAAGTATTGATGCTTCATCACTGTCAGTATTTAATGGATACCGAATGGCTGACCCGGACTTCAGTTCAGACTCACAATTTGCGGATACATTTCAAGGAGCGAGATCGCGCTATCTCGCAGTCGAGCGTTGTCTAATGAAGGATGCCAGCCTAAAGTTAAATATACTCAGTTCATGAGAGAGTATATCCAGCTGGGTCACATGCAGGAAGAAGCTGCAGACGAAGCCACAAACGTCTCCAAGATGCCATTCTAATGCCACACCCTCCAGTTATAGGTGAAAAGCTGCGGGTGGTGTTCGACAGTTCATTTCAAGATCGGGATGGACAATCTTTTAACGATGCACTTCATATTGGCCCATGTATACAACGCATCCTGTTCAACGTTTGTCTGTTTAGACAGATTTCAGTAGCGCCTAAACATCAAGATTTTCAACGAATCCTTTGGATCGAAGACCCGGGGGCGAATACGAGTTTCCAAGGGCTACTAGGATACTTTTGGATGATACGTCGATGACGTATTGACAGGGGCCATGGAGGAACAGGAACTGCTCGATATTAAGGAAGAGCTGGTACTCCTTATGTCACGAGCACAACTGGAGCTTAGCAAATGGGTCTCGAATATGAGTTGTACTAAACGACAAGTGCTGTCTGACACGGCACGCATATTTGACCCACTCATTATTTTGGCGCCAGTGGTGATTAAGTTTAAAATCCTGCTCCAGGAATTATGGCTGCTTAATCTGGATTGGGACTCGGAACTGCCAACAAAGCAAGCGCTCTTATGGCAAACTTTCAGAAAAGACATTTTGACGTTAAGGAACCTGAAGATACCACGATTTGTAGACAATCAACCCGATGACATCGAACTACAAGAATTTTCAGATGCTTCTTTAAACTCTTTACTCTTTACTCTGCTGTCATTTACAACCGTGTGACAACCTAGATGGAAGCATCGGAGTGGCACTCATTGCAGCTAAAACAAGAGTTTCACCACTAAAGCAGAAATCGCAACCACGATTGGAACTTTGCGGAGCTCTACTGTTAGCTCGTTTGTTTCAAGCAGTAAAATCTGGTCGGCGCCAGAAGGATGCTAAGATATACGCACGGAAAGATTCAACAAACGTTGTGTCATAGATTTCGCATCAACCCTGTAAACTGAAAATATATCTTGCCAACCAGACGGCAGAAATACTAGAGACCATACCACGTAGCGCTTGGAGACTTGTCAGCACTAAGGAAAATCTTGCGGATTGTGCATCAAGAGGCATGCTAGCGGGGGAGTTAATAAGCTTTGATTTATGGTGGAAGGGACCATCTTGGCTGCACGACTGTACACTATACTCAGAGACAATGAATAGACCACAAACATGCTGCTTAATTCTAAAGCTAGCAGCGGAACTTGAGTTCAAAACCAAAATCTTGCCAACTATTTCCAAGGATATTAAAGGTTTCCAATTTGATGTACTACTCGAAAGAATATCATCTTGGAGTGGTCGCATATGTTTTTCGTTTTGTTCATCGATTCAAATCAAGCCAGCCTATATATTCTGGACCTCTAAAGTTTGATAAAATTACCAAAGCAGAGATGTTTTGCCTACGACAGGTACAAAATCGATTCAATGACGATAGACAGCTGCTCTTGAGGAAGCAGCCTTTGGAGCGCCGATCAACTTTAAGCAAACTACCTTCCTTCGTTGACAAAAATGGAATTGTACGTGTGGGTGGACGTTTGGAAAGGTCGCAGTAGTTTTGCAGAAACACCATCGCCTTGTGAAATTGCTGCTGAAGCATGAGCATCAATTCAATCTTCATCCAGGAGTTTCAGCAATGTTTGTAATAATGCTCTGGCAAATAGAATCAGTCGTTAATTCGCGACCATTGTGCATAACATCGGATACTGAGATTGCCTACCTGTCACCGGCGGTATGTTGAGGAACAAATTGTCATTTTATTTATATTTCTCCATATTTTGCTTTTGTTTTTGTATTTTATAAGTTTTTGTAGAATTCGCTGACGCCAGTCTGATACTCTATGTCTCTGTCTCTCTTATAAAACCTATATGACCTACGTAGGTTTGCTGTTATCTTAAATGTTGCAAGGAAATAGTAAATGGTGCGAAATTTGCCGAATTTACTATTATACTTCAAAAACTGCTCAACATTTGACTGAATTGTATCCGCAAAAACAAAATTACCTCCACGGTAAATATGATTTTGGTTTACGGACTTAATAGAACATCAGTGTTTACCAATTGAAGAGGAATGTAAAAACAAGGACTACATAAGGTTTAGATATATGTACTAATACATTAAAAACTTCTCGTGTTAGACATAATGAAGACCTTTTTAACATGCTGGCAGTCTATTCGGAACCACTTGTTGCATCACTGAGACACGTGCGATCCAACTATAGTCCCGAAATGGTAAGTTAATTAGATATTGTTATTTTATACACGGTAAATTGTACATTTAAAAAAAAAAAAATACAAAAAATTGTTTTAGTGATAGTTTTAGCGACCTTTGTGTTGTTATAGTTGGTTATTATCAGGTCATTTGGTTAAAAATAAAAAACCGCAGTTTTTACTTTCTTCACGGCAACTACAAGAAAGGACAAGAACATTTATCAATTATGTGACACTTAACTAACCAACTATGAAAAATAACCTCCACTATAAAAAAAATAATAAAAAAAAAAATTTGAAATTGTTAAAATTATACAGAAATTGGTTTTTTTTTTTTATGTCTTCTTTATTCTTCCTCGTTGGCTAAAATAATTTGTAACTGAACTTCATGGCCAGAATCGATATCCGAATCAGAATCTGTATTTTCCAATAAAAAAGCTAGTGGTTCTTCAATAGTAAGAGGTGTGACTTAATTTGGAATCAATTTTTTTTTAAATCCGAGCAGTCTTCATCTCTTACGACTTTCAGAACTGTCGCCAATTCATTCTGTTTGGCTTTTTTTTTGCAGAAACTGAAGCCGCAATCGCATTAAAAGCAATCGCATTAAAAGTAACGAAGTTATTGGCAAAAGTCACTGTTTTCGACCGATAGTTCCTAGGTGCAATGGCGCGTCGACACAAAAAAAGGAAGGGTCACATAGCAACAGGAGAGTCGTTGCGACCAATCAGAAAGTACAAGGACTGGAATGAAAGTGACTTACCAGTAGAGGCGCTATGCAGACAATGCAGAAGAACAAAGGTAGGAATTGAATGGGGAAGTAGATGCGGCTGCACCAGGCACATTAAGGGACTTTCCCCACGCATGGTAACATGAAAATGCGTTGACGAAAGCAATGTGCCGTAGAAAAATATCAGCTGTATAGCGGTATTGCTACATGCAATTTGTGAGACCACAGGACGCCTATAAAAGGCCAGTAACAGGCAAGGAGAATCATCAAGTCATCACAAGTAACCTTACGAGTAACCATAGAAACTTATCAAGCACAACAAGTCCTTGGAACAGGATTTAGCAGTGAAGCAACAAGTGTCTGAAGACCTTACGAGTAACCTTACGAGTAACCTTAGAAACTTATCAAGCACAACAAGTCCTTGGAACAGGATTTAGCAGCCTTACGAGTAACCGTAAAAGCTCAGCCAGTCAAACCAGTCCTTAGAACAGGACAAATAAATACCGTATATAATACCCGCACCAAGAGAGAGAAGCAAAGCTGCTCAGGGTCAAATTCTTAAGCATTTGGAAGGCACGGGAATATATCCTACTGACACAATTCCAGGATCTATATATCCTGAAGACCACCAAGCGCTGGGGAGGATCCCTTAAGACCTAACAATCTCGAAGCACGCATTAAAGATACTGAGATGGAGAGAATCAGGTTTTTGCCTAGAACGCAATCGAAAAGACACAGGATTCCTCCTAGGGCCAATAGACCCTCAGGATTTATCCTTGAAGAAACTCAAAAGGAATTGCAGTATTTATCCTCGCAATCAAGATCCATCAACACAGAACAAAGGATAAATTTCTTTGACAAAAGACGTAGGCCCATACCGAAAGCAAGACGGAAGCAGCGAGAGGCCAGCAACATACTCACAGCGCAGCCGAAGGCCAAGACTCCCCCACGAAAGCTATGTATTTAAACTCATCCAAACCCAAAGAAAGCATAATAAACACAAGTATAAGTTAAAATTACAATTATTAAGAGTTCTAAATTCACAGGGTCACAAAATGAATAGCCCTAAGACATACTGATATTAAAGGAAATTCTTGTGGAATTATGTATTTGGTTGTCTAAAGTTCTATTTCTGGTGCCTTGGGACCTACATATCTATGATAAACCTACACCATTATCTATTAAAACTTTCTTCTCTACCCTTATAAACACTACGCTACAAAAATATAGCAAATACATATATATATATATAGACGGCACTCTATAAATAACAATCACACATTTATATATATAGAAAGCTCGTTGTAACACAACCCTGCTACATTTGCAATCACCACCGAAAAGGAAACCTTAAAAAGAAGCATACTACCGCACTTCACATGAATACTACATATCAGCCGAGACCATAGCCATCCTAGACTCAATAAAATTAATTCAAAGGAGAAAAGGTAACTTTATAATTTATTCTGATTCTCTCTCATCTGTAAAATCTATCGGTTCCCGATTAGCACTTATATCCAACAATAATTAGGAATCTTCTTAGCAAAGCTGGACCCAAAATAAAACTTCTGTGCATTCTCAGTTATTGTGGCATTGAACTTGCCGATCTGGTAGCGAAATCTAGAATTTTCAGTCCGTTACTTTGCATGCACAACTCCAATACTACACAGACATTAACAAATTTCTTAGAAGCAAAAATATTCAACAACTTACACTTAACATTGAATACTGCAATAGATGGTACCAACAACACTAGCCTAACGAAGTCAAGCCACTATCTTAAATACTTTACCAAAATATCATCACACATAGAGACCAAATAAAAATATTGAGGCTTAGACTATGACATATGTATGTACGAGACTCACACAACAAAAATATGTCGACCCCAACACTATCATCCCATACCCAAACTGTTTATGTTTAAGTGACCTTAGTATTACGCACATCCTTAAAGACTGCCCAGCAACCTTACACCTTAGAAACCAAATTTTCAAAAATACACCCCTTTCAATCCTTTCAAGTCCCACTCCAGGAAATACATCCCAAATAATTCCAATTCCACAGAAATATACCACCTATTAGAGGTGGTGCTAGTCTGATAAATCCAGCTACTGTTTTTGCCTTTTCTGTGTTTGAAATTATCGGGTGTTTTCTATCGACTGATTCGCTTGTTGTTTCCTATCGGGTGTTTTCCATCGACTGTTTCGCTTGTTGTTTCCTCCAGTGTTTCTATATCAATATTAGATTCAGCGTGACTCCATTGTTTAGATTCGTCTTACTCTTTTAATTGACTGGGATTAAAGTCCGTCAACTGGTTTAGACTTCCTGACACATTTATTAGAATGTTACGCCTATAAGTGATAGAAATTAATCTTGTGTTCAGGGACTTTAAGACCCGTATACACTTTACTTCGTGCTCAGATAGTTTTTTGTACGCTTTTGATGCATCATGCATTCCTATGCTACCAACCCCCGGGGATTTTGTGAATGAATATTGCCCACCCTACCTGTCATCATCGGCCGCTTAAAGCTCCAACTTCAGATGATCCCTTTTACATTACTAGAGGGACATGAAGACAAACATTATTAAGTTTATTACTTAGCCATAAAATAATAATATAAAGTTTTGCACATGTTGTACTTAAACTTGCTGGTACTTTTTTGAATACAGTACAATATACTACAATAAAAATATTTGGGCGCGACGGTTAGTTGCTTAAGGCCAGCCCTTTACACTAATTCTGATGGCGCCCAAGGGTATGCACATAAAAGAGGTGGAATCTGCAGTTGCAAGCTTTGCCGTTCTTTTCTCGCTTCATGTCGTTTGAATTCCCAACTAGTTTTTGCGTTGATGACATGGTGTGGCTATTGCAATTCAGGAGTTCTCCAGCAAAGTCTACTGATGATAGAACTTGTTGATTCTTAAAATAGCTATACAGACAACATGCTCACCTTTTTGTGTTGCCCTTGAAATAATCTTCTTTTTGAAAATTGACCTCGAGCCGGCTAAATTGCAAGGTTTGATTTAAATTTCAAATAGATCGTAAGCTAACCACATAACACCAACGGAAGGCACGCCGTTACTTTGGAATTTTTATTAAAAAAAAAAAAACACTTTTTCTATATGATACAATATACCGTGTATGAAATAACAATTGCAATTCCTAACTAATTCTAGCGTTGCAAACATGGTATGGCTATTGCAATTCTGGAGTTCTTTAGCAAAGTCTACTGATAATAGAACTTGGTGGTTCATGAAATAGTTATACAGATAACCTTTCTGTGTTGCCCTTGAAATAATCTTTATTTGGAAGATTGACCTCGATCCAGCTAAATTACAAGGTTTGATTCAAATTTCAACTAGGTCGTAATCTAACCAGATAATACAAATTTAAGTAATTAAATATTTGTTATAAAGTTATTAAAAAAATGTATTAATTGAACACAAATATTTTATTGCAGCTGAGTATAGTCAGCTCCAGCGATATCAAAAAGTTATTGTTAGTTTATGTGGTTAGCTCACAATTCAATGAAGTAATAATAATTCATAATAATTAAAAAAAAAATTAGTTATAAAAGCCTATCAGATTTAAATATTTGGCGTGTTGAACTTTCATGCTTCAACTTGTAGTTAGAATTTATCATTAGGCAAGTTAAGGCGCGTGCATTTCAGCGGCCCCTTGCGTTTCTTGGGAAAGTTCACTTTTTAGTTAGTTTATACGCTCTATGTAGCGTTGCCGGTCTTTTGGGTTTTTTTTTGTATGTGGCGAGCAAATCTACTTGCAGTCGCTTCTTTCAGAGTAGTTTGCGAACCTGGCCTCTTCGTTTTGTAATCTTTGTTTGTTTTTCTGACGGCCAATCGGCCGATCGTCACTCATATACTTGGCTTGACTTGGCTCGTCAAGAGGCGCTGGTGATGGTCTCTTCACAGGTTGCAAACTTAATTGTTGAACTTGTTTATGTTGCTTTTGTTTTCGCAATTTCTATTTGCTTTTGTGTTTATGTATTTGTATGTAGTCTTCGAAAGTTGTTTGGGTATTTATTTATTTATATTTATGGGCAAGTATGGCACAATGATAATCGGTTGAGCGAGACAGATGTTGCTACTCTGAAGTGCCATTTGACAGCCAGTGGCATCAATGAGCATTTTATACAATCCTTCTCCGTGTAATAAAATATACGTGCAACTTAATTCGACTGACAACTTAATTCCAACCGACAACTGAGGACTTCTGCTACTGACGCTCGAATCTTTGTCTCGATCCCTTCTGTCTGATTTGCGGCCACGTTGACGTTCTCTTTCCTTTTGTTCTCGCTCCTTACTTCTTATTTCTTATTCCTCACCACGAATTCGTGAGTCTGATTCAAACTTCTTTTTGATACCATACCAACGGGTATGTCTTTCGATATCATGTCTCTCAAACAGCACATCCAGAAAATCTTTCCCAATCTGATCTTTCTTTAGCTGTTTATCCTCCTTTTCCTGGCGTGTCTTCCTCGGCTCGATCTTTCACATACTTTTTAAATACCTGTTTTCGCTCCTTTGATGTAAGCAGCCAACAGCGTGGATCGAAGACAATCTTATGTTACTGTTTTTACCAGGTGCTGAAAGCAGACTATCCTTTTCTCTCAACATCGCCTTGAATTGGATCACATGTTTCTCTAGTGGAACCAGGACACGCTCTTTAACTGCAAGTGTTCGGCCTCCAAGGCAGCGTCTTTGGCTCGCTTCGATTTTGTTTTGGTTCGAACTCTCTTGGGAGGGTACTTTCCCACACTAGATTCGGACTCAGTAGGAATTTTAATGATTCCATCGCCCCTACCTTTTCCGGTTCTATCCTCTGGACTTCTTGAAATTGTTGCTGTTGAACTAGCGCTATCTCCACGAATTCCTGAGATGCGTCCACAGTTGACTTGGCCTGCTGGCAGAACGGTATCATTTGTCCATTTGGTACAATTTTCAGTAGAACGAAGCATTCGGCAACTTGAGGAGCTAGTTTGTATTCATCCAACATCGGCTGAATGAGATGTTCAAACCGTATAGGTGCATTTACATCAGTTTTTGTTTCAACAATGTTATATATACTTGTTTGTTTCAGAACTATTCGGTCGCGCTGACACCGTAGAAAACACGTAGCCCTACAAATATACCAATCGGCTGTGCTTTCTTGTTTCCCAAGCCACAAAGTTCTGAATAGCATTCCTTCAAGATAAAATTTTCGATTTTATTGAAGTTGAGCGACATATAATTGGACATATGGACATGATTAATCGTAATGCTTTATATGCGCCTCTCGTCTGATAGTCAAAGAGGCTGATAGTCAGCCTGACTTTCTGAACGTCTGGACAAATCTTCGAAATGTGCTCGAAAGCATTACACTTGAAGCACTTTGTTTCAACATCGCACCAAACATGCTCAGTCGAGCCACAATTAAAGAAACGATTTATTTTTTCAGTCCACATGTTCTTTTTGCTATCACTGTGTCTGACGCCGTGCTGCTTGTATTGCATCTCGCTTCCCCACTTACGTTCATATATGTCGAATTTATTTTTTTCATTTATTTATTTATTTATTTACGTCAACTAAGTCAGCAGTCGACGAAAAAGCTTAAGCTAAAATACAGATAATAATAAATTCGTGAAGGTAGCTTAGCTTTATGCACAACTAAACATCCCCGACCCGGTGGAGGTGTTTTATTTGCAACAAGGTGCCAGCTATGCCCCGATTCACAGCCAATGTGGTCAGGGATGAGTTGAAGCCAATCCAATATCCAGTCCAGAATACTTTCAGTGGTTACGCTGTAGATAATTAAAAAGTATAGCGCGAAGAGAAGTGACAGATAGATGAGGAGAAATAAGGTGAGAAAGGTTGTTAAAAGATTGGCAACGAACACGAAAAGGTTCGTGAAGAGAGTAGTTAGTCAGACGTCTACTAAGGTGAAGAGGAAAAAAGTTTCTGGTCCGACGTGAGGGAACACAAAAATATAGCGTATCTACTAAATTGGTAGAAATGACTTCCTCGTCGACTACTTTATGTAGAAAGAGAATGCCAAATACGAGCCTACGGTTGTAAAGTGAAGGAAGATTAATAAGAAGAAGTCTGTCAGAATAAGAAGGTAAGCGAAGACTGAGGGTCCCAATTAAGACCGCGTAACGCGAACTTAAGGAATTGCTTCTGTACTGATTCAATACTACGCTGGTGAAGATCATATTGAGGGTTCCACACTGGTGAGCAATTTTCTAGAGTAGGGCGAACTAACGAAGTGTATTAAACCTTTGTCACATATGGATCATCAAATTCTTTGGCCCAACGTTAAATGAAGCCAAGAAGACTGCATGCTCTATTGACAATCGAAGATATATGAACCTTAAATGAAAGTTTTGGGTCAAACGTAACGCCTAAATTTTTGAAAGATGGTACACAATCTAACAGAACAGACTTAATAGAGTAATGAGCTAGGAACGACGACAAACGACTGAAAGACATAAAAGAGCACTAAGATGCACTAAGGTTTATTTATTAACGTGGCACCAATCACAGAACGGATCGATATCTGATTGCAAGTATCGATCGGATCGGATCGATATCTGTTGGAAAGAAGGATCATTATATGAATAACAAATCTTGACGTCATCCGCAAACATGAGCACGCGCGAATGAGCCAAGGCCAAAGGCAAATCGTTTATAAACAAAGTAAATAACAGTGGGCCCAGATGACTGCCTTGGGGGACACCTGACGTAGCTCGAACAGTTTTAGATATCGAGGAACGAAAAGACACCTTTTGGGTTCTGCCAATAAGATACGACTTTAACCAAGCCAATAGTTTCGGGGAAAAATTTATGATGTTAAGTTTCATGAGAAGCATAGAATGATCAACCGTATCGAAAGCCTTACTAAAGTCAGTAAAAATAACATCAGTTTGACACTTTTAACGGAAGCCATGGTGTACAAGGGTGGTCAATTCTAAAAGGTTGGTAAGCGACGTCATAGATGACAAGCTAGAGATAATTCAGTCTTCAGTAATATTAGGAAAAAACATACAATTTAAATGTGGAATTGTGAAGGGATAAGGTGTGGGATCCGACGCAGTAGTAGAATAAGTCGACTGAAAGAATTTAGCAAACAGATCTGCAATATCTGAATCACTATTAGTAGTCTGGTCATTATGTCTGAAGGTAAAAGGTAATAAATTAGAGCGTCTTTTGGAATTAACAAAGTTATAAAATCTTTTGGTGTTCTTATAAAATTCAACCTTACAGAGAACGATATAATTATTGTAGCATTGAGTATTTAAAAGACAAAATTGAGATTTGGCTACACAATAATTTGCATAGTCAAGTCGCGAACCAGTTTTTTTAAATCATTTAAAATATCTCGATTTAATGTTACGGAGATTAGAGAGCCTACGTGTGAACCAGACTGGCGCACTGGAGACGGTAGAGACATTCACATAAGGAACGCATTTATCAATTAGAGAAAAGAAAAAATTTACTGCACAATCTATATCACAGCACTCAAATAGAAATGACCAATCAAAAGATAAAATAAGGCTGTTAAGAAGATTGAAATTTGTTTTACGAAAACATCTACGACGAGAATTTGAGATGCTATTAAATGAATTATTAACGGAATTGTAAGAAATAGTAATTTCAATGGTAGGGTGAAAAGTATCTTCAGGCTTCACTAGGGGCTGTGTTTGTGATACAGCACTAACAGTGGGATCAGAGACAAAAACAAGATCGAGGATTTTTTAGGAGAGTTAAGAAAAGAATTTAACTGATATAGCGGACATTCAAGTAGGCTATCAAGAAGAACATGTTGAGATGAAGGAATTAAGAAAGATAGATTATCATCAACAAGCCAAGAAACATTAGGCAAGTTAAAATCACCTAAAGCTATAAAAAAATCACGATCAATGCATGTAGATCATGATATCAGAAGCTGGAGGAATATATGAACAAGAGATATATAGGCTAAAGTTAGAACATGTAACTTCGACGCAAATAAACTCAACACCTAAGGGGAGATCAATCGGCACAACACTTGAACACAGATTCGAGTTGACAGCAATGAGTACTCCACCGCCACGACGACTAACACGATCAAGCCTATAAGAAATAAAGTTATCAGAAAGAGTTTCGTTATCCAAAACGGAGGAATTAAGCCAAGTTTCAGAGAAAGCTAATATGTCAGCCGAAAAGGTATGGCTATCACAGAATAATTTCGAGAGCTTGGTAAGAAGTCCTCTTACATTTTGATAATGAATGCAAAGACTAGACGTTATTAGGAAGGTGGACAGGCAAAGGACGGGAGCGCTTCTTGGGCGCAAACTCGTATACAACTAGGCCCTCTGGCCAAAAATTAGGGTCAACCATAGCTGAGAAATACAGCTTGGTACAGTAATTTTAAAAGAGGAGATTTCATGAGGCCCTAGTGGGTACTTCAATCTGAAAAGAAGAGCATAAAGGAGGACAAGAAGATGGTGTAGGGGAAAGTAAAATGGGAGAAGATGTAATAGAGAGTGCGGGCGAGTGCTTATGAGGCAACTCAAGGGTACATTTCTTGGGCAATTCCTTAGAAGGTGGACCAAACTTGAATTGCGACAATAAATATATGCTAGAGTCACACTCATTAGACAGCTGTTTGGCGCTTTTATTTGAAGAAAGAAAATTTAAACGAAGATCCCTGTACATTCGGCTAAAATCAAGCTGCTGGCTGGCACAAGATGGGCAAGTCCAGCGCATTAAGCCAAGCTCAGGCTTAGACACAGACAAACCAGAAAATTTGTCATAATCGCGGCCGTAGAGGCCAGCACATTTTAAGTGAATAAGATTATCAAAGCCAACACGATATTGCTCTATACTGATCGTCAAAACGATCAGAATGCTTGCAGTTGGGTGGACAACAAGCCATTGAAAGAAAAAAAAAAAAAAAAAAACAAAACAAAAGGCAAAATTATAGAAGAATAAAAAAATCAATAATTCCAAATAAAACAAAGAGACAGTTAGAGTACACAGCACAAGAGAGAGTGCAAGAACAGTTATAAGACGAACTTTGAGAGGCGGCTCTACAAAAGTGATTACGCGGGAGAGAAGCTGAGCACAAGCACAAAGCAGAGAGAACAACAAGGAGAGGGGAGGGGAGCAACTGCAGGAAGCAATGACGAGAGAGAACAATAAAAAAAAAAAATAAAAACAATTTAAATGCACCAAACACTAATCACGAAAAAAAAAAAACTGTTTAATTTGGCAAATTATGCAAATAAAACACAAGGGTTTCAAGCAAACGACACCAGCGAAAGCGAAAACAAACTAGGCACAATTAAAAATTGAGAGAAAACAATATATATTAATAAAAACTCAGGAGCTAAGCAAAAACACGACCGTCACATCAGAGAGCAGAACATATTTTTGAATTTTTCCGTATTGTTTTACACCCATACATATTAAACTTGTATACATTTTTTATGTCTACGCCATCCACTATGTATCCAATAACTGAGTCCATATCTACTTTACCAAGCATAGCAATCTTCTTCATATTCAAAACGTAGCCGTGAAAGCTTTAACCTCTTTTCTTCTTGCTCTCTTTTTAACTTCTTATCAATTTCTGCGCTTTGCACTGTACGTCGAAATTCTGCTACTAGCGCGGCCTTTAACTAACCTTTGTTACGTAAGATTCATCAAATTCATTGGCCCAACGTTTTGTAAAGCCAAGAAGACTACATGGTCTATTAACAATTAAAGATATATGAAAATAAATAAAAGTTTATCTAATTGTAAATACTGTTGGAAAGAAAAATCATTATGGGAATAAAAAATCTTGATGTCATCCGCAAACATCAGCATGCGAGAATTAACCGAGGCCAAGGGGAAATTATTTATAAACAGGGTAAATAACAGTGGGCCCAGATGACTGCCTTGGGGGACGCCTGACGTAACTCGAACAGTTTTAGATATCGAGGAACGAAAAGACACCTTTTGGGTTCTGCCAATAAGATACGACTTTAACCAAGCCAATAGTTTCGGGGAAAAATTTATGATGTTAAGTTTCATGAGAAGCATAGAATGATCAACCGTATCGAAAGCCTAACAAGGGTAGTCAATTCTAAAAGGTTGGTAAGCGACGAACGAGATTTCATGAAGCGATGCTGACAAGCAGAAATAGTGGATCTGGATAGGTGTTGAAGGGAAGACGTAATAATTTTCTCAAACAGCTTAGGTATTGCCGAAAGTTTGGCAATGCCATGGTAGTTAGAAATATCCGATTTGTTACCTTTTTTAAAAAGCGGAATAATAAAAGACTCCTTCCAAACATCAGGAAAGATACAAGTCTCATTCGATATATATAATAACCGAGATAAAGGCTTAGATAAGGAAATCAAATACATTTTAAGGATGCAACTAGGAATATTATCAAACCCGGGTACAAAGGAAGTCGTCATAGAGCTAGAGATGATACAGTCATCAGTAATACTGGGATAAAACACACAATTTAAATGTGGGATTGCGAAGGGCTAAGATGTGGGATGTGAATCAGTAGTAGAATAAGTCGACTGAACGAATTTAGCAAACAGATCTGCAATATCTGAATTATTATTAGCAGTTTGGTCATTAAGTCTGAAGGTGGATGGTAGTAGATTAGTAGATTAGAATCAACAACGTTGTAAAATCTTTTGGAGTTCTGATAGAATTCAAGTCTACAGCGAACGATATAATTATTGTAGCATTGAGTATTTAAAAGACAAAATTGAGATTTGGCTACACAGTAATTTGCATAGGCAAGTCGCGAACCAGTTTTTTTAAACCTTTCACTGCACAATCTATGTCACAGCACAAAAACAAGATCCTTTTGGAAGGGTTAAGTAAAGAATATATGATCAAGAAATGTACAAGAAAAATTTGGAACATTTAACTTCGACGCAAATAAACTCAACACCTAAAGGGCATATCAAACGGCACAACACTTGAAAACAGATTCGAGTTGACAGCAATGTCGCCACCACGGCGACCAACACGATCAAGCCTATAAGAAATAAAGTTATTAAAAAGAATTTCGTTATCCAGGAGTTCAGCCAAGTTTCAAAGAAAGCTAATAGTCAGCCGAAAAAAAATGTACAACTAAGCTGAAATTGGGGTCTACCATAGCTGATAAATACTCATTTGGTACTATAATTTGAAAAGATGCTATCTCGCGAGGCCTAGAAAACTTAAACTTTTGAATTAAAACCTTATTTCTATATATTACCAATGTATGCTGTCACTGATATCTCACAAGTATCTAAAGCAAACCTTGAGATAAATAATTATTTACGATGAAGTACTACAGTTAGTGGAGGCGGAGGAGCTTTGGAATCCACAAGTGATTGAGAGCCAGCTTGAGATCCTGTAATTGAGCAGAGTTCCCATGAGGGAAAGATTGAGGTATACAAGGGCTTGTACAGGGTACTTCAATCTGAAAAGGAGAGCATCAAGAGGGACAAGAAGATGGTGTAGGGGAAAGTAAAATGGGAGAAGATGTAATAGAGAGTGCTGGCGACTGCTTTTGAGGAAACTCAAGAGTATATTTCTTGGGCAACTTCTCAGAAAGTGGAACAAACTTGAATTGCGATAATAAATGTACGCAAGTACACGAGTCACACTCGCTAGACAGCTGTTTTGCCAGTTTGTTAAAAAAAGAAACTTTAAACGAAGATCCCTGTACATATGGCTAAAATATAGCTGCTGGCTGGCACAAGATGGTCAAGTCCAGCGCATAAAGCCAAGCTCAGGCTTAGACACAGACAAAACAATAAAAAATTTATCATAGTCCTGGCCGTTAAGGCCAGATTATCCCAGAGCCAACAATATATTGCTCTATACTGATCATCGAAACGAAACAAATAGGTAGACAACAAGACATTGTCAAACAAAAAGAAACATAAGGTAAAAATATATGAAAATATAAACAATATTGAAATAAACAGCACTAAGATAATTATCGATAAAATTCCAATAATTGCAAATAAAACAAAGAGACAGATAGAGTGCACAGCACACAAAAAAGAAGAGAGAACAAAAAAAAAAGCACTAGCACTGTTGGTATGCTAGGGGCGATGAGGAGAGCAACGTTGCAGCATTATGTCAGCAGCTTTTGGAAAGAAGATGTCCAAGTCAGAAATGGAAGATTGGTGAAAGGTTTGCAGTTTATCTAGACGACAAACTGATGTTAGACAACAACATTAATATCAATGAAGAGTAGCTCCTTGATATGATTATCGAGGGCATACCTAAAGCATACATAAAGGATTACGAAATCAATCGCGGATTTAATGCTTTTAACCCTAGGTAGATTAGCTACATTCGCTTAGAAAAATTGTTGTATCTGTGGATCCATGACGTAAAACTCAACCGTACGAACCGTACAAAATTTATAAGAAAATTCAATATACATTTTATAGATTTCATAAATTATTCTTTCATTACAGCGTGCCTCATTGATTCGAGTAGTCCAGTGTCTTTAAGCAGGAAAAAACATTTGGGTGAACACTCATAAATTTACAATTCTGTTATTCTAGAGTTCGAACCACGACCTACAGCTGTGTTCACGAAATAGCAGTGCAGTAGATGCTAGCAAAGATTTCAAAATTTTTCACAGTTGCCTTTGTATACATTCAGCTTATTTACTTTGGTTTTGTAAAATGGTATATAGGCATGGGGAAAACCATAAAAATTCTGACCGAATTCTGACCGAATTTTTATGGTTTTTAATTTTTTTTTTACTAATTTTAAGGTCGTTTTTCACATTTTTGTGTTTATTTTTATAAAAGTGACTGTTCACAAAAATAGCAGTGTTTCGTTTAGTTGCGAAAAAAGTAAATAAAAAGTTTACAAATCCGTCAATAGAAAGTGTAATTAATTAGATAATTATGGTGTAATATTATTTGCATACACTAACCCAAAGATTGTCATGTTGGTTGAAAGAGGATCACAATACTCCGAGAAGACGGAGTAGATCCTATACAACAACCAACAACAACAAACAATCAAAATGTTAGTTAAATTTTCTGCAAAGATGGTCTCTGCTGCCCTAGACTACAAAAAAAACCGAAAAACGTGAAGTTAAACGAGCAAAAGCTGCTTTAGGTGACTGGCACCTTGTTATATACAACAGATAGAATTCTAGAATTCGGGCCAGATGTCCGCAAAGTAGTGGCCCAGAATATAAGGAATTCCACCCAAAAGACACGCTAAAACGGTTTAGCAATATGGCATGATTTGGGCATGTTTCTCATAGAACCGACTCCAGTTCTTAAGATTCATGGAAATGTGAATAGAAATATCTATGTGGACATCATAAAGAAGGTTAAGCTCTCCTAGACCATTGTATTATAGTTGCCAAAAAAAACAGTTGTTGGAGTGCAAAAAAAGGAAAAACTAAAAAATATTTTGAGTTTTTCTTAAAAGCCCGATTATTTTAGAAATTGACCCCGTTTTTTATTTATTTCATTTTAAAAATTAATTTCCATAAAATTCGAATTTCGACCTCAGAATATATGGATAGCGCAGTGAAACGAATAATAAAGGGAACGAAAATATTAATATAAAGGCTAAAATTATTAAAAGTTAATGTAGACAAAAAAGTTATTGAATACAATTTTATTCACAAAGGAACTCGCATAGATAAAAAGGTTTAAAACTCTGAAAAGAAAATAAGCAAGGTTACAAATGGGAAAAGGATTTTCGGAGCAAGTCTGAATCAAGTGCGGAAAATAGCTTTGGCAGCAGCATGCTAGAAATGTTGAGTATGAAACCCTAGAGCTTAAAAACTTGATCGTGAAAAATGTAAATTATAAACCTAGAAAACTACAAACTATTTAGTTAGACGGTTATCATACACTTAGAATGAAAAACTGCAGAGTTTTTCATGTCAAGTATAAAATCCAAATAACGTATGGAATCACAGAAAACGGAATATGCACTGACGATACAGGTTATGATGCAATAAAACTTTCTTTCGTTTGTGGTTCTAATGCTTTTAGGATATTTATAAAAGACTTTTTTATAATCGCTCTACCTTTATAAGAAACGAGGAATTAGAATGCTTTCTCGTCTTAAAGCAATAACTATTCAAGCATCAGTATTGTCGATATATGATCACAGAGACAAAACAGAGCTTCACTGTGATGCATGCGCAATACGATTTGGTGCGGTCTTATCACAAAAGAAAGTGGAAAAAAAATAACAACAAATATTTTATTCTTAGAAGAGGACGAGCGAGGTTTCGACCTCCATACGCTGGCGATTGTGTCCAAGGAAAACACTTTAAAATTTTATCTGACTGCAATTCCTTGATAGAATTAAACCCTGGGATAACGAGATAAGGCCTCGAACTATGACTATGATTGCTTCTACTGGATTTCTTAGTTATTTGTTATGTTAATAATATCGCCTACGTACGACGTTGTAATAGGTCGGTATGACTCTGACTAGATGTTATGATGAGCCACTAAAATTTTATCCCTGCCCTAGCTATGCAATCTGAGGCTCAAAATTTCCTGTTCCGGGATATCCACTACTTCCTGCTGTTCGTTTCCACATTGAATTCTAGCCTTTGTATTAGGTGAAACCTTGAAGAACCAACATCAGATGCTAGCTAATTCTACCCAGTAAGATTGGCTCAACAATCGTTGTGTTTAAGCTGCTAGACTTGTTATTCTGTTTAAAAGGTGTCAGGCATTATCATTGGCGTTACTCCATAGCCAATTTTTTCCACATTTTAACTTCGTACCTGTCGTTTTACCTAGTAGTACTAATTTTTCGGACATTTTGTCCTTTATTTTTGTTTAATCTGGCTTTGTTTAAAATGTTAGGGTTCAACGTACCATGGTAAATTTCTATTAATAGATTTGTAATTCCTGTCAGAATTTTTCACATTCATCAACCACGGAACTCAGTTGCCTTACAATCATGAAAAACTAAATGAATTCTCTATACACTTAATAGCTTTCTTTTACTACTTCTGTCATATTTTCAATCCTTCCATCTGTACTCTGTCATCCGCATCCATGAAGCCAAAATATGTATATATGGTACAATACTTATGAATTCAAGCGGTGCTTGCTCACTTCTTGGCTTATTTTGAGTCATAAAGAATCTATTATTTTCTTTGATTTCCGCAATTCGTTTGACCGTGTTGTTGGCACTGGTCTTCGAAATTATATAACTTTTGACGAATATCCCTTATTAAGCATTTCATAATATGCCGACAAGTCATAGTATACAATAAGATCCCATGAAGAAGCTTCTACTTCCACTTCGCCCATTGCATATAAAAAATAATACGGCTGTTGTGTTTAATTTTTTGTACCGTTTTTTTTTTTGTTTATTATTTGACTTGACAAAGCAGCATAAGCATTGCTAATAACGTTATGGTCCCTTTTTTGGACATATGTCCGAACCTGATTCCTTTCAGATATTGATTCTCATCAACGGCTTCTGATGTCTTTCCAGTCACCCGAAAGGCAAATACATTTGAACCCAAGGTTATCACCAAACATAAGTCCTGTGATATCTATATTAAAAATAATGTTTGTCAAAGAGTCTACAGAAAGTTAATAATAGTTTATAATAGTTAAAAGAATAGTTGATAATAGTTAAAAATGCAGACAAAAAAAATGTTAAAAAAAACATGTAAATAAAAAATATCAAAGAAGCTAACTTCGGCAATGCCGAAGTTTATATACCCTTTCAGTCTTTCGCAATAATTTTTTTTACATTTTGAAATTTCTTTCCCTGCAACTGAATTCATCAATTCACAAACAAAACATTCAAATTATTTCTCTTTCTATAAAAATTTTTTTCTTCTTGCATCATTGCCTAAGCAAAGCACAACACGCATACACATACAGTTCTTGTAGCGCTGCGTCTGTGTGTGTGTATGCATGTGCTCTGTTTGAGCAGCAAGCAGCGCTGTTTGCTGCCGGCAGCGCTGCTTGCTGTCTACTAGGTCATCATTTGAACCGATTTGTGTTGACTGTAACTTCTGTTCTATTTATCCGATCAGATTCAAATTTTGGGATCTGTCAATTTATGTCAAATACTATCATATTGGTAAATTTCATGGGGATACTCCAATTTTTGCAAAAATGTTTGTTCCAGAACTATATGATATAGTGGCCCGATCCTGACAAATTTCATACTTTATCTAGCCCGGGTAATAAAAAGCCCACAAAAAAAATTTCATCCCAATAGCTCTTAAGATGGCTGAGTAAAACGCGTACGCACAGACAGACGGACATGGCTATATCGACTCAGCTTCTCATGCTGATCAAGAATATATATACTTTATGGGGTCGGAAACGTCTCCTTCTGTGCGTTACAAACATCTGACCAATTTTATAATACCCTCTGCAAGGGTATAAAAAAAAAAAGCATACATTAGCAACAATCAAGGCATATCGTGCTGCCTTTTTGCAGCTAAATCCAGGGTAGCCTCAGTCTAATCGGTCTCGTTGCCCCGCCTTTGGTTTTGGGGAGCCCCCCCCCCAAAAAATCTAGCAGTTGCAGTTTGTTATGTATGTGACCCATCTCTAAGAAGCTGTTACCGTCGCACTGTTAAAGGTCTGTTAACAGCTGTACTCCTCAGTCTTTCTACTGACTACATCGGAACAACATCGGCTCATCACCCTGCTACAACTACGAGGGAACTACTACTGCTACTACGAGGGAACAACTACTACTACAACTACGAGGGAACTACTACTGCTACTACGAGGGAACAACTACTACTACAACAACGAGGGAACTACTACTGCTACTACGAGGGAACAACTACTGCTACAATTACTACATATTATTCTATGAAACGATCGCTTCCCAGATTTGTACTGTACCATTATTTTATTAATAAACGATATATATATAAGTTTGCACATACACAAAACTGGCGACGAGGATGGGATAATTCGTCAAACTTATATATACATACATCGTGTACAGTTACAATCGACTAAGCGAAAGCGAACAAAGAGACGCGAAAACCGCAAGTTTGCTGGCGACAAGTTTATTGGAATAAAGAAACGGTATTTGTCCAACACGCGCATTTGCAGACAGACGCACTACGACTACTGCAATTGTGGATTGATGCTTACACACACACATACGATCGAATTCAACTACTAATGTCTGATTCGGAATCACATGGGGAAAAGCCCGCCAAAGTGAATATTGCTACAGAACATAAAACAACAAATAAATCAGTGATAATGTCAGGAGTCGGTCAGTTAGAACCATTTGACTTAAATCACCCAAACAAATGGACAACTTACAAGCAGCGTTTTGAGCTGTATCTTCTGGCCAATGACGTTACGGAGGAAGCACGGAAGAAGGCTGCATTGCTTACGTTGGCTGGCGCTCCACTGTTCGAGCTTCTAACGTCATTGGCATCCCCTACTCAGGTGAGTGATTTGACTTTATCGGAAATATATGAAATACTCAACCAACATTTGTGTCCATGTCAATCGGAAATCGCGGCCTACTACCAATTTCACAAGCGAGACCAACTAATTGATGAATCGGTTGCGAACTACATGGCTGCACTTAGGACTCTCGCTGTCGACTGCAAATTTGGAGCTGCGTTGGATCGCATGTTGCGCGATCGTTTCGTATGTGGAATGAAGGATGAGGGTCTTCAGAAGAGTCTGCTAGCAGAGGCAGATTTAACGGTTCAACGCGCGATGGAACGCGCCACATCTAGTGAGGCCGCTGCTCACAGCGCTTGGGCCATGCGAAATACAGCTGAGAGCACTGAGTCGATACACGAAGTGCAGACCAATGCGATCCGTCCAAGCGGACCAAATCAGCACCACCAGCCATGTGATGGTTGCGGGGGTGCTCACTTGCGGAAACTGTGCCCTCATCGGAACACTGTGTGCCATGCCTGTCACCGAACAGGCCATCTTCAACGAGTCTGCCGGGCTGTAAGAGACCCGGGTCGTAAACCATTCAACACATCGAGTGGCCATGCCTCCTACCGAGGACCACACAAACAAAAGCCGAATGAAGAATACAGTGTGCACAGCATACTACCGTTGATTTGCCCAAAGGAAATTGTTACAATAATCATAAATAAACGAAAATGCCAATTCGAAGTGGACTCGGGGTCTGCGATCACTATGATAGACGAAGCTACGTTTCGTTACATCTGGCCAACTGACAGACCGAATATCCAAGATTGTTCTCTAGAGTTTACGGATTACCAGAAAAACCGAATTCCAGTTATTGGCATCGTGGATACATCTGCCCAGTATGATAATAAATACATTCCGAATCTTCCACTGGTTGTTACATCAAGCGGCGGATCGAATTTACTTGGACGCAACTGGTTTATGCCCTTAGGCATCAGCATAGAAGGAATACATGCCATTAACGCTGAACTGAGCATCGAGGCAACTCTGGCGAAATATAAGGATCTGTTTTCGTCTGAATTAGGCCGTTTTCTGGGGCCACCTGTGTCTTTACAAATCAATACTGATGCAACACCAGTCAGACTGCCAGCGAGACGCATTCCATTCGCAATACAAGAATTATATGAAGAAGAATTAGACCGTCTTTGCTCCCAAGGAATCCTAGTACCCATTGAGTACTCCGACTGGGCGACTCCTACAGTACCAGTAATAAAAAAGGATGGTACTATTCGCATATGTGGCGACTACAAGTCTACAATTAATAGAGTGATTAAGCAACACGGCCATCAAATTCCTGCAATGAATTCATTATTAGCATCAATTGAAGGAGGATCAATATTTGCGAAAATCGACTTGGCTCAGGCGTACCAACAACTAGTGGTAGATGAGCAGTCTGCGTTGTTGCAAACAATATGTACACACAAAGGTTATTTCAAAGTAACTAGACTACAATTTGGAATTTCTTCAGCTCCGGGCATATTTCAGAGCTGCATCGAACGTATTTTGCAGAACGTTTCTGGTGTTTTACCCTACTTCGATGACATAATTGTAATGGGAAAATCAGAGGAAGAGCTAGCGGTCCGTCTTAATGAGGTGCTTTCAAGATTTGATAAGGCCGGACTACGCCTACGCAGAGACAAGTGTCAATTTGGTGTTTCGTCAGTAGAATTTTTAGGTTTCAAAATCGATGCACTGGGCATAAGACCGTGTGCCAGTAAGGTCGAAGCTATCAAGTGCGCTCCGGCTCCAAAAGATAAGAAACAATTACAAGCATTCTTGGGACTCATCAATTTTTACCACGCATTCCTGCCGCATAAGGCAACCGTTGCTGAACCGCTTCACCGTCTGCTGGATAAAAATGCGCCATGGGTGTGGGCCCATAAACACCAAGATGCCTTCATGAATCTAAAAAATCTTGTAACTTCACAAAATGTGCTAATGCATTTCGATGGCAAATTGCCAGTATTGTTAACCTGCGATGCATCTCCTTACGGAATCGGAGCGGTGCTGAGCCACAAACTTCAGGATGGATCAGAGAAGCCTATTGCCTTTTATTCTAGAACTCTCTCCAAGACAGAAAGAAACTACTCGCAAATCGACAGAGAAGCCGTTGGGCTTATATCAGGCGTTAAAAAATTTCACAATTATTTATATGGCCGTTCGTTTACTCTCGTCACAGATCATCGCCCATTGCTCGGAATATTTACAACGGCCAAGGCAACTCCAAATGTAATTTCTACACAGATGCTTCGAAGAGCAATATTCTTGAATGCCTATGACTTTACACTAATTCACAGACCTGGATCAAAAATGGGCAACGCCGACTTCTTAAGCCGATGCCCATTACCACAACAAGGCGAAGGCAACACCACAGAAGAAGTGTTAATGATTGAATGGGCCGAAACACCACTTGTCAGCGCTCAATCTCTATCATTGCAGACTAAGAAAGACGCGCATTTATCAAAGGTTCTGAACTGGGTGTTAAGGGGATGGCCCAATGGAAAAGTTGATCGTTCAGATCAGCTCTACTCATATTTTTCTCGCCGACATGAACTTTCAGCAAACAAAGGAATTCTTGTATGGGGCAACCGGGCTGTAATTCCCGAACCATCTAGACCGGCGTTACTTCAAGCGTTGCATGCTTCACACCCGGGGATTGTAAAAATGAAAGCCATGGCTCGAAGCTACATTTGGTGGCCTAATATTGATGCTGAAATAGAGCTACTTGTGAAACGTTGCAATCTCTGTCAGCAAAACCGAAACGAACAGCCTCATACAACTACGCACCATTGGGAATCTGCCAGACAACCTTGGTCCCGCCTTCATATAGATTTCGCTGGCCCCTTTAATGGGAATACCTTTGTACTAGTCGTGGATTCATTTTCGAAATGGCTAGAAGTCTCTGTTGTGAAATCTACATCATCTGCTGCTGCCATTAAATTCTTGAGACAGCTTTTTGCAACGCACGGATTACCGGACGAAATAGTGTCAGATAATGGCACTGCATTCACGTCTGAAGAATTCAGGGCCTTTATGAGGAACAACGTGATTCGACACATTCGGTCGGCTCCATTTCATCCTGCCACAAATGGACAAGCCGAGCGCATGGTACAAAGTACCAAGAATTACCTGAAAAAGTTTGACAGAAATCTTAACATAGATCTCGCTCTGGCCCGGTATCTTTTTAGCCAACATACTACCCCACACTCCACGACAAATCGCACCCCTGCAGAACTACTATGTAACCGAGAGCTTAAGTCATATTTCGACAAAATTCAACCCAAGGAAATAACATACGGAAAGGTCTGTGAACCAGCAAATGATAAGCAGTTTCCTATTGGTGCTCTGGTATGGGTCCGTAACTACGCCCCCCGGCCCGAAGTGGATAGAAGGCGAAATTGTGGACCAGACAGGTCCCATTTCATACAATGTTTGTTTACAGGATCGCCGTATTATTAAACGTCATTTCGACCAACTTCGCCACCGGGTTCCGCCTGCCGAATGTATTCAGGACACGAAATCAATCGAACTACCTGCTGAAGATGCAGTTCCGATTCCTGATGATATACCCGAATGTCCTGAATTGTCTGAACCGGCACCATTGTCCCCAACTCCAGTGACTCCTCGCAGATCGAGTCGGAAAAGACAACCCCCGGAATTCTTTAAGGGAATTCAAGTTAAGGGGTGTTATGTATGTGACCCATCTCTAAGAAGCTGTTACCGTCGCACTGTTAAAGGTCTGTTAACAGCTGTACTCCTCAGTCTTTCTACTGACTACATCGGAACAACATCGGCTCATCACCCTGCTACAACTACGAGGGAACTACTACTGCTACTACGAGGGAACAACTACTACTACAACTACGAGGGAACTACTACTGCTACTACGAGGGAACAACTACTACTACAACAACGAGGGAACTACTACTGCTACTACGAGGGAACAACTACTGCTACAATTACTACATATTATTCTATGAAACGATCGCTTCCCAGATTTGTACTGTACCATTATTTTATTAATAAACGATATATATATAAAATTGCACATACACAAAACAGTTCTTCCACAACTTCTAGTTGATAATGCTGGAAAACCTTCGACGTGAAGGCCGTCGTGGATCCATGCTCGGCGGTATCATCGATGGCGACCTCTCTGGACACGGCCTATAAATTGACAGCCGTCAATATTAGAACCGACAATGCGGTGGCAGCAGAGATCTGGTCCCCGGTCAGCGAAGCATAGCGGTTGGAAGGTGGACGATGGCCTTTGCTGCTGAACTCCCAACTCTTCGGAACATGTTAATGCAACTGAAGGGTTAGTGATTTCAACCCCGCATTGCTCTCCTGGACATGGCTACCGCTCTCCCCACAGAAAGAACTACACACATTACTGTCCACGCGGAGCTTTGTTTTCGCTCTTATTGTTAGACAAAAGCTAGTTTAGTTCCACATTAAAGTGAAATATATTAGCAATTAAAATTGATTTTGTGCGTGCCCAATTTATCTTTGGGTAATAGAAGGAAGAATTCATTTAGCTGCCCCTTAACCAAAAAGGAAGCTTCTGCCCCACCACTAAACATATATTTTAGCCCATTTACGACGTCTTGCCACAAATCTTCGAAATGCTTCTGCGTCGTTTGTCAAGTTACTGAAAACCTATAAATGCTTTGCCTTAGTTGTTAGGCACACGTATATGATATGGCCGGCAAAATCTACCCCTGTGTTTTGAAAAGGAGACGATACTGTTACTCTGTTTTGATTTTTCTCATGAGGGTAATTGCTCCATGTAAGAGTTACTTATGAGCATCTTTAATTAATATCATTGTTAAATGTACTTTATCTAAAATCACAGGATGTTTAGTATCAAAACAAATGTTGTCATTTTGCAATCTTCCCCCACGCGCAATATTCCATCGTTATTCGAAAATGGATTTAAGCTCAAAATTTTGCATGATAGCTCTCTGTTAAATTGATACGCCTGTTGGTGTTTAATTATAAAATTCTTAGCATTCTTAAGCTCATTGACGGTTAGACTATAATACTTTTCAATTAGTTCCTGCATAATACTACTCCCTGTATTTAATAGTACGGAATTTGCCATAACCTTGTTTTTTGTTTAGGCCATTCGTCTTTTGCCTCACAATCTTTTGACTTACGTCTTTTGAGTTACGTCTGCAGGTTCAGGTTCAGGTTTTACATGCTTCCAAGTTATTCCTTTGATTTTTAGGATATCTTCTATGCGACGCCTTACAAATTTTGTTTACTACCACCGTTTTTTTATCCAGCACAGTATGATAGTGGAGTCGCTCCAAGCAATTCCAATTTAGGAATAGTTTTCTTATTTTTCATAGGATTAACTTTGCTTTTACCTGGCTATTAAGGTAACTCACCTATTTTAGCATATACCACCGCTGTATATGCTTTTCTTATGCATCAGCAAAACCATAAATCTGTAACAACATATTAGACTGTGTCATGATTCATCAGGGTAATATGATTTCTTCTTCTTTCTCTGAAGGATATTCAATCTGTTGTATTTTTATCGGATAACTTCAGATCCCAATTTTTTTCTGCTAACCACAACTTCTGCAAGAACAATTTCCTTATTACCGTTACTGGTGTTAGCCTTACTCCTTGTCCTAAACTCTAAGGCGTTCTTTAAACTCTTTTTTAGAATTACGCGTCTTAGACGTTCTAGTTTTTGTTGAAGACACGCCACTTATTTTCGTTTGTTACTTGATATTGATTTGCAGCTTCTTCAGCTAAACTATTGCTCTGTGAATCACTATTAATCAACGCTCTTAAAGTTCCATATTCTCCATTTATTTTCTTAACTTGTAATAGGACTGTGTCCAACAGTGTTAGTTGTGCCGTTACACAAGTATTTACCCTCTCCAGTTTTTGTTCCAATAAGGAGAAGCAGACTATTTCATTAGTGAACCTCTTATTTCTTGCATCTTGTACACAATTGTACTTTTTTGGCTATTTCCACCCTATGCCAGGGACCTTTGCAGATAGGGAGCACTTAGCGAACAACATCTTTGCTCCAAGCATTCCATAACATCAAACAGCAGTTGTATCTGCATTGTTTTCCTAATCTGACTCTCATATAATTGCAGAGCCGTCTCTGTCAAATTCCCAAAGTATGAGTTCTGCAAATATTATGTTATTGTAATGTCAATCACTCCCTTTTTGCGGATTCATTGTTGACCATCGGTAAATCAACGATCCGAATCAATTGCTCGGAAAATTTGGTTCGATTATTTTCATACCGCTTGGTTAACAATTCCTAAGCAGCACAATCTAATTGACAATAGATGAGCTACCATGTTCTAACTTCGCCCCTTGTCGCGGATTTTAAATAGTTGAATTAAGGAGTAAGACTTGTATCCTCTCTTTTTTCAATCAGTTCCGCAAATAATTCTACAAACAGGTCCCTTTCTCTTGGTTCTCCATACCTGTATTTTCCGCAACACCGGTAGGTTGCCTCTCACGGTAACATACATTCTCAACTTTCAAATTTTTCTGATCATTTTTTTCTCTTACAATGCTAACAAGGTATTCTAAACGTCGAACTCCAATTCTTCTAAAACTTCTTTAAACGTTTCATTACATATAAGCTTATCTGTATAAGCTTGGCACATCTGTACTTTCTTACGGACGTGTTTTTTTGCGCTTATCAACTTTTATTTTTTTCTCGCGATTAAATTCTTTTCTATAACTTGTAAATTCATTATCGGCTTAATTAATAATAATTCCAGCATCCGAATTTTATTTTCATTTCGCGAATTGTTGCTGTCGCTTTTGTATTTTTGCTTAAATTTAAATAAAATCAAAACTTACAACAATACTTGCGTTAGCGGTGTTCTTGTTTTGTTTATCTCTTTTGCTTTTGAGTCTTTACCGTTTTAACTAACTCTCGCACTCTTGCGTACAAATTGTTGTTGCATGTGTTCAATTTGACGCGCTCACCCGTTATTTCCTATTCTTGTTTGAATTGCGGTTTCGTCTTTTGCCTACTCCCGACTCAGTGATACGTGGTTTTGTTTTTGTGTATTCTTGTAATTTTGTAGTTGTGAAGGCTTACTCTGGACATTAGCCCTTGTGTCAGAATTGGTCAGTATATTCTTATACAGATTTTTTACCTTTAGAATTTTTTTATTTTTTTTTTATATTTTTGTATTTCCTTTTTTAATTAAATTAAACTTTTTGATAAAATGGTTGTCTGCTCAAAAAAATAATTGCATAGTTGCCACTAATGCGGTTGACTCCCATTATTATATTCTTTGTTGACTGTGTAACAATGCGGTTCACGTCAAGTGTGCAGGTTACACAGGCAGAATCAAGGAGTCTATTGCTAAAGGTGGTGGCTTAAAATATGGATGTGATGCTTGCCGGGAGGTCGAGAATGAGATGAGGCGGACTAGAGATAGTTTTGACACTTTGAGGGCAGGGTTGAACAAACTCCAAGCGGAATTTACTGCGTTGGAGACTCAGTTTAGAAGCTTATCGCTTATGAATGAGTCTCCGAAACGTAAAAGGACTAGTCCTTGGGGTGTTTCTGTATCTGTAGAACCGCCAGCGTCTCTTTTCGTCACCGACCGGTCACATGGACCGTCCACTCCTAATGTACAGCAATTGATATCGTTTAAGAGCCCGGTTGTGAATACTATTAGTACGGAATTACCGGTATCACCTGAGAATGATCTCTTAAAAACGATGCCTATTGTAGTGTCCGATGTGTCCGTGCAATTAGCCATTGCAATGGAAATTGCCGATAGTTCTAAAAGTATCGAGGGCCCCGCAAACAAGTTGACTGCTGCAGTGGGTGATTTGTCCAACGTTACTGTAGACCCTGTAGTAACATCTGATGATGTAATAGCCGGAAGAAAGTTAACGTCTCGAATATTGCGGTGGAAAAGTTTAAATTTTCGTATTCTCGGGACATCTCGTCCTTTAAAATTATAAATCGACAACCGAGATTCGAGACGACGTGGCTAAAACATTGACATTGCTAATGTCTTTCCCACAAACATTTCTATATTCAGACGTAACCGGATTTCTCGAGTAGGAGGTGGCGTTCTGATAGCTGTTGACGCCGATTTATCATCTGATATATCAATTTTCTTATACCCAGGTGATTGAGTTTGTCGGTGTTAATGCTTTTATTACTTGTTCCTATATTCCCCCATCGTTCGACATTATGGTCTATTTAAATTATTTAGAGGCAATTCAGTTTGTCTTCTCTTTAGTTTCTAGTCAAGACATGTTCATAATTTTAGGTGATTTGTCATGGTCACTAACAGATGAATCTACCAGGTTTCTGCCCTCTATGTCACATGACTTTATTGATGGCCTTCTAGGCTTATCTTTATCCCAAGTCAATCCTGTCTTAAAATCTAATGGAAAATGTATTGGATTCTTCTTATTGTGAGGTTTCTAGGATCAAACCATTTGTTCTTCCAGAAGACAAATTTCATCCTACATTAAATTTAAAAATTGATCTGCCCTTGCTTTCACCATTACTTGGTTCAAATGAGTTACCTCTAACTAGGTGCTTTCGTAAGACTGACTTTGTCACCCTTAATGAACACATTACAGCTACCGATTGGTCTTATCTGTACAATTGTAGAGATATGAACTCAGCTGTTCGTTTTTTCTATGATACTCTGAATTCACTCTTTGATATTTGTGTGCCTCTTGGTAGGCTGGAGCGGCTTAACAAACCTCCCTGGTTCTCTCGTGAGTTATCAAATTTGAAAAATGTGAAGACACGATATTATAAGAAGTTTCAAAAAACACGTCGTTCATCAGATTATGCTCAGTATACAGTCGCTCGTTCAAAATTCATGATGCTTAATACACAATGCTATAAGAATTATCGTCAGCGCTGTAAGCTTTAGTTTTCTTCTGACCCTAAACAATATTATAATTTTGTCAATTCTAAACGTAAGACCTCTGTGCATACATCTTTTTTGTCTTTTCAAAATAAAAAAGCGAGCACTGATCAGGCAATTGCCGATTCAAAACAACTTATTCCTCAACGGAATATCGAGCAAGTCCGTATCCTTATCATTTAAAAAAGGCTAATTGCATTTTCAATCCAGTGATTGATGAAAGTTCTATTCTTAGCGAACTTAAATTAGTTAAACCTGTTTATTCTCCGGGGCCAGATGGTCTTCTTGGATGTGTACTCAGTTTCTGTGCAAACGCATTATGCAAACCCATTTTAAAATTGTTTCTATTGTCTGTCGAATCTTCCTCTTTTCCATCTATTTGGAAGGAGTCGTATATCATACCTCTGCATAAAAATGGCAAAAAGCCCGAAGCCTCTAACTATAGAGGTATCTCAAAATTGTCCGCTATTCCGAAAGCTTTTGAGAAAATTATAACTTCTCAATTGCAACATTTTTGCAGATCTATTATTTCGCCATCCCAACATGGGTTTGTGAAACGTAGCTCTACAACCACTAACCTTTTAGAATTTACATCAATAATTATCAAGGTGTTCAAAAATGGTAAACAAACTGATGTCATATACACTGACTTCAGCAAAGCCTTTGATTCCGTTAATCATACCCTATTACTTTCTAAGCTGAGCGATATTGGGTTTCCACACCTTTCCCTCTCTTGGGTTCGAGAATATTTAACAAATAGAAAACAGAAGGTACTTTTTAAGTCTTCTTTTTCCGATTCCATTCCTGTGACATTTGGGGTACCTCAAGGTAGTCATCTTCGCCCCCTGCTTTTCACTTTATTTATTAACGATCTTCCATCAGTCATTATTCATTCGCGTGTGCTTATGTATGCTAAAGCTTTGTCTTACTTATAAAGAAACAGATTCATTTAGTCGGCTACAAGCTGATCTTAAAAACTTTCAATCCTGGTGCCAGTTTAATCTACTAAATCCTAACACTACCAAATGTAAGGTAATGACTTTTTTTCGTAACTCTCCTCAACTGGTCACTTATTTTCTAAACAATAGTCCTTTAGAACGTCTAAATAATATGAATGATTTGGGCGAACTTATGGACCATAAGTTAAATTTTTACACCCAAATTTCCACCACGGTCGCAAAGACCATGAGTGTCCTGGGTTTTATTAAAAGATGGTCAAAAGAATTTGATGACCCCTTTACAATGTCAATTTGCCTTCGTACTATAGTAGACTTCTCTTGATTAACCTTCCTTCCCTAACTAACCGTAGAATTATGCTTGGTGTTATTTTTTATGCACAAGCTCCTAACAGGTGATATCGACTCGTTATTAGCTGAGTTATTAGCTCAGGTAAATTTGTCGGTACCATGTAGACGGAGTAGACATCCTTTGATACTTTTATCCCTTCGTCGTTGTTCTTCTAACTATGTCCTGCATGAACCTTTTAGGGTCCTCTGCTCTGATTACAATCTTCTATTCCATGTAATCGGCTCAGAGTTTTCTATTAATATGATTAAAACTTCTATCATATCCCATTTAGTTAAAAGATAGCTATAGTATTATTTATTTATGTGTTTGTCTGTTTTTTCTAATGTGTATTTGTCCACACGATTCGTGCAGTGCGTTATACGGCTGCAGCCCTCGGTCGGTCGGGTGGGAGGTGGGCAGTTATCTGCTTGTGCTCGCGCGTAACAGGGTTTGTACTCGTGTTGTGTGGTCCACTTGAACGTACTGCGCATAGCATTGGCAACGTCCGCTAAAAAATTTTACTTTTTTAATATACATTTCGCCTGCTCTATTGTCTATCATACGTAAATCTTTGCTCACCATATCCAAATACTGCTGAAGCTGTCGGTCCTTTCCCTTTAATTTCTCAATCGTTTAAACTTTTCATTACATATAAGTTCATCTGTGTAAGCAAGGCACATCTGTACTTTCTCGGAAAAAATTTTATTTTTAAAATATACCTACATTTTGCCTGTTCTATTGTCTATCATACGTAGATCTTTGCTCACAATATCCAAATACTGACGGTCCTTTCCCTTTAATTTCTCAAGGATAACGTTACCGTTCTCATATAAGCTTCTGCTCTCTGACGTAACGGTCGTATTTTTTCATACATAGCTCATGAGTTTTTATTAATATTTATTGTTTTAATATTTTAATTGTGCTTAGTGTGTTTACGCTTTCACTTGTGTAGCTTGCTTTACACCCGTGTGTTTTATTGACATAATTCCCCAAATTAAACAGTTTCTTCGTGATTAGTGTATTTAATTTTTTTTTTTTCTGTTTCTGTTTTTTTTTCCTCTCTAGTCATTGCTTCTGCAGTTGCTCCCCTCATCGCCCCGATCATTTTATCAGTGCTAGTGTTTTTGTGTTCTCTCTTCTTTGTGCTTGTACTCAGCTTCTCTCCCGCGTAATCTCTTTTGTAAGGCCGCCTCTCAAAGCTTGGCTTACAACTGTTCTTGCACTCTTTCTTGTGCTGTGCACTTTTACTCTAGCTGTCTCTTTGTTTTATTTGGAATTATTGATTTTTTTATTCTTGTATAATTTTGCCTTTTGTTTTTTTTTTTTTTTTGGCTTTTCAATGGCTTGTTGTCTACCTACATGCAAGCATTCTGATCGTTTTGATGATCAGTATAGAGCAATATCTTGTTGGCTCTGCCTGAGCTCGGCTTAATGCGCTGGACTTGCCCATCTTGTGCCAGTCAACAGCTTGATTTTAGCCATATGTACAGGGATCTTTGTTTAAAGTTAAACAAACTGGCCAATCAGCTGTCTAGCGAGTGTGACTCTAGCGTAGATTTATTGTCGCAATTCAAGTTCGTTCCACCTTCTGAGAAGTTGCCCAAGAAATGTACTCTTGAGTTGCCTCAGTCGCCAGCACTCTCTATTACATCTTCTCACATTTTACTTTCGCCTACACCATATTCTTGTCCCTCTTTATGCTCTACTTTTCAGATTATGGGTACTTCAATCCCCCAAGCCCTGGTGTACCACAATCTATCCCTCACGGGAACTCTGATCATTTACAGGATCATGCTGGCTCTGAATCATTTCCGGATCCGATTGCTACTCTGATTCCACTAACTGTAGTGCATCATCGCAGACAATTATTTATCTCTAGGCTTGCTCTAGATACTTCTGAGTGGCATGTGGCAGCTTACATTGGTAATATATGCCCTGCTAAGATTGTCATTCAAAAGATAAAGTTTTCCTTAGCCTCGCGAAGACTCCTCTTTTAAAATTACAGTACCAAACGAGTATTACTCAGTTATGGTTGACAATAATTTTTGGCCAGAGGGCCTAGTTGTACACGAGTTTGCGGCCAATTAGCGCTGCCGTCCGTTGTCTATTCACCTTCCTAATTTATATTGTTCAAAAAACTAATAACGTCTAGTCTTTGCATTTATTGTCAAAATGTAAGAGGACTTCTTACCAAGCTCTCGAAATTATTCTGTGATAGCCAAACCTTTTCGGCTGACATATTAGCTTTTTTTGAAATTTGGCTCAACTCCTCTGTTTTGGATAACGAAATTCTTTCTAATAACTATTTCTTACAGACTTGATCGTGTTAGTCGTCGTGGCGGTGGAGTACTCATTGCTGTCAACTTTAATCTGTTTTAAAGTGTTGTGCCGATTGATATGCCCTTAAGTGTTGAGTTTATTTGCGTCGAAGTTACATGTTCCAACTTTAGCTCTTATATTTCTTGTTCATATATTCTTTACTTAACTCTTCCAAAAGAATCTTTGATCTTGTTTCTGTCTCGGATCCCATTGTTAGTCCTGAATCTCAAACACAACCCCTTGCAAAGCTTGAAGATCCATATCACCCTACCATTAAAGTTATTATTTCTTATAATTCCGTGACTAATTCTTTAAATTACATCTCAGCTTCTCGTTTTAGATGTTTGCGTAAAACAAATTTTAGTCTTTTTAACAACCTTATTTTATCTTTTGATTGGACAATTCTATTTGAGTGCTGTGACATAGATTTTGCAGTGAATTTTTTTCTACTCTGCTCTTAATTCTCTAATTGATAAATGCGTTCCTCTTGTCAATGGCTCTACCGTCTTCAGTGCGCCGGTCTGGTTCACTCGTAGGCTTTCTAATCTCCGTAACACAAAATCGAGATATTTTGAAAGGTTTAAGAAAACTGGTTCGCGACTTGACTATGCAAATTATTGTGTAGCGAAATCTCAATTTTGTATCTTAAATACTCAATGCTACAATAATTATATCGTGCGCTGTAAGGTTCGATTCTATAAGAACGCCACAAGATTTTACAACTTTGTTAATTCTAAACGACGATCTAATTTACTACCTTCAGACTTAATGACCAGACTGCTAATAATGATGAATTGTAAGTTTTATCCTAGTAATAACTGAAAACTGTGTTATCTCTAGCTTATCAGCTATGACGTCTTCCTTCGTACCCGGGCCTGATAATATACTTAGTTGCATCCTTAAAATGTGTTCGATTTCCCTAACTAACCCTTTATCTCGGTTATTCTTTATATCGAGTGAGACTTGTAGCTTTCCGGATGTCTAGAAACAGTCTTTTATTATTCCGCTTTTTAAAAAGGGCAACAAATCGGATATTTCTATCTACCGTGGCATTGCCAAACTTTCCGCAATATATAAGCCGTTTGAGAAAATTATTACGTCATTCCTTCAACACCTATATAGACCCACTTTTTCTCCTTGTCATTTTAGTCTTACTAGGGAACACATATATATACATATGTATATTAGGATATCGACGTATACACTCATGGCCAAATATTGGTGTGAGCCTCAGGATTCGAAAACTGCCTATTTTAAAATTAATTGGCAAGTTCTGGATCAGAAAACGGATTCCCAGTGATTAGTAGCATCATGAAGTAAAATAAGTCATTCCCAGTAATTATTACCAGCCCTACATTTTTTGGCCATAATTCGTAATAAACCCACTTTTGCAGTTGGCCATATTAATAAGGTGTGTACGACAAATCTGGGGATAATTCGGAAAATATGTAACTATGGTCCAATATTTTATTGAATTTTATTGAATACATTTAGTATTCACAATTAGTTAAGATAAGTTGTTCCGTATTCGTGGGCACCGACGACTTTTTGTTTACCTTTAGGGCTCTACACGGGTGTTGCACACTGTATTTCAGTATTTGTCCCAAAAATTGTGTGTTGTTTGGACAAGCAAGATTAAGAATTGGTTAAGGTTGTTCTCAAAAATTCTTACTAAAATTACGGTCCCAAGATTTACTTTTCCACTCAAGGGCAATACCAAGTTGTCAGGGTGTTGCTCTGTTATTAAGCTTGTTAAAAAAATGTTACCCAATTAAAATCTTCATCAAAAGGTGACTACTTCCTTGGCAAATAGTCCAATTACGATTTCCAATAAAATCTTGGACAGGAATTGCCGATTCGTGTACCCCGAAGTCAATTTCTTGGCCGTCTGATCCTTGAGCATTAATGTTGGCATCAAGACGAAACCATTTTACCAGAATTTCTGCAATTCAAGCTATCGTTTGTAAATTTATCTCTCTTTGTAATTCTCCCTGAAAAGAATGCACTTCATGGTAAAAGAAACTAAGACATTAAACCTCTAAAACTTTTGTCCTAGTAGATTGAATCTCCATAGTTGTCACATTTGTTGTACATTTCGCTGTCGATCGTGTCAAATGTCAAAGGGGTACAGGCAATAAGTTACCGATTAGAAAATTAGTTTCGTGGTATCTTTAGTTTGGAGTTCGACGCATTTCAATTGTTTTTAAAAGCTTAACAAAATTTGTAGTTCAATATTCTAAAAATCCTGTTATTGTATTATCATTTTTAAAGATGTTAATTTAGTTTCAAATTTGACTAAAAAATTTCCTTTCTGGGTTCCCCAAGGGAGCAGCACAAAGTTCTAACTAAACCTTTTTATACCCTTGCAGAGGGTATTACACCAGTTTACTCCGTCAATTTATGAATATCATGAAAAACTTGTAGAAAATACATATATTTGTGAAAACAGTACATTTCTCATTTTTTTCCAAGTCTTTTAGTTTAAAGCACATCTCTCAAATATTTCGGAATGGATTTTTACCACTTTTGAAACGATTTTGACTACATCTCTTTATTGACCGGACTAAATTTAATTTTGAAAACCTTTTTATATAATTCTAACAATCATATAAAATTTCTTAATTACAATATAGTCGGCATTCAGTTCAGGAGGATTAATCACTGTGGGGCATTTTTGTGTTAGCCAAAGCTATACCTCATGGAAATAAGTATAGGTGCACAATGTTTTGTGTCTACATCTCTATTAAATCTAATCAATCAGTTATTTTTGGAACACACAATTTATATTTATATAGCCCGTGTTTGAGCTACTTATAACCAGGGAAAGATAAAATATGAAAATCATCATTATCGGACTACTACATCATATATGAAGAGACTTAGATGAAAAAAGTGGAAAAATTAGAGTACCATGCATACACACAGACTCAGCGCTACACGAAATGTATGTGTATGCGTATTGTGCTTTGCTTAGGGAATGATGGAAGAAGAAAAATTTTTAGTAAATAGAGAAATAATTTGAATATTTTGTTTGTGTGTTGATAAATTGAGTTGCAGAAAAAGAAATTTCAAAATGAAAAAATAATTTTGCCAAGGACTGCAAGGGTATATAAACTTGGGCATAGCCGAAGTTAGCTTCTTTAATATTTTTATTTCAATATTATCCCGTTAACAAAAATACCATTTGCAAAAAGTTGTTTTTTTTATTAAATTTTTGAATCATGTCTAAAACACACCTATTATTATGTCCAGGCCGTTTTTGGGTTAACCGATAAAAATAGCCCACATTTTTTTAGACGCTTTAATTATACCTGGGATTTGCTTATTTTACGTCATTATAGTATTAAAAATCTTTGAGATTTAGTTTTTATTTTCAATAATAATATAATAGACTGAGTTTTTTTATATGTACTTTTAACTCTTTTATTTTATATCTCATCTGATGATCCTGTCCGGTGCAGCTTGTTCACGAATGGGAAGTTTTCGCCGTCACTTTAAACTCGCCTTGCCTTCGTTCGTCTCTTATTTCCTCTTCTGGGCATCTGTCTTCCGGACTTCCGTCCATTGTCCTTCTCTCCTCTATGCAACTATGTCGCTACAATACTGCTGACTTATTTGCACCTGTCTCGTTAATCTCCTGCTGAGCTTTGTTGCTTAGTAAACAGTATATATGTATATCTACTATACAATAGATTTTTTTTTTACTTGCGATATTAGGGCTTCGAATACGCCATACACAAAAAATACCCCCCGCCGAATATACTACAGTTGTTTCACTATCCGATTTTCTTTAAATTTGAACGCACGCACTTTTTAGTTATTAAGCAATAATATTTTGATTTTATTTTACACTCTGTCTCTTTACCACTGGTGGGGAAAACAAGAATTTTTTATTTTGCCACCTTTAGCTGGATTTTGCATTTACACTTGCATAAGATCTCAGTCTTTAAGGAGCTGATTCAACCTCTGAGTCTCTTACGACTAGTGGGAAAGGAAGGACGGAAGATGGGAAGGAACAAAACTGAATGGGTATTTCAAAGAGAAGGAAAATAACCCAATTTTTAATTGTCAAATTTAAACGGATTTAATTTACATAAGTACGGAGTTTATATAGGGCATCTTAAGCTCTAGCGGATGACAATTGTTCTTAGAAAGATTTTATTTTAGTTAGCCTCAAAGCCACGCTTTCGGGGTTTAAAAAATTATTATTATTTTATGCACCGCTTCGGCCACTTTTGTAGGTCTCAACGTTTACCAATAAACTGAAGTTTAGTGGAGTGAAACCTTTTAGGTTCGACTGGGTTCGGTATCAATGTTTTTATACCCTTGCAAAAAGGGTATATTAATTTTGGTCAGAAGTGTGCAACGCATAGAACGAAGCATCTCAGACCATATAAAGTATATATATTCTTGATTCTTCTGGGTTCGGTATCAATGTTTTTATACCCTTGCAAAAAGGGTATATTAATTTTGGTCAGAAGTGTGCAACGCATAGAACGAAGCATCTCAGACCATATAAAGTATATATATTCTTGATCAGCACGACGAGACGAGTTCAAATAGCCATGTCCGTCCGTCCGTCCGTCCGTCCGTCCGTCCGTCCGTCTGGGTCAACGCGAACTCCTCCGAGACCGTAAGAGCTACAGAGCTGAAATTTTGCACGTAGGCTTGTATATACTGCAGGCATTGTATATCTCGGATTCAGCCGGATCGGACCACTATATCATATAGCTGCCATACAAACGGAAAAGTCACGAACAGTGACTTTCTCAATAACTTCATTAATTTTATAGCCATTGTCATAAAAGTTGGTATTTGTCAGTTTTATGTTCTTATTCATGATTGTGCCAAATTTGATCAAGATCGGGTGACTATATCATATAGCTCCCATACAAACGGCAAAGTCACGAACAGTGACTTTCTCAATAACTTCATTAATTTTATAGCCATTGCCATAAATGTTGGTATTTGTCAGTTTTATGTTCTTATTATTGATTGTGCCAAATTTGATCAAGATCGGTTGACTATATCATATAGCTCCCATACAAACGGCAAAGTCACGAACAGTGACTTTCTCAATAACTTCATTAATTTTATAGCCATTGTCATAAAAGTTGGTATTTGTCAGTTTTATGTTCTTATTAATGATTGTGCCAAATTTGATCAAGATCGGGTGACTATATCATATAGCTCCCATACAAACGTCAAAGTCACGACCAGTGACTTTCTCAATAACTTCATTAATTTTATAGCCATTGTCATAAAAGTTGGTATTTGTCAGTTTTATGTTCTTATTAATGATTGTGCCAAATTTGATCAAGATCGGGTGACTATATCATATAGCTCCCATACAAACGTCAAAGTCACGACCAGTGACTTTTCTCAATAACTTCGTTACTTTTTAAGCTATTGTTAGTTTATTGAAGCTATAAATGTGCCAAATTTGGTCAAGATCGGGTGACTATATCATACAGCTCCCATAGAAACGATAGGTGGAAAACAGTGACTTTCATCAAAAAGTTCTCTATATCCTATGCTAAGATTGAAGGCCGTTCTTTCGCAAACATTAGACTTTTTGGATAAAACGTTTTTACACTTTGATGGCTATGGGTAAGGAAGGAATTACCAAAACAGTTGCAAGGGTACACAAACTTCGACGCGGTCGAAGTTAACCCCGGCCCTCTGGTTTTATAATTAGTCTGTGTACTACGAAGTGAAATCGCCCCTAATGCAGCTGCATAATCCCTTATAATTTTTTAGATATATATTTATTTACCAACAATGTCAGTGTCCAAACTAGAACATTTTACAGTACGGCATATGGAGCCTGATGCTTCAAATAAAACTTTTGCGGTATACACATACAACTCGCTAACATAGCTATGAAAATAAATAATTTCATTAAAAAGTTGACACTGCAATGCAAAGAGAACCATCGAATTTGCAAATACGGCTAGTACAAGTTTGTATAGTTGTGGAAAGCGAAGTGCATCTAAGATGAATATGTTGATGATGAAAGGCTTCCCAATAAAATAATATCGATCATTCAATGCGATGATAACCAACCAGTTAAATACACATTTGTATATTGATGGTGGTGACAAAAAGAAGACTTATACGGACTTGCAACGTAGTACTAAAAAGCGAAATGGAAAAATATTGCCGATATATGATGTTCTACTGTCTGCAAAAAAACTGTATAACTGACTATTCACATTATTATTAGTCTTATTTTAATTAAGGACGCAGAGGAAGAGTTTATATGATTGGACAACATCATATACGGACTAGAACTTATATTGTATTAAAAAGCTTCAAAAAAAAAAACTTTGTTTAAAGTTCTTTTTGTGTTTAATTAAATGATTTAATAAATGTATGTTTTAAGAAAGTTATATGTATTTTTTTTTTGCTTGATTGAACTTTACTCTAGCGGAACATGCGCGCATACCCTGGCATTTTATTTGAATTTTTTTGAAGATGTGTATATATATATTTCTGAAGCCTGTATGGACTTTTGGCACACAACTCTGAGGCACAGCGTCTGACTCAAACATTCAAATTCTGCAGCGATTCGAGAACAAGCTTATCCTTCTTGTTGAAGCGCAACCTGTCCATTTAACATAGAACCAAAAAATTAAATTAAAATTTGGATATGTAATATATTTATTCACAAAAAGAATTATCCGTTTTATTCGTCTGACCAGAAAATACGTTTGCAATCTAAATATTTTGCAAACCAATCTACCAAATGTTTTGGACAAGTGTGCTTATCCCTAAAAGGAAATCATTTTTTAACAAGATGGGGACTCGAGCATATTGCGAAAATTGACAGAGAATTGTTACAAAACAAAAATTTGAAAACCGGCTGGGACAGTATCAATTAGCGCCATCCTACCCAGACAATCTTTGGAAGCGTGAACTATTTTCCAAAAGAAAACCATAGAGAAGTTGGTCGAGGGTATGACAACCAGTATAAAAAGTGTTATATGTAGCTAATAAGCGTCTATGGACAAAATATTAATTTTGCATTATACTTTACATCTTCAGCAACTGTGCAAAACTGTACACATGCGTGTATTTTTGGATTTTTTATTTTTTGTATGGCTTTTGCTTTTTTCCCTGCAACTCAATTGATCAATACACAAACAAAACATTCAATTTATTTCTCTAATTTCGTAAGGATACTCCAATTTTTGCAAAAATGTTTATTCTAGGACTATATGATATAGTAGTCCGATCTCAAAGATTTTCATACTTTATCTTATCCGGGTAATAAAAAACCCAAAAAAAAAAAAAAAAATTCATCCCGATAGCTCTTAAGATGGCTGAGTGAAAGGCGTACGCACAGACGGACGGACAGACGGACATGGCTAGCTATATCGACTCAGCTTCTCATATTGATCTAGAATATATATACTTTATGGGGTCGTTAACGTCTCCTTCTGTGCGTTACAAACATCTGACCAATTTTATAATACCCTCTGCAAGGGTATAATTAGATTTCTGTTTTTTTTGTATTTTCGGATAGATATATGATTCAAGAATACGGTGTAAAAATTTGAATTCGGCCGTGGAGCGGTGTCAAGCGCGCTGGGCTGCAGCGCAAATTTTCAAACGCATTTTTCACAAAACTATGTTTTTGGAGCTCATGGAAGTCCTACAGGTCGCAAAAATAAAACACTCGCTCCGAAATTTTTTAAAAATAATTAGTAACGTAAATGCAGCAAAAAATCAATTTTTTTCTACAAAGCTCATAATTTTATACGTAGAATAAACTTTTTCCAACAACTGTAGAAAGTTTCATTCCTTAACCTATTATACTTTTCTCAAAAAAAAATTCTTCAAAAACAGCGCTTTTTCGGGCCAACAAGGTAGAAACCCCACTTAAGAAATAAATATATCGTATTGGAAAAAAAAGTTTTTTTAGATTCCGTTCATTCGTTTGTATTTTATGTACTTGTAAAGTTGAAAGTTTCAACTATGGAAGAACTTTTGCTTTTGTTACTGTATATATATATGTATATGTTTGAATTAAGGACGACACTGTCATATGACGTCAGTGTGACTTTAAGGCTTAAACAGTTAAGCAACACTAGATTGAAACGTAAATTTGGTTTGATACTAACCTGGGGAAATGTTAGGATAGGTTCTATATGTCGTATGTGATTATACCAGACCTCTGGCGAAAGTAGTTACACACGTTATGATTGTTGTGCGTGTATTCATGGGTCACTGAGAGTGAAAGAGATAGCACTATACTCTGATACAAGCTGGGCTGAGGTGTAATGGTTCTATTGAACGGCAGGGTGTAAATAGTATAAAAATGTATATATAATGTATAAAAACCAAGAAGTCTCAGAAGTATATATATAATGTATAAAAACCAAGAAGTCTCAACGCTGCCCAAACACCAAGTGACCAAGGATGTCCCGCCCCGACATATACTTAAATATAAACTAATCATAATTACCTTTTCCAAAGAACTTTGTAAGTGTGCTCTAGCTTTTGCGATTTCGGATACCAAAGGGCTGTATATGGTCGTCCCAGCATCCTGTAAAGAGAAAAATTATTTTTATTTGGAAAAATACTGGGTTAATATACAAAATTTTAGGCATTTTTGTCTTTAAACACTGTAAACCCAATTTCATCTATAGGCTTGGTTCAGATACTTCTGAAAAGTCTGTTGCAGCTTACATTAGAATTCTTCGTTACAACATCAAATGGTGGAAAAATCATCATTGTAGGCAAAAAACTTAGTTCTTAACAAAAGAAAATATTTCAATATTTTACAATTGCGTTCTCCTATTTCTAAAACAATTATCGGGTTGAGCGACCTCAACCCACGGGTACCCGACAAAAACCCAGCCCATGTCCACATCTATTGCAAATTAAGATGGTAAATTAACAAAGCCGTTGTACCAATTTTTTAGAAAAATAGACTAAAAAAATTTTTATTCATGGTTCAAAGTCGTAAATTGGGCTGCTGATGTTATATTTTACTTCAGGAAAAGAAGTATATGTACATTGTTAAACGGAAAGTCCATAAAAACATATTTAATCTTTAATCATAAAAAAACCTTGCTTCAACAACTTAAAATATTAAATTCACAAATGTTTCTGAACGAAATGCACTGTTATTGTTAGCAAATAAGATTTTTTGAATTATATTCCACATTTTTAAAGCCCTAGCACTTGTAAGATTATTATCGAGTTGCAGTGTCATTCTACCATAAAGTTGTTATCGAGTTCTCGAGTATCGATGTGTAATCGATATTGGGTAAAAGCTTAGAAAAACCTTGGAATTGACCGGTTGTAATAATTACACAAATTGCTAATTGTAAGATATTCAACAATGAATGAAATAGACGGAATCGCCTTAAACAGTCTAACTAGACAGTTGGTTTCCGAATTTAAAAAATAATTGGTCCTTGGAGCCGGATGGTACCTGCTGAATTATTTAAATATTTTGCAATTTGTGTAAAATTCGACGGTACTATAGTTGGAAGAGACCGTGTCTAACCTCATTCGCGGTGCGGTGTCAATTCTGGGGCGTGGCCAAAATTCCACTTATCTCTATACATTTACATACTACACGAGTATAATTACCAGAGAACTGCAAGTGTGTCAATTTTTGCCACCGCACTCACACTCAATGAAATTTGTTTGACGGTGCCACCCACCACTGGCTCAGCAAATCATGATCACGCACTTTCACAAAATGATGTGAGTGCATTCAGACAATACTATTTGTCGCTCACAACAATACACCGTTTCATTTTGGCATGGCAACCGAGTATTTTTCGGCGACGCGTGCCAGTTGCACTCACATTTAAAGTGAACGTAGAGAAAAGTGTGTATGTGTCAAATTGTAGGCTATTTGATTCTACACTTCTTAGCTTTGATCAGTGCGTGTTTTATTTTGCCATAAAAATTTAAAACCAGAAGGCCGGGGCTATTTTCGACCGCGCCGAAGTTTGTATACCCTTGCATGTTGTTTGGTACTCTTCCCTCACTTATAGCCGTCAAAGTGGAAAAACGTTTTATCTACAAAGAGTAATGTTTGCGAAAGAACGGCCCACAATCTTAACATAAGACATAACGAAGTTTTTGATCGAAGTAGCTGTTTTCCACCGATCGTTCCTATGGGAGCTATATGATATAGTCAAATTTTATCAAATTGAACACAGTCATTAACAGATATATTAAACTAATGAATGTTTAATTTGAAAGCAATCGCGTTAAAAGTAACGAATTTATTGACAAAAGTCACTGTTTTTCACCGATCGTTCCAATGGAAGCAGCTATCTGATATAGTCACCCGATCTTTATCAAATTCGGCTTAGTCATTAACACAAATATTAAACTAACAAATGTTAAATTTGCACTTGCATCAAAAGTAACGAAGTTATTGACAAAAGTCACTGTTTTAGACCGATCGTTCCTATGAGAGCTATATGATAGAGTCACCCGATCGTGATCAAATTTGGCACAGTGGTTCATAGGTGTAATAGATTTCACGACAATAGCTGAGAAAATAACGATGTTATTGAGAAAAGTCACTGTTCGTGACTTTGCCGTTTGTATGGGAGCTTTATGATATAGTGGTCCGATCCGGCTGCATCCGAGATATACAAACTGTGTAGTACATACACGCATACATACCAAATTTCAGCTCTGTAGCTTTAACGGTCTAGGAGGAGTTCGCGTCGATCCAGACGGACGGACGGACATGGCTATTTGAACTCGCCTCGTCGTGCTGATCAAGAATATATATACTTTATATGGTCGGAGATACCGCCTACAATGCGTTGCACACTGCAACTTACCATTAAGTGTTGCAGCTGAAAGAGTATTTTTTTTAGCAACATAATAACGGAAAAAAAAATAAATTGGGTCCGAAAATTGTAGACAATGTGCTCTTCTTGCACTCTTTTTTTAAAAATAATAATTTCTAATCTAATTTCTAATATTAACTTTACTAAAGAAAAAAAATGTTTATTTCCACTAAAGCGATATAATGTTTATATTTCCAGTCATGTTAAGCTTTAATATTTTTAGTTTGTTAAGAAAATAAACGCACTGAAGCAATATAATGCTTATATTTTTCTGCTATGTTAAGTTTAAATATTTTTAGTTTGTTAATTATATTAAATGAATGCACTGAAACAAGGTAATGTTTATGTAATATGATGTATGTATGTAATGTGAATAAAATAAGTTATATTTGAGTATGATATTTTCTTTTGTTTACTATTTTCCTGTTGTGCACACTAATGCAGCTACATGCACAAAAGACACCGCAACATCGGCGACACTGAACACATTCTATGTCTCAATGTATGTGTCTTTTGACCCAACCTTTCTTCGAGGCTGTGAAAAAAGACCTAATCACTTAAGTATTTTCGTAAGGCGAGCGATTGTACACATTTGTGACACCCGGGTGTCAAAATCCAACATTTACCCGGTGCAACTTGAGTACCGGTGCACACTGGTTGCGCTTATATGGGGCTGGTGGCCAAATATTAATTTATTCGCTGTATCTAGTGCGAATTTTTCGAATTTTTTTATATTTATTTTGTATCCTGATGCTAAGGCTTGCAGTATCGCAGCGAATCGGGCAATAACTTCTTCATCAATGCCTGTAATCTGAGATGCTAAGCTTGGGTTACTGAAAAATTTCCTGGCAGTATTGCCATCGTTGGAGTTTCCTCTACCTCCATCCTTTGGCGTATCGACCAGTAACCCCATTTTCTCTCGAAACTCCGCTTGAATTTGATGTTTTTTCTTTAATACAATAGACTTGAGTTCTCCCGATCGTACTTGCTAAAGCTTTACATCCAGCTTGTACGAAATGTGCAAGAAATATTCGAAGAACCAGATATATGAATGAAGTTGTGAATTCAAATTACTTTTTTTGCACATCTCTTCCAACACATCCTTCAATATTATTCATTTCTGTGGGCTTTGCTCCACATATAAAGCATTTCATCGAGGACGTGTTGCTTAAAGCGTTGCAAACTTTACCATCCACCATGTTTAATTGAAGGGCGTGCTTTATAGAAAATGTTGTATTGCAAATTTTATGCTCTGTTGTCTTCAAGTTAGCTATTTTCTCCTTGAAGTAGAGCTATTCTTCGACGGAAAGTGCGGCGGTTTCCTTTTTAAATTGAAGCCTGAGTGGCCTACAATAGCGGGCCTGGGATTTCTGGGATTTTTGCATATTACTTTAGAGTCGGTTAGAAGCTGAAGTGGGACGTACGATGTGACAAATAAACTTTTCTCATCATTAATACAATTGGAAAACTAATGTTTATATTCGCTGTGGCCAGTGCTGCCATCGAATCCCCATTTTCCAATTAATGTTAAAGTTTTTTCAGTTTGATCCAAACGTTCTTCAATTAAATTCTTTTGAAGCTCTAAAATACTTAAAGCCGTGTTGTCTAAAAGACTTTGTAGTTCCACTTGCATGTGTTTCGTCTACAACAATATTATTTGGATATCTCAATGTTTTGAACTTAAGAATTTTTTCGTAACTTGGCAATAAGTTATAGCAAACTTCTGAATTTATAAATGATCTAATGACCAAGTATTGGTGTTTGGACAACCCAATGTCGACGACAAGCGACAAGACCTTTTCAATATTTATTTCAGTTGCATTAAGGCTTGACTGAGAATCAGATGAGCGCAAAACAGAAGCTGCAGACTCATCATGCTTTTGTAGTAGGGCTATTCGTCGACGTTTCGTCCTTTTTGAGGACTCAACAAGATCCATTTTGGGCCGTCCACGACTAGAGCTCAGATCAATTTGTTGAGCACTACTCGTAGGTTTCAGGACAATAAATTCTTTAGTTTTTAGCCATTCAGATTTGTATTGTACAACTAAACTTCTAATTCTTTTGTACTGAATCCAGAAGGCAACTATCTTTTTGCAAATGTACTGAATACATTTCTTAAGGTCAATCGTATTGACTTCGTAGCCTTTGCTTTTTATGTTTAGTGCCAGTAAATTATTTATGCCTTGCATTTTTTTCGGCATTCGTGCCTTTTTCTTTGCACCAAAGATCAAAAATGTGGATGCGTGAAAACACACAGTTATAAGATGCTCCTATACAATCAAAATAAAATGTGCAAAGCAAACATAAATTAGTACAGTAAATTAAATGTAAGAAAAGGTACAAAACAAACGACGAAAACGAAACCAACAACACAAAGATCAACTGACAACGGTGGATATTTGTCCCATGAAAATAAATAAGACCACTTTAGTTTATTTATCAATACAAGCTAATTAGCAACTTTTAGTAACTAAACTTTCATGATTATTACCTTAAAACATTGACAAATACAGTGATGGCACTCTCAATGGGGGCATCCGGGGGCAACACAACTAAAACTTTTAGTAAACATAGAAAAGACGTACACAAACTGCACAAAAAAGGTTAACCCGTTCAAAATCACACAAAAATGTTCGAATTGATCAAATTAATCTTTAAATGCACATTTATTAAAGTAAATACCTTCAATTATAAAATCCATTTTAAATTATTAATATCGGACCACTTTGTCAAAAGTTTGATCACTTTTAAGAACGAATTTGCAATGCCAAAGTACAAACAAACCTCAGACGGGCTGCAAAAATGTACACAAGTTCATTCTTTTAATGCTATTTTTAGAAAGTTCCGTTAGCTTTTCGGAAAAACCGGTTTGGCGTTTTGAAGATTGAACATTTTAGTGTCAATTTGTGTTCGTTTTGTCCAAGTATTTTGTGATGATATTTTTGAGTTTTGGCCTATGGACGCAACCAGTGTGCTGTGGCTTGTTGCAGTTCTCTGCTACTTACCAAATTTCGTGTTTCTAGCTCTTACAGACGGACATGGAAAGATCGACTATTAATCGTGATCAAGAATAAATATATATACTTGATGGCGTCGGAGAAGTGCCCTTCTGCCTGTTACATACATTTCGGCAACTTTAATATACCATTTCACCAAAAATATAAAATTAAAATAATAATTAATTAATTAAATAGAAACCTAAGCGGACAAGCATTCGACAAACATACACTTTTTAAAATGAATATAAACAAAAATGGCTTATGTGACACCTTTAACATAAAAGAAGATATAGCACCTATTATTAAATTGCACAAAATTTACAATCATACAATATAAATTTATGGACTTTTTACCATACAACGACATTTATCGGTTCCCCTCTGACGAGCCAATGGATAATTATATATCATTAACTAACCAAAACATTAACCTACCATCAAAACTAACAACTTATGTTTTAAACATATATACTAGCACCTAATGACTTGATTTTTTGTAACATTTCGTTTGGGGACTAAAATATGAAGAAAAACAATTTTTTTATATTTTTGAAAGCTCAAACAACAGACAGTTTTCATTCAAGCACCTTGTGGTAAACGTAATTCTTTTTATACCCTTGCAGAGGGTATTATAAAATTGGTCAGATGTTTGTAACGCACAGAAGGGGACGTTTCCGACCCCATAAAGTATATATATTCTTGATCAGCATGAGAAGCTGAGTCGATATAGCCATGTCCGTCTGTCCGTCCGTCCGTCCGTCCGTCCGTCCGTCCGTCTGTGCAAATCAACTTCACGCCGGAATCGTAAGAGCTATCGGAATGAAATTTCATATTTGAGCTACTTTTAGCCGGGAGATGATAAAGTATGAAATTTGTCAGGATCGGGCCACTATATCATATAGTTCTAGAACAAACATTTTTGCAAAAATTGGAGTATCCCCATGAAATTTACCAATATGATAGTATTTGACATAAATTGACAGATCCCAAAATTTGAATCTGATCGGATAAATAGAACAGAAGTTACAGTCAACACAAATCGGTTCAAATGATGACCTAGTAGTCAGCAAGCAGCGCTGCTCAAACAGAGCACATGCATACACACACACAGACGCAGCGCTGCAAGAACTGTATGTGTATGCGTGTTGTGCTTTGCTTAGGGAATGATGCAAGAAGAAAGAAAATTTATTATAAAAAGAGAAATAATTTGAATGTTTTGTTTGTGTATTGATGAATTCAGTTGCAGGGAAAGAAAATTCAAAATGTAAAAAAATTATTGCCAAAGACTGCAAGGGTATATAAACTTTGGCATAGCCGAAGTTAGCTTCTTTGATATTTTCTTTTCGGATGGTTTCCGACACGTGGGCATGCCACGTAAAATTGACCATCATTCTAGATTAAGGCCACAAAGTGAATTTTTTTAAACTCAAAGGGCATATCCGTTGGGTTCACCGGGTAGTAAACCCGGCACATCCAGGGAATTTAAAAATTCAGTTTGATAATTATTGGCTTCTTCTTCGTTTCTTACACATTCGATAGAAAGAATATGGAGTACCTACGACTTGATTTTGAATTGCAAAATTACGGTCATCTACATCTTTATTTTTAGCCACCAAAATTGCTTGCTCACTTAACTTTTTAATATTTTTGCAATTAGTTATAATTTTGTAATTGATATCCGGGAATACTTTGTTGATAAGCTCGTTTTTTGATGAGACGAAATTGGAAAAATTTCGAGGAAACGATATCAAAACCGCTCAATTAGTCAACAGAAACACCGCCATCAGCGATAGTCAGCAATTGCTTCGAGAAATCATCAGCAGATAGATCGTTTAACAATGCAACTCTATTTATAGATATGAATCTTTAAATTTAAAGCCATATTGCTAGATTTACAAAGATTTAAGGCAGCACAAACCAGACGTTTCACCAGCAAACGTTAATGCGCCATAATACTGGCAAACAACTTTTATTGGACGAATGCAAACTAATCGATGCAAGCTGCAGTGGATAATGCAATCAGAAAGGTTGCTCGATTCAAATCAACACTTAAAACATTTCTTCTTGCACTTGAACGATTATTCCTCTATGAACAGAGGAAAGCTCGAAAAGCTCGACGATTTCTCGTTTCAAACCTAACCGTTTCACGGGCTGGCTCTCTTTGCTCGTGTCTTTGAGAAGCAGGAATTAAGGTCCTCCTTCGTTCAATACTAACGCGGCGCTCTTCTCGTACAATTTCTCGTTGTTCATCGGATAATTGATTCACGTTATTTGGAAAAGATTGTATCTTCGAGGACGTGGAATGATGATTAGATTGGTAATTGGTTTGGTTTTATGATAGGTTACTCAACACTGCACAAAACACGATATTCGATTTTGTATTAGGTCACTGCACAAAACACGATACATTACGGCTTTGCTTAACCACGTCCAATCCTAGAATATCAAATAATACATTTTTTTCTCCTCTTTCAATTTTGTGAATCTCAATTATAACATATCTATACTCTTACAAGTTTTTTTTTTTTTTAAGTTTTATTTAAAAACCTAATGTTTACTATAACATTTTAATAACAAACACATGACCCGCCATAAAGAGCACTGCCACAAATGTCATTAAAAAACCCACCCTGAAATGAATTTCAGTCCAAACTTTCCACAACTGGCACGACCATTCTTGAGCCCAAGTTGGAATCGTCTACTCCAAGTCCTTGTGCTATCACCTCCTACGCTTCGCGTTCTTTGCCCAATAGTCAGTTAATAGAATCTTCCAGTAAAATCGATTATTGTAAAACTTAAAAAATGAAATAAATAAATTTATATTTATTCTGACTAACGCAACGAAAGTGTTTAATTTACATTATATAGTTAGTTATCCGATTTTGATTGAATTCAGCATTTAATGTCTCTAGCCTTAATAGTTTCCAAGGAAATCTGTTTTTGTACATTATCTTTATATATTTACATACTACACAAGTATACTTACAAATTTGGCGGGTCTAGCTTTTATAGTCACAGAGATTTAGGAGTTCATAGGAACGGACGGACATTGCTAGATCGATGCTGATCAAGAATATATATACTTTATAGGGTCGGAAAAGATTCTTTCATCTATGTTATACATGTTATTAGCAAGCAGGTAGTATTTAAAAAACAGCATTATGCAATGCTATCAATTAATTAGAAACAAGCATGCGCTCTTCTTGTTTCATTAACTGCGGTAGTACAACTGTTTCAACCTTAAGAAACTCGTTTTCAGAAATAAGCGTCTTCATTTTAACATTTACCTTATACTTGGACGTATTAGTTTGTATCTGCATTGTTTTCCTAAGCTGACTCTCATATAACTGCAGAGCCTCTCTGTCAAATTCTCAAAGTGTGAGTTCTGCAAATATTGTGTCAACTTCATCGGACAAATTTGGTTTGATTTTAATCAAGTGTAAAGTCAATTACTCCCTTTTTACGAATTCATTGTTGACCATTGGTAAATCAACGATCCGAATCAATTGCTCGGAAAATTTGGTTTGGACGTATTAGTTTGTATCTGCATTGTTTTCCTAAGCTGACTCTCATATAACTGCAGAGCCTCTCTGTCAAATTCTCAAAGTGTGAGTTCTGCAAATATTGTGTCAACTTCATCGGACAAATTTGGTTTGATTTTAATCAAGTGTAAAGTCAATTACTCCCTTTTTACGAATTCATTGTTGACCATCGGTAAATCAACGATCCGAATCAATTGCTCGGAAAATTTGGTTCGATTATTTTCATACCGCTTGGTTAACAATTCCTAAGCAGCACAATCTAATTGACAATAGATGAGCTACCATGTTCTAACTTCGCCCCTTGTCGCGGATTTTAAATAGTTGAATTAAGGAGTAAGACTTGTATCCTCTCTTTTTTCAATAAGTTCCGCAAATAATTCTATAAACAGGTCCCTTTCTCTTGGTTCTCCATACCTGTATTTTCCGCAACACCGGTAGTTTGCCTCTCACGGTAACATACATTCTCAACTTTCAAATTTTTCTGATCATTTTTTTCTCTTCCAATGCTAACAAGTTATTCTCAACGTCGAACTCCAATTCTTATATAACTTCTTTAAACGTTTCATTACAGATAAGCTTATCTGTATAAGCTTGGCATATCTTGTACTTTCTCGAAAAAAAATTTGAGTTTTTAAATATACATTTCGTTCCTGTCTCGCCTGGTCTATTGTCTATCATACGTAAATCTTTGCTCACCATATCCAAATACTGCTGGAGCTGACGGTTTTTCCCTTTAATTTCTCATGGCTAACGTTACCGTTCTCATATAAGCTTCTGCTCTCTGACGTGACTGTTCTTGAATTCTTTCTTGTGCTGTGCACCCTAGCTGTCTCTTTGTTTTATTTGTAATTATTGATTTTTTATCGATAATTATCTGTGCTGTGTATTTCAATTTTCTATATAATTTGATATATTTTTGCCTTGTATATTTTGGCTTGTTGTCCGTTTTGATGATCAGTATAGAGCACTATCTTGTTGGCTCTGCGATAATCTTATTCACTTAAAATGTGGTGGCCTCAACGGCCGCGACTACGACAAATTTTGTGGTTTGTCTGTGTCTAAGCCTGCGCTTGGCCAAATGCGCTGGACTTGCCCATCTTGTGACAGCCAGCAGCTTGATTTAAGCCATATGTACAGGGATCTTCGTTTAAGCCATAAAACTAGGAAAACCTCGCCTAGCAAATGCGACGCAGGAATAAAGAAGAGCGCATGCATATTTGCCTGTGGCTTGTTTGTAATTAATTGATAACATTGCGTAATGCTGTTTCGTAAATACTACCCGATTATATATATTTGCTAATTACAGCATTGAAAAAACTGGCAAGGCAGGTAAATGTTATTCGACCTAGTTACCGGTTGGTCCTTTTTATTTTTGTTTACCCAACTGCATGTAATATTTAGTTTTTTACCTAATTAATACAAACCAAGAGTGGATTTAGGTCAAGTTTGATTTTGTCCTGACAGTGATTGATGATAATCTATCCGTTGCATTGCAGAATAAAGTGTATGGATTTTATTCTAAAGCTAGCTTATACACTTCCTTGGCCAGGAGGAACAAAAACGGATAATACACCTCGTGAGGATAGAGTAGGAAGGAGATTATACAAGCTAAATTTTCTCGTAAGCTAGGACTGAAACGTGACTGCCCAAAGCACGGATACGAATGATGTAAATACCTTAAGGATATTTTTTGAAAATGATAAAATGATCTTTAATACCAGGAGTTGGTCAAGAATTCATTAAAAGGTTGGCTGTTATCTTGAAAGTTATAAATTGCAAGGATATAAAAAATGATAAAAAACTTACCGAATATACTGCTCAACTTTTGACTGAATTGTATCCGCAAAAACACTTACCCCACAAAACTTACCAAACATCCGAAGGAACACAGAAATGTAAAAACTAGGACTACAAAATGTATGTGAATATTAAAAACTTCTCGTGTTAGAGAAAATAAAGAACTTTTCATTATGCTGGCAGCCTCTTCGGACGCACTTATTGCATCGCTGAGACACGTGCGATCACGAAAGGATTTGGAAAATGGCAACTGTAGTCCCAAAATGTTAATTTTATTAGATATTAATGAAAATATTGAAAACTATTGAAGAAAATCAGCCATCAATGGCAAATTTTCAAATATACAAATTTTTTTTTGAAAAAAGTGTTTTGTTCCACTTTTAAAGGAAAAACATGCTTGAAAATATTTGCTGTTTTTGACCTTGAATATAACAGCACCACAAACACGCAGCACTCTTAGCCAACAATCATCTTGAAAAATTTATCATATGTTTGTTAAATTTTTTAAATCGCTCTATCGGTTTGGGAGCTATGATTTTTGCAATGTAAAATGCCAAAAGGTCCTCTCAAAGCTTGGCTTATAACTGTTCTTGGTTTTTTATCGATAATTATCTTAGTGCTGTGTATTTACATTTTTATTTATTATACCCTTGCAGAGGGTATTATAAATTATAAATTTGGTCAGATGTTTGTAACGCACAAATGCAGACGTTTCCGACCCCATAATGTATATATATTCTTGACCAGCATGAGAAGCTGAGTCGATATAGCCTTGTCCGTCTGTCCGTCCTTCGGTGAGTATGGGTTTTGCTCAGACATCTTAAGAGCTATAGCGATGAAACTTGGTGTTTGATCTACTATATTTAGCTAAAGTCAGTTTACGAACGATGATTTTCCGTGATAGGCAAACACTTGGTTAAATATTATTTCGACGATTTGGAAACAGCAGATACGGACACCAGTTTACTCGGTCTAAATATATGAATATTATGAAAAACTTGTAGAAAATACATATATTTGTGAAAACAGTAAATTTCTCATTTTTTTCCAAGTCCTTTAGTTTAAAGCACATCTCTCAAATGTTTCGGAAAGGATTTTTACCACTTTTGAAACAATTTTGACTACATCTCTTTATTGACCGGACTAAATTTAATTTTGAAAACTTTTTTATATAATTCTAACAAGCATACCGGCCGACCGACGAACTTCTAAAAACGCTGCAAACGGAAATTTGGCGTCTTGCTGCCAAAAAGGATATGTCCTGCAGCGAAATTTTCAGTGCTGATGGAGAGCTCACCAAAGTCAGACGTGTTTTAGTCGCTATAATATGTAACGAAATGTAATTTTATTCAGACGAGAAAAAATTAAATTTAGACGGTCCAGATGGGTGCCACAAGTATTGGCGATATAATAAACTACCACAAACGCAACTTCGGAGGAGGGTCTTAAATGGTATGGGCTGCCTTTGGATATGCCGGAAAGTCCCGAATATGCTTTATTTGCAACAAACGCGGAAATATATATTCAACTTCTTGATATAGAGCTCGTTGATTTTTAAAACAGGACAATGATCCAACACAAACGGCAAACTCTACAAAAGAATTTTTTTCCTCGCGTAATATTGATATTTTGGAGTGGCCAGCTTTAAGCCCAGACCTTAATCCAATTGAAGACATTTGGGGTATTTTAACGGCCAAGATTTACAAAAATGGACGTCAATTTGAAAAAATTAGCAAATCCACTCTGGAGAAAATGGTAGACTCAATGCACAGTCGTATAAAAAAAGCTATTCAAGTAAACGGCCATCATATTAATTACTAGTTTGTTGAAATCATTGAAATCGGCTACAATTTCGCCAAAAATAAAATATGCACACATAATTTTTTGATTCTTTTAACTAGATTAATAAGCTACATAAAAGTTATTATTTTTCTTTGAATTAAAATATTTTTTTTTTCCAAAAATTCTCGTGCACATATACTTATTTTCATGAGGTATTAGAAGTTTGTTTTGGGTCAAGGAAAACTTCGAGAGAATGGCAAATATTATTGCAAACTTCTTGACATTTTGAGTTACACTAATTTGATTCAAACCAGAGAGCCGGGGCTAACTTTGACCGCGTCAATGTTTGTATGCCATTGCAACTTTTTTGGTAAGTTTTTCCTTACCTATAGCCATCAAAGTGGAAAAACGTTTTATCTAATGTTTGTGAAAGAATGGCCTTCAATCTTAGCATAGGAAATAAATAAGTTATTAATTAAAGTCATTGTTTTGCACCGATCGTTCCTATGGGAGTTATATGACATAGTCACCAGATCTTTATCAAATTTGGCACAGTGGTTTATAGGTGTAATAGACTGACCAATATTAAATTAAATTAAATCACGACAATAGCTTAGAAAATAACGAAGTTATTGAGAAAAGTCACTGTTCGTGTATGGGAGCTATATGATATAGTGGTCCGATCCGGTTGAATACGAGATATACAAACAAATTCGAGATATGCTATACAAGTCTACATGCAAAATTTTAACTCTGTAGCAACGGTCTAGGAGGAGTTCGCGTCGATCCAGACGGGCGGACTGACGGACGGACATGTCTATTTGAACTCGCCTCGTCCCGTTGATCAAGAATATATATACTTTATATGGTCGGAGATGCTTCCTTCAATGCGTTGCACACTTCTGACCAAACATAATATACCCTTTTTGCAAGGGTATAAAAATACAGTTTTGCTATTCGCGCACAGAAAGTACAATTTTATAGGTATTAAAATTTGTAACTTGTTGATTTTAGCGATATGTTGATTGTTTGTGGTATGCTTAGCCGGCTCGAGGTCAAATTTTTGGATAAATGAAAACCATGAAAAACAGTTTGTTTTTGTTTTCTTCTCCGTTATATTTTGGCCAAGTACAGCTCTGCACAAGATGCTCGAACCACTCAAGCAATAAAATAATAATGAAATGGTCTGTTCATTGTGCAATAAGGCACACCATACCTTACTCCATTTTGAAGAAAAACAGAAGAGAATTATGGGGTTACGCCACCCCTGAGGTCCAAAAAACAGGTGAAAAAGAATTGTTGCTGTTTGTAACGGCACAACCAACACTGTTGGCCACAGCTGTAATACAAGTAAAAAATGTAAATGGAGGATATAAGACTCTAAGAGCCCTTATTGATTGTGGTTCACAGAGCACCATTTTGCCTGAAGAGGCCGCTCAAATATTAAAATTACCTAAAATTAAACAATATACAGAAATAAGTGGCGTGGTCTCAATAAAAGCCAAAAAATCAAAACATAAGGTAAAAATAGATGTAAAAACGCGAAGTCCCTGGAAAAGACATCCCAACGTTGAGGCAATTGTGTTGCCAAAGTTAATGAAAGCTCTCTCATTAAAAATAGCAAACGTGGTTTTGTCAAACTTACGTGCTAGCTGATCCTACCTTTAATAAACCTGGTAAAGTTGATATAATAATGGGAGTAAACGTATATACCCAATGATTGAATTGAACAGAATAACCACTCAAATCTCAGCAATCAGCGATATTTAAAAATAGTGGAGCAAACATCACATTGAAACAAGTCAAAAAGTAAAGGTTGTTATTGCTATTCGTAATTCATTTTTTATACCCTTGCAGAGGGTATTATAAAATTGGTCAGATTATTATAAATTGGCACAGAAGAAGACGTTTCCGACCTCATAAAGTATATATATTGTTGATCAGATGGGAAGCTGAATCGATATAGCCATATCCGTCTGTCCATCCTTCAATGCGTATGAGTTTTACTCAGCCATCTTAAGATCCATCGGGATGGGGGGCTTTTTATTACCCAGGAAAAACCAAGTATGAAGATTGTCAGATTCGGACCACTATATCATCTAGTTCTATAACAAACATTTTTGCAAAAATTGGAGTATCCCAATGAAATTTACCAATATGAAAGATTTGGATGTAAGACCTCAAATCTCAAAATTTGAATCTGATAGGATAAATAGAACACAAGTTACAGTCAATATAAATCGGTTCAAGACCTGCCGGCAGCGCTGCTTGCTGCCTACTACCTCATCATCAAATCGAATCGAAGAGAGCACATGCATACACACACATACGCAGCGGTACATGAACTGTATGTGTATGCAAGTTAACAAACAATCCAGCGAACTGCCCTCGCACTAAGTCTTAGAGCAATCTGTGCAGCTGCAACGTCGATGTGACGAATTCCATATAAACAAACGCATATAAACCAAACGCCTTATATATGTATTTCTTATGTATTTAGCTTAAGATTCATATTCCCATTTATCAAATTTAGTTCTCTTTATTTCCTTTAACATATTCAGTTTTCTATAACCATTTAAACAATAAAGACACATAACTCCGGCACTTGGCCGTAACACAAAATATAATCTCTAATATATTGCTGATCCACAAGGACAGTGATTCAGATACTTAATCGTATCTCATCCTAATCAACGTAAATCATCTGATATGTTGGATCCTATCAACGGTAACCCTCAATAGGAACCAGTGGACGGATCCAACATCATAATTGGCGCACAACCGGAATTGGATTACCCTCTAACAATTCACACCCTACAAACATGTAAGTGACTGATCGGAAAAAAATAGAGACAAATTATAATATATAAAATTAGAAACCAAACAAATATATATAATAATAATAAATAAATAAAAGTGGCAGCGTAAACCATTGCTGACCGGTACCAAATGCCAAGCATTCCAATGATTCACGACTTTGGACTTAAAATCTGGGTACCACCTTATTTATCTAGCTGAAAAGGATGAAATTCCGAATATTAAAGCAAAATGAGTCACATTACGCCACTAATAAAAGGGAGTTGTTGGCAATCTTGTGGGCTCTTGGAAAACTACCGAATTACCTGTATGGAACCAGAGAGTTGCACATTTTCACTGATCACCAACCGTTCACATTTTCTGTTCAAATTCATTACACGCCAGTGAAAGAAAACCTGGTGGCAGATGGCTTATCACGGCAAAGATGAAAAACAATCAGGTGCTGCCACCGTCCACAGTGAGCTTTCATTGACCTACACAACCGAGACAACGGACAAGCCTGTTAATCTTTTTAAGAACCAAATAATCCTAGAAGAGGCGCGCTACAACCTGCATTGGAGACTAATTCTATTCGGCAGAAAAACTCGCCATGTGATACAATTCACAGACAAGAACGATCTCCTTCAATCCTTAAAGCTTGATGTTGTGAACGCATTCCATTGCGATCTTCCTACATTAGCCGCCTTTCAACATGAATTAGTGCGACTTTTCCCCAAAACAAGTATCAAACAATACTTCGGGAGTATTACTTCAAATTAACCAATGAAATCGTCTTAAATTGAAAAGTCTTCACTACAACTAAACAAGACCGTCACCCAAAAAAAGACAAGTTTTCCAAATTTGCTGTTGTACAATCCTTATTATCCCGAACAATAAAGGATATTACTATCCCCACATTGCAGTTACTCAATATTTTTCCAAAAATAAAGACAATTTATTATGACAACGAAGCATCGTTTAATTTAGAGACGCTTACTTCGATGTTAAAAAATCAATACGAATAACTTATTAATTTTTCGCCCTTAAAATTGCAACCATAATTTCCAATTGTAGAACAAAAACGCCAACTTTGTGCGTACAAAACAAAAAACAACACTAAAAAACAAAAATGGCCGAACTCACCGAAGCCCACCTCAATCAAGCACTGTCTTCGTTAAGACAGGTGGCAATCTATGATGGAGCACCAGAGAATCTGACGTCATTCATAAGGAGGATAGAATTCATCATGCTTTTATATCCAACCCATGACATACATAAGGCAACATAACATATTGTTCAGCGCAATCGGGATGCAGCTCACTGGAGAGGCACAACGGCTCTCGCAAATTGAACAAGCCAACACCTGGCCGGAACTTAGATCATTCCTCATTAATGAATTGAAAACGCGGAAACGGAACTTCTACGATGCCTCCAACACCAACTATACAGGAAACCTTCATAAGTTTGTAACAGAATTAGAAGACAAATCCTATATTGTCACAAACAAACTAAGTCTGTAAAATGATGCAATTAACACTTCTTTATACAAAATGCTTTAAATAATAAACAAAAAATTACCCGATAGATTATTTATGACGTTAGCTAGATATGATATAACCACAGTTAGCAAGCTGAAACAAGTAGCTCAAAGAGAAGGGTTGTACGAGAATAGTATAACAGAAATCAGAAAATCAAATCAAAGCCAAATTCAAAACCAAAAAGGTGGAAAACCCTTTGTACCCAATAGTAGAACTCTGATTCAAACAAAACAATCCGATACAACACAAAACCAACAACTTTTCCAAGAATTTCAACAAAAATTAAATATTGACAGGGCTCAAAATCCAATGAATTATCAACAGCAAAATAAGTACCCAAAAATAATGAAGCAAACCAGCCTACAAAAAGACCAAGAGAAAGTAATAGTGGAATTAGCAAAATGGACACATCCGAAAATTTTCATTAGAATGCCTCGGATCAATCGGAAGAAGAGATAGAGGCAAGTCCTTCATCAGAATCATAATGAACAATAAACCTTTGAGATGTGTAGTCGAGTCAGGGTCTTCAATAAATATAATGTCCGAAAATTTTTTTAATTTCAAAACCTATTCAGGAGATTCCAAAATTCACATGATTGAAGGAGCAGTAGAACCAAAAGAAATAATTTTCCTTGCACCCAGCAAACTTAGTCCGACAGAACAAAAAATTCTATATCCATAAATTGTCAAATAAATACGACATGTTGATAGGCAGAACTTTCTTAAAAGCCTGCAAAGCCCAAATAAATTATGAAGAAGAATACGCAAAACTAGGAAACTATACATTTTATTTCAGAGATATTGAAGAAAAAGAAGAAGAACATGACATAGAATGTTTAGACCCACCTATAGAGAGGGACACAAATTTTGCGATTGAAAATTAAATAATAGAAAGCAATCAGTATAGACTCGACCATTTAAACAACGAAGAAACACAAAAACTTAAAAAAGTATTGTAAGAATTCAGGGACATTCAGTACCGCGAAGGTGAAAATTAGACTTTCACGAGTACAATAAAGCACTCTATTCATACAAAACATGAGGACAAACTGGGAAAATGTCAGTACTTCACCACCATTGACTTAGCTTAGGGATTTTATCAAATTCAAATGGATCCTGAATCAATTGCAAAAATAGCTTTCTCAACTAAACATGGCCATTACGGATTCACACGTATGCTATTTAGTCATAAAAATGCCCCTGCAACATTCCAAAGATGCATAAATAATCGTTTGCAAGACCTCATTTATAAGGATTGCCTTGTTTATCTGGATGACATTATAGTGTACTCCACTTCATTGGAGGAACACATAAAAACATTTAGAAAGGTATTTAACAAACTAATAGAAGCTAATCTTTAACTTGAACTCGACAAATGCGAATTTATGAAAAAAGAATCAGAATTCCTTGGTTGGATTAAAGAAAGCAGCTAAAATTAACAGAAACGACCCACATTATATTTAGTCATTTGAAAAATTAAAATATCTTTTTATAAACGACCCCATACTTGCATATCCCGATTTCGAAAAACCATTTTTCCTAACCACAGATGCTAACAATATAGCTTTCATCTCACAGAACCATAGACCTATTTCTTATGCTAGTAGAACACTTAACGAACATGAACTTTAGAAAAAGAACTACTTTCTATCGTATGGGCAACCAAATATTTTAGGCCATACCTCTTCGGTAGACATTTTAAAATCCTAAGTGATCATAAACCAATTGTCTGGTTGAGCAATATTAAAGAACCTAACATGAAATTACAGAGATGGAGGATAAAATTGAACGAATTCGATTTCAAAATAAAATATTTACCAGGACAATTGAAACAGAGAAAAAATTTTTTAGGATCAACAGAAAGCACCGCAGCTACAATACATAGTGCTCATGAGGATAATGGAAATCGCATTCCAATAGTTGAAAAACCCATTAATTATTTCAGCAGGCAAATAGGATTCATTAGAAGTTCAGAAGACAAAGCAGAAAGAACAACTTACTTTTATAAATCAAATATTAAAATAACATACAAAGAAATGACCAATGAATTTGAAACAAATGAACTAACCGAACCCAGCGGACATTTTTATCTATGCAGGATCACCCGACTATAATACCCAAATGAATAAAACACATTAAATAAACAATTTAAATAAAGATAGACACGACTTTGAAATCGATACTAGATTTAAACACGCACCATTAGTAAAGTCAAAAACGACAAATCCATTCAAAAAGATGAGATGAGAAACATTTTGAAGAAACAAATAGACGACATGAGGTCACACTACAAATCAAAATTCAAGAAGAAAAGAAAGTTAATAAAAGCAAATGCGACAATTGATTAATTACAGGTTAACAACCCAAGATGACTTTTTGTGCATTATGCTATTCTTAACATTAAAATCAACATGCGCCAATCCATTGACATACTCCCAGGAAAAGCACCGAACGGTTACTAATATTTAAGACAGGAACCATGGGCTTACCGCCAAACTTTCAATATCAATATCAAAGTGAATTTAACGCTAATAGACATTACATATAACAATTTAATGCAACAAGCACAGGAATTTAAAGACATAATCCAAATTCAATACAAATTGTAAAACGTAACAAACGAGGACTAATTAACGGAATTGGTTCAATATACAAATATCTTTTTGGTACTCTTGATCAAGACGATAAAGACGAATTAGAAGAAAAAATAAATAATCTTGAAAGCAATAGCGTACAACGAACTAAATTATGTAATAGACACTATAAATTAAGGTTTAGACGTAATAAACAACCTCAAGTAAGTAAAGGAAAAAACAGTAAAATTAGAAGCTCTAATCTATAATTTTGAACATTTCACAGAATACATTGAAGACATAGAAATGGGCATGCAGCTCGATAGACTAGAAATTTTCAACCCAAAACTTTTAAAACATAATCGCTTAAGTCTTGTCAATTCGGTAAAACTATTAAATACAAAAACATATCATTTCAAACATTCCTCAAGAAATAATAAAAGCCCCTATCTTTGACATACTTCCTTATCCAGATGAAAATAAGAATATTTTGACAGAAAATTCATACGATAAATATTTTTTTAACAACAACACCGTGCTTAATAAAAATGCAAAACAAATAGAAACTAATGAATGTATAATACGCATTTTAAATCAAATCCCAACCACTTGTAAATACACTAATTGTAAAACATATAAGAATTTTCAAACTAATTACATTGAACCAAACATAATTGTAACATGGAATTCAACAAAAACAAAACTTAATCAAAATTGTGTAAACAATGGCTTAATAATAGAAGGAAATAACAAAAATTTACGATTGTGCCTTATAATTAAACGAAATATCAATAACGAATTCATTGCTTGACTATATATAGCCAAAGCATTTATGTGACAAACAATATCACTAGGCTAGAACCTATTTTGTTTATTATACTGTTTTTCAAATTATTACATTGACCACTTTTATACTTACTATGTATAATAAGTTTGATTACATACTTAATCTATAAGTTTAAGGCAATACCACAAAAATGAATAATTAAACATTTTTGATCAAATAACAATCGTGCTCCCACAGAAAAAATCGAAACCCCAATTGTTGAAAAAAATTGAATCCCAAAGTATAAACAAAATTGATACTCCAATCCTTACAGCTGAGAAAAACCTCTCGCTATATCCCAACGTATCCGCCTGAGGACAGGCTATATTTTTAGGATAAATTAAATTAAATTAAATTAAATTTTTCGCCCCCTAAAATTTATAACTTTAAAGTAAACATCCGTTTTATTCAGAAACAATTGGACACTTGCAATAATAATTGTCCTGAAAATCAAAAGCGTGAGAACGCTAATTCAACATTAAAATTCGGGCCAATCAAATCGCATCAATATCTATCACGCCACTGAAGGGCTCACAATTTTAGCCTATAAATATTACTACATATAAGACGTTTTTGTACTTCAGTTTTAAGTCTTCATCTATCTACTTCAATATCCATTTTTTCCTTTTGGAAAGACAAGATATTTAATTATATATAGAATATATATTATATATATATATTATTATATAACAAAACAAGAAAAGCTAATATACGTTATCCATGCACAACACACTGATTTGCGGGAAAACATTAAAGACAGAATAAACAAAACCCAACAAGATCAACTCAACAGATGCAACCCAGATAGGCAAAATAGGGTATTTGACGTAGGCGACAAAGTATTTTTTAAGAATAATAAAAGATTGGGAAACAAATTATCCCCGTTGTGTTCTGAGGGACGCGTAGAAGCAGACCTGGGAAATTCTGCACTTATTAAGGGAAGCGTGGTCCATAAGGACAATTTGAAGTAATTTTGATCAAATTGATGTGCTACATCAAACCATTCCTTGTTTGCATTCCCAACAGGTTAATCACGATAATACTGTCAGTCCTAAGACACTCGACGAACCTGACCGAATTCACGAAAACCATGGACGATACGATAAAACTGGCTGAGTTATTTCCCTTGACGAACATGCGAAAATTTATAGAAGTAGACATAAACGATGTTAAAAATCTTTTGTTCGCGTTAATGATACACCACAGGATAGCAAGAAGTCTAGATTTTTTGTGCACAGCGCTAAGGGTTGTGTCAGGAACGTCTGATGCGGCAGATTTGGAAAAAATTAACATAACTTAAGCACAGCTAATTCAATCTAACAATACACAAATAATAATTAACACACAAACTCAAAGGCAAATTAATTTACTTACAAATACTGTTGAAAGGGATTCCCGGAGAGAAGGAAAATAACCCAGTCTTCATTCGTTGAATTCAAAATATGAACTGATTTTATTTACAAAAGTACGGAGTTTATATAGGATTATCTTAGGCTCTAGGAGGTAACAATTGTTCTTAGAAGATCTTATTCTAGACTCACACCCACGTATTTGGGGGTTGAAAATTTATTATTTTGGGCACGGCGTCGGCCACTTGACATCCTGCCGTTGTGATCTTTTGGGTTAGTTTAGAATTACAAGTGTTTTTTCCCACATCGTGTGTGGCTGATTGTAATTTTAGACATATGCTAGGTTAGTTGTTTGGTACAAGAGTTGTTTGGTGAAGCCAGCTCAGATGAACACTATGTTTATTCTTAAACATTCTGCAAAGGGCCACCAAATGCGGCGTTTTGGACTTTATTTTTATAGGTAGTTGTCTTATACAAATTATTATTAATATTATCATGAGTAAGATAACTATTGTTAAGGAATCATGATCAGTTACATAACGGACGTTCAACCTAGTCAATCTTATGTTCCTTTAACGATTGTAACTGACTTCCTATTCTTACCAATTCTGCCGTATGTATTACTGAGTTGGCTTCTACTGGTTTTTATAATATTTGGCATATTACCTAGCGATTTCTGTTTTGGGATATCTACCCACTCCTGATTTGTATTAGTGTGCTGACTTCTAGCCTTTTTATAAGGTGGAGTATTTGAAAAATAACTACCTTTATTTTTTGACCTGTTCCAATGTGATCTTTGCTCCACTATTTTGAAATATCGCTGATTGCTGAATTTTGAGTGGTTATTCTGGTCATTATTAAATGTTGTCCGTTTATAATGATTTTGCCATGTCTGCTTTTTTGGTAGTACAGTTTCGGACAATTTACTACCGGAATCTATTTTAATATTATTTTTTAGATAATCATTATCTAATTGAACCATTGCCTTCTGAATATTTTCATTTTTTACTGGCTCTGGGATATATACTTTTTTGTTCCTAGTTTTCAATTTACCTCCAATGTGAGGTCCTGCCGGGGGCCATAAATTTATCTCTTGAACGTAAGTTTGCCATTTTGACATATCCACGTTTGCTATTTTTAATGGAAGAGCTTTCATTAACTTTGGCAACACAATTGCCTCAACCCTAAGATGTCCTTTCCAAGGATTTCGCGTCTTCACATCTATTTTTACCTTATATTTTGCTTTATTGGATTTTATTGAGGACACGCCACTTATTTCTGTATATTGTTTAATTTTAGGTAGTTTTAATATTTGAGCGGCCTCTTCAGACAAAATAGTGCTCTGTGAACCACAATCAATAAGTGCTCTTAGAGTCTTATATCCTCCATTTACATTTTTTACTTGTATTACTGTACAAGTATTTACAAGTATTAACTCTCTCCTGATTTTCTTCAAAATGGAGTAAGGTATGGTGTTCCTTACTACACAATGAACAGACCATTTCATTAGTGCACACCATATCGCTTGAATGGTTCAAGCATCTTATGCAAATCTGCACTTTTTTGGCTGTTTCATACCTTTCAGTAGGTGTCAACCCTTTAAACATATAGCACTTATACGCTTTGTGCCCGGCAATTTTGCAAATCGGACATTTATTTTCGACTTCCGCATAATTTAACACAGTTTTTAGCGGTCTTTTCTCTTCTTTGCTCATGGCACTTAGCGAGCAATATCTTTGCTCCAAGTATTCCATGACATCAGATAGCATTTGAATCTGCCTTGTTTTTCTAATTTGACTCTCATATAATTGTAGAGTCTCTCTGTCAAATTTCCGAAGTATGAGTTGAGCGACTATTACGTCAACTTCATCGGACAAATTTGCTTTAATTTTAATTAAGTGTATTGACTCATTAATTATGTCAATCACTCCTTTTACACTTTTTGCGGATTCATTGTTGATCATCGGTAAATCAACGATCCGACTTAATTGTTCGGAAAATACCCTCCGATTATTTTCATACCGCTTGGTTAACAATTCCCAAGCGGCACTATAGTTATCAGTTGATCCTGACAATAGATGGGCTACCATGCTCTTTGCTTCGCCCTTTAACGCGGATTTTAAATAATTGAACTTAAGAGCAAGACTTAAATCCTCTCTTTTTTCAATCAGTTCCGCAAATAATTCCACAAACAGGTCCCATTCTCGAGACTCTCCAGAAAATGTGGGTACCTGAATTTTTGGCAACACCGGTAGTTCGCCTCTCACGGTTACATTCTCAATCTTACTTTCCTTGTTGTTTAGTTTCATTTCTAATGCTAATACTGAATTCCGGACATCGAATTCTAAATCATCCATAGCATTATTAAATTTGGCATTTTTTGTCAAACCCTGGCACGCCTGTACTTTCTCCCATAAATAATTGATCTTATTAATATATATTATGCATGTCTCATTGCCTGTTGAATTATCTATAGTACGTAAATCTTTGGTTACCCTATCCAAATATTCCTGGAGCTGTCGGGCTCTACCCAAAAATATCTCCTGGTTATCATTAGCGTCTGTATTACTGGAGGTCGCATTCCCGCGCGACTCTCCTTTGCTATCATCCAACTTTTCAAACATCGTTGCATCTGCTTCACTGTTTTCCGAATCGACAGTGCCCTGCCTGATTGACTCTCCTTTGGCTAATAATCTGGCTGCCATATCTAAACCTTCCTCATACTTTCCATCTGTAAAATAGTAGTGTTCGGTTACACCACTCTGTATCATTTGGCTATGGTAACTAATCCATTGCTTCTGAATCTCAGCTATTTCATTAAGAATCTTGCTAGTTAACTTACTAGCATCTAACTCTTCTATTTTCTTTAACCTTTTGTGCAACTCGTGTTGCTTCCCTACCAATTTTTCAGTTTTGGTAGGGAACATTTTTGTATGGTCTATAGTAAATTGCTTTTTTTTTTTAATATTAAATTATTTTTTGTATATTTATTTTTATATTACTATTGACCTGGCAACTTGCTTAAAAATATCATGAATTATATTTTCTTTTTCTTTAATAAATTTTATATATATCTTTTTTTTTCTACTCGATCATCGCAGTGATCTTCCTACCTAATGTTTCGCATAGCTTTACAGGCTATACTGCTATCGGACAGATTTAATTCTGCACAATTTCACAATATTTCTTACAATGTTTTTTTTTTTTACAAACAATTTTAATTTAGGATGAGTTTATTTGTTTAGTGTTGGACGCTCTTTGTAGCGCTACCGGTCCTACCGCATTCAGGGCCTAGCTAGGCGTTGCCGGTGCTGGTCTTCGCACAGGCTGTTGGGGCGCCGATGCTGGTCTCTCTGATCTCTTGGCTCCGGGGTCTAGCTTGTCGTGCTAGACGGTGCCGGTGCTGGTCTTCGCACAGGCTGCTGGGGCGCCGATGCTGGTTTGTCTGCCAATGGGTAGGATTCGCCTCGCCTCCAGTCGTCTCTTCCCTGCAACTATTTTGTTGCTCTGCTGCTTCTGGTTGCCTACTTGCAACTATATTTGTGTATACATATACACTAATTTGTATTTTATATTTTTTTTTTTTATTTTCGATATTAGGGCTTCGAATACGCCACACACAAAAACTCCCGCCGCCGAGATTACTACAGTTGCTCCACTAGCCAAAACTGCCTTTAAAATCGGACGCACGCGCTTTTTATTTATTAAGCAAAATTTTGCTTTTTATATTATACTCTGTCTCTTACCACTGGTGGGGGAAAACAAGAGATATTTTATTTTTGCTACCTTTAGCTGATCTTAGCATTTACACTTGCATAAGAATTCAGACTTACAGGCGCTGATTTACCCTCTGAGTCTCTTACCACTGGTGGGGGAAAACTACAGAGTTCCTTTTTTCTCGAAGGACCAAAATGAATAGGGATTCCCGGAGAGAAGGAAAATAACCCAGTCTTCATTCGTTGAATTCAAAATATGAACTGATTTTATTTACAAAAGTACGGAGTTTATATAGGATTATCTTAGGCTCTAGGAGGTAACAATTGTTCTTAGAAGATCTTATTCTAGACTCACACCCACGTATTTGGGGGTTGAAAATTTATTATTTTGGGCACGGCGTCGGCCACTTGACATCCTGCCGTTGTGATCTTTTGGGTTAGTTTAGAATTACAAGTGTTTTTTCCCACATCGTGTGTGGCTGATTGTAATTTTAGACATATGCTAGGTTAGTTGTTTGGTACAAGAGTACAGTTGTATTGTGTTTTCTTTAGTGCATCTGATTTGGTGAAGCCAGCTTCCACGAATCCCACACTTATACGAAACGTTACTAGCAAGAAATGGAATGCTAATTACACTTGCCAAATTTAATATAATAAATCCAGCATTTTTGATCAAGAAGATTTAAAATCTGTTTTTACCAAACAGTTCACAACAGTCTCCATAGTCAATTGAAAGGCATTGTCCAACATTAACATATTTCAGTCCGATAGCACCAACCATATAATTATAGGTTGGCCCAGAATAAAACTTTAATGTAAGAAGGTCATTATTTTCCCTGTGATACATGGGGACACCATACTACAGATACACGACAACGTAGTGGCAGAATGCGACGACGGAGTGAAGGCGGTCACAGAATGCGTTACCAACAATCACGTAACATTTTGCAAACTGGCTAAGCATGACACATGCGCTCGGGGACTACATTCATCCTATATGTCGTAAGCAGCCCAGTCACCTGGAGCCCATTATAAGAGTTGACGAAGGGATAATTATTGTCAACAAGCTTGCGAGCATCACCGCAGATGATGGCCCCACGTTACACGCCAACGGAACCCATCTTATAACGTTTAAGAAAAGCGCTATGATAAACGGGACCATGTATCTCAACCAGAATAAGGTCATAAGCAAGGTTCCTGGCATTCCGGCTTCCTCTTTTCTGTATATAACGGGACACGGTCATGTGTTGTCTACCTCTGCTACAGAGAACGAATGAACTAAACCTAAACGCCAACCGGGAGCTGAATGATGATATGACATCCAACGGATCCCCCAAGGTTTGGTCCGCGATCGGAGTACTTGTAAGCTTTTTGTAAGCTCTGTAGCCTCGTAGTAACTGGTCATTGCACGTACCAGAGGAAGTCAGCTGCTAAATTACAAAGATTCGTCCAAGAGTTATGCGTCACCGAGGACGGCAATGAACGGCGAGAAGTTAACAAACAATCCAATATGTCTTAGAGCAATCTGTGCAGCTGCAACGTCGATGTGACGAATTCCATATAAACATAAATATGCTGATACAGCGCGTCTGACCAAGAGCCCATAGAATGACCATACGCCTTAAATATTTACTTCTTATGTATTTAGCTTTAGATTCATTTCCCATTTATGTACTTAAGTTTAGTTCTCTTTATTTCCTTCAACATATTCATATGAAAGATTGACAACGAATATGAAACCTAGCGATCAAATAAAAGATCAGCGCATCCCAAATAGGGAGTAATTTTTCTCTATCGATATCCACGAGACGTATGCATAAATCCTGCAGTGATCATAGAATGGTTTAAAATAAAAAAAAAAAAAAACAGAAAACTGGAGCTACTGCCTAGGCATAAAGCTCACCGTTTACAGTTTGCCAACAAGTACAAAGTTTGTACTCTCAGTTTGAACCAAGTGGAAAAATTTAGTTTTTGGTAACCATAAATAGTTAAGTTAGCTGAACACGATGAGTAGCGCTATTAAATTTGCGATTTCGCGCCCCAAACCATTTCGATGTGTCCATAAATTTTTATATGATTATATGGGCAAAATTACCGTTTATTAAAAAGGACTCCAAATCATTTCATAATGCATAAAACATATGCAATACGATGTTGCGTTGTTAAAAATATTTTTGATATTATTGCCATTTGGATAGGATACATACATTTTCTAGCAGGATAATGCACCCAACCATTCAACACAACTCACAGAAGCTTATTTAAAAATCTTTTAAATTCATATTTTAGACTGGTCAACAAGCAGACTATAAAATCCGATATAAAAATTTCGAGGCATCTTGATTCAACGGCTTCATACCCATGGAAGTCAATGTGAGAATTTAAAAGGCTTATAAGAAACCCTTATTCAAGAATAGGACGAATGCGTAGTAAATCCACTTGTATGGAGACGCGGCCAAAAATACTTATATTTGAGATATAGTTATGAAAACTTGTCCAAAAATTTAAAAAAATATTTAAAACATGTAAAAGAAAAATTGGGCAGATCGGACTACTATATCATATAGCTCCCATATGAACAATCGGACGAAAAAAAGTACTTTGTATGAAAATTTTGTTTGTTTTTTGAGATATGATATGATGTATGATGTAGATTTAAAGACCCTGACCAAATTTGGTTGAAATCGGACTACTATATCATATAGCTCCCATATGAGCAATATAGTCGCACATTTATGAATTAATTTGTGATCAATACCAGTGATTTCGGAGCTCAATGCTGCATTTGCAAAGAATTTCCTAGCGATATTTCCATCGTTGGATGATCCCCGTGCCTCCATCTCTGGGTTTGTCCACAATTATTCCCATCTTCTCCCTAAATTCCTTTTGAATTTTTTTTTTTTTCTTGCTAATACAGAGATCTTAATTTCTGGATCTCTCACTTGCTACTTTTTAACCTCTAATTTCTATGAAATATGCAGGAAGTATTCAAACTCATAAAAATTTTCTTCAACTTCCTTACTCAAGCATTTTTCGACGTCGTTCATCTCCTTTGGCTTTGCTCCACAAATATACCACTTTGCCGACGATGATTCAGTTAGGGCGTTGCAAACTTTCCCATCTACCATAGTAAGATACAAGCTATGTGTAATCAGAATTTTTCTATTCCAAATTGATACTTCGGTAGGGTTTAATTGGGTTATTTTTTCCCTAAAATATTCTTCTTCTTTAATCGACAGTTCGGTCGTCTCTTTTTTGAACTGGAACCGGATCGGACGACAGTACCGAGTAGAAGATGGTCTAGGGTTTTTCCAAATAATTTTACCATCTATTTGCGTAACTAGATGCAGAGGAACGTACGATGTTACAAACAAGCTCCTGTCGTCCAACTCAGCGTTTGAAAACTTTTTGCTTATATTCGCTGTGCCCGGTACTTCCATCAAATCCCCATTTGCCGATTAAAAGTAAATTTTTAATGGAGTCTTCAGTGACCGTTGCAACAACATCAGTTTGAAGCTCTAATATTTATGCTCGACACTTCGTTATCCAATAAACTTTAAAGATCGACTTCTGCGGAGGATTCGTCCACAGATATGTTGTCAGGATATCTAGATTTTTTGCAGCTTAAAATGCATTGATAGCTCGGAAAAAAATCCAATAACACTTTGCAGTTCACAAAATTCCGTAACAACAGATATCGATGCTTTGTCATTCCGGTCTCCATTAAAAGAGAAATTTCTTCTGTCGGATCCGCTGGCAATACATTCCGGCTTTGATTTTCATTGAGTATTGCAGAAACAGCGGTCTCATCAACTTCTACCAGCTGAGCTAAACGCCGACGCTTTGTTCTCGTGGAAGATTCTATAAAATTTAGTTTTTTTACGGCCACGTGGAGCACTTTCCGTATTTTCCTGGTGTACATTTTTCGTATTCAATAAAATTGATTCCTTTGTACTCAGCCAATCAGACTCATATTGCAAAAGGGAAGATTTCTTACGTTTATAACGCATCCATAAAACAACAATTTTTTTACAAATGTACTCAATAGGTTGAATAAGCGCATTGGATTCTTCTAGAAGGCCGTTGTTTTCAAAATTTCGTTGCACATCAGCAATTACTTCTCGTAATTTTTCAGCGTTTGTGCCTTTTTTAGGGCACCATAAATTTAAAATATGTAGGCGTGCGAACACACAGACATACACTACACTACATATGTATATGCCAGTGGACGGCACATATATTTTGACATTATTTACATTAGAATTGTAATAGTGAAATGTAAATAATGTCAAAATATGTATGCCGACCAGTGTATGTTGCCTACCAAATTAAAAGTTAAAAATACAATATTAATTAATATTAAAAGGTACTGATACAAATTGGACACCACAAGAAACGACAAAAACAAACACACGAAACAAATACAGAGGCTCCGTTGTGCAAGTTGGACCTACACATCTGCAAGTTTCTGCAGCTGACTTAAACACTTTTCTTAAGTAAAAACTTGGATTGATACTGTAACGTAGACGGCCTGGGTGGCAACTCGGGTAGTAGGCAAAACGTCCCCATTAAGTAGCGGTCCCATTTTCTACGGCTGGGCACACTAAAAACGGCGCCACAGGGAGGGATAGTATTTTTGGAGCTAGCGCGGCCAACTTAACGAGAAGGAAAAGAAGAGAAGAGGAGAAGAAGAGAGGGCGAGAGAGAAGAAGGGCTTGTAAAGTTTTCGCTGCCGCCAAGACAAGAAAAAGAAAGAAATTGAATAAACGTCTCTGTTTTCTTTGCGATTCTGCCGAATTATTTGAGGCCTGACGATCGAACGCCCAACCGTAAACCAACCGCTCGGCCACGGGTGGCGTTATTTTGTTCCACAAAGGTAAAACACATTACATTGGTGTCAGGTGTGGGGTTATGTTCGGAACAGCAGAATGGAGGAGGACAGCGGCAGTTCTATTATTGCTATAACACAATCAGTGGAGGCGGTGACTAAAAAGATCGACCGAATGTGCGAGGCCTTGCAACGGTCCTTTATAAGCGCACAGCTTACATCGGTGCTAGGGCCCGTTTCGCCGCCGGAACACACCACGTGGGGTGGGTTATCTCAACCATGGCAGGACGCGATGCCACGGGCCGCTTCCACCACCTAGGGATCGGCGTGGGCGCGATCAACCCCGTGCCGCAATTTAATCCAGGTTTGTTGCCGTTGTTTGATGGAACCGGATCTTGGGGCGAATTTGAGCAACTGGTAGACAAGGTGGCGAATTACTATCAGTGGGCAGAGGATTTGATATGTTTGGCAGTGGTGTTGAATCTGCGCGGTCGCGCCTCAACATTTTATGGCACCTTGCCTACACTTACCTACTCAGCACTGTGTGCCGCCATGCGTCAACGATTCCTGTTAGATTGCCGGTCGAGCTATCAACAGTTGCGTCATCGGATACAAGGACCCAGGGAATCCTTGCCCGATTTCGCGTTGGAATTGGAACGCTAGGCCCAATGCGCTTTTAGTGGAATGCCCGGACACCAGATTCTGGTGCAACAATTTATTGACGGTATGCGCGAAACTCCGCTACAGCGATTAGTAATTTCTAGTCGACCGATTCAGCTACAAGAGGCATTGGACGTAGCGATGCGAGTGCAAGCCCAGTTTGGACGCACACACGGTAAGCCGGTTCTGCACAGTCCACCAAGACGTCGCCGACGAAGACGAGGTCGCAGCCAGCTCACGAAAGAGGCACCGCTAACAACAAGTCACCCTTCGGAAAACAGCAGCATGCCAATATAGCGGGGCGAACATTGGCAATAGTAGACAACGCCCCAACCCAACGATACAGCTATTCTATCTACAACACCAGTGAATGTACCGGCGCAATTCAGTGACGAACGCATCAGTCGCACACTAACGCCGAGCCCCCAGGCATCACGAACGGAGACGCTAGCTGAGAGAACCGGCTGGGGAAAATATTCGGGCCTCTATCGTACGTCCGGATATCCGAAATTTAGCCACCAGTACCAGGAACGTTCGCCATTCGAACGTTTCCACGGTTAATGGAGTTGAGCGGTCTGCCATATTCGAGCATTCCGTTCCTACCACATTGGAGCCATCCACGGACCAGAGCAGCAGGCATCCAACGCCGTTGCACGAGTCACTATGGACAGAGCCTGCGGTTGGAAGCGAGAACACTGGCTTGAACAAAGAAACCGTATTGGCGCGATTGTTTCGTCGTCCCAACAAATATATGCGCTATATGCCCTCCCGAAGTAAACAGGAAAGATGCTACCATCTTAAATGGCCGAAGTGGGATGGGGAATCCTATCCAAGCTACGTATTCACCTGTACCAAATGCCAAGGACAGCTTACATTGTATTGTTTTCTTTCAGCAGAGGCCATTGCCACTAGTGGTGGATACCGGCATGGCAGTCACGGTGTTGAATTGGCGAGATGTGCATCAGCCAATACGAACCTCACCATGCCAGATAACCATGTATGATATGGCGTCGTCAACGCTCACCTCCACTGAAGAAACGATGGTAGAGTTGCAAGTGCTGCGCAAGCCCCTGATTCATCGATTTGTCCTCGTGAATGATTCTACGCCTACACTTATGGGTACTGATTTTTGTCTACAACACAAGGTCGTGATCGACTTTGATAAGATGCACCTAAGATTCCACTGGGGTACCATACCCTTGTTCCGCGCATCCGAAGCGCCGCGAAATCCGATATATTTGATGACTCCCGTCTGTTCGGCTCCACGGCGTCGTCCAACCAGTGGCTGGCCAGGATATCGAATCTAAGCGCACACGAGAGAACGCTGCCACCCACACTAGTTTTGGGCGACTTAGAAACCGTAGAAGTGGCATTACACGACAGATGCCAAAATGCGAGCTCAGATTCTGTCGATTGGGACCGATTCGGGGAAATGGACCTGCCGCCTACAAAACAACTAATGCTAAAGGAACTATTGAATCGCTATCGGCCTATTTTTGCACGAAACGATGACGAGACTGGTCAAACCAACATAGCCTCTCACCATATCTATACTGGGCCGGCACGCCCTATTAAAAAGATGGCCCGAAGAATACCCCTTGCGCGCAAACCTGAGGTGCAGCAACTGGTTGCTGACATGGAGAACAGAGGCATAATTCGCCCCTCCGTCAGACCGTGGTCGTCGCCAGTGGTGCTAGTCAAGAAGAAGGATGGAGCGACACGATTTTGTCTGGATTATAGGCGCCTAAATGAGATAACCGTCAAGGACTCATATCCGCTGCCCAAAATGGACGACATCCTATCAACGTTGTACGGCTCCCAGTGGTTTTCGACGATGGACTTACAAAGCAGATACTAGCAGGTGCGGATGGACGAACCCTCCCGACCAAAGACAGCTTTCACTTGCGATGCTGGACTTTTCGAGTTCAATGTGATGCCATTTGGACTTTGCAACGCCCCCGCCACATTCGAACGTTTGATGGACAATCTTCTGTCTGAGGTGATGTGGAAGTTCGCGCTAGTCTATCTCGATGACGTGATTGTTTACTCTCGCACAACCGAGGATCACCTCTCACACTTGCAGGACGTGTTTAAACGACTGGCAGGGGCTGGTCTTAAACTTAGTCCGAAAAAGTGCAGATTTTTTAAGAAACAAGTTAGTTACCTAGGCCATATCGTGAGTCGTGATGGATTACAGGCGTGTCCCAACAAGATTGATAAAGTGCTGAGCTGGCCTACACCTCGAAATACCAAGGAAGTGCGATCCTTTTTGGGGCTTTGCTCGTACTACCGCAAGTTAATCCCCAACTTCGCTACTATCGCTCGACCGCTCCACCAGCTGACTGAGAAACTTCGACGCTTTGAATGGGACACTCACTGCAGTCACTCCTTTGACACCTTGAAGCAGTGTCTAACGACAGTCAGGTCTTGGCTTTTCCTAATGACATCGGTCAATTTATTCTAGACACGGACGCCTCAAATTCTGGGGCGGGATCGGCGCTCCATCAACTACAAGATGGACAAGAACGAGTAATCGAGTATTATAGTAAATGTTTCCAACCAGTAGAACGTAACTATTGTGTAACACGTCAAGAGCTCCTCGCCGTAGTCCGTGCCACTAAACACTTTCATCATTATTTGTATGGCCGTCCGTTTCTCGTACGGACCGACCATGCATCTTTACAGTGGCTGTATAACTTCAAAGAACCAGATGGGCAGGTGGCACGTTGGATAGAACGTCTGCAACAGTACGACATGTGGTACACAACATGGTAACGCTGACAGCCTCTCTCGCCGACATTGTAGCGACTGTCCCACATGCGAAAGATTCGAACGGAAAAATGGAGTGGCCGTGTTGTTTACCCAAGTCCTGTTACCCGACCTGTGTAAGGAGCAAGAGGCCGACGAGGCCCTCGGTAAGGTGCTCGATTGGATGACCAAGTCCGAACGACCGCCTAAAACTACATTGTGGGGCGAGTGCCCAGAAATTAGAGCTTTGTGGCATCTCTACGACCGATTAGCCTTTGATGAAATTGGAGTGATTACCATAAAAAAACTCGGAGAATATACCGGTAGCCCTTATGCCTCGCTCACTGGTAGATACTGCCATTCGAGAACGCACGACTCTCCATCTGGAGGTCACTTCAGTGCTAAGAAGACTTTAGCCAAAGCTAAGAAACGATTTTACTGGATCGGCCAAAGTGCCGATATCACCCTCTGGTGCGCACGCTGCACCATCTGCAACGCACGCAAAGGACCACCTCGAAGAACCGTCGGTCGCCGGCAACCAAGCCTAATGGGAGCCACTTTCGATCGTCTAGCGATTGACATTCTAGGCCCTCTACCAACTACGCCTACGTCGCGCAGTGGGGCCTTCTGGCATTTAGCATTGCAAAAATCATAGCGTCTAAACCAATAAAGCGATTTCAAAAAAAACATATGATAAAGAATACCTTAAGCTTCAAAATGAATGTTTGTCAAGAGTGCTGGGTGTTTGTGGTGCTGTAATATTCAAGGTCAAAGTCAGAAAATATTTCCAATCATGTTTTTCCTTTAAAAATGGATCGAAAGCCGGTTTCTTTTTAATCACAAATGGAATTTTTCATTGTTTTAGACGACTATGTAACATTTTTTAATGTTTTAATTTGATTTTTTAACATAATTACAAAAAGAAAAAAATTTTTTTTAATTTTTTTAGGTTAATTTTGAAAATTTGCTATTGATGGCTAATTTTGATTTGAGGCTGCTAGCAAGTTAAAAAGGTCTTCATTTTGTCCAAGACGAGAAGTTTTTAATGTATTAGTGTATCTGAACCTTTTGTAGTCCTTGTTTTTACATTCCTGTGCTTCTTCGGATAGCTCTTCAAGTGGTAAACACTGATATTCTATTAAATCCTTTACGTGAGACAAAATCCTATGTACCGTTGGGCTAAGTTTTTTTTGCGGATACAATTCAGTCAGAAGTATATTCGGCAAATTTTTCACCTCTTACCATTTCCTTGCAATTTATAACATTCAAGATAACAGCCAACCTTTTAATGATCTCTTGACTAACACCTGTTATAAAAGATGTCACTTCATCATTTTCAAAAAATTTATTTGCAGTATTTCCATCATTTGTGTTTCGGAATCCGTACTTTGGGCAGTCAACTTTCAGTCCCAGTTTCCGAGAGAATTCAGCTTGTATAATCCCCTTCCTGCTCTGAATATCCTCACGAGATGTTTTATCCGTTTTTGTTTCTCATTGTAGAAAGGCATATATATATAAACAGGTAGTATTTACAAAACAGCATTACGCAATGTTATCATTTAAATACAAAGAAGCTACAGGCCAATACGCATTCGCTCTTCTTCTTCCTTATACCTGCAGCGCATTTTTTAGACGAGGTTGCCTTAGTTTTATGGCTTACGCATCTGTGTCGCAGATCTCCGCATATTGGGACTATATACATCTGATAGGTAAATATTTCACCTACCTAGTGTATGTAGTCCGGTATTGATACTCGTTGATCCTTGCTAGTTTTATTCCACCAAAGTTCAAAAATGCCAATATTTAGTACATTTTTTAAACGCTTCTAGTTCAATAACGATTTAAGTAATTATTAAAATTTATGAAACATGCTATTCATAAAGATCATACTTTTCAGATAAAACCAAAAAATTCAAGATCGATTGTTGAAATCGCCCAATATTCAGTTTTAAAGTTGCGATTTTTTTTTTAAATTATAATTTTGTCCTATTCACTAAAAATGTCTCAACTTTGGGCGCCTCTAGCACCCATGAATCTCAACCGATTTCAAAAATTTTTTGGATTCATAATCTCTGAAGTATTTGCTATCGATTGCGCATTTATCATTTTTGCCAAACGCGATCATGAAAAAAGTATTTTTGCAACGCTATCCGAGCAGAGGCCCAACTGTGCGTCGCGGTCGTTATGGATTATTTTACCAAGTGGCCGGAATGTGCAGCCATACCGGACCAGACAGCCGAAACTGTAGCTCCAGCATTGGTACAAGAAGTCTTCTGTCGATTCGGCGTTCCATTCGTCTTACACTCTGATCAAGGACGATTTTCGAAGCGGGGGTATTCCAGGCCTGTATGCGGCTGATGACTGTTGAAAAGACACGTACCACGCCGCTGCATCCAGACTCAGACGGCATGGTGGAGTACCTTGCAAAGTTTGCATCTACTAGCTAGCATGATTGGGATGAGCTGCTGCCCATGCCGTTATTGGCCTACAGGTCAGCGGTTCATGAAAGCTCCAGTTATTCGCCCGCAATGCTAACGTTTGGAAGAGAACTTTTAGGCTGCCCAACGATTTACTATTTGGAACACCAGCTCCTGTCCCTACGGATGTCCCGGAATTCTTGGGTAAGCTGATTGGATTGGGCCCGCTACAATAGTACGTCGGATTTCGCATCTTGTCTACGAAATTCGACCCCCTGAAAAAGAGTTACCAGAACCGTGCATGTGAACCGTTTGGCTTTTTACCGTCCCGATCCTCGCAACGACTTGGTACTCGGGCAGGAGCCTCGAGTCTAAGGAGGGGGTAATGTAACGTAAACGGCCTGGGTGGCAACTCGGGTAGTAGGCAAACTGTCCCCATTAAGTAGCGGTCCCATTTTCTACGGCTGGGCACACTAAAAACGGCGCCACAGGGAGGGATACTATTTTTGGAGCTAGCGCGGCCAACTTAACGAGAAGGAGAAGAAGAGAAGAGGAGAAGAAGAGAGGGCGAGAGAGAAGAAGGGCTTGAAAAGTTTTCGCTGCCGCCAAGACAAGAAAAAGAAAGAAATTGAATAAACGTCTCTGTTTTCTTTGCGATTCTGCCGAAATATCTGAGGCCTGACGATCGAACGCCCAACCGTAAACCAACCGCTCGTCCACGGGTGGCGACTCAACCAGGGAATCGCGGGGGGTACGCAACTAAAACTTTAAGTAAACATAAAAGTCATGCACAAAAAAGGAACAAAAACTAAGGTTTCATAAAACATTAATTTTAAAAGGACAAAAACACAAAATAGTTTTTAGTTATTTACAAAAATAAAATAAACACCTTTAACTTCGAAATCCATTGATAAATTTTTAAATATGGACCACAACAGGAATATGCGAACCACTTCAAATTGACTTTCACATTGAATGTTTTTGCGTTTGCTTAGCTTTACTCTAAAAATGAACATTAAGTCGCAAATTAACAATTTGTCCCAGTTACTTATTTGGTTTGAAAATATATTATAAATTTAAGAAGTTTAAAAATAAATTAATTTTGTTTTAGTATATTTATCGGTTCATGGTTGTTATAAATAGCAACAAAGTGTACCATTTACTTATTGCGCGCACCTTATACAAAACGAAAACATAAGACGAAAATAAGTCATAAAGATTCATATGACAATTATTGCTTAACACCAAACAAAACATGCAACCACACTCTGTGGAAAAGATTACTTAAGATTATAACAACGCACAGTGGACAATAAGTCAAAAAATAAATTATGGAATTCGTTTTAAATTTTTTTTTTTCAAATTTCGATAATAAACATCCCAATGAAATCTGGTTAGATTACGACCTATTTGGAATTAAAATCAAACCTTGCAATTTAGCCGGCTCGAGGTCAATCTTCGAATTTCAAAGGCATAACAAAAAGGGGAGCATGTTGTCTGTATAGCTATTTCAAGAACTACCAAGTTCTATAATTAGCAGACTTTGCTAAAGAGCTTCGAAATCGCAACAGCCATACCATGTCTTCAACGCTAGAATTAGTTGGGAATTGTAACAACTAAATGAAGTGAAAATATCAAAGAAGCTAACTTCGGCAATGCCGAAGTTTATATACCCTTGCAGTTATATTTAATCCGATAAGAAAGGTGAAGTTTCACACATGAACATAATAAGTTGTCGTATTAATAAAATGTTGAATTCAAAAGACATTTAAAGATTGTTAAGCAATATAAATCTTTATTTGAAGTTATAAATTATTCAGGCGTTCCCTCGGGCCAAAGAAATATTACAAAATACTGCAAAAATACTAAATAAGAACAAACCCGATAGTATTTTTTTGGCAAATAAGACTTTACGTATTCATATAACTTTAAATTTTTAAAAAATTCATAAAAGAATTCATTGTTTATATCCGCTGATTTATATTATTATGTTAAAGAAACATATTTTATGTTCCTCTAACAAACATACTGAATATTTGCTAAAGGGTCTTTAAATTTTAAAAAATTCATAAAAAGAATTCATTGTTTATATCCGCTGATTTATATTATTATGTTAAAGAAACATATTTTATGTTCCTCTAACAAACATACTGAATATTTGCTAAAGGGTCTGATAGAGCGGGATATTATCGATATTTTTAGTGTTATCGATACAATCGATGGTTAAAACAATTTATTGAAAAATTTTTACTATTTAAGATATAATTTTTGAAAATTAAATAATTAGATTATTACAGGTTTACTTATTCCTAAAGAAGACTTTAAATGAAAACTGTGTGTATGTACATATGTAGATACATACATATGTATGTTTCGAAATGCAATATTTATGTACATACATACATACATCCACACATATGTATGTATGTGCACATGTATATATGTACATATATTCATTCATTACATTTATTAATTTAAATATAATAAAATATTATTTTGAATTGTTTCATCTTGTTATATATGTACATATATGTATATTATAGATACATACATACATACATACGCTTGGCACGAATGTGTGTGTGCGCTTTACTGCTCTGTTGACTTCGAACAATGACGTAGTAGGCTGCTGGCCTCTGAGCACAGCCGATTTATATTGGTTGTAACTTATCTTTTATTTATCCGATCTTATTCAAATTTTGGAATATGATCTCTTACGTGAAGTTTTATCTCATTCGTAAATTTGGTATAGATGCTCCCACTGCTTCATTGGTTTTTCGTATAGCACTTAATGATATAGTAGTCCGATCCTCACAATTTTCATACTTTATCATCTCCCGGCTAAAAGTAGCTCAAATATGAAATTTCATTCCGATAGCTCTTAAGATGCCGGCGTGAAGTTGATTTGCACAGACGGACGGACGGACGGACAGACGGACATGGCTATATCGACTCAGCTTCTCATGCTGATCAAGAATATATATACTTTATGGGATCGGAAACGTCCCCTTCTGTGCGTTACAAACATCTGACCAATTTCATAATACCCTCTGCAAGGGTATAAAAAATTGGTAAAGCCTACAACACCGAAGACCACCTTTTCTGCATACCCTTAGGCGCTATAAAAAATTAGTGTAAGAGTTAAGTTATTGTTTACATTGAATGTTACTGGTAAGTATTTAATTAAAAATATGTTTCTGTGACCTGTCTTTATATGTATTAGTTATGAATTGTTGTATAATAATGCATGTCAAATTGGGTGTCATTATAATTAAACTTGAGATTTCGTGGAGTAGAACTAAAAAGTCCCAACAGTTCTCGCCTTAAAATTCAATATGTTTATTAGAATGGTCTATTGTGAATCGTCCAGTGTCAAATTTAGCTGCGACCACTTGCTCCCTTATTGTATAATTCAATTTTTAGGTGCAATGTCAGTCACGAAGAATGCACTTTTTTCTGTGTGGCACAGCGAAACACTGCCGAAGCAAAGAGTGAAAGCTATAGAAAATTACGTTTTTTCTGATGTTGTTGCCAGAGATAAGTGTAGTAAAGAGCAACTTGATGCAATACATACAATATTGTAAAAATTTTCGAGCAAAGTAGAAGAAAAATAGAAGAAATCTTGTAGAAATCACTAACGTTTTAAGTGTCAAAACGCAATGTGGTTAAAGCGAAATATTGTACTTCTTGATCAAGAAACCAGTTTCATTGGACGTCCTGCTAAAGCATTTAAAGACTGCACACCCAATCGACAAGCTGAAACGGTTTTTGACATTGTAACGGAAAATCAATGCGAGGAATTGTTGGTAGCCACTCGCGTCAGTTTGTGTAAGGCTGCAAACACAGTGCACGCTGAGACGAAGACGAAGCTGAAAACGAAAAACAGTGCAGTACAAATCGTATGAATTCGCTCGCTTGTACGCATAGCGCGCTGTGACGAAGACGAAGATGAAACGCAAGCAATCAGCTTCAAACGCTGCTGTACTGAATTTGAAGACGAATCGCTTGCTAGCTACCGTTGTTTTTGATTGTTTTTTCTGTCCATGGTTTGACACGTGTTCAAATTTAGTTCTAATTTGTTATTAATCATAAGTAAGATTTAATAATAAGTGGCTCAATTTTAATTAGAATATAATCATATGTGCTAAATGTTATTCTGTTATATTCCACAAATTTCTTTTCATCGTGGCGCAGCTCATCATACAAATGATGAAATTCATCAAATGCTTCTCTTCCCAAATTTATAGGGTGTACATTTTTATTTACTTTCATACGCTTTGCTCAATCAGAAGGTGATCATCTGATGGAGAATTCATTGCGACTAACATAACAAAAGCGCAACCAATTCGTCTTGCACTGTGCAACCTATTCGCTTACTCGCAACGCAAGCAATTTCTTCTCAGCTCCGTCTTCATCTCCGTCTTCGTCTCAACGTGCACTCTGTTTGCACGTACTGCTTCCCAGTTGTTATCAAAAATACTGAAGTAGAAAAGCCGACTAATTTTACCCCAGAAGAAGCATTGGCACTTTTTGTGGATGGCGACTTGACCAAGAATTTGTACAAACTAATTCCGAATTCAGTTAAAGAGCGCGGGTCCAAAATGTTTCCGTGGTATGATGTGCTGCAAAATCAAAAAAGCTGTTATCGTAAAGATATCAAAATTTCAGAGGCTTCTGCCGAAGACATATTGCAGAGCTTGGTTGACCATACAGTCGCTCGAATTATCCAAGGATATGGAGCAGCATTTAAAGAAATGGAAAATGATGGGAATTCTTCGACATTAAAAGCTGTGTACAAATGGGGCTGTGACGGCAGCAGTGGTCATTCAACTTATCGCCAGCGCTTTTCTGATAACGAAGTGGGAATGATTGACGGACATATCTTCTCCGTTTGTAAGTAAATAATGTAATGGGAAAATGAACGTCCTTCTTCAACTCGGTTTTGCAGACCAATTAAAATAATTTTTGAGAAGGAAACTGCCGACTTAGTGAAAACAGAAATAGACAATATAAATACGCCGTCATTTTGCGTTTGTGGTGCTGCTCCAGCAAGCTTTAATAATTGAAAGGTTATTTAAGCAAAGCCCACTAAGGAGTTGGCGCGTTATATAAGTATACGATTCGTTGTTTCGAGTGCATCATCCACATATCTTATCGAATTCCATTCCAATAAAGAAATGGCAGGTTCGAGGAGCCGATAAAAAAGTGTTGCAGAAAGAAAAGTGAAAATACAAAATAAACTCGGAAAACAAATGGGACTTTTAGTTGACATTCCCATGGTAGGTTCTGGAAACACTAACAATGGCAATACAGCCAGAAGATTATTCCAGGAACCATTTTTAGCCTCTACGATAAGGGGTGTAAATTTTAAAATAATAAGAAGACTGAGCAATATTCTACGTACCATGGCATGTGGTCACAAAGTTAACGTTAAAGCTTTTCGCCAATATACATGGAAAATAGCAACATTATTTGTAGAGGAGTACCCATAGTTCTATATGCCTTCGTCGATTCATAAAATCCTTGTTCACGGTGCGGACATTATAAAAAATGTCTCTTCACCAATCGGCATGATGTCTGAGGAAGATTTAATACATGCACTAATGCTTACTTTAGACCTGTTATTTCTTCAATATCAAAAAGTACCTCTATATACAGCAAGAAGTATATACAATTAGATGAGGAAGGTTTGGTTTGTTTTGAAGATATACCCGATTTAAGTAACACAGAAATTAATTAATTTTTCTTGTATAAACTTTTGTTTTATTTTTAAATGTTTAAACATATGAATAAAAAGTAATGAGTACACCATTTTGTTTGAAAATCATTGGTAAATATTTACTTAAGCTACTTGAAATTTCAGTGTTCAGAAGTGGAAAAATCGACTAAAGCTAGATTTCAGTGTTGGAAAACGTCATTTTTATGGATTATGGTGTTGCCAGTGTAGTTTTCAGTGTTCAGAAGTGGAAAAATCGACTAAAGCTAGATTTCAGTGTTGGAAAACGTCATTTTTATGGATTATGGTGTTGCCAGTGTAGTTTTCTTTGGCGCGTTGTTTGACTGCTATGGCAGCCGATTATTTTACCCTGAATTGTAAAATCGAGGACAATTCGGCTGATCTGACAACCGATTATTGTTATCTGAAATATATTTGATCTAGCAACACCAACTTAAAATTTGACAGCTTCTTTTGGTCGGAAAATGCTACTTCTAGCTATAATCCCGCTAAAAACTTAATTTTCCCTTTGTTAATTATACAAAAACTACATAATAAATCGCCAAGGCGCACCTGAAGTCGTGCACGTGGAATTTTACTCTTCAGTTTGATACCAATATTATGTAGCTTAAGCGGGTTTTGGGCCGGAGTAGCCAAAAAATAATTTTAATTTATACAAATTTAACAAATAGTTTTAAAAAGAAACTACTCTTTCGGTTCTAGAGATATTAATTATTGTGTACCAGATTGGTAAAACCGTCCACTGTGCAAAGGCGCGGTTTCAAGTATCCAACGCTCAAACGCTCCAAACGTGGGTCATTAGAATAAGTATTTTTAAGAACAATTGTCGCTTCCTAGAGTTTAAGAGTTCATTTATACACACAACACTTTGTTAAATAATATCAGTTCATATTTTGAATTCAACAAATGAAGACTGGGTTATTTTTCTTCTCCCTGGAATCCCTATTCACTCTTTATTTATAACAGACCACAAAACATCTAACAAAGAAGACGTAGCTGATCGTGCAATAAGGTACGTTTCACAATTATAACGCCACCCATCCATATACATATATTTTAATTATTGGTTAATTATTGGAAAACAGTCTGATCCGATTTTGAATGAAAATGAGGGTAGAGACTGGACTTTTCAACAAGATAATTCCGCAATCTATGTTAGCAGGGAGAAGAAGTCATAGTTTTGTTCCAAGGAAATCCCAGTTATGAACTGGCCAGCAGTATCCCCAGACCTTAATCTGATTAAGAATCTCAGGAGCATCTTAGTACATAAGGTTTACAGGGAAAATCGGCAGTTTAACACGGTACAAGAACCGAAAGATGCGATAGAGGGGGGCTTCGATGGAGGTTGAGCCAGATGTAATGAAAAATTTAATGTTAAACATGCGTACTAGGATAATTAATGTTATTTTTAATGAAGTAAGTCGACTCGCCGACTTGGGTATACCATGCACCAGGTGACACAAATATTTCAAATTTCGAAAACCGAATGTGTCTGTTAAATTGTTTTTACATGCCTATACTATTTGCTATCTCGCTCACTCTAGAAACACATGAGCCAATTCTGCCCTTATGAACGGCGTTGTAAAATCGCATATGTTGCATGTTTCTAGTCCGATTTCCATAAAATTTAGTAGTTTGGTAGAAATAGATAAGATTAATTGGTCTTCCGAATTTTATAGCGATAGTCAAGATTTTTTCTAAATTATGGGGGCAGAAGTGGGCGTGGCAAGATATTAAAATATATGTACAAGTTCTGCGCGCATACTAAACAAATCTTCATATTAAATTTGTCGATTACGCTTTGTTAGTTTTTGAGAAAATTAGTTTTATTTAATTTGCGGGGGCGAAAGTAGCCGTGGCAAGAAGTGGAATAATCATTTTCTGCGCGCTAACTAAAGGAGTATATAAACCAAATTTGCTAGCTACTATACTTTTTAAGAAAAACAGTTTTATGTAAATTCGGCAGGCGTAAGAGGCCGTGGCCAAAATTCCAATTAACTCTATACATTTACATCCTACACGAGTATACATACCAAATTTGGCGGCTCTAGCTCTTATAGTCTCCGAGATCTGCGTGTTCACACAAACGGACGGACGGAAGACAGACGGACATGGCTAGATCGACTCGGCTGTTGATACTGATCAAGAATATATATACTTTATGGGGTCGGAGGAAAAGCTTCCTTCTGCCTGTTGCATATACATTTTGGCGACTTAATATACCATTTCACCCTATGGGTGTATGGTATAATGAGCTCAAATCTTAATAAATAAATGAAATAAATTTTCTTCCAAATATAGTCAAATGTATTGATAGATATTCGAGTATAATTTATAAATTTGTCTGGATAGAGTCTTAAATTTGAATATAAGCTGTGAAATTCTCCATTCAGGTTGGTTTTTGATAACATTTAACACTGCTTCAGACGCAAAAAAATTCTTCATCTGAATCCATGGCGACTATGCGACTCAGACTAAAATTAGAACACTCTCGCTTTGAGAAAGCTTGCAGCTGCAATAATTATCGCTTGTAGCATCGCATCAATCATCGCGGCCACTCAGACGTCAGCCTTAGACAAGGACTCATAGGTTTACATAACAAATATGTATATAACGACCCCAACATCATCTCATGACCAAACTGCCTATATTTAAGTGGTTTCAAAATTTCCCATGTCCGTAGAGACCCCGCCAGCAACAATACACCTTAGAAACCAAATCTTTAAAAACACCTGCCCCCTTCCATCCTTACAAATCCTATTCCTTCTATGTAAATGTACCAAGCCGAACGCCTTAGCGGCCAGTGCTTAAGTAATAAGTTATAAATAATTTTAATTATTCCTAACTTTCTGACTCTTTATACCGTCGTTTGAGGTGTTATACTTGGGTTTATTCAGGCTTTTGGTCTGAAGTTTTCAATTTTATTTTTTTAAACCGATGTATTTCGGTTAAATAATGTATGTTACAAATAATTTAAAATTCTTTAGTGTGTTCAAATAATCAAAATTAAATAATAAGACGGTTGCCGATTTCCAACCGAAATATGTCGGTTTAAAAAATATATCAGAAGGCCGGGGGGCTAACTTCGACCGCGTCAAAAATTGTATACCCTTGCAACTTTTTGGGTTACTCTTTCCTTAGCTATAGCCATCAAAGTGAAATAAGTTTTATCTAAAAAGGCTAATGTTTGCGAAAGAATGCCCTACAATCTTAGCATACGAAATAACGATCAAAATCACTGTTTTTCACCGATCGTTTCTGTGGGAGCTATATAATATAGTCACCCGATCTTTATCAAATGCGGCACAGTCATTACAAATACAAATTTATTAAACTAACAAATGTTTTATTTGAAAACAATCGCGTTAAAAGTAACGAAGTTATTGACAAAAGTCACTGTTTTCGACCGATCATTCCTATGGGAGCTACATATATGATATAGTCACCCGATCTTAACCAAATTTGGCATAGTTGTTTATATGTGTAATAAACTTATTAACATTAAATTTCACGACAATAGCTGAGAAAATAACGAAGTTATTGAGAAAAGTCACTGTTCTTGACTTTGTCGTTTGTATGGGAGCTATATGATATAGTGGTCCGATCCGGCTGGAATTGGAAACTGCGGTTTTTTAACATACCCTTGCAGAAAATTGGTCAGAGGTTTTTCTAACGCACAGAAGGAGACGTTTCCGACGAAATAAAGTATATGTATATATTCTTGATTAGTATAAGCTGAGTCGATAAAGCCATGTCCGTCGGTGCATATGGGTTTTACTCAGCCATCTGAGTAAATTATAATGTCATCCATATAAAGTTGCATGATATCTTGAGCGATTAAGTCCTGAAATATGGAACTGATGAATCGGATGTAGACTGCTGGTGAATTGCAAAATCCGAATGGTGCTCGATTGAATTCCTTTGCGACAAATTCTGTGAACTTGTGTCTTTCTTCTGCTATTGGAGCATGGAAAAAACTGTCTTCTAAGTCCATTACTGTATACACCTTCGCCGCTTGTAGTTGTTCTAAAACATCCAAGGGCACTGGAAAGCAATCTTTGAGTACCATACTGTTGAGTTGCCGAAGGTCAACGCAAATTCGATCATTTCCATCCTTCTTTTTTGGTTAGCCATTCTTGAACTTGTTTTTTGACTGCATCAGACTCTACGGGCGGGTGGCGCGCGACTGGCCTGCTGGCGAAACGGAATTATTTGTCCATCTGGTACAATTTTAGGGAAAAAGGAGTCTGAATGAGTTGTTTAAACTGTGGAGTTGCATTTACATCAGTTTTGGGTTCTACAATGTTATATATACTTAGCTTGTTTGTTTCAGCGTTATTTGGTCGCTTAGTCCCCTCCACTCCATTAATCGCAACATTTTGACAAAAAGTCGAATCCGAGTAAACCCTCATAGGCAATGTGACTGTCGGGTACAACTATGAACTCCTGTTGCACCTCATCTTCACCAAATCGAGTTGCAGCTACAAGCATCGGCTGTGTTTTCTCGTTTCCCAGGACGCGAAGTTCTGAATAGCATTTCTTCAAGATGATATTTTTGATTTTATTGAATTTTGAGCAACATATAATTGAAACAACAGTCATCTTAAGAGCTATTGGGATGAAACTTGATATTTGATCTACTTATTACCCAGGTAAGATAAAGTATGAAAATTGTCAGGATTTGACCACTATATCATATAGTTGTAGAAGAAACATAGTTGAGGAAAATGGAGTATCGCTATGAAATTTACTAATACAATTATTTTTATTATTAAACACCAAATCCCAAAATTTGATCGGATAAATAGAACAAAAGTTACATTCAATGTAAATCAGTACTGCTTGCTGCCTACTACCTAATTGGTCGAAATAAACAGAGCAGCAGACCACACACATACACACAGACACAACGCTATGTAAATGTATGTGCATGCGTGCCGTGGTTTGCTTAGGCAATGGGGGAAGAGGAAGAAAATTTTGTAGTAAGAAGGGTAGTAATTTGAAGGTTTTGTTTGTGAATCCATGAATTGAGTTGCAGGAAAAGAATTTTAAACATGTTAAAATATTAACGCCAAGGACTGCAAGGATATATAAATTTCAGCTTCCTTCTTTGACATTTTTTATTTAAATTAAGATTAAATTAAATTTATTTTTATTTAAATGAAAAAATCAAATGCGTTCAAAAGATACACAATGCTTATAAATTAATCAAAACTGGGTTTTAGGTGACTTTATGTCAATAAATCTAATTATTCTATAATATTTTCAATTTTTATGAATTCAGTTTTAGCTTTAATTTTCCCAGAATTTTTTTAAAATTTTTAACAGCTTGACTTTCACATTGCTATGCACAGCTATGTTGTGTATGTTTTTTTTTTATAGATTTTAATCAAATTTTGCAGTCACTAATATATATTTCAAGCTGTTAAGTTTTAACTTTTTAACTTTTTTTGATCGCGTAAATAATAACGAAGTTCTTGAAAAATGTTCACTGTTTTCGACCGATCGTTCCTATGGAAGCTATATGATATAGTCACCCGATCTTGATCAAACTCGCCGCAGTCCAGTAAAGGTATATTAAGCTCACCATTATTGAAATTTTAGACAATATCTTAGAAAATAACGAAGGCATTAAGAAGAGCCACTGTTTTCGAATGTTTCATTTATTTTCATAAATTTTAATAATTACTAAAATTGTTATTGAACTAGAAGCGTTTAAAAAATACACTAAATATTGTCGTTTTTTTTTTTTACCTGGGCGGGGTACAACTAACAAGAATCAACTAAATACACTAGGTGAAATATTTACACATCAGATGTTTCTGCGAAAATTTGCGAATTCAAGGCGTAAGCCATAAAACTAGGAAAACCTCGCCTAAAAAACGCGACGCAGGTATAAAGAAGAGCGCATGCATATTTGCCTTTGGCTTGTTTGTATAACATTGCGTAATGCTGTTTCGTAAATACTACCCGATTATATATGTTTGCTGATGTAAATACCCTAAGGATATTTTTTGAAAATGATAAAATGATCTTTAATATAAAAAATGATAAAAAACTTGCCGAATATACTGCTCAACTTTTGACTGAATTATATCCTCAAAAACACTTACCCCACAAAACTTACCAAACATCCGAAGGAACACAGAAATGTAAAAACTAGGACTACAAAATGTATGTGAATATTAAAAACTTCTCGTGTTAGAGAAAATAAAGAACTTTTCATTATGCTGGCAGCCTCTTCGGACGCACTTATTGCATCGCTGAGACACGTGCGATTCCGAAAGGATTTGGAAAATGGCAACTGTAGTCCCAAAATGTTAATTTTATTAGATATTAATGAAAATATTGAAAATTATTGAAGAAAATCAGCCATCAATGGCAAATTTTCAAATTTACAAATTTTTTTTTGAAAAAAGTGTTTTGTTCCACTTTTAAAGGAAAAACATGCTTGAAAATATTTGCTGTCTTTGACCTTGAATATAACAGCACCACAAACACGCAGCACTCTTAGCCAACATTCATCTTGAAAAATTTATCATATGTTTGTTAAATTTTTTAAATCGCTCTATCGGTTTGGGAGCTATGATTTTTGCAATGTAAAATGGCAAAAGGTTTCACTGTGAGCCGCCTCTCAAAGCTTGGCTTATAACTGTTCTTGCATTCTTTCTTGTGCTGTGCATTCTAGGTATCTCATTGTTTTATTTGTAATTATTGGTTTTTTATCGATAATTATCTTAGTGCTGTGTATTTGCATTTTTATTTATTATACCCTTGCAGAGGGTATTATAAATTTGGTCAGATGTTTGTAACGCACAGAAAAGGCGTATCCGACCCCATGAAGTATATATATTCTTGATCAGCATCAGAAGCTGTGTCGATATAGCCATGCCCGTCTGACCGTCCGCCAGTGCGTATTCGTTATACTCAGCCATCTTAAGAGCTGCAGGGATGAAATTTTGGGGCGCTTTTTATTACTCGGTTAAGATAAAGGATGAAAATCATCAGGATCGGAGTACTATATCATATACTTCATGAAATTTACCAATATGATAGTATTGAATATAAAAACCTCAGATCCCAAAATTTGATCTGATCGGATAAATAGAACACATGTTACAGTCAATATAAATCGGCTCAAGCGCTGCCGGTAGCGCTACTTGCTGCCTTCTACGTCATCATCAAATCAACAAAGCACATGCATACACACACAGACTCCACTCCAAGAAGAAAACATTTTCGTAAAAATAGTAATAATGTTTTGTTTGTGTTTTGATAAATTGATTGCAGGGAAAAAATTTTTAGAATATAAAAATATTATTGTCAAGGAGTGCAAGGGTATATAAACTTCGGCATAGCCAAAGTTAACTTCTTTGAAATTTTTTATATATTTTTGCTTTGTGTTTCTTTTTGTTTTTTAATGGCTTGGTGTCTACTTGTAAGCATGCGAATATCTGACTTAAAATGTGCTGGCTTCAACGGCCTTGGCTTAATGCGCTGGACTTTCCGATGGACACCATCATCTTGTCCCTCTTTCTGATTGAAGTACTCTGTACAAGTTTTGGGTCAAACATAACCCAAGTCCTTAGACTCCTTAGACTTTCATAGCATTTTTATATATCTTCAATTGTCAATAGAGCATGCAGTCTTCTTAACTTCATAAAATGTTAGGACAAAGAATTTGATGACCTCTACGTAATGTAATAGAGGTTATTTTGACAGACTTCTTATTAATCTTGCTTCAGTTTATAACCGTATGCTCGTATTCGGCATTCTGTTTCTCCATAAACTAGTCAACGGTCAAGTCATTTCTACTAATTTACTAGATACGCTATATTTTTGTGTTCCCTCACGTCGGACCAGAAACTTCTTTTCTATTCACCTAAGTAGATGTCTGACTAATTACTCTCTTCACGAACCTTTTCGTGTTCTTTGCCAATCTTTTAACAACCTTTCTCACCTTATCACTCCTCATCTTTCTGTCACTTCTCTTCACTCAATACTTTACAAAAATCTACAACGAAACCGCTGAATATATTTTGGACTTCACATTACTTGCAACTCTCTTCTGACCACACTGGCTGTGAATCGGGGCATAGCTGGCACCTTGTGCAAATTAAACACCTCCACCAAGGGTAACTCAGTGTGGAAGGCACTACACGCGGTTGTTACAATCGCGGAGAAAGCGCTGCACCACCATGATCCGGCTCATTCTGAAATAGACGGCGGAATGACTTGTTCTTCGAAGATGTTGGCCGATTCTCAATTTTTCTTAATATGCTCCCAAAAATTTAAAGAGAATTGTTGAAGCCGTTTCGGAGTTTTACAGTATAGCACAGCGTGACGCGAGAATTTTACATATACTTATAGGAAAGTGATATATACAGCTGTGTTCATGAAAATAGCAGTGCAGAAGATGCCAACAAGGATTCCAAAATATTGGGGAATTAAGAAAAAAGGATGAAAAATGAAAAAATTATGATCATTTGTTCATTACATTTTTAATATTTTTCGCCAATTCTACTTCCAGCGTTCCACAATATCGTAAAAAACACGTGTACAAAATTTCATAGCGATTACTGTATTTTTGCGCCATGAGCTTCAAAAACGTAGTTTTGAGAAAAACGCGTTTGAAAATTTGCGTTTCGGTACAGCGCGCTAGACATCGGTCCACTTAACAGCCGTTAACCTATGTTATTTTTTTTTTTAAATTTTTCAAATTTTTACAAAGTATTCTTCAATCATTTATCTATCCGAAAATACAAAAACAAAGAAATTGAATTTTTTTATCACACAAGGTAGAAACCTTCCTTAAGATAATTTAAAAGACCCACTCCAAAGAAATAACAGTAAAAGAACAGAATTTTATCTTAAAAGTAAACAAGACGAACTACATTATTGAATACTTCAGAATACGGAATTAAAAGCAGAAAACTTACTGTCTCAATAGTTGAACAGTGCACATTAGGCCTTATTATATCCTTGCAAAAAGGGTATACAGTAGAATCCGGTTATAACGACTCAGCTTATAACGTCCGACTAAACAAATCCTAATACAAACTTATATAAAAAGGTCTAGTTGGGAAAGGCCCTAGTTAGTACGGCTTTCGGATATAACGACGAAAATCGTCGGTCCCTTGAGTGATTCTACTGTATTTATTTTGGTCAAAAGTGTGCAACGCATAGAAGGAAGCATCTCCGACCAAATAAAGTATATATTAAGTGATGTAAATTTCAATAAAAAAATTGATGTCTATGTTCATCGATGGTTTTAATGTTAATAATCGATGGTGCTTAAAACATCGGTCTAATATCTCGATGCATCTGATATCTGATGTTTTTCTGAATTACTAAAGTTCACTGTTTTCTAACAATCAAAAGTTCCCATAATAGTATTTAAATTAATCTTAAATGAATAAGGTATTAATAAAGTATTGAAACCCGCTGGTTTCCTTTCTCATTGTTATCCATATCTTTCAAAAACTATTTGATAAAGTATTTATGGGCTTTACTTTCCGAAATAAAATTTCGGTTACCTGATTTGGGCTTGTTCAATTTATTAAATCGGTTAAAATTTTGTCAGTCGGTGAAAAACCCTTGAAGTTATCTTTGTTGTCAATCTGAATAAAATGCTTTTAAAGTTATAGCTAAAGTAAGGTTTAAAATGGCTTTTTAAAGACAGCTTTCGCCAAGAGAACATCGATTTTATTTTACATTACTAGTATATATATTCTTGATACAAACATTGACGCGATCGAAGTTAGCCCGGCCCTCTGGTTTTTGTTTTATAATAACTTGAAAGTGCATATATTGGGGATATAGAATTAATAGTAAAAACAATTTTAATATCAAGACCCTTTACCAGGTTTCTAAATTTTTACGACAATATTAATATAAAAGTATTTTGAATTAAACCATCGATCGATGTTGTAGTATCGGATTGTCTTATTTTAGAAGAAATCTACTCAGTGTTTGTATATTATGGAGTAAAAAAGGAATGTTGGTCAACTAGCAAGAATTATGTAAATGTATACCCCGTACTGTGCTTAAATGCCTGTTATTATTAGTTTTTGAACTTTGGGTTTTGCTGAAGGTCTCTGGGGTTCCATCGCTAGGCTAGCGTTTGCAATCAGAAAAAACGTATGTTTGTCCCATCTGTGTGTTGTATCACTAACCATAGGATACATAGACGCGTCAAACTCAAGATATTTTGATTACAAACGCTAGCCTGAGCGTGGAACACCAGGGAACTTCGGCAAAAGCCGAACAGCGTAGAACCTCAGAGAGCTTGTTTATAGTATATTAAATATAAATTTAATTAAATATATAGTATTAAGTATACAAATAAAAGAAATATAATTAAAGGAAATATATGAAAAAATAAAGTAAATAAAAATGTATCAAAAAAATATATAAAACAATATAAAAAACTTTGACCAAGCTGGGAGACGGTCGATCCTCGGCTGCCAGATCGCCAAGTGAGCTCACTAACAACAGAACCACGCCGACACTGAGAAGAGCGCCGTCGAGTTCTGTAGTTAAGCACGCATCTCATTTTCGCATTGTCGCTAGCTCGTCGAAAACTCAAAAGATCTGCGAGCCAGCAACGTTCACGTCAGCCTACACATACATATGCAAAACGAGAACACAGCGACACAGAAATGTGTCCATCGTTCTGCGATCTGTGGCAGTCTGAATTATTTTCGATGCGTAGCGACACTGCTGCGGCCGCTCTCTGGGGCTCTACGCTGTTCGGCTTTTGCCGAAGTTCTCTGTACATATACACTTGCTCTCATATCGCTGCGTACACCCAAGAAAATTTCTGTATTTCAAGTTTGACCATTAATAGCGCTCACTATAAGCAAGATATCAAATTTTTTCTTTTTCTATTTGTTTTTTTAATTATTAAACTTAATATTTACTATCATTTCATTTATCAAAACAAAAATCTTACGCATAATATAACCATTAGAAAAAAAACATAATAAAATATCAAAGAAGCTAACTTCGGCTATGCCAAAGTTTATATACCCTTGCAGTCTTTAGCAATAATTTTTTTACATTTTGAATTTTCTTTCCCTGCAACTGAATTCATCAATACACAATCAAAACATTCAAATTATTTCTCTTTTTATAATCAATTTTCTTTCTTCTTGCATCATTCCCTAAGCAAAGCATAACACGCATACACATACAGTTCTTGTAGCGCTGCGTCTGTGTGTGTGTATGCATGTGCTCTGTTTGAGCAGCTGCCGGCAGCAAACAGCGCTGCTTGCTGTCTACTAGGTCATCATTTGAACCGATTTGTGTTGACTGTAACTTCTGTTCTATTTATCCGATCAGATTCAAATTTTGGGATCTGTCAATTTATGTCAAATACTATCATATTGGTAATTTCATGGGGATACTCCAATTTTTGCAAAAATGTTTGTTCTAGAACTATATGATATAGTGGCCCGATCCTGACAAATTTCATACTTTATCATCTCCCGGCTAAAAGTAGCTCAAATATGAAATTTCATTCCGATAGCTCTTAAGATGCCGGCGTGAAGTTGATTTGCACAGACGGACGGACGGACAGACGGACATGGCTATATCGACTCAGCTTCTCATGCTGATCAAGAATATATATACTTTATGGGGTCGGAAACGTCCCCTTCTGTGCGTTACAAACATCTGACCAATTTTATAATTTATAATACCCTCTGCAAGGGTATAAAAATGACTTTCCAAAAGTCTGCGTACATACGTAGAATTCTGCGTACAATGAGGGAATTCGCGATTACCGTTAACTTTTTTAGCTTCTTATTTTCGGTAAATATTTTCTCGGAAGCTTGCAAGCACATTTTTTCACTTTTCGGCACGCGTTGTATAATGGAGACCAAAGGAAAAGAAATCTGTGTTGAAGAGCGCAAATTAATATTAAAAATTGAGGGCAAATCCTGGCGAGAAATCGGACGATTGGTTGGCAGAACTCATTCGTCAAAGCCCCGATCTGGCCGTCCTTCGTTGCTGACAGAGAGGGAGAAGAAGCGAGTTGTTCAGCTGGTGCCTCCAAATCCAAGGATTACTGCCCACCAAAGAAGTCTAGAAGTTGCGGAACGCTTCAACAAAACAGTGTCCGATCAAACTGTTCGCCGCATTTGGAAGGGAGCGGGGTATAATGGAAGAGTTGCCCATAGGAAGCCCCACATATCAAAGGCAAACAAAGTAAAGCGTATGGACTTCGCCAATGAGCACATTACCAAGCCGACAAGCTTCTGGAACAAAGTCATATTTTCAGATGAGAGCAAGTTCTGCATATTTGGCATTAAGGGGAAGAAAATGATATGGAGAAAAAGAGGAGCAGCCTTCGAGAAAGAAAATTTGGTTCCAACAGTGAAACATGGAGGAGGAGGAGTAATGGTTTGTGGGTGTATGGCGGCTGGTGGTGTTGGAAACCTGACTTTTATCGAGTCTACTATGGATCACAAAGGCTATATGGTTATTTTGGAGCAGAATTTGAAGCAGAGTGCCGAAAAATTGCAGATTGCGGATGATTTCTACTTTCAACAGGATAATGATCCGAAGCACACAGCTCATAACGTGAAACTATGGCTCCTCTATAACGTTAAAAAGCAGTTGCCTACGCCCCCCCAATCACCTGACTTGAATCCAATAGAGCATCTGTGGGATTTATTGGAGCGTAGGATTCGGGAACACACCATTACCTCGAAAAACATGCTAAAAGAGGTTATTATGGAGGAATGGAGCAAAATAACCATCGAGGATACCCGCAAACTTGTGGAATCGATGCCTAGACGTCTTGCGGATGTGCTTAAGAAAAAAGGCTATCCAACAAGATATTAATAAACATCCAAAATGCATTGTATGCAGAATTTTTTTTGTTCCTTATCCAATGTACGCAGACTTTTGGAAAGTCATTTTTTGTTATGTTTTTTTTCTAATGGTTATATTATGCGTAAGATTTTTGTTTTGATAAATAAAATGATAGTAAATATTAAGTTTAATAATTAAAAAAACAAATAGAAAAAGAAAAATTCGATATCTTGCTTATAGTGAGCGCTATTAATGGTCAAACTTGAAATACAGAAATTTTCTTGGATGTACGCAGAGATATGAGAGCAAGTGCATATTAGATACAATTCACAAATAATGATCTACAATCATTGCTCTAGAGTGATCAAAATATTCTTCCATTCGCCATTTTATCGGACGAAGATATTGTCCATATAACTCAGGATAACAATGATGATTCAGACACAGGCGATTAACAATCAGATGTAGAAGTAGCAGCTTCAAAAGTTTTTTTTCAAGAGGCCATATGTAAATGCATCTAACACTTTGCTAAATTTTCTTGAAAACTTTAATTCTTCTGAAATAACAGATCAAGATAAAGTTCAAGTTTATAGAATTCAGGAGAAACTTATAAAAGAAAATTTAAAAGCTAAACAGTTGGACATCAATAAACGATTGTAGAACTAAGAAACATTTGTTTCTGGATACATTTATGTAAATACATACATATGTACATATGTATGTATGTACTTATAAAATTTGAAGTATGAAATAACAGTGTTCCTTCGGAGAGAAACCAAAATTCGATCCTCTAGACACTTTACAATTATGGATCGTACATACGTACATGTACATACATATGTACATACAACGATCGGCGAAAAAACCCTATTTTTATCAGCTACTTATTATTATTTATTTATTTTTCAAGCAATTGTTATAAATCTAATATATGTATGTATCGTTTGGTTTCTGTCTGTAACAAAATTGGTGGTGTACGTTGAGGTTTTTTGCTTAATTGGAACTTTAAGTCTGTCGACAACCTGTCGTTTAAATCCGCAAGTTAAAGCGACACAGGGTAAACATATTAATGTACATACATACATACATACATATGTACATACAAATATACATATGTATGTATGTATGTACATACATACATATGTCATTTGGCTAGCACATGTCCAAGACTAACTAATTTTTGTACATTTCTGCCAAACTCTACAAAATAATTTTCGATATTAACTTATTGTATTAATTTTTTTTAAGTTAGATAACAACTCCTTAACGCATCATTTTTATGTACGTTCGTACATACATATGTGTATGTACATACACATAGTCAAAATATATATTTACCTTTGCAAAGAACTCGTAATACTGTTTTTCAGCAAAATCATACCGGTGCTTGTCAACCCAAAACTTTTCAAAATCTTGAACACTCATTTTAATATTGCTGCAAAGATGCAATACACGCAGCGGAAAACCATAGAGATTGACATCTGGTTTTAAAACATTTTGAAACATTGGAACAGAAGCCCCATTTTCACAAGAAATTCCAATGCCAAATTGTCTGTGCAGGGAACGGTTGGGAACATCGATAAATGGGAATTAGCGGTTTCCACTTAGTCTATATCACTCCCAAGGGAAGGCTCATTGCCAAGTGAAGAAAAAAAAAAATATTAATAATATAGACAACTGTTATAACATAAAAAATAGCAATATTTTAGACAAGTACTAAGGGCCGATTTCCACTGTAGACACCGTAATTTTTAATTCAATTTCTTCTACAAGAGACGTTCCCTAAAGAAATTCTACCGGCCTTGTTATCGATATTTTGCGAAAGCAACACTAAAAATATGTCATTGACTGAAGAACATGTCGCTCTCATCGCAAATATAAGCAATGAATGGCGAAAATAAATCAAAAAACAAAAACAAAACAGAAAGAACCAGCTACAAAATGAACACAAATGAGTAAAAAAACAACAGCTGATTATTGCCAAAACTTCGTGTTTTACTATTTAGTCTAAATAATATAATATTCTTTTAAGTCAACGACGTGAAGGATATGCGCGGGATAAGAAAAACTCTCACATATATATGGACATAGCCGACAATCTAAGGGCAACAGGCGTCTTGATCGTAAGGACCAAGATAGAAAACCTCACTAAAAGATACAGGTAAGTTACTAAAACTGAAAAATACGAGAAAGCAAATAAAAAGATAAAAAAATAAAACCTTGCAATTTAACACACTCAAGGTCAATCTTCCAAAAGAAGATTATGTCAAAGGCAACGCAAAAAGGAGAGCAGGTTGTCTGTACAGCAGTCATTATTGACTAACACATATAAATTTAGTGGTCAAACTCCTTTCTGACGTGGCAGATATGTTTTTCGTAGCTCCTGATTTTGTATCATTTTTTTTTTATTTGTTGTAATTTTTAATTTCTGCTTAATTTGTTGAAGCTATTGCTGCTGTATGTTGTTTGTGTTTAATTTTATTTATTTTTTATTTGTTCTGGTGTTTTTTTTTTGGGTGTTTTTCTCTCTTTCTTGCTCCTGCATTTAGCCCCCTCTTCACCCTGATCATGCGTTCAGTGATTGTGCTATTCTTCTGCTCTCCGCTGTGTGCTTGTGTTCATCTCTCTCTTTCTCTCCGCCTAGTCATTTTTGTTATTCCGACTCTCAAAACTTATTACTGTTTTTGCCGTTATATCGATAATTCTCTAGTGTTTTCTTATTATACTCCTGATTTTTTAAATTCTTTGCTTCATTTTCTTTGCTTCATTATGGCTTTTGGTCTACCTCCTTGCAAGCATTATGATCGTTACAATGATCAGAGCAGTAAAATATATTGAAAACGTGCTGGCCGTAAAAGTCTTTTGTGTTGTCTTTGTCTTTGCCGATCGTGTACAAATCAGCAATGTAACGTTTCTGTCTTTAACCAACGGTATGCTGTACCTGCCGTTGGCAGGCACTTTCTGGGGTATATATGAGGAAAAGGTGAAAATTAACTGTTGGAAATTTGTGTTCCAAGCCATTTTATTTCACATCCCAACACTGTAGACGATCATTCAGTTTGTTCCTTAGTTTCTTGTATTTGTACCTTTTCCAAGACATGTTCTTTTTGGCAGAGTTCAAGGATATTCCAAGCGTTTCGTTTCGTGTTTGTGGATTTCAATCGAATTCCTAGGTGCTCCAAGCTTTTCCAAGCTATTCCTTGGGATCTTTGGCAACGTTTTAGTAATCCCCGTTCTATTTCTGTTTATTCAAATTTTAAGGCATTTCAAGCTTTGCCTTGGGCTTTTTGGCAACGTTGAATAAAATCCATAAACACGAAATAGAACGATTAGAATAAAATCCATAAATACGAAATAGAACGTTTAGGATTACTTTCAAACTGCAAGGCGTTCCACGTCTTTTTGGAAACGCTCCGATTTTCCCAAATAATTCGTTTGCCGCTTTGGGGCTTTTACTAATTTTCAAGTAGTCCATTCGATCAGTCCACTACCATCATAATCGCCGTTCCGTTAGTTTACGAGCACGAGCCCCCTAAAGGACGATAAAAGGGCTAAAATCAAAATAAGGGCAAGTCCTCAACACCCAAGTCACTGCATTGTGCGAGGTTAGCGTGTTCACGCTCCATGTCCGTCGTTATCGAGCTCGAACCTGATGGGATAAGGTTGAACCGGAATATGAGCAATGCGAGCCACTCCCACATAACATAGAAGGCCGCTGTTATTTATATTTTCAGACGCTTATTAACTTTATTTTGGATATTTTCTTAACAGTATGTTTTACAATGTTCTTATTGTCGGCGTGGTCTTTTTTCAAGTGTGGCCGTAGCTTGCTAAACTGAGAATACATTGAAACCTAAAATACTAGATATACTGACTTCGTTTGAGGCATACTAATAAGCTACGACATAGCGGCCCCTAGTGCGGAATCCCTTTTTTGAGCACGATCCTTCTCATCGTAGCGCTTGACTCGTATTTTGCATAGACGGTTGACCGGGCGACGATACGTGTTTTTTGCCGTCTTCAATTCGACAACGCGTACAATTCCATCTTCACCTGGAAAAACTTTCATAACTCGACCGAGCGGCCATTCGCCGCGCGGGGTATTGTCTTTCATAACAACTATGTCGTCAACCTCCAAGTTTGGCACATCTTTATGCCATTTCTCCCGATGTATAAGTGTGGGAAGATATTCTTTAATGAAACGTTTCCAGAAACAGCCGATCTGGTACTGCGAGATTCTCCAAGCTCGTTTTTCCATCGTATTGGAAGTAAAGTTGCCAGGACCATGGAGTGTGCAGCTTTGCGGGATACAAATATCGTTTGGACATAGACCAAGTTCGTCGTCAGGGTCATCAGATTCCAGAATATATGGTCTACTGTTGACGAGATATTCTGCCTCCATAAAAATTGTTTGCAACGTTTCATCGCTGGGATTTGCGTTTACTGTTAAAACTGCTTCAATTGCCCGTTTAAAACAGCCTACTAGTCGCTCCCAGCAACCTCCGAAATTTGGTGCATTTGCTGGAATGAAATTCCAAATTATTTTAATACTTGCCATATACTCTTTTACGGCACACTCATCCAGGTCTTCTAGGGCCTCTTGTAACTCGCGTGCTGCTCCGCGAAAATTTGTGCCATTGTCTGACCTGGTGATTTGTATAGGTCCACGTCGAGCCATCATTCTTAGAACTGCCATTATGCAGGAATCGGTGTCTAGGGAGTGAGCTATCTTCACGTTGATTGCTCAACGAGGCTTGGGTTCCTCTTTCTGCTTTGGTGTAAAATGGTCCGAAGTAATCGACGCCTGTTGCTGTAAATGGTTTTTTGTGGGTGAAAAACCTTTCTTCGGGTAGAAAGCCCATTTTTGGTGTTTGTGGTTTTGCCTTTTTGCGTTTACACCAAACACAAGCGTTGATCGTCGTCCTGATGATCCTATTTAATTTTGGCATCCAGTATGCCTTCTTGAACTGATGTACTACTACTTGTGTTCCGACATGTTGTGCGTCGACATGAATTTTATTGATCAGCATCCGAGTAAAGGTATGTTTGCCATCGAGAACAACTGGGCTTTTGGTGTATGTCGACACCTCTTTTGCACGTTCTATTCTGCTATCCACTCGCATTATGCCTTTGTCATCCAGGTACACACAATATTTGGACAACCTCAATTTGGAAGAAGGCTTTCCGGTTTTTAGGCTGATTAGATCGTCCTGATATAGTTGTTTCTGTACAACCTTCCACCAGACAGTTTCCGCCCATTCAATTTCGTCAACACTTAACTCGTTCAACCTTCGATTACTTTTTAACCGTTTCGTTAAGTTGTTCATGTATCTCCCAATCCAGGCAGTACTGCGAATCAATTTATTGTATCCGGAAATTCTTTGTAGGAGTATTTCCATTGGGTGTTCCATCTCTTGAAGTACCATTACGACCCCTGTTTGGTCGGATTCTTCTATAATGGGTTTTTGAAAATCCCAAGTGGATTCTGGTCTTTGTAGAAATTGGGGTCCTGTCAACCACCAATGAAGTTTGTGCTCTGATATGTTGTCACGCGTTATGACGTCAGCGATGTTTTCATTTGTTGATGATGTTGATTTGTAATTCATGGCTTATCATTTCAGCCAATCGGCATCCTAGTACGGCGACCATCGTTTCCAGTTTAGGAATAGTTATATGTTTGATTGGAGAAACCCTTGCCTTAGATGCTACTGCTTAGTGACACATCAAATTGGCGTTTATCCTCCTTAATGTAGCTGCATCTGATATATGAAACTTAAGAATACCCTTTTGCACTTGCGTCATTAAATACGTGCATTTCAACGCGGTCGGCGTTGCTCAGATTAGAACTATAACACCTTGGAATTTTTGCGCCTTCGATTAATATTAATCCCTTTATCCAATTTAGCCCTTTGTTTATTAGATCACCCTTGATTTGGTCATCCCAGCCGATTCCAGACTCCCATACATCTCGCATAAGTATTCGTCCTTTAATTGTGACTGGTGTCATGAGCCCCAATGGGTCATATAGCGAATTAACTACTGACAATACATTCCTCTTTGTTGGTGTAACTTTGCCAGAAAGCAGATCATCTGTAACTTTATGCATTACCGTAGTGGAGTACGTGAAGAAATCACCTTTTGCATCCCACAATACTCCTAGTACCTTTTGTTGTACGTCCATTTTCTCCCTTATCATCGCTGTAGACTTGTTCGCTCTGAGAGTTTTGGGAATGGATTGCATCACTTCGTCGCTGTTTGATATAAATTGACACAATTCAAATCCAGCCTTTGAGTGTATTTTCGTGATTGCTCTAATGATGTTGATGACCTCATACGCACTAGGTTTGGAATCGAGATAATCATATACGTAATGATTTTCCAATATAGCTTTTGTTGCGTCGGGTTGTTCATCTTTAAATTTGTTAGCATTATAATTTTTTTTTTTGAAATATTGACGGCTCTCTTTTCTGATCAAGATCTCTCCATAGGAAGCATTGTGCTGCAGTATCACATTCTGTAATGCTCACCTGATTGAACATTTCGCGAATGTCTGCTACGACTGCTACCGCATGTAGCCGAAATCGTATCAAAATTCCTGTTATGGACGTTGTCCAGTCTGGACCAGTAAGCAGGTTGCTATTGAGGGACGTACCGTTGCACGTAGCCGCAGCGTCGAACACAAGTCGAACCTTGTCGGGCTTATTTGGGTTGATAACAGCAAAGTGTGGTAAAAACCACAGTTTTGAAGAGTTGAGAACGTTAATGTCTGTTAATTGGACGGCGTAACCTTCGTCCAATAGTTTTGTTATTTCGTTCTTATATGCTTCTGCGGTATCCTTATCTCTCAAAAGTTTTCGCTCAAGACATTTGAGTCGTTATAACTCCATTGACTTGCTTTCCGGTAGTTTTATGTCATCCGATTTCCATGGTAATCCAATTTCGTAGAAGTTGCCCTTTTGTTTAATTGAGCTTTCGGCCTTTGCTATTGCTAACCGCTCTTCCACCGACCGTGCTTTGTCGATCTTTATTGTGCAGGCACCGAAGTTTTCAATACTGAATTGTTGCTTAATCATCTGTTTTAGACATACATCTTCTATTTGACAGCAAGTAAAATGTGATGCTTGTAGATTGGTTTGCGCCGGACCATGCACTACCCAGCCTAATTTAGTTTTAGATAACATTGGCCGTTGCTCATTACCATCTATAACGGCTCGTGCGGTAATTAGTTTAGCGTGGCGTTGTCCTATTAATACCATGGGTTGTCTATCTTGCAACTTTGTATAGTCTACCATATTTTTTTGTACAAATTCTGTTAGCTTCTTATAGTCAAGTTGTTGTGTTGGTATTTTTAGATCGTTGACCAACCAAACTCCATTTAGCTGATGTTTTGGACCGTTTTTTCCACTGATATTAATGGTTGCCGATTCCGCATCTGCCTCATATCTGTAGACACCACCTGTCCAAGTAAAACAAAATGGTTTTGCGTCACCCTTTATGCCAACTTCTCTTGCTAAGCTCATTTCCATGATTGTGGAGGTGCTACCGTCATCCAAGAATGCGACCGTTTCTTTCGAGCCTTTTTCGCCGTGTACTGTGATTGGTACCATTTTCAGTAATGCAGATTTTGGTGAATCAGATACGCATCCTGTGACGTTTGTGGTGGCAGCTAGATTTACTTGTGTGGGTCTCTTGTGCAGTAATGGATTGTGAAACTTTTCACAATTGTCAATTTTGCAGGCTTGTGTTTCACTGCATTGACTTTTATGGTATTTTAAGCAACTGTAACACGCCTTGTTACGATTAGCTAAATCCCATCTCTTTTTAATATCTGCTTTTAAGAATATGTTGCACTTGCTTAGCGGGTGTTTTTCCTCGCTGCAAATAAAGCAAATTGCTTTCGGTTTTGGCTTTAGTTGGTTTACCGCCTCTGCTTCTAGTTGTTGGGTTTGCCTTTCTTTAAATTGCTCTGCGAATGACGACTGCTGGTTAATTGATGTTACCTTTTTGAAGAATGAGACATCTTGGATTAGATCTGCTTGTCTTTGTGCCCACTCAGCTAGCTTGTCAAATGTACAGAATGATGCGCGTACGTTTGCATCTCGTAGATATGCGCCCCATTCTCGAAGATAGTTTTCGGACAGTTTTCCGATCATCATAGCTAGTAATCGTTGTGTGTCGATTAACCGGTTATCAGTGTATTCCAAAGCAGAACTTATGTTTTGGACAGCATTATTGAATTCATCGAAGTTATCGATATTATTGACTGGCTTTACTTGGCACGCTCTTGACATCAACTCTAGTGCAATATTTTCGGGTCCACCGTACGCTTTATCTAAGATCGATAGGATTTTTTCCGGATCTTTCGCAGAGATTAGTAGCAAAGAAACCTTTTCCTTAGCCACTCCCTTTAGAGCTTTTGATAGTCGTTGAACATCTTCCTCCTTGGAGAATCCACAATGTTTGCTCGTAGCATTGAACTCTTGGATAAAGTGTGTCCAATTCAACGCTGATGAGCCATCGAACTCCAGGTGTTTACCGTTTAGGCTCTGCCGCGCCAGCATCTGGTTCATGGCTCTTGTTGCCATGCTTGGATTATTGGTTTCATCCAAATTATTCTGGCATTCTCCAGATTGTGAGCGAACCCACACTGATGTTCGCTCATTTCGCACCGATGTTTCAGATCGTTCGGACATGCGGGAAGAACAATCTGTTAGTGCGACCTTGGCTTTCAGAACATTTTTCTTACTTACCAGTGCTTCTTCTTCCGCTTGAAGAAGTTCTAGTTCCCTTTGAACTATAAGTACCTCATTGTGCACACTAGTTAAGTCCAACTCTGAGTTTGCAGTTGGGTTGTTATCTGCCTCTGATAGTATCCGTTTGTTGTTTATAAGCTTTGTCTCCTTTTCGCACACTTTTCGCTTGACGTCTACGTATGCTGTATCCACATTTTGAATTTGTTCCAGTATAACTAGTCGCTGCTCCAGAACTGTTGCATTTGACCCATCAGAGTCTTCGGTGCTGACAAGCGATATGGCGTCAACAATTTTAGCCGCCAAATCATTTTTTGTCTCTTTCGCACCGACGCCGATGTCAAGAAACTCACAGACGCGCAGTAAAGCGTTTTCGCCCAGTTCCTTTGATATTGCCTGCACATGTTCTGCCTTTTCAACATTGTTATAAATTAAACCTTTGAACGCACGAATTTGTCGTTTTATCAATGTTTCCGTAACAAATTTCAGGTAGATTGCAAAATGTACATCTCGTAGTGTTTGCGATTTCCACGAATCAATGCGGCCAAGCTGGTGTTTGCTCCACTGCCACATTTTTGATTTGATGGTTTTGTTTTGATTATGGACTGTATTTCTATCGCTGATTGCTTTTAAAGCTATCCGGCTCGAAGGACCACTATGTTATTTATATTTTGAGACGCTTATTAACTTTATTTTGGATATTTTCTTAACAGTATGTTTTACAATGTTCTTATTGTCGGCGTGGTCTTTTTTCAAGTGTGGCCGTAGCTTGCTAAACTGAGAATACATTGAAACCTAAAATACTAGATATACTGACTTCGTTTGAGGCATACTAATAAGCTACGACAGCCGCTCTGAAAATTTAGCTATCTAAGCTAAGTATGACAAGTGCTACCAAGTTTACGAGCGGTCTGCGCCTACTCTTCCAAACCGTCATGGGTCCACCCCTGCTCCAGCAGAACGTAGCTGTCTACTTCCACCCCAATGGGTGTGGTCTTTAGTGGTCAATACACAAAGGTATTTATGGGAGACTACGTCAAATGGCCTTCGTTCCGTGACTTATTTGGGTTGATAACAGCAAAGTGTGGTAAAAACCACAGTTTTGAAGAGTTGAGAACGTTAATGTCTGTTAATTGGACGGCGTAACCTTCGTCCAATAGTTTTGTTATTTCGTTCTTATATGCTTCTGCGGTATCCTTATCTCTCAAAAGTTTTCGCTCAAGACATTTGAGTCGTTATAACTCCATTGACTTGCTTTCCGGTAGTTTTATGTCATCCGATTTCCATGGTAATCCAATTTCGTAGAAGTTGCCCTTTTGTTTAATTGAGCTTTCTGCCTTTGCTATTGCTAACCGCTCTTCCACCGACCGTGTTTTGTCGATCTTTATTGTGCAGGCACCGAAGTTTTCAATACTGAATTGTTGCTTAATCATCTGTTTTAGACATACATCTTCTATTTGACAGCAAGTAAAATGTGATGCTTGTAGATTGGTTTGCGCCGGACCATGCACTACCCAGCCTAATTTAGTTTTAGATAACATTGGCCGTTGCTCATTACCATCTATAACGGCTCGTGCGGTAATTAGTTTAGCGTGGCGTTGTCCTATTAATACCATGGGTTGTCTATCTTGCAACTTTGTATAGTCTACCATATTTTTTTGTACAAATTCTGTTAGCTTCTTATAGTCAAGTTGTTGTGTTGGTATTTTTAGATCGTTGACCAACCAAACTCCATTTAGCTGATGTTTTGGACCGTTTTTTCCACTGATATTAATGGTTGCCGATTCCGCATCTGCCTCATATCTGTAGACACCACCTGTCCAAGTAAAACAAAATGGTTTTGCGTCACCCTTTATGCCAACTTCTCTTGCTAAGCTCATTTCCATGATTGTGGAGGTGCTACCGTCATCCAAGAATGCGACCGTTTCTTTCGAGCCTTTTTCGCCGTGTACTGTGATTGGTACCATTTTCAGTAATGCAGATTTTGGTGAATCAGATACGCATCCTGTGACGTTTGTGGTGGCAGCTAGATTTACTTGGGTGGGTCTCTTGTGCAGTAATGGATTGTGAAACTTTTCACAATTGTCAATTTTGCAGGCTTGTGTTTCACTGCATTGACTTTTATGGTATTTTAAGCAACTGTAACACGCCTTGTTACGATTAGCTAAATCCCATCTCTTTTTAATATCTGCTTTTAAGAATATGTTGCACTTGCTTAGCGGGTGTTTTTCCTCGCTGCAAATAAAGCAAATTGCTTTCGGTTTTGGCTTTAGTTGGTTTACCGCCTCTGCTTCTAGTTGTTGGGTTTGCCTTTCTTTAAATTGCTCTGCGAATGACGACTGCTGGTTAATTGATGTTACCTTTTTGAAGAATGAGACATCTTGGATTAGATCTGCTTGTCTTTGTGCCCACTCAGCTAGCTTGTCAAATGTACAGAATGATGCGCGTACGTTTGCATCTCGTAGATATGCGCCCCATTCTCGAAGATAGTTTTCGGACAGTTTTCCGATCATCATAGCTAGTAATCGTTGTGTGTCGATTAACCGGTTATCAGTGTATTCCAAAGCAGAACTTATGTTTTGGACAGCATTATTGAATTCATCGAAGTTATCGATATTATTGACTGGCTTTACTTGGCACGCTCTTGACATCAACTCTAGTGCAATATTTTCGGGTCCACCGTACGCTTTATCTAAGATCGATAGGATTTTTTCCGGATCTTTCGCAGAGATTAGTAGCAAAGAAACCTTTTCCTTAGCCACTCCCTTTAGAGCTTTTGATAGTCGTTGAACATCTTCCTCCTTGGAGAATCCGCAATGTTTGCTCGTAGCATTGAACTCTTGGATAAAGTGTGTCCAATTCAACGCTGATGAGCCATCGAACTCCAGGTGTTTACCGTTTAGGCTCTGCCGCGCCAGCATCTGGTTCATGGCTCTTGTTGCCATGCTTGGATTATTGGTTTCATCCAAATTATTCTGGCATTCTCCAGATTGTGAGCGAACCCACACTGATGTTCGCTCATTTCGCACCGATGTTTCAGATCGTTCGGACATGCGGGAAGAACAATCTGTTAGTGCGACCTTGGCTTTCAGAACATTTTTCTTACTTACCAGTGCTTCTTCTTCCGCTTGAAGAAGTTCTAGTTCCCTTTGAACTATAAGTACCTCATTGTGCACACTAGTTAAGTCCAACTCTGAGTTTGCAGTTGGGTTGTTATCTGCCTCTGATAGTATCCGTTTGTTGTTTATAAGCTTTGTCTCCTTTTCGCACACTTTTCGCTTGACGTCTACGTATGCTGTATCCACATTTTGAATTTGTTCCAGTATAACTAGTCGCTGCTCCAGAACTGTTGCATTTGACCCATCAGAGTCTTCGGTGCTGACAAGCGATATGGCGTCAACAATTTTAGCCGCCAAATCATTTTTTGTCTCTTTCGCACCGACGCCGATGTCAAGAAACTCACAGACGCGCAGTAAAGCGTTTTCGCCCAGTTCCTTTGATATTGCCTGCACATGTTCTGCCTTTTCAACATTGTTATAAATTAAACCTTTGAACGCACGAATTTGTCGTTTTATCAATGTTTCCGTAACAAATTTCAGGTAGATTGCAAAATGTACATCTCGTAGTGTTTGTGATTTCCACGAATCAATGCGGCCAAGCTGGTGTTTGCTCCACTGCCACATTTTTGATTTGATGGTTTTGTTTTGATTATGGACTGTATTTCTATCGCTGATTGCTTTTAAAGCTATCCGGCTCGAAGGACCACCATGTTATTTATATTTTGAGACGCTTATTAACTTTATTTTGGATATTTTCTTAACAGTATGTTTTACAATGTTCTTATTGTCGGGGTGGTCTTTTTTCAAGTGCGGCCGTAGCTTGCTAAACTGAGAATACATTGAAACCTAAAATACTAGATATACTGACTTCGTTTGAGGCATACTAATAAGCTACGACAGCCGCTCTGAAAATTTAGCTATCTAAGCTAAGTATGACAAGTGCTACCAAGTTTACGAGCGGTCTGCGCCTACTCTTCCAAACCGTCATGGGTCCACCCCTGCTCCAGCAGAACGTAGCTGTCTACTTCCACCCCAATGGGTGTGGTCTTTAGTGGTCAATACACAAAGGTATTTATGGGAGACTACGTCAAATGGCCTTCGTTCCGTGACTTATTTGGGTTGATAACAGCAAAGTGTGGTAAAAACCACAGTTTTGAAGAGTTGAGAACGTTAATGTCTGTTAATTGGACGGCGTAACCTTCGTCCAATAGTTTTGTTATTTCGTTCTTATATGCTTCTGCGGTATCCTTATCTCTCAAAAGTTTTCGCTCAAGACATTTGAGTCGTTATAACTCCATTGACTTGCTTTCCGGTAGTTTTATGTCATCCGATTTCCATGGTAATCCAATTTCGTAGAAGTTGCCCTTTTGTTTAATTGAGCTTTCTGCCTTTGCTATTGCTAACCGCTCTTCCACCGACCGTGTTTTGTCGATCTTTATTGTGCAGGCACCGAAGTTTTCAATACTGAATTGTTGCTTAATCATCTGTTTTAGACATACATCTTCTATTTGACAGCAAGTAAAATGTGATGCTTGTAGATTGGTTTGCGCCGGACCATGCACTACCCAGCCTAATTTAGTTTTAGATAACATTGGCCGTTGCTCATTACCATCTATAACGGCTCGTGCGGTAATTAGTTTAGCGTGGCGTTGTCCTATTAATACCATGGGTTGTCTATCTTGCAACTTTGTATAGTCTACCATATTTTTTTGTACAAATTCTGTTAGCTTCTTATAGTCAAGTTGTTGTGTTGGTATTTTTAGATCGTTGACCAACCAAACTCCATTTAGCTGATGTTTTGGACCGTTTTTTTCCACTGATATTAATGGTTGCCGATTCCGCATCTGCCTCATATCTGTAGACACCACCTGTCCAAGTAAAACAAAATGGTTTTGCGTCACCCTTTATGCCAACTTCTCTTGCTAAGCTCATTTCCATGATTGTGGAGGTGCTACCGTCATCCAAGAATGCGACCGTTTCTTTCGAGCCTTTTCGCCGTGTACTGTGATTGGTACCATTTTCAGTAATGCAGATTTTGGTGAATCAGATACGCATCCTGTGACGTTTGTGGTGGCAGCTAGATTTACTTGTGTGGGTCTCTTGTGCAGTAATGGATTGTGAAACTTTTCACAATTGTCAATTTTGCAAGCTTGTGTTTCACTGCATTGACTTTTATGGTATTTTAAGCAACTGTAACACGCCTTGTTACGATTAGCTAAATCCCATCTCTTTTTAATATCTGCTTTTAAGAATATGTTGCACTTGCTTAGCGGGTGTTTTTCCTCGCTGCAAATAAAGCAAATTGCTTTCGGTTTTGGCTTTAGTTGGTTTACCGCCTCTGCTTCTAGTTGTTGGGTTTGCCTTTCTTTAAATTGCTCTGCGAATGACGACTGCTGGTTAATTGATGTTACCTTTTTGAAGAATGAGACATCTTGGATTAGATCTGCTTGTCTTTGTGCCCACTCAGCTAGCTTGTCAAATGTACAGAATGATGCGCGTACGTTTGCATCTCGTAGATATGCGCCCCATTCTCGAAGATAGTTTTCGGACAGTTTTCCGATCATCATAGCTAGTAATCGTTGTGTGTCGATTAACCGGTTATCAGTGTATTCCAAAGCAGAACTTATGTTTTGGACAGCATTATTGAATTCATCGAAGTTATCGATATTATTGACTGGCTTTACTTGGCACGCTCTTGACATCAACTCTAGTGCAATATTTTCGGGTCCACCGTACGCTTTATCTAAGATCGATAGGATTTTTTCCGGATCTTTCGCAGAGATTAGTAGCAAAGAAACCTTTTCCTTAGCCACTCCCTTTAGAGCTTTTGATAGTCGCTGAACATCTTCCTCCTTGGAGAATCCGCAATGTTTGCTCGTAGCATTGAACTCTTGGATAAAGTGTGTCCAATTCAACGCTGATGAGCCATCGAACTCCAGGTGTTTACCGTTTAGGCTCTGCCGCGCCAGCATCTGGTTCATGGCTCTTGTTGCCATGCTTGGATTATTGGTTTCATCCAAATTATTCTGGCATTCTCCAGATTGTGAGCGAACCCACACTGATGTTCGCTCATTTCGCACCGATGTTTCAGATCGTTCGGACATGCGGGAAGAACAATCTGTTAGTGCGACCTTGGCTTTCAGAACATTTTTCTTACTTACCAGTGCTTCTTCTTCCGCTTGAAGAAGTTCTAGTTCCCTTTGAACTATAAGTACCTCATTGTGCACACTAGTTAAGTCCAACTCTGAGTTTGCAGTTGGGTTGTTATCTGCCTCTGATAGTATCCGTTTGTTGTTTATAAGCTTTGTCTCCTTTTCGCACACTTTTCGCTTGACGTCTACGTATGCTGTATCCACATTTTGAATTTGTTCCAGTATAACTAGTCGCTGCTCCAGAACTGTTGCATTTGACCCATCAGAGTCTTCGGTGCTGACAAGCGATATGGCGTCAACAATTTTAGCCGCCAAATCATTTTTTGTCTCTTTCGCACCGACGCCGATGTCAAGAAACTCACAGACGCGCAGTAAAGCGTTTTCGCCCAGTTCCTTTGATATTGCCTGCACATGTTCTGCCTTTTCAACATTGTTATAAATTAAACCTTTGAACGCACGAATTTGTCGTTTTATCAATGTTTCCGTAACAAATTTCAGGTAGATTGCAAAATGTACATCTCGTAGTGTTTGCGATTTCCACGAATCAATGCGGCCAAGCTGGTGTTTTTTTGATTATGGACTGTATTTCTATCGCTGATTGCTTTTAAAGCTATCCGGCTCGAAGGACCACTATGTTATTTATATTTTGAGACGCTTATTAACTTTATTTTGGATATTTTCTTAACAGTATGTTTTACAATGTTCTTATTGTCGGCGTGGTCTTTTTTCAAGTGTGGCCGTAGCTTGCTAAACTGAGAATACATTGAAACCTAAAATACTAGATATACTGACTTCGTTTGAGGCATACTAATAAGCTACGACAGCCGCTCTGAAAATTTAGCTATCTAAGCTAAGTATGACAAGTGCTACCAAGTTTACGAGCGGTCTGCGCCTACTCTTCCAAACCGTCATGGGTCCACTCCTGCTCCAGCAGAACGTAGCTGTCTACTTCCACCCCAATGGGTGTGGTCTTTAGTGGTCAATACACAAAGGTATTTATGGGAGACTACGTCAAATGGCCTTCGTTCCGTGACTTATTTTCATCATCAGCGAATTTCCCCCGTTGAAAAACTGTACCATCTCCTAGCGATAACGAGTGTGATATTTATTTGCCGAAAATCGCCCTTTCACTATGTGAACAATCTCTTGGTGATAAGACTGCTATTCCAGAGTGGCAACCGATGGACGATTTCCTCACCGAGCAATTTCGTACGATCAAAACGGTTGCAGATTCATATTGTCACTCATCAAAGTCGGTCGTGTTTTTTTGCGCTCTCGCTTAATTACTGTCTTTCGTTCTTTCGTGAAGTTAATTTAAATTATTCAATTTAAATTCATTGCCTTTACCAATTTTTTAACAAACCGCAAATATAATTTTGTTGTTGCGCTGCTTAGTTTCTGATTTCGTTCTATTTTTTGTTCCCACCCGCGCTCCGAATTTACAGTTCATAGTTTGTTTTTGTTTGTGTGGTGTTGGTGCTCTCTATTCTTCTGCTTTCTCTTTTGATCGCGCTCGCGGCCGTTAACTTCGCGCTTGTGACAAGTTTTTGTTGTGGGTTGTAATACAAAAGGAAAAAAAAGAGAATACTTTTTTTTCTTGTTTTCTCTTTTTAATTTGCATATTGCAGTTAGCTTTTGCTTTGGTTTGTATACAGCTCTCTTAACATGTATACATTTTTCCCTTTTATTTACATATTGATTTATAATTTGTTTGTAATAAATCAATTATTTAATAATGTCTGTCTGTTGAAAATATGAAAAAAAACGTACAGCAGCTGAAATCGTTTAGAAGTCCGGCTTTGGAAGGTGTGGAGTCTCTTCCCATTTCCCCTGGAGACAGTATCCCACCTACTAACACGATATCGGTTGTAGTTTTCGACCCGTCCGGACAAACATCCGTTTCCAGGAATATTGCCAATAAAGTAGTTACAAGAGGAGCTAGTAAAGTGTTGGCTGCTTCAGCTGCTGCTGCATCTGCTGTTGAGTTGTCCCTAACTCAAATAAATCCTGTCCGGAATAGTCGGAACAGATCACTAGATCTGGTATATGTGTTGGATTCTTCCAACTGCGATATTTCCAGGACTGATCCCTTAGTTATCTCTGAAGACAACTTTCTTCCAACTCTGGATGTAATTATTGACCTTCCTTTTGGGGATATGCCTCGATAGCTCGAAGCCTCCAACACGACGTCTTCGCAAGACAAACTTTACTAAACTTAAAAAACTCTTGTTAACTAATGATTGGACATATCTGTATACTTGCACGGATATGCCATTTCTGTCTTATATAACACTTTTGAGTCGTTCTTTCATGTTTGTGTCCCGCGTGTGACTCAAGGATGGTCTGATAAACCTCCTTGGTTCTCACGTGAGTTATGTTACTTGAAGAACGTAAAATCGAGATGCTATAAAAGATTTAAAAAATCCGGTAAAGCATCGGATTTTTCCCTATACTCAGTTGCTCGATCAAGGTATCTTCAGAGATGTAAACTTAGGTCTTCAATATATGAACCTGGCCCTGATGGAGGCCAGGCTGCGTATTAAGGTTTTGCGCAGAGGCCCTATGTAAGCCAATACTTAAGTTGTTTACACTGTCCGTTACATCTCCCGCCTTCCCGTTCATCTGGAAGGAATCATATATTATTCCTCTTCTTAAAAAGGGGAAAAAGTCCGACGCCTCCAATTATAAGGGTATTTCTAAATTGTCTGCCATACCCAAAGCATTTAAGGAAATAATAACGTCTCAATTGCAGCATTTTTGTAGCTCAATCATTTCGTCATCCCAACATGGGTTTAAAATATGAAAGAAGCTAACTTCGGCTATGCCAAAGTTTTTATACCCTTGCAGTCCTTGGCAATTATATTTTTACATTTAAAAAATTTCTTTCCCTCAATTCATCAATACACAAACAAAACATTGAAATTATTACCCTTTTTACTACAATTGTTTTTTCTTCTTGCATCATTCCCTAAGCAAAGCACGGCACGCATTCACATACAGTTTGTGTAGCGCTGCGTCTGTGTGTGTGTGTATGCATGTGGTCTGTTGATTTGATGATAGGCAGTAGGCAGATTTGGGACGACTTATATTTAATGTAACTTGTGTTCTATTTGTCCGATCAGATTTTGGGGTCTGATATTTTATATCCAATACTATCGTGTTGGTAAATTTCATAGGGATACTCCAATTTTTGCAAAAATGTTTGTTCTAGAGCTATATGATATAGTAGTCCGATCCTGACAATTTTCATACTTTATCATCTCCGTGCTAAAAGTAGCTCAAATATCAAATTTCATTCCGATAGTTCTTAATTCAATTTAATTTTATTGCATATGTTTGTTATAATAATAGGAGTATGCTTCTAATATACAATTTCATTAGAGTTCAGGTCTATGGACCTTTTCAGCTATGTTATATGTGGGAATATTAATATTCTACAATTTGATTGTTATCGTAACAAATTAGGGGAAAACTTTGCAAAAAAAACCCCCATCCTACTTAAGATAAGACTTAATACTACTTACATATATATTTACATAATTATTTCGTTTATGTGATTATAGGTTGAGTATCTGCATTTATCATTGAAGTTGGCATTCAATCTGCATAATCTGTCTGATATCATTTCGACTTTAGCTTTGTTATGAACGTCTGAGGTTGGGATGGTGCCAAGGGAGTTTAAATATCATTTTTAATAGTTTGTTTTGGGCTGTTTGCAGCCTTTTAATATGGCACTTGGCAACATACGACCACACTGGGGCTTCGTAAAACATAACTGCCTGGAATATTGACCTGAACAGGTATATCTTGTTCTCAATAGATAAACGGGAGTTCCTATTAATAAGGGGATATAGGATTTTCGTAAGGGAATTGATTCTGTCTATAGTATACCCAACATGGTCCTTAAATTTTATTTTAGAGTCTAAAATGACTCCCAGGTAGCGAAATTTTTTATCCCAGAGAATATCGGTGCCATCCAGATGTATGGGACTATTTGGAAAATACCGGGACGATCTTTTTCTGGAGAAAAATATTGTTTGAGTTTTTTCGGAATTGACCTGAATCTTCCACCTTGCTAAGAAGGATTGGATAGTGTCAAATGCCTCCTGTAAGTTTTGAGTAACTTCCGCTGGTAAAAGACCCGTGGTGATAATTGCAGTGTCGTCGGCAAATATTGAGACAGTGCAGCCGTTTAGGTTCGGAAAGTCAGAAGTATAAATGTTGTAAAGCAGTGGGGAAAGACAGGACCCTCGGGGGCATCCTGCAGGGATATCTAGTGGGGCAGAATGAGCTCTTCCAATGTAAACTAAAAATGAACGCTTGCTTAGAAAGCTTTGAACTATTTTGATGAGTTCCGTGGGAAAATTAAGGACTGACATCTTGAAAATGAGTCCGTTGTGCCAAACGGAATCGAAAGCTGCTTTAATATCCATTAGTACCATTCCAACAGCGTTTTTCCTATTAAAATTCTGCTTAACAATCTTTTTGATTCGGACCAGCGGCTGGATTGTGCTGTGTTCCTTACGGAAACCGAACTGCTCCTTAGGGAGTAATTCGGCATCATCTACAAAAGATGAAATTTTTTGTTTAATAATCGTTTCCAATATTTTGCTGATTGAAGACAGAAGGCTAATAGGTCGGTATGATGATGGGAACTCGGGAGGTTTATTTGTCTTTCTAATTGGGACAACTTTAGATGTTTTCCAAATTTGTGGAAAATAACCAAGTCGAAGACTAGCGTTTATAATAGCGGTCAGGAAACGAATACCGCTACTAGGGAGAGCTTTTAGGCATAGGTTGTTGATATCATCCAAGCCTGGGGCTTTTCTGATTTTAAGACTTTGAATAATTACCGAGACGGTGCTACAGTTTGTAAGGTAACTTACGTCGTGGTTAATCTCTATGGTATTTAATAAATCTACATAGTTTTGAACATCATGTTCAGTATCAGGAAAACTTAAGCCCTGGGTACTCGAATGATTCGCCAAGAATGACACAGCGAGTGCCTCACATTTTTCTACTGTAGTGGAACACTGATCTGTTCCAATGACAAGAGTAGGGATATTTGAGGGTTTTTTTCTTTATTATTTTGGCCACTTTCCAAAATTGAGGGGAGCCTTTATCCAAGTTGGACAGAAACGTGTTCCACGACTTGTTCCGATGAATTGCTATTTCTGCGCTTATACTGCGGTTTAATTCATTGAACGCTACTAGGTGGGCTATGTTCCTGGACCTTTGCCAATAACGACGGAGGCTATTTCAGCGCGGCAGCCGGCAGAGGCCTTGTGCTGAATTGGGTCCTTACTTTAGGGATACAACGATCCTTAGCCTATTTGATTACACTTGTGAATTTCTCGATCATGGAGTCTATTTATGGAGGTTGAGTAATGGTCTCTATCAGGTCTGTTTGAAGGTTGTGGCAAATATGGCTGGCATAAAGCGTCCAGTTAGCTCGCATATAGTTGAATCGTGAGGTTTCTTCTAATATCGGCTGTGTGTGTAGTTCAATCTTAATAGGCAGGTGGTCCGACCTTAACTGGTTTGATACCGTGGCCTGAGTTAATACCTGTGAGCAGTTTGAGAGGAAGATATCCAGAGTAGAGCCTTGACACCTAAGGCTGGCAGGGACTAGAGTATTGCTAGTGGGGTAGGACATATGAATATGTAGCGACATTAATTTTTCGTGCAAAATATTTCCCCAACTGTTTGCGCGAATGCAGCCCCAGTCACGGTGCCTGCAATTCAAGTCGCCACCTAGGATGTAATTACCATTTATAGACGAAAGCTTCCGAATATCATCAGCAAACTGCTGTTTTTTAAGGTCTTCATTTTCTAAGACCATCTAAGTGACTTCTGGAGTACCTCAGGGTAGACCTTTGGGTCCATTGCTATTCACTCTTTTTATCAATGATCTTCCATTGGTAGTGTCACATTCTCGGGTGCTTATGTGCGCGGATGATGTTAAGCTTTACCTCAGTTTTAAAGACATATCGTCTTCTTGTCTACTTCAATCGGATCTTAATGATCTTCAGAGTTGCTGTGAAACCAACTTATTAAACCTTAACGGCTCTAAATGTAAAGTTATGTCTTTTTATAGATGCACTCCATACATAGCAACTTATCTTAACGACACTGCCTTAGAGAGGTTAGATATTATCAATGATTTAGGTGTTCTTATAGACCATAAATTAACATTTACTTAAAGTCCAGACAATATAATATAACTGCAATGGCTTCTTCATTTCCCACACCCAAACCTCCGCAAAACCCACTTGTAGTCACCCGAAAGGCGAATACCAAGTACTGTGATATCAGAATGAAGGAGAATCACCCGGTCCGTCAATGTTCCCGCTTCCTTCAGATGCTCGTGACAGAAAGGGCGATACTGTGCAGCAGGATTTTCCCCAGCAATTGGTAATCGTCAAAATATACAGATCCTGGTATTTCGGCAGTAGGATATACGCTTGTGCCTGCCAATGACTATGGATGGTCCTGGAGCCGCTTGACTTCTCTCGATGTGTACTTGCTTGGTTACAGCGTTTTTGCTCCTGTTCATAGGACTTGTTGTTGTCTAACGAACTTTAAAGGTTTCTCGTAAGGCCTTCTCAGTTCTTAGACTTTGTTGATCCTTATCTCAGGATTTATTTTTACTTGATGAGTAACTTGTAAGGCCTTAAGAAAACATTCTATTTTGCGCTTTATGGCTTTTACTAATTTCCAAGTCGTATTAAGCTGTGCCTTTTGAAAAAATGACTGCGTTCTCTTTTCAACATTTATGCAGATCCACTTTTTCTCCTTGTTAACATGGCTTGATAAAATATTCTGACATACTTACTTTAGTAGAGCTTTCGATACCGTTAGTCACTCTCTTCTTCTTGCAAAACTTATCAACATGGATATTTCGCCTAAACTACTGGCTTGGTTTAAATTATATCTTGTTGGCAGATTACAAAAAGGTTTCTTTTAACTTCTCTACGTCAAAAACTGTTTGAGCAAACTGTGGTGTCCCCAAGACAGTTATTTGGGTTAATTGTTATTTATTTATTTATTTTTTTACGTCAACTAAGTCAGCAGTCGACGAAAATGCTTAAGCTAAAATACAGATAATATTTAGTTCGTGAAGGTAGCTTAGCTTTATGCACAACTAAACATCCCCGACACGGTGGAGGTGTTTTATTTGCAACAAGGTGCCAGCTATGCCCTGATTCACAGCCAATGTGGTCACGGATGAGTTGCAGCCAATCCAATATCCAGTCCAGAATACTTTCAGTGGTTACGCTGTAGATAATTAAAAAGTATAGCGCGAAGAGAAGTGACAGATAGATGAGGAGAAATAAGGTGAGAAAGGTTGTTAAAAGATTGGCAAAGAACACGAAGAGGTTCGTGAAGAGAGTAGTTAGTCAGACATCTACTAAGGTGAAGAGGAAAAAAGTTTCTGGTCCGACGTGAGGGAACACAAAAATATAGCGTATCTACTAAATTGGTAGAAATGACTTCGCCGTCGACTACTTTATGTAGAAAGAGAATGCCAAATACGAGCCTACGGTTGTAAAGTGAAGGAAGATTAATAAGAAGAAGTCTGTCAGAATAAGAAGGTAGGCGAAGATTCGGGTCCCAATTAAGACCGCGTAACGCAAACTTAAGGAATTGCTTCTGTACCGATTCAATACTACACAGGTGAACATCATATTGAGGGTTCCACACTGGTGAGCAATATTCTAGAGTAGGGCGAACTAACGAAGTGTACAAAACCTTTGTCACATATGGATCATCAAATTCTTTGGCCCAATGTTTAATGAAGCCAAGAAGACTGCATGCTCTATTGACAATTGAAGATATATGAACATTAAAAGAAAGTTTTGGGTCAAACATAACGCCTTAGTCTTTAACTGATGGTACACAATCTAACAGAACAGACTTAATAGAGTAATGAGCTAGGAACGGCGACAAAGACACTTAGAGGCATTAAGGTGTAATTTATTAACGTGACACCAATCACAGAACGCATCGAGATCTGATTGCAAGTACTGTTGGAAAGAAGAATCATTATATGAATAACAAATCTTGACGTCATCCGCAAACATGAGCACGCGTGAATGAGCCAAGGCCAAAGGCAAATTATTTATAAACGAGGTAAATAACAGTGGGCCCAGATGACTGCCTTGGGGGACACCTGACGTAGCTCGAACAGTTTTAGATATCGAGGAACGAAAAGACACCTTTTGGGTTCTGCCAATAAGATACGACTTTAACCAAGCCAATAGTTTCGGGGAAAAACCCATGATGTTAAGTTTCATGACAAGCATAGAATGATCAACCGTATCGAAAGCCTTACTAATGTCAGTATAAATAACATCAGTTTGACACTTTTTGCGGAAGCCATGGTGTACATGCTGACAAGGAGAAATAGTGGATCTGGATAGGTGTTGAAGGGAAGACGTAATAATTTTCTCAAACAGCTTAGGTATTGCCGAAAGTTTGGCAATGCCACGGTAGTTAGAAATATCCGATTTGTTACCCTTTTTAAAAAGCGGAATAATAAAAGACTCCTTCCAAATATCAGGGAAGCGACAAGTCTCACTCGATATAAAGAATAACCGAGATAAAGGCTTAGATAGGGAAATCGAACGCATTTTAAGGATGCAACTAGGTATATTATCAGGCCCGGGTACGAAGGAAGACGTCATAGATGACAAGCTAGAGATAATACAGTCTTCAGTAATACTACGAAAAAAACATACAATTTAAATGTGGAATTGTAAAGGGATAAGGTGTGGGATCTGAAGCAGTAGTAGAATAAGTGACTGAAAGAATTTAGCAAAGAAATCTGCAATATCTGAATCACTATTAGCAGTCTGGTCATTAAATCTGAAGGTGGAAGGTAGTAAATTAGAGCGTCTTTTGGAATTAACAAAGTTATAAAATCTTTTGGGGTTCTTATAAAATTCAACCTTACAGCGAACGATATAATTATTGTAGCACTGAGTATTTAAAAGACAAAATTGAGATTTGGCTACACAATAATTTGCATAGTCAAGTCGCGAACCAGTTTTTTTTTAAATCTTTTAAAATATCTCGATTTAATATTACGGAGATTAGAGAGCCTACGTGTGAACCAGACTGGCGCACTGGAGACGGTAGAGACATTCACATAAGGAACGCATTTATCAATTAGAGAATTAAGAGCAGAGTAGAAAAAATTTAATGCACAATCTATATCACAGGACTCAAATAGAAATGACCAATCAAAAGAGAAAATGAGGCTGTTAAGAAGATTGAAGTTTGTGATGAAGCCAAGCCAAGAAACATTAGGCAATTTAATATACGATTTGCCTTGGTTTTGGTTCATTTATGGGTGCTTATGTTTACGGACTGTGTGAAACCCTTAATATAATGTGCGAAACCTCCAATATAATGATTACCAGCATAGTATTAAATCGGTAAAGAAGTAGTTTTTTAAGTTTGCATTTAATGGTCTTAACTGGGACTCGAATCTTCGCCAATTTTCTTATTCTGACACACTTTTTTTTTCTTAATAATCTTCCTTTACCGCACAACCGTTGGGGTGTTGTTTCCTTTTCATCTTTCATGTTTCACTAACTACTCTCTTCACGAACATTGTCGTGTTCTTTGACACGAACATTTTCGGGTTCTTTGACACTCTGTAAACGACTTTTGTCACCTTATCTCTCCTCTTCCATCTGTCACTTATCTTCGATCTTTACCTTACAATAAACTACAACGTAGCCGCTGACAATATTTTGGATATCGAACTGTTTACAAACCCTTTCGACCACGATGGCTGTCCACCGGGTAGGTGATGTTCGGTTGCGGCATAAGTTTTTAGTTTAAACTTACTTTTATATAATTATTTGTAAACTGTTTTTAGATTAAGCTTTTTTTCTTTAAAAATAAATTAATAAAGTAACGACGTTATTTATAAAAATCACTGTTTTCGACCGATCACTCCTATAGGAGCTATGTGATATAGTTATCCAATTTTAATAAAATTTGGCGCAGTCATTATTGACTAAGACATATAAATTTAGTGGTCAAACTCCTTTCTGACGTGGCAGATATGTTTTTCGTAGCTCCTGATTTTGTATCAATTTTTTTTTATTTGTTGTAATTTTTAATTTATGCTAAATTTGTTGAAGCTATTGCTGCTGTATGTTGTTTGTGTTTAATTTTATTTATTTGTTATTTGTTCTGGTGTTATTGTATTTTTCTTTAGCGGACGTTGACGATACTATGCGCAGTACGTTCAAGTGGCCCCTACGACACCAGAACAAAGCCTGTTACGCGCGAGCCCAAGCAGATAACTACCCACCTCCCACCCAACCGACCGAGGGGTGCAGCCGTATAACGCACGGCACGAATCGCGTGGACGAATACACAATAGAAAAAACAGACAAACTAATAAATAAAAAATACTATAGTTATCTATTATCTAAATGGGATAAGATAGAAGTTTTAGTCATATTAATAGAAAGCTCTGAGCCAATTACAGGGAATAGAAGGTTGTAATCAGAGCAGAGGACCCTAAAAGGTTCATGCAGGGCATAGTTAGAAGAACAACGACTAAGGGATAAAGGTATCAAAGGATGTCTACTCCGTCTACATGGTACCGACAGATTTACCTGAGCTAATAACTCAGGCGAGTCGATATCACCAATTAGGAGCTTGTGCATAAAAATAACACCAAGCATAATTCTACGGTTAGTTAGGGAAGGGAGGTTAATCAAGAGAAGTCTGCTAGAATACGAAGGCAAATTGACATTGCGATCCCAGCTTAAGCCACGAAGAGCAAATAGCAAGAACTGCTTTTGAACGGATTCAAGTCTAATCTGGTGCGACTAATATTGAGGTGACCAAATGCAAGATCCATACTCTAAAATAGGACGGACAAGCGAAGTAAAAAGAACTTTAGTTGTGAAGGGGTCATCAAATTCTTTTGACAATCTTTAAATAAAACCCAGGACACTCATTGCGACCGTGGTGGAAATTTGGGTGTTAAAATTTAACTTATGGTCCATAAGTACGCCCAAATCATTCATATTATTTAGACGTTCTAAAGGACTATTGTTTAGAAAATAAGTGACCAGTTGAGGAGAGTTACGAAAAAAAGTCATTACCTTACATTTGGTAGTGTTAGGATTTAGTAGATTAAACTGGCACCAGGATTGAAAGTTTTTAAGATCAGCTTGTAGCCGACTAAATGAATCTGTATCTTTATAAGTAAGACAAAGCTTGACATCGTCAGCATACATAAGCACATGCGAATGAACAATGACTGATGGAAGATCGTTAATGAATAGTGTAAAAAGCAGAGGGCCAAGATGACTACCTTGAGGTACACCAGAAGTCACAGGAATGGAATCGGAAAAAGAAGACTTAAAAAGTACCTTCTGTTTTCTATTTGTTAAATATTCTCGAACCCAAGAGAGGAAAAGGTGTGGAAACCCAGTCGCTCAGCTTAGAAAGTAATAGGGTATGATTAACGGAATCAAAGGCTTTGCTGAAGTCAGTGTATATGACATCAGTTTGTTTACCATTTTTGAACCCCTTGATAATTATTGATGTAAATTGTAAAAGGTTAGTGGTTGTAGATCTACGTTTCACAAACGCATATTGGGATGGCGAAATAATAAATCTGCAAAAATGTTGCAATTGAGAAGTTATAATTTTCTCAAAAGCTTTCGGAATAGCGGACAATTTTGAGATACCTCTATAGTTAGAGGCTTCGGACTTTTTGCCATTTTTATGCAGAGGTATGATATACGACTCCTTCCAAATAGATGGAAAAGAGGAAGATTCGACAGACAATAGAAACAATTTTAAAATGGGTTTGCATAATGCGTTTGCACAGAACCTGAGTACACATCCAGGAAGACCATCTGGCCCCGAAGAATAAACAGGTTTAACTAATTTAAGTTAGCTAAAAATAGAACTTTCATCAAACACTGGATTGAAAATGCAATTAGCCTTTTTTAAATGATAAGGATACGGACTTGCTCGATATTCCGTTGAGGAATAAGTTGTTTTGAATCGGCAATTGCCTGATCAGTGCTCGCTTTTTTATTTTGAAAAGACAAAAAAGATGTATGCACAGAGGTCTTACGTTTAGAATTGACAAAATTATAATATTGTTTAGGGTCAGAAGAAAACTAAAGCTTACAGCGCTGACGATAATTCTTATAGCATTGTGTATTAAGCATCATGAATTTTGAACGAGCGACTGTATACTGAGCATAATCTGATGAACGACGTGTTTTTTGAAACTTCTTATAATATCGTGTCTTCACATTTTTCAAATTGGATAACTCACGAGAGAACCAGGGAGGTTTGTTAAGCCGCTCCAGCCTACCAAGAGGCACACAAATATCAAAGAGTGAATTCAGAGTATCATAGAAAAAACGAACAGCTGAGTTCATATCTCTACAATTGTACAGATAAGACCAATCGGTAGTAGTAATGATTTCATTAAGGGTGTCAGTCTTACGAAAGCACCTAGTTAGAGGTAACTCATTTGAACCAAGTAATGGTGAAAGCAAGGGCAGATCAATTTTTAAATTTAATGTAGGATGAAATTTGTCTTCTGGAAGAACAAATGGTTCGATCGATTCGATTAAAATCACCTACAACTATGAGCATGTCTTGACTGGAAACTAAAGAGGAGACAAACTGAATTGCGTCTAAATGATTGAAATATACCACCATGTCTGACAATGGTGGAATATAGGAACAAGTAATAAAAGCATTAAAAGATTTAAAATTTACTTTAACACCGACAAACTCAATCTCCTGGGTACTAGAAAATTGAATCATTTCAGATGATAAAGCAGCATCAACAGCTATTAGAACGCCACCACCTATGCGAGAAATCCGGTCACGTCTGAATATAGAAAAGTTTGTGGAAAACACCGATGCATCAGCAATATCAGGTTTTAGCCACGTCTCCGTAAAAGCTAGAATGTTATGCTCAAAAGAAAGACTATCTACATAGAGATTAGGAAGTTTGGATTTCAGTCCTCTAACGTTCTGGTAACCCAGGTTAAGGGACGAAGCTAGTTTTTTGACACACCAGCAGATGCTGATTTGGCAGGAATAGTATTAGTTGTTGTTGTTGGCAAGCGAATCGGTTGCCGATTTTTCTTTTTACAGTATATTCCTTAACTATTATACGTTTCGGCCAAAAATCTTCTCGACATATAGTGTCGAAGATATTGGCAGAAACACTAATTTTAAATGCCCCGAGAATAAGAAAATTTAAACTTCTCCACCGCAATATTCGAGACGTTAATTTTCTTCCGAATATAGGCTATTACATCATCAGATGTGACAACAGGGTCTAGCCTAGAAACAAATATATGTTTCTTTGGTGGTATGCCAACGAGAGGCCGCGGTCCCGAAGCGTCAGCACTAGCAGTAACGTTGGACAAGTCACCCACTGCAGCAGTCAACTTGTTTACGGGGCCCTCAGTACTTTTAGAACTATCGGCAATTTCCATTGCAATGGCTAATTGCCCGGACACATCGGACACTACAATAGGCATCGTTTTTAAGAGATCATTCCCAGGTGATACCGGTAATTCCTTACTAATAGAATTCACAACCGGGCTCTTGAACGATATCAACTGCTGTACATTAGGAGTGGACGGTGCATGAGACCGGTCGGGGACGATAAGAGACGCTGGCGGATCTACAGATACTGAAACACCCCAAGGACTGGTCCTTTTACGTTTCGGGGACTCATTCATAAGCGATAAACTCCTGAACTGAGTCTCCACCGCATTAAACTCCGCTTGGAGTTTATTAAAACCTGCCCTTAAAGTGTCAAAACTATCTCTAGTCCGCCTCATGAAAGAGCCCATCTCATTCTCGACCCCCCGGCAAGCATCACATACATATTTTAACCCACCGCCTTTAGCAATAGACTCCTTGATTCTGCCTGTGTAACCTGCACACTTAAAGTGAACCGCATTGTCACACAGCCAACAAAGAATATAATCATGGGAGTCAACCGGATTAGTGGCCACTATGCAATTATTTCTTGAGCAGACAACCATTTTATCAAAAATTAATTAATTTAATTAAAAAAGCAAATACAAAAAATAAAAATTCTAAAGGTTAAAAATCTGTGTATAAGAATTTACTGACCAGTTCTGACACAAGGGTTAATGTGCAGAGTAAGCCTTTAACACTAAAGAAAAGAAATTACAAAAATACACAAAAACAAAAACACGTATCACGGAGTCACGGGTAGGCAAAAGACGAGAGCGCAAATCAAACAAGAATAGGAAAGAGCGGGAGAGCGCGTCAAATTGAACACATGCAATAACAATTTGTACGCAAGAGCGCGAGAGTTAGTTAAAACGGTAACGACACAAAAGCAAAAAGAGACAAACAAAACAACAACACCGCTAACGCAAGTATTGCTGTAAGTTTTGATTTTATTTAAATTTAAACAAATACACAAAAGCGACAGCAAGAATTCGCGAAATGAAAATAAAATTCGGATGCAGGAAATATTAGCCGATAATGAATTTATGTACAAGTTATAGAAAAGAAGTTAATCGCGAGAAAAAAATAAAAGTTGATAAGCGCAAAAAAAAAAACACGTCCGTTCTCTGCAACGAGTGAAAGTTTTTTTTTTTTCGAAAGACACGTAAGACGGGTGCACTGATGTCTTACGTTTTCCATTGACGAATTTATAAAATTGCTTGGGATCGCGAGAAATCCTAAGTTTACATCTGTGAAGATAATCCTTATAGCATTGTGAATTCAGCACCGTAAAATTTGAACGAGCAACTACGTATAGGGAAAAATCCGATGCTTTACCGGATTTTTTAAATCTTTTATAGCATCTCGATTTTACGTTTTACAAGTTACATAACTCACGTGAGAACCAAGGAGGTTTATTAGACCATTGAGTCACACGCGGGACACCAATATCAAAGAACGACTCAAGAGTTTTATAGAAGACAGAAATGGCAGAGTCCATATCCGTGCAAGTATACAGATATGTCCAACCATTAGTTAACAAGAGTTTTTTAAGTTTAGTAAAGTTTGTCATGCGAAAACATCGGATTGGAGGTATCGAGTTATTATGTCGAGACATAACCCTAAAAGGAAGGTCAATGGTTACATCCAGAGTTGGATGAAAGTTGTCTTCAGGGATAACTAAGGGATCAATCCTGGAAATATCACAGTTGGAAGAATCCAACACAAATACCAGATCTAGTGATCTGTTCCGACTCTTCCGGACAGGATTTATTTGAGTTAGGGATAACTCAAACAGACCATCTATGAAACAATGTGACGAGGAAGGCAATAGTAATAAAGAATCATATGAGAGGGTCCATGAGGAAACATGTTGAATAGCTTCCAAATGGTGAATGTATACTGCCAAGTCGGACTGTGGTGGAATATACGAACAAGTAATATAGGCAGAAAAAGAATTAAGAGAAATTTGAACACAAACAAATTCAATCTCCTGATTGGAAGACTGTACAATTTCAGACGAGAACGCCGAATCAACAGCGATCAAAACACCACCACCATTACGGATAGTCCGATCATGTCCATTAAATATTTTGAGGGGAAAATTGAAGCATCGGCAATATCAGGTTAGCAAATCTTAGTAAAGGCAATAATATGAAAGTCAAAAGCTAAACTATCTAAATAGAGTCTAGAGAGTTAAGACTTTAGTCCCCGCACGTTCTGATAGACCAGAGTTAAAGACGAAATTAGTTTTTTGACTCGCCAACAGGTGCAGACGAGCCTCTTGTAATATTGGCAATATTCCTGGAAACGGATGTTTGCCCGGACGGTTCGGAAACTACCACCAATATCGTGTTAGAAGGTGGGATACTTTCACCAGGGGAAATGGGAAGAGACTCCACACCTTCCAAAGCCGGACTCCTAAACGATATCAGCTGCTGTATATTTGGTGACATAGGGTCATTGTCGGAAGCCGGAACTGGTAGAGAACGATATGCTGACGGACTGAGGGACGCGCCCTGAAACCTGGTCCTCTTTCGGGTCAATTCAATCAATTCAATTCAATCAAAAGTTTAGAACTTCTGAATTGAACGTCCATCCAAAAGCTCTTCTTGGAGCTTATGAACGCCAGCTGACAGGGTTTTAAACGCATCCCCAGTCCGTTTCATAAAACTACGCATCTCGAGCTCCAAGCCACGACACGAATCACAGCGCCACCCTGTGCAATACTATCCCGCACCTTGACTGTATAACCAGCACATTTAAAGAGCATTACATTGTCACACAGCCAACAGTAAAGAAAGTCTTCACTGGTCTTGCTGGGATTATTGCAATTATATTCGCAACAGAAAAGAGAAAACAAGAAGAAAAAGAAGAGAATATTTTTTTTTTTGTATTACAACACACAACAACAAAAACTTGTCACAAGCGCGAAGTTAACGGCCGCGAGCGCGATCAAAAGAGAAAGCAGAAGAATAGAGAGCACCAACACCACACTAACAAAAACAAACTATGAACTGTAAATTGAGAGCGCGGGTGGGAGCAAAATATAGAACCAAATCAAAAACTAAGCAGCGCAACAACAAAATTATATTTGCGTTGGTTAAAGTTTTGATATTGATATAAGTAAATGTTAATAAATTTAATCAAACTTCGCGATGAGTATAGCGTTTATTAAAAATTGGTAAAGGCAATGAATTTAAATTGAATATTATAAATTAACTTCACAAAAGAACGAAAGACAGGAATTATGCGATATATCTTCTCCACATATAATATCAAAGATATTGGCAGAAACCCTAATTTTAAAGGACAAAATGTCCCGACAATAGGGAAATTTATTCTTTTCCAACGCAATATTCGAGACGTTAACTTTCTTCCAAATATAGGCCATTACATCATCAGATTTGACAACAGGGTATAGCCAAGAAACAAATATATGTTTCTTAGGTGGTATACCAACGAGAGGCCGCGGCCCCGAAGCGTCAGCCGCAGCATCAACGTTGGACAAGTCACCCACCGCAGCAGTCAACTTGTTTACTCCATCACGTTTGAGCTCGATCACGACAGACATGGATCGTGAACACCGTAACCTCGCACAATGCAGTGACTTGGGTGTCGAGGACTTGCACGTGGCAGCAGTGATTTTAGCCCTTTTATCGTCCTTTAGGGGCTCGTGCTCATAAACTAACGGAATGGCGATTATGATGGTAGTGGACTGGTCGAATAGACTATTTGAAATTTTGAAATTAGTGAAAGCCTCAAAGCGGAAAACGAATTATTTGGGAAAATCGGAGCGTTTCCAAAAAGGCGTGGAACGCCTTGCAATGTGTATAAAATCCACAAACACGAATTGGAACGTTTAGGATTACTTGGAACTCTGCCAAAGAGCACAAGGAATGGCGTGGAAAGCCTTGAATAAAATCCATAAACACAAAATAGAACGTTTAGGATTACTTTTAACGTTGCCAAAAAGGCCAAGAAATAGCTTGAAATGCCTTGCAATTTGAATAAACACGAAATGGAACGTTGGGGATTACTTAGAACGTTGCCAAGAAGCCCAAGGAATAGCTTGGAAAAGCTTGGAGCGCCTAGGAATTCGATTGAAGTCCACACACACGAAACGAAACGCTTGGAATATATTGGAACGCTGCCAAAAAAAACATGTCTTGGGAAAGCTACAAATACAAGAAACTAAGGGACAAACTGAATGAATGTCTACATTTTATTTCACATCCCAAATTTTAAACAGTTAATTTTCACCTTTTCCTCATATATACCCCAAAAAGTGCCTGCCAACCCAGGGTATACACGAATCGCGTGGACAAATACACAATAGAAAAAACAGACAAACAAATAAATAAAAAATACTATAGCTATCTATTAACTAAATGGGATAAGATAGAAGTTTTAATCATATTAATAGAAAGCTCTGAGCCAATTACAGGGAATAGAAGGTTGTAATCAGAGCAGAGGACCCTAAAAGGTTCATGCAGGGCATAGTTAGAAGAACAACGACTAAGGGATAAAGGTATCAAAGGATGTCTACTCCGTCTACATGGTACCGACAGATTTACCTGAGCTAATAACTCAGGCGAGTCGATATCACCAATTAGGAGCTTGTGCATAAAAATAATACCAAGCATAATTCTACGGTTAGTTAGAAAAAGGAAGGTTAATCAAGAGAAGTCTACTAGAATACGAAGGCAAATTGACATTGCGATCCCAGCTTTAGCCACGAAGAGCAAATAGCAAGAACTGCTTTTGAACGGATTCAAGTCTAATCTGGTGCGACTCATATTGAGGTGACCAAATGCAAGATCCATACTCTAAAATAGGACGGACAAGCGAAGTAAAAAGAACATTAGTTGTATAGGGGTCATCAAATTCTTTTGACCATTATTTAATGAAACCCAAGGCACTCATGGCCTTTGCGACCGTGGTGGAAATATGGGTGTTAAAATTCAACTTATGGTCCATAAGTACGCCTAAATCATTCATATAATTTAGACGTTCTAAAGGACTATTGTTTAGAAAATAAGTGACCAGTTGAGGAGAGTTACGAAAAAAAGTCATTACCTTACATTTGGTAGTGTTAGGATTTAGTAGATTAAACTGGCACCAGGATTGAAAGTTTTTAAGATCAGCTTGTAGCCGACTAAATGAATCTGTATCTTTATAAGTAAGACAAAGCTTGACATCGTCAGCAAACATAAGCACATGCGAATGAACAATGACGGATGGAAGATCGTTAATAAATAGTGTAAAAAGCAGAGGGCCAAGATGACTACCTTGAGGTACACCAGAAGTCACAGGAATGGAATCGGAAAAAGAAGACTTAAAAAGTACCTTCTGTTTTCTATTTGTTAAATATTCTCGAACCCAAGAGAGGGAAAGGTGTGGAAACCCAATGTCGCTCAGCTTAGAAAGTAATAGGGTATGATTAACGGAATCAAAGGCTTTGCTGAAGTCAGTGTATATGACATCAGTTTGTTTACCATTTTTGAACCCCTTGATAATTATTGATGTAAATTCTAAAAGGTTAGTGGTTGTAGATCTACGTTTCACAAACCCATGTTGGGATGGCGAAATAATAGATCTGCAAAAATGTTGCAATTGAGAAGTTATAATTTTCTCAAAAGCTTTCGGAATAGCGGACAATTTTGAGATACCTCTATAGTTAGAGGCTTCGGACTTTTTGCCATTTTTATGCAGAGGTATGATATACGACTCCTTCCAAATAGATGGAAAAGAGGAAGATTCGACAGACAATAGAAACAATTTTAAAATGGGTTTGCATAACGCGTTTGCACAGAACCTGAGTACACATCCAGGAAGACCATCTGGCCCCGAAGAATAAACAGGTTTAACTAATTTAAGTTCGCTAAGAATAGAACTTTCATCAAACACTGGATTGAAAATGCAATTAGCCTTTTTTAAATGATAAGGATACGGACTTGCTCGATATTCCGTTGAGGAATAAGTTGTTTTGAAAAAACTCGCAAACATATCGGCAATAGCCTGATCAGTGCTCGCTTTTTTATTTTGAAAAGACAAAAAAGATGGGTGCCCGGAGGTCTTATGTTTAGAATTGACAAAAGTTATAAAATTGTTTAGGGTCAGAAGAAAACTGAAGCTTACACCGCTGAAGATAATTCTTATAGCATTGTGTATTAAGCATCATGAATTTTGAACGAGCGACTGTATACAGAGCATAATCTGATGAACGACGTGTTTTTTGAAACTTCTTATAATATCGTGTCTTCACATTTTTCAAATTGGATAACTCACGAGAGAACCAGGGAGGTTTGTTAAGCCGCTCCAGCCTACCAAGAGGCACACAAATATCAAAGAGTGAATTCAGAGTATCATAGAAAAAACGAACAGCTGAGTTCATATCTCTACAATTGTACAGATAAGACCAATCGGTAGCTGTAATGTGTTCATTAAGGGTGACAAAGTCAGTCTTACGAAAGCACCTAGTTAGAGGTAACTCATTTGAACCAAGTAATGGTGAAAGCAAGGGCAGATCAATTTTTAAATTTAATGTAGGATGAAATTTGTCTTCTGGAAGAACAAATGGTTCGATCCTAGAAACCTCACAATAAGAAGTATCCAATACAAAAATAAGATATAACGATTTTCCATTAGAGTTTAAGACAGGATTGACTTGGGATAAAGATAAGCCTAGAAGGCCGTCAATAAAGTCATGTGACAAAAAGGGCAGCAACATGGTAGATTCATCTGTTAGTGACCATACTAAAGCGGGGAAATTAAAATCACCTACAACTATGAGCATGTCTTGACTGGAAACTAAAGAGGAGACAAACTGAATTGCGTCTAAATGATTGAAATATACCACCATGTCTGACAATGGTGGAATATAGGAACAAGTAATAAAAGCATTAAAAGATTTAAAATTTACTTTAACACCGACAAACTCAATCTCCTGGGTACTAGAAAATTGAATCATTTCAGATGATAAAGCAGCATCAACAGCTATTAGAACGCCACCACCTATGCGAGAAATCCGGTCACGTCTGAATATAGAAAAGTTTGTGGAAAACACCGATGCATCAGCAATATCAGGTTTTAGCCACGTCTCCGTAAAAGCTAGAATGTTATGCTCAAAAGAAAGACTATCTACATAGAGATTAGGAAGTTTGGATTTCAGTCCTCTAACGTTCTGGTAACCCAGGTTAAGGGACGAAGCTAGTTTTTTGACACACCAGCAGATGCTGATGTGGCAGGAATAGTATTAGTTGTTGTTGTTGGCAAGCGAATCGGTTGCCGATTTTTCTTTTTTACAGTATATTCCTTAACTATTATACATTTCGGCCAAAAATCTTCTCGACATATAGTGTCGAAGATATTGGCAGAAACACTAATTTTAAATGCCCCGAGAATAAGAAAATTTAAACTTCTCCACCGCAATATTCGAGACGTTAATTTTCTTCCGAATATAGGCTATTACATCATCAGATGTGACAACAGGGTCTAGCCTAGAAACAAATATATGTTTCTTTGGTGGTATGCCAACGAGAGGCCGCGGTCCCGAAGCGTCAGCACTAGCAGTAACGTTGGACATGTCACCCACTGCAGCAGTCAACTTGTGGTACAATAATCATCGTTTTTAAGAGATCATTCCCAGGTGATACCGGTAATTCCTTACTAATAGCATTCACAACCGGGCTCTTAAACGATATCAACTCCTGTACATTAGGAGTGGACGGTGCATGAGACCGGTCGGGGACGATAAGAGACGCTGGCGGATCTACAGATACTGAAACACCCCAAGGACTGGTCCTTTTACGTTTCGGAGACTCATTCATAAGCGATAAACTCCTGAACTGAGTCTCCACCGCATTAAACTCTGCTTGGAGTTTATTAAAACCTGCCCTTAAAGTGTCAAAACTATCTCTAGTCCGCCTCATGAAAGAGCGCATCTCATTCTCGACCCCACGGCAAGCATCACATCCATATTTTAACCCACCGCCTTTAGCAATAGACTCCTTGATTCTGCCTGTGTAACCTGCACACTTAACGTGAACCGCATTGTCACACAGCCAACAAAGAATATAATCATGGGAGTCAACCGGATTAGTGGCCACTATGCAATTATTTTTTGAGCAGACAACCATTTTATCAAAAATTAATTAATTTAATTAAAAAAGCAAATACAAAAAAATAAAAATTCTAAAGGTTAAAAATCTGTGTATAAGAATTTACTGACCAGTTCTGACACAAGGGTTAATGTGCAGAGTAAGCCTTTAACACTAAAGAAAAGAAATTACAAAAATACACAAAAACAAAAAGACGTATCACGGAGTCGCGGGTAGGCAAAAGACGAGAGCGCAAATCAAACAAGAATAGGAAAGAGCGGGAGAGCGCGTCAAATTGAACACATGCAATAACAATTTGTACGCAAGAGCGCGAGAGTTAGTTAAAACGGTAACGACACAAAAGCAAAAAGAGACAAACGAAACAACAACACCGCTAACGCAAGTATTGCTGTAAGTTTTGATTTTATTTAAATTTAAACAAATACACAAAAGCGACAGCAAGAATTCGCGATATGAAAATAAAATTCGGATGCTGGAAATATTAGCTGATAATGAATTTATGTAGAAGTTATAGAAAAGAAGTTAATCGCGAGAAAAATATAAAAGTTCATAAGAGCAAAAAAAACACGTCCGTTCTCTGCAACGAGTGAAAGTTTTCTTCTGATACAATACTAATACCAACGGTACGGAAAAGGTGAAAATTAACTGTTGAAAATTTGGGATGTGAAATAAAATGTAGACATTTATTCAGTTTGTCCCTTAGTTTATTGTATTTGTACCTTTCCCAAGACATGTTTTTTTTTGGCAGCGTTCCAATATATTCCAAGCGTTTCGTTTCGTGTTCCAAGTAATCCTAAACGTTCCAATTCATGTTTGTGGATTTTATACACATTGCAAGGCGTTCCACGCCTTTGTGGAAACGCTCCGATTTTCCCAAATAACGAGCGGTCTGCGCCTACTGTTCCAAACCGACATGGGCACCAGCAGAACGTAGTTGTCGACTTCCGCCCCAATGGGTGTGGTCTTTGGTGGTCAATACACAGAGGTCTTTATGGGAGACTACCTCAAATGGCCTTCGCTCCGTGACTTATTTACATCATCAGCGAATTTCCCCCGTTGAAAAACTGTACCATCTCCTAGCGATAGCGAGTGTGAAATTTATTTGCCGAAAATCGCCCTTTCACCATGTGATCAATCTCTTGGTGATAAGACTGCCATTCCAGAGTGGCAAACGATGGACGATTTCCTCACCGAGCGATTTCGTACGATCAAAACGGTTGCAAATACAACTGCAATGGCTTCTTCCCACACCCAAATTGCAAAACCCACTTGCAGTTACCCGAAAGGCGAATACGTTTGAAGCCAAGGTGACCACCAAACCAAAGTACTGTGATCTCTGTTTGAAGGAGAATAACCCAGTGCGTCAATGTTCCCGCTTCCTTCAGATGCTGGTGACAGAAAGGGCAGCATATATAAAGAAAAAGTACCTGTATCTGAACTGTTTCCAATGAGGACACCAGGTAAAAGATTCCCCGAATCAACATAACTGCTTCACATGCAAGGGTCGTCACAATACGCTCTTGCACAGGATCCCCTACCGGAGAATAGTCCGACGCCGGTCCCAGAGCAGCCAGTGTTCCCAGTATTGTCCGTACATACTTTAGGTACAGCCATCGTGGACTTTTGCCACTAGGACTCTTCTTATCCTTCACAGGCGTTATTAGAACCGGCTTCGAAAGCCAGTTTAAATCCGAACGAATGTTTCGGCTCATAAAGTTACCATTCCAAACTGTTAGGGCCGGGGTGACAGACATTAACGGGAAGGTCAATAGAACATTGAAGGTCTGTCACGTAAGCATTCGGTCATCGCATGGACCTCCAGAGATTCGGTTGGGTGTTTTCAAACCCGTTGCAAGGGGTCTCCGTTAGTTCGTGTGCCCTGTTCACCACGAGGGTCACTTTAAGCAAAAACAGATGCAGTCGAAATTCTTCTCACAAGGGTTCGGTAGGTGGAGCATTTACCGGGCAAGCCGGTAGAAGTTTCTGACTCATTTTGACTAAATTTTCAGAAGACCACAAGCAGAGATATTTCGGATAGATATATGGTCTCGCTTTCGTTTTGAAACCGAACCAAAATCAACCTCGAACACTTCAGACCAGGTGCAATGGCTCAGTTCCTAAAAAACAGGGTGTTAGGATCCTTTCTCGTCCCTTGTGATATTTCTAATATCTCTTGGGCTAGGTTCGACACAACAAATTTATTTTGTGCCCCGGTGAAATTAGAACTCGTTTGTATTATTAATTGTTCAAAAATATGTATTTATTTGTATTATCTGTGGGCTCGGCTAGGTATGACTGGTTTCTCTGGAGAAGTCTCGAACTTGGGATGCGTTGGTTTGTTGTGGGCCCTCGTTGCTTGATCTGGTCTTTCCCTCGCTCCTTGTGTCTCTGCAGGTTACCACTTCAGGTTCGTAGTGAATATACTCGATTGGTTTTTTCCTCTTCGATTGGCCTTCGGATAGATCCTATTACCTTTCTTGCGCGTTCTTTAACGTATGCTGATCCTCTAGGGATGTTATTTCCACCTCAGCACCCTTTTCCTGTTTCTTCGAGATGGTCTTTGCGTGGTCTTTTGCTCCTTGGATGAATCCCGTGGCCATTACTGTGCAGCAGGATTTTCCTCAACAATTGGTAATCATAAAAATTTTTTCACCAGACAGTTTATAAATATACTGCTTCAGCCCTGGGCGAGCGACGTGATGCTCAACCCCTGGTCTTATCGATAAGTATCAAAAAGAGTTGGTAACGAAACGTTGACGAGAAAGGGTGTGAATAAATAAGCTCCGACGATCGGTGGTAACGAACGGCCATCACGAACGAATCCAACGGCATCGCTTTGCACACGTCATTTTATTGTTAAGTCTCAATTAGTTAATAAACTTATATTAATTATCTACCTAAACGTACGAGTCTGGCATTTCTTCTATTGTTCCCGTAAGCCGCACTCCCCCGCCTAAGCCTTCCTGACAGCTTCTACATCTACAATCTTCTACTGGGTAATGTGATTTACAACAGACATTCTCAGAAGTGGGTTTTAGGTGTGACAATTTTCAGAGTGGGATTGTGTCCAATTTGGAATTTGGATAGTGTGCAAAAAGGAACTGATATTTTTCATAAGTAGAAGTGTGTGAAGAAAAAGGTAACGCGCAATTATCCGCGGTAGAATAGCGTGGCATGAGAAACTCGCAAAGCGTAATAGTGTGTGTTCTGTGCACGAACGAACTCGTGGAAACGACAACGAAAGACGAATAAGCAAAACGAGAAATCAACGAACATACAAGTGTAAAAGAGATAGCAATAATGCCGCAGAAAAATTACGTGTCAAAGAAAGCTTTGCAGCAAAAATGTAGACAAGCTGGATTGTCAACGTCAGGAAATCGAGAACAATTACAGAGAAAATTAACCACGATCTGTAGTGACGACGAATACGCCAGTGCGGAAAATCAATCAATGGCTAAAAAGATAAACGATTTAGAAAAAACGATTAGAGTATTGCAGGAGCGTTCATTCCAACCTGCAATGATTTCGTCACCAATTGAGGTTTGTGACGTAAACGTACAAGAAGTTTCTGGAGAAAGAAACGTGCTTGTGACAAACGAACGAACAAACGTAATGTATTTGCCAAACGAAAACACTGCTACGTCTCAGCAGATACGTTTAGAACTCGGTAACACTGCTACGTCTCAGCAGTACGGTAATGTTGCTACGTTTCAGCAACTCGGTAACACTGCTACGTCTCAGCAGTACGGTAATGTTGCTACGTTTCAGCAACTCGGTATCACTGCTACGTCTCAGCAGTACGGTAATGTTGCTACGTTTCAGCAACTCGGTAACACTGCTACGTCTCAGCAGTACGGTAATGTTGCTACGTTTCAGCAACTCGGTAACACTGCTACGTCTCAGCAGTACGGTAATGTTGCTACGTTTCAGCAACTCGGTAACACTGCTACGTCTCAGCAGTACGGTAATGTTGCTACGTTTCAGCAACTCGGTAACACTGCTACGTCTCAGCAGTACGGTAATGTTGCTACGCTTCAGCAACTCGGTAACACTGCTACGTCACAGCAGTACTGTAATGCTACGATTCAGCAGTACGATCATGTCGATACTTCGCAACATCTTGGTTATGCAGCTACGTCTCAGCAGCACGCTTACTTCGCTACGTCTCAGCAACCCAATTACATTGTTTCATCGCAACACGGCTATATGGTTACGCCTCACCAACACGTACCCTTCGCTCCGACTCATCAAAATGGTAACATGGCTACGATTCAGCACTCCAATAACGTTGTTACATCACAGCAAGATAATTATGTTCCAACGTCACGGAATTACGTAAGCAAAAGTAGGTCAAATGTAAATGTAGGTCAGTATTCGGAAAGTTCTCAGGATTTCGCAACCCAACGACAACCACGACACGAAGTCAACTGCGAAGAAAAATATAATAATTTTAATCATTCTTTTGGAAACATGAACGAAATTATAGCTCTTGTTCCTGAATTTAATCCATCGTCCGTAAAATCATTGGATTCGCATCAGTTTGTTAAACGTGTGGAAACTCTGAAAAACGCATATAACTGGGACGACAGAAAGGTAATTTTTGCAGTTCAACGAAAGATGCAAGGTGCAGCTCGATACTGGGTGGACGCAACGGATGAAATATTTCAAACATGGCCAGAGTTTGTTTCGAAATTTCTATACGACTTCCCATGTATCAGCAACGCAGCTGATGTTCATTTAAAAATGCTAAAAACCAAACGGGAAACAACGGAATCACCACAAGATTATTTTTATAAAATGCTAGCTATTGGTAAAAAGGGTGAGTTAGCTGAAACAGCAATTGTAACACATATTATAAACGGCATCAACGATTACGATCTTAAGAGAAAGATATCTAACCATTATACCTCATGTAACGAACTTTTACGAGATATACATGCCTATGCGGCTCATAACGAAATCAAATATAATCCACATAGCTTTCAAAATAAACGTGAGTCCAACGGTAATACGCAGAAGTCAAGTCAATCCGTAATAAAACGGACACCCAAAGAAAAGATAGAGCCGTCAATCAAATGCTTTAATTGTCAACAATTGGGACATTATTCGTCAGATTGTCCTGAACCACAGCGTAAACCGCGATGTACCCATTGTAATCGTACTAATCACAACCCCACCAACTGCCCTGAAAAATTTAAAAACGTTTCGAAAGTAAATAAAATTGACTCAAACATCAACTCAGATATTTGTAAATTTATTTCAGTTAACGGAAACGAAACAAACGCATTCGTCGATCCAGGTAGTACACGTACTCTGATTCGAAAATCTTTGCCGAAAACGTAGGCGTTTTGCAAGGATGTGCAATAACACTGAATGGATTTGGAGGAGGAAAATTCTTCTGTAACCAAAAACTAAATGCGAAAATCGTTGTCGACAAGATAGGTCACGAAGTCGAAGTCCTTGTTGTGGAAAATGACTTAATATCTGAAAACGTTTTATTGGGTAAGGATATTCTTTGTCAGGATGGCAATAAACTAATTATTCACGGAAACAAATGTTTTATCGAAAACATACGCCAAATAGAAGATGCTCAAAATCGAGCAGATACCGAAAACGAAGAATTGGAAAAGACCTTAATAGATAATGCTACTTGTTTCGCGCAGAAAACCAACGAATTAGGTAAATGCTCAATATCGAAAATGGAAATCACTTTAACATCAAACGTCCCATGTTATACGAAACCATACCGAACACCGTTTGCGCTCAGACCTATTGTTACGAATATCATATCTGAGCTACTGGAAAACGATATAATTCGTCCTTCGGATTCGCCGTACGCCTCGGGAATCGTCATCGTAGATAAAAAGAATGGAGAACCTCGTCTTTGCGTCGACTATCGTCGCCTTAACAGTATCACGGTCAAAATTCCATTTCCTATGCCAAACATGGAAGAGCAATTCGCTCAACTAGCTGGAAATGTCTATTTTACGCAACTTGATCTACGTATGGGATACCATCAAATCGAGATAAGTGAATCGTCCAAACAGTACACGGCGTTTGTTACAGCTGACGGGCATTACGAATACAACAGAATGCCTTTTGGACTCATTAACGCTCCGGCAGTCTTTCAGTCGGTAATGAACCAAATCATAAAACGTATGGAACCAGGTGAGGTACTCGCATATTTAGATGACGTAATAATCCCAAGTAAGACCTTCGAATCTGGTATGCAACGAATTAAAAAGTTTTTCTCAATCTTACAAGACAGTGGCTTAACCCTACGATACGACAAATGCAAGTTTCTGCAATCCGAAATTACGTTCTTGGGCCACATAGTCAATAAAGATGGAATAAAACCTGGCGAATGTAAAGTAAGCGCAATTAAAAATTTTAAAGTACCTACAAACGTAAGAGAAGTAAGAAGATTCCTTGGTCTCACAGGTTTCTTCAGAAAATTTATTGAAAATTATTCATTAATATCACGTCCTTTAACAGAACTGCTACGCAAAACGGAGGCGAATACATTTAGTTGGGGAGAAGCCCAGCAACATGCATTTACCGAACTAATTGAAAAACTATGCAGCGAACCTGTTCTCACTCTATACGATATTTCGGCTAAACACGAAGTACACACCGATGCTTGTGCTTTAGGCATAGCAGGAGTTTTACTGCAGTTACATAATGACAAAGATTGGCGTCCCGTTTGTTATTTTAGTCGACACTGTACCAACGCTGAGAGTAAATACCACAGTTACGCATTGGAAACGCTTGCAGTAGTAGAAACACTCCAAAGGTTCAGAGTCTACCTTTTGGGAAAATCATTCCGTTTGGTGACCGATTGCTCAGCTATTGCCAAGGTTAAAACGAATAAAGAACTCATTCCACAGGTGGCGCGCTGGTGGATTAAAATAATGGATTACGACTGTGAATTTGTTCATCGAGATGGTAGCAAAATGGCTCATGTAGATGCGTTGAGCCGTGCTCCAAATTTACCCCCGGAAGGATCACTAGATGAATTTGTTAGAACCATAATTTCAGAAATCGACGACTGGTTGTTAACAATGCAACTACAGGACAAAATACTTGCCGAAATAATCGCAGTACTGAAGGGAAAGCGTCACAGTGATCAACTGAAGCAACTACGTACTGATTATGTCATCGAAAATCACCGTCTTTATCGAAAAACGGAAAACACTATCGCGTTTGTTGTGCCAAAGGCAGTTAGATGGCGCATTGTTAAAAGTTGCCATGATGATGTCGGACACTTTGGTCTTGATAAAACCATTGAGAGGATTCAAAAACGATTTTGGTTTCCAAAGATGAGGAAATACGTGAAGGACTATATTTCCACATGCATCCAATGCTGCTACTATAAGTCTAAAGGAGGAAAGCCTGAAGGTCGCATGCATTACAACGATGTTGAACCGGTTCCTTTTCGTCGACTTCACGCGGATCATTTGGGTCCTTTTATTCGAAGCAAACCAGGAAATACTCATATACTGGCTATATCTGATTCATTCAGTAAATTTCTAATTGTAAAAGCAGTTAAAAGTACAAAGTCATTACCTGTTCTATCAACGCTAAATAAAGTTTCTAGTTACTTTGGCTTGCCAAATTTTATTATAACAGACCGTGGAACAGCGTTTACGTCAAAATTATTTGAAGATTACTGTAAGCAAAACCATATCCAACACGTTAAGAATGCTGTACGAACACCCCGTGCAAATGGTCAAGTGGAACGCGCTAATCAAATAATTCTCAATTATATACGAACGATGAACGAAAATCCAAAGGATTGGGATCTGACTCTTCATAACCTTCAATGGACCGTCAACTCGCAGAAAAACAGCACCACTGGATTCAGTCCAATTGATCTCGTATTTAATTACAACGCTATTGATGTCGTGCAGAACAACCTTACTGCAGCGATACACGCAGACCTGGATAAGCCATATTCCAAAGAAACCGTCACCGAAATTCGAAGTCAAGCCGCAGCCAATATCGCATCAGAAAGAACTAAATGGAAGAAACGTTTTGATGCCAAACACGCTAACCCCTTTGTTTATTCCACAGGTGATCTTGTAGTAGTGGAAAACGAACCAGCTGCGACAGGCGAATCACGTAAACTGGAACCACGATACCGAGGTCCTTATCAAGTGGCCAAAATAGTTGGAAACGATCGTTATGTAATCAAAGATATTCCTGGCATACAGATTACAGGACGTAAATACTGTTCTGTATACTCCTCGGATAAGATGAAACCCTGGTGTTCAAATATTCCCGAATTGGATGTATCTGACGACGAAGATACTCGAATCGAGGGCGATCCGAATGCAGGATTGGCCGAGCTGTCACCAGACAGTTTATAAATATACTGCTTCAGCCCTGGGCGAGCGACGTGATGCTCAACCCCTGGTCTTATCGATAAGTATCAAAAAGAGTTGGTAACGAAACGTTGACGAGAAAGGGTGCGAATGAATAAGCTCCGACGATCGGTGGTAACGAACGGCCATCACGAACGAATCCAACGGCATCGCTTTGCAAACGTCATTTTATTGTTAAGTCTCAATTAGTTAATAAACTTATATTAATTATCTACCTAAACGTACGAGTCTGGCATTTCTTCTATTGTTCCCGTAAGCCGCACTCCCCCGCCTAAGCCTTCCTGACAGCTTCTACATCTACAATCTACAATCTCTACTGGGTAATGTGATTTACAACAGACATTCTCAGAAGTGGGTTTTAGGTGTGACAATATATAGATCCTGGTATTTCGGCAGTAGGATATATGCTCGTGCCTGCCAATGACTATGGATGGTCCTGGAGCCGCTTGACTTTTCTCGATGTGTACTTGCTTGGTTACAGCGTTTTTGGCCCTGTTCTAAGAACTTGTTGATGTCTGAGGAACCTTTAAGGTTACTCGTAATGCCTTTTCAGTTCATAGACTTTCTCTTGATCCTTTTCTCAGGATTTATTTTTACTTGATGAGTTTTTAAGGTTACTCGTAAGGCCTCGTAAAAAAAACATTCTATTTTGCGCTTTATGGCTTTTACTAATTTCCAAGTCGTGTTAAGCCGTGCTTTTTGGGAAAATTATTACGTTCTCTTTTTAACATTTATGCAGATTCACTTTTTCTCCTTGTTAACATGGCTTGATAATATTTTCTGGCATACTTACTTTAGTACAGCTTTCGATACCGTTAGTCACTCTCTTCTTTTTACAAAACCTATCAACATGGATATTTCGCCTAAACTACTGGCTTGGCTTAAATCATATCTTATGGGCAGATTATAAAAGGTTTCTTTTAATTTCTCTACGTCAAAAACTGTTCGAGCAAGCTGTGGTGTCCCCAAGACAGTTATTTGGGTTAATTGTTATTTACCCTGTTTATAAACGATTTGCCTTGGTTTTGGTTAATTTATGCGTGCTTATGTTTGCGGACTACATCAAGATTTGTTATTCCTATAATGATGCTTCTTTTCAACTGTAATTGCAGTTAGACCGTAATGCAATCTGTGATCGGTGCCGTGTAAATAAGTCTGATCAGTTGGCACGCGTGCATAAAACGTTCATAGAACGTTGGGCCAAATTATGAAATGCTGCTCCCATGGGTAAAACACTCAATATAATGATTACCAGCATAGTGTCAAATCGGTAAAGAAGTAGTTTTTTAAGTTTGCATTTCGTGGTCTTAACTGAGACCCGAATCTTCGCCAATTTTCTTATTCTGACACACTTTTTTTTAATAATCTTCCTTTAACTCACAACCGTTGGGGTGTTGTTTTCTTTTCATCTTTCATGTTTCACTAACTACTCTCTTCACGAACATTGTCGTGTTCTTTGACACGAACATTTTCGTGTTCTTTGACAATCTGTAAACGACTTTTCTCACCTTATCTCTCCTCTTCCATCTGTCACTTATCTTCGATCTTTACCTTACAATAACCTACAACGTACCCTTTGACAATATTTTGGACATCGAACTGTTCACAAACCCTTTCGGACACGATGGCTGTCCACTGGGTAGGTGATGTTCGGTTGCGGTTTAAGTTGTTAGTTTAAACTTACTTTTCTATAGTTATTTGTAAGCTGTTTTTAGCTTATGCTTTGTTTCTTTAAAAATAAATTAATAAAGTAACGACGTTATTTATAAAAATCACTGTTTTTGACCGATAACTCCTATAGGAGCTATGTGATATAGTTATCCAATTTTAATAAAATTTGGCGCAGTCATTATTGACCAACACATATAAATTTAGTGGTCAAACTTCTTTCTGACGTGTCAGATATGTTTTTCGTAGCTCCTGATTTTGTATCAATTTTTTTTTATTTGTTGTAATTTTTAATTTATGCTAAATTTGTTGAAGCTATTGCTGCTGTATGTTGTTTGTGTTTAATTTTAATTATTTGTTATTTGTTCTGGTGTTATTGTATTAGGTTTTTTTTTGTGTTTTTCTCTCTTTCTTGTTTCTGCATTTACTCCCCTCATCACACTGATCGTGCGTTCAGTGATTGTGCTATTCTTCTGCTTCCCACTGTGTGCTTGTGTTCATCTCTCTCTTTCGCTCCTATCTTTTGCCATGCCACCTCTCAAAACTTATTACTGTTTTTGCCGTTATATCGATATTTCTCTAGTGCTGCTTTTCAAGTTTTCTTATTATACTTCCGATTTTTTCAATTCTTTGCTTCATTATGGCTTTTGGTCTACCTGCTTGTAAGCATTGTGATCGTTATAATGATCAGATCAATAAAATAAAATAATGATCAGATCAATAAAATATTTAAAATGTGCTGGCCTTAAAAGTCTTTGCGGATCGTGTACAAATCAGCAATGAGATTTTAATACGAATATATGGGATCTTTGTGTAAAGTTTCTGTCTTTAACCAACGGTATGCTGTATACCCTGGGTTGGCAGGCACTTTTTGGGGTATATATGAGGAAAAGGTGAAAATTAACTGTTGAAAATTTGGGATGTGAAATAAAATGTAGACATTCATTCAGTTTGTTCCTTAGTTTCTTGTATTTGTATCTTTCCCAAGACATGTTTTTTTTGGCAGCGTTCCAATATATTCCAAGCGTTTCGTTTCGTGTGTGTGGACTTCAATCGAATTCCTAGGCGCTCCAAGCTTTTCCAAGCTATTCCTTGGGCTTCTCGGCAACGTTCTAAGTAATCCCCAACGTTCCATTTCGTGTTTATTCAAATTGCAAGGCATTTCAAGCTATTCCTTGGGCTTTTTGGCAACGTTAAAAGTAATCCTAAACGTTATATTTCGTGTTTATGGAATTTATTCAAACTGCAAGGCTTTCCACGCCATTTCTTGTGCTTTTTGGCAGCGTTCCAAGTAATCCTAAACGTTCCAATTCGTGTTTGTGGAATTTATACACATTGCAAGGCGTTCCACGCCTTTTTGGAAACGCTCCGATTTTCCCAAATAACGAGCGGTCTGCGCCTACTGTTCCAAACCGACATGGGCACCAGCAGAACGTAGCTGTTGACTTCCGCCCCAATGGGTATGGTCTTTGGTGGTCAATACACAGAGGTCTTTATGGGAGACTACCTCAAATGGCCTTCGCTCCGTGACTTATTTAGATCATCAGCGAATTTCTCCCGTTGAAAAACTGTACCATCTCCTAGCGATAACGAGTGTGAAATTTATTTGCCGAAAATCGCCCTTTCACCATGTGAACAATCTTTTGGTGATAAGACTGCCATTCCCGAGTGGCAAACGATGGACGATTTCCTCACCGAGCGATTTCGTACGATCAAAACGGTTGCAAATACAACTGCAATGGCTTCTTCAGTTCCCACACCCAAATTGCAAAACCCACTTGCAGTTACCCGAAAGGCGAATACGTTTGAAGCCAAGGTGACCACAAAACCCAAGTACTGTGATCTCTGTTTGAAGGAGAATAACCCGGTGCGTCAATGTTCCCGCTTCCTTCAGATGCTGGTGGCAGAAAGGGCAGCATATACAAAGAAAAAGTACCTGTATCTGAACTGTTTCCAATGAGGACACCAGGTAAAAGATTCCCCGAATCAACATAACTGCTTCACATGCAAGGGTCGTCAGACGCCGGTCCCCCAGAGCAGCCAGTGTTCCCAGTATTGTCCGTACATACTTTAGGTACAGCCATCGTGGACTTTTGCCACTAGGACTCTTCTTATCCTTCACAGGCGTTATTAGAACCGGCTTCGAAAGCCAGTTTAAATCCGAACGAATGTTCCGGCTCATAAAGTTACCATTCCAAACTGTTAGGGCCGGGGTGACAGACATTAACGGGAAGGTCAATAGAACATTGAAGGTCTGTCACGTAAGCATTCGGTCATCGCGAACTAATGGAATGTCTCATGCAACGTCGTTAACGTTCTTGCGCGTTCTTTAACGTATCCTGATCCTCTAGGGATGTTATTTCCACCTCAGCACCCTTTTGCTGTTTCTTCGAGATGGTTCTTGCGTGCTCTTTTGCCCCTTGGATAAATCCCGTGGCCGTTACTGTGCAGCAGGATTATCCCCTGCTATTGGTAATCGTCAAAATATACAAAGGTTATATATAAAGTTTACTCGTAATGCCTTCTCAGTTTATGGACTTTCTTTTGATTCTATTCTCAGGATTTATTTTTATATGATGAGTTTTTAAGGTTACTCGTAAGGCCTTAAGAAAACATTCTATTTTGCGCTGTGTGGCTTTTACTAATTTCCAAGTCGTGTTAAGCCGTGCTTTTTGGGAAAATTATTACGTTCTCTTTTCAACATTTATGCAGATTCACTTTTTCTCCTTGTTAACATGGCTTGATAATATATTCTGACATACTTACTTTAGTAGAGCTTTCGATAACGTTAGTCACTAGTTTTCCAGCATAGTATCAAATCGGTAAAGAAGTAGTTTTTTAAGTTTGCATTTCATGGTCTTAACTGGGACTCGAATCTTCGCCAATTTTCTTATTCTGACACAGTTTTTTTTTTTAAATCCTTCCTTTACCTCACAACCGTTGGGTTGTTTTCTTTTCATCTTTTATGTTTCACTAACTACTCTCTTCACGAACATTGTCGTGTTCTTTGACACGAACATTTTCATGTTCTTTGACAATCTGTAAACGACTTTTCTCACCTTATCTCTCCTCTTCCATCTGTCACTTATCTTCGATCTTTGCCTTACAATAACCTACAACGTAGCCTCTGACAATATTTTGGACATCGAACTGTTTACAAACCCTTTCGGACACGATGGCTGTCCACTGGGTAGGTGATGTTCGGTTGCGGTTTAAGTTGTTAGTTTAAACTTACTTTTCTATAATTATTTGTAAACTGTTTTTAGCTTATGCTTTGTTTCTTTAAAAATAAATTAATAAAGTAACGACGTTATTTATAAAAATCACTGTTTTGACCGATAACTCCTATAGGAGCTATGTGATATAGTTATTCAATTTGAATAAAATCATCAATCAGTCATTATTGACCAACACATATAAATTTAGTGGTTAAACTCCTTTCTGACGTGGCAGATATGTTTTTCGTAGCTCGTGATTTTGTATCAATTTTTTTTTTATTTGTTGTAATTTTTAATTTATGCTAAATTTGTTGAAGCTATTGCTGCTGTATGTTGTTTGTGTTTAATTTTAATTATTTGTTATTTGTTCTGGTGTTATTGTATTAGGTTTTTTTTTGTGTTTTTCTCTCTTTCTTGCTTCTGCATTTACTCCCCTCATCACACTGATCGTGCGTTCAGTGATTGTGCTATTCTTCTGCTTCCCACTGTGTGCTTGTGTTCATCTCTCTCTTTCGCTCCGCCTAGTCACTTTTGCCATGCCACCTCTCAAAACTTATTACTGTTTTTGCCGTTATATCGATATTTCTCTAGTGCTGCTTTTCAAGTTTTCTTATTATACTTCCGATTTTTTCAATTCTTTGCTTCATTATGGCTTTTGGTCTACCTGCTTGTAAGCATTGTGATCGTTACAATGATCAGATCAATAAAATAAAATAATGATCAGATCAATAAAATATTTAAAATGTGCTGGCCTTAAAAGTCTTTGCGGATCGTGTACAAATCAGCAATGAGATTTTAATACGAATATATGGGATCTTTGTGTAAAGTTTCTGTCTTTAACCAACGGTATGCTGTATACCCTGGTTTGGCAGGCATTTTTTGGGGTATATATGAGGAAAAGGTGAAAATTAACTGTTGAAAATTTGGGATGTGAAATAAAATGTAGACATTCATTCAGTTTGTCCCTTAGTTTCTTGTATTTGTATCTTTCCCAAGACATGTTTTTTTTGGCAGCGTTCCAATATATTCCAAGCGTTTCGTTTCGTGTGTGTGGACTTCAATCGAATTCCTAGGCGCTCCAAGCTTTTCATAGCTATTCCTTGGGCTTCTTGGCAACGTTCTAAGTAATCCCCAACGTTCCATTTCGTGTTTATTCAAATTGCAAGGCATTTCAAGCTATTCCTTGGGCTTTTTGGCAACGTTAAAAGTAATCCTAAACGTTATATTTCGTGTTTATGGAATTTATTCAAACTGCAACGCTTTCCACGCCATTTCTTGTGCTTTTTGGCAGCGTTCCAAGTAATCCTAAACGTTCCAATTCGTGTTTGTGGATTTTATACACATTGCAAGGCGTTCCACGCCTTTTTGGAAACGCTCCGATTTTCCCAAATAACGAGCGGTCTGCGCCTACTGTTCCAAACCGACATGGGCACCAGCAGAACGTAGCTGTTGACTTCCGCCCCAATGGGTATGGTCTTTGGTGGTCAATACACAGTGGTCTTTATGGGAGACTACCTCAAATAGCCTTCGCTCCGTGACTTATTTACATCATCAGCGAATTTCTCCCGTTGAAAAACTGTACCATCTCCTAGCGATAACGAGTGTGAAATTTATTTGCCGAAAATCGCCCTTTCACCATGTGAACAATCTTTTGGTGATAAGACTGCCATTCCCGAGTGGCAAACGATGGACGATTTCCTCACCGAGCGATTTCGTACGATCAAAACGGTTGCAAATACAACTGCAATGGCTTCTTCAGTTCCCACACCCAAATTGCAAAACCCACTTGCAGTTACCCGAAAGGCGAATACGTTTGAAGCCAAGGTGACCACAAAACCCAAGTACTGTGATCTCTGTTTGAAGGAGAATAACCCGGTGCGTCAATGTTCCCGCTTCCTTCAGATGCTGGTGACAGAAAGGGCAGCATATATAAAGAAAAAGTACCTGTATCTGAACTGTTTCCAATGAGGACACCAGGTAAAAGATTCCCCGAATCAACATAACTGCTTCACATGCAAGGGTCGTCACAATACGCTCTTGCACAGGATCCCCCTACCGGAGAATAGTCCGACGCCGGTCCCAGAGCAGCCAGTGTTCCCAGTATTGTCCGTACATACTTTAGGTACAGCCATCGTGGACTTTTGCCACTAGGACTCTTCTTATCCTTCACAGGCGTTATTAGAACCGGCTACGAAAGCCAGTTTAAATCCGAACGAATGTTCCGGCTCATAAAGTTACCATTCCAAACTGTTAGGGCCGGGGTGACAGACATTAACGGGAAGATCAATAGAACATTGAAGGTCTGTCACGTAAGCATTCGGTCATCGCGAACTAATGGAATGTCTCATGCAACGTCGATTGGCCTTCGGATAGATCCTATTACCTTTCTTGCGCGTTCTTTAACGTATCCTGATCCTCTAGGGATGTTATTTCCACCTCAGCACCATTTTGCTGCTTCTTCGAGATGGTTCTTGTGTGCTCTTTTGCCCCTTGGATAAATCCCGTGGCCGTTACTGTGCAGCAGGATTATCCCCTGCTATAATCGTCAAAATATACAAAGGTTATATATAAAGGTTACTCGTAATGCCTTCTCAGTTTATGGACTTTCTTTTGATCCTATTCTCAGGATTTATTTTTATATGATGAGTTTTTAAGGTTACTCGTAAGGCCTTAAGAAAACATTCTATTTTGCGCTGTGTGGCTTTTACTAATTTCCAAGTCGTGTTAAGCCGTGCTTTTTTGGCAAAATTATTACGTTCTCTTTTCAACATTTATGCAGATTCACTTTTTCTCCTTGTTAACATGGCTTGATAATATATTCTGACATACTTACTTTAGTAGAGCTTTCGATAACGTTAGTCACTCTCTTCTTTTTGCAAAACTTATCATCATGGATATTTCGCCTAAACTACTGGCTTGGTTTAAATTATATCTTATGGGCAGATTACAAAAGGTTTCTTTTAATTTCTCTACGTCAAAAACTGTTCGAGCAAACTGTGGTGTCCCCAAGACAGTTATTTGGGTTAATTGTTATTTACCCTGTTTATAAACGATTTGCCTTGGTTTTGGTTAATTTATGCGTGCTTATGTTTGCGGACTACATCAAGATTTGTTATTCCTATAATGATGCTTCTTTTCAACTGTAATTGCAGTTAGTCCGTAATGCAATCTGTGATCGGTGCCGTGTAAATAAGTCTGATCAGTTGGCACGCGTGCATAAAACGTTCATAGAACGTTGGGCCAAATTATGAAATGCTGCTCCCATGGGTGAAACACTTAATATAATGATTACCAGCATAGTGTCAAATCGGTAAAGAAGTAGTTTTTTAAGTTTGCATTTCGTGGTCTTAACTGAGACCCGAATCTTCGCCAATTTTCTTATTCTGACACACTTTTTTTTTAATAATCTTCCTTTAACTCACAACCGTTGGAGTGTTGTTTTCTTTTCATCTTTCATGTTTCACTAACTACTCTCTTCACGAACATTGTCGTGTTCTTTGACACGAACATTTTCGTGTTCTTTGACAATCTGTAAACGACTTTTCTCACCTTATCTCTCCTCTTCCATCTGTCACTTATCTTCGATCTTTACCTTACAATAACCTACAACGTAGCCTTTGACAATATTTTGGACATCGAACTGTTCACAAACCCTTTCGGACACGATGGCTGTCCACTGGGTAGGTGATGTTCGGTTGCGGTTTAAGTTGTTAGTTTAAACTTACTTTTCTATAGTTATTTGTAAACTGTTTTTAGCTTATGCTTTGTTTCTTTAAAAATAAATTAATAGAGTAACGACGTTATTTATAAAAATCACTGTTTTTGACCGATAACTCCTATAGGAGCTATGTGATATAGTTATCCAATTTTAATAAAATTTGGCGCAGTCATTATTGACCAACACATATAAATTTAGTGGTCAAACTTCTTTCTGACGTGTCAGATATGTTTTTCGTAGCTCCTGATTTTGTATCAATTTTTTTTTTATTTGTTGTAATTTTTAATTTATGCTAAATTTGTTGAAGCTATTGCTGCTGTATGTTGTTTGTGTTTAATTTTAATTATTTGTTATTTGTTCTGGTGTTATTGTATTAGGTTTTTTTTGTGTTTTTCTCTCTTTCTTGTTTCTGCATTTACTCCCCTCATCACACTGATCGTGCGTTCAGTGATTGTGCTATTCTTCTGCTTCCCACTGTGTGCTTGTGTTCATCTCTCTCTTTCGCTCCGCCTAGTCATTTTTGCCATGCCACCTCTCAAAACTTATTACTGTTTTTGCCGTTATATCGATATTTCTCTAGTGCTGCTTTTCAAGTTTTCTTATTATACTTCCGATTTTTTCAATTCTTTGCTTCATTATGGCTTTTGGTCTACCTGCTTGTAAGCATTGTGATCGTTACAATGATCAGATCAATAAAATAAAATAATGATCAGATCAATAAAATATTTAAAATGTGCTGGCCTTAAAAGTCTTTGCGGATCGTGTACAAATCAGCAATGAGATTTTAATACGAATATATGGGATCTTTGTGTAAAGTTTCTGTCTTTAACCAACGGTATGCTGTATAACCTGGGTTGGCAGGCACTTTTTGGGGTATATATGAGGAAAAGGTGAAAATTAACTGTTGAAAATTTGGGATGTGAAATAAAATGTAGACATTCATTCAGTTTGTCCCTTAGTTTCTTGTATTTGTATCTTTCCCAAGACATGTTTTTTTTGGCAGCGTTCCAATATATTCCAAGCGTTTCGTTTCGTGTGTGTGGACTTTAATCGAATTCCTAGGCGCTCCAAGCTTTTCCAAGCTATTCCTTGGGCTTCTCGGCAACGTTCTAAGTAATCCCCAACGTTCCATTTCGTGTTTATTCAAATTGCAAGGCATTTCAATCTATTCCTTGGGCTTTTTGGCAACGTTAAAAGTAGTCCTAAACGTTATATTTCGTGTTTATGGAATTTATTCAAACTGCAACGCTTTCCACGCCATTTCTTGTGCTTTTTGGCAGCGTTCCAAGTAATCCTAAACGTTCCAATTCGTGTTTGTGGATTTTATACACATTGCAAGGCGTTCCACGCCTTTTTGGAAACGCTCCGATTTTCCCAAATAACGAGCGGTCTGCGCCTACTGTTCCAAACCGACATGGGCACCAGCAGAACGTAGCTGTTGACTTCCGCCCCAATGGGAATGGTCTTTGGTGGTCAATACACAGAGGTCTTTATGGGAGACTACCTCAAATGGCCTTCGCTCCGTGACTTATTTAGATCATCAGCGAATTTCTCCCGTTGAAAAACTGTACCATCTCCTAGCGATAACGAGTGTGAAATTTATTTGCCGAAAATCGCCTTTTCACCATGTGAACAATCTTTTGGTGATAAGACTGCCATTCCCGAGTGGCAAACGATGGACGATTTCCTCACCGAGCGATTTCGTACGATCAAAACGGTTGCAAATACAACTGCAATGGCTTCTTCAGTTCCCACACCCAAATTGCAAAACCCACTTGCAGTTACCCGAAAGGCGAATACGTTTGAAGCCAAGGTGACCACCAAACCCAAGTACTGTGATCTCTGTTTGAAGGAGAATAACCCGGTGCGTCAATGTTCCCGCTTCCTTCAGATGCTGGTGACAGAAAGGGCAGCATATATAAAGAAAAAGTACCTGTATCTGAACTGTTTCCAATGAGGACACCAGGTAAAAGATTCCCCGAATCAACATAACCGCTTCACATGCAAGGGTCGTCACAATACGCTCTTGCACAGGATCCCCCTACCGGAGAATAGTCCGACGCCGGTCCCAGAGCAGCCAGTGTTCCCAGTATTGTCCGTACATACTTTAGGTACAGCCATCGTGGACTTTTGCCACTAGGACTCTTCTTATCCTTCATAGGCGTTATTAGAACCGGCTTCGAAAGCCAGTTTAAATCCGAACGAATGTTCCGGCTCATAAAGTTACCATTCCAAACTGTTAGGGCCGGGGTGACAGACATTAACGGGAAGATCAATAGAACATTGAAGGTCTGTCACGTAAACATTCGGTCATCGCGAACTAATGGAATGTCTCATGCAACGTCGATTGGCCTTCGGATAGATCCTATTACCTTTCTTGCGCGTTCTTTAACGTATCCTGATCCTCCAGGGATGTTATTTCCACCTCAGCACCATTTTGCTGCTTCTTCGAGATGGTTCTTGTGTGCTCTTTTGCCCCTTGGATAAATCCCGTGGCCGTTACTGTGCAGCAGGATTATCCGTCAAAATTATAATATTAATCGTCAAAATATACAAAGGTTATATATAAAGGTTACTCGTAATGCCTTCTCAGTTTATGGACTTTCTTTTGATCCTATTCTCAGGATTTATTTTTATATGATGAGTTTTTAAGGTTACTCGTAAGGCCTTAAGAAAACATTCTATTTTGCGCTGTGTGGCTTTTACTAATTTCCAAGTCGTGTTAAGCCGTGCTTTTTTGGCAAAATTATTACGTTCTCTTTTCAACATTTATGCAGATTCACTTTTTCTCCTTGTTAACATGGCTTGATAATATATTCTGACATACTTACTTTAGTAGAGCTTTCGATAACGTTAGTCACTCTCTTCTTTTTGCAAAACTTATCATCATGGATATTTCGCCTAAACTACTGGCTTGGTTTAAATTATATCTTATGGGCAGATTACAAAAGGTTTCTTTTAATTTCTCTACGTCAAAAACTGTTCGAGCAAACTGTGGTGTCCCCAAGACAGTTATTTGGGTTAATTGTTATTTACCCTGTTTATAAACGATTTGCCTTGGTTTTGGTTAATTTATGCGTGCTTATGTTTGCGGACTACATCAAGATTTGTTATTCCTATAATGATGCTTCTTTTCAACTGTAATTGCAGTTAGTCCGTAATGCAATCTGTGATCGGTGCCGTGTAAATAAGTCTGATCAGTTGGCACGCGTGCATAAAACGTTCATAGAACGTTGGGCCAAATTATGAAATGCTGCTCCCATGGGTGAAACACTTAATATAATGATTACCAGCATAGTGTCAAATCGGTAAAGAAGTAGTTTTTTAAGTTTGCATTTCGTGGTCTTAACTGAGACCCGAATCTTCGCCAATTTTCTTATTCTGACACACTTTTTTTTTAATAATCTTCCTTTAACTCACAACCGTTGGAGTGTTGTTTTCTTTTCATCTTTCATGTTTCACTAACTACTCTCTTCACGAACATTGTCGTGTTCTTTGACACGAACATTTTCGTGTTCTTTGACAATCTGTAAACGACTTTTCTCACCTTATCTCTCCTCTTCCATCTGTCACTTATCTTCGATCTTTACCTTACAATAACCTACAACGTAGCCTTTGACAATATTTTGGACATCGAACTGTTCACAAACCCTTTCGGACACGATGGCTGTCCACTGGGTAGGTGATGTTCGGTTGCGGTTTAAGTTGTTAGTTTAAACTTACTTTTCTATAGTTATTTGTAAACTGTTTTTAGCTTATGCTTTGTTTCTTTAAAAATAAATTAATAGAGTAACGACGTTATTTATAAAAATCACTGTTTTTGACCGATAACTCCTATAGGAGCTATGTGATATAGTTATCCAATTTTAATAAAATTTGGCGCAGTCATTATTGACCAACACATATAAATTTAGTGGTCAAACTTCTTTCTGACGTGTCAGATATGTTTTTCGTAGCTCCTGATTTTGTATCAATTTTTTTTTATTTGTTGTAATTTTTAATTTATGCTAAATTTGTTGAAGCTATTGCTGCTGTATGTTGTTTGTGTTTAATTTTAATTATTTGTTATTTGTTCTGGTGTTATTGTATTAGGGTTTTTTTTTGTGTTTTTCTCTCTTTCTTGTTTCTGCATTTACTCCCCTCATCACACTGATCGTGCGTTCAGTGATTGTGCTATTCTTCTGCTTCCCACTGTGTGCTTGTGTTCATCTCTCTCTTTCGCTCCGCCTAGTCATTTTTGCCATGCCACCTCTCAAAACTTATTACTGTTTTTGCCGTTATATCGATATTTCTCTAGTGCTGCTTTTCAAGTTTTCTTATTATACTTCCGATTTTTTCAATTCTTTGCTTCATTATGGCTTTTGGTCTACCTGCTTGTAAGCATTGTGATCGTTACAATGATCAGATCAATAAAATAAAATAATGATCAGATCAATAAAATATTTAAAATGTGCTGGCCTTAAAAGTCTTTGCGGATCGTGTACAAATCAGCAATGAGATTTTAATACGAATATATGGGATCTTTGTGTAAAGTTTCTGTCTTTAACCAACGGTATGCTGTATACCCTGGGTTGGCAGGCACTTTTTGGGGTATATATGAGGAAAAGGTGAAAATTAACTGTTGAAAATTTGGGATGTGAAATAAAATGTAGACATTCATTCAGTTTGTCCCTTAGTTTCTTGTATTTGTATCTTTCCCAAGACATGTTTTTTTTGGCAGCGTTCCAATATATTCCAAGCGTTTCGTTTCGTGTGTGTGGACTTCAATCGAATTCCTAGGCGCTCCAAGCTTTTCCAAGCTATTCCTTGGGCTTCTTGGCAACGTTCTAAGTAATCCCCAACGTTCCATTTCGTGTTTATTCAAATTGCAAGGCATTTCAAGCTATTCCTTGGGCTTTTTGGCAACGTTAAAAGTAATCCTAAACGTTATATTTCGTGTTTATGGAATTTATTCAAACTGCAAGGCTTTCCACGCCATTTCTTGTGCTTTTTGGCAGCGTTCCAAGTAATCCTAAACGTTCCAATTCGTGTTTGTGGATTTTATACACATTGCAAGGCGTTCCACGCCTTTTTGGAAACGCTCCGATTTTCCCAAATAACGAGCGGTCTGCGCCTACTGTTCCAAACCGACATGGGCACCAGCAGAACGTAGCTGTTGACTTCCGCCCCAATGGGTATGGTCTTTGGTGGTCAATACACAGAGGTCTTTATGGGAGACTACCTCAAATGGCCTTCGCTCCGTGACTTATTTAGATCATCAGCGAATTTCTCCCGTTGAAAAACTGTACCATCTCCTAGCGATAACGAGTGTGAAATTTATTTGCCGAAAATCGCCCTTTCACCATGTGAACAATCTTTTGGTGATAAGACTGCCATTCCCGAGTGGCAAACGATGGACGATTTCCTCACCGAGCGATTTCGTACGATCAAAACGGTTGCAAATACAACTGCAATGGCTTCTTCAGTTCCCACACCCAAATTGCAAAACCCACTTGCAGTTACCCGAAAGGCGAATACGTTTGAAGCCAAGGTGACCACAAAACCCAAGTACTGTGATCTCTGTTTGAAGGAGAATAACCCGGTGCGTCAATGTTCCCGCTTCCTTCAGATGCTGGTGACAGAAAGGGCAGCATATATAAAGAAAAAGTACCTGTATCTGAACTGTTTCCAATGAGGACACCAGGTAAAAGATTCCCCGAATCAACATAACTGCTTCACATGCAAGGGTCGTCACAATACGCTCTTGCACAGGATCCCCCTACCGGAGAATAGTCCGACGCCGGTCCCAGAGCAGCCAGTGTTCCCAGTATTGTCCGTACATACTTTAGGTACAGCCATCGTGGACTTTTGCCACTAGGACTCTTCTTATCCTTCACAGGCGTTATTAGAACCGGCTACGAAAGCCAGTTTAAATCCGAACGAATGTTCCGGCTCATAAAGTTACCATTCCAAACTGTTAGGGCCGGGGTGACAGACATTAACGGGAAGATCAATAGAACATTGAAGGTCTGTCACGTAAGCATTCGGTCATCGCGAACTAATGGAATGTCTCATGCAACGTCGATTGGCCTTCGGATAGATCCTATTACCTTTCTTTCGCGTTCTTTAACGTATCCTGATCCTCTAGGGATGTTATTTCCACCTCAGCACCCTTTTGCTGTTTCTTCGAGATGGTTCTTGCGTGCTCTTTTGCCCCTTGGATAAATCCCGTGGCCGTTACTGTGCAGCAGGATTATCCCCTGCTATTGGTAATCGTCAAAATATACAAAGGTTATATATAAAGGTTACTCGTAATGCCTTCTCAGTTTATGGACTTTCTTTTGATCCTATTCTCAGGATTTATTTTTATATGATGAGTTTTTAAGGTTACTCGTAAGGCCTTAAGAAAACATTCTATTTTGCGCTGTGTGGCTTTTACTAATTTCCAAGTCGTGTTAAGCCGTGCTTTTTGGGAAAATTATTACGTTCTCTTTTCAACATTTATGCAGATTCACTTTTTCTCCTTGTTAACATGGCTTGATAATATATTCTGACATACTTACTTTAGTAGAGCTTTCGATCTACTACTTTCGTCACTCTCTTCTTTTTGCAAAACTTATCATCATGGATATTTCGCGTAAACAACTGGCTTGGTTTAAATTATATCTTATGGGCAGATTACAAAAGGTTTCTTTTAATTTCTCTACGTCAAAAACTGTTCGAGCAAACTGTGGTGTCCCCAAGACAGTTATTTGGGTTAATTGTTATTTACCCTGTTTATAAACGATTTGCCTTGGTCTTGGTTCATTTATGCATGCTTATGTTTACGGACTGTGTGAAACCCTTAATATAATGTGTGAAACCCTCAATATAATGATTACCAGCATAGTATCAAATCGGTAAAGAAGTAGTTTTTTAAGTTTGCATTTCATGGTCTTAACTGGGACTCGAATCTTCGCCAATTTTTTTATTCTGACACACTTTTTTTTTTAAATCCTTCCTTTTCCTCACAACCGTTGGGTTGTTTTCTTTTCATCTTTCATGTTTCACTAACTACTCTCTTCACGAACATTGTCGTGTTCTTTGACACGAACATTTTCATGTTCTTTGACAATCTGTAAACGATTTTTCTCACCTTATCTCTCCTCTTCCATCTGTCACTTATCTTCGATCTTTACCTTACAATAACCTACAACGTAGCCGCTGACAATATTTTGGACATCGAACTGTTTACAAACCCTTTCGACCACGATGGCTGTCCACCGGGTAGGTGATGTTCGGTTGCGGCTTAAGTTTTTAGTTTAAACTTACTTTTCTATAATTATTTGTAAACTGTTTTTAGCTTAAGTTTTTTATCTTTAAAAATAAATTAATAAAGTAACGACGTTATTTATAAAAATCACTGTTTTTGACCGATCACTCCTATAGGAGCTATGTGATATAGTTATCCAATTTTAATAAAATTTGGCGCAGTCATTATTGACCAACACATATAAATTTAGTGGTCAAACTCCTTTCTGACGTGGCAGATATGTTTTTCGTAGCTCCTGATTTTGTATCAATTTTTTTTTATTTGTTGTAATTTTTAATTTATGCTAAATTTGTTGAAGCTATTGCTGCTGTATGTTGTTTGTGTTTAATTTTAATTATTTGTTATTTGTTCTGGTGTTATTGTATTAGGTTTTTTTTTGTGTTTTTCTCTCTTTCTTGTTTCTGCATTTACTCCCCTCATCACACTGATCGTGCGTTCAGTGATTGTGCTATTCTTCTGCTTCCCACTGTGTGCTTGTGTTCATCTCTCTCTTTCGCTCCGCCTAGTCATTTTTGCCATGCCACCTCTCAAAACTTATTACTGTTTTTGCCGTTATATCGATAATTCTCTAGTGCTGCTTTTCAAGTTTTCTTATTATACTTCTGATTTTTTCAATTCTTTGGTTCATTATGGCTTTTGGTCTACCTGCTTGTAAGCATTGTGATCGTTACAATGATCAGATCAATAAAATAAAATAATGATCAGATCAATAAAATATTTAAAATGTGCTGGCCTTAAAAGTCTTTGCGGATCGTGTACAAATCAGCAATGAGATTTTAATACGAATATATGGGATCTTTGTGTAAAGTTTCTGTCTTTAACTAACGGTATGCTGTATACCCTGGGTTGGCAGGCACTTTTTGGGGTATATATGAGGAAAAGGTGAAAATTAACTGTTGAAAATTTGGGATGTGAAATAAAATGTAGACATTCATTCAGTTTGTCCCTTAGTTTCTTGTATTTGTACCTTTCCCAAGACATGTTTTTTTTGGCAGCGTTCCAATATATTCCAAGCGTTTCGTTTCGTGTTTGTGGACTACAATCGAATTCCTAGGCGCTCCAAGCTTTTCCAAGCTATTCCTTGGGCTTCTTGGCAACTTTCTAAATAATCCCCAACGTTCCATTTCGTGTTTATTCAAATTGCAAGGCATTTCAAGCTATTCCTTGGGCTTTTTGGCAACGTTAAAAGTAATCCTAAACGTTATATTTCGTGTTTATGGATTTTATTCAAACTGCAAGGCTTTCCACGCCATTTCTTGCGCTTTTTGGCAGCGTTCCAAGTAATCCTAAACGTTCCAATTCGTGTTTGTGGATTTTATATACATTGCAAGGCGTTCCACGCCTTTTTGGAAACGCTTCGATTTTCCCAAATAACGAGCGGTCTGCGCCTACTGTTCCAAACCGTTATGGGCACCAGCATAACGTAGTTGTCGACTTCCACCCCAATGGGTGTGGTCTTTGGTGGTCAATACACAGAAGTCTTTATGGGAGACTACCTCAAATGGCCTTCGCTCCGTGACTTATTTACATCATGAGCGAATTTCTCCCGTTGAAAAACTGTACCATCTCCTAGCGATAACGAGTGTGAAATTTATTTGCCGAAAATCGCCCTTTCACTATGTGAACAATCTCTTGGTGATAAGACTGCCATTTCAGAGTGGCAAACGATGGACGATTTCCTCACCGAGCGATTTCGTACGATCAAAACGGTTGCAAATACAACTGCAATGGCTTCTTCAGTTCCCACACCCAAATTGCAAAACCCACTTGCAGTTACCCGAAAGGCGAATACGTTTGAAGCCAAGGTGACCACCAAACCCAAGTACTGTGATCTCTGTTTGAAGGAGAATAACCCGGTGCGTCAATGTTCCCGCTTCCTTCAGATGCTGGTGACAGAAAGGGCAGCATATATAAAGAAAAAGTACCTGTATCTGAACTGTTTCCAATGAGGACACCAGGTAAAAGATTCCCCGAATCAACATAACCGCTTCACATGCAAGGGTCGTCACAATACGCTCTTGCACAGGATCCCCCTACCGGAGAATAGTCCGACGCCGGTCCCAGAGCAGCCAGTGTTCCCAGTATTGTCCGTACATACTTTAGGTACAGCCATCGTGGACTTTTGCCACTAGGACTCTTCTTATCCTTCACAGGCGTTATTAGAACCGGCTACGAAAGCCAGTTTAAATCCGAACGAATGTTTCGGCTCATAAAGTTACCATTCCAAACTGTTAGGGCCGGGGTGACAGACATTAACGGGAAGGTCAATAGAACATTGAAGGTCTGTCACGTAAGCATTCGGTCATCGAATGGACCTCCAGAGATTCAGTTGGGTGTTTTCAAGCCCGTTGCAAGGGGTCTCCGTTAGTTCGTGTGCCCTGTTCACCACGAGGGTCACTTTAAGCAAAAACAGATGCAGTCGAAATTCTTCTCACAAGGGTTCGGTAGGTGGAGCATTTACCGGGCAAGCCGGTAGAAGTTTTTGACTCATTTTGACTAAATTTTCTGAAGACCACAAGCAGAGATATTTCGGATAGATATATGGTCTCGCTTTCGTTTTGAAACCGAACCAAAATCCACCTCGGTCACTTCAGACCAGGTGCAATGGCTCAGTTCCTAAAAAACAGGGTGTTAGGATCCTTTCTCGTCCCTTGTGATATTTCTAATATCTCTTGGGCTAGGTTCGACACAACAAATTTATTTTGTGCCCCGGTGAAATTAGAACTCGTTTGTATTATTAATTGTTCAAAAATATGTATTTATTTGTATTATCTGTGGGCTCGGCTAGGTATGACTGGTTTCTCTGGAGAAGTCTCGAACTTGGGCTTTGGTTTGTTGTGGGCCCCTCGTTGCTTGATCTGGTCTTTCCCTCGCTTCTTGTGTCTCTGCTGGTTACCACTTCAGGTTCGTAGTGAATATACTCGATTGGCTTTTCTCTTCAGAATGTCTCATGCAACGTCGATTGGCCTTCGGATAGATCCTATTACCTTTCTTTCGCGTTCTTTAACGTATCCTGATCCTCTAGGGATGTTATTTCCACCTCAGCACCCTTTTGCTGTTTCTTCGAGATGGTTCTTGCGTGCTCTTTTGCCCCTTGGATAAATCCCGTGGCCGTTACTGTGCAGCAGTATTTTCCCCTGCGATTGGTAATCGTCAAAATATACAAAGGTTATATATAAAGGTTACTCGTAATGCCTTCTCAGTAAATGGACTTTCTTTTGATCCTATTCTCAGGATTTATTTTTATATGATGAGTTTTTAAAGTTACTCGTAAGGCCTTAAGAAAACATTCTATTTTGCGCTGTATGGCTTTTACTAATTTCCAAGTCGTGTTAAGCCGTGCTTTTTGGGAAAATTATTACGTTCTCTTTTCAACATTTATGCAGATTCACTTTTTCTCCTTGTTAACATGGCTTGATAATATATTCTGACATACTTACTTTAGTAGAGCTTTCAAAAACGTTAGTCACTCTCTTCTTTTTGCAAAACTTATCATCATGGATATTTCGCCTAAACTACTGGCTTGGTTTAAATTATATCTTATGGGCAGATTACAAAAGGTTTCTTTTAATTTCTCTACGTCAAAAACTGTTCGAGCAAACTGTGGTGTCCCCAAGACAGTTATTTGGGTTAATTGTTATTTACCCTGTTTATATACGATTTGCCTTGGTTTTGGTTCATTTATGCGTGCTTATGTTTACGGACTGTGTGAAACCCTTAATATAATGTGTAAAACCCTCAATATAATGATTACCAGCATAGTATCAAATCGGTAAAGAAGTAGTTTTTTAAGTTTGCATTTCATGGTCTTAACTGGGACTCGAATCTTCGTTAATTTTCTTATTCTGACACACTTTTTTTTTTTTAAATCCTTCCTTTACCTCACAACCGTTGGGTTGTTTTCTTTTCATCTTTCATGTTTCACTAACTACTCTCTTCACGAACATTGTCGTGTTCTTTGACACGAACATTTTCATGTTCTTTGACAATCTGTAAACGACTTTTCTCACCTTATCTCTCCTCTTCCATCTGTCACTTATCTTCGATCTTTACCTTACAATAACCTACAACGTAGCCGCTGACAATATTTTGGACATCGAACTGTTTACAAACCCTTTCGACCACGATGGCTGTCCACCGGGTAGGTGATGTTCGGTTGCGGCTTAAGTTTTTAGTTTAAACTTACTTTTCTATAATTATTTGTAAACTGTTTTTAGCTTAAGTTTTTTATCTTTCAAAATAAATTAATAAAGTAACGACGTTATTTATAAAAATCACTGTTTTTGACCGATCACTCCTATAGGAGCTATGTGATATAGTTATCCAATTTTAATAAAATTTGGCGCAGTCATTATTGACCAACACATATAAATTTAGTGGTCAAACTCCTTTCTGACGTGGCAGATATGTTTTTCGTAGCTCCTGATTTTGTATCAATTTTTTTTTATTTGTTGTAATTTTTAATTTATGCTAAATTTGTTGAAGCTATTGCTGCTGTATGTTGTTTGTGTTTAATTTTAATTATTTGTTATTTGTTCTGGTGTTATTGTATTAGGTTTTTTTTTGTGTTTTTCTCTCTTTCTTGTTTCTGCATTTACTCCCCTCATCACACTGATCCACAGTGGTCGCCGCCATAGGCCAAAAAAAAAAAAAAAAAAGTTAAAATTTTTACTTAAAGTGTGGCAACGCTGTTTTATAATAGATCATACTTTTTAAATCAGCTGTTATTTTTGTTTTGTCCCCGCTGTCCTCTTCAAGAATAACTGTTAAACATAGAGAAAAAAAATAGACTGGGTTTGAAGCGCACGCAACTTGCAAGTGAGATTACAAGTAAAGTAATTAAATCAATTTAAATTGAGGTTGATCGAACAATGGAAGTCTTTAATATTTTAAATAAAGGTATTAACTACTATATTAAATTATTTTCATCAACCCAGTGTTTTATGTATATTTTTAATAATTAATTTAATATAGGTTCAATTTCACTAACAATTTATATGTTAACTTAAATTTTACTTAGACTTTTAATTGTGAAGTTAATCGAAGTTAACGATCAAACTTATACTGAAATATTACCTTATATTTACAGATTATTTTGAGCAAATTTCAGCTGCTAGTTTTTGCTAGCCGCTGCGTAACCTTGAAAAAACCAAAGCAGTCTTGCCGTTTTCTCGTTACTTTTTTTCGTTTGTGTAACTGTGCTTTTTGTGATGTGTATTGCAATTATCGTCTTTGTCTTCGCCTTCGTATCTGTTTTCGTCTTTGTGCGTTTTGTTGTGTTGTTTTGTGATTTTCATTTTTATTTATTTGTTCATTTTCTTTTATTTATTTATACATTTTATTAATTTCAATTTATATTATTACTTATTACTATATTTGTATAGGAGCTTCATACGAATGCGAATTTAACCGTATATATATATTTAATAAGTGGTGTTCCGAGACAGGTGCAAATCCAATCAGGGTTCAAAGCATTTTCCAATCTTTGAAATTAAGAGTAGAGAATGATGGATATATAGTGGGAGCTGAATGTTTGGACCACTTAGAAAAACGCATTGATTACTGCTGCAAGAGAATTGCTATATTTTGGCGTGACTGCAAGCGAAATAAAGCATTCGTTTTGGAAAAGCATACGGATTGGCTTTCGACAAATGAACAGTTTTCATTTAAATCCGATGTACTTATTACACCTGATCGTAGCATTGAACGTGGCCGCCCAAAAATTAGTTTCTCCGAGTGTTCAACCCGAACCAAGAGAAGACGGATTGCCGAGATTGCTGATTTGGATGAATCCGCTGCTGAATATTTGCGTTCCGCTGCTGTTGAAGAAAAAATCTTGCCTGCAAGTGCTAATGAGGTTATTTCGCTTATAATGGAAGCGAATTTAACAAAGCACCAATACATGCTCATTAGAGAGTTTGTTAATAGCAAAATTTCTTCTGAGCTGTTTTGCAGCTATGATAATGTTTTAAAAGAAAAAAAGAAATGTTATCCGGAAAAAATTACAGTTAGTGAAGCACATGCAGAAGTGGAGCTTCAAAGTTTATTGGACCATACAACAAAGCGCATAATCGAGTTGCAAGAAAGTGTTATAAGTGATGTAGTCGCCGATCCTATATGCAACCTAAAACTAATAGGGAAATGGGGCTTCGACGGCAGCTCTGGGTACAGCGAATACAAGCAGAAAGTGGAGAACAATAATTTGGAAGACAGTCACTTGTTTGTCACGTCATATGTTCCCCTTGCCCTATTAGCAACTGATGATACGTCCAAAATTGTATGGAAAAACCCACGACCAGCATCCACACGATATTGTCGACCTGTGCGATTTCAATTTATTAAAGAATCAACTGAGTTAAGTATAGAGGAGGAAAAATATTTCAAGTGCAAAATTAAGAACCTTGTTCCGACGAAAATAGCTGTTGGCAACAAAACATTATTCGTTGAGCATATTTTGCAACTTACAATGGTTGATGGTAAAATTTGTAATGCCTTAACCCAAACATCATCCTCAAAATGCTATATATGCAACGCCAAGCCCACAGAGATGAACAATATTCAGAAAAGTTTGCAAAGAGAAGTTCATCAGGATCGGTTTCAATTCGGGTTGTCACCACTTCATGCATATATAAGATTTTTTGAATATTTCATTCATTTATCCTACAGACTTGATGTTCAAGTCTGGCAAGTTAGAGGGGACGAAGGAAAACGTAAATTTTTGGAAAGAAAAAGAAAAATTCAAACAGAATTCCGTATAAAAATGGGATTGATTGTTGATAACCCGAAGGTTGGTGGATGTGGAACATCGAATGATGGAAACACTGCCAGAAAATTCTTTAGCAATCCTGGGTTATCCGCCGAAATAACAGGCCTAAATGAAGACCTTATTGAACGGTGTGCAACAATATTGCAAGCACTTTGTTCAGGATACAAAATTAATGTGGAAAAATTTAAGACATTTGCACTCCAAATAGCGACTGATCTTACAAGGACATATTCATGGTATTATCTACCGCCGACTGTTCATAAAATTTTAATTCATGGACCATCCATAATTGAAAACGCTCTGGTGTCGATTGGGGAGTTGTCAGAGGAAGCTGCTGAGTCGAGAAATAAGGACATTAAGAAATTTCGTCTAAATCATACGAGAAAAATTTCTCGAGTGGCAACAAATGAAGATCTACTCAATCGATTACTTCTTTCTTCGGATCCATTCATAACGGGACAACGAAAGTTACCCCCTAAAAATAAGTCTGTTTTTAATAAAAATGTTTTTCATCTTTTAGAATAATATATTAAATAATAGCGAACCATATGTGAAAAAATTAGAAAAAAATCATTATTTTTTATTTTTAGATAGGGAGCAGAGTGTATAACTTTAGTAGGGGGCTGAATATGAATGATATTTTTTGAGTTTTTTATTTATTATATTTTTATTAAATTTTAGAAAAAGTTTCAGATTTTTAACACCACTAGAAGTATTTTTGGCCGCTCGCTCCATACAAGCCCGACCACTGTGTGATCGTGCGTTCAGTGATTGTGCTATTCTTCTGCTTCCCACTGTGTGCTTGTGTTCATCTCTCTCTTTCGCTCCGCCTAGTCATTTTTGCCATGCCACCTCTCAAAACTTATTACTGTTTTTGCCGTTATATCGATAATTCTCTAGTGCTGCTTTTCAAGTTTTCTTATTATACTTCTGATTTTTTCAATTCTTTGGTTCATTATGGCTTTTGGTCTACCTGCTTGTAAGCATTGTGATCGTTACAATGATCAGATCAATAAAATAAAATAATGATCAGATCAATAAAATATTTAAAATGTGCTGGCCATAAAAGTCTTTGCGGATCGTGTACAAATCAGCAATGAGATTTTAATACGAATATATGGGATCTTTGTGTAAAGTTTCTGTCTTTAACTAACGGTATGCTGTATACCCTGGGTTGGCAGGCACTTTTTGGGGTATATATGAGGAAAAGGTGAAAATTAACTGTTGAAAATTTGGGATGTGAAATAAAATGTAGACATTCATTCAGTTTGTCCCTTAGTTTCTTGTATTTGTACCTTTCCCAAGACATGTTTTTTTTGGCAGCGTTCCAATATATTCCAAGCGTTTCGTTTCGTGTTTGTGGACTACAATCGAATTCCTAGGCGCTCCAAGCTTTTCCAAGCTATTCCTTGGGCTTCTTGGCAACGTTCTAAGTAATCCCCAACGTTCCATTTCGTGTTTATTCAAATTGCAAGGCATTTCAAGCTATTCCTTGGGCTTTTTGGCAACGTTAAAAGTAATCCTAAACGTTATATTTCGTGTTTATGGAATTTATTCAAACTGCAAGGCTTTCCACGCCATTTCTTGTGCTTTTTGGCAGCGTTCCAAGTAATCCTAAACGTTCCAATTCGTGTTTGTGGATTTTATACACATTGCAAGGCGTTCCACGCCTTTTTGGAAACGCTCCGATTTTCCCAAATAACGAGCGGTCTGCGCCTACTGTTCCAAATAGACATGGGCACCAGCAGAACGTAGCTGTTGACTTCCGCCCCAATGGGTATGGTCTTTGGTGGTCAATACACAGAGGTCTTTATGGGAGACTACCTCAAATGGCCTTCGCTCCGTGACTTATTTACATCATGAGCGAATTTCTCCCGTTGAAAAACTGTACCATCTCCTAGCGATAACGAGTGTGAAATTTATTTGCCGAAAATCGCCCTTTCACTATGTGAACAATCTCTTGGTGATAAGACTGCCATTTCAGAGTGGCAACGATCAAAACGGTTGCAAATACAACTGCAATGGCTTCTTCAGTTCCCACACCCAAATTGCAAAACCCACTTGCAGTTACCCGAAAGGCGAATACGTTTGAAGCCAAGGTGACCACCAAACCCAAGTACTGTGATCTCTGTTTGAAGGAGAATAACCCGGTGCGTCAATGTTCCCGCTTCCTTCAGATGCTGGTGACAGAAAGGGCAGCATATATAAAGAAAAAGTACCTGTATCTGAACTGTTTCCAATGAGGACACCAGGTAAAAGATTCCCCGAATCAACATAACCGCTTCACATGCAAGGGTCGTCACAATACGCTCTTGCACAGGATCCCCCTACCGGAGAATAGTCCGACGCCGGTCCCAGAGCAGCCAGTGTTCCCAGTATTGTCCGTACATACTTTAGGTACAGCCATCGTGGACTTTTGCCACTAGGACTCTTCTTATCCTTCACAGGCGTTATTAGAACCGGCTACGAAAGCCAGTTTAAATCCGAACGAATGTTCCGGCTCATAAAGTTACCATTCCAAACTGTTAGGGCCGGGGTGACAGACATTAACGGGAAGGTCAATAGAACATTGAAGGTCTGTCACGTAAGCATTCGGTCATCGCATGGACCTCCAGAGATTCAGTTGGGTGTTTTCAAGCCCGTTGCAAGGGGTCTCCGTTAGTTCGTGTGCCCTGTTCACCACGAGGGTCACTTTAAGCAAAAACAGATGCAGTCGAAATTCTTCTCACAAGGGTTCGGTAGGTGGAGCATTTACCGGGCAAGCCGGTAGAAGTTTCTGACTCATTTTGACTAAATTTTCAGAAGACCACAAGCAGAGATATTTCGGATAGATATATGGTCTCGCTTTCGTTTTGAAACCGAACCAAAATCCACCTCGGTCACTTCAGACCAGGTGCAATGGCTCAGTTCTAAAAAACAGGGTGTTAGGATCCTTTCTAGTCCCTTGTGATATTTCTAATATCTCTTGGGCTAGGTTCGACACAACAAATTTATTTTGTGCCCCGGTGAAATTAGAACTCGTTTGTATTATTAATTGTTCAAAAATATGTATTTATTTGTATTATCTGTGGGCTCGGCTAGGTATGACTGGTTTCTCTGGAGAAGTCTCGAACTTGGGCTTTGGTTTGTTGTGGGCCCCTCGTTGCTTGATCTGGTCTTTCCCTCGCTTCTTGTGTCTCTGCTGGTTACCACTTCAGGTTCGTAGTGAATATACTCGATTGGCTTTTCTCTTCAGAATGTCTCATGCAACGTCGATTGGCCTTCGGATAGATCCTATTACCTTTCTTTCGCGTTCTTTAACGTATCCTGATCCTCTAGGGATGTTATTTCCACCTCAGCACCCTTTTGCTGTTTCTTCGAGATGGTTCTTGCGTGCTCTTTTGCCCCTTGGATAAATCCCGTGGCCGTTACTGTGCAGCAGTATTTTCCCCTGCGATTGGTAATCGTCAAAATATACAAAGGTTATATATAAAGGTTACTCGTAATGCCTTCTCAGTAAATGGACTTTCTTTTGATCCTATTCTCAGGATTTATTTTTATATGATGAGTTTTTAAAGTTACTCGTAAGGCCTTAAGAAAACATTCTATTTTGCGCTGTATGGCTTTTACTAATTTCCAAGTCGTGTTAAGCCGTGCTTTTTGGGAAAATTATTACGTTCTCTTTTCAACATTTATGCAGATTCACTTTTTCTCCTTGTTAACATGGCTTGATAATATATTCTGACATACTTACTTTAGTAGAGCTTTCAAAAACGTTAGTCACTCTCTTCTTTTTGCAAAACTTATCATCATGGATATTTCGCCTAAACTACTGGCTTGGTTTAAATTATATCTTATGGGCAGATTACAAAAGGTTTCTTTTAATTTCTCTACGTCAAAAACTGTTCGAGCAAACTGTGGTGTCCCCAAGACAGTTATTTGGGTTAATTGTTATTTACCCTGTTTATATACGATTTGCCTTGGTTTTGGTTCATTTATGCGTGCTTATGTTTACGGACTGTGTGAAACCCTTAATATAATGTGTAAAACCCTCAATATAATGATTACCAGCATAGTATCAAATCGGTAAAGAAGTAGTTTTTTAAGTTTGCATTTCATGGTCTTAACTGGGACTCGAATCTTCGTTAATTTTCTTATTCTGACACACTTTTTTTTTTTAAAAACCTTCCTGTACCTCACAACCGTTGGGTTGTTTTCTTTTCATCTTTCATGTTTCACTAACTACTCTCTTCACGAACATTGTCGTGTTCTTTGACACGAACATTTTCATGTTCTTTGACAATCTGTAAACGACTTTTCTCACCTTATCTCTCCTCTTCCATCTGTCACTTATCTTCGATCTTTACCTTACAATAACCTACAACGTAGCCGGACATCGAACTGTTTACAAACCCATTCGACCACGATGGCTGTCCACCGGGTAGGTGATGTTCGGTTGCGGCATAAGTTTTTAGATTAAACTTACTTTTCTATAATTATTTGTTTTTAGCTTAATTTTTTTTTTGTGTAAAAATAAATTAATAAAGTAACGACGTTATTTATAAAAATCACTGTTTTTGACCGATAACTCCTATAGGAGCTATGTGATATAGTTATCCAATTTTAATAAAATTTGGCGCAGTCATTATTGACCAACACATATAAATTTAGTGGTCAAACTCCTTTCTGACGTGGCAGATATGTTTTTCGTAGCTCCTGATTTTGTATCAATTTTTTTTTATTTGTTGTAATTTTTAATTTATGCTAAATTTGTTGAAGCTATTGCTGCTGTATGTTGTTTGTGTTTAATTTTAATTATTTGTAATTTATTCTGGTGTTATTGTATTAGTTTTTTTTGTGTTTTTCTCTCTTTCTTGTTTCTGCATTTACTCCCCTCATCACCCTGATCGTGCGTTCAGTGATTGTGCTATTCTTCTGCTTCCCACTGTGTGCTTGTGTTCATCTCACTCTTTCGCTCCGCCTAGTCATTTTTGCCATGCCACCTCTCAAAACTTATTACTGTTTTTGCCGTTATATAGATAATTCTCTAGTGCTGCTTTTCAAGTTTTCTTATTATACTTCTGATTTTTTCAATTCTTTGGTTCATTATGGCTTTTGGTCTACCTGCTTGTAAGCATTGTGATCGTTAATCTCTCTTGCTGTCATACACGCATAGCAAACGTGTGGTGTAGGTGTATCCTCCCCCACGAATTGCTCCATAAGCCACACTACGCTAAACTAACGCATGCATTTCTCTTATCGCCTCTCCCAGTCTGCGCTTTTGGGTTTTATTATTAGGCCAATGCCCTCTTTTCGTTCGTAATTATCGTACTCAAGCTTCGTTTTATTCGCGCTTTCCCCCCCTTTTTCTTTTTTCCCCCCCCCCCCCCCTCCCCCCCTTAAAAAATATAATTGTGTTTGACCGTAAATTGTATGCTTTGATTTGGTTCGATGGGTCAGCACTATGCTTGGCTGTATATCGTAAGCTTTGATCGTAGCTCCGTCGGTTTGTGTATCGGCTTTATCTTGTATTTGGAATATTGTAGCGTTTGGAGTGTGTTGTTCGTTGCTTATTGCTTGTTTGTTGTGTAATACATTATTATTATATATAATGTATCTCACAAGGGGAATGCCGACATCACAAAAATGCACCGGTGTGATTACGAGCTTAACACCGTCACGTTTCGCATTAACTGTGCGCCGTTCTTCGCCATCCGAATGTTTCAACAACTCGCAAATGAAGTACAATCCAATTCCATTGGTTTTGTAATGCTTCACAGCGCGTTGGCAATGACCAAGGCATATCGTACTGCCTTCTTGCTCCTAAATCCAGGGTAGCCCCAGTCAAATCGGTCCCGTTGCCCCGCGTTAAGTTATGCGGAGCCACGCATCTAGTTGAACTGGCAGCTGCAGTTCTTCCACCTTTTCCGGTTGATTATGCAGCTATGCGCACAGTCTTCGGCTGGACCGTGTCCGGAGCGTGCCATTAGCACTCCTGCAAGGAGGTAGCATATATAACCAAATAGCCAACACAAGGGTTAAGGGCTGAGGGTGGGGAGTTTTCACCTCACACCGCTGTCCTTTTTAAGCGGGGCTTAGTTTTCGCTTTGAGATTAGGGCTAAGTTAGTTCATCACTGAAGTGAAATAAATGCAGGAAGTAAAACTTGTGTGCGTGAACAAATTTTGCGTAAAAAATTAAGACTAGAGGAAATTCATTTAGCAGCCCCCTAAAACAAGAAGGAAGTTCTGCCCCCTACTAAACAGAATGGATTGCATCACTTAGCCACTGTTTGATATAAATTGACACAATTCAAATCCAGCCTTTGAGTGTATTTTCGTGACTGCTTTGATGATATTCATGACTTCATACGCACTTGTTTTGGAATCGAGATAATCATATACGTAATGATTTGCCAATATGGCTTTTACTGCGTCCGATTGTTTATCTTTAAATTTGCTAGTATTGTAATTTTTAACAAATTAAACCAGAAATGGTGAGAAAGTAGTTCCAAACAACATTGCTTTCATTTGAAATATTGATGGCTCTCTTTCTTGGTCGAGATCTCTCCATAAAAACATTGTGCTGCAGTCTATAATTATTTTACATTCTGCAATGCTCACCTGATTGAACATTTCGCGAATGTCTGCTACGACTGCTACCGCAAGTAGCCGAAATCGTATCAAAATTCCTATTATAGACGTTGACCAGTCTGGACCAGTAAGTATGTTGGTATCGAGGGACGTACTGTTGCAAGTAGCCGCACACAAGTGCAACCTTGCCGGGCTTATTTGGGTTGATAACAGCAAAAAACCACTGTTTTAAAGAGTTGAGAACGTTAATGTCTGTTAATTGGGCAGCGTTACCTTTGTCCAATAGTTTTGTTATTTCGTTCTTATATGCTTCTGCGGTATCCTTATCTCTCAAAATGTTTTGCTCAAGACATTTGAGTCGTTGAAAGGCCATTGACTTGCTTTCTGGTAGTTTTATGTCATCCGATTTTCACGATAATCCAATTTCGTAGAACTTAACCTTTTGTTTAATTGAACTTTCGGCCTTTGCTATTGCTAACCGTTCTTCCACAGACAGTGTTTTGTCGATCTTTATTGTGCAGGCAACGAAGTTTTCAGTAACGAATTGGTGCTTAATCATCTGTCTATTGGCAGCAAGTTAAATGTGATTGTAGACTGGCTTGTGCTGGACCATGTACTACCCAGCCTAATTTGGTTTTAGACAACATTGGCCGTTGCTTATTACCATCTATAACGGCCCGTGCGGTAATTAATTTAGCATGGCGTTGTCCTATCAATACCACAACTTCGTGTTGTCTACAAATTCTGTTAGCTTCTTTTAGTCAAATTATTATGTTGGTATTTTTAGATCGTTGACCAACCAAACTCCATTTAGCTGATGTTTCGGACCGTTTTTTCCACTGATATTAATGGTTGCCGATTCCGCATCTGCCTCATATCTGTAGACACCACCTGTCCAAGTAAAAAAAAAAATGGTTTTGCGTCATCCTTTATGCCAACTTCTCTTGCTAAGCTCATTTCCATGATTGCGGAGGTGCTACCGTCATTCAAGAATGCGACCGTTTCTTTCGAGCCTTTTTCGACGTGTACTGTGCGTACCCTGAGACATTCGTGGTTGCAGCTAGATTTACTTGTATGTTTTGTGAGTAATTGGTTGTGAATCTTCCCACAATTGTCAATTGTGCAGGCTTGTCTTTCACTGCATTGGCTTTTATGGAGTTTAAAACTCCACGCATTGTTACGATTTACTAAATCCCATATCTTTTTAATATCTTCTTTTAAAATATGTTGCACTTGCTTAGAGGGTTTTTCCTCGCAGCAAATAAAGCAAATTGCTTTCGGTTTTGGCTTTGGTTGGTTTACCGCCTCTACTTCTAGTTGTTGGGATTGGCTTACTTTCAATTGCTCTGCGCGTGGCTATTGCTGTTTAACTGATGTTACCTTTGCGAAAAATGAGACAACCTGGATTAGATCTACTTGTCTATAAAACAAATGTGTTTTTTAATTAATCGTTATCTGTTTTTTTAGCTTAAGCTTTTCGTCGACTGATGTGATAGTTGACGTAAATAAATAAATAAAATTTCTAAAGATTTTATCAGGCTTCAAGTCATTTGTTCCAAATAAAAAATGAAACGTAGTTTTTTAATTTATTTTTTGCTCCGATATATTTCGGTTGCGCAGCGGCAACCGTCTTCAGGGCAACTACAATAGAATACAAGAACATTTAACAATTATGTGACATTTAACAATCTTGTAACATACATTATTAAACACGTCAGCACCGTTCGACGTGGAGTTAAGAACTAATTCTTCTCAAGTAAATGTCTGTATATGTGACCGCAGTTCTCGGTATCAGTCTTAAAGTTAAGTCGTGTGGCGCTCGGAGTATTGATGATATGTATCATCTCAATGATAAGCCTTTTGTTGTAATGCCGCTCTTCATCTAATATTGTTGTCTCTTTGAAATTCGGTACATGGCTACTAGTTGCACAGTGTGTCATTAGTGCTGTTTTTGGTGTGTCTGAATAATGTATCATTTTATACTCAGATTTGTGTTGGGAAATCCTAGTTTTTAATTTCGATTTTGTCGTCCCTATGTATATCTTATTGCACGGAATGTTTCCTTGTCCATTGCATGGAATTTTGTATATTACAATGCTTCTATTTGTCATCTCTATCTTAGATTTTGTTTTGTTGAATATATGTTTGAGGGTTTTGTCAGGTTTGTGTGCTATTTTTTTCCATTTGTCATAACATTTCGAATATAATAGTCTTTCTGATAATTTAGGTACATAAGTGACAGATAAGTAGGTTTTCTCATTCTTAGTTTTGTCAATTGGGAATTTATTTGTTTTGAATAATGTCTTGATTACGTTATCCGGAAACTCGTTGTCCTTTAAAATATTTATTATTTCCTTCTTTGTTTTTTCATGGTATATTTTATCCGAAATGTTTAGCATCCGTTTACTTTGAACAAATGGCCTGAAGCCTGATAAAATCTTAAGATAACAACACAAAGGTCGCAAAAACTACCACAATATATAAAATTCCCTTAAATTTTTTGGCAGTATACATATCCCATTTGGAAGCCGTTCAACTTGTTACTCATATCTCTCTGACAAAGACTTGCTTATTGTTCTGAGAGATATGTATTTAGCTAAGATTGCCTGGACCCTCTCATACGATTCTTCGTTACTATTGCGCTGTGCATCATATTGTTTCATAGATGGTCTCCTTGAATTGTCGCTAACTCAACTAAATCCCGTCAGGAATATTGAAGACTGATCACCAGATCTTGTATTTGTGTTGAATTCTTCCAACTGCGATGTTTCCAGGACTGATCTTTGAGTTATCCCTGAAGACAACTTTTATCCAATTCTGGATGTAACCATTCTCTTGGGGTTATGTCGCGGTATACCAACTCGATGCCTCCATCCCGATGTTGTCGCAAGATAAACTTTACTAAACTTAAAAAACTTCTGTTAACTAATGATTGGTCATATCGGTATACTTGCACTGATTTGGACTCTACTACTCTGTCTTGGAGTCCTTTTTCGATGTTTGTGTCCTACCTGTGATCCAAAGATGGTCTAATAGATCTATTAGGAGGAAGTCTTCTTGCTACTCACGTCAGTTATGTAACTTGAAGAACGTAAAATCGAGATGCTAAAAAAGTTTTGAAAATCCGGTAAAGCATCGAATTTTTCTCTTTATCTAGTTGCTCGTCGATCAAATTTTATAGCGCTGGGCATGTTATAGGGATGATTTAACAACCGACAACAGTGTACACGTCTAACTTGTTTTTTGAAAACAACAATGCTGACACTAATCAAGATATTGCCGATTTGCTTGCTGATTTTTTCAAAACAACTTATTCCTCTACAATTTGTCAGCGAATCCTTCCTTTGCTTATCACTTGAAATCGGGTAATTGCTTTTTAGACCCTGATGAGAGTTCGGTTCTTAGCGTGCTCTTAGTAGAGGCTTTATGTAAGCCAATACTTAAGTTGTTTATACTGCCCGTTACATCTTCCGTTTTCCCGTGTATCTAGAAGGAATCGTATAATATTCCTTTTCATAAAAACGGAAAAAATTCTGATGCCTCCAATTATAGGGATATTTGCAAATTGTCTCCCGCACCTAACTCATTTAAAAAAATAATAAGATCCCAATTGCAGCATTTTTATAGCTCAATTATTTCGTCATATCAACATGGGTTTAAAAAACGTAGATAGACAACTGATCTATTAGAATTTACATTTCACTCGATCAATGGATTCAAAACTGCTGTGCAAACTGACGTCATTTACACTGACTTCAGCAAAGTTTTTGAGTCTGATAATCATGCTCTGTGTTATGTATGTGACTCCTCTCTAAGCTGTTATCGTCGCGCTCTCAAATTGGTCTGTTAACAGGTGTACTTCTCAGTCGTTCTTTTAATTATTTCGGAACAACATCGGCTCACTTCCCTGCTACAACTACGAGAGAACTACTTCTACATACTTCAGCTACTACTGTAGGAACTAACCACTACTGTAGGAACTAACTACTACTACGAGAAAACTACTAATACTACTACTACTACACTACATTTTATTCTAAGTAACGATCGCTTTTCAGCTTTGTACTGTACTATTATAATATTGATAAACGCAATATATATAAGTTTGCACATTCACAAAATTGGCGACGAGGATATATATATATATTTGTGTATACAGTTACAATCGGTCAACCGAAAGCGAACAAAGCGACGCGAAAAACCGCATGCGTGCGGCGCCAACTTTTTATGGAATAAAGAAACAGTATTTTGCCAACACATGCCCTTGGAGACAGACATATAACGATTTTATTATTTAAATTATTTATTTTTTATTCACGTCATCTACCACAGCAGTCGACGATAAAGCTTAAGCTAATGTGTAAGTAAGCTTAGCCTTATACATAACTATACATCTCCGACCCGGTGGAGGTGTTTTATTTGCACAAGGTGCCAGCTATGCCCCGATTCACAGCCAATGTGGTCAGGGATGAGTTGCAAGTAATACGAAGTCCAAAAATTTTAGCGGTTTTGTTGTTTTAAAAAGGATGGCGCGAAGAGAAGAGACAGATAGATGAGGAGAAATAAGGTGAGAAAGGTTGTTAAAAGATTGTCAAATAACAAGAAAAGGTTCATGAAGAGAGTAGTTAGTCAGACATCTACTAAGGTGAAGAGGAAAAAGTTTCTGGTCCGACGTGAGTATACGACGTATTTAGTAAATTAGTAGAAATGATTTCATCGTTGATTAGTTTATGTAGAAAGAGAATGCCAAATAACATCATTATGAAGGTTTCACACTGGCGAGCAGTATTCTAGAGTAGGGCAAACTAACGAAGTGTACAAAATCTTTGTTACGTAGGGGTCATCAAATTCTTTGGCCCAAAGTATTATGTAGCCAAGAAGACTGCATGCTCTTTTGACAATTGAAGATATATGAAAGTTAAGTTAAGTTCTGGGTCAAAAATAACAGAACAGACCTAATAGAATAATGATCTAAGAACGGAGACAAACGACTGAATGTTATAAAAGAGCACTTTGAGGCATCGAGATGGGACTGCAAGTGCTGTTGGAAAGAAGGATCATTACGAATAACAAATCTTGACGTCATCCGCAAACATGAGCATTCATGAATGAGTCAGGGCAAAGGGCAAATCGTTTATTAACAGGGTAAATAATAGTGGGCCAGAACAGTTTTATATATTGAGGAACTAAAGGACACCTTTTGGGTTCTGCCAATAAGATACGACTTTAATTAAGCCAATAGTTTCGGGGAAAAACCCATTATGTTAAGTTTCGTGAGAAGCATAAAATGATCAACCGCATCGAAAGCCTTACTAAAGTCAGTATAAATAACATCAGTTTGACACTTTTTACCGAAGCCATGATGTACAAGGGTAGTCAATTCTAAAAGGTTGGTAAGCGACAACCGACCTTTCATGAAGCCATGCTGACAAGGAGAAATAGTGGATCTGGATAGGTGTTGAAGGGAAGACGTAATAATTTTCTCAAACAGCTTAGGTATTACCGAAAGTTTGGCAATGCCACGATAGTTAGAAATATCCGATTTGCTACCCTTTTTAAAAAGCGGAATAATAAACGACTCCTTCCAAATATCAGGGAAGCTACAAGTCTCACTCGATATAAAGAATAACCGAGATAAAGGCTTAGATAGGGTAAGAAGGAATACGTCATAGATGACAAGCTAGAGATAATACAGTCTTCAGTAATACTAGGAAAAAACATACAATTTAAATGTGGAATTGTGAAGGGATAAGGTGTGGGATCCGAAGCAGTAGTAGAATAAGTCGACTAAAAGATCTGCAATATCTGAATCATTATTAGCAGTCTGGTCATTAAGTCTGAAGATGGAAGGTAGTAAATTAGAGCGTCTATTGGAGTTAACAAAGTTATAAAATCTTTTGGAGTTCTTATAAAATACAACCTTACAACGATTGATATAATTATTTTAGCATTGAGTATTTAAAAGAACACAATAATTTGCATAGTCAAGTCGCGAACCAGTTTTTCCAAAATATATCTTTTAAAATATCTCCATTTAATGTTACGGAGACTAGATAGCCCACGTAGATAAGTAGATCTGATATGGTCAGCAGTTAACAATAAAGACCTAGTTCATCAAGTTGCTATAGTTAGCTTCTATCAATAAAGACGTAATTTGCTGACCTAACACTATGTCGAACTATGCACTAGTGAGCTATCTAGTTTTACTATAAAAGAAATGCATTATTCTTTGTAAGATCAGATACCAATTGTAGCTACATCGGGTGTGCATCGCTGTGTCTTTGGCCCCCATCTCTACCTTTGTAATCTCGCTCCGAAGTCCACCCAATTTATGTGTTGGTTGCGACGACTATTAGTCACTGGTTTATGTGCTTGTGCCTATTTGATTATAAATAAATAAACAATTAATAAATTCAAGAAATACTAACGTCTTTCATTGAACATTTTGGTGACCCCGACATTGGCGGCTCCAAGTTGAAAGAGTTACAGACTTGGTGAAACCGTCATCAAGTGAGAATTGGTTTGGTTAACTCAGGCGACCAATCTCTCAACAACAAGGAAACTGGTCAACTAGGCGACTACTTTCTTTGCACGCTTTGGACACAGAACAATCCTAAGCGAGGGCACAAATTGATGAACATTTCACATCAATCTAAGGTCCCGACTAAAATCAATTGATTAACTTGGCAATCGTTGCGTAGCCACTTTGGCGACTAAAACAATTGATTGAAAAACTAGGAGTTAGTTTTCCGCAACGGGGTAGCAATGCAAACCCATTGAATAAAAGTTGATCACTAGGCGATGGTTTCACTGTCGTGGCGTTTATCAGTGTAAAAGAATAGGTATATTGGAAATAAAAATTAACTATTGGTAACGCACAAATCAAAAGACGACTTCGATTTATTTCTTATTATTATTTGTGCTACACTTGACCAATTTTAGGAACGAGTCGGAGCGTTCCCTGTCTTTGACAAAATAAATAAACTCCCATCGGGTCAAGTACTAGTACAAATAAGCAATTACATAAGAATATAAAAACATGGAGGAGTTTTATAAGCAGCAGACAGAACGAGGAGAAGCAATTCAGGCTTTCATTCGGAATACCAAAAAGGATTCTTTCGCCAGGAAAATGAAGCCATCTTATTTCGAGGAGAAACTTGAGCTCCCGGAATACGTGTGGGAGAACTTCGAGAAAAGTCATAAGGAGTTAATGGACAAATTAAACAACGTGCCAACAAAAGATCACTACTTTGTAACGGACTTTTCAGCAAAATGAAGGCCGTTGTAACTAACATAGTGGAAGATTGGAAGGACCATTTGGCAAAGATAAAATTAGAGAGACAAGCTCGCCAACGAGAAGAATAGCGAGCCGGGATCAAACCAGTGGTTCGCAAACAAAGTGCGCTGCTGGATTCATTGTCCAGGACATTAAGTCAAATTGTGGCTGAAGAAAAAAAGAACTACAAATCGGTAGTCGACAAATTATGGAGGCAAATTGAAGAAATTATGAGATTCATCGGCTAGCGGAAAATCCAGCCGAAGCAGGATATAATATATCTACGATTGTAGCCGCAGAAAATACAATGCTAAAATTCTGTGTGGCACCAGCAGAAAATGTGGTAATACAATCACCGTCTGTATTGCAATCAATACAATCATTGCAACTACTCAAAATTCCCATTCCAAAATTTGATGGGGATTACCTGAAATGGCAACAATTTCATGACATCTATAAAAAGGTGCTTCATGCGTCAAATGTGTCCACAATAGAGAAAATGTGGTACTTAAAATCAAACATTTCTGGAGAAGCAGAGAGATTGATACGGCACCTGGAATAAACAGAAGCCAATTACAACACTGCTTGGTCAGTGTTGCAGGAACGATTTAATTATAAAAGAGTTCTAGTAACAGCCATACTGGCAAAGCTGTTTGATCACCCAAATGTGGGAAATGACGCAGCTTCTATAAAGAATTTGCATGATAATATTTTTGAATCATTGCAAGCTTTAAAAAATGTAGGCGTTAATATGGAATCGTCAGATGCTGTCATAATGTTTGATATGACAAGGAAATTGGATAGATTCAACCACGCACTATATGAGCAATCTCTGTCCGACACCAGGGAGCTACAGGAAGTAAAGGATTTCCTATCATTCTTGGAACAGCGCTTCCTAACATTAGAGGCGATTGGGAAATCAAGAATCGAAAATCGCAGCATTGAAAAACTAAACCCAAGAAACCCATGCGCGGCAGCGCAACAGTTCCTTGTGTGCTCTCTGCAAGAAGGCAAAGCACAAACTCTTCCAATGTGAAAAGTTTAAAATGAAATCAGCAGCAGAGCGGCTTAATTGGGTACAGAGACACAAATTGTGTGTTAATTGCTTCAAGCCGGACCATATGGCTAAAAAATTGCTCTTGGAGGGGATGCTTCAAATGCGATAAAAAAACATAACACAATGTTGCATTTGGAAACAGGCAACCAAGTTGCTACATCTGCGTCTGCAGTTTCTGCTTATGGAATTAGCAGAAAATACACTCTATTGGCAACGGCCAAGGTAGTGGTGAAAGGGATCAATGAAAGGAAAGGAGAGTTTCTAGCACTCCTAGATAGCGGCTCACAAGTAAACCTCGTCTCAGAGAGGCTAGTAAAGAAGTTATCGTTAAAAATTAACGAGACTCATGTGCATATAAATGGAGTGGGTGGTCAACCACAGATAAGCAAGGCGCGAGTAAGCTTGGTTGTACGTTCAAGATACAACAAGTTCGCAATGCTAGTTGAGGCATTTGTATTGCCACACATAATAGGTGACCAACCTACAGAACAAATAACGCAGAAAGTCAAATTGCCAGACAACATTCAATTAGCTGACCCAACATTTGATAAGCCAGGAAAAATTGATATGCTGTTGGGAGCTGATAATCACTATGCTATACTGCTACCAGAAAGAAGACGGGGCAATCGTAACCGTCCAACATTACAAAATTCAGAGTTTGGATGGATTATTGCTGGCAGAATTAATATGTCAACGTCAGCTTCAATCACATGTATGGTAGGCATGACGAATCCAGAGGAATCTCTAGAAAGATTCTGGCAGCTAGACACACTAGAGCCAATGAAGAGGTACAGGAGTCCGGAGGAAGAGTATTGTGAAAAATTCTTCCTCGATAACCTACACACGGCGGCGGACAATCGACTGATTGTAAAGCTTCCATTTGCTGAAAAGGCTTCATCTCTTCGAGAATCTCGGGAAGTAGCCATAAGAAGATTCATGTCGTTAGAGAGGCGAATGAGCCCTGACATAAAAAAGGAGTATGTAAAATTTATGTCGGAATATGAACAGCTCGGACATATGAAGCAGGTAATGGTGGAACAAATTCCCAAGAACCATTACTTTATACCGCATCACTGTGTACTAAAGCCAGAAAATACCACCACCAAGTTAAGAGTGGTATTTGATGCGTCATGCAAAACGTCGTCAGGAAAATCACTGAACGACATTTTATATCCTGGACCAGTTGTACAGAGTCAACTCTTCTCAATTCTTCTGCGGTTCAGGACACACAAATATGTGTTCACTGCCGACATTGAAAAAATGTATCGTCAAGTTTGGATAAACCCTGCCGATCAATTCAATCAGATGATTGTGTGGAGAGAGGATCCAAGTTAAGAACTAAAGTTTTATCGTTTAAAAACGGTAACTTATGGAACCACATCAGCCCCATATCTAGCGACGAAGTGTCTGGAATATTTGGCACTGAAAAACATGGAAAAATTGTCGTCTGGAGCATTAACATTAAAAAATGACTTTTATGTTGATGACTGTCTCACAGGAGCAGACAGTTTACCGGAAGCCCTGCGAATAAGACAAGAGCTGCTAGAAATCTTGAGACCTAATCTACGAAAATGGTGTTCAAATAGCAGTCAGCTTCTAAAGGAAATTCCAAAGGAAGATACCATTGCTGACATCAATCTCGGTGACACACTCGAACAAACAAGTGTCAAAACATTGGGAATCAATTATGTGGAAAGGCTCAAAAACATACAAAAGGGATAACCAGAAGAGTGGTACTATCTGAAGTCGGTCAAATCTTCGATCCTCTAGGACTGTTCGCACCGGTAGTGGTAAGAGCGAAAATGTTTCTTCAACACGTTGCTAAAGAACGACTTGAGATGGATGGTGACCTGCCGCCGTATTTGAAGAAGCATTGGGAAGCGTACCGAGAGGATGTACAGGCACTAAACCACATGAAAATTCCAAGGCATATTTTTGATGGCAATGTTCCTACTACAAAGGAACTATTTGTTGATGCATCAGAAAAGGCTTATGGAGCGGCAGTTTATGGCCGATCAACCTTTAAAAAGGGCCAAGTTTCGGTCAGATTGTTGTGTGCCAAGTCAAGAGTGGCTCCCCTTGAAAAGCAGACACTGCCCCGGCTGGAACTATGTGCAGATGTACTTGGAGCTGAACTTACGGATAGAGTACGACAGGATCTTCAATTAGGATCGGAAAGTGTTGAATCATTTCTCTGGTCAGACTCAACAGTAGTACTCTCTTGGATTAATTCACGGGCATCACATTTCCACACTTTTGTGGCTAATCGGTTGACCAAAATACATGCAGTATCGCATCCAAGGCAATGGCGTCATGTGTCATCAGCGCTCAACGCAGCAGATGTTCTGCTCGAGGCATGTCAGCAGCCCAGCTTAGCACACATACATTATGGACCACTATTTTTGCATGGACCACAACGTGGCTGGCCAGCACAATTTAAGCATACAGAGCACACAATGGATACCGCTGAGAAGAAAACCAAGGTACTCAGCATGGTGACTGCCACTGCCAACAACACGAGTGAATGGATATATACGGTAAATCACAGAAATTCATTTTACCGGCTACAGCGAATAGTGGCGTATGTGCTACGGTTTTTGTACAAGCAGAACAAGAAACCAACGGCTCATTTAAAGTTGGAAGAGTTAGACCGAGCACGTGTGGTAATTATTAAGCAAATTCAAGAAACAGGATTTGCATATGAATTACGACACTTAAAGAAACGACCTGATCAACCGTTATATCGCAAAAACACGGTGGCAACATTGCCACTAATACTGGATGAACATTCAATCATACGAGTAGCAACTCGGCTACAACAAGCACCAGTATCAACGGAAACAAGGAATCCATATCTCATGCCGTATAATGATCCGGTGGTAAAAATGATACTACGGAAACTTCATGAAGAGAATCTTCATTGTGGACATGATGCATTGCGCGGAATAGCTCGGCAACAGTACCACATCATCAAGGTGAAACCAATGGTCCGGAATCTGATCCAGGGCTGCGTAGTATGCACCAAGCACCGGCCTCAGTTCTTCAAACAAGTCATGGGCGACTTACCTGAGCATCGGGTAACTCAGAATATACCCTTTCTCAACGCCGGAGTAGACTATTGTGGACCATTCTGGATCCACCATAAGGTTCGGGGAAAACGTCCCGACAAAGCTTACATTGCAGTATGCTTTGCAACCAAGGCAGTACACTTGGAGTTGGTTGGAGACCTGCCCACCTCCTCATTTGTGGGCGCCCTTCAGCGCTTTATTGGGCGCAGAGGAAGATGCCAGACATTATACTGCGATAATGCAACAAACTTTGTTGGAGCAAACAACCAACTTAAGGGGCTGACCGATACAATACACTCAGAAAAGGCAGCAGGCACTATCAAGGAGTTTTGCAAAAGGAGTGCAATTCAAGTTCATACCACCACGATCTCCACATTTCGGAGGATTATGGGAAGCTGCGGTAAAATCCGCTAAGCATTTACTGTTGAAAAACGTATCGACAGCAAACTTAACGTTTGAGCATCTGGCTACCATCATTGTCAATGTCGAAGCAATGTTGATCTCTCGTCCGTTAACCCCAAACTCAGACGATCCCAACGACTTGACAACTCTAACCCCAGGCCATCTATTGATCGGAGAACCATTAGTGGCGCAACCAGATGCAGAGCCAGTAACACAGCGATCGATTCCAGAGCAATGGAAATTAGTGCAACGGCTTAAGCATACATTCTGGACACAATGGTCTTAAGAGTACCTACAAGAATAGCAGGGTCATCTAAATGGAAAATGTCAATGTCAATGTCAAAGAAGGCATGATGGTAATTTTAAAGGAGGATAATGTGCCAATCTTACAGTGGCCAATTGGACGAATTGTTAAATTATATCCAGGCCTACAAGCGGGCTATCCATAAATTGGCTCCCTTGCTTAGAGAGACGGGGATAAAACGTAAAATCGAGGCAGATGACATAGGATCGAATTCCCAAGAAAACCCTGGTATCGAGGACACCGCAGAACCAGAGACAAAAAGACGTTTGTCGATCGGTCTGGCACCGTTAGCAATGACCATCTGCCTAATGATGTTGTTACTTCCTCTGGTATTTGCTCAAAGGACTAACTCGATTCAACCCCAAACCAGGCATATACTATGAAGTATTGGCACAGGAAGGATGGCAACGTCTGACTGGACTATTGTGGCATTTTACGATCTCGAACCATATTGGGCCGACCTGAAAACATTTTCAGACGGATTAGTAAAGGTTTGAGCATGTCAACTCAGAGCTCCGGCAGGAAATGATCTCCTTCACATAGAACGCCAACGACGATCGCCGTTAGATATAAATGGAAACATTGCGAATGGCTTATTTGGTGTGCTGGACTCAAAATATGCAACAGAGATGTCAGGCACCATAAGAAAGGTTAAATCAAATAAAGACTACTTATTGAACTTGCTGCAAAATCACACATCTGTAATTGACTCAACGATAAATATCATTAAGCGAGACGAAGCCACGATTGAAAATCAGATGAATCTAATGGAACTACAAATGAACGATATGAACAAGGTCCAGGACAATGCAGTAAGGGCATTGCAATGGTACATCACGCTAACTACTCAGATGACAGTTATTGCAGGGAATTTGCAACGAATTCAAACCGAAATTTCCCGAGTATTTACAGATGCCCATCATAGCAAAATAAGCCCGTTACTACTATCACCAGGCCAGCTTCGGGAACATCTGAACCAACTTAAGAGACATCTTCCGTTTGGTTTGGATTTGCCAGTTCCAGATAACGATGTCTTGCAATTATATGGCTTAATGAAGGCACAAGGCGCAAACAATCATGTGATATTTAAGGTCACGTTTCCATTAGTGGCAACGCAGGCAGTGCAACTGTATAACCTGGTACCCATTCCAGCAATTGGAACTCATGGGATTGTAATCATGAACATTAAAATTCCCCTCATTGCTGTCAATACATTGGGCTCTCAAGAGCCGATTTGGAACAATGTCACCAGCTCAACAACGAGCAATATATCTGTTTTGATAAACAAGCGACGTTTACGGCTTATAGCAACTGTGAGTTCCAGCTATTCAAAAATACAAAATCATCAACCTGTCAAATACAACACACAAACAGGTCATTTGTCTGGTACGACATGTATCACAAAAATCAGTGGATTTTTGCCACCACCAGAACAATTGAACTCGAAGTGACCTGTGACGATAATATACAAAGTGTCACTATCAAGAAGACTGGATTGTTAACTCTAGACGCGACGTGTACAGCAAGGAGTTCTGCTATACGAATAACAGGTCACCGTATTACTACGACAGACACAATGAAATTGTCATATGTCCGATTTGGCAACTTCAGCATTGGCCCAACAAAAGTAGCGCCAACAACAACACAATTCACGAAGATGCAACTAAGCTACGACGAAATAAGCAACATTCAAGGAAAACTGGAAACTAAGCAAAACTGGAAGTTACCAGAAGACCCCCAGCCAGCCGGCACACCATGTTATCGTCTCCTACGAAGCACTAACTATACCATTGGTTCTTGTGATGGTATATGGAATAAGGAGATGCTCCCAAACCCCAAGGCACAATGGTCCAGAGCAGACAACCGTGAGGATCGTCAATCCTATACCGACTCCCGCTGCAGCAAACCCAGCCCCCAGCAATTTTGATTATAAATAAATAAACAATCAATAAATTCAAGAAATACTAACGTCTTCCGTTGAACAAACATCTACGTCGAAAAAACTGTGATGTTATTAAATGAATTAGTAACGGAATTGAAAGAAATAATAACTTCAATGGAAGGGTGATAATGATCTTCAGACTTTACAAGGGGCTGTGAAATACAGAACTAGCAGTAGGATCCGAGACAAAAACAAGTACTTGGACTTTTTTGGAACATATGAACCAGAAACGGCTAAGGACATATCAATTGGCACAACACTTGAACACAGCTTCGAGTTGAAAGCAATGAGTACTCCCCCGCCACGACGACCAACATGATCAAGCCTATAAGAAATAAAGTTAGTAGAAAGAATTTCCTTATCCAAAACAGAGGAGTTAAGCCAAGTTTCAGAGAAAGCTATTATGTCAGCCGAAAAGGTTTGGCTATCACAGAATAATTTCGAGAGCTTAGTAAGATGTCCTCTTACGTTTTGATAATGAATGCAAAGACTAGACGTTATTAGTTTTTTGAAGCAGTCAACAAAGAAGATAAATTAGGAAGGTGAACAGGTAATGGACGGGAGCGCTTATTGGGCGCAAACTCGTGTACAACTGAGCCCTCTGGCCCAAAATAAGGGTCTGTTTTTTTAAAAGAGGATATTTCGCGAGGCCTAGAAAACTCAAACTTTTGAATTAAAACCTTAGGAAGGCATATATTACCAATATGAACTGTCATAGACGTCTCAAAAATATCTGGAGGGATACTTAATTGTTTGCGATGAGGGACTACAGTTAGTGGAGGGGCATTGGAATCCACAAGTGAGAGTGACAGCTAGCACAATCCTGTAATTGATCAGGATACATTAAGGTACACCAGGGCTTGTACTGGGTACTTCAATGTGAAAAGAAGAGCATAAAGAGGGACAAGAAAATGGTGTAGGAGAAAATGTAATAGAGAGCGCTGACGGCTGCTTATGAGGCAACTAAGGGTACATTTCTTGGGCAACTTCTCAGAAGGTGGAACGAACTTGATTTGCGACTATAAATGTACGCTATGGTCACACTTATTAAACAGTTGTTTGGCCAGTTTGTTTAAGAAACAAAATTTTAAACGAAGATCCCTGTAGTTACGGCTAAAATCTAGCTGCGGGCTGGCACAAGATGGGCAAATCCAGCGCATTGAGCCAAGCTGAGTCTTATATTGTGTGGACGTTGACGCGTACAATGCGAAGTACGTTCAAGTGGCCCATACGACATAGCCTGATTCGCGCGAGCCCAAGCAGAGCGCTGTCCACCTCCCGCCCGACCGACCGTGGGGCGCAGCCGTATATCGGACGGCACGATCGATTGGACAAATACAAATATGACGGACAAACAATTAAAAATATGATTAACTACAGCTAATTACGAGCTAAATGTGCTAAAATGGAGGTTTTCACAAGAGAAAGAGAGGCTTCTGATCTGATTACGGGATACAGAACATTGTAATCAGAACTTAGGACTCGAAAAGGTTCATGCAAAGAATAGTTAGAACTACAATGTTTTAAGGATAGAGGAATAAAATTTCTAGTAGGTCTACGGGGGCACAGATAGGTTTAACTGGTTCAATAGCTCAGGAGAGTCTATTTCACCTATTAAAAGTTTATGAATAAAGATAGCACCAAGCATTAATCTACGATTAATTAATGAAGGAAGATTGATTAAAAGAAGCTGAAGAAGAACTGGAGTATGATGGCAAATTGACATTGCGATCCCAATTTAGACCGCGAAGAGCAAATAGCAAAAATTGCTTTTGAACAGATTCAATTTTACTTTGGTGCGTCTCATATTGAGGTAACCATATGCAAGATCCGTACTCTAAGATAGGACGGATTAATGAAGTATACAGAAGTTTGGTTGTGTACGGATCGTCAAACTCTTTTGACCATCGTTTCACAAACCCAAGATCATTCATAGCTTTATTAACTGTAGCAGAAATATGAGGATTAAAGGTTAATTTATGGTCCATAAGAACACCTAAGTCATTGATAATATCTAATCTCTCTAAGGCAGTGTCGTTAAGATAATAAGTTGCTAAGTATGGAGTGCATCTATAAAAAGACATAACTTTACATTTAGAGCCGTTAAGGTTTAATAGGTTGGTTTCACACCAACTCTGAAGGTTATTAAGATCCGATTGAAGTAGGCAAGAAGTTGATATGTCGTTAAAACTGAGGTAAAGCTTAACATCATCCGCGTACATAAGCACCCGAGAATGTGACACTACCAATGGAAGATCATTGATAAAAAGAGTGAATAGCAATGGACCCAAATGACTACCCTGAGGTACTCCAGAAGTCACTTGGATGGTCTTAGAAAATGACTTAAAGAGGACCTTTTGTGTACGCTTAGAAAGGTATTGAAGAATCCAATCAAGCAAAAGGCTGGGGATGCCAAGTGCGTTTAACTTATATAAAAGCAGAGTGTGATTAACAGAGTCAAAGGCCTTGCTGAAGTCAGTATAAATGACATCAGTTTGCACGGCAGTCTTAAACCCTTTGATTGAGTGAGATGCAAATTCTAATAGGTTAGTAGTTGTCGATCTACGTTTTTTAAACCCATGTTGGGATGACGAAATGATTGAGCTACAAAAATGCTGCAATTGAGACGTTATTATTTTCTCAAATGCTTTGGGTATGGCAGACAGTTTAGAAATACCCCTATAATTGGAGGCTTCGGACTTTTTCCCCTTTTTATGAAGAGGAATAATATATGATTCTTTCCAGATAGGCGGGAAGGCGGAAGATGTAACGGACAGTGTAAACAACTTAAGTATTGGCTTACATAGGGCCTCTGCGCAAAACCTTAATACGCAGCCTGGTATTCCATCAGGGTCAGGTGCATATATTGGTTTGACGGAACTAAGCACGCTAAGAACCAAACTTTCATCAATCACAGGGTTTAAAATGCAATTAGACGATTGCAAGTGGTAAGGAAAACGAGGATTTGCTTGATAAATCGAATCCGCAATTGCCTGATCATTGTCAGCTTTATTGTTTTTATAGCGGACGTTGAGGATACTATACGCAGTACTTTCAAGTGGCCCCTACGACACCAGGACAAAGCTTTTTACGCGCGAGCCCAAGCAGATACCTGCCCACCTCCCACCCAACCGACTGAGGGGTGCAGCCGTATAACGCACGGCACGAATCGCGTGGACAAATACACAATAGAAAAAACAGACAAACAAATAAATAAAGAATACTATAGCTATCTATTAACTATATGGGATAAGATAGAAGTTTTAATCATATTAATAGAAAGCTCTGAGCCAATTACAGGGAATAGAAGGTTGTAATCAGAGCAGAGGACCCTAAATGGTTCATGCAGGGCATAGTTAGAAGAACAACGACTAAGGGATAAAGGTATCAAAGGATGTCTACTCCGTCTACATGGTACCGACAGATTTACCTGAGCTAATAACTCAGGCGAGTCGATATCACCAATTAGGAGCTTGTGCATAAAAATAATACCAAGCATAATTCTACGGTTAGTTAGAAAAAGGAAGGTTAATCAAGAGAAGTCTACTAGAATACGAAGGCAATTGACATTGCGATCCCAGCTTAAGCCACGAAGAGCAAATAGCAAGAACTGCTTTTGAACGGATTCAAGTCTAATCTGGTGCGACTCACATTGAAGTGACCAAATGCAAGATCCATACTCTAAAATAGGACGGACAAGCGAAGTAAAAAGAACATTAGTTGTATAGGGGTCATCAAATTCTTTTGACCATTATTTAATGAAACCCAAGGCACTCATGGCCTTTGCGACCGTGGTGGAAATATGGGTGTTAAAATTCAACTTATGGTCCATAAGTACGCCTAAATCATTCATATAATTTAGACGTTCTAAAGGACTATTGTTCAGAAAATAAGTGACCAGTTGAGGAGAGTTACGAAAAAAAGTCATTACCTTACATTTGGTAGTGTTAGGATTTAGTAGATTAAACTAGCACCAGGATTGAAAGTTTTTAAGATCAGCTTGTAGCCGACTAAATGAATCTGTATCTTTATAAGTAAGACAAAGCTTGACATCGTCAGCAAACAAGAGCACATGCGAATGAACAATGACGGATGGAAGATCGTTAATAAATAGTGTAAAAAGCAGAGGGCCAAGATGACTACCTTGAGGTACACCAGAAGTCACAGGAATGGAATCGGAAAAAGGAGACTTAAAAAGTACTATCTGTTTTCTATTTGTTAAATATTCTCGAACCCAAGAGAGGGAAAGGTGTGGAAACCCAATATCGCTCAGCTTAGAAAGTAATAGGGTATGATTAACGGAATCAAAGGCTTTGCTGAAGTCAGTGTATATGACATCAGTTTGTTTACCATTTTTGAACCCCTTGATAATTATTGATGTAAATTCTAAAAGGTTAGTGGTTGTAGATCTACGTTTCACAAACCCATGTTGAGATGGCGAAATAATAGATCTGCAAAAATGTTGCAATTGAGAAGTTATAATTTTCTCAAAAGCTTTCGGAATAGCGGACAATTTTGAGATACCTCTATAGTTAGAGGCTTCGGACTTTTTGCCATTCGACGGACAATAGAAACAATTTTAAAAGTTGTTTTGAAAAAACTTGCAAACATATCGGCAATAGCCTGATCAGTGCTCGCTTTTTTATTTTCAAAAGACAAAAAAGATGGGTGCCCGGAGGTCTTATGTTTAGAATTGACAAAATTATAAAATTGTTTAGGGTCAGAAGAAAACTGAAGCTTATACCGCTGAAGATAATTCTTATAGCATTGTGTATTAAGCATCATGAATTTTGAACGAGCGACTGTATACAGAGCATAATCTGAAACTTCTTATAATATCGTGTCTTCACATTTTTCAAATGGGATAAGTCACGAGAGAACCAGGGAGGTTTGTTAAGCCGCTCCAGCCTACCAAGAGGCACACAATTATCAAAGAGTGAATTCAGAGTATCATAGAAAAAACGAACAGCTGAGTTCATATCACTACAATTGTACAGATAAGACCAATCGGTAGCTGTAATGTGTTCATTAAGGGTGACAAAGTCAGTCTTACGAAAGCACCTAGTTAGAGGTAACTCATTTGAACCAAGTAATGGTGAAAGCAAGGGCAAATCAATTTTTAAATTTAATGTAGGATGAAATTTGTCTTCTGGAAGAACAAATGGTTCGATCCTAGAAACCTCACAATAAGAAGTATCCAATACAAAAATAAGATCTAACGATTTTCCATTAGAGTTTAAGACAGGATTGACTTGGGATAAAGATAAGCCTAGAAGGCCGTCAATAAAGTCATGTGACAAAAAGGGCAGCAACATGGTAGATTCATCTGTTAGTGACCATACTAAAGCGGGGAAATTAAAATCACCTACAACTATGAGCACGTCTTGACTGGAAACTAAAGAGGAGACAAACTGAATTGCGTCTAAATGATTGAAATATACCACCATGTCTGACAATGGTGGAATATAGGAACAAGTAATAAAAGCATTAAAAGATTTAAAATTTACTTTAACACCGACAAACTCAATCTCCTGGGTACTAGAAAATTGAATCATTTCAGATGATAAAGCAGCATCAACAGCTATTAGAACGCCACCACCTATGCGAGAAATCCGGTCACGTCTGAATATAGAAAAGTTTGTGGAAAACACCGATGCATCAGCAATATCAGATTTTAGCCACGTCTCCGTAAAAGCTAGAATGTTATGCTCAAAAGAAAGACTATCTACATAGAGATTAGGAAGTTTGGATTTCAGTCCTCTAACGTTCTGGTAGCCCAGGTTAAGGGACGAAGCTAGTTTTTTGACACACCAGCAGATGCTGATGTGGCAGGAATAGTATTAGTTGTTGTTGTTGGCAAGCGAATCGGTTGCCGATTTTTTCTTTTTACAGTATATTCCTTAACTATTATACGTTTCGGCCAAAAATCTTCTCGACATATAGTGTTGAAGATATTGGCAGAAACACTAATTTCAAAGGACAAAATGCCCCGAGAATAAGAAAATTTAAACTTCTCCACCGCAATATTCGAGACGTTAACTTTCTTCCGAATATAGGCTATTACATCATCAGATGTGACAACAGGGTCTAGCGTAGAAACAAATATATGTTTCTTTGGTGGTATGCCAACGAGAGGCCGCGGTCCCGAAGCGTCAGCACTAGCAGTAACGTTGGACAAGTCACCCACTGCAGCAGTCAACTTGTTTACGGGGCCCTCAGTACTTTTAGAACTATCGGCAATTTCCATTGCTAATTGCCCGGACACATCGGACACTACAATAGGCATCGTTTTTAAGAGATCATTCCCAGGTGATACCGGTAATTCCTTACTAATAGAATTCACAACCGGGCTCTTCAACGATATCAACTGCTGTACATTAGGAGTGGACGGTGCATGAGACCGGTCGGGGACGATAAGAGACGCTGGCGGATCTACAGATACTGAAACACCCCAAGGACTGGTCCTTTTACGTTTCGGAGACTCATTCATAAGCGATAAACTCCTGAACTGAGTCTCCACCGCATTAAACTCCGCTTGGAGTTTATTAAAACCTGCCCTTAAAGTGTCAAAACTATCTCTAGTCCGCCTCATGAAAGAGCCCATCTCATTCTCGACCCCCCGGCAAGCATCACATACATATTTTAACCCACCGCCTTTAGCAATAGACTCCTTGATTCTGCCTGTGTAACCTGCACACTTAACGTGAACCGCATTGTCACACAGCCAACAAAGAATATAATCATGGGAGTCAACCGGATTAGTGGCAACTATGCAATTATTTCTTGAGCAGACAACCATTTTATCAAAAATTAATTAATTTAATTAAAAAAGCAAATACAAAAAATAAAAATTCTAAAGGTTAAAAATCTGTGTATAAGAATTTACTGACCAGTTCTGACACAAGGGTTAATGTGCAGAGTAAGCCTTTAACACTAAAGAAAAGAAATTACAAAAATACACAAAAACAAAAACACGTATCACGGAGTCACGGGTAGGCAAAAGACGAGAGCGCAAATCAAACAAGAATAGGAAAGAGCAGGAGAGCGCGTCAAATTGAACACATGCAATAACAATTTGTACGCAAGAGCGCGAGAGTTAGTTAAAACGGTAACGACACAAAAGCAAAAAGAGACAAACAAAACAACAACACCGCTAACGCAAGTATTGCTGTAAGTTTTGATTTTATTTAAATTTAAACAAATACACAAAAGCGGCAGCAAGAATTCGCGAAATGAAAATAAAATTCGGATGCTGGAAATATTAGCCGATAATGAATTTATGTACAAGTTATAGAAAAGAAGTTAATCGCGAGAAAAAAATAAAAGTTGATAAGCGCAAAAAAAAAACACGTCCGTTCTCTGCAACGAGTGAAAATTTTTTTTCGAAAGACACGTAAGACGGGTGCACTGATGTCTTACGTTTTCCATTGACGAATTTATAAAATTGCTTGGGATCGCGAGAAATCCTAAGTTTACATCTGTGAAGATAATCCTTATAGCATTGTGAATTCAGCACCGTAAAATTTGAACGAGCAACTACGTATAGGGAAAAATCCGATGCTTTACCGGATTTTTTAAATCTTTTATAGCATCTCGATTTTACGTTTTACAAGTTACATAACTCACGTGAGAACCAAGGAGGTTTATTAGACCATCCTTGAGTCACACGCGGGACACCAATATCAAAGAACGACTCAAGAGTTTTATAGAAGACAGAAATGGCAGAGTCCATATCCGTGCAAGTATACAGATATGTCCAACCATTAGTTAACAAGAGTTTTTTAAGTTTAGTAAAGTTTGTCATGCGAAAACATCGGATTGGAGGTATCGAGTTATTATGTCGAGACATAACCCCAAAAGGAAGGTCAATGGTTACATCCAGAGTTGGATGAAAGTTGTCTTCAGGGAAAACTAAGGGATCAGTCCTGGAAATATCACAGTTGGAAGAATCCAACACAAATACCAGATCTAGTGATCTGTTCCGACTCTTCCGGACAGGATTTATTTGAGTTAGGGATAACTCAAACAGACCATCTATGAAACAATGTGACGAGGAAGGCAATAGTAATAAAGAATCATATGAGAGGGTCCATGAGGAAACATGTTGAATAGCTTCCAAATGGTGAATGTATACTGCCAAGTCGGACTGTGGTGGAATATACGAACAAGTAATATAGGCAGAAAAAGAATTAAGAGAAATTTGAACACAAACAAATTCAATCTCCTGATTGGAAGACTGTACAATTTCAGACGAGAACGCCGAATCAACAGCGATCAAAACACCACCACCATTACGGATAGTCCGATCATGTCTATTAAATATTTTGAGGGGAAAATTGAAGCATCGGCAATATCAGGCTTCAGCCAAGTCTTAGTAAAGGCAATAATATGAAAGTCAAAAGCTAAACTATCTAAATAGAGTCTAGAGAGTTTAGACTTTAGTCCCCGCACGTTCTGATAGACCAGAGTTAGGGACGAAATTAGTTTTTTGACTCGCCAACAGGTGCAGACGAGCCTCTTGTGATATTGGCAATATTCCTGGAAACGGATGTTTGCCCGGACGGTTCGGAAACTACCACCAATATCGTGTTAGAAGGTGGGATACTTTCACCAGGGGAAATGGGAAGAGACTCCACACCTTCCAAAGCCGGACTCCTAAACGATATCAGCTGCTGTATATTTGGTGACATAGGGTCATTGTCGGAAGCCGGAACTGGTAGAGAACGATATGCTGACGGACTGAGGGACGCGCCCTGAAACCTGGTCCTCTTTCGGGTCAATTCAATCAATTCAATTCAATCAAAAGTTTAGAACTTCTGAATTGAACGTCCATCGCCAAAAGCTCTTCTTGGAGCTTATGAACGCCAGCTGACAGGGTTTTAAACGCATCCCCAGTCCGTTTCATAAAACTACGCATCTCGAGCTCCAAGCCACGACACGAATCACAGCGCCATTTAAGGCCGCCACCCTGTGCAATACTATCCCGCACCTTGACTGTATAACCAGCACATTTAAAGAGCATTACATTGTCACACAGCCAACAGTAAAGAAAGTCTTCACTGGTCTTGCTGGGATTATTGCAATTATATTTGCAACAGAAAAGAGAAAACAAGAAGAAAAAGAAGAGAATATTTTTTTTTTTGTATTACAACACACAACAACAAAAACTTGTCACAAGCGCGAAGTTAACGGCCGCGAGCGCGATCAAAAGAGAAAGCAGAAGAATAGAGAGCACCAACACCACACTAACAAAAACAAACTATGAACTGTAAATTGAGAGCGCGGGTGGGAGCAAAAAAATAGAACCAAATCAAAAACTAAGCAGCGCAACAACAAAATTATATTTGCGTTGGTTAAAGTTTTGATATTGATATAAGTAAATGTTAATAAATTTAATCAAACTTCGCGATGGGTATAGCGTTTATTAAAAATTGGTAAAGGCAATGAATTTAAATTGAATATTATAAATTAACTTCACAAAAGAACGAAAGACAGTAATTAAGCGATATATCTTCTCCACATATAATATCAAAGATATTGGCAGAAACCCTAATTTTAAAGGACAAAATGTCCCGACAATAGGGAAATTTTTTCTTTTCCAACGCAATATTCGAGACGTTAACTTTCTTCCAAATATAGGCCATTACATCATCAGATGTGACAACAGGGTATAGCCTAGAAACAAATATATGTTTCTTAGGTGGTATACCAACGAGAGGCCGCGGCCCCGAAGCGTCAGCCGCAGCATCAACGTTGTACAAGTCACCCACTGCAGCAGTCAACTTGTTTACCCCATCACGTTTGAGCTCGATCACGACAGACATGGATCGTGAACACCGTAACCTCGCACAATGCAGTGACTTGGACGTGGACTTGCACGTGGCAGCAGTGATTTTAGCCCTTTTATCGTCATTTAGGGGGCTCGTGCTCATAAACTAACGGAATGGCGATTATGATGGTAGTGGACTGGTCGAATAGACTATTTGAAAATTAGTGAAAGCCTCAAAGCGGAAAACGAATTATTTGGGAAAATCGAAGCGTTTCCAAAAAGGCGTGGAACGCCTTGCAATGTGTATAAAATCCACAAACACGAATTGGAACGTTTAGGATTACTTGAAACTCTGCCAAAGAGCACAAGGAATGGCGTGGAAAGCCTTGAATAAAATCCATAAACACAAAATAGAACGTTTAGGATTACTTTCAACGTTGCCAAAAAGCCCAAGGAATAGCTTGGAAAGGCTTGGAGCATCTAGGAATTCGATTGAAATCCACAAACACGAAACGAAACGCTTGGAATATCTTGGAACGCTGCTAAAAAGAACATCTTTGAAAAGGTACAAATACAATAAACTAAGGGACAAACTGAATGATCATCTACAGTGTTAGGATGTGAAATAAAATGGCTTGGAACACAAATTTTCAACAGTTAATTTTCACCTTTTCTTCATATATACCCCAGAAAGTGCCTGCCAATCCAGGGTATACAGCATACCGTTGGTTAAAGACAGAAACGTTACACAAAGATCCCTATATATTATATTATTAAAATCTAATTGCTGATTTGTACACGATCGGCAAAGACAAAGACAACACAAAAGACTTTTAAGGCCAGCACATTTTAAATGTATTTTATTGATCTGATCATTGTAACGATCACAATGCTTGCAAGTAGGTAGACCAAAAGCCATAATGAAGCAAAAAAAAATTAAGCAAAGAATTTAAAAAACCAGAAGTATAATAAGAAAACTTGAAAAGCAGCACTAGAGAATTATCGATATAATGGCAAAAACAGTAATAAGTTTTGAGAGTCGGCATGGCGCAAATGACTAGGCGGAGAGAAAGAGAGGAATGAACACAAGCACACAGTGGGGAGCAGAAGAATAGCACAATCACTGAACGCACGATCAGGGTGACGAGGAGAGTAAGTGCAGAAGCAAGAAAGAGAGAAAAACACAAAAAAAAAAACTAATACAATAACACCAGAACAAATAACAAATAATTCAAATTAAACACAAACAACATATAACAGCAATAGCTTCACCATAACTAACGTGAGTAGCAAGGAGACCTCCTCCTAATAGACCTATTAGACCACCTTTGGGTCACAGGTAGGACACAAACATCGAAAAACGACTCCAAGACAGAGTAGTAGAGTCCAAATCCGTGCAAGTATACCGATATGACCAATCATTAGTTAACAGAAGTTTTTTAAGTTTAGTAAAGTTTATCTTGCGACAACATCGGGATGGAGGCATCGACATAACCCCAAGAGAAAGGTCGATAGGTACATCCACAGTTGGATAAAAGTTGTCTTTAGGGATAACTCAAAGATCAGTCCTGGAAACATCGCAGTTGGAAGAATTCAACACAAATACAAGATCTGGTGATCAGTCTTCAATATTCCTGACAGGATTTAGTTGAGTTAGCGACAATTCAAGGAGACCATCTATGAAACAATGTGATGCATAGCGCAATAGTAATAAAGAATCATTTGAGAGGGTCCAGGCAATCTTAGCTAAATACATATCTCTCAGATGAGGAAGTCTTTGTCAGAGAGATATGAGTAAACAAGTTAAACGGCTTCCGAATGGGAAATGTATACTGCCAAAAAAAATTTAAGAAAATTTTATATATTGTGGTAGTTTTTGCGACCTTTGTGTTGTTATCTTATGATTTTATCAGGCTTCAGGTCATTTCTTTAAATAAACGGATGCTAAACATTTTAGATAAAATATACCATGAAGAAACGAAGAAAGAAATAATAAATATTTTAAAGGACAACGATTTTTTCGGATAACGTAATCAAGACATTATTCAAAAACCATAAACCCCCCATTGACAAAACTAAGAATGAGAAAACCTACTTATCTGTCACTTATGTACCTAAATTATCAGAAGGGCTATCATATGGCATGTTATGACAAAGATGGAATAAAAATATCACACAAACCTGACAATACCCTCAAACATATACTCAACAAAACAAAATCCAAGATAGAGATGACAAATAGAAGCAATGTATTATACAAAATTACATGCAATGGACAAGGAAACAAACCGTGAAATAAGTTTTACATAGGGACGACAAAATCGAAATTAAAAACTAGGATTTCCCAACACAAATCTGACTATAATATGATACATTATTCAGACACACCAAAAACAGCAGTAATGACACATTGTGCAACTAGTGGCCATGCACAGAATTTCGAAGAGACAACAATATTAGATGCGGCATTACAACAAAAGGTTCACCATTGAGATGATACATATGATCAATACTCCGAGCGCCTCACGACTTAACTTTAAGACTGATACCGACAACTGCGCTCACATATACAGACATTTACTTGACAAGAATTAGTTTGTAACTCCACGTCGAACTGTGCTGACGTGTTAAATAATGTATGTTACAAGATTGTTAAATGTCACATAATTGTTAAATTTGTCTAGATTTCGACCTTATTGAAGTTAATCAAAACTGGGTATGAGCCGGCTTCAGGTCAATAAATCTTACTAATTTTATAAGATTTTAAATCATTGGCAGCACAAAAAGTGAGCAGGTTGTCTGCATAGCTATTTCAAGAACTACCAAGTTCTATCATCAGCAGACTTCGCGAAAGAATCCACTGTTGTAATGGCCATACCATATATTCAACGCTAAAAGTAGTTGGGAATTCAAACGACATGAAGCGAGAAAACAACGGCAAAGCTTGCAACTTCATATTCCACCTTTTTTATGTGCATACCCTTCAGAATTAGTGTAAAGGGCTTCGCCTTCACCAACTAACCATCGCGCCCAAATTTTTTGTTATAGTTTATGGTACTATATGAATAAAGATGGCCTAGGATTTAAAACCTTATAAAATTAGTAAGAAACTACGTTTTATTTTTTATTTGGAACAAATGACCTGAAGCCTAATAAAATCTTAAGATAACAACACAAAGGTCGCAGAAACTACCACAATGACAACAACGGATGGCCCGCCGATCGCAACCCAAACCATGGGACTTGCGAAAATAAAACTGAACTACAGCAACACAAAAACAACAATTAATAGACATCAGACTACCTCCAAGAAATTAGTAAGACTGAAAAGTAGTTTAAAATTTCTGTTAAAATGTAGAAAATCTAAATTAGTTCCCAATTCGATCAAAAATACCACATGATGTGATAATATTTTTAAGTTTGACAATAACACATTTCCAGACATTAACAAAACATTGGACAGATACACATATCTCATTCACACAAAAATTTTAAACCTTCTTATAAAACATAAACATAACATTCTCAAAAGACTCAACAACGAGTTACCTAAGACAACAAAAACTCTCGAAAAATAGCTGGACGAACAGAGCATGATCGCATTTTTGGAGAGAGAACGCAGTAAAAGGACTAACAAAAACATTACGGGAACACCATGGGATGAAACATGAGAGACTAAACAACAAACGGAACTTTGCTCTCTTTAACAACAACAGACAACTGAAGATTGGTTTGTAAATAAGATAGAAGGAGAGTTCCCGCCGGATATAAAATCGTTACTATCAAAGAGTCCAAAGTTTGTTCTTCCCATAGAACACGAGAAGCTCCCTCTCATTAAATACATTGCCGATGGAGGGGAAATGGTTCAGACGGTTAAGGACGATGGTTAAAGAGCACAGAGCTATGAAATACATAAATGCAACAGATCGTGCTATATTAGATATATGTGAACGGACTTACAAATTTCTTAAACAATATGACGATATTCTGAAATTAACATCTGACAAAGGAAATAAAACGTTAGCAATGATAAAGATTTATTATGACCACAGAATGATGGACATATTGTCTGATCTTAACACCTATAGAATCCTCAGGAAAGACCCAACAACACGATTACAGATAAAGAACAACAATCTGGTGGACAAACTACATAAGATGGGGGTTATTTCAAAAATTGAAAACAACAGAATGACGACAACTACGGCGATCTCTCCAAGAATATATGGACTACCAAAAATACATAAAGAAGAGACACCATTGAGACCAATTTGTTCAATTGGCATCCTATAAACTTTGTAAATACATTATACAAATTTTAAGGAATATAACATCGGACTCGAAATATAACATAACAAACGCAACAGACTACAAACAACGCATAAATAACACTTACATTTGTGACGATGAGCAATTAATTTCGTTTGACGTGGTATCATTATTTCCAAGCATACCAACGGATTTTGCATTGGCCACAATTAGCATTGGCCACTAAATACTAAAAATGGCGATTATGATGGTAGTGGACTGGTCGAATAGACTATTTGAAAATTAGTGAAAGCCTCAAAGCGGAAAACGAATTATTTGGGAAAATCGAAGCGTTTCCAAAAAGGCGTGGAACGCCTTGCAATGTGTATAAAATCCACAAACACGAATTGGAACGTTTAGGATTACTTGAAACTCTGCCAAAGAGCACAAGGAATGGCGTGGAAAGCCTTGAATAAAATCCATAAACACAAAATAGAACGTTTAGGATTACTTTTAACGTTGCCAAAAAGCCCAAGGAATAGCTTGGAGCATCTAGGAATTCGATTGAAATCCACAAACACGAAACGAAACGCTTGGAATATCTTGGAACGCTGCTAAAAAGAACATCTTTGAAAAGGTACAAATACAATAAACTAAGGGACAAACTGTATGATCATCTACAGTGTTAGGATGTGAAATAAAATGGCTTGGAACACAAATTTTCAACAGTTAATTTTCACCTTTTCCTCATATATACCCCAGAAAGTGCCTGCCAATCCAGGGTACACAGCATACCGTTGGTTAAAGACAGAAACGTTACACAAAGATCCCTATATATTATATTATTAAAATCTAATTGCTGATTTGTACACGATCGGCAAAGACAAAGACAACACAAAAGACTTTTAAGGCCAGCACATTTTAAATGTATTTTATTGATCTGATCATTGTAACGATCACAATGCTTGCAAGTAGGTAGACCAAAAGCCATAATGAAGCAAAAAAAATGAAGCAAAGAATTTAAAAAATCAGAAGTATAATAAGAAAACTTGAAAAGCAGCACTAGAGAATTATCGATATAATGGCAAAAACAGTAATAAGTTTTGAGAGTCGGCATGGCGCAAATGACTAGGCGGAGAGAAAGAGAGGAATGAACACAAGCACACAGTGGGGAGCAGAAGAATAGCACAATCACTGAACGCACGATCAGGGTGACGAGGAGAGTAAGTGCAGAAGCAAGAAAGAAAGAAAAACAAAAAAAAAACTAATACAATAACACCAGAACAAATAACAAATAATTCAAATTAAACACAAACAACATATAACAGCAATAGCTTCACCATAACTAACGTGAGTAGCAAGGAGACCTCCTCCTAATAGACCTATTAGACCACCTTTGGGTCACAGGTAGGACACAAACATCGAAAAACGACTCCAAGACAGAGTAGTAGAGTCCAAATCCGTGCAAGTATACCGATATGACCAATCATTAGTTAACAGAAGTTTTTTAAGTTTAGTAAAGTTTATCTTGCGACAACATCGGGATGGAGGCATCGACATAACCCCAAGAGAAAGGTCGATAGGTACATCCACAGTTGGATAAAAGTTGTCTTTAGGGATAACTCAAAGATCAGTCCTGGAAACATCGCAGTTGGAAGAATTCAACACAAATACAAGATCTGGTGATCAGTCTTCAATATTCCTGACAGGATTTAGTTGAGTTAGCGACAATTCAAGGAGACCATCTATGAAACAATGTGATGCATAGCGCAATAGTAATAAAGAATCATTTGAGAGGGTCCAGGCAATCTTAGCTAAATACATATCTCTCAGATGAGGAAGTCTTTGTCAGAGAGATATGAGTAAACAAGTTAAACGGCTTCCGAATGGGAAATGTATACTGCCAAAAAAAATTTAAGAAAATTTTATATATTGTGGTAGTTTTTGCGACCTTTGTGTTGTTATCTTATGATTTTATCAGGCTTCAGGTCATTTCTTTAAATAAACGGATGCTAAACATTTTAGATAAAATATACCATGAAGAAACGAAGAAAGAAATAATAAATATTTTAAAGGACAACGATTTTTTCGGATAACGTAATCAAGACATTATTCAAAAACCATAAACCCCCCATTGACAAAACTAAGAATGAGAAAACCTACTTATCTGTCACTTATGTACCTAAATTATCAGAAGGGCTATCATATGGCATGTTATGACAAAGATGGAATAAAAATATCACACAAACCTGACAATACCCTCAAACATATACTCAACAAAACAAAATCCAAGATAGAGATGACAAATAGAAGCAATGTATTATACAAAATTACATGCAATGGACAAGGAAACAAACCGTGAAATAAGGTTTACATAGGGACGACAAAATCGAAATTAAAAACTAGGATTTCCCAACACAAATCTGACTATAATATGATACATTATTCAGACACACCAAAAACAGCACTAATGACACATTGTGCAACTAGTGGCCATGCACAGAATTTCGAAGAGACAACAATATTAGATGCGGCATTACAACAAAAGGTTCACCATTGAGATGATACATATGATCAATACTCCGAGCGCCTCACGACTTAACTTTAAGACTGATACCGACAACTGCGCTCACATATACAGACATTTACTTGACAAGAATTAGTTCGTAACTCCACGTCGAACTGTGCTGACGTGTTAAATAATGTATGTTACAAGATTGTTAAATGTCACATAATTGTTAAATTTGTCTAGATTTCGACCTTATTGAAGTTAATCAAAACTGGGTATGAGCCGGCTTCAGGTCAATAAATCTTACTAATTTTATAAGATTTTAAATCATTGGCAGCACAAAAAGTGAGCAGGTTGTCTGCATAGCTATTTCAAGAACTACCAAGTTCTATCATCAGCAGACTTCGCGAAAGAATCCACTGTTGTAATGGCCATACCATATATTCAACGCTAAAAGTAGTTGGGAATTCAAACGACATGAAGCGAGAAAACAACGGCAAAGCTTGCAACTTCATATTCCACCTTTTTTATGTGCATACCCTTCAGAATTAGTGTAAAGGGCTTCGCCTTCACCAACTAACCATCGCGCCCAAATTTTTTGTTATAGTTTATGGTACTATATGAATAAAGATGGCCTAGGATTTAAAACCTTATAAAATTAGTAAGAAACTACGTTTTATTTTTTATTTGGAACAAATGACCTGAAGCCTAATAAAATCTTAAGATAACAACACAAAGGTCGCAGAAACTACCACAATGACAACAACGGATGGCCCGCCGATCGCAACCCAAACCATGGGACTTGCGAAAATAAAACTGAACTACAGCAACACAAAAACAACAATTAATAGACATCAGACTACCTCCAAGAAATTAGTAAGACTGAAAAGTAGTTTAAAATTTCTGTTAAAATGTAGAAAATCTAAATTAGTTCCCAATTCGATCAAAAATACCACATGATGTGATAATATTTTTAAGTTTGACAATAACACATTTCCAGACATTAACAAAACATTGGACAGATACACATATCTCATTCACACAAAAATTTTAAACCTTCTTATAAAACATAAACATAACATTCTCAAAAGACTCAACAACGAGTTACCTAAGACAACAAAAACTCTCGAAAAATAGCTGGACGAACAGAGCATGATCGCATTTTTGGAGAGAGAACGCAGTAAAAGGACTAACAAAAACATTACGGGAACACCATGGGATGAAACATGAGAGACTAAACAACAAACGGAACTTTGCTCTCTTTAACAACAACAGACAACTGAAGATTGGTTTGTAAATAAGATAGAAGGAGAGTTCCCGCCGGATATAAAATCGTTACTATCAAAGAGTCCAAAGTTTGTTCTTCCCATAGAACACGAGAAGCTCCCTCTCATTAAATACATTGCCGATGGAGGGGAAATGGTTCAGACGGTTAAGGACGATGGTTAAAGAGCACAGAGCTATGAAATACATAAATGCAACAGATCGTGCTATATTAGATATATGTGAACGGACTTACAAATTTCTTAAACAATATGACGATATTCTGAAATTAACATCTGACAAAGGAAATAAAACGTTAGCAATGATAAAGATTTATTATGACCACAGAATGATGGACATATTGTCTGATCTTAACACCTATAGAATCCTCAGGAAAGACCCAACAACACGATTACAGATAAAGAACAACAATCTGGTGGACAAACTACATAAGATGGGGGTTATTTCAAAAATTGAAAACAACAGAATGACGACAACTACGGCGATCTCTCCAAGAATATATGGACTACCAAAAATACATAAAGAAGAGACACCATTGAGACCAATTTGTTCAATTGGCATCCTATAAACTTTGTAAATACATTATACAAATTTTAAGGAATATAACATCGGACTCGAAATATAACATAACAAACGCAACAGACTACAAACAACGCATAAATAACACTTACATTTGTGACGATGAGCAATTAATTTCGTTTGACGTGGTATCATTATTTCCAAGCATACCAACGGATTTTGCATTGGCCACAATTAGCATTGGCCACTAAAATACAGGAACATACAAGGATACCAAAAGCTCTATTTATGTAAATAGAAAAATTCTGCACCCAAGAGAATAGATATTTTACCTATAAGGACCAAATATTCATACAATTAAAAGGAATGCCGATGGGATCTCCGGCCTCACCTGTCATTGCGGATATCGTTATGGATAAACTAACCAGACCACCAAGATTATTGACGAAATATGTAGATGATATTTTTTCAATAATACACCAAGATGACATCGATAAAACACTGGACAGCCTAAATTCATTTGACAGGAATATTAAATTCACTATGGAGCTGGAAGACAATGGAAAACTGACGTATTTGGACTCTATGATCATGAGACGAGGAAACGAATTAAAACTAAAATGGTATAGGAAGCCAACAGCATCAGGACGAATCATCAATTTCAACTCAAAACACCCTAAGACGATGATAATAAATACAGCAAGGAGCCGTATCTAACGGGTGCTAAACATTTCGGATAAATTATACCATGAAGACACGAAGAAGGAAATAATAAATATTTTAAACGACAACGATTTTCCGGATAACGTAATCAAGACATTGTTCAAAAACCATAAACCCTCCATTGGCAAAACTAAGAATGAGAAAACCTACTTATCTGTCACTTGTGTACCTAAATTATCAGAAGGGCTATCATTCGGCATGTTATGACAAAGATGGAATAAAAATATCACACACACCTGACAGTACCCTTAAATATATACTCAACAAAACAAAATCCAAGATAGAGATGACAAATAGAAGCAATGTATTATACAAAATTACATGCCATGGACAAGGAAACATACCGTGCAATAAGATATACATAGGGACGACAAAATCGAAATTAAAAACTAGGATTTCCCAACACAAATCTGAGTATAAAATGATACATTATTCAGACACACCAAAAACAGCACTAATGACACACTGTGCAACTAGTGGCCATGCACCGAATTTCGAAGAGACAACAATATTAGATGAAGAGCGGCATTACAACAAAAGGTTTACAATTGAGATGATACATATCATCAATACTCCGAGCGCCACACGACTTAACTTTAAGACTGATACCGACAACTGTGCTCACATATACAGACATTTATATGACAAGAATTAGTTCTTAACTCCACGTCGAACGGTGCTGACGTGTTAAATAATGTATGTTACAAGATTGTTAAATGTCACATAATAGTGAAATGGTCTTGTACTCTCTTGTAGTTGCCCTGAAAAAGGCTGCAGCTGCGCAACCGAAAAACTTTAAGTAAAGTTATGCTTAAAGTATACCTTAAACTTAGCGACTTATTATCTTATCTGCCTTAAAGCGGTTAGATATTATCAATGACAGGTGTTTTTATGGACCATACATTTTTTGAACCTTTAATCCTTATGTTTCTCTCATTTCGTTCGGTAGCAATATGTTGAAGAAACATTTTCGCTTTTACCACTACAGATGCAAACAGACCTAGAGGATCGAAAATTTGACCGATTTTAGATAGCACCACTTGTCTGGTTATTTCTTTTTTATGCTTTTCAGCTTTTCAACACAATTAATCTTCTCTTGGTGCGCATATGATTCTCCATGTTTTAACATTTGATTTTTTCAGTGTACCAGCGAGATTGATGTTAGCAATTGTATCTTCCTTTGGAATTCCTTTTAGAATTTGACTGCTATTGTAACACCATTTTCGTAATTTGAAACCCTTGGGTCTCAGAATTTCTAGAATCTCTCGTGCTATTTGCAGGGCGTCTTGTGAACTGTCTGCTCCTGTTTTTCAATGCTAAGGGGTCTGATGTGGTTCAATTCAGTGTTTCCAAACGATAAAACTATAGTTCTCGACTTGGGTCCTCTTTTCACATAATCATCTGATCGCAGTGAACACATAGTTGTATGTACTAAAACGTAGTAGAATTGAGAAAAGCTCACCCTGTACAACTGGTCCAGGTTTTAAAAAAGTCGTTAAGTAATTTTCGAGATAAAATTTTGAACAATTCAAATTTTCCAGATGAAGTTTTGCAAGATGGATCAAATACCACTCTTAGCTTTGTGGTGGTACTCTCTGGATTTAGTACACAGTGATGCGGGATAAAGTAATTGTTCTTGGGAATTTGCTCTACCATCACCTGCTTGATATGTCCGAGATGTTCATATTCTGACATAAATTTCACGTATTCCTTTTTATGTCAGGGTTCATTCGACGTTCTTAAGATGTAAATCTTTTTATGCCCACCTCCCGAGATACTCCATGGGATAATGTCCCTTCAGCAATTGAAAGTTTCACAATTAGTAGATTGTCAGCCGTCGTGATCAGGTTATCGAGGAAAAACGTTTCATAATACTCTTTCTCCGGACTCCTGTGCCTTCTCATTGGCTTTAGTGTGCATATATGCCAAAATCTTTCTAGAGATTCTTCTGAATTGGTAATGTCTACCATACATGTGTCTTAAGCTGGCGTTGACATAGTAATTCTAAATCAATCTAAACTCTGAGTTTGCTTATTTTGGACGGTTTCGAATGCCCCATTTTCTTTCTGGTAGCAGTACAGCATAGTGATCAGCAGCTCCCAACAGCATATCAAATTTTCCTGGTTCTTAGAATGTTGCCCGGTACTGCGACATTCTACGTTATTTGTTCTTTGGGCTGGTCACCTATTATGTGTGGCAATACAAATGCCTCAACTAGCATTGCAAACTCGTTGTATCTTGTCCTTACAATGAAACTTACTCTGGCCTTACTTATTGTGGTTGACCACACACTCTATTTATATGCACATGAGTCTTGAATTATTACCAGCACTGTACGATATTGGTACGTATATCGGATATTTTAGGTTATTTGGTCGAATTATTAACCAGTCTTCGGACAGACTGAAATCTAATTGACAGTTATATTTTCTTATCAAATCGATTCCTAGTATTCCATCACATGGAATAGCGAATCGGTATGGATTTAGTTACTTCTTGACTAATTCCTTGTATATTTATTATTTTATTGGTTTGGACACTTTGAAAACTGTCTGAATTTTCTTTTACGATCGATATTTCCGATCCTGTGTCTATTAAAAATATTAACTTTTTCCCAGTTGCTACATTCGTAAAGGTAACGAACGTATTTTGATTAAGACTGATGGCGTGAATCTTATTATTATTATTGTTGTAATAACCACGACAATTGCCTCTACCACGATAATTATATTTGTTATTATAATTACTACGGTTTCTTTGAGCGAACAGAACCGTATTTGGATTACCTGTTATTTCAGCACTTTTTTGTAAGTACTTTGCTATAGCTTCGTCCATGGTTTTGAAATTGCCAGAGTCGAGTATAGTTTTAATTCTGTTTTGTTCGCAATTTCCGATCATTGCTTCTATAGCATCGTCTGTGCTATTCTTAAGAGTAAGTGCTGCTGGCATACCTTCACCGATATACGCAGCTTGAAGGGTTTTGCGTAAATTATAAATCTCCGAAGTAAATTTGTCAGCGGTTTTACCTTTCTGAGTTGTATTCTTCAATTTGGCTTTTATAACTTTGCATGTTTCACCAATTACAACGGCTTGCAATTTTTGTATTATTGCTTCAATTGAAGTTACTTGTTGGACTTCATATAGTGTTGGGCCAATAATTTTTGATTTTATTACCTCAACTGCTATACTTTCGTAGTCGCCTTTCATCATATCTACCAACTTCAGAGCTGTTACAAATCTTTGGAGTTGTATTTTCGTTCCGTTAAATTCAGGTATGGCTATATTTTTATCTTTCATATATGCCCTTCGGGCATTTAATTCTGCCATCCTGTCAGTTGTATTTATTACACTTGTATTAATTTCTAAATCTGATTCGTTGTCCTGTTCAGACAACGCTTCTGTATCAGGTAATGTTAATAGCGCAGGAATTGTTAGATCGTTTAGATCTTTCTCTTCTATTTCTTCCTTTTTTCTTAAGTACGGTAGGTACGAATATATCAAGATTGTATTTTTTCTTTATAGAGATTAGGTTTGTACGTAACTTGATTAATAGATTGGAAATCTTTATTAACATGCACTAAATTTCTTGCTTCGTTGAAAGAATCAACTAGAATTTTTGCGTGCTTGTTTATTGTTTCCTTTTGGATGTTTCTATTCTGTGTAACGCATTTATAGGATTTTTTGAAATTTTCTTTTATATTTTGGATATGGAGAAGTAATTCTTCCCATTCCATGCTTAAAAGTTATTTTTTTTTTTTTAAATTTCTATTACTTGGACATCCTCATCTGATTCTTATACATTAAAAGTTTCTATATCTGCTTTAAAAATATTATGTACCCATGCAGGCACATCCTTATTCTTGGGTCTACTTAGTATTAATCTGCTATATGCTATTTTTATGGATTTTTCCATAAGTTCTACAATATTTCTTTTAAATTTGTAGTTTTTAAGTATCCAAAATTTTATTTCCTTGTACTTTTTATTTACTGGTTCTGACTGTATCAGGAAATCAAGAAAAGGAATATATTTTTGGAGATGTTTAGTTTCAACTTTATTTATACTTATTCATTTTGTATTTAAACTCGGTAATTTTGTGACAACTTATTGTTTTTGTGCTTCATCCATCAGGTAGAAGCGAAATGTACCTGTTAAATTTGAGAAACAACAAATGTTTGGTACTGTGACTATAAAAGTCATCTGTACCATTGGACTTCCTTGAATTGGGAAATCTTCTCCCGTTATAACAAGGTATGCTGATCTGATCTGTACTAAACATATAGAATTTTGAGGCGAGTTATTATTACCTGTTCTAAAAACCTCAACTAAATCGGCTGCAATGGTAGGATTCCTTCTTACTATCCTCCTAAAATAATCGTCTAATCTACTCATTTTAACCAATTGATATATATATTTTTGTTTTTTTTTTTTTTTATTTATTTATTTATTTATTTTTTTTATTTGATAAATTTGGAAAGTGATTTCTTTTTTTTTTTATATAATTTTTTTGTTTTAAATGCACTGTTACAATAATTGATGAATATGTTATTTAGATCTTAACAAGATCATTAGCATGGCTTAAGGCTCTTTTTGTTACACATTTGTTGTGTAATTTATATGCTTTGTATAACACATATGCGCTCATTATTACAACAATTATTAATAAAAGTGCATTTGTTGGCTTTAAATCTACATTTGATGACTCTATTTTGTTGATTACATTTGCAGTGGAGTCCACTGTTTTGGTATCTATTAACCCCATATTGGGTTCATCAAATATGTCATCAAACTTGTTTATTTTGTTATCAAACATTCCATTTAAAGAAAAATTTTAATTAATTTTTTTTTTTTGTTTGTTTCTAATATTTTAGTTTTTAAATGTTTTAAGTGTAGTATAATAGAATAATAATGTAGTAATGTTTTGACTGAAGGCTCTTCTTTTTTTTTTATTACATATGTTCCTGCCTACTTTTTCGTATGGTTTTTAGGCCACTCTCTAATTGGACAGCTTTAATGCCGCACAATTGTACATTGGTTGTTTTAATTCTATAAAAAAAAATGTGCATCGCAGTACACTCAAAAAAAAATGTGCGACGCAGCGCATAATTGTTCATTTAAAATTTAGATTGTCTTCAGTTAGCCTCTAGCATCAGCTGGTCGTCGCCGGTGGGCACGCGGATGCTCCATCGATGGCATAAAAAGCGATCTGCTTTTCATTGTTGTAGTTTTAGCTGCTGATGTCCGGGGCCTCTGAGCTCAGGCGGTTTCGGTGCCGGTCATCGCACCAGATTTGTTGATACCCTGTTTTTTAGGGCGACACTTCCTTTCCTTGGGGACTGGCTTTTGCTTTAGAGTCCCGTAACAATGTCTGCATGTATACTCGCAGTATGCTGAGTATAATGGGCCCTCGCAGTCTTTTGGGCAGACCTTTTTTATTCCTGGTAATTCCTTCACAGTTTGTGGACTTATTTTTATCTTTGGTTTTGCCACGTTTTTAATCGTAGAGTATGGGATTCTGGTTGTTGTGGTTTTATTTTTCAGCAATTGGATTTTTATAAACTCTACCTCGGCGTGTAATTTCACCGAGGTATTCCAATTAATTTTCTCTGGGCTATTTAGTAGCCTCAATATCTGAGCCTTTTTCGCTTTCAATTTTTTCACCACACCAGATTTTTTTGCCATCACTCTACTTACTGTGATTGTATTTTCCTTCGTTGTTCATTTTCGTGTAGTTCCTGTGTAGCTGAATTTTTTTTTGTAGTATATCGTCTGATGGTCACTCCTTTTGATGTTTAGTGACCACTGTCACGGTCGCCATGTAGTAGATAATGTCCAATATTTAAAGAACCACACATAGGTCTGTTGTTTTTCAGTTTTCTTTATTGAATGATTCTTAATTCTATAACAATTGTCGACTATAGCTAAGACCGCATAGCTGCGCTGCCAGTAATGTAGGCAGAGGAGCGGAATGCTTATGTATAAACATATTTATGTATAAATGTATAAATGTTTACACAAGAGTATGTATGTATGTATGTATGTATGTCGTTGCAGGGGGAAATTGAGGATGTATCATATTGCATATTGGGCCAAAGCGGCCGCGCGTGTTATATTTGTCGACACAGCAATTGTCCAGCACCATGCACTCATGCGTGGTCATGTTACTTAAGAGGCAAATGCACTTGAATGTTGCGCACATAAATATTGTAACTAATTGCTACAATATGTTTGTAATGTTGTTAATATGTTGTTCCAAAACATGCTACAAGAGTGTATTTTCTACCATTTCCACGCAAGAAAGTTGTAGACGCAGATGTTACTACTTGGCTGCGTCCTATTTCTACTAGTACTTGACCCGATCCGAGTCATTTAAAGTGGTCAAATGTAGCACAAATAGGAATAAGAACTAAATTGTGGTCTGCTTCTTTTTTTAAATTGTATTTATTTTGCCACGTCAGTGACGATTTGTGGACAATTTTTATTTATACCAATTTTTGAAATTCTTTGATTTGTATTATATATTTTTAACAATTGGTGACTGACACCAAAATTATAGTACTCGTGCGTGCTACCTGGGTTACTGTCCGAGGTGACTAGGTCAGAGATTGCCAACGCTAGAAATTTATTCAATGTAATGTATCAGAATTGATGAATTGAAGAAACTTAAGTTTACATAAACTATACTAAGCAATGACTTCAAAGTTAGTCAGTTGCGGAAACCCTGATTGATATGTAATGTTCGTTAATATATGCCCTTGCTATGGATTGTAAATTTGTTAAAAAGTTTCCTTTTTTGTCGTTGAGAAATTGGTCGAATGAGTTGACCAAATATTCTTACTGGATGACGGATTCACCAATGTATATATAATTTGGCACTGGCACATAAACCAATGATTGGTATTTGATCTTACAAATAATTATGCACTTCTTTTATAGTAAAAATAGGGAGTGTATAGTTCGGCATAGTGTTAGGTCAGCAAAATACATTTTTATTGATAATAGCTTACCATAGCAGCTTAATTAACTTGGTTTTTTAAAGGTAACTGCTGACCATATCAGCTCTACTTTTAACTGATGAGTTGTATAGTATATTCTACCAATTCCAACAGCTTGTTTAAGTACATACATTTGTCAAGTCCATATCTCACTTCTGAAAATGTCACTTTAAAACACATTATCCAGAAGACGGTTACAAAGGAGGGCTTCGGCGGGGAGTGCAGCTTACCATTAGTCTCGTTCGTGATGGCCGTTCGTCAACGTTTTGCCAAAAGCTTCCTCTAAACTTATCGATAACACCAGGGGTGGAGCATGGCGTCGCTCACGCAGGACTAAGTCAGTATATTTATAAACTGTCGGGTGACCGATAAGCCAATCTCCGATTGCACTCGATTCGAGTATCTTCGTCGTCAGGTACATCCATTTCAGGGATATTTGAACACCAGGGTTTCATCTTATCCGAGGAGAATAAGAACAGTATTTACGTCCTGTAATCTGTATGCTTGGTATGGCTGGTTCGCTCTCGACTACTAGAAGATTACCTATGGAATAAACAAAGGGGTTAGCGTGTTTTAGATCAAACCGTTGCTTACATTTAGCTATTTCTGATGCGATATTGGCTGCGGCCTGATTTCAATTCTCTGTGACGGATTATCGAAGTACGCGTGTATTGCTACAATAAGGTTGTTCCTCACGACATCAATACCGTTGGGGTGTTCGTACAGTATTCTGAACGTGTTGGATAATCCTCTGCGTCGATTATGACGTAAACGCTGTTCCGAGGTCTGTTATAATGATTTTGGTCAAGACGAAGTAATTAGAAATTTTGTTTAGCGTTGATAGAACTGGTAATGTTTTCGTACGATTAAAAATTTACTGAATGGAACAGATTTAGCCAGTATCATATAGTGGCTCGTCACGACACTCATGTGTTTCCTCGTTTGCTTTGAATAAAAGGACTTAAATCATCCATGTGAATTCGACGAAATAGGACCGGTTCGATATCCTTCCTCTTTTTGACTTTAAGTAGCAGCATTGGATGCATATAGAGATAAAGTCCTTCACGTACTTCTTCATCTTTGGAATCCCGAATCGTTTTTAAGTCCTCTCAATGGTTTTGAGGTGCCGAAATGTGCGATATCATCTGGCGACTTTAAACAACAAGAGACAACAAAAGCAAATTTCCAATAGAGGCGATGGTTTTCTATGACATAATCAGTAAGAAGTTTCTTTAAGAAGTTGACGTTTTTTATTTAGCAAGTAATAAAAGCAATCTCCTCGATATAAGCAAATTGAATTATTTTAGATGATAAACAAGCATCAACAGCTATCAGATTTTAGTTTTCAGTCATCTAACGTTCTGGTAACCCAGGTTAAGGGACGAAACTAGACGCACTAGCATATGCTGAAGTGACAGGAAAAGTGTTAGCTGTTGTTGTTGGCAGGCGAATCGGTTGTCGATTTTTGTTCATTAGAGTATATTCCTTTACTATTATATGCTTCGGTATTATATCTTCTCCACATATATTATCAAAGAAATTGGCAGAAACACTAATTTTAAAGGACAAAATGTCCCGACAATAGGAAATTTTAAACTTTTCCAACGCAATATTCGAGACGTTAACTTTTTTCCAAATATAGGCCATTACATCATCAGATGTGACAACAGGGTCTAGCCTAGAAACAAATATATGTTTCTTTGATGGTATACCAACGAGAGACCGCGGCCCCGAAGCGTCAGCCGCAGCATCAACGTTGGACAAGTCACCCACTGCAGCAGTCAACTTGTTTACCCCATCAGGTTTGAGCTCGATCACGACAGACATGGATCGTGAACACCCTAACCTCGCACAATGCAGTGACTTGGGTGTCGAGGACTTGAACGTGGCAGCAGTGATTTTAGCCCTTTTATCGTCCTTTAGGGGGCTCGTGCTAATAAACTAACGGAATGGCGATTATGATGGTAGTGGACTGGTCGAATAGACTATTTGAAAATTAGTAAAAGAATCAAAGCGGAAAACGAATTATTTGGGAAAATCGGAGCGTTTCCAAAAAGGCGTGGAACGTCTTGCAATGTGTATAAAATCCACAAACACGAATTGGAACGTTTAGGATTACTTGAAACTCTGCCAAAAAGCACAAGGAATGACGTGAAAAGCCTTGCAGTTTGAATAAAATCCTAAACACGAAATAGAACGTTTAGGATTACTTTTAACGTTGCCAAAAAGCCCAAGGAATAGCTTAAAATGCCTTGCAATTTGAATAAACACGAAATGGAACGTTGGGGATTACTTAGAACGTTGCCAAGAAGCCCAAGGAATAGCTTGGAAAAGCTTGGAGCGCCTAGAAATTCGATTGAAGTCCACACACACGAAACGAAACGCTTGGAATATATTGGAACGCTGCCAAAAAAAACATGTCTTGGGAAAGGTACAAATACAAGAAACTAAGGGACAAACTGAATGAATGTCTACATTTTATTTCACATCCCAAATTTTCAACAGTTAATTTTCACCTTTTCCTCATATATACCCCAAAAAGTGCTTGCCAACCCAGGGTATACACGAATCGCGTGGACAAATACACAATAGAAAAAACAGACAAACAAATAAATAAAAAATACTATAGCTATCTATTAACTATATGGGATAAGATAGAAGTTTTAATCATATTAATAGAAAGCTCTGAGCCAATTACAGGGAATATAAGGTTGTAATCAGAGCAGAGGACCCTAAATGGTTCATGCAGGGCATAGTTAGAAGAACAACGACTAAGGGATAAAGGTATCAAAGGATGTCTACTCCGTCTACATGGTACCGACAGATTTACCTGAGCTAATAACTCAGGCGAGTCGATATCACCAATTAGGAGCTTGTGCATAAAAATAATACCAAGCATAATTCTACGGTTAGTTAGAAAAAGGAAGGTTAATCAAGAGAAGTCTACTAGAATACGAAGGCAAATTGACATTGCGATCCCAGCGGATTCAAGTCTAATCTGGTGCGACTCACATTGAAGTGACCAAATGCAAGATCCATACTCTAAAATAGGACGGACAAGCGAAGTAAAAAGAACATTAGTTGTATAGGGGTCATCAAATTCTTTTGACCATTATTTAATGAAACCCAAGACACTCATGGCCTTTGCGACCGTGGTGGAAATATGGGTGTTAAAATTTAACTTATGGTCCATAAGTACGCCTAAATCATTCATTTTATTTAGACGTTCTAAAGGACTATTGTTTAGAAAATAAGTGACCAGTTGAGGAGAGTTACGAAAAAAAGTCATTACCTTACATTTGGTAGTGTTAGGATTTAGTAGACTAAACTGGCACCAGGATTGAAAGTTTTTAAGATCAGCTTGTAGCCGACTAAATGAATCTGTATCTTTATAAGTAAGACAAAGCTTGACATCGTCAGCAAACATAAGCACATGCGAATGAACAATGACGGATGGAAGATCGTTAATAAATAGTGTAAAAAACAGAGGGCCAAGATGACTACCTTGAGGTACACCAGAAGTCACAGGAATGGAATCGGAAAAAGAAGACTTAAAAAGTACCTTCTGTTTTCTATTTGTTAAATATTCTCGAACCCAAGAGAGGGAAAGGTGTGGAAACCCAGTCGCTCAGCTTAGAAAGTAATAGGGTATGATTAACGGAATCAAAGGCTTTGCTGAAGTCAGTGTATATGACATCAGTTTGTTTACCATTTTTGAACCCCTTGATAATTATTGATGTAAATTCTAAAAGGTTAGTGGTTGTAGATCTACGTTTCACAAACCCATGTTGGGATGGCGAAATAATAGATCTGCAAAAATGTTGCAATTGAGAAGTTATAATTTTCTCAAAAGCTTTCGGAATAGCGGACAATTTTGAGATACCTCTATAGTTAGAGGCTTCGGACTTTTTGCCATTTTTATGCAGAGGTATGATATACGACTCCTTCCAAATAGATGGAAAAGAGGAAGATTCGACAGACAATAGAAACAATTTTAAAATGGGTTTGCATAACGCGTTTGCACAGAACCTGAGTACACATCCAGGAAGACCATCTGGCCCCGAAGAATAAACAGGTTTAACTAATTTAAGTTCGCTAAGAATAGAACTTTCATCAAACACTGGATTGAAAATGCAATTAGCCTTTTTTAAATGATAAGGATACGGACTTGCTCGATATTCCGTTGAGGAATAAGTTGTTTTGAAAAAACTCGCAAACATATCGGCAATAGCCTGATCAGTGCTCGCTTTTTTATTTTGAAAAGACAAAAAAGATGGGTGCCCGGAGGTCTTATGTTTAGAATTGACAAAGTTATAAAATTGTTTAGGGTCAGAAGAAAACTGAAGCTTACACCGCTGAAGATAATTTTTATAGCATTGTGTATTAAGCATCATGAATTTTTAACGAGCGACTGTATACAGAGCATAATCTGAAACTTCTTATAATATCGTGTCTTCACATTTTTCAAATGGGATAACTCACGAGAGAACCAGGGAGGTTTGTTAAGCCGCTCCAGCCTACCAAGAGGCACACAAATATCAAAGAGTGAATTCAGAGTATCATAGAAAAAACGAACAGCTGAGTTCATATCTCTACAATTGTACAGATAAGACCAATCGGTAGCTGTAATGTGTTCATTAAGGGTGACAAAGTCAGTCTTACGAAAGCACCTAGTTAGAGGTAACTCATTTGAACCAAGTAATGGTGAAAGCAAGGGCAGATCAATTTTTAAATTTAATGTAGGATGAAATTTGTCTTCTGGAAGAACAAATGGTTCGATCCTAGAAACCTCACAATAAGAAGTATCCAATACAAAAATAAGATCTAACGATTTTCCATTAGAGTTTAAGACAGGATTGACTTGGGATAAAGATAAGCCTAGAAGGCCGTCAATAAAGTCATGTGACAAAAAGGGCAGCAACATGGTAGATTCATCTGTTAGTGACCATACTAAAGCGGGGAAATTAAAATCACCTACAACTATGAGCACGTCTTGACTGGAAACTAAAGAAGAGACAAACTGAATTGCGTCTAAATGATTGAAATATACCACCATGTCTGACAATGGTGGAATATAGGAACAAGTAATAAAAGCATTAAAAGATTTAAAATTTACTTTAACACCGACAAACTCAATCTCCTGGGTACTAGAAAATTGAATCATTTCAGATGATAAAGCAGCATCAACAGCTATTAGAACGCCACCACCTATGCGAGAAATCCGGTCACGTCTGAATATAGAAAAGTTTGTGGAAAACACCGATGCATCAGCAATATCAGGTTTTAGCCACGTCTCCGTAAAAGCTAGAATGTTATGCTCAAAAGAAAGACTATCTACATAGAGATTAGGAAGTCTGGATTTCAGTCCTCTAACGTTCTGGTAACCCAGGTTAAGGGACGAAGCTAGTTTTTTGACACACCAGCAGATGCTGATGTGGCAGGAATAGTATTAGTTGTTGTTGGCAAGCGAATCGGTTGCCGATTTTTTTTTTACAGTATATTCCTTAACTATTATACGTTTCGGCCAAAAATCTTCTCGACATATAGTGTCGAAGATATTGGCAGAAACACTAATTTTAAATGCCCCGAAAAATAAGAAAATTTAAACTTCTCCACAGCAATATTCGAAAAGTACCTTCTGTTTTATATTTGTTAAATTTTCTCGAACCCAAGAAAGGAAAAGGGTTGGAACGGCTTTGCTGAAGTCAGTGTACATGACATCAGTTTGTTTATTTTTCCTTTCCCTTTACGTAAAAGATCTGCTAAACAGCGTGATATTAATGAGAAATTTTCAATTAATATTTTTAAGAAACCTGTAAGACCAAGAAATCTTCTTCACTTACGTTGTAGGTACTTGAACATTTTTAATTTTCATTCCATCTTTATTGACTATGTGACCCAAGAACGTAATTGCGAATTGCAGAAACTGTCATTTGTCATACCGTAGATTTAAGCCACTGTCTTCTAAGGTCAAAAAAAAACTTTTTAATTCGTTGCATACCAGATTCGAAGGTCTTACTTGGGATTATTACGTCATCTAAATATGCGAGTACCTCATCTGGTTCCATACGCTTTACGATTTAAATAGACGTAGTCGTACAACGCTCAGTACAAACAAGTGGTCCATATGACACCAGGCTCGGGCCTGTTAAGAATGACCTCAAGTAAAGTTAGTGTTACAACCTCTACCCACTCCGACATAGGGGCAAACGCGTCTTACATTAATAAACATAAATTAAACTAAAGAAATAGAAAATATAAAATATTCAAAGTAATAAAACATATAAAAAGAAGAAAACAGAATAGATTAAAATAAAGAGTACAATTAATTACGAGCGAGGAAGGACAAGATCGCAGTTCTTATACCCGGATTTAGCAGTTGTATTTGTACAGATAACTTTGCACAGTCTGTTGTAGTCACTACATAGTATACGAAAAAGTTCATGCAGAGCAAAGCTAGTTGTGTAGGTAGGAAGTGTAAGAGGTGTGTAATTGCGGGTCCTTCTAGATGTAACAGAAATATTAATTTGGCTCAACAGCTCGGAAGAGTCAATCTCACCATTCAAAAGTTTGTAAAGAAAGGTTACACCAAGCAGAATTCTACAATTTGTTAAAGAAGGTAGGTTAATTAACTGAAGTCGACTAGAATAAGATGAAAGTTGTACAGTTGGATCCCAGCGCAAATCACGAAAGGCAAAAAGTAAAAACTGTTTTTGTAGAAATTCTAATTTTTTTTTATAAAACTCATATTAAGGAGACCAAACACAAGATCCATACTCCAAAATGGGGTGGAATAAAGTAGTATAAAGTATATTGGTAGTAAATGGATCCTTGAACTTTTTAGACCAGCGCTTTATAAAGCTAAGGACACTCTTAGCACTACTAACAGTAGTCGATATATGCTGATTAAAACAAAGTTTGTGATCTATTAAGATGCCCAAATCTTTTACAACCAAAGAACTATTACGTATTCTTTCGAACAGGAAATTGTTTAAAAAGTAACTTGCTAATTGGGCAGAACCTCTATAAAAGACATAGTTTTGTACTTAGAACAGTTTAGCGATAACAAGTTTGCTCTACACCACCAAAAGCATTCAGCACATCTTGCAGGGTATGGCATTTGAAAAGAGTCTGCGTTGCCTTTATCCATTTTTACAAATTCGTCATACATAAGAACTCTGGAATTTAGAAGAACGGTGGGGAGATCATTAAAACAAAACAATGTTGAATAGTAATGGGCTATGGTGACTGCCCTGTAAGACTCCCGATTCAACACAAATAGTTTTAGAAAGAGGGGTCATTAAAAATAACCTTCTGCCTTCCTATTGCTTAGATATTGTGAAATCCAAGCCAAATTAATCAGATTGTGTAATATTAAGGCATAGTTTACGCAATCGAAGGCCTTACTGAAACACATATATATCGTCAGTTTGTTTTTGTTTCGGTTAACAACTTTTTGGATTACGGTAAAGGTTAGTTGTGATACGATCTATTCTTTACAAACCCATGCTGGTATGGCGAAAAAATAGATTTACATAAATGCTGTATTTGAGACGTCATAATTTTCTCAAACGAGTATCGCTGACAATTTAGAAATTCCTCTGTCAATTAGTGAATCGTACAGAATTTGAGTTGCCACATTTTTGGAAACTTTAGGTGAAATAAACGAATCCTTCCATATAGTTGGAAACTCGGACAGTGTAACGGACAACTCAAAGAGCTTAAGAAAGCAAGCCACTAACTGACTCCGTACAGAACCAAGGAGACAAGCGGGAATACCGTTTGGGCCCAATGAGCTATACCGGCTTAACCGTCTTAACTTATACTTTCCGTTATAATAGGATTGAAGAATGTAGTTGAGATCTCGTTAAAGAATACCTGGATACTATCTAACTAAGAGTTGTACTTAGTGGTATATATACGTAGTCGAAGATTGAGAAATTACCAAATAAATTAGAAATAGGATTGATCAGAGCAGAGGCCGAAGCATTATAATAAACTAGAAACAATGGAGAATTGCAACTTGCAACGCTGAAAGTAAGTTATTATAGCATTCAGTTAATTAGAGACAATAAAATTCGAATTCACCAACCAAGTAACGAGAAAGATCCGATGATAGACCAAAGTGACTTTGCGATACTTTTTGTAAGCTACCAAGACCAAATAACAAGATTCTTCAGTGTTGAATGCCTCCGCGGTCTATTTGTTGCGACACCACATTGGAGACACTAGGGAGTATACAGTCATTAAAGATGGCAACAGTGCTATAAAATAAAGAACATGGCGGAATCCATAGGGGTTGTACAAGCGTATCAATTAGTCTAATCGGTTTTAACGAAAGCAAGTCATGGTGTTCAGAGGAAAGTAACGTCTGTCCGAAAACAACGGGTGCGAACTGTAGGATCACACTACGCAGACGGTCTCGCGGTTGATAAAATTAAATAAAGATAACTCTATCAGTTGGATGGAAACTATCCTCAGGTAACATTCCATTGGACTAGTGTCTAGATACTTATACATAAAACTAGTACCAGGATTAAAATTTATCAGATCCAGAAATCTGCCAGCCGTACTAGAAATCAAATTCAGTCTGTAATAAGTCTGGGCAGGTTAAAATCCCTAAGCACACGTTATGGAGTCTACTGTCAGAAAGTAGTTCAAGTGTAAATTTAATAGATTCTAGAGTGTAGTAAGTAGGCCAATCCTATTGGGGTCGGAATGTCACAAGAACAGGTAACATAAATGGAAAAACGAATAAAAAGTACTTATTTTTATACGCATATAAATTTATACTACTTGAGACAGGCTATCGTTATCAGACGGCTTTGCTGAAGTAGGGTACGGACATCAGTTTCTTTAAGTACTCCACCACCCTTACGAAAAGATAAGCGAAACAGTTCGGGAGAGTTATCGATGTTAAGATTTAATATGATTAAACCTGTAAGCACCAGGATTGAAAGTTTATAAGATCACTTGAAGCCGACTAAATGAATCTATTTCTTTATATTTAAGTCACATCTTGATATGCCTCAGCATGACATAAGCACACGTGAATTGGAATTGAATGACTGTCATGTTGCCATGTCATGATGTTTTGAAGCCATACTCCGGTCTTCTATGAGAGTCGGACAACTTATATTTTGAATATCGTTAAATACCAAATGGCGAGCGCGACTAAAATGGGTTTTACAACGGCATACTAAGTATGCGAGTACCTCAGCAGGCGGGGCATCTCTTTACTATTGTAAACATTAAGACATAGTGTAAAAAAGACCGCTCACTACTCCTCAGTGATCTATTTCGCCGATAACAGAGCTCGGGCACTGTTAAAGGTATATTACCTCAAGTAAGGTTAGGGTTACAACCTCTACGCACTCCGACATAAGGCCAAACGTGTCTTACATTAATAAACATAAATTAAACTAATAGAAATCAGAAAATATAAAATATTCAAAGTAATAAAACATATAAAAGATGAAGAAAACAGAATAGATTAAAATAAAGAGTACAAATTCTCCTACGTTTCGATTTGGAAGGACAGGATCGAATGCCTCTTAAACCGCGAAGCTTTGGGTATTTGTACGATAACTCAGCGCAGAAGTCTCTTCTAGTCACTACTTTGAATATACGGAAAAGTTCGTGCAGAGCAAAGCTAGTTGTGTAGGTAGGAAGTGTAAGATGTGTGTAATTGCGGGTCCTTCTAGATGTAACAGAAATATTAATTTGGCTCAACAGCTCGGAGAAGAGTCAATCTCACCATTCAAAAGTTTGTAAAGAAAGGTTACACCAAGCAGAATTCTACAATTTGTTAAAGAAGGTAGGTTAATTAACTGAAGTCGACTAGAATAAGATGAAAGTTGTACAGTTGGATCCCAGCGCAAATCACGAAAGGCAAAAAGTAAAAACTGTTTTTGTAGAAATTCTAATTTGTTTTTATAAAACTCATATTGAGGAGACCAAACACAAGATCCATACTCCAAAATGGGGTGGAATAAAGTAGTATAAAGTATATTGGTAGTAAATGGATCCTTGAACTTTTTAGACCAGCGCTTTATAAAGCTAAGGACACTCTTAGCACTACTAACAGTAGTCGATATATGCTGATTAAAACAAAGTTTGTGATCTATTAAGATGCCCAAATCTTTTACAACCAAAGAACTATTACGTATTCTTTCGAACAGGAAATTGTTTAAAAAGTAACTTGCTAATTGGGCAGAACCTCTATAAAAGACATAGTTTTGTACTTAGAACAGTTTAGCGATAACAAGTTTGCTCTACACCACCAAAAGCATTCAGCACATCTTGCAGGGTATGGCATGAAAAAGAGTCTGCGTTGCCTTTATCCATTTTTACAAATTCGTCATACATAAGAACTCTGGAATTTAGAAGAACGGTGGGGAGATCATTAATAAAAATGTTGAATAGTAATGGGCTATGGTGACTGCCCTGTAAGACTCCCGATTCAACACAAATGGTCTTAGAAAGAGAGGTCATAAAAATAACCTTCTGCCTCCTATTGCTTAGATATTGTGAAATCCAAGCCAACTTAATCAGCTTGTGTAATATTAAGGCATAGTTTACGCAATCGAAGGCCTTACTGAAATCCATATATATCGTCAGTTTGTTTTTGTTTCTTAAAACTTTGGATTACGGTAAAAGGTTAGTTGTGATAGATCTATTCTTTACAAACCCATGCTGGTATGGCGAAAAAATAGATTTACATAAATGCTGTATTTGAGACGTCATAATTTTCTCAAACAGTATCGCTGACAATTTAGAAATTCCTCTGTAATTAGTGACGTCGAATTTATTGCCACATTTGTGAAAAGGTGAAATAAACGAATCCTTCCATATAGTTGGAAACTCGGACAGTGTAACGGACAACTCAAAGAGCTTAAGTAAAGGCGAGCACAATGACTCCGTACAGAACCTCAGGAGACAAGCGGGAATACCGTTTGGGCCCAATGAGTATACCGGCTTAACCGTCATTAGTTCCTTAGCTACCGAACTTTCCGTTATAATAGGATTAAGAATGTAGTTGGATTTCGTTAAAGAATATGGATATATCTAACTAGAGTTGTACTTAGTGGATATATACGTAGTCGAAAAGAAATTACCAAATAAATTAGAAATAGATTGATCAGAAGAGGCCGAAGCATTATAATAAACTAGAAACAATGGAGAATTGCAACTTGCAACGCTGAAAGTAATTATTATAGCATTCAGAATTAGAGACAATAAAATTCGATTCACCAACCAAGTAACGAGAAAGATCCGATGATAGACCAGTGACTTTATACTTTTTGTAATACCTAGACTTAAGATTCTTCAGTGTTGACAGCCCCCGCGGTTATTTTTGCGACACCACAGGAGACACTAGGGGTATACAAAGGGGTATATATTAAAGATCAACAGTGCTATAAAATAAAGAAATGGCGGAATCCATATGTGTACAAGCGTATCAATTAGTCTAATCGGTGTTAAGAAAAGCATTGTTCAGAGCGACAAAGTCAGTCTTCCGAAAACATCGGGTGCGTACCGTAGGATCACACTCGCAGATGGGCTCGCGGTTGAAAAATTAAATAGATAACTCTACAGTTGGATGGAAACTATCCTCTGGTAACACCATTGGACTAGTTCTAGATACTTTACAAAAACTAGTATCAGAAGTAAAAATCAGATCCAGAAATCTGCCAGACGTATTAGAAATCAAATTCAGCTGTAATAGCGGGCAGGTTAAAATCCCCCAAGGACAGTTATGGAGTCTCTGTCAGAAAGTAGTTCAAGTGTAAATTTAATAGATTCTAAGTGTAGTAAGTAGGCCAATCCTATTGGGGTGGAATGTAAGAACAGGTAACATAAATGGAAAAACGAATAAAATATATTTTAACGCATATAAATTCTATACTACTTGAGACAGCTATCGTTATCAGACTCGATAATAGGGCGGAATCTACTGCAATAAGAACTCCACCACCCCTACGAAAATAAGCGACCAGTTGGGGAGAGTTACGATGTTAAGATTTAATAGATTAAACTGGCACCAGGATTGAAAGTTTATAAGATCACTTGAAGCCGACTAAATGAATCTGTTTCTTTATAAGTAAGACAAATCTTGATATCCTCAGCATACATAAGCACACGTGAATGAATAATGACTGATGTTGCCATGTCATGATGTTTTCGTTGCCATACTCCGGTATCTATGAGAGTCGGCCAACTTATATTTTGTATATCGAAATCCTAATGGCGAGCGCGAATAAAATGGGTTTTACAACGGCTTACCGTGTATCGATCGCAGCAGGCGGGGCATTCATTATATTGTAAACATTAAGAATATTTAAAAAAAGACCGCTCCTCTCCTCAGTGATTATTTCGCCGATAACCGAATTCGGTCACACTAAAACGGTATATTATACTGAGGCGGGGTACGGGCACACTCTCTCGAATATAGGCAATAAGACCAAATGTGCAATTAATTATAAAATAAAGAATAAAATCCGAAAATATAAAGACAATCTTAAGAGATTAAATGCTGAGATAATAGAGAGTTTACAAAATACAAATTCTCCTGTTTCATTTGCAAACGGAATAATGCCTCCTAAAAAAGCGAATTTGGGTCGTCGTACTCTCAGCGCAGAAGTTTCTTCTGATTATGTTTTGAATATGCCGTAAAGTTCGTGCAGAGCAAAGTTAGTTGTGTAGGTAGGAAGTGTAAGATGTGTGTAATTGCGGGTCCTTCTAGATGGAACAGAAATATTAATTTGGCTCAACAGCTCGGAGAAGTCAATCTCACCATTCAAAAGTTTGTAAAGAAAGGTTACACCAAGCAGAATTCTACAATTTGTTAAAGAAGGTAGGTTAATTAACTGAAGTCGAGAAGAATAAAATGAAAGTTGTACAGTTGGATCCCAGCGCAAATCACGAAAGGCAAAAAGTAAAAACTGTTTTTGTAAAGATAAAGATAATAAAGTGGCGGAATTCATATTCATACAAGCGTATCAATTAGTCTAATCGGTGTTAAGAAAAGCATTGTTTAGTGCAACAAAGTCAGTCTTCCGAAAACATCGGGTGCGTACCGTAGGATCACAGCCGCAGATGGGCTCGCGGTTGAAAAATTAAATAGATAACTCTACAGTTGGATGGAAACTATCCTCTGGTAACACCATTGGACTAGTTCTAGATACTTTACAAAAACTAGTATCAGAAGTAAAAATCAGATCCAGAAATCTGCCAGACGTATTAGAAATCAAATTCAGCTGCGCCGACGAAAGCTCAAGCAGACCATCAACAAAATCGTGGAACCCAGAGGCCAGCAACGTATTGCTACCATAAAGTGTTGACCAAGTAATAGCGGGCCGTCCCGAAGGATAATCAAAGAGACTCTCTCAGAAAGTAGTTCAATTGTAAATTTAATAGATTCTAAGTGTACTAAGTAGGTTGGCCAATCCGATTGGGGCAGAATGTAAAAACTGGTAAATGGAAAATCGAATAAAATATATTTTAACGCATATAAAATTGATATTTAAATAGCAAACATAAACACACTTGAATGAATAATGACTGATGAAAGATCGTTAATCAATAATGTAAAAAGCAGAGGGCAAAGATCACTACCTTGAGGTACACCGGGTGTCACAGGAATGGAATTGGGAAAAGATGACTTAAAAAGTACCTTCTGTTTTCTATTTGTTAAAAATTCTCAAACGGAAGAAAGGAAAGGGGATGGAAAGCCAATGCGTTCAGTTTATAAAGTAATAGGGTATGATTAACAGAGTCAAAGGCCAGTCAGTGTATATGACATCAGTTTGTTTAGCATTTTTGAACCACTTGATAACTATATATAGAGGAAAATTCTAAAAGGTTAATGGTTGTAAATCTACGTTTTACAAACTCATGTTGGGAGAGCTGAAAAGATGTTGCGATTGTGAAGGTATAATTTTCTCAAAAGTTTTCGGAATAGCGGACAATTTTGAAATACCCTTCGTACTTTTTGTAATTTTTATGCAGAGGAATGATATAGGACTCCTTCCAAAGAGATGGAAAAGAGGAAGATTCGATAGACAATAAAAACAATTTTAAAATGGGTTTACATAGTGCGTTCGCACAGACCTTGAGTACACATCCAGGTAGATCATCTGGCCACAGAGAATAAACAGATTTAACTAGTTTAAGTTGGCTATGTCTACAGCACAAGCATCGGTGTGGACTTCGTGTTTATCCGAAAAATCGTATAGAGTGAGAACATGTTCGTTACATAGTTTTTTGATTAATTCGGTAAATGCATGTTGCGAAATGAATTCGCTTCACCTTTACGTAAAAGATCTGCTAAAGAGCGTGATATTAATGAGTAATTTTCAATAAATATTTTTTTGAAACCTGTAAGACCAAGAAATCTTCTTCACTTACGTTTGTAGGTACTTGAACATTTTTAATTTTCATTCCATCTTTATTGACTATGTGGCCCATGAACGTTATTTCGGATTGCAGAAACTTTCATTTGTTGTATCGTAGGGTTAAACCACTGTCTTGTAAGATCGAAAAAAACTTTTTAATTCGTTGCATACCAGATTCGAAAGTCTTACTTGGGATTATTACATCATCTAAATATGCGAGTATCTCACCTGGTTCCATACGCTTTATGATTTAAATAGACGTAGTCGTACAACGCTCAGTACAAACAAGTGGTCCATATGGCACCAGGCTCGAGCCTGTTAAGAATGACCCCACGTAAAGTTAGTGTTACACCTTCTACCCACTCCGACCTAGGGGCAAAGGCGTATTACATTTATTAACATAAATTAAACTAAAGAAATATAAAATATTAAAGTTAATAAAACGTATATAAAGAAGAAAACAGAATAGATTAAAATAAAGATTACAATTAATTACGAGCGAGGAAGTACAAGATCGCAGTTTTTATACCCGGAAGCTATGTATCGGAACCGATACCGTGGCACAGTCTGTTTAAGTCACTACATAGTATACGAAAAAGTTAATTTAAAACAAAGTTAGTTGTGCAGGTAGGAAGTGTAAGCGTTGTGTAACTGCGGGTCCTTCTAGAGGAACAGAAATATTAATTTTGGAATAGTCAATCTCACCATTCAAAAGTTTGTCAAGAAAGGTTACACCAAGAATAATTCTACAATTTGTTAAAGATGGTAGTGTCACAACTAAAACCCACTTCTAAGAATGCCGGTTGCATCCCAGTAAAACCCTTTTTCGTCAACGTTTGTTACCAACTCTTTCTTATACTTATCGATAACACCAGGGGTAGAGCATAACGTCGTTCGCCCAGGGCTGAATCAGTATATTTATATACTGCCTGGTGACAGCTTGGCCAATCCTGCCCTCGGCTCGAGTATCTTCGTCGTCAGATACATCCAATTCAGGAATATTTGAACACCAGTGTTTTATCTTATCCGAGGAGTATACAGAACAGTATTTACGTCCTCTAATCTGTATGCCTTGGATATCTTTGATTACATAACGATCGTTTCCAAGGACTTGACCACTTGATAAGGAGATCGGTATCGTGGTTTCAGTTTACGTGATTCGCCTGTCGCGGCTAGTTCGTTTTCGACTACTACAAGATTACCTGTGGAATAAACAAAGGGGTTAGCGTGTTTGGCATCAACCGTTTTCTTCCATTTAGCTCTTTCTGATGCGATATTGGCTGCGGCTGGACTTCGATTTTCGGTGACAGTTTCGTTTGAATATAGCTTATCCAGGTCTGCAGGTATCGCTTCAGTATGGTTGTTCTGCACTTCATCAATAGCGTTGAAATTAAATACGAGATCAATTGAACTGAATCCAGTGGTGATGTTTTTCTGCGAGTTGACGGTCCATTAAAGGTTATGAAGAGTCAGATCCCAAGCCTTTGGATTTTCGTTCATCGTTCGTATATAATTCAGAATTATTTGATTAGCGCGTTCCACTTGACAATTTGCGCGTGGTGTTCTTACAGCGTTCTTAACGTGTTGGATAATTTTAACGCAAACGCTGTTCCACGGTCTGTTATAATAAAATTTGGCAAGCCAAAGTAACTAGCAATTTCGTTTAGCGTTGATAGAATAGGTAATGTTTCTGTACTTTAAACGGCTTTTACAATTAGAAATTTACTGAATGGATCAGATATACCCAGTATATGAGTTTTTTGTCGTTTGCGTCGAATAAAAGGACCCAAATGATACGCTTGAAGTCGACGAAAAGGAACCGGTTGAACATCGTTGTAATGCATGCGACCTCCAGGCTTTCCACCTTTAGACTTATAGTAGCAGCATTGGATGCATGTAGAGATATAGTCCTTCACGTATTTCCTCATCTTTGGAAACCAAAATCGTTTTTGAATCCTCTCATTGGTTTTATCGAGACCGAAGTGTCCGACATTGTCATGGCAACTTTTAACAACGCGCCATCTAGGTTAGGTGCAACAAACGCAATAGTGTTTTCCGTTTTTCAATAAAGGCGATGATTTTCGCTGACATAATCGGTACGTAGTTGATTCAGTTGATCACTGTGACGCTTTCCCTTCAGTACTACGATTAATTCGGCAAGTATTTTGTCCTGTAGTTGCATTGTTAACAACCAGTCGTCGATTTCCGAAATTATGGTCCGAACAAATTCATCTAATGATCCTTCCAGGGGTAAATTTGGAGCACGGCTCAACGCATCTACATGAGCCATTTTGCTTCCATCTCGATGAACAAATTTACAGCCGTGAATAACCAGTGCGCCACCTATAGAATGAGTTCTTTATTCGTTTTAACCTTGGCAAAAGCGGTCATGATTTTCCCAAAAGGTACACTCTGAACCTTTGGAGTGTTTCTACTACTCCAAGCGTGTCTAATGCGTTACTGTGGTATTTACTCTAAGCGGTGGGTACAGTGTCGACTAAAATAACAAACTGGCGCCAATCATTGTCATTACGTAACTGCACTTAAACTTCTGCTAGGTCTAAAGCACAAGCATCGGTGTGTACTTCGTGTTTATCCGAAAAATCGTATAGAGTGAGAACAGGTTCGTTACATAGTTTTTCGATTAGTTCGATAAATGCATGTTGCTGGGCTTCTCCCCAACTAAATGTGCTTCACCTCCGTTTTACGTAGCAGTTCTGTTAACGGACGTGATATTAATGAATAATTTTCAATAAATTTTTTGAAGAAACCTGTGAGACCAAGGAATCTTCTTCACTTACGTTTGTAGGTACTTGAACATTTTTAATTTTCATTCCATCTTTATTGACTATGTGGCCCATGAACGTTATTTCGGATTGCAGAAACTTTCATTTGTTGTATCGTAGGGTTAAACCACTGTCTTGTAAGATCGAAAAAAACTTTTTAATTCGTTGCATACCAGATTCGAAAGTCTTACTTGGGATTATTACATCATCTAAATATGCGAGTATCTCACCTGGTTCCATACGCTTTATGATTTAAATAGACGTAGTCGTACAACGCTCAGTACAAACAAGTGGTCCATATGGCACCAGGCTCGAGCCTGTTAAGAATGACCCCACGTAAAGTTAGTGTTACACCTTCTACCCACTCCGACCTAGGGGCAAAGGCGTATTACATTTATTAACATAAATTAAACTAAAGAAATATAAAATATTAAAGTTAATAAAACGTATATAAAGAAGAAAACAGAATAGATTAAAATAAAGATTACAATTAATTACAAGCGAGGAAGTACAAGATCGCAGTTTTTATACCCGGAAGCTATGTATCGGAACCGATACCGTGGCACAGTCTGTTTAAGTCACTACATAGTATACGAAAAAGTTAATTTAAAACAAAGTTAGTTGTGCAGGTAGGAAGTGTAAGCGTTGTGTAACTGCGGGTCCTTCTAGAGGAACAGAAATATTAATTTTGGAATAGTCAATCTCACCATTCAAAAGTTTGTCAAGAAAGGTTACACCAAGAATAATTCTACAATTTGTTAAAGATGGTAGTGTCACAACTAAAACCCACTTCTAAGAATGCCGGTTGCATCCCAGTAAAACCCTTTTTCGTCAACGTTTGTTACCAACTCTTTCTTATACTTATCGATAACACCAGGGGTAGAGCATAACGTCGTTCGCCCAGGGCTGAATCAGTATATTTATATACTGCCTGGTGACAGCTTTGGCCAATCCTGCCCTCGCCTCGAGTATCTTCGTCGTCAGATACATCCAATTCAGGAATATTTGAACACCAGTGTTTTATCTTATCCGAGGAGTATACAGAACAGTATTTACGTCCTCTAATCTGTATGCCTTGGATATCTTTGATTACATAACGATCGTTTCCAAGGACTTGACCACTTGATAAGGAGATCGGTATCGTGGTTTCAGTTTACGTGATTCGCCTGTCGCGGCTAGTTCGTTTTCGACTACTACAAGATTACCTGTGGAATAAACAAAGGGGTTAGCGTGTTTGGCATCAACCGTTTTCTTCCATTTAGCTCTTTCTGATGCGATATTGGCTGCGGCTGGACTTCGATTTTCGGTGACAGTTTCGTTTGAATATAGCTTATCCAGGTCTGCAGGTATCGCTTCAGTATGGTTGTTCTGCACTTCATCAATAGCGTTGAAATTAAATACGAGATCAATTGAACTGAATCCAGTGGTGATGTTTTTCTGCGAGTTGACGGTCCATTAAAGGTTATGAAGAGTCAGATCCCAAGCCTTTGGATTTTCGTTCATCGTTCGTATATAATTCAGAATTATTTGATTAGCGCGTTCCACTTGACAATTTGCGCGTGGTGTTCTTACAGCGTTCTTAACGTGTTGGATAATTTTAACGCAAACGCTGTTCCACGGTCTGTTATAATAAAATTTGGCAAGCCAAAGTAACTAGCAATTTCGTTTAGCGTTGATAGAATAGGTAATGTTTCTGTACTTTAAACGTCTTTTACAATTAGAAATTTACTGAATGGATCAGATATACCCAGTATATGAGTTTTTTGTCGTTTGCGTCGAATAAAAGGACCCAAATGATACGCTTGAAGTCGACGAAAAGGAACCGGTTGAACATCGTTGTAATGCATGCGACCTCCAGGCTTTCCACCTTTAGACTTATAGTAGCAGCATTGGATGCATGTAGAGATATAGTCCTTCACGTATTTCCTCATCTTTGGAAATCAAAATCGTTTTTGAATCCTCTCATTGGTTTTATCGAGCCGAAGTGTCCGCATTGTCATAGAACTTTTAACAACGCGCCATCTAGGTTAGGTACAACAAACGCAATAGTGTTTTCCGTTTTTCAATAAAGGCGATGATTTTCGCTGACATAATCGGTACGTAGTTGATTCAGTTGATCACTGTGACGCTTTCCCTTCAGTACTACGATTAATTCGGCAAGTATTTTGTCCTGTAGTTGCATTGTTAACAACCAGTCGTCGATTTCCGAAATTATGGTCCTAACAAATTCATCTAATGATCCTTCCAGGGGTAAATTTGGAGCACGGCTCAACGCATCTACATGAGCCATTTTGCTTCCATCTCGATGAACAAATTTACAGCCGTGAATAACCAGTGCGCCACCTGTAGAATGAGTTCTTTATTCGTTTTAACCTTGGCAAAAGCGGTCATGATTTTCCCAAAAGGTACACTCTGAACCTTTGGAGTGTTTCTACTACTCCAAGCGTGTCTAATGCGTTACTGTGGTATTTACTCTAAGCGGTGGGTACAGTGTCGACTAAAATAACAAACTGGCGCCAATCATTGTCATTACGTAACTGCACTTAAACTTCTGCTAGGTCTAAAGCACAAGCATCGGTGTGTACTTCGTGTTTATCCGAAAAATCGTATAGAGTGAGAACAGGTTCGTTACATAGTTTTTCGATTAGTTCGATAAATGCATGTTGCTGGGCTTCTCCCCAACTAAATGTGTTCACCTCCGTTTTACGTAGCAGTTCTGTTAACGGACGTGATATTAATGAATAATTTTCAATAAATTTTCTGAAGAAACCTGTGAGACCAAGGAATCTTCTTACTTCTCTTACGTTTGTAGGTACTTTAAAAATTTTAATTGCGCTTACTTTACATTCGCCAGGTTTTATTCCATCTTTATTGACTATGTGGCCCAAGAACGTAATTTCGGATTGCAGAAACTTTCATTTGTTGTATCGTAGGGTTAAGCCACTGTCTTGTAAGATTGAGAAAAACTATTTAATTCGTTGCATACCAGATTCGAAGGTCTTACTTGGGATTATTACGTCATATAAATATGCGAGTACCTTACTTGGTTCCATTCGTTTTATGATTTGGTTCATTACCGACTGAAAGACTGCCGGAGCGTAAATAAGTCTAAAAGGCATTCTGTTGTATTCGTAATGCCCGTCAGCTGTAACAAACGCCGTGTACTGTTTGGACGATTCACTTATCTCGATTTGATGGTATCCCATACGTAACCCAAATTGCGTAAAAGAGACGTTTCCAGCTAGTTGAGCGAATTGGTAATACTGTTAAGGCGACGATAGTCGACGCAAAGACGATGTTCTCCATTTTTTTATCTACGATGACGATTTCGTTTTCCAGTAGCTCAGATATGGTATTCGTAACAATAGGTCTAAGCGCAAACGGTGATGTTAAAGTGATTTTGATTTTCCATATCTATTAAGACCTTTTCCAATTCTTCGTTTTCGGTATCTGCTCGATTTTGAGTCGTTTCTATTTGGAGGATGCTTTCGATAAAACATATGTTTCCGTGAATAATTCGTTTATTGCCATCCCGACAAGGAATATTCTTACCCAATAAAACGGTTTCAGATATTAAGTCATTTTCCACAACAAGGACTTCGTCTTCGTGACCTATCTTGTCGACAACGATTTTCGCATTTAGTTTTTGGTTACAGAAGAATTTTCCTCCTCCAAATCCATTCAGTGTTATCGCACATCCTTGCAAAACGCCTACGTTTTCGGCAAATGATTTTCGAATCAGAGTACGTGTACTACCTAGATCGACGAATGCGTTTGTTTCGTTTCCGTTAACTGAAATAAATTTACAGATATCTAAGTTGATGTACATCGAGTACATCGAGGTTTACGCTGTGGTTCAAGACAATCTGACAAATAAATTAAAGCATTTGATTAACGTCTCTATCTTTTCTTTGGGTTTCCGTTTTATCACGGATTGACTTGACTTCTGCATATTACCGTTGCGTTTGTTTCGTTTCCGGTAACTGAAATAAATTTACAGATATCTAAGTTGATGTACATCGAGTACATCGAGGCTTACGCTGTGGTTCAAGACAATCTGACAAATAAATTAAAGCATTTGATTAACGGCTCTATCGTTTCTTTGGGTTTCCGTTTTATCACGGATTGACTTGACTTCTGCATATTACCGTTGGACTCACGTTAATTTTGAAAGCTATGTTGATTATATTTGATTTCGTCATGAGCCGCATAGGCATGTGTATCTTGTAAAAGTTCGTTACATGAGGTATAATGATTAGATATCTTTCTCTTAAGATCGTAATCGTTGATGGCGTTTATAATATGTGTTACAATTGATGAATCAGATAACTCACCCTTTTTACCAATAGCTAGCATTTTATAAAAGTAATCCTGTGGTGATTCCATTGTTTCCTGTTTCGTTTTTAGCATTTTTAAATGAAAATCATATGCATTGCTGGTACATGGTAGGTCGTACAGTTACTTCGATACAATTTCTGTCCATTTTTGAAATATTTCATTCTTTGCATCCACCCACTAACGAGCTGCACCTTGCATCTTTTGTTGAACTGCAAAAATAACCTCTCTGTCGTCCCAGTTATATGCGTTTTTCAGAGTTTCCACACGTTTAACAAACTGATGCGAATCCAATGATTTTACGGACGATGGATTAAATTCAGGAACAAGAGCTATAGTTTCGTTCAGGTTTCCAAAAGAATGATTAAAATTTTTATATTTTTCTTAGCAGTTGACTTCGTGTTGTTGTTGTCGTTGAACTTTCCGAATACTGACCTATATTAACATTTGACCCATTTTTTTTTTTATTAAATTACTTCTATGCTAGAAGATTTCTTTGGCCTTCCCGTGTATCACAGGTTATCGCCACAGCGTTTTGACCTACTTTTGCTTACGTAATTCCGTGACGTTGGAACATAATTATCTTGCTGTGATGTAACAACGTTATTGTAGTGCTGAATGTAATTACTTTGATGAGTCGGAGCGAAGGGTACGTGTTGGTGAGGCGTAACCATATAGCCCTGTTGCAATGTAACAATGTAATTGGGTTGCTGAGACGTAGCAAAGTAATCGTGCTGCTGAAACGTAGCATTACCGTACTGCTGAGACGTAGCAGTGCTACCGAGTTGCTGAATCGTAGCAACGTTACCGCACTGCTGAGACTTAACAGTGTTACCGAGTTGCTGAAATGTAGCATCATTACCGTACTGCTGAGACGAAGCAGTGTTTTCGTTTGGCGAATACGTTACGTTTCTTCGTTCGTTTGGCGTATTCGTCGTCACTGCAGATCGTGGTTAATTTTTTCTGTACATGTTCTCGATTTGCAGACGTTGACAATCCAGCTTGTCTACATTTTTGTCGCAAAGCTTTCTTTGACACGTAGTTTTTCTGCATTATTATTGTTGTCCCTTTCACACTTGCGAGTTTCTCATGACACACTATTCTACCGCGGAAAATTGCCTTTTTTTCACACACTTCTACTTATGAAAAATATTAGTTCCTTTTTGCACACTATACTAATTCTGAAAATTGGGCTTCATACCACTTCTGAAAATTGTCACAACTAAAACCCACTTCTGAGAACGTCGGTTGCAAATCACATTACCCAGTAGAAGATTGTTTAGGTAGATAATGAATATAAGTTTATTAACTAATTGAGACGTAACAATATAAGGACGTTTGCAAAGCGATGACGTTGGATTCGTTCGTGATAGCCGTTCGTTACCACCGATCGTAGGAGCTTATTCGTTCGCACCCTTTCTCATCAAAGTTTTGTTACCAACTCTTTCTTATACTTATCGATGACACCAGAATCTGTATATTTATAAACAGCCTGGTGACAATAGGTTAATTAACTGAAGTCGACTAGATTAAGATGGATGTTGTACAGTTGGATCCCAGCGCATATCACGAAAGGCAAAAAGTAAAAACTGTTTTTTTAGAGATTCTAATTTGATTTGATAAAACTCATATTGAGGAGACCAAACGCAAGATCCATACTCCAAAATGGGGCAGACTAAAGTAGTATAAAGTATTTTGGTAGTACGAGACCAGCGCTTTATAAAACCAAGAACTCTCTTAGCTGTACTAACAGTAGTCGATATATGCTGATTAAAACAAATTTTGTGATCTATTAAGATGCCCAAATCTTTTACAACCAAAGAAGTATTACGTATTCTTTCGAATGGGAAATTGTTTAAAAAGTAACTTGCTAATTGGGCAGAACCTCTATAATAGACATAGTTTTGCACTTAGAACAGTTTAGCGATAACAAGTCTGCCCTACACCACCAAAAGCATTCAGCACATCTTGCAGGGTATGGCATGAAAAAGAGTCTACGTTGCCTTTATCCATTTTTACATAATCGTCATACATAAGAACTCTGGAATTTAAAAGAACGGTGGGGAGATCGTTAATAAAAATGTTGAATAGTAATGGGCTATGGTGACTGCCCTGTAAGACTCCCGATTCTACACAAATAGTCTTAGAAAGAGAGGACCTAAAAAGAATAAAACTTTTTCACTTGTTGCAGAGGTCGGACGTGTTTTTTTTGCGCTTATCAAATTTTATTTGTTTCTCGTGATTAAAAACTTTTCTTTCTTTTCGATTAAAATTTTAACATTCGAATTGAATTTTCGTTCCGTGATTTCTTTCAGTCGTTTTTGTGATTTTTGTTTCAATATACATAAATTAAACTTACAACAATTATTTTCATTAGCGGTGTTGTTGTTTAGCTAATCTCGTTTGCTTTTGTGTCTTTAGTTGTGGAGGCTTACTCTGCACATTAACCCTTGTGTCAGAACTGGTCAGTATATTTCTTATACACATATTTGGTTATCTTTAAAATTTTTAATTTAATTTATTATTTCTTTTTTTTTCTAAATTAAATTAAATTTTTTAATAAAATGGTTGTCTGGTCAAAAAGTAATTGCATAGTTGCCACTAATGCGGTTGACTCCCATGATTATATTCTTTGTTGGCTATGTGACAATGTGGCAGGTTTTAACAAACTCCGAGCGGAATTTTCCGCGGTGGAGACTGTGTTTAGAAGCTTATCGCTTATGAATGAGTCTCCAAAACGTAAAAGAACCAGTTCTTCGGGTGTTTGTTCATCTGTAGATCCGCCAGTGTCTCTTATCGTTCCCAACCAGCCTCAGGCACCGTCCTCTCCCAATTTACAGCAACTGTTATCGTTTAAGAGCACAGTGGTGATTAGAAAGGAATTACCGGTTTCACCTGGGAATGATCTCTTACAAACGATGCCAGCTGTAGTGTCCGAAGTGTCCGGGAAATTACCCATTCCAATGGAAATTGCCGATAGCTCTAAAAGTATCGAGGACCCCGTGAACAAGTTGACTGCTGCAGAGCGTGATTTGTCCAACGTTGCTGCTGCGGCTGACGTTGTTGCTGCTTTATCATCTGAAATAATTCAATTTTCTTATACCCAGGATATTGAGTTTGTCGGTGTTAAAGTAAATTTTAAAACTTTTAATGATTTTATTACTTGTTCCTGTATTCCCCCATCGTTCGACATTAGGGTCTATGTAAATCATTTAGAGGCAATTCAGCTTGTCTCCTCTTTAGTTTCTAGTCAAGACATGCTCATAGTTTTAGGTGATTTGTCATAGTCACTAAAAGATGAATCTAGCATGTTGCTGCCCTCTATGTCACATGACTTTATTGATGGCCTTCTAGACTTATCGTTATCACAAGTCAATCACATCTTAAATTCTAATGGAAAATCGTTAGATCTTATTATTGTATTGGATACTTCTTATTGTGATGTTTCTAGGATCGAACCTCTTGTTCTTCCTGGAGACAAATTTCATCCAACATTAAATTTAAAAATTGATCTACCCTACTATCACCATTACTTGGTTCAAATGAGTTACCTCTAACTAAGTGTTGTCGTAAGACTGACTTTGCCAGCCTTAATGAAAACATTTTTACCACCGATTACAATTGTAGAGATATGAACTTAGCTTTTCGCTTTTTTTATGATACTCTGAATTCACTCTTTGATATTTGCATGTGGTAGGCAGGAACGGCTTAATAAACCTCCCTGGTTCCCTCGAGAGTTATCCAGTTTGAAAAATGTGAAGACACGATATTATAAAAAAAACACGTCGTTCATCAGATTATGCTCTGTATACAGTTGCTCGTTTAAAATTCATGATGCTTAATACACAATGCTATAAGAATTATCGTCAGCGCTGTAAGCTTTAGTTTTCTTCTGCCCCTAACCAATTTTATAGTTTCGTTAATTCTAAACGTAAGTCCTCTGTGCACCCAACTTTTTTGTCCTTTTAAAATAAAAAAGCGAGCACTGATCAGGCAATTTCCGATATGTTTGCGAGTTTTTTCAAAACAACTTATTCCTCAACGGAAGCAAGCAACGGATCGAGCAAGTCCGTATCCTTATTGTTTAAAAAAGGATAATTGTATTTTTAATCCAGTAATTGATGAAAGTTCTCTTCTTAGTGTACTTAAACTGGTTAAACATGTTTATTCTCCGGGGCCAGATGGTCTACCTGGATGTGTACTCAGGTCCTGTGCAAACGCATCATGAAAACCCATTTTAAAATTGTTTTTATTGTCTGTCGAATCTCTTTTCCATATATTTGGAAGGAGTCGTATATCATTCCTCTGCATAAAAATGACAAAAAGTACGAAGCCTCTATCTACAAGGGTATTTCAAAATTGTCCGCTATTCCGCTTTTGAGAAAATCATAACTTCGCGATTGCAACATTTTTGCAGCTCTATTATTTCGCCATCCCAACATGGGTTTGTGAAATGTAGATCTACAACCACTAACCTTTTAGAATTTACATCAATAATTATCAAGGGGTTCAAAAATGGTAAACAAACTGATGTCATATACACCGACTTTTGTAAAGTCTTTGATCTTGTTGATCATGCCCTATTATTTTCTAAACTGAACGACAGTGGATTCACCCCTTTTCCTTTTTTGGGTTCGAGAATATTTAACAAACAGAAAACAGAAGGTACTTTTTAAGTCTTCTTTTTCCAATTCCATTCCTGTGACATCCGGTGTATCTCAAGGCAGTCATCTTGGCCCTCTGCTTTTTACATTATGTATGCTGACGATGTTAAGCTTCGTCTTACTTGTAAAGAAACAGACTCATTTAGTCGGTTACAAGCTGATCTTAAGCATTTTCAATCCTGGTGCCAGTTTAATTTATTAAATCTTAACACTACCAAATGTAGGGTAATGACTTTTTTTCGTTACTCACTTATTTTCTAAACAATATTCCTTAGGAATGTCTAAATAATATGATTGATTGTGGGCGTACTTATGGATCGTAATTTAAATTTTAACACCCATCGGTCGCACACTTATGGCCTTAAGTGTTCTTGGTTTCATTAAAAGATGGTCAAAATAATTTGATGACCCCCTATACCACTAAAGTTCCTTATACTTCGCTTTTCTGTATGGATCTTGGATTTGGTCACCTCACCTTGAGTCGCAGCAGATTAGACTTGAATCAATTCAAAAGCAGTTCTTGCTATTTGCTCTTCGTGGCTTAAGCTGGGATCGAAATGTCAATTTGCCTTCGTATTCTAGGAAACTTCTCTTGATTAACCTTCCTTCCCTAACTAACCGTAGAATTATGCTTGGTGTTATTTTTATGCACAAGCTCCTAATTGGTGATATCGACTCGCCTGAGTTATTAGCTCAGGTAAATCTGTCGGTACCATGTAGACGGAGTAGACATCCTATTATATCTTTAACAATTAGTCGTTGTTCTTCAAACTATGCCATGCATGAACCTTTTGGGGTCCTCTGCTCTAATACCAACCTTTATTTCCCTGTTATCTGCTCAGTCTTCTAAACTTAAAACATCTATCCTTTAATTTTTAGTTCATAGATAGATGTACTATTATTTGTTTGTCTGTTTTTATACCCTTGCAGAGGGTATTATAAAATTGGTCAGATGTTTGTAACGCACAGAACGAGACGTTTCCGACCCCATAAAGTATATATATTCTTGATCAGCATGAGAAGCTGAGTCGATATAGCCATGTCCGTCCGTCGTTGCGTTCACGTTTTACTCAGCCATCTTAAGAGCTATCGGGATGAAATTTTTTTTGTCGTTTTATATTACCCGGGTAAGATAAAGTATGAAAATCTTTGGGATCGAACTACTATATCATACAGCTCTAGAACAAACATTTTTTCAAAAATTGGAGTAAAAATTGTAGTAAAAAGAGAAATAAATTGAATGTTTTGTTGGTGTGTTGATGAGTTGAGTTGCAGGGAAAGAAATTTCAAAATGTAAAAAATTATTGCCAAGGACTGCAAGGGTATATAAACTTCGGCATTGCCGAAGTTGGTTCTTTGATATTTGCATTGTGTATCTGTCCACGCGATTCGTGCCGTGCGTTATACGGCTGCACTACGCTTAGGCTCGCGCGTAACAGGCTTTGCCCTGGTGTCGTAGGGCCACTTGAACGTACTGCGCATAGTATCATCAACGTCCGCTAAGTGAAATCCAAGCAAGTAAAGCATCCGAAAAGCCAACAAAATCAGCTTGTTTATATATCGTCAGTTTGTTTTTGTTTTTTAAAACTTTGGATTACAAAGGATGTAAACTGTAAAAGGTTACAAACCCAAGCTGGTATGGCGAAAAAATAGACTTACTTAAATGCTGTATTTGAGACATCATAATTTTCCCAACCAGTTTCGCTGACAATTTAGAAATTCCTCTGTAATTAGTGACGTCGGATTTATTGCTACATTTGTGAAGAGATAAAATAAACCAAGGATGGGCACGTAGTGGCTCTTTTGGCTCCCGTGACCGGCAGAGGCTGGGCAGAGAAAAAGGTAATTTTTTGGTCTCGGAGCACACAAAAACTTGTATGGCTTCGTCGAACTTGTAGACAGAGGGACGGCCAAATCCCGAATTTTGCGGGGAAAGGCTTTACCACACTTCTTTTGGAGGAAGCCTTCGTAAGTTTATGGAAGATTTAGAGCATAAGTCATTCATTAGAGTAAATAAGTTGGCATTAGAAGGCGATTATACACAAATGTTATGAATAACACAATCAAAGATGTTAATATTAAAAAATTACCAGACAAACTTTGTATGACGTTAGCAAAGTTTGATATTTATACAGTGTCTAATTTAAAGCAATTACCTCATAGAGAAGGTCAATATGAAAATAGTTCCACCAAAAAATCCAAAACTAGCAATCAAAGTACTTCATTAAACTTAAACTACAAATCAAAATTCAAAAAGAAAAAAAAAACCACAAAGTAAATATAGTAATTAATGTTAGAAATCCCAACATTTTTATTTCTACTCCTACCAATGCTACACTCGACGCATAATCAAAGCATTGAAACTTATCCCATAAAGGCACCAATGGATATCTTGCATTCAAAACAGAAACCATGGATTTACCCTTAGATTTCGAATGTCCTTATTTAACTGTAAATTTAACCAACTTACAAAACACTTAAAACAACACAGTTGAGCAGTCAGAACCTTATAAGAACATAGTCCACATTCAGTATTTAGTCGAAAAATTAAATCGCGAAACAAACGGTATAAAAATATTAAGAAAAAATATGCGAGGACTGATCAACATAATAGATACAGCAAAACGATAAAGAAGAGCTTGAACAAAAAAATGGTAGTCTTGTAGCATGTTCACATATATGTAGAATGATCACTGTATTCAGTTTAATACATAAATAATATTATAAACATATTGTAGCACTTTGTTGCACATGTTTTATACAAAGCGTATTTGTTACACAATAAATGCGTAACTAAAAAAGCCATGAGCCACGCTAACGATTTGGATAAAATATAAAACTTTTCTTTATGCAGACAAACAATCGACATAACAATATACTGCACAAACGAAATATTTTTTTAATTAAGTATGGCAATTTAAAAAAAAAAAATAAATAATGATAAATTAATAACAAAGCGAAAAATCCCAAAAAAAATGACCACTCTTGATAAATATTTCGAGAAGGTAAATGATAGAAACCCCACAATAGCAGAAGATTTGATCAAAAATTTAAAAAAAAAATGAGCAAAGAACCTCACCCCAGAGTTCAATAAACTTGTCGCATATCAAGCTAGCGTATTTAGACTTCATAGGAGAAACGTTTGCAGCACAGGTATGTATGGTGTTATTCAAACGCAACAGGTACGCTATGTTTCTACTTAATGGATGAAACAGAACGCGCAAACAAAAAAAAAATCTAACTAATTAGCGTAGAAATGAGCAAAGTCGAATTAAAACATTTACAGATATACATACCATTGATTTGATTACCTGATACGTTCAGGTGAGACTAATTACAAATGCAAGGAAATCAGGTACTGGATATCTAATAATTTTAAATTTGAAAGGAATATAGCAAACCTTATGGAAAAATCCATAAAGGTAGCATATAGTAGACTACTGATTAAGGAACCAAAAAGAAAGAACGTGCCTGAATGGGTTCACGAATTTTTTATGGCCATGATCGAATGGGTAAATACAGAGGATTTAGATGTATAAGTAATGGAATTAGAAGATTAAATTTAAAAAAAAAAAAATTTTTTCCCCTTAAGGCTTTGCATTGATGTAAAGAGATTTCTGCATGCGCATAATGATTATATATCGCGAGAACATGATCAGAAGCAGAACACTTGCTAATTTATCTTGCCATAAATCTTAAAATATGGAATGGGAAGAATTAATTCCCCAAATCCAAGGCATAAAAGAAACTTTTAAGAAATCTTATAAATGTGAAACCCAAAATATCGTACAACCTAGATATAATTGTACCTACCGTACTTAATTCACTTGAATATTCACTTGAATATAGACACCGATAAAGATTAAGAGTACATACCTAAAGAAGAAATAGAATTAGAATGTGAAGATTCTGACACTAGCGAAAGAGAAATAGAGGAAAAAGATCTAAACGATCTAACAATTCCTTCGCTATTGACATTATTTGAAAAAGATAACGAAATAGAACTAGAAACATTGTCTGAACAAGACAACGATTCAGAATTAGAATTCAACACAAGTGTCATACATCCAAACGACAAAATGGCAGAATTAAATGCCCGAAGGGCATATATGAAGGATACTTCAAACGCCATCCCTGAATTCAATGGACAAAAAATACACCTTCAAAGATTTATAACAGCTTTAAGGTAAGTAAACATGATGAAAGGCGACTTCGAAAATATAGCAGTTGAGGTAATAAAGTCAAAAATTATTGGCCCAACATTATATAAAATCCAACATGAAACTTCAATCTAAGCAATAATACAAAGATTGCACGTCATTATAGTTGGTGAAACACCCAAAGTTATAATAGCCAGATTGAAGAATACAACTCAGAAAGGTAAAACCGCTGACAAATTCACCACGGAGATTGATAAGTTACGCAGACTCCTTGAAGCGGCGTATATGGATGAAGGTATGCCAGCGAAACTTGCTCATAAGAATAGCACTGATGATGCTATAGAAACAATGATTGAAATTAAATATTGTGAGATAATTAGACTTATAGTAATCCTTGACTCCGGCAACTTTACAAAGAAACCGTGGTAATTATAAAAACAGATATAATTATCGCGGTAGAGGAAATGGTCGCGGTAATTATAAAAAATAGTTGCCGCAATAACGGGCAAAATTTGTGACGAATCACATTACTTCTATAACCTAACTACGCCCATGTAGGGCCCCTTTTCTTTGTTACTCTTTATTTAATACGCCCATGGAGGGCACATTAAAATATTCTAACATCAAAACTAACTGTAGTTCTTTTGTTTCTGACAGTCATTGCTTACGATCGACGTCTCTCTCTCTCTCTTTCTAACTACCGTCTTGGTGTGGCCGCAGCGCCGACGCATCGCGGAGAGGACAACCTCTCGACAGCGGACGCCACGCTGCATGCCGACACCAAAGAGACAATTAGAAAATCGAAAGTCAAAGAGAGGGACGGCGATCGTGCCGCGTGCCAAAGCACAAGACGCATCGTATGTTTTCACCGTTAGGATATAAGTAGGCAGAGCAAGGGTGTGTTTGAACAGAGAGCTAGAATTAGAGAAAACACGACTTAGCCAGTGACCATCGCAGTGATGCTTAATACACAATGCTATAAGAATTATCGTCAGCGCTGTAAGCTTTAGTTTTCTTCTGCCCCTAACCAATTTTATAGTTTCGTTAATTCTAAACGTAAGTCCTCTGTGCACCCAACTTTTTTGTCCTTTTAAAATAAAAAAGCGAGCACTGATCAGGCAATTTCCGATATGTTTGCGAGTTTTTTCAAAACAACTTATTCCTCAACGGAAGCAAGCAACGGATCGAGCAAGTCCGTATCCTTATTGTTTAAAAAAGGATAATTGTATTTTTAATCCAGTAATTGATGAAAGTTCTCTTCTTAGTGTACTTAAACTGGTTAAACATGTTTATTCTCCGGGGCCAGATGGTCTACCTGGATGTGTACTCAGGTCCTGTGCAAACGCATCATGAAAACCCATTTTAAAATTGTTTTTATTGTCTGTCGAATCTCTTTTCCATATATTTGGAAGGAGTCGTATATCATTCCTCTGCATAAAAATGACAAAAAGTACGAAGCCTCTATCTACAAGGGTATTTCAAAATTGTCCGCTATTCCGCTTTTGAGAAAATCATAACTTCGCGATTGCAACATTTTTGCAGCTCTATTATTTCGCCATCCCAACATGGGTTTGTGAAATGTAGATCTACAACCACTAACCTTTTAGAATTTACATCAATAATTATCAAGGGGTTCAAAAATGGTAAACAAACTGATGTCATATACACCGACTTTTGTAAAGTCTTTGATCTTGTTGATCATGCCCTATTATTTTCTAAACTGAACGACAGTGGATTCACCCCTTTTCCTTTTTTGGGTTCGAGAATATTTAACAAACAGAAAACAGAAGGTACTTTTTAAGTCTTCTTTTTCCAATTCCATTCCTGTGACATCCGGTGTATCTCAAGGCAGTCATCTTGGCCCTCTGCTTTTTACATTATGTATGCTGACGATGTTAAGCTTCGTCTTACTTGTAAAGAAACAGACTCATTTAGTCGGTTACAAGCTGATCTTAAGCATTTTCAATCCTGGTGCCAGTTTAATTTATTAAATCTTAACACTACCAAATGTAGGGTAATGACTTTTTTTCGTTACTCACTTATTTTCTAAACAATATTCCTTAGGAATGTCTAAATAATATGATTGATTGTGGGCGTACTTATGGATCGTAATTTAAATTTTAACACCCATCGGTCGCACACTTATGGCCTTAAGTGTTCTTGGTTTCATTAAAAGATGGTCAAAATAATTTGATGACCCCCTATACCACTAAAGTTCCTTATACTTCGCTTTTCTGTATGGATCTTGGATTTGGTCACCTCACCTTGAGTCGCAGCAGATTAGACTTGAATCAATTCAAAAGCAGTTCTTGCTATTTGCTCTTCGTGGCTTAAGCTGGGATCGAAATGTCAATTTGCCTTCGTATTCTAGTAGACTTCTCTTGATTAACCTTCCTTCCCTAACTAACCGTAGAATTATGCTTGGTGTTATTTTTATGCACAAGCTCCTAATTGGTGATATCGACTCGCCTGAGTTATTAGCTCAGGTAAATCTGTCGGTACCATGTAGACGGAGTAGACATCCTATTATATCTTTAACAATTAGTCGTTGTTCTTCAAACTATGCCATGCATGAACCTTTTGGGGTCCTCTGCTCTAATACCAACCTTTATTTCCCTGTTATCTGCTCAGTCTTCTAAACTTAAAACATCTATCCTTTAATTTTTAGTTCATAGATAGATGTACTATTATTTGTTTGTCTGTTTTTATACCCTTGCAGAGGGTATTATAAAATTGGTCAGATGTTTGTAACGCACAGAACGAGACGTTTCCGACCCCATAAAGTATATATATTCTTGATCAGCATGAGAAGCTGAGTCGATATAGCCATGTCCGTCCGTCGTTGCGTTCACGTTTTACTCAGCCATCTTAAGAGCTATCGGGATGAAATTTTTTTTGTCGTTTTATATTACCCGGGTAAGATAAAGTATGAAAATCTTTGGGATCGAACTACTATATCATACAGCTCTAGAACAAACATTTTTTCAAAAATTGGAGTAAAAATTGTAGTAAAAAGAGAAATAAATTGAATGTTTTGTTGGTGTGTTGATGAGTTGAGTTGCAGGGAAAGAAATTTCAAAATGTAAAAAATTATTGCCAAGGACTGCAAGGGTATATAAACTTCGGCATTGCCGAAGTTGGTTCTTTGATATTTGCATTGTGTATCTGTCCACGCGATTCGTGCCGTGCGTTATACGGCTGCACTACGCTTAGGCTCGCGCGTAACAGGCTTTGCCCTGGTGTCGAAGGGCCACTTGAACGTACTGCGCATAGTATCATCAACGTCCGCTAAGTGAAATCCAAGCAAGTAAAGCATCCGAAAAGCCAACAAAATCAGCTTGTTTATATATCGTCAGTTTGTTTTTGTTTTTTAAAACTTTGGATTACAAAGGATGTAAACTGTAAAAGGTTACAAACCCAAGCTGGTATGGCGAAAAAATAGACTTACTTAAATGCTGTATTTGAGACATCATAATTTTCCCAACCAGTTTCGCTGACAATTTAGAAATTCCTCTGTAATTAGTGACGTCGGATTTATTGCTACATTTGTGAAGAGATAAAATAAACCAAGGATGGGCACGTAGTGGCTCTTTTGGCTCCCGTGACCGGCAGAGGCTGGGCAGAGAAAAAGGTAATTTTTTGGTCTCGGAGCACACAAAAACTTGTATGGCTTCGTCGAACTTGTAGACAGAGGGACGGCCAAATCCCGAATTTTGCGGGGAAAGGCTTTACCACACTTCTTTTGGAGGAAGCCTTCGTAAGTTTATGGAAGATTTAGAGCATAAGTCATTCATTAGAGTAAATAAGTTGGCATTAGAAGGCGATTATACACAAATGTTATGAATAACACAATCAAAGATGTTAATATTAAAAAATTACCAGACAAACTTTGTATGACGTTAGCAAAGTTTGATATTTATACAGTGTCTAATTTAAAGCAATTACCTCATAGAGAAGGTCAATATGAAAATAGTTCCACCAAAAAATCCAAAACTAGCAATCAAAGTACTTCATTAAACTTAAACTACAAATCAAAATTCAAAAAGAAAAAAAAAACCACAAAGTAAATATAGTAATTAATGTTAGAAATCCCAACATTTTTATTTCTACTCCTACCAATGCTACACTCGACGCATCAAATCAAAGCATTGAAACTTATCCCATAAAGGCACCAATGGATATCTTGCATTCAAAACAGAAACCATGGATTTACCCTTAGATTTCGAATGTCCTTATTTAACTGTAAATTTAACCAACTTACAAAACACTTAAAACAACACAGTTGAGCAGTCAGAACCTTATAAGAACATAGTCCACATTCAGTATTTAGTCGAAAAATTAAATTGCGAAACAAACGGTATAAAAATATTAAGAAAAAATATGCGAGGACTGATCAACATAATAGATACAGCAAAACGATAAAGAAGAGCTTGAACAAAAAAATGGTAGTCTTGTAGCATGTTCACATATATGTAGAATGATCACTGTATTCAGTTTAATACATAAATAATATTATAAACATATTGTAGCACTTTGTTGCATATGTTTTATACAAAGCGTATTTGTTACACAATAAATGCGTAACTAAAAAAGCCATGAGCCACGCTAACGATTTGGATAAAATATAAAACTTTTCTTTATGCAGACAAACAATCGACATAACAATATACTGCACAAACGAAATATTTTTTTTAATTAAGTATGGCAATTTAAAAAAAAAAAATAAATAATGATAAATTAATAACAAAGCGAAAAATCCCAAAAAAAATGACCACTCTTGATAAATATTTCGAGAAGGTAAATGATAGAAACCCCACAATAGCAGAAGATTTGATCAAAAATTTAAAAAAAAAATGAGCAAAGAACCTCACCCCAGAGTTCAATAAACTTGTCGCATATCAAGCTAGCGTATTTAGACTTCATAGGAGAAACGTTTGCAGCACAGGTATGTATGGTGTTATTCAAACGCAACAGGTACGCTATGTTTCTACTTAATGGATGAAACAGAACGCGCAAAAAAAAAAAAATCTAACTAATTAGCGTAGAAATGAGCAAAGTCGAATTAAAACATTTACAGATATACATACCATTTTTTGATTACCTGATACGTTCAGGTGAGACTAATTACAAATGCAAGGAAATCAGGTACTGGATATCTAATAATTTTAAATTTGAAAGGAATATAGCAAACCTTATGGAAAAATCCATAAAGGTAGCATATAGTAGACTACTGATTAAGGAACCAAAAAGAAAGAACGTGCCTGAATGGGTTCACGAATTTTTTATGGCCATGATCGAATGGGTAAATACAGAGGATTTAGATGTATAAGTAATGGAATTAGAAGATTAAATTTAAAAAAAAAAAAAATTTTTTTCCCCTTAAGGCTTTGCATTGATGTAAAGAGATTTCTGCATGCGCATAATGATTATATATCGCGAGAACATGATCAGAAGCAGAACACTTGCTAATTTATCTTGCCATAAATCTTAAAATATGGAATGGGAGGAATTAATTCCCCAAATCCAAGGCATAAAAGAAACTTTTAAGAAATCTTATAAATGTGAAACCCAAAATATCGTACAACCTAGATATAATTGTACCTACCGTACTTAATTCACTTGAATATTCACTTGAATATAGACACCGATAAAGATTAAGAGTACATACCTAAAGAAGAAATAGAATTAGAATGTGAAGATTCTGACACTAGCGAAAGAGAAATAGAGGAAAAAGATCTAAACGATCTAACAATTCCTTCGCTATTGACATTATTTGAAAAAGATAACGAAATAGAACTAGAAACATTGTCTGAACAAGACAACGATTCAGAATTAGAATTCAACACAAGTGTCATACATCCAAACGACAAAATGGCAGAATTAAATGCCCGAAGGGCATATATGAAGGATACTTCAAACGCCATCCCTGAATTCAATGGACAAAAAATACACCTTCAAAGATTTATAACAGCTTTAAGGTAAGTAAACATGATGAAAGGCGACTTCGAAAATATAGCAGTTGAGGTAATAAAGTCAAAAATTATTGGCCCAACATTATATAAAATCCAACATGAAACTTCAATCTAAGCAATAATACAAAGATTGCACGTCATTATAGTTGGTGAAACACCCAAAGTTATAATAGCCAGATTGAAGAATACAACTCAGAAAGGTAAAACCGCTGACAAATTCACCACGGAGATTGATAAGTTACGCAGACTCCTTGAAGCGGCGTATATGGATGAAGGTATGCCAGCGAAACTTGCTCATAAGAATAGCACTGATGATGCTATAGAAACAATGATTGAAATTAAATATTGTGAGATAATTAGACTTATAGTAATCCTTGACTCCGGCAACTTTACAAAGAAACCGTGGTAATTATAAAAGCAGATATAATTATCGCGGTAGAGGAAATGGTCGCGGTAATTATAAAAAATAGTTGCCGCAATAACGGGCAAAATTTGTGACGAATCACATTACTTCTATAACCTAACTACGCCCATGTAGGGCCCCTTTTCTTTGTTACTCTTTATTTAATACGCCCATGGAGGGCACATTAAAATATTCTAACATCAAAACTAACTGTAGTTCTTTTGTTTCTGACAGTCATTGCTTACGATCGACGTCTCTCTCTCTCTCTTTCTAACTACCGTCTTGGTGTGGCCGCAGCGCCGACGCATCGCGGAGAGGACAACCTCTCGACAGCGGACGCCACGCTGCATGCCGACACCAAAGAGACAATTAGAAAATCGAAAGTCAAAGAGAGGGACGGCGATCGTGCCGCGTGCCAAAGCACAAGACGCATCGTATGTTTTCACCGTTAGGATATAAGTAGGCAGAGCAAGGGTGTGTTTGAACAGAGAGCTAGAATTAGAGAAAACACGACTTAGCCAGTGACCATCGCAGTGATAAGAACCAAGAAATAGCAGCAGCAAAGTTCAATGAAAGTTTTTTTTTCTTTCGCGATACTTTCAATACTCAGAAATCCTCTTAGCTTGAGTAAGGTAGGGACCCTTTAGCACCATGAATAACCAATGTTTAGAAGTTAGTCAAATATAAATAAAATCTGTACTATTATCACTTAACCCACCCAGCATTATTTCTTTTGTTATTAAAGTAGGTCTACCCTTTCCCCTCCCTTTTCCTTAGTCACTTAACCTTTTGAGTGGAGCCGAAGGATCAGCGGACTTCGGCAGGATGAGTTATTCTCCTGCAGACGAAGTCAGTCGCTGATCTCAAGGCTCAGTCACTCAAGGTAAAGAGGCAACGGATCTTGGCCAAGCGGGCTTCGCTTGGCAGACAAGATCAGTCGTTGCAGTTTCTCTTCACCGTCCCTTTCCAATAACCCCACTAACGTTTCCCTTCACGCCGCCCTTACCCAGTGCAAGAGGCAACGGATCTTGGCCAAGAGGGCTTTGCTTGGCAGACAAGATCAGTCGTTGCAGCTTCTCTTTGACTTTCCCGTACCCTTTTCCACCCCTTTCTCCCTTTATGTGGTCTCCATTTCATCCCATAATACTCTTCAAGGTCTTCAGATAAAATAAATGTTCTGTGGACGGGACTCTGGAGACTGAGAACTGTACCCCAGCCAGCAGGGACCTTGCCCCCGAGCAATGACCTTGATGAGTGTTATGAGGGAAATGTTAAAATATATATATTTGTATGTACAATTATTGACATATATATATATATATATATATTGGAGTCACCGGATTGAAAATTTTTCTACATATGTATGTATATTTATTGATATACATATCGGGTCAACACAGTAGAAAACATTTTATATAAATACATATACATATATATATATATATATACGTATATATTTGTGGTTAGGGTATTTAAAAGTCGCATATACGTTGTCGATGTACCACGCTTGGTTCAACCGTTGTTTTGTCGTTCCCTCATTCATACTGATTTGGAAGTACAGTCGCGCATTGGGTTTAGTGTTATAGTATTTTTTTATTGTGTCTAAGAAAAAAAAAGTTTCCAAAGTGCGTGTGCGTGAAAAAAAGAAACGGTGACACTCGTGTGCATTGGCCCTCACATGTGAGTGTGTATGAGCGTCGCTGACTCTCGTGTATATGTTTCCTCCAAGGCAGAAAAATTTCTGGTTCACCTGTGACATACATATGTGCGAAGGGGCGATTCATAGACATTGGACACGTTCGTATGGGTATACGTATGGAAGGGTATATATATCGCCTAAGTTAAACCAACACATGAGCAAAAGAAAACCATTGGGTTTTTCTGTGCGGACTCGTATGATTATCTTTTTATATTGAGTACAGTGAAATGAGAGCATGCCATGCTAGGTAAGAAAATCGGCAGAGTCTCCGGGGCCATTTAAGTCCAAGCATATGTTTCCTTCGGAACATAGGAACTCCTATACGTTGTGGAGGTTATCTGTTACAGTTGCCCCCTTTTGATAAGCCCCACAGTCCAGTTCTACAATTCAGCCATCGCTAGTAGCGGATGACCACACGTTTCTGCAGGATCCAGTCGATTTATAAGAGCATTAGTCTTATAAATCGACTGGATCGTGCAGAAACGACCGCTACTCCCAAGGATACTTCTGACTCTCAGCATAGCAACAAACCAGTTCGTCAGTCGGGCTCAGTCTTGCCGCCCCCAACACCTGACGCTGTCCTTAAAAACCCATTCCGCCAGCCTGGCGGCAAAAAAGAACCGGTAACCGAAATGGACGCTCGATTAGCCTCAGTAGAAGCTGACGAGGACTTGAAGCCAGAACAATCACCCAGTATGGGACAGGAGACACTAGAGCCGGAACTTCAAGCTATTCTTGATGCAGAAATCACTAAATTCGATGGACTCAACGGTGTTACCCAAATAGCACAACATGTCATTGTTTTGGAGCACGATCGACCCATGAAGCAGAGGTATTACCCCCGTAATCCGGCCCAACAACAGATTATCAACGAAACGATAGACGCGCTGCTGAACGAAGACCGTATCGAACCATCTAAAAGCCCTCACAGCGCAGCAATCGTGTTGGTAGGTAAGAAAACTGGTGATACTCGTATGTGTATAGAGTTTCGACAACTGAACGCAACGCATACCCCTTGCCTCATATACACCATATTCTAGAGAAATTGAGGAACGCGAAATATATCTCTACTATAGATTTAAAGAGTGAGTAGAGAGTGTACAGCTTTCACAGTGCCCGGACGTGGGTTATTGGAAATGGAACCACATGCCTTCGCTTATCTAGACGATATTATCGTAATCGGAAAGACGCTCGACGAACATCTTTCACACCTGCTTGAAGTCTTTCGACGTCGACGAGAAGCCAATTTAAGAATCAACCGAGACAAATGTCGTTTCTTCAAAAAACGGATCCAATTTCTAGGTCATGTTGCCAGCGAGGATGGCATCCATACTGGATCTGAAAAGGTAGCAGCTATCCGTAACCTTCCGCCACCAACCAATGTCAAGGAGTTACGTCGATGTCTCGGTATCGCCTCCTGGTATCGTCGGTTCGTACCCAAGTTTTCTTACACGGTAGAACCTCTCACGAGTTTGTTAAAAGAGGGTTTGAGTTGGTCTTGCAACCTAGAACAACAACAGGCGTTCGATGCACTCAAGACCCGTCTCACCACTGCCCCTGTCCTGGCTTGTCCGGATTTTGCTGTAAAGTTCTGCTTACAGACTGATGCCAGCGATGTTGGCCTCGGTGCAATGCTCATTCAGAGTATCGACGGTGCGGAAAAAATCATTGCTTACGCAAGTCGACGTCTCTTGAAGGCGGAGGAAAATTATTCGACTACTGCGAAAGAGTGCCTAGCAATAGTCAGGGCAATCAGGAAATGTCGTTGCTATTTGGAAGGCTATCGCTTTGATGTAATCACTGACCATTTGGCTCTGAATCGGCTGAACTCAATTAAAAATCCCACGGGGCGTGTGGCCAGATGGGCGCTAGAGTTGCAACAATACGAGTTCGAGGTACATTATAGACGAGGTAAGCTGAACGTGATTGCCGATGCCATATCGCGACAACCTTTGGATGTGCTGCACTTGGCGCGACAAGAGGATCCCGAATGTAAATGGTGGCTAAAGCTCCGGCAGCAGGTCAATGAACGCCCGGTGGACTTTTCAGGATATGTAATCGAGAACACACCCGGATGACTACGATTCTACACCTTGGAAATTATGCATTCCCCTGGAACATCGAGAGCAAGTTCTCAACGAATGTCACAATGCAGCCACGGCCGGCCATTTGGGAGTCAGGAAAACTACCTTGCGAGTGACACAGAGGTACTATTGGCCTGGCCTCTTCCGCGACGTAGCCCGTTACATTAGATGCTGCCTCACCTGCTTGCAGTTTAAACCGGCGCAAATGAAACCAGCGGGCAAAATGCTCACCCGTCAAGTCACGAAGTCTTTCGATACCGTGTGTACTGAGTTTATCGGGCCTTTGCCACGTTCTAAGCAAGGTAATACGATTTACTAGTTTTTCTGGATTTATATAGTAAATGGGTTGGTATGGTACCACTTCGTAGGGCCACTTCGGCCGCATATCGTGAAATGATCTGGGCCCGATTCGGCAACCCTCGCACCTTCGTGAGCGATAATGCTACCCAGTTCACTAGCAAGGTTTTCAAAAACTTTTGCAAAACGTCCGGAATTGCACTCCAGCATACCGCCCCATATTCTCCACAGCAGAATCCTACCGAGCGGGCAAATCGAACCATCTAGACCATGATTGCACAATACTTGGAGAATGGGCTAAACTCTTGGGATCAGTGGCTTTCAGAACTAGCACTAGCGATCAACTCAAGTGTCAACGACACCACCGGATTCAGTCCAACTTACATCATATTAGGTCGGGAACCCCGTATGCCCGGCGCCCTTTATGACCAAGTAACAGATGTCTCCGGTAACGAACCGCCTAGTCCCGACTATCGCGTCCGATGAATGGAAGATATTTTCAAGCTTGTACATGAGAATCAACTCAACGCTACCCAGAATCAAAAGAAATACTACGGTCTGAGGCGTCGCGACTGGCGTCCGAGCATAGGGAGCATGGCCATGCTCAAGCATTAAGGGTTCAACGCCAAATTAACGCCTAAGTATAAAGACCCGTATAAAATAAACAAGTTTATTTCCAGCAACGTCGATAGACTACAAGAAGCCCAGGGGCGTGAGCGACGTACCGCAGGTCTGGTTGACTTGAAGGCCTTCAATAGTGACGACAACGAACCCCCTGAACTATGTCCTTCTGAAAACATCGGGACACGTCGTACACACGGCCCGCACCAGACCACCGACTAAGGTTTTTTCAAGGGGGACCACTTGTTGGTGGGTGCGCCTGCCCAACGTCCCCCTTCCTTCTAAAGAGGGGCACTTCGCACCGATACTCGGCAGGAATTATCTAAAACATTGTATCTTAGCTTTAATCATAGCACTTTTGTAAACTGCACTCATAGGGCCCCGTTAGTACACTCAGAATTCAGGGTAGTTTAACCAAACTTTATATTTCACAGTATGTCACAGCCAGGAGAAGACGACGGCATCGCGAAGCTGACATGGCCCGGATCGTCGAGGAAATGATAGCCGTGTGCGAAAGGGAACATGGCTCTGTCATGCCCGGCCCAACCCTAGGCGGTAGCCCACCGGAAGACCCGGTCCGGCTTTGCCGCGTAGAACTGGCCCCGACCGACACACCGATCGAGCGGCCTTCAGAGAGCAATGATCCATCCTCAAATAAGACCCGACCGGAGCGCGCCGTGATCCAGTGGTCACACTCTCCCCCCTCGGCACAAAACACCGAACCCTCTGATTCGGCCGGCACTATCCATCTGGAGGATCGAACAGTGTCCACTGGTCCGGTGGGGCAAACCTGCCCAGAAGAGATGATCGTCTCGGCCGCAGCCGCGTTTTTTGGTTCGGCCCAAGTACCCGTGTGCCCACCGGATATGGCACTAGATCGGTATCGCGAAGACATGGTCTCGCCCCCACTTCCCCAAAGGCAGCCTCACGTCTGGCCAGCGGAGCGAGTATTCCGAGAGGAGATACCGTACCAAGGGCCGGACCCTGATGAAGTGCTTGCCGTCCCCATGGAGGACTACAGAGCGCCCGCCGCTGCTGACTGTGGATCCGAGTCCGATTCGCCGGCTCCCCGTGTATCGGACACCCCTCCGCGGCCCGTGCACGATCAACCTAAGGCCCACATAGTCCCAGTTTCGCTCACACCGGACACCGCTCCGCGGCCCGTGTGCGAGTGTCTTGAGAGACGCCAACCTCCAACAGTGGAAGCAGCCATGCCAGACATCAAAACTAACTGTAGTTCTTTTGCTTCTGACAGTCAATGGGTTTGAACAGAGAGATAGAATTAGAGAAAAAACGACTTAGCCAGTGACCATCGCAGTGATAAGAACCAAGGATTATATCAGGTGAGCCCAATACTCAGAAATCCTCTTAGCTTGAGTAAGGTAGGGACCCTTTAGCCCCATGAATAACCAATGTTTAGAAGTTAGTCAAATATAAATAAAATCTGTACTATTATCACTTAACCCACCCAGCATTATTTCTTTTGTTATTAAAGTATGTCTACCCTTTCCCCTCCCTTTTCCTTAGTCACTTAACCTTTTGAGTGGAGCCGAAGGATCAGCGGACTTCGGCAGGATGAGTTATTCTCCTGCAGACGAAGTCAGTCGCTGATCTCAAGGTTCAGTCACTCAAGGTAAAGTGGCAACGGATCTTGGCCAAGCGGGCTTCGCTTGGCAGACAAGATCAGTCGTTGCAGCTTCTCTTTGACTTTCCCGTACCCCTTTTCCATCCCTTTCTCCCTTTATGTGGTCTCCATTTCATCCCATAATACTCTTCAAGGTCTTCAGATCAAATAAATGTTCTGTGGACGGGACTCTGGAGACTGAGACCTGTACCCCAGCCAGCAGGGACCTTGCCCCCGAGCAATGACCTTGATGAGTGTTATGAGGGAAATGTTAAAATATATATATTTGTATGTACAATTATTGACATATATATATATATATATATATTGGAGTCCACACAGGATTGAAAATTTTTCTACATATGTATGTATATTTATTGATATACATATCGGAGTCAACACAGTAGAAAACATTTTATATATATACATATATATATATATATATATATACGTATATATTTGTGGTTAGGGTATTTAAGAGTCGCATATACGTTGACGATGTACCACGCTTGGTTCAACCGTTGTTTTGTCGTTCCCTCATTCACACTGATTTGGAAGTACAGTCGCGCATTGGGTTTAGTGTTATAGTATTTTTTTATTGTGTCTAAGAAAAAAAAGTTTCCAAAGTGCGTGTGCGTGAAAAAAAGAAACGGTGACACTCGTGTGCATTGGCCCTCACATTTGAGTGTGTATGAGCGTCGCTGACTCTCGTGTATATGTTTCCTCCAAGGCAGAAAAATTTCTGGTTCACCTGTGACATACATATGTGCGAAGGGGCGATTCATAGACATTGGACACGTTCGTATGGGTATACGTATGGAAGGGTATATATATCGCCTAAGTTAAACCCACACATGAGCAAAAGAAAACCATTGGGTTTTTCTGTGCGGACTCGTATGATTATCTTTTTATATTGAGTACAGTGAAATGAGAGCATGCCATGCTAGGTAAGAAAATCGGCAGAGACTCCGGGGCCATTTAAGTCCAAGCATATGTTTCCTTCGGAACATAGGAACTCCTATACGTTGTGGAGGTTATCTGTTACAGTTGCCCCCTTTTTATAAGCCCCACAGTCCAGTTCTACAATTCAGCCATCGCTAGTAGCGGATGACCACACGTTTCTGCAGGATCCAGTCGATTTATTAGAGCATTAGTCTTATAAATCGACTGGATCGTGCAGAAACGACCGCTACTCCCAAGAATACTTCTGACTCTCAGCATAGCAACAAACCAGTTCGTCAGTCGGGCTCAGTCTTGCCGCCCCCAACACCTGACGCTGTCCTTAAAAACCCATTCCGCCAGCCTGGCGGCAAAAAAGAACCGGTAACCGAAATGGACGCTCGATTAGCCTCAGTAGAAGCTGACGAGGACTTGAAGCCAGAACAATCACCCAGTATGGGACAGGAGACACTAGAGCCGGAACTTCAAGCTATTCTTGATGCAGAAATCACTAAATTCGATGGACTCAACGGTGTTAGCCAAATAGCACAACATGTCATTGTTTTGGAGCACGATCGACCCATGAAGCAGAGGTATTACCCCCGTAATCCGGCCCAACAACAGATTATCAACGAAACGATAGACGCGCTGCTGAACGAAGACCGTATCGAACCATCCAAAAGCCCTCACAGCGCAGCAATCGTGTTGGTAGGTAAGAAAACTGGTGATACTCGTATGTGTATAGAGTTTCGACAACTGAACGCAACGCATACCCCTTGCCTCATATACACCATATTCTAGAGAAATTGAGGAACGCGAAATATATCTCTACTCTAGATTTAAAGAGTGAGTAGAGAGTGTACAGCTTTCACAGTGCCCGGACGTGGGTTATTGGAAATGGAACCACATGCCTTCGCTTATCTAGACGATATTATCGTAATCGGAAAGACGCTCGACGAACATCTTTCACACCTGCTTGAAGTCTTTCGACGTCGACGAGAAGCCAATTTAAGAATCAACCGAGACAAATGTCGTTTCTTCAAAAAACGGATCCAATTTCTAGGTCATGTTGCCAGCGAGGATGGCATCCATACTGGATCTGAAAAGGTAGCAGCTATCCGTAACCTTCCGCCACCAACCAATGTCAAGGAGTTACGTCGATGTCTCGGTATCGCCTCCTGGTATCGTCGGTTCGTACCCAAGTTTTCTTACACGGTAGAACCTCTCACGAGTTTGTTAAAAGAGGGTTTGAGTTGGTCTTGCAACCTAGAACAACAACAGGCGTTCGATGCACTCAAGACCCGTCTCACGACTGCCCCTGTCCTGGCTTGTCCGGATTTTGCTGTAAAGTTCTGCTTACAGACTGATGCCAGCGATGTTGGCCTCGGTGCAATGCTCATTCAGAGTATCGACGGTGCGGAAAAAATCATTGCTTACGCAAGTCGACGTCTCTTGAAGGCGGAGGAAAATTATTCGACTACTGCGAAAGAGTGCCTAGCAATAGTCAGGGCAATCAGGAAATGTCGTTGCTATTTGGAAGGCTATCGCTTTGATGTAATCACTGACCATTTGGCTCTGAAGCGGCTGAACTCAATTAAAAATCCCACGGGGCGTGTGGCCAGATGGGCGCTAGAGTTGCAACAATACGAGTTCGAGGTACATTATAGACGAGGTAAGCTGAACGTGATTGCCGATGCCATATCGCGACAACCTTTGGATGTGCTGCACTTGGCGCGACAAGAGGATCCCGAATGTAAATGGTGGCTAAAGCTCCGGCAGCAGGTCAATGAACGCCCGGTGGACTTTTCAGGATATGTAATCGAGAACACACCCGGATGACTACGATTCTACACCTTGGAAATTATGCATTCCCCTGGAACATCGAGAGCAAGTTCTCAACGAATGTCACAATGCAGCCACGGCCGGCCATTTGGGAATCAGGAAAACTACCTTGCGAGTGACACAGAGGTACTATTGGCCTGGCCTCTTCCCCGACGTAGCCCGTTACATTAGATGCTGCCTTACCTGCTTGCAGTTTAAACCGGCGCAAATGAAACCAGCGGGCAAAATGCTCACCCGTCAAGTCACGAAGTCTTTCGATACCGTGTGTACTGAGTTTATCGGGCCTTTGCCACGTTCTAGGCAAGGTAATACGATTTACTAGTTTTCCTGGATTTATATAGTAAATGGGTTGGTATGGTACCACCTCGTAGGGCCACTTCGGCCGCATATCGTGAAATGATCTGGGCCCGATTCGGCAACCCTCGCACCTTCGTGAGCGATAATGCTACCCAGTTCACTAGCAAGGTTTTCAAAAACTTTTGCAAAACGTCCGGAATTGCACTCCAGCATACCGCCCCATATTCTCCACAGCAGAATCCTACCGAGCGGGCAAATCGAACCATCTAGACCATGATTGCACAATACTTGGAGAATGGGCTAAACTCTTGGGATCAGTGGCTTTCAGAACTAGCACTAGCGATCAACTCAAGTGTCAACGGCACCACCGGATTCAGTCCAACTTACATCATATTAGGTCGGGAACCCCGTATGCCCGGCGCCCTTTATGACCAAGTAACAGATGTCTCCGGTAACGAACCGCCTAGTCCCGACTATCGCGTCCGATGAATGGAAGATATTTTCAAGCTTGTACATGAGAATCAACTCAACGCTACCCAGAATCAAAAGAAATACTACGGTCTGAGGCGTCGCGACTGGCGTCCGAGCATAGGGAGCATGGTCATGCTCAAGCATTAAGGGTTCAACGCCAAATTAACGCCTAAGTATAAAGACCCGTATAAAATAAACAAGTTTATTTCCAGCAACGTCGATAGACTACAAGAAGCCCAGGGGCGTGAGCGACGTACCGCAGGTCTGGTTGACTTGAAGGCCTTCAATAGTGACGACAACGAACCCCCTGAACTATGTCCTTCTGAAAACATCGGGACACGTCGTACACACGGCCCGCACGAGACTACCGACTAAGGTTTTTTCAAGGGGGACCACTTGTTGGTGGGTGCGCCTGCCCAACGTCCCCCTTCCTTCTAAAGAGGGGCACTTCGCACCGATACTCGGCAGGAATTATCTAAAACATTGTATCTTAGCTTTAATCATAGCACTTTTGTAAACTGCACTCATAGGGCCCCGTTAGTACACTCAGAATTCAGGGTAGTTTAACCAAACTTTATATTTCACAGTATGTCACAGCCAGGAGAAGACGACGGCATCGCGAAGCTGACATGGCCCGGATCGTCGAGGAAATGATAGCCGTGTGCGAAAGGGAACATGGCTCTGTCATGCCCGGCCCAACCCTAGGCGGTAGCCCACCGGAAGACCCGGTCCGGCTTTGCCGCGTAGAACTGGCCCCGACCGACACACCGATCGAGCGGCCTTCAGAGAGCAATGATCCATCCTCAAATAAGACCCGACCGGAGCGCGCCGTGATCCAGTGGTCACACTCTCCCCCTCGGCACAAAACACCGAACACTCTGATTCGGCCGGCACTATCCATCTGGAGGATCGAACAGTGTCCACTGGTCCGGTGGGGCAAACCTGCCCAGAAGAGATGATCGTCTCGGCCGCAGCCGCGTTTTTTGGTTCGGCCCAAGTACCCGTGTGCCCACCGGATATGGCACTAGATCGGTATCGCGAAGACATGGTCTCGCCCCCACTTCCCCAAACGCAGCCTCTCGTCTGGCCAGCGGAGCGAGTATTCCGAGAGGAGATACCGTACCAAGGGCCGGACCCTGATGACCCCCGCCGCTGCTGACTGTGGATCCGAGTCCGATTCGCCGGCTCCCCGTGTATCGGACACCCCTCCGCGGCCCGTGCACGATCAACCTAAGGCCCACATAGTCCCAGTTTCGCTCACACCGGACACCGCTCCGCGGCCCGTGTGCGAGTGTCTTGAGAGACGCCAACCTCCAACAGTGGAAGCAGCCATGCCAGACATCAAAACTAACTGTAGTTCTTTTGCTTCTGACAGTCAATGGGTTTGAACAGAGAGATAGAATTAGAGAAAAAACGACTTAGCCAGTGACCATCGCAGTGATAAGAACCAAGAAATAGCAGCAGCAAAGTTCAAGGAAAGTTTTTTTTCTTTCGCGAAGCAAGGATTATATCAGGTGAGCCCAATACTCAGAAATCCTCTTAGCTTGAGTAAGGTAGGGACCCATTAGCCCCATGAATAACCAATGTTTAGAAGTTAGTCAAATATAAATAAAATCTGTACTATTATCACTTAACCCACCCAGCATTATTTCTTTTCTTATTAAAGTATGTCTACCCTTTCCCCTCCCTTTTCCTTAGTCACTTAACCTTTTGAGTGGAGCCGAAGGATCAGCGGACTTCGGCAGGATGAGTTATTCTCCTGCAGACGAAGTCAGTCGCTGATCTCAAGGTTCAGTCACTCAAGGTAAAGTGGCAACGGATCTTGGCCAAGCGGGCTTCGCTTGGCAGACAAGATCAGTCGTTGCAGTTTCTCTTCACCGTCCCTTTCCAATAACCCCACTAACGTTTCCCTTCACGCCGCCCTTACCCAGTGCAAGCGGGCCAAGCGGGCTTTGCTTGGCAGACAAGATTAGTCGTTGCAGCTTCTCTTTGACTTTCCCGTACCCCTTTTCCATCCCTTTCTCCCTTTATGTAGTCTCCATTTCATCCCATAATACTCTTCAAGGTCTTCAGATCAAATAAATGTTCTGTGGACGGGACTCTGGAGACTGAGACCTGTACCCCAGCCAGCAGGGACCTTGCCCCCGAGCAATGACCTTGATGAGTGTTATGAGGGAAATGTTAAAATATATATATTTGTATGTACAATTATTGACATATATATATATATATATATATTGGAGTCCACACAGGATTGAAAATTTTTCTACATATGTATGTATATTTATTGATATACATATCGGAGTCAACACAGTAGAAAACATTTTATATATATACATATATATATATATATATATATATATACGTATATATTTGTGGTTAGGGTATTTAAAAGTCGCATATACGTTGTCGATGTACCACGCTTGGTTCAACCGTTGTTTTGTCGTTCCCTCATTCACACTGATTTGGAAGTACAGTCGCGCATTGGGTTTAGTGTTATAGTATTTTTTTATTGTGTCTAAGAAAAAAAAGTTTCCAAAGTGCGTGTGCGTGAAAAAAAGAAACGGTGACACTCGTGTGCATTGGCCCTCACATGTGAGTGTGTATGAGCGTCGCTGACTCTCGTGTATATGTTTCCTCCAAGGCAGAAAAATTTCTGGTTCACCTGTGACATACATAGACGATTCATAGACATTGGACACGTTCGTATGGGTATACGTATGGAAGGGTATATATATCGCCTAAGTTAAACCCACACATGAGCAAAAGAAAACCATTGGGTTTTTCTGTGCGGACTCGTATGATTATCTTTTTATATTGAGTACAGTGAAATGAGAGCATGCCTTGCTAGGTAAGAAAATCGGCAGAGTCTCCGGGGCCATTTAAGTCCAAGCATATGTTTCCTTCGGAACATAGGAACTCCTATACGTTGTGGAGGTTATCTGTTACAGTTGCCCCCTTTTGATAAGCCCCACAGTCCAGTTCTACAATTCAGCCATCGCTAGTAGCGGATGACCACACGTTTCTGCAGGATCCAGTCGATTTATTAGAGCATTAGTCTTATAAATCGACTGGATCGTGCAGAAACGACCGCTACTCCCAAGAATACTTCTGACTCTCAGCATAGCAACAAACCAGTTCGTCAGTCGGGCTCAGTCTTGCCGCCCCCAACACCTGACGCTGTCCTTAAAAATCCATTCCCTCAGCCTGGCGGCAAAAAAGAACCGGTAACCGAAATGGACGCTCGATTAGCCTCAGTAGAAGCTGACGAGGACTTGAAGCCAGAACAATCACCCAGTATGGGACAGGAGACACTAGAGCCGGAACTTCAAGCTATTCTTGATGCAGAAATCACTAAATTCGATGGACTCAACGGTGTTACCCAAATAGCACAACATGTCATTGTTTTGGAGCACGATCGACCCATGAAGCAGAGGTATTACCCCCGTAATCCGGCCCAACAACAGATTATCAACGAAACGATAGACGCGCTGCTGAACGAAGACCGTATCGAACCATCCAAAAGCCCTCACAGCGCAGCAATCGTGTTGGTAGGTAAGAAAACTGGTGATACTCGTATGTGTATAGAGTTTCGACAACTGAACGCAACGCATACCCCTTGCCTCATATACACCATATTCTAGAGAAATTGAGGAACGCGAAATATATCTCTACTCTAGATTTAAAGAGTGAGTAGAGAGTGTACAGCTTTCACAGTGCCCGGACGTGGGTTATTGGAAATGGAACCACATGCCTTCGCTTATCTAGACGATATTATCGTAATCGGAAAGACGCTCGACGAACATCTTTCACACCTGCTCGAAGTCTTTCGACGTCGACGAGAAGCCAATTTAAGAATCAACCGAGACAAATGTCGTTTCTTCAAAAAACGGATCCAATTTCTAGGTCATGTTGCCAGCGAGGATGGCATCCATACTGGATCTGAAAAGGTAGCAGCTATCCGTAACCTTCCGCCACCAACCAATGTCAAGGAGTTACGTCGATGTCTCGGTATCGCCTCCTGGTATCGTCGGTTCGTACCCAAGTTTTCTTACACGGTAGAACCTCTCACGAGTTTGTTAAAAGAGGGTTTGAGTTGGTCTTGCAACCTAGAACAACAACAGGCGTTCGATGCACTCAAGACCCGTCTCACCACTGCCCCTGTCCTGGCTTGTCCGGATTTTGCTGTAAAGTTCTGCTTACAGACTGATGCCAGCGATGTTGGCCTCGGTGCAATGCTCATTCAGAGTATCGACGGTGCGGAAAAAAATCATTGCTTACGCAAGTCGACGTCTCTTGAAGGCGGAGGAAAATTATTCGACTACTGCGAAAGAGTGCCTAGCAATAGTCAGGGCAATCAGGAAATGTCGTTGCTATTTGGAAGGCTATCGCTTTGATGTAATCACTGACCATTTGGCTCTGAAGCGGCTGAACTCAATTAAAAATCCCACGGGGCGTGTGGCCAGATGGGCGCTAGAGTTGCAACAATACGAGTTCGAGGTACATTATAGACGAGGTAAGCTGAACGTGATTGCCGATGCCATATCGCGACAACCTTTGGATGTGCTGCACTTGGCGCGACAAGAGGATCCCGAATGTAAATGGTGGCTAAAGCTCCGGCAGCAGGTCAATGAACGCCCGGTGGACTTTTCAGGATATGTAATCGAGAACACACCCGGATGACTACGATTCTACACCTTGGAAATTATGCATTCCCCTGGAACATCGAGAGCAAGTTCTCAACGAATGTCACAATGCAGCTACGGCCGGCCATTTGGGAATCAGGAAAACTACCTTGCGAGTGACACAGAGGTACTATTGGCCTGGCCTCTTCCCCGACGTAGCCCGTTACATTAGATGCTGCCTTACCTGCTTGCAGTTTAAACCGGCGCAAATGAAACCAGCGGGCAAAATGCTCACCCGTCAAGTCACGAAGTCTTTCGATACCGTGTGTACTGAGTTTATCGGGCCTTTGCCACGTTCTAGGCAAGGTAATACGATTTACTAGTTTTCCTGGATTTATATAGTAAATGGGTTGGTATGGTACCACCTCGTAGGGCCACTTCGGCCGCATATCGTGAAATGATCTGGGCCCGATTCGGCAACCCTCGCACCTTCGTGAGCGATAATGCTACCCAGTTCACTAGCAAGGTTTTCAAAAACTTTTGCAAAACGTCCGGAATTGCACTCCAGCATACCGCCCCATATTCTCCACAGCAGAATCCTACCGAGCGGGCAAATCGAACCATCTAGACCATGATTGCACAATACTTGGAGAATGGGCTAAACTCTTGGGATCAGTGGCTTTCAGAACTAGCACTAGCGATCAACTCAAGTGTCAACGGCACCACCGGATTCAGTCCAACTTACATCATATTAGGTCGGGAACCCCGTATGCCCGGCGCCCTTTATGACCAAGTAACAGATGTCTCCGGTAACGAACCGCCTAGTCCCGACTATCGCGTCCGATGAATGGAAGATATTTTCAAGCTTGTACATGAGAATCAACTCAACGCTACCCAGAATCAAAAGAAATACTACGGTCTGAGGCGTCGCGACTGGCGTCCGAGCATAGGGAGCATGGTCATGCTCAAGCATTAAGGGTTCAACGCCAAATTAACGCCTAAGTATAAAGACCCGTATAAAATAAACAAGTTTATTTCCAGCAACGTCGATAGACTACAAGAAGCCCAGGGGCGTGAGCGACGTACCGCAGGTCTGGTTGACTTGAAGGCCTTCAATAGTGACGACAACGAACCCCCTGAACTATGTCCTTCTGAAAACATCGGGACACGTCGTACACACGGCCCGCACGAGACCACCGACTAAGGTTTTTCAAGGGGGACCACTTGTTGGTGGGTGCGCCTGCCCAACGTCCCCCTTCCTTCTAAAGAGGGGCACTTCGCACCGATACTCGGCAGGAATTATCTAAAACATTGTATCTTAGCTTTAATCATAGCACTTTTGTAAACTGCACTCATAGGGCCCCGTTAGTACACTCAGAATTCAGGGTAGTTTAACCAAACTTTATATTTCACAGTATGTCACAGCCAGGAGAAGACGACGGCATCGCGAAGCTGACATGGCCCGGATCGTCGAGGAAATGATAGCCGTGTGCGAAAGGGAACATGGCTCTGTCATGCCCGGCCCAACCCTAGGCGGTAGCCCACCGGAAGACCCGGTCCGGCTTTGCCGCGTAGAACTGGCCCCGACCGACACACCGATCGAGCGGCCTTCAGAGAGCAATGATCCATCCTCAAATAAGACCCGACCGGAGCGCGCCGTGATCCAGTGGTCACACTCTCCCCCCTCGGCACAAAACACCGAACACTCTGATTCGGCCGGCACTATCCATCTGGAGGATCGAACAGTATCCACTGGTCCGGTGGGGCAAACCTGCCCAGAAGAGATGATCGTCTCGGCCGCAGCCGCGTTTTTTTGGTTCGGCCCAAGTACCCGTGTGCCCACCGGATATGGCACTAGATCGGTATCGCGAAGACATGGTCTCGCCCCCACTTCCCCAAACGCAGCCTCTCGTCTGGCCAGCGGAGCGAGTATTCCGAGAGGAGATACCGTACCAAGGGCCGGACCCTGATGACCCCCGCCGCTGCTGACTGTGGATCCGAGTCCGATTCGCCGGCTCCCCGTGTATCGGACACCCCTCCGCGGCCCGTGCACGATCAACCTAAGGCCCACATAGTCCCAGTTTCGCTCACACCGGACACCGCTCCGCGGCCCGTGTGCGAGTGTCTTGAGAGACGCCAACCTCCAACAGTGGAAGCAGCCATGCCAGACATCAAAACTAACTGTAGTTCTTTTGCTTCTGACAGTCAATGGGTTTGAACAGAGAGATAGAATTAGAGAAAAAACGACTTAGCCAGTGACCATCGCAGTGATAAGAACCAAGAAATAGCAGCAGCAAAGTTCAAGGAAAGTTTTTTTTTCTTTCGCGAAGCAAGGATTATATCAGGTGAGCCCAATACTCAGAAATCCTCTTAGCTTGAGTAAGGTAGGGACCCTTTAGCCCCATGAATAACCAATGTTTAGAAGTTAGTCAAATATAAATAAAATCTGTACTATTATCACTTAACCCACCCAGCATTATTTCTTTTGTTATTAAAGTATGTCTACCCTTTCCCCTCCCTTTTCCTTAGTCACTTAACCTTTTGAGTGGAGCCGAAGGATCAGCGGACTTTATGTAGTCTCCATTTCATCCCATAATACTCTTCAAGGTCTTCAGATCAAATAAATGTTCTGTGGACGGGACTCTGGAGACTGAGAACTGTACCCCAGCCAGCAGGGACCTTGCCCCCGAGCAATGACCTTGATGAGTGTTATGAGGGAAATGTTAAAATATATATATTTGTATGTACAATTATTGACATATATATATATATATATATATATATATTGGAGTCCACACAGGATTGAAAATTTTTCTACATATGTATGTATATTTATTGATATACATATCGGAGTCAACACAGTAGAAAACATTTTATATATATACATATATATATATATATATATATATACGTATATATTTGTGGTTAGGGTATTTAAGAGTCGCATATACGTTGTCGATGTACCACGCTTGGTTCAACCGTTGTTTTGTCGTTCCCTCATTCACACTGATTTGGAAGTACAGTCGCGCATTGGGTTTAGTGTTATAGTATTTTTTTATTGTGTCTAAGAAAAAAAAGTTTCCAAAGTGCGTGTGCGTGAAAAAAAGAAACGGTGACACTCGTGTGCATTGGCCCTCACATGTGAGTGTGTATGAGCGTCGCTGACTCTCGTGTATATGTTTCCTCCAAGGCAGAAAAATTTCTGGTTCACCTGTGACATACATATGTGCGAAGGGGCGATTCATAGACATTGGACACGTTCGTATGGGTATACGTATGGAAGGGTATATATATCGCCTAAGTTAAACCCACACATGAGCAAAAGAAAACCATTGGGTTTTTCTGTGCGGACTCGTATGATTATCTTTTTATATTGAGTACAGTGAAATGAGAGCATGCCATGCTAGGTAAGAAAATCGGCAGAGTCTCCGGGGCCATTTAAGTCCAAGCATATGTTTCCTTCGGAACATAGGAACTCCTATACGTTGTGGAGGTTATCTGTTACAGTTGCCCCCTTTTGATAAGCCCCACAGTCCAGTTCTACAATTCAGCCATCGCTAGTAGCGGATGACCACACGTTTCTGCATGATCCAGTCGATTTATTAGAGCATTAGTCTTATAAATCGACTGGATCGTGCAGAAACGACCGCTACTCCCAAGAATACTTCTGACTCTCAGCATAGCAACAAACCAGTTCGTCAGTCGGGCTCAGTCTTGCCGCCCCCAACACCTGACGCTGTCCTTAAAAATCCATTCCCTCAGCCTGGCGGCAAAAAAGAACCGGTAACCGAAATGGACGCTCGATTAGCCTCAGTAGAAGCTGACGAGGACTTGAAACCAGAACAATCACCCAGTATGGGACAGGAGACACTAGAGCCGGAACTTCAAGCTATTCTTGATGCAGAAATCACTAAATTCGATGGACTCAACGGTGTTACCCAAATAGCACAACATGTCATTGTTTTGGAGCACGATCGACCCATGAAGCAGAGGTATTACCCCCGTAATCCGGCCCAACAACAGATTATCAACGAAACGATAGACGCGCTGCTGAACGAAGACCGTATCGAACCATCCAAAAGCCCTCACAGCGCAGCAATCGTGTTGGTAGGTAAGAAAACTGGTGATACTCGTATGTGTATAGAGTTTCGACAACTGAACGCAACGCATACCCCTTGCCTCATATACACCATATTCTAGAGAAATTGAGGAACGCGAAATATATCTCTACTCTAGATTTAAAGAGTGAGTAGAGAGTGTAAGCTGTACACTCTGCCCGGACGTGGGTTATTGGAAATGGAACCACATGCCTTCGCTTATCTAGACGATATTATCGTAATCGGAAAGACGCTCGACGAACATCTTTCACACCTGCTTGAAGTCTTTCGACGTCGACGAGAAGCCAATTTAAGAATCAACCGAGACAAATGTCGTTTCTTCAAAAAACGGATCCAATTTCTAGGTCATGTTGCCAGCGAGGATGGCATCCATACTGGATCTGAAAAGGTAGCAGCTATCCGTAACCTTCCGCCACCAACCAATGTCAAGGAGTTACGTCGATGTCTCGGTATCGCCTCCTGGTATCGTCGGTTCGTACCCAAGTTTTCTTACACGGTAGAACCTCTCACGAGTTTGTTAAAAGAGGGTTTGAGTTGGTCTTGCAACCTAGAACAACAACAGGCGTTCGATGCACTCAAGACCCGTCTCACCACTGCCCCTGTCCTGGCTTGTCCGGATTTTGCTGTAAAGTTCTGCTTACAGACTGATGCCAGCGATGTTGGCCTCGGTGCAATGCTCATTCAGAGTATCGACGGTGCGGAAAAAATCATTGCTTACGCAAGTCGACGTCTCTTGAAGGCGGAGGAAAATTATTCGACTACTGCGAAAGAGTGCCTAGCAATAGTCAGGGCAATCAGGAAATGTCGTTGCTATTTGGAAGGCTATCGCTTTGATGTAATCACTGACCATTTGGCTCTGAATCGGCTGAACTCAATTAAAAATCCCACGGGGCGTGTGGCCAGATGGGCGCTAGAGTTGCAACAATACGAGTTCGAGGTACATTATAGACGAGGTAAGCTGAACGTGATTGCCGATGCCATATCGCGACAACCTTTGGATGTGCTGCACTTGGCGCGACAAGAGGATCCCGAATGTAAATGGTGGCTAAAGCTCCGGCAGCAGGTCAATGAACGCCCGGTGGACTTTTCAGGATATGTAATCGAGAACACACCCGGATGACTACGATTCTACACCTTGGAAATTATGCATTCCCCTGGAACATCGAGAGCAAGTTCTCAACGAATGTCACAATGCAGCCACGGCCGGCCATTTGGGAATCAGGAAAACTACCTTGCGAATGACACAGAGGTACTATTGGCCTGGCCTCTTCCCCGACGTAGCCCGTTACATTAGATGCTGCCTTACCTGCTTGCAGTTTAAACCGGCGCAAATGAAACCAGCGGGCAAAATGCTCACCCGTCAAGTCACGAAGTCTTTCGATACCGTGTGTACTGAGTTTATCGGGCCTTTGCCACGTTCTAGGCAAGGTAATACGATTTACTAGTTTTCCTGGATTTATATAGTAAATGGGTTGGTATGGTACCACCTCGTAGGGCCACTTCGGCCGCATATCGTGAAATGATCTGGGCCCGATTCGGCAACCCTCGCACCTTCGTGAGCGATAATGCTACCCAGTTCACTAGCAAGGTTTTCAAAAACTTTTGCAAAACGTCCGGAATTGCACTCCAGCATACCGCCCCATATTCTCCACAGCAGAATCCTACCGAGCGGGCAAATCGAACCATCTAGACCATGATTGCACAATACTTGGAGAATGGGCTAAACTCTTGGGATCAGTGGCTTTCAGAACTAGCACTAGCGATCAACTCAAGTGTCAACGGCACCACCGGATTCAGTCCAACTTACATCATATTAGGTCGGGAACCCCGTATGCCCGGCGCCCTTTATGACCAAGTAACAGATGTCTCCGGTAACGAACCGCCTAGTCCCGACTATCGCGTCCGATGAATGGAAGATATTTTCAAGCTTGTACATGAGAATCAACTCAACGCTACCCAGAATCAAAAGAAATACTACGGTCTGAGGCGTCGCGACTGGCGTCCGAGCATAGGGAGCATGGTCATGCTCAAGCATTAAGGGTTCAACGCCAAATTAACGCCTAAGTATAAAGACCCGTATAAAATAAACAAGTTTATTTCCAGCAACGTCGATAGACTACAAGAAGCCCAGGGGCGTGAGCGACGTACCGCAGGTCTGGTTGACTTGAAGGCCTTCAATAGTGACGACAACGAACCCCCTGAACTATGTCCTTCTGAAAACATCGGGACACGTCGTACACACGGCCCGCACGAGACCACCGACTAAGGTTTTTCAAGGGGGGACCACTTGTTGGTGGGTGCGCCTGCCCAACGTCCCCCTTCCTTCTAAAGAGGGGCACTTCGCACCGATACTCGGCAGGAATTATCTAAAACATTGTATCTTAGCTTTAATCATAGCACTTTTGTAAACTGCACTCATAGGGCCCCGTTAGTACACTCAGAATTCAGGGTAGTTTAACCAAACTTTATATTTCACAGTATGTCACAGCCAGGAGAAGACGACGGCATCGCGAAGCTGACATGGCCCGGATCGTCGAGGAAATGATAGCCGTGTGCGAAAGGGAACATGGCTCTGTCATGCCCGGCCCAACCCTAGGCGGTAGCCCACCGGAAGACCCGGTCCGGCTTTGCCGCGTAGAACTGGCCCCGACCGACACACGGATCGAGCGGCCTTCAGAGAGCAATGATCTAGCCTCAAATAAGACCCGACCGGAGCGCGCCGTGATCCAGTGGTCACACTCTCCCCCCTCGGCACAAAACACCGAACCCTCTGATTCGGCCGGCACTATCCATCTGGAGGATCGAACAGTGTCCACTGGTCCGGTGGGGCAAACCTGCCCAGAAGAGATGATCGTCTCGGCCGCAGCCGCTTTTTTTGGTTCGGCTCCAGTACCCGTGTGCCCACCGGATATGGCACGAGATCGGTATCGCGAAGACATGGTCTCGCCCCCACTTCCCCAAACGCAGCCTCTCGTCTGGCCAGCGGAGCGAGTATTCCGAGAGGAGATACCGTACCAAGGGCCGGACCCTGATGAAGTGCTTGCCGTCCCCATGGAGGACTACAGAGCCCCCGCCGCTGCTGACTGTGGATCAGAGTCCGATTCGCCGGCTCCCCGTGTATCGGACACCCCTCCGCGGCCCGTGCACGATCAACCTAAGGCCCACGTAGTCCCAGTTTCGCTCACACCGGACACCGCTCCGCGGCCCGTGTGCGAGTGTCTTGAGAGACGCCAACCTCCAACAGTGGAAGCAGCCATGCCAGACATCAAAACTAACTGTAGTTCTTTTGCTTCTGACAGTCAATGGGTTTGAACAGAGAGATAGAATTAGAGAAAAAACGACTTACCCAGTGACCATCGCAGTGATAAGAACCAAGAAATAGCAGCAGCAAAGTTCAAGGAAAGTTTTTTTTTTCTTTCGCGAAGCAAGGATTATATCAGGTGAGCCCAATACTCAGAAACCCTCTTAGCTTGAGTAAGGTAGGGACCCTTTAGCCCCATGAATAACCAATGTTTAGAAGTTAGTCAAATATAAATAAAATCTGTACTATTATCACTTAACCCACCCAGCATTATTTCTTTTGTTATTAAAGTATGTCTACCCTTTCCCCTCCCTTTTCCTTAGTCACTTAACTATTTGAGTGGAGCCGAACGATCAGCGGACTTCGGCAGGATGAGTTATTCTCCTGCAGATGAAGTCAGTCGCTGATCTCAAGGCTCAGTCACTCAAGGTAAAGAGGCAACGGATCTTGGCCAAGCGGGCTTCGCTTGGCAGACAAGATCAGTCGTTGCAGTTCCTCTTCACCGTCCCTTTCCAATAACCCCACAAACGTTTCCCTTCACGCCTCCCTTTGTCAGACAAGATCAGACGTTGCAGCTTCTCTTTGACTTTCCCCTACCCCTTTTCCATCCCTTTTCTCCCTTTATGTGGTCTCCATTTCATCCCATAATACTCTTCAGGGTCTTCAGATCAAATTAATGTTCTGTGGATGGGACTCTGGAGACAATCGGAATCACCATCACAGAGGAAACAATAGAGGTTTCGGAAGAAATAATAATAGAGGAAATAACTAACAATACAGAGGTTACAACTCTAACAACAGCAATGTGAGGATAGCCCAAAACGCCTCGGGAGACTCGCAGTTGCCTTTAGATACTCACCAGTAAACAATTACAAAGTTTATACCATCAGTCAAAGTCAAAGCACATTTGTAAGATTTACTTACGCAGCAACAGTAAAAGAATTAATATTTTTAATAGACACAGGTGCAGATATATCAATATTAAAACAAAATGCTGACACCTTTCAATACATCCAAACCAATAAAATAATAAATATATAGGTCAATATATAACATATAAGTCAAGAAATAACGAAATCAAAAGGACTTCTATAGATACTTAAACTTATAAATACATGATCCCACACGATTTTCACATCGTAAATTTACAATTCGCTATTCCTTGTGATGGACTACTATCGATTTTATAAGAAAATAGAACTGTCAACTAGATTTCAAACCCACCGAGGGTTGGCTAATAATTAGACCAAATAATTTACAATATCCCATATATACCACAAGTTGTGCGAAAAATTGAAATAACCTCAGCAGAAGACAGTGTATAAATTCCGAACCAAGAAATTCAGCATAGTATTTACATTGCAAATACCATAGCATCATCCGAAAACGCATTCCTAAGATTGCTAAACAATATTAATTTAAATAACCTCCAGTATGAGCCGCTTTTAAACTACGAAGTAGTTAAAACAGATTTAAAAGACGGAGACAAAACAGTATTAAATACACTCTGGAAAAATTTCCCACCATAATTCAATACCCAGCTAACGAAATTATGCACACAATATAGTGATGTATTCGGATTATTTTTTTATCTATTTATTTATTTATATATATATATATATATATAACTATAGAAATCCTCTTAGTCAGAAAGACGAAATCCAAAAACAAGTCAAAAAATTAATAGATAATAACATAGTTGAACCATCTGTATCAGCTTATAACAGCCCACTGTTGCTAGTACCAAAAAAGTCACTTCCTAATTCTGAAAAGAAAAAATGGAGACTAGTAATTGGCTAACGTCAAATTAATAAAAAATTGTAATCTGATAAATTTCCATATTTTAGATATTTAGAAGGGCTAAATACTTTTCGTACCTGGATTTAATGTCAGGTTTTCACCAAATAGAACTCGAGGAAGAGTCACGAAATGTTACGTTTCAACAAACAACGGTTCATATCGCTTCACGCGAAACCATTTGGTCTAAAAATAGCACCAAATTCATTCCAGAGAATGATAACTATAGCATTCACTGGACTTGAACCTTCTCAAGCATTGCTTTATATGGATGAATTAATGGTTGTTCCGAAAAACATATGCTCAAAAATTTACCTGATGTTTTTGACAAATGTAGGCAACATAACCTAAAATTACATCCTGAAAAATGTTCATTCTATATGCATGAAGTCACCATTTTGGGGTATAAATGCACAGACAAAGGAATCTTGCCCGCCGACAAAAAATATGACGTAATTCAAAATTACCCAGTCCCACAAAATTATGACTTAATTCAAAATTACCCAGTCCCACAAAAGATATGACTTAATTCAAAATTACCCAGTCCCACAAGAAGCGTTTTGCAATTATTACAGAAGATTCATAAAAAATTTTGCACACTACTCTCGTCACATAACGAGGTTATGCAAAAAAGATTGTAAAATTTGAATGGACAGTTGACTGTCAAAATGCCTTCGACCATCTAAAATCGGCATTAATGAATTTTATTGTGATCATGGTGGATTATGGAAATACCCTCATGACATTGAGATCCTTCCACGACAGTCTATCAGCACATAGCGCCCAAAATAAACAACTTAATGATATCATTAAAGCAGTCAACAAAATATAAAAATATAAAACAAGAATGAATATATATTTGGCACTATTACACAAAAACCAGCAGAATGCAAATATACAAAAATGTTCAAACAAATTTAATTAGTTATGTAGAACCCAATATAATCGTAACCTGGAAATTGCTCAAGAAAAATTTAAAACAAAATTGTAACCAGAACAAAATATTTATAGAAGGAAACATTTTGACGTCATCAGGCTTCAGGTCAATTGATTAAAATAAAAATAAAAAACCGCAGTTTTTAGTTTATTTTTTTACCGATATATTTCGGTTGCGCAGCGGCAACTGTCTTCAGGGCAACTACAATTGAATACAAGAACATTTAACAATTATGTGACATTTAACAATCTTGTAACATACATTATTTAACACGTCAGCACCATTCGACGTGGAGTTAAGAACTAATGATTTTCAAGTAAATGTCTGTATATGTGAGCGCAGTTTTCGTTATCAGTCTTAAAGTTAAGTCGTGTGGCGCTGGGGGTATTGATGATATGTAACATCTCCATGGTAAACCTTTTGTTGTAGTGTCGCTCTTCATCTAATATTGTTGTCTCTTCGAAATTCGGTGCAAGGCCACTAGTTGCATTGTGTGTCATTAGTGTGTCTGAATAATATCTCATTTTATAGTCAGATTTGTGTTGGGAAATCCTAGTTTTTAATTTCGATTTTGTCGTTCCTATGTATATCTTATTGCACGGTATATTTCCTTGTTCATTGCATACAATTTTGTATATTACATTGCTTCTATTTGTCATCTTGGATTTTGTCTTGTTGAATATATGTTTGAGGGTATTGTTAGGTTTGTGTGCAATTTTTATTCCATCTTTGTCATAACATTCCGAATGTGATAGTCTTTCTGATAATAGTACATTTAGGTACATAAGTGACAGATAAGTAGGTTTTCTCATTCTTAGTTTTGTCAATGGGGAGTTTATGTTTTTTGAATAATGTCCTGATTACGTTATCCGGAAAATTGTTATATATTATATATTAAAATATTTAATATTTCCTTCTTCGTTTCTTCATGGTATAATTTATCCGAAATGTTTAGCATCCGTTAGATACGGCTCCTTGCTGTATTTATTATCATCGTCTTAGGGTGATTTGAGTTAAAATTGATGATTCATCCTGATGCTGTCGGCTTGCTATACCATTTTAGTTTTAATTCGTTTACTCGTCTGATGATCATAAAGTTCAAATACGCCAATTTTCCATTGTATTCAAGCTCTATAGTGAATTTAATATTCCTGTCAAATGAATTAAGGATGTCCAGTGTTTTATCGATGTCATCTTGATGTATTATTAAAAAATATCATCTATATATTTTGTCAATAATCTTGGTGGTCGGGTAAGTTTATGCATGGTAGTGTCCAGAAGATTTTCCATAACGATGTCCGCAATGACAGGATGCAGAATTTTACTATTTCCATAAATAAAGCTTTTGGTATCCTTCTGTGTTCCTGTATTTTAGTCCATTTGTTCCGGATTGTGTCCAAATCTAAAGCTTGGAAATAATGATACCACGTCAAACGAAATTAATTGCTCATCGTCACAAATGTAAGTGTCAGTTATGCGTTGTTTGAATTCTGTTGCATTTTTTATGTTATATTTCGAGTTCAATGTTATATTCCTTAAAATTTGTATAATGTATCTACAAAGTTTATAGGATGTCAATTGACGAGCAAATTTGTCTCAATGGTGCCCCTTCTTTATGTATTTTTGGTAGTCCATACATTCTTGGAGAGATCGCCGTAGTTGTCGTCATTCTGTTCTTTCCAATTTTTGAAATAACCCCCATCTTTGTGTTGTTGGGTCTTTCCTGAGGATTCCATTGGTGGTTAGATCCGACAATATGTCCATTATTCTGTGGTCATAATCAATCTTTTTCATTGCTACCGTTTTATTTAATTTGTCAGATGTTAATATAAAAATATTGTCATGGTGTTATCAGTTGTTGTTGTCAGGTTTATCTAATCTTGCACGATCTTTATGTATTTCATAGCTCTGTGCTCTTTAACCATTAAAGAGGACGCAGTACGCGCTGCCTCTTGTTTTTTCTTTTTCCTTAATCGTCTGAACCATTTCCCCTCCATCGGTAATGTATTTAATGAGAGGGACTTTCTCGTGTTCTATGAGAAGAGCAAACTTTGGATGTGTAATGTTTTTATATCCGTAATATTTTTGTAATGTTTTTATATCCGGCGGGAACTCCACTTCTGTCTCATTTACAAACCAGTCGTGAATTCTGTTATTGTTCAAGAGAGAAAAGTTCCGTTTGTTGTTTAGTCTCTCATGCTCTGTTCGTCCAGCTATTTTTCAAGAGTTTTTGTTGTCTTAGGTAACTCGTTGTTGAGTCTTTTGAGAGTGTTATGTTTATATTTTATAATAAGGTTGAATATTTTGGTGTGAAAGAAGTATGTGTATCTGTATAATGTTTTGTTAATGTCAGGAAATGTGTTATTGTCAAACTTAAAAATATTAAAATTAAAAAATTAAAAATTAAAATTAAAAACTTAAAAATCGAAATTAAAAACTGTGCAACTAGTGGCCATGCACCGAATTTCGAAGAGACAACAATATTAGGTGAAGAGCGACACTACAACATCATCTATACTCCCAACGCCACACGACTTAACTTTAAGACTGATACCGACAACTGCGCTCACATATACAGACATTTACTTGACGAACATTAGTTCTTAACTCCACGTCGAACGGTACTTGACAAACATTAGATCTTAACTCTACGTCGAACGGTGCTGACGTGTTAAATAATGTATGTTACAAGATTGTTAAATGTCACACAATTGCTAAATGTTGCCGCTGCGCAACCGAAATATATCGGCAAAAAATAAATTAAAAACTGCGGTTTTTTATTTTTATTTTAATCAATTGACCTGAAGCCTGATGACGTCAAAATATACCAACACAGAGGTCGCAAAAACTATCACTATAGAAGGGAATAATATAATAAAAATATACCACTGTGCTATGCAGTTAAGTGAAATATAAATAGTAAGCACACTACAAGATTATACCCAAAACATTTATGTAAGCAACAATGCAACGAAACTCGAACCAATTACTTATATCCAAACTAAACAAATCATTTCCGAAAAAACAACTTATAACTTATTCAACATCATAAATACAACAACATTTATAATTACACTAATAATTTTAACCCTATATCGTATCTATCAATTTAAGTCAATATAAAAAAAAAAAAAAATTACTATACAAATTTAGAATGAAACTTTTGTGACTCACCTTTTGACAATCCCGTTTTACATGAACTAACACCATCCCAAGAATTTTCACTTACAACACCACAAGCACTTCCAAATCTATACTCTGTATTTCCACTTGAGCATAGGCTATTTTCTACGTGTTGGGGAGTAATATATCCGCCTCTTTATCCACCCACTCCACTTAATTTCCCACTCCGTTCGCCCACATAACTTCACCCCGCTTTAGTCAACAAAACGGTTGTTTACTGCAACTGAGACTAAACAATAACTTTATAAACAAATCTGTCCTCAAAAAATTTTCCAAGCGGACAACGCTTAGTAGTCAAAATCAAAAAGCCAATCAAACTAAAGATCCCTTATCATCCGATCAAAAGCTGCCACAACTAACATCAAAAGTTTTTTTTACCGAAATTTAAACATAATTTTATAAATAATCATAAGTTAGTTCTTAAAACGCTTTGTTTCAATAAAGATCGTTTTAGAGTCTCACCAATTCTTTTTTTTTTAATTAATAAAATAAATCGATTTATAAATATATATGTATGCATACATATATCTGTAAATAAACACAAAAAAGAACCTGTGAGTACACGGAACTCCAATTGGATGATCCCAGAGCGTGGAAAAGATCCACTATGATCATCGAATCAAAAGTGGGAAAGGACAAAATCCACCCATCATCTTACAGGCCAATTGGTCTGCTGTCGTGTGTTTCTAAGCTATTTTAAAAGGTAGGTACTGCTTATCCGACAAAACTTATTTCTGGCATCCCAAAATATAATCCTTTCACAAGAGTTCTGCTTCCGCGAAAAACATGGGTAAATTGAATAAGTCAATCCCATAACATTCAAAATACGAACAGCATTCGAGCTAAAAAAATACTGTAACGCAGTTTTTCTCGATATTGCTTTCGATAGAGTTTGCCTTGACGGTTTGATGTTCAAAATCAGGCAAAAACTCCTACAGTACACCCACAAACTTATGGAATCTTACCTTTGCAATAGGGAATTTGCTGGGATGTAATGGCTCCGTCGCAGCTGACTTCAAAATCAAAGCTGAATTCGAATTCAAGGCAGCGTACTCGGTCCATTGCTCCAACTGCTGTACACTGCACGACTTCCAGATCCAAATGCCCAATATAACACTCTGCTAAATTACAGGAACACCTAAATAGGAACGGCCACAAAACTGGTGTATCCGCGTCTACGACCAGAAATGCAAATATGTAGCATATGGTACACAGAGGTTAAGGGACGAAACTAGTTTTTTGACACACCAGCAGATGCTAATGTGGCTGGAATAGTGTTAGTTGTTGTTGTTGGCATGCGAATCGGTTGCGGATTTTTTTTTTTATAGCACATTCCTTCACTATAATATGCCTCTGCCGCTACAATATGCTTCTGCCGCTTGCAGCATCACCAAGATGACGATTAAGTATTAGACTAAGAAAAACATCTCAAACTTGTGGATAGGCTCTTACTTAAAAGAAGACTCTACAAATATATAAAAAATTTTAGGAACCAAATTTTTTAAACCATGTTTTGGGCTAGCTCAACAATGTCACCCAACGCGGCCGATTCGAATGAGTCACTGCAAGCAATAACCAACAAATACGTGTTATTGAGAACAAGTGGATCCTTAAATTTTTTGGAAACTCCCTATTCATCGGCAACGACCATCTGTCTTGTGGCAAACTTATGTAAGCTAAGCGAAATGTGTCGCATTAAAGAAGGCGATACTGTGCATCAAGGGACACACAGGAATCAGTAACATTAATTCTTGACAGCACGGTTTTCCTCACTGGAATAATCGGGACGGTGTCACCACTTCATCAGCTGCGGCACAAAAAAAACACATACGGGTCCTCACTATACCTCAGCAGGCCAATCAAACAACAAGCTTGATTAATGCTCTAGCCCCCAAATGGTCCGAGTTAACTTTTATTATATACAGCTGTGTTCAAAAATATAGTAGCACAGCACCTAATTTATATTAATTTTTCGACATGTTAAATATTAAAAATTAAACTTTTATTTTCTATATTTCAAAAAATAGAATACAAAGATGAGAATAGTGATTACATTTCTTTTGTCTTACATTGGTTTTTTAATTTTTTAATTACTTCTGCGAAATCTACCGAAAAATGCTTGTTCATAATTATACTAGTGGTTAAATTTTTAAAATTTCTTTTTTACTCAAAAAAGTCTAATACCTTATTGTATAGCCTTTACTTTAAATACCGGCATCGCATCGATGGGGGCATCAAATCGATGGGGTCCTAACAACGCTTCGAGGGCATTCGCGACCAAATCTCAGCTTTGTTTAATGGATTTGATGTTGCCACAACCCGCTTAACAACTCTCCATAAACTTTTGCAAACTTGCTGGTTTGTTTTGGATCGTTATACTTTTAAAATGTTAATTTCATCGGCATTTCCCAACTGGCATATGGTAACATTGTATTTCGTAATATATTTGAACATGTCTATCTATAATGCCGTTTATCATATAGATATAGGTCAACGGATGTGTAAGAAAAGTATAATAATGCTTCTGCAACCATACCTAACTGTTTTTTATTTTTGGATAGGCATTAAATGGATAACGATCCGAAACATACCAGCAAGCTAAATTTGGTTTATTTTTTTCATTGAAATATCAATTAGAATGTTTTTAAAAGTTTTCTACTTTTTTAAATTGTACACAATAAAATGGAAATTTACATTAAAAATTATATAGAAAAGTGTTTATTTTCTGATCCTTGAAAATAGTCGACCAAAACATTGCATCCCTTAAACTACTTAATTTTTGAATTCTAAGAACAATTTTCCTTCCAAAATGCGCACTTCATTTACCTTCATGAATATTATGTTTCAAATAAAAATATAGCCACGTTACTGATATTATAAGTCATGTTATGTTAAAAATAAAAAGAATACTACTACTTATTACTTATATAGTTTACTTAGAATTATAAATCAGTTCCACTTGACGAATCATATCCTTCTTCATTGAGTACATCGGGTAAAAAAAAAAAAGAGATGTAGGGCTTCTAACGAATAATTTTCCACAGCAAGAACTTTCACCCCGGGGATTACCTTGAACAAAAAAATTTGAAAAAAAAATCAGGTTTCAAATATAAATAAATAAATTCTAAGAATTAATTCTACATATACATTTAGATTAGTACGTACACTAACCTACAACACATAGATGGAACAAACGTAAGTTTTTATACCCTTGCAAAAAGGGTATATTTATTTTGGTCAGAAGTGTGCAACGCATAATTTCGACCATATAAAGTATATATATTCTTGATGAGCTCGACGAGGCGAGTTCATATAGCCATGTCCGTTCGTCTTTCCGTCTTTGCGTCCATTTGGATCAACGCAAACTCCTCTAGACCGTTAGAGCTACAGATTTGAAATTTTCATGTGGGCTACAGATTTGAAATTTTGCATGTGGGATTGTATATACTGCACAGTTTGTATATCTCTGACAAGATCGGGCGTATAGCTCCCACAGGATCAATCGGTGGTAATCAGTGACCTTGTTATTTCCTATGCAAAAATGGTAGCCCGTTTTTTCGCCATTGTTAGATATTTTGGATAAAACGTTTTTTGACGGTTGTAGGTACGGAAAGAGTAACAAAAAACTTGCAAGGGTATACAACCTTTGACGCGGTCGAAGTTAGGCATGGCCCCTGGTTATTTTTGTTATCAGTTATTACTAACAATAAGTTATTATTTGGGACTTTGCTTTGTATTTTATATTTGCCTGTGTATTTGCTGTCTAATATTCATATACCCTATTCTTTTTTTTTTTTTATTTATTTCCTTTCCTTCAGTGAGAGGCATATGTTTTGCCTTTTTATCGTAATGCTTTAAATTTTTCAATAAATAAAACATAATTTTTCAAATATTGCTATTGCTAAAATAGTACTATACAATAACTTTCCAGGGTAATGCACACATGTATTCTAACGTCGTATGTTTTTGAACACATACATTTATATATCTCTTTTGTATTTGAATTCTGCGCTTGCCCAACTGAAATACTGGCACGCGCATTATGTTAGTCTCTAATAAACTTCTGAGGTGTACGGACGTATTACTATTCTTTTGTTCTGCCTCCGTTTTTGGCGTTGTGCATTCCCTTTCTCTTGTAACAGTCGCTTGTCGTTCAAATGTCAAAAAAAAAACAACGGAAAATATTTAATTTTGGAAACAACCAATATACATACATACATAGTTTGTTTTTAGCATGTTTTTTCTACGCCAATGAGTACATAGTGTTATCGATAGTTTATGACCTTACGTATTTATGTAAGTCCTCACGTATCGATCGGTGAGATATCGGCTTTAAGCTTTCAGCCTAGAATCCTATAGTGCATTTGGGATAATTCCAGCGGAGCGTCTGTAAAAGAAGTCGCAATCTCAAATATTTAACGGCAATTTGAGCGCAAGAAGTTTTAACCTAAGTTTTCGGTCCATATTGCCCGGACTCAATCCGAAGAAAAAAAAAAAAAACCTGGTTGTTCAGGCCATAAAATAATCAGAATGTATGAAAGCGTTTAAGAGCAGCTTTTAGTTTAATTGCATTTGTGTCTTCGAGCCTCTCGGTCCTCCCAATGTATATCACGTGACTCTAACCCCAAAAGAACGAAAATCCGACAAGAGAAAAATGATGAAGTAATAAAGTTCAGGACAACACGTGTGTGGAAAGAAACAGTCGCAACGCATTGACATGGCCTAGAGACTTTCGAAGACAATGTTCTTTAATAATTAGACATCCTATTTATAATAGTTATTCGTTCGCAAAGAAAGGGAAAGAGAGAGGATACGACTACTGTTAATGTTAATGTGCTTAATTAAATACAGGTGCTCCCGAACAAATTCAGATGCTCCTGACGACCATAAATCATCTTATCTATTTTTAAAAAGTCTCCGCTTCGAAAGATCTTTCGCCGCTGGACTAAAACTGTAAGTCAAACCATAAAAGGAAAATTATTTATTTATTCAGATTACACGTTTTGGAGCCTTTCAATATGTGGGACGTTTTGCCGTTGCCAATACTTGAATATATTAGGAAATTTAACCGCCTCATATTTATTTTTATACTTTTCTCTCCCGGCATCAGTTTGATTTGATTTGATTTTTGTAAGCTAACCTCAGGATAACAAGTTAGATAATTGTTTGATAACCGAATTGTTACATCGGATACATTTTGAAATTGGGAATACGAACCAAACCCATTATATATATTTAGTTTACGCCTTGATAGTAGAAAGATGAGCTTCTATAACAAGTATAATTAAGAACTCCTTAATTCTTAGTACTAATCCTAAGTTAGGTTTCGGATAATATTGATGGTCATAGCCGAGGTGGTTATGAAGATCCCTTGAACCAACGCGCGAAATGAAAATGTAAAGTTTGTTTGTTTCCTAACGACTTATGAAGTATGAATTAAATTAGGAAATAAATCCTGCCTTATCTTGATGTTAATAAAATATTGTTCTTTGAAATGAACTCCCTGTAAGTGTAAAACAATTGGAACCATACAACCAACTAGGAAATCAAAAGAGGCGTAAAACAAGTTGGAGGCAGGGTGGGCGCTCTGTTTATTAGACCAATAGGATAGCATGTTTGCAACGTGATGCTACATAGGTTAACGCTTTTTATTATCTGTTTTCTCCCACATTCTTTTTATCATCGCTAAACCTATACTCGTTACCCTGGAGTCTTTAAGTGCGCGAATTTAAAATTTACGTCTGTATCGAAAATGAGTGACTAGTTCTCGCAAAGTTTCTATTCTGTAGCCCACACCCAGCCAACCTGATCCTAGCCGAATCTATCGCATACTCGGCCAGCACTATGGAAGAACATTTGCTCAACACTTCTTGTGAGATTCAACGTTACATGCTACACCCTCTCAACAGCAACCATTAGACAAGCCACAGATAATAGTAATTAAATATGCATTAGCGTTTATTGTTTTGGGTAACAGTCCAATTCTATTTATGATTATCGTTTCGAAGTTAGTTGCAGGAGTTGGTGCTATTGTCAATAGTGATTGGTTATTTTACAATTGAATTTAAAATGTAAATTGGTAGTGTTAGGTTACACATCATTTAGCTGTATAATAAGGGTAGATGCCATAACACCCAGTGTTATAAGGCCCACAGGCGCTAAAACACACATGGCGACATTTAAAGCGGAAATGGTCAAAATAAATGAACTACAAATGCAGACAATTCAGCCTGGAATCGAGAGAATGGGCTAACTGGTTGGTAGGACATTTGAACATTAACAAGTTGGAGTTACATCCGGTCAGGATGAGGTACTGTCGTAGGAAGTTCGAGTGAGCTTTTGGAAAAGTTTGAAATAAACTTGATTACTTTACATACTGCACGAGGCTACATACCAAATTTGGTGGCTCTATCTTTAATAGTCTCCGAGATCTGGGCGTTCATATGGACGGACGGAGGGACAGCCAGTCGGACATGGCTAGATCAACTCGGCTGTTGATGCTGATCAAGAATATATAAACTTCATGGGGTCGGAAAACCTTCCTTCTGCCTGTCACATACATTTTTGGGACTTTAATATACCATTTCACCCTGTGGGTGTATGGTAGTGCTAGGAAAAACATCGATCTAACATCGAGACATCGATTTTTTCATAGCCATCGAAAATATCGATGTTGCTATCTTCGATATTGGATATATCGCCATCACTAGCCCATTATTTTCCCATCACTTCAAATAAAAATGTGGGATACAGCTGTAAGGTAAGTTGCAAATTCATTTTAACAATATAATTAAACTACTAACGTAACCCACTTTTCATTTAGGATTTTGGTGTTGGTAGTGCAGTGGAAATGAAAAAGTTTTTAAAGGGCCACACAGCTTTTAAGTTTTATTCTAATTTAACAAACGCGTTTTTATTTGTAGATTGCTACACCGTCGATAATAATAATGGAGAGGAATGAGATACCACGCAAGAGGACAAAATTTGGTATGTCTGGGGTGGGGGATTTTTGCGGATGGTAAGTCTTCCAAATGTATGAAATGTGGCCAAAATGCCAAACAAGTGGAAATACCACGAATTTGTCTGCTCACTTGAAACGAAAGTATTCAAATATGATATGATATGATAATAAGTATCCTAACGCTTTTCCAAAATAAATATGATGCCTCATCATCCAGAAAGGAATCACTGGACAGTGCCCTAACATTCTATATAACATTAAATCTTCACCCATATTGATTAGTTGTGAACAAGGGGTTTCGGCATTTCATTGAAACTCTTGATCCACGGTACCAGCTGCCATCGTGAAGAACATTGCGCGATGTCTACATCCCAAAGCTGTTTATGGAAATGAAGCAGAAATTACGCGAGATCATTGATCGGTTTGAGTTCTACGCTATAACAACTGATGGCTGGACCCCAAAAGCGAGTGAAAGTTATTTGACAATCGTCATTTCATAACTGAAGATTTTGAGATACAAAACTTAACGATGAAACCATTCCGCACAAAAAATTGCCAATTCTTTACGCGGTGTATTTAATGAATGGAGAATTTTACAGAAAATCACCGCAAAAACGCATCGAATATAAAAAACGCTTGCGAAATTCTTTTCAAAAGGAACGTTCCTTGCGTAGCGCATACTATTAATTTGATTGTTCCGGAGTGTCTGGCCAATGAATACTAGAAGCCTTTATTGGTAAAATACAAAATTGTGGCTTTTTTAAGAGCAGTATTATTGCTTATGCTTAATTCAGAGATGCTCAAAATAAGGATAGTCCACTAAGCTTAAAATGGCCAACGAGATGGAACAGTGCATATGAGTAAGGTTTTACTCAAAACTCCAAAGGCACTATTGCCCTTATCTGCTGATGAAATTACAATTCTGGAAGACCTGGAAAAGGTTTTATCTCCTTTTAAACACGCGACTGCAATTTGGTCACCATGTCGATGGTTATTTCTGTATGCTGTGGCGTTCTTCATAACTTTGAAAATCTCAAAGGCAAGTGAGATTGTTGGTACGACTTAAATAAACGGAACAAAAGACAGACTACTTAAGTACGAGTTGCGCTCGCTTGCAACACTCCTGGACCCAACAGATCAACACCACCCACTTTTCGACTTTCTTCAAAATAAAAAATGTGAAAAAAATGGAACCTGTCAAGTTGACTCAAAATAGGCCTGAAGCAATATTTCAACATGGAAAATATCGATTCGAATACATCTCTATTGGACTACTGGAAGGTAAAAATACATAAAATAAGAGTAAAACAATTTCTTCACAGGTCTCAACTGACATCGTATTTAAAAGATGCGTGGGAAAGTTCCTGCGCCTCCCTGCAACGTCCACAGAGAGTGAATGAATGTTCAGCAAAGCTGGAAACATCGTTAAAGAAAAAAAGTTGCCTTAAGTCGCAGCAAGTAGACATGTTGCTTTTCATTAATTATAATGATTGCAAACGAATGATCTTATGAAATAACGTCATCGTTTTTAAGTAGTTTATGATGTAATTAAGAAATTTATTTAAGTCATCGATTTTAAGTAATTTAAGTATATAAAACTTATGTTAACTATGAAATAAATAATAAATTATTCATTTTTTTTTTCAGACGCCTTTTTTTTTAATTTATGGGAGTTAAAATATTTTGATAAAAAAAATCGATACATCGTTGTGGGACCCATATAAAATATCGAAATATCAATGTAGGTAGACATCGATCTTTTTCCAGCACTAGTGTATGGTATACTGCAGGGTGAGGCACAAAGAGAGCCAATGAAAACTGTCGATGTATGCGTGCGCTTGCTTGTGTGCGTAAGCATTACATTGCTTTACACTGCCCAAATCGTATGTGAAGAATCGAATAATGAATGCATATTTTGTATTGACTAGTACACAAATTTTTCATACCATATATGTATATGTATGTATAGGTATGTTACATTTATGCATGTATCACATGTGTGTTCGCTTATAATGTAATATACCTTTTACCCTATAGGGACAAAATATAAATAGTGGCAAAATATTTGTAAAGTTGATATGTAAGACAGTGAAGCACTAATTTTTCTGCGTGTAGCTGTGTAACAAAGCGACATAGCACTGCTTTCGTCAAAAGTCTGTGCGACACTGGTTTTTTCTTTTACGCTCGTGCTCACATCGGCAATGCTCGCCGAGCGAAAGTGTCCGCACGGGCTATTGGGGCCTCGCCTTGGTATAATGATTGATTTCCACATTCCCGCGGCATTCCCTGTAAGAGCTCTAAAAAGTGTGCTACCAATTTCAAATGGCAGCCGTATCATGAAAGATATTTTTTATCTTTGGTTCCTTCCGGCGTCTGTAGTATATTCATATCAAAAATCATTTAGTACAAAGAGCTCAACTTGTAACACCTTGTTGCAAGTATAAACAGTAAATAAGTTCGCAATAAAATATAAGTGTGCACTTGAATATGTTTATGTACATATATTTATTAGTATTTTCACATAAATATACAGATAAGCATGTTCATATAAGTATGTATGTACATTTATATACGCACATGCATATACACATAAGACAGATAGTATTGATCGAACCGGTGAGTGCGGTTTGTACCTCAAATATTCTCCGCGGGCATAATCGGGCGTCCTTCGGGCCTCTAAATCGAAATAAACAAATTGGAAGGAGTCTTTGGGACTCTGCCTACATACCACATCCGCGGAACAGCTGAGCGGCTTCCATTTTTGGCCAAGGCCGGCTGGGCTACTGGTGAAGGCTGCGGTGTGGGGGGAGGGAGTTGCTTGCCTCTCTCTTTACTTTTTCACGCCTCTCTTCTTCGGCCTCCTGCGATAGATCCAAATCTATCATATTGGTAAATTTCATGGGGATTGTTCTAGAGCTGTTCCGATCCCAAAGATTTTCATACTTTATCTCACGCGGGTAATAAAAAGCCCGAAAGCTCTTAAGATGGCTGAGTAAAACGTATACGCACCGACGGTCAGACCAACATGGCTATATCGACTCAGCTTGTCATGCTGATCAAGAATATACATATATACTTTATGTGGTCGGAAACGTCGCCTACTGTGAGTCACAAACATCTGAACAATTTTATAATACCTTCTGCAAAGGTATAAAAATTTTAATTTTGTCCCCCCCCTGAATCCTAAATGGACAGTCCAACTGCATCGATCGACCAGAAAAATCGGCAAGAATGATTTCCCTAAGCGACTGCACGAACGAAGATTTAATTTTTGCAAGGCGTCCGCTAATCGGAAATTCCCCCCTGCAGCACATAGAGCAAATTCCGTGTCATTTGCAACGTGGGCTATTCTAAACAGCCCAGATGTGTCGGCAGCAGCGTCAAACCCTCCAATTTGTGGGTGTACTGTGGGATTTTTTTTTCGGATTTTGAACATCAGACCCTCCAGCCAAACTTTATCGAAAGCCTGGGCAACGTCGAGAAAGACAGCCGCACAGTATTCTTTTAGTTCGAATGCTGTTCGTATTTTGGATGTTATACGATTGACTTGTTCAATTGTTCCATGTTTTTTGCGGAAGCCGAATTGGTGTGAAGGGATTGTGTTCCCCGATACCCCGATGACTTTAGTCGGATCTGCAGGACCTTTTCAAAAGCTTCGAAAGACATGGCAGCAAACTTATTGGCCTATAGAATGATGGTTGGGTTTTGTCCTTTCCCACTTTAGGAATCATGATAATAGTGGACCTTTTCCGAGCTCTTGGGAAGTAGCCAATTCTTATTATAGCGTTGAACAGTTTGAAGATGTATTGTATGGCGATGGTAGGGAGTTCTAGGATCATTTTCGGTGTGATTAGGTCATGGGGGCTTAGTCCGGCTTCGTGTGGTTTTTATACCCTTGCAAAAAGAGTATATCAATTTTGGATGGAGGCATCTACAACCCTATAAAGTATATATATTCTTGATCAGCACGACGAGGCGAGTTCAAACCCTCCGTCCGCCCGTTTTTCTGGATTAACGAGAAATTCTCCTAGACCGTAAGAGCTACAGAGCTGAAATTTTGGATGTAGGCTTGTATATACTTCAGGGGTTGTATATCTCGGATTCAGCCGGATCGGACCACTATATCATATAGCTCCCATACAAACGGCAAAGTCACGAAAACTTTGCACACTTTTCTCAATAACTTCGTTATTTTCTGAGTTAGATGTTAGATGGTGGAGTGACGGGGTCTCTTTCGCGGGCTCCGTCTGTCCAGTTCGGAGTACACTAGCGAAGGATACACTAGGATTCGTTGTAGCAGGCATGTTAGATGATCTAACAGCCTTGGCGAAGAATACCTCCGGTGTAGTTTTGGAGGCGTTGTAGGTAATTTTTGGCCAACTGGGGGTTTGTGCCCGTTTAGGTGTGATTTAAGATCCTTGAAGACAGGACATCCTCTATAGTTGGCTGTGTGTCCGTGCATCCGTCCGTCCGTCTGGATCAACGCGAACTCCTCTTAGACCGTAAGAGCTACAGAACTGAAATTTTGAATGTATCACCAAATCATATAGCTCCCATACAAACGGCAAAGACACGAACAGTGACTTTTATCAATAACTTCGTTATTATACCCTTGCAAAAAGGGTATATTAATTTTGGTCAGAAGTGTGCAACGCATAGAACGAAGCATCTCAGACCATATAAAGTATATATATTCTTGATCAGCACGACGAGACGAGTTCAAATAGCCATGTCCGTCCGTCCGTCCGTCCGTCTGGATCAACGCAAACTCCTCCGAGACCGTAAGAGCTACAGAGCTGAAATTTTGCACGTAGGCTTGTATATACTGCAGGCATTGTATATCTCGGATTCAGTCGGATCGGACCACTATATCATATAGCTCCCATACAAACGTCAAAGTCACGAAACAGTGACTTTCTCAATAACTTCATTAATTTTATAGCTATTGTCATAAAAGTTGGTATTTGTCAGTTTCATGTTCTTATTCATGATTGTGCCAAATTTGATCAAGATCGGGTGACTATATCATATAGCTCCCATACAAACGGCAAAGTCACGAACAGTGACTTTCTCAATAACTTCATTAATTTTATAGCCATTGTCATAAAAGTTGGTATTTATCAGTTTTATGTTCTTATTATTGATTGTGCCAAATTTGATCAAGATCGGGTGACTATATCATATAGCTCCCATACAAACGGCAAAGTCACGAACAGTGACTTTCTCAATAACTTCATTAATTTTATAGCCATTGTCATAAAAGTTGGTATTTGTCAGTTTTATGTTCTTATTAATGATTGTGCCAAATTTGATCAAGATCGGGTGACTATATCATATAGCTCCCATACAAACGTCAAAGTCACGACCAGTGACTTTCTCAATAACTTCATTAATTTTATAGCCATTGTCATAAAAGTTGGTATTTGTCAGTTTTATGTTCTTATTAATGATTGTGGCAAATTTGATCAAGATCGGGTGACTATATCATATAGCTCCCATACAAACGTCAAAGTCACGACCAGTGACTTTTCTCAATAACTTCGTTACTTTTTAAGCTATTGTTAGTTTATTGAAGCTAAAAATGTGCCAAATTTGGTCAAGATCGGGTGACTATATCATACAGCTCCCATAGAAACGATAGGTGGAAAACAGTGACTTTCATCAAAAAGTTCTCTATATCCTATGCTAAGATTGAAGGCCGTTCTTTCGCAAACATTAGACTTTTTGGATAAAACGTTTTTACACTTTGATGGCTATGGGTAAGGAAGGAATTACCAAAACAGTTGCAAGGGTATACAAACTTCGACGCGGTCGAAGTTAACCCCGGCCCTCTGGTTTTCTATGCTATTGGTGAGTCTATTACACAGTTCAACAAATGGGCCAAATTTAATCAAAATCGGGTGACTATACCGATATAGCTCCCATAAGAGCGATCAGTCGAAAACAGTGAATTTTGTCAATAACATCGTTACTTTCAACGCTATTGCTTTTAAATTAAACATTTGTTAGTTTAATATATCTGTTAAAGACCGTGCCTAATTTGATAAAGATCGGGTGACTAGATCATAAAGCTCCCATAGGAACGATCGGTGGAAAACAGTGACTTTGATCAAAAATTTCGTTATTTCCTATGTTGAGATTGTGGGCCGTTCTTTTGCAAACATTACTCCTTGCAAGTAAAACGTTTTTCCACTTTGACGGCTATTAGTGAGGAGGCTATTAGTGGTACAAACGACTTGCCCGGGTATACAAACTTCGGCGCGGTCGAAGTTAGTCCCGGCCCTCTGGTTAATAACTGCGGTGATCTCATCCGATTGGACTTCTGAGTACTCACAATCCGTTAATGTGCTCGAAGGGGGAAGAACAAATGAGTTTGATGTTGGATTTGGCTGGAAAACCATTTTTAAAACGTGTGGCAAATACTGATGCCCTCTCTTCGTCACTGCGAGCCCATCCACCGGTTGGACCCCTTATCGGTGAAACTGTCTCTGTAGGAGCGCTTCCTCTTGTCTTAACACCTTGGAGATCCTGGTGATCTGGTAATCTGGTAATCCGACATTCTCTTCTTAGACGTCGTTTTTCCGTTACTAATTGTTCTATCCGCCGGTTCGTAGGCCTGTCAACAGGTTTAGCGTAAGTACAGGCATGTGGAGTAGATACTCTTGCTGCAGCTCCCAGCATCGTCTAAAGTGCAGAGACGCACATGTCAATGTCCTCTGCAGCATCCAGTTTCGGCGAACAGTCAACTTTAAATTTAAGCCAATTTGTTTTGTTGTTTGTAAGCCTATATGGGAGATCAAGTACTTAAGGTCTTGTTAATAGTGTGAATAGCACTGGAGAGTGTTCGGAGTTTAAATCTGGAAGAGTTTCCGCAGTGATCCGATTACGCGGAATCCTCTTGGTTACTGCGAAATAAATCAAGTCAGGCACTTTCTGTGGATCTGTGGGCCAATAAGTAGGCCTACCCGGTGAGACGCAATCCATCTTATTGAGTGGGTTGACTATAGTGTTGTACAACTGCTTGCCTTTAGGATTTACCAGGCGATATCCCCAGTGCGTATGTTTGGTATACGCAATGAAGCGATCTCCGAGTGTGTTAAAGAAATCGGTAAATTCCTTTTCAGAAATTGAAAAGCGTGATGGGCAGTACAGGGCAACCAATGTAGTGCTGCCGCAGCTGGTTTGGACGGTTATAGTAGTTGCTCGTAGGTGCTGTGTTTCAAATCTATTATTTTTTGATGATAAATGTGTTTCCGATATTAGCAAAACGTCGATTTCGCTTGAGTCTAGGAATAGTTGCAGTTCATTTTTGTGCTTGGAGATGCCGTTAGCATTCCAAAGACAGACGTAGGGAAGCCATTATTTATTCTCGATAAGCTTCTAGATAAACAGGTTTTGATTCCGCATACTGTTTTGCATGAACGTCTTAAAAGCGGTCATGTTTTGATTAAGTGAGATCAATAGGGCCTCTCAACCACTTGGAGTTTGCTGTTCAAGTTCTGGTGCGCTAGGTTGCCGATTGTTAGATGGTGGAGTGATGGGGTCTCTTTCGCGGGCTCCGTCTGTCCAGTTCGGAGTACACTAGCGAAGGATACACCGGGACTGGTTGTAGCAGGCATTTTAGATGATCTAACAGCCTTGGCGAAGAATACCTCCGGTGTAGTTTTAAAGGCGTTGAAGGTGATTTTTGGTCCAGCTGGGAGTTTGTGCCCGTTTAGGTGTGATTTAAGATCCTTGAAGACAGGACATCCTCTGTAGTTGGCTGTGTGGTTCCCTCCACAAACAATGCATAGTCTTAGTGCGACGTTGTTTCTGTCCTTAGTGCAAATGCCATCTTTATGATGTTCGCCGCAGCCAACACACACTGACCTAAGATTGCAATTGTTAGAGGTGTGGTTGTATTCCTGGCAGTTTTTACACTGCGGTGGTTGGTATCTCTTATGGGGCTCCTCTACGGTGATTCTTCTGTGCAATAGGAGCTGAAGGTTGTAGATTGGGTGCACTTCATTTGGCTTCGACCACTTTGCATCTGGTTGGAGCTCAGTTTTAAAGATAATTTTGACAACGGATTTAATTGCAAACCCTTTTTCGGCCAATGCGTCTGCTATTTCTTGAGTTGGGACCGATGGCTCTATCCCTTTTAACACAACCTGGAGCCCTTTACTGCTTTTTAGTTGGTAGGTATAGAAGTTGATGTTAGCATTAAGGAGGTACTTTTCGATGATGCGGAAATTGTCATCGGTTTGATTTTGACATTTTGACATTAATTTCTTTTATGTTACCCCTGTTGAGTGGGGTTACAACAAAGTTATTTGACCCTACTGTTTCTACTAGTTTCGAAGTCAAGGCGCTGCAGTTGGCTCCACGGATGTATAAACGACGTGGTCTAGCCGATTTAACTTTATCTACAGCGCCGGCTTGATCGTCAAGAATTTTAAAACGATTCCCGCTTAGAAGTGCTACTCGTTCATTTGGTTTGGTAATTTGCAGAGTATTGTCACTTTTTTTCTTTTGCGGGCTTAGCTTCCGCTTAGTTATTTTAATATATCTTGCTGAGTGGCTTGCACTTTCGGTGTTATTGCTTACGGTAGCATTCGGTCGGTGACACCACCGGATGGACATTGGTTTTCCAAAAAAGTGCTCAATTTGTTGTTGCAACTTAGTATTTATTGCTATTAGAACAAACAATGGCACTAAATTATGCGGAGTGCACTAAAAAACACGTATGCACATGGCAGCGGTTGAATTAAACTTCAATTTTATTTCTTTATTGAAGTCATCAATGTTGAAGATGGGATCTACGGTTGATAGAGTAGTGTTAGTTAGATGGAGCAATATGTGATGTATGCCAGATATTCATCCCAATCTTCCCTTTTAATGAATATATATATGACCTGATGTACTCATTGAAAGTTCTACTGTTCCAAGGGTTTGATGCCGTGGAGTTAATTTTAGTTATGTTAAAATTTTTGTAGAGTTCTATTAGTATTGAATTCATAATGTCTGTTCCCATATCTTTTAGAATTGTTTTAACTGAGCCGTAAATTAAAATAAATTTTTCAAATATTGCCCTTGCAACTACCTTTGCACTTTTCTTTGGTATTGGTATTGATATAAGATATATGGACAGATAATAGTAACTGCGTATTCATTACCATTCATTGTTTTTGGTAATGGTCCAATTGTGTCTATGATTATTGGGTAAAAAGTGGTTGTAGGAGTTGGTATTATTGTCAATGGTGAGTGGTTCTGTGTTTTTTTTTTAAATTTTTCCTAGCGTTCTGTTTACCCCGCAGTGACCTCCCTCTATTGGGTCATGATGATATTTGTTTAACGTATCTCTTATTACTTCTTCATTTGTTATTACTTTTACTTGAGGTAGAAGTGCTATTTCTAAATTTTTTAATGTGTATTAATTTTTTTAATTTAATTTTTTAATTTTTTGTTTCTGATCTTGTTACTACTTTAAGTATTATATTGGTTTCTATGTTTTTTATATTTTCAAATTCAATTCTGAAATTACGTCGGCTGCGTAATTTTCTTGTCCTCTGATGTATTCTATAGTAAAATCGAACTCTTCTAAATCCAACCTTATTCTAGTAAGCTTTGACGATGGGTTTTTTGTTTTAGAGAAAATAGATATTTTGATGACTGATGGTCAGTTCTAATTAGGATTATTTTCCGTATATGTATGGTTTGAACTATTGAATTGCTCAATGTATTGCTTTTAATTCCAGCTCTATTGTTGACTTATTGCTTTCGCCTTTTGTAAATGCTTTAGATGCGTATGACACGGGTAAAAGGAGTCCATCATATTCTTGCTGAGGACGGCTCCACATACAATCTTGCTTGCATCAGCTGTAATACAAAATTGTTTTTTGAAGTCCGGGTATTGGAGTATTTGTGGACTTAATTATTGGTTTTTTAGTATTCGAAAGCTGATTGACAGTTTGCATCCCAGTTAAATTCTATATTTGTCCTTGATAGTTTATTGCTAAATTGTGCAAAGTTTGCAATGAATCTGCGGTAGTAATTACAGAATGCTACAGATCTTTTGGCTTCGTCGCCATTCTTGGAAGTCGGGTAATCTTGAATTGTTTTGAACTTGCTTTCGTCTGGTAAAAATTCCTCTACTTGTGCATTTGTGTCCTAGAGAAGTAACTTCATATCTGAAGAAAGAGCATTTGTCAGGGTGCCACTTTAAGTTATACTTTCGACAGGTTTCAAATACATTTCTTAAGTTTCTGATCATGTGACTTTCAGAGCACCCAATGACAATTGGATCATCCATATATAGCAAGGGTGGGCACGAAAATTTATCTTGGGAGCCAGAGCATCAGCAGCAGAGGCTGGGCAGAGAAAAAGGTCATTTTTGGTCTCGACGCACACAAAAATTTGTGTGTCGTCGTCGAATTTGTAGACAGAGGGACGGACAAGTCCCGAATTTTGCGGGGAGGGGGAAAAAGGGTCGCGATCGCGAGCTCGCAGCTTGTTGACAGAGTGAGTGAGGGACGGGTAAGAAAATAAGGGTTGTTTTTGTCGAGTTCTTGAGATCGCGACCCTTTTTCCCCCTGCCCGCAAAATTCGGGACTTGTCCGTCCCTCTGCCTACAAGCTGCGAGCTCGCGATCGCGACCTTTTTCCCCCTCTCCGCAAAATTCGGTACTTGTCCGTCCCTCTGCCAACAAGCTGCGAGCTCGCGACCTTTTTCCCCCTCTCCGCAAAATTCGGGACTTGTCCGTCCCTCTGTCCACAAGTTCGACGAGTTTTTGTGTGCGTCGAGACCAAAAAATGACCTTTTTCTCTGCCCAGCCTCTGCCGGTAAAGAGCCACTACGTGCCCATCCTTGATATATAGGAATGTTTGGGATGGTGTTAGACCCGTGAATGCAAGGGACATCATTCTTTGGAACGATTTCAGATTCGCTTGAATCTGAATGAGCCCTTATCTCTTCTTCTAATTCTACTTAATGAAATCCTGACATAAAGTCTGAAGAAGAGAAGTATTTAGCGCGGCCTAGTTGGTCGAGGGTATCGACCATTCTAGGTAGTGGGAATGTATCCGCTACTAGTAGTTTATAATTTTTCTATAATTAACTACCAATCTCCCCCTTTTTTTATTGCTGCCAGGTAGCAAATTTTTAGGAACCAATAAAATCGGATTATTGAACTCAGAAGTCGATGGTTCAATTTTTGTTTTTCGATGAAGTACATACATATATTCTTCATCAGCACGACGAGACGAGTTCAAATAGCCATGTCCGTCCTTCCGTCCGTCCGTCTGGACCGAGGCGAACTCCTCCTAGACCGTTAGAGCTACAGTGCTGAAATTGCATTGCATTGCGAAGTTGCATGCAGGCTTGTATATACCTCACAGTTTGTATATCTCGGATTCAGCTGGATGGGACCTCCATATCATATAGCTCCCATACAAACAACAAAGTCACGAACAGTGACTTTTCTCAACAACTTCGTAATTTTCTATGCTATTATCGCAATATTGGTGGGTCTATTACACATTTAAGCAACTGTGGCACAGTTTATTTTAATTTAATCAAGATCGGGTGACTATACCATATAGCTCCCACAAGAGCGATCGGTCGAAAACAGTGACTTCGGTCAATAACTTCGTTACTTTTAACGCTATTGCTTTCAAATTTAACATTTGTTTGTTTAATATATGTATGTGGTAATGACTATGCCCAATTTGATAAAGATCAAGTGACTATATCATATAGCTCCCATAGGAACGATCGGTGGAAAACAGTGAATTTGATCAAAAACTTCGTTATTTCCTATGTTAAGATTGTGGGCAGTTCTTTCGCAAACATTACTCTTTGTATATAAAAGGTAAGGAAAGAGTTACCAAAAACATTGCAAGGGTATACTAATTTTGACGCGGTCAAAGTTAGCCCCGGCCCTCCGGTTTTTTTTCAATCACAAATGGAATATTTATTTGCAAAAAATAAAATACAACAATCTTTTGAATTTTTTTTAGGTTAATTTTTCTTCAAAATAATTTTCAATAATTACATTAATATCTAATAAGCCCAACATGGGGTAAACCCATACCGTTGGGGTCAGTTATTTTTGCTGATTACCATTTCATTGCAATTTATAGCCAGCTTTTTAATGATATCTTGATTAACACCTGTTATTAAAGATCTCATTTTATCATTTTCAAAAAATCTCCTTGAAGTATTTGCACCATTCGTATTTTCTTATCCATGCTTTGGGCAGTCAACTTTCAGTCCTTGTTTCCGAGTGCATTTAGCTTGTATAATCTCCTTTCTACTCTATATATCCTTAGGAGGTGTATTGCCCGTTGTAAGTGTGTAAGCTAGCTTCAGAATAAAATCCATACACTTTATTCTGCAATGCAACGGAGAAATTCCATATTCGTAGCAGTTGTCCTCAATCGTTAAATTGTCCAAGTCGTGAAAGGCATATAATAAACAGGTAGTATTTAAAAAGCAGCATTATGCAATGTTTTCAATTACAGTAGAAACCGGTTATAACGAATCCGTCCGTCCGGTTATAGCGACTAAAGTTCGATGAGTGAATGGTTGGTCCCAATACAATCTTATATGAAAGGGCCTCCGGTTAGTACGTCTCCCGAATATAACAACGAAAATCAACGGTCCCTTGAGCGTCGTTATAACCGGATTCTACTGTAATTACAAACAATCCACAGGCAAATATGCATGTGGTCTTCTTCCCTATACCTGCGGCGCGGTTTTTAGACGTGGTTTCACTAGTTTTATGGCTTACGCATCGAGTTCGCACATTAGTATATTTTTAAAGCGCTTCTGGTTCAATAAAGATTTTAGCATATATTTAAATTAAAAAAATTCTATTAATGAAGAACAAACTTTTCAGACCAAAAAAACAATTCAAATCGGCTGGTGAAATCGCCCAATATTCAGTTTTGAAGTTGCGACTTTTTTTAAAAATTATCATTTACTCCCATTTCGTAAAACTGTCTTATACTTAGGCGCCTCTAGCATGCTTGAATCTCAACCGATTTCAAACATTTTTATACCATTCACCCAGGGGGTGAAATGGTATATTAAATTCGCCAAAATGTATGTAACAGGCAGAAAGTAGCTTCTCCGACCCCATAAAGTATATATATTTTCTTGATCAGGACCAACAGCCGAGTCGATCTAGCCATGTCCGTCTGTCCGTCCGTCCGTCTGCATACACACGCAGATCTCGGAGAGTTAGAGCCACCAAAATTGGTATGTATACTCATGTGGTATGTAAATGTATAGAGTTAATTGGAATTTTGGCCACACGCTCTTACGCCTCCAGAATTTACATAAAACTGTTTTTCTTAAAAAGTATAGTAGCTAGAGACATCAAATTTGGTTTATATTTAGTTAGCGCGCAGAAACTAGTTGTTCAAACTTATTAAATAAAACTAATTTTCTCAAAAACTAACAAAGCTTAAGTCGCCAAATCTAATATGAAGATTTGTTTAGTATGCGCGCAGAATTTGTATATTTTATTATTTATTATTATCGCAATCAAATATGGTAGACCAACTTCATTTGGAGTCCACGGACCGACATTTTAAAGGTCATGAAAAAGTGTTTTAAATTCAATAGGTGTCCTATAGTACTTGTGGAGTGCTGATCACGGCCCTATACTGAGTTTTTGTCCACCACGTCAGGTTTCGAGAAAAGTGTGTTAAACTTATTAAAATTGACCGCATTTACAGAATTTTATTGTATGATATATGTGCGGTTTTATTTACGTGTTAATTATAGTCTTATGGGTTTATATGAACAGACGACTTAATTGATATTACAAGATATGAAATGATAATCGACGTTTGGCTCGGTTCGACTTAGGTGTCCGTCTATGACGCTTTGACTTCTCGCGCCCGACTTTAGCGCTCGACTTTTAGTGTCCGACTTTGAGACACGACTTTAAGCACCCGTCTGTGATATTGGACTTGACCTTACATCTGGCTACGACGCAAGACCTCAAAACACGTCCGTCTTCTTTGACGCGCAAAAACCAACTCTCTCGTCGTCATCTCTCATTCTTCTCTTTGATCGTTGTCTCGTCTTCGTCTTAGTGTACATCCCGAATTCGGCCATTCTGATTACGCATTCGACCCGAATGCTGGGTCATCTTCCTCGTCGTCTTGGTTGAGGCTCCAGGGCTTCATGTACTCTGCACATGTGGACGTCACTTTAAGCCCTTCGCACTTGCCTTTTTTTCGACATTGTATGCGTTATTGTGCTTCACCTTGGTAAACTGGTAGGATCCAAAATATTTTGGTTTTAATTTGAGACCACTGCCAAATTGCATCTTAACTGCAACCAAGTCGCCAACATCATAAGATCGAGCTTGCGTACGACGTAGGTTGTAGTACTTCTTGTTTTCGTCTTGTATCTTGGAGATATGTGCCTTCGCCTTGGCACGGAGCTCGCTTCTTTCGTCTGTAAATATGGCCTTCGTCTATTGGTTGATGAGATCTCTCAGTTTATGGTCATAGTTGGTCCTCATCATCACGCCAGTTAGTAACTCAACTGGAGAAGTGTCAATACATCTGGTGTACGTCGAATTGATAGCCTGCTGAACTTTAGTAACATGTCGATACCACTTCGTCGGATCATCAACGCACAACTTCGACAGAACAGAACAAATCAACTCTTTCTCCTTTTTCGCAATGTCCTTTGTCTTGGGCCGGACTAACAATCTGTTTCTGCATTGCATCAGGGACAACAACCGGCTCATCCTTATGCATCTTTACAAGTACCACAGGACTTGTGTACTCAGACGTTGACTCTTTAATTGTGCCTTCAGCCAACCATTTTTTGACTTTCTCGTTCATGCAATCTTCCTCCTTAAAAGCACGTCTACTTTTGTCGTTTAAAATAATTGCCATTTCTACTTTCGTCATTTTTGTTGTTACCGGTTGATAATTAGATTTCAAATCATATACCTCTTTTTTAGCATTTGTGCTTGCACTTTCGTCTATTTCAAGTTCTTCCTTATTATTCGCGACATAGATTTTTAGAATGTTTATTTTATCACTTTCACTTTCGAGCTTTTCTACTCATAAACCATTTCGACTAAATACAACGTCAGCTTGCAAACATAATTCCTCGCCTATAATCATTTCGTCATGTAATAATCTAATCGGAACTACAAGAAAATCTAACACGAACGATTTATTGTCAATCAAAACGGAATGCAGGAAACGTTCAGTTGGCTTAGTCTTATTCGATTCATCGCCGCCAAATCCATTTAGAAACCCGTCAAAGCTACTCAACACGGGTTGTTTCAATCGTTTATACAAATCTTCGCGAATGATACAAAATTTGCTTCCGGTGTTGAACAATGCTCTACACTCAATAGTGTCAATTTTAATCAATTTACGGGTTATTTCTGTTTTCGATTTTAAACTTTTGATGTTTGGTTCAAATTGACTGTTCATTTCTCTTTTATTACAATTTTTAGCTATATGACCAAATTCATTATATTTGTAGCACTTTCTACCTTTCTCTTTATCATCACAATCTTTTGAGTAATGCCTTTTATCTCCACAGTTGTAACACACAACATCGTCTTTATTATTAGTTTTCATAATTTCGTTTTTCACTCTTGCACTGTTCTCATCGTTTTTGTATTTACCGTTGCCTTTCTTACTTTGTTTTTCACTCATTATTTTATACTGCTTTAATTTCTCTTTAAACTCAATCAAATTTTCCGCACCATATAAAATTGACTTATTCTCACTTTTTCCATCAATGCCGTCAACTAAATATTCTATTAATGAATCGTCTTTTATTTGTCCACGTGAAGATACATCTTTCATTCTGTAAAAATTTTCAAAAACACACTCACTATTTTTACGCTACATTTTCATTAGTTGGTCATGCACGTCTTTACTGCTCATGCACGATTTCAATTCACTCAAAAGTGCTTTTTCGAGAGAGTTAAGCGAATTTATTCCTCTCTCACTCAAGACAAACGGTTTTGCGATACCTTTTAACGCCTTTTTTGAGAACATAAACTTCTGAAAATCGGTCCAACACGTCAACGTTGCTGGCTCATTGAATTCGTTAATCCAACTTCTACTGCAATAGAATTAGTGCCGTCAAAAATACGAATGTTCTCTTCCACCTCGCGAAACAAATGGCAAAACGCGGTGTCATCATTCTGTGTTTTTCTTCGTTTATTTGTATGTATTCGTCTTTGTTGTTGTTCTCGCTTGCTCTTTCTTGCATATGCCGCAAATTATTCTCTGTTGCTACGTTCCTCGCCATCCCTACCGACTCATGATCTGTCTCGTCGTCTATTTCATCGTCACTTTCTTCTTCTGCTTCGTCTTCTACTTCGTTTTCTGCTTGTGACGCCAACAAATTGTTCAGCTTCAAATTCATGAAAATATGCAACGCAATACATTGCAAATCGAAACAAGATCACCGTTCGTCAAATTTCGTCGTACATATTCCTCTTTTGCTTCGTACTTTGCGTTCGTTATACCGTGATCGAAACCAGAAAATTCTCGAATTCTTTCGCGGTCATTTCTATCTCCCTCGCTCTCATAGATAAACTTGTGCAATGCTCTGATATTGTCTGCTTTACCCGTTTTTAGACTACCACTTATTAAATCATTTACACACGACATAGTTAATGTTTTAATTTCATCACTAGCAGAGCAGGACGGACTTAATACGACTCGATAGTTTGGGAAAAAAAATCACTTATCTCTTTTCACTCTTATCCCGTACGAACGCACACACTGTGTGGGGTACTCCCTTGTATCCCGCACTCTTTCTATCTCTCCCTCTTTCTATTCCGGTCAAACAAGCAAAATATGTACAAATTTGTATGTGGGAAAACTCTCTTTTTATCACTCTATCTTTCCCGGCCGAGTTCCTAAATTATGTGGGGTTTTATTTACGAGTTAATTATAGTCTAGGGGTTTATATGAAAAGACGACTTAATTGATGTTACAAGATTTGAAATGATAATCGACGTTTGGCTCGGTTCGACTTAGGCGTCCGTCTATGACGCTTTGACTTCTCGCGCCCGACTTTAGCGCTCGACTTTTGGTGTCCGACTTTGAGACACGACTTTAAGCACCCGTCTGTGATATTGGACTTGACCTTACATCTGGCTACGACGCAAGACCTCAAAACACGTCCGTCTTCTTTGACGCGCAAAAACCAACTCTCTCGTCGTCATCTCTCATTCTTCTCTTTGATCGTTGTCTCGTCTTCGTCTTAGTGTACATCCCGAATTCGGCCATTCTGATTACGCATTCGACCCGAATGCTGGGTCATCTTCCTCGTCGTCTTGGTTGAGGCTCCAGGGCTTCATGTACTCTGCACATGTGGACGTCACTTTAAGCCCTTCGCACTTGCCTTTTTTTCGACATTGTATGCGTTATTGTGCTTCACCTTGGTAAACTGGTAGGATCCAAAATATTTTGGTTTTAATTTGAGACCACTGCCAAATTGCATCTTAACTGCAACCAAGTCGCCAACATCATAAGATCGAGCTTGCGTACGACGTAGGTTGTAGTACTTCTTGTTTTCGTCTTGTATCTTGGAGATATGTGCCTTCGCCTTGGCACGGAGCTCGCTTCTTTCGTCTGTAAATATGGCCTTCGTCTATTGGTTGATGAGATCTCTCAGTTTATGGTCATAGTTGGTCCTCATCATCACGCCAGTTAGTAACTCAACTGGAGAAGTGTCAATACATCTGGTGTACGTCGAATTGATAGCCTGCTGAACTTTAGTAACATGTCGATACCACTTCGTCGGATCATCAACGCACAACTTCGACAGAACAGAACAAATCAACTCTTTCTCCTTTTTCGCAATGTCCTTTGTCTTGGGCCGGACTAACAATCTGTTTCTGCATTGCATCAGGGACAACAACCGGCTCATCCTTATGCATCTTTACAAGTACCACAGGACTTGTGTACTCAGACGTTGACTCTTTAATTGTGCCTTCAGCCAACCATTTTTTGACTTTCTCGTTCATGCAATCTTCCTCCTTAAAAGCACGTCTACTTTTGTCGTTTAAAATAATTGCCATTTCTACTTTCGTCGTTTTTGTTGTTACCGGTTGATAATTAGATTTCAAATCATATACCTCTTTTTTAGCATTTGTGCTTGCACTTTCGTCTATTTCAAGTTCTTCCTTATTATTCGCGACATAGATTTTTAAAATGTTTATTTTATCACTTTCACTTTCAAGCTTTTCTACTCATAAACCATTTCGACTAAATACAACGTCAGCTTGCAAACATAATTCCTCGCCTATAATCATTTCGTCATGTAATAATCTAATCGGAACTACAAGAAAATCTAACACGAACGATTTATTGTCAATCAAAACGGAATGCAGGAAACGTTCAGTTGGCTTAGTCTTATTCGATTCATCGCTGCCAAATCCATTTAGAAACCCGTCAAAGCTACTCAACACGGGTTGGTTCAATCGTTTATACAAATCTTCGCGAATGATACAAAATTTGCTTCCGGTGTTGAACAATGCTCTACACTCAATAGTGTCAATTTTAATCAATTTACGGGTTATTTCTGTTTTCGATTTTAAACTTTTGATGTTTGGTTCAAATTGACTGTTCATTTCTCTTTTATTACAATTTTTAGCTATATGACCAAATTCATTATATTTGTAGCACTTTCTACCTTTCTCTTTATCATCACAATCTTTTGAGTAATGCCTTTTATCTCCACAGTTGTAACACACAACATCGTCTTTATTATTAGTTTTCATAATTTCGTTTTTCACTCTTGCACTGTTCTCATCGTTTTTGTATTTACCTTTGCCTTTCTTACTTTGTTTTTCACTCATTATTTTATACTGCTTTAATTTCTCTTTAAACTCAATCAAATTTTCCGCACCATATAAAATTGACTTATTCTCACTTTTTTCATCAATGCCGTCAATTAAATATTCTATTAATGAATCGTCTTTTATTTGTCCACGTGAAGCTACATCTTTCATTCTGTAAAAATTTTCAAAAACACATTCACTGTTTTTACGCTTCATTTTCATTAGTTGGTCATGCACGTCTTTACTGCTTATGCACGATTTCAATTCACTCAAAAGTGCTTTTTCGAGAGAGTTAAGCGAATTTATTCCTCTCTCACTCAAGACAAACGGTTTTGCGATACCTTTTAACGCCTTTTTTGAGAACATAAACTTCTGAAAATCGGTCCAACACGTCAACGTTGCTGGCTCATTGAATTCGTTAATCCAACTTCTACTGCAATAGAATTAGTGAAGTCAAAAATACGAATGTTCTCTTCCACCTCGCGAAACAAATGGCAAAACGCGGTGTCATCATTCTGTGTTTTTCTTCGTTTATTTGTATGTATTCGTCTTTGTTGTTGTTCTCGCTTGCTCTTTCTTGCATATGCCGCAAATTATTCTCTGTTGCTACGTTCCTCGCCATCCCTACCGACTCATGATCTGTCTCGTCGTCTATTTCATCGTCACTTTCTTCTTCTGCTTCGTCTTCTACTTCGTTTTCTGCTTGTGACGCCAACAAATTGTTCAGCTTCAAATTCATGAAAATATGCAACGCAATACATTGCAAATCGAAACAAGATCACCGTTCGTCAAATTTCGTCGTACATATTCCTCTTTTGCTTCGTACTTTGCGTTCGTTATACCGTGATCGAAACCAGAAAATTCTCGAATTCTTTCGCGGTCATTTCTATCTCCCTCGCTCTCATAGATAAACTTGTGCAATGCTCTGATATTGTCTGCTTTACCCGTTTTTAGACTACCACTTATTAAATCATTTACACACGACATAGTTAATGTTTTAATTTCATCACTAGCAGAGCAGGACGGACTTAATACGACTCGATAGTTTGGGAAAAAAAAATCACTTATCTCTTTTCACTCTTATCCCGTACGAACGCACACACTGTGTGGGGTACTCCCTTGTATCCCGCACTCTTTCTATCTCTCCCTCTTTCTATTCCGGTCAAACAAGCAAAATATGTACAAATTTGTATGTGGGAAAACTCTCTTTTTATCACTCTATCTTTCCCGGCCGAGTTCCTAAATTATGTGGGGTTTTATTTACGAGTTAATTATAGTCTAGGGGGTTTATATGAAAAGACGACTTAATTGATGTTACAAGATTTGAAATGATAATCGACGTTTGGCTCGGTTCGACTTAGGCGTCCGTCTATGACGCTTTGACTTCTCGCGCCCGACTTTAGCGCTCGACTTTTGGTGTCCGACTTTGAGACACGACTTTAAGCACCCGTCTGTGATATTGGACTTGACCTTACATCTGGCTACGACGCAAGACCTCAAAACACGTCCGTCTTCTTTGACGCGCAAAAACCAACTCTCTCGTCGTCATCTCTCATTCTTCTCTTTGATCGTTGTCTCGTCTTCGTCTTAGTGTACATCCCGAATTCGGCCATTCTGATTACGCATTCGACCCGAATGCTGGGTCATCTTCCTCGTCGTCTTGGTTGAGGCTCCAGGGCTTCATGTACTCTGCACATGTGGACGTCACTTTAAGCCCTTCGCACTTGCCTTTTTTTCGACATTGTATGCGTTATTGTGCTTCACCTTGGTAAACTGGTAGGATCCAAAATATTTTGGTTTTAATTTGAGACCACTGCCAAATTGCATCTTAACTGCAACCAAGTCGCCAACATCATAAGATCGAGCTTGCGTACGACGTAGGTTGTAGTACTTCTTGTTTTCGTCTTGTATCTTGGAGATATGTGCCTTCGCCTTGGCACGGAGCTCGCTTCTTTCGTCTGTAAATATGGCCTTCGTCTATTGGTTGATGAGATCTCTCAGTTTATGGTCATAGTTGGTCCTCATCATCACGCCAGTTAGTAACTCAACTGGAGAAGTGTCAATACATCTGGTGTACGTCGAATTGATAGCCTGCTGAACTTTAGTAACATGTCGATACCACTTCGTCGGATCATCAACGCACAACTTCGACAGAACAGAACAAATCAACTCTTTCTCCTTTTTCGCAATGTCCTTTGTCTTGGGCCGGACTAACAATCTGTTTCTGCATTGCATCAGGGACAACAACCGGCTCATCCTTATGCATCTTTACAAGTACCACAGGACTTGTGTACTCAGACGTTGACTCTTTAATTGTGCCTTCAGCCAACCATTTTTTGACTTTCTCGTTCATGCAATCTTCCTCCTTAAAAGCACGTCTACTTTTGTCGTTTAAAATAATTGCCATTTCTACTTTCGTCGTTTTTGTTGTTACCGGTTGATAATTAGATTTCAAATCATATACCTCTTTTTTAGCATTTGTGCTTGCACTTTCGTCTATTTCAAGTTCTTCCTTATTATTCGCGACATAGATTTTTAAAATGTTTATTTTATCACTTTCACTTTCAAGCTTTTCTACTCATAAACCATTTCGACTAAATACAACGTCAGCTTGCAAACATAATTCCTCGCCTATAATCATTTCGTCATGTAATAATCTAATCGGAACTACAAGAAAATCTAACACGAACGATTTATTGTCAATCAAAACGGAATGCAGGAAACGTTCAGTTGGCTTAGTCTTATTCGATTCATCGCTGCCAAATCCATTTAGAAACCCGTCAAAGCTACTCAACACGGGTTGGTTCAATCGTTTATACAAATCTTCGCGAATGATACAAAATTTGCTTCCGGTGTTGAACAATGCTCTACACTCAATAGTGTCAATTTTAATCAATTTACGGGTTATTTCTGTTTTCGATTTTAAACTTTTTGATGTTTGGTTCAAATTGACTGTTCATTTCTCTTTTATTACAATTTTTAGCTATATGACCAAATTCATTATATTTGTAGCACTTTCTACCTTTCTCTTTATCATCACAATCTTTTGAGTAATGCCTTTTATCTCCACAGTTGTAACACACAACATCGTCTTTATTATTAGTTTTCATAATTTCGTTTTTCACTCTTGCACTGTTCTCATCGTTTTTGTATTTACCTTTGCCTTTCTTACTTTGTTTTTCACTCATTATTTTATACTGCTTTAATTTCTCTTTAAACTCAATCAAATTTTCCGCACCATATAAAATTGACTTATTCTCACTTTTTTCATCAATGCCGTCAATTAAATATTCTATTAATGAATCGTCTTTTATTTGTCCACGTGAAGCTACATCTTTCATTCTGTAAAAATTTTCAAAAACACATTCACTGTTTTTACGCTTCATTTTCATTAGTTGGTCATGCACGTCTTTACTGCTTATGCACGATTTCAATTCACTCAAAAGTGCTTTTTCGAGAGAGTTAAGCGAATTTATTCCTCTCTCACTCAAGACAAACGGTTTTGCGATACCTTTTAACGCCTTTTTTGAGAACATAAACTTCTGAAAATCGGTCCAACACGTCAACGTTGCTGGCTCATTGAATTCGTTAATCCAACTTCTACTGCAATAGAATTAGTGAAGTCAAAAATACGAATGTTCTCTTCCACCTCGCGAAACAAATGGCAAAACGCGGTGTCATCATTCTGTGTTTTTCTTCGTTTATTTGTATGTATTCGTCTTTGTTGTTGTTCTCGCTTGCTCTTTCTTGCATATGCCGCAAATTATTCTCTGTTGCTACGTTCCTCGCCATCCCTACCGACTCATGATCTGTCTCGTCGTCTATTTCATCGTCACTTTCTTCTTCTGCTTCGTCTTCTACTTCGTTTTCTGCTTGTGACGCCAACAAATTGTTCAGCTTCAAATTCATGAAAATATGCAACGCAATACATTGCAAATCGAAACAAGATCACCGTTCGTCAAATTTCGTCGTACATATTCCTCTTTTGCTTCGTACTTTGCGTTCGTTATACCGTGATCGAAACCAGAAAATTCTCGAATTCTTTCGCGGTTATTTCTATCTCCCTCGCTCTCATAGATAAACTTGTGCAATGCTCTGATATTGTCTGCTTTACCCGTTTTTAGACTACCACTTATTAAATCATTTACACACGACATAGTTAATGTTTTAATTTCATCACTAGCAGAGCAGGACGGACTTAATACGACTCGATAGTTTGGGAAAAAAAATCACTTATCTCTTTTCACTCTTATCCCGTACGAACGCACACACTGTGTGGGGTACTCCCTTGTATCCCGCACTCTTTCTATCTCTCCCTCTTTCTATTCCGGTCAAACAAGCAAAATATGTACAAATTTGTATGTGGGAAAACTCTCTTTTTATCACTCTATCTTTCCCGGCCGAGTTCCTAAATTATGTGGGGTTTTATTTACGAGTTAATTATAGTCTAGGGGGTTTATATGAAAAGACGACTTAATTGATGTTACAAGATTTGAAATGATAATCGACGTTTGGCTCGGTTCGACTTAGGCGTCCGTCTATGACGCTTTGACTTCTCGCGCCCGACTTTAGCGCTCGACTTTTGGTGTCCGACTTTGAGACACGACTTTAAGCACCCGTCTGTGATATTGGACTTGACCTTACATCTGGCTACGACGCAAGACCTCAAAACACGTCCGTCTTCTTTGACGCGCAAAAACCAACTCTCTCGTCGTCATCTCTCATTCTTCTCTTTGATCGTTGTCTCGTCTTCGTCTTAGTGTACATCCCGAATTCGGCCATTCTGATTACGCATTCGACCCGAATGCTGGGTCATCTTCCTCGTCGTCTTGGTTGAGGCTCCAGGGCTTCATGTACTCTGCACATGTGGACGTCACTTTAAGCCCTTCGCACTTGCCTTTTTTCGACATTGTATGCGTTGTTGTGCTTCACCTTGGTAAACTGGTAGGATCCAAAATATTTTGGTTTTAATTTGAGACCACTGCCAAATTGCATCTTAACTGCAACCAAGTCGCCAACATCATAAGATCGAGCTTGCGTACGACGTAGGTTGTAGTACTTCTTGTTTTCGTCTTGTATCTTGGAGATATGTGCCTTCGCCTTGGCACGGAGCTCGCTTCTTTCGTCTGTAAATATGGCCTTCGTCTATTGGTTGATGAGATCTCTCAGTTTATGGTCATAGTTGGTCCTCATCATCACGCCAGTTAGTAACTCAACTGGAGAAGTGTCAATACATCTGGTGTACGTCGAATTGATAGCCTGCTGAACTTTAGTAACATGTCGATACCACTTCGTCGGATCATCATCGCACAACTTCGACAGAACAGAACAAATCAACTCTTTCTCCTTTTTCGCAATGTCCTTTGTCTTGGGCCGGACTAACAATCTGTTTCTGCATTGCATCAGGGACAACAACCGGCTCATCCTTATGCATCTTTACAAGTACCACAGGACTTGTGTACTCAGACGTTGACTCTTTAATTGTGCCTTCAGCCAACCATTTTTTGACTTTCTCGTTCATGCAATCTTCCTCCTTAAAAGCACGTCTACTTTTGTCGTTTAAAATAATTGCCATTTCTACTTTCGTCGTTTTTGTTGTTACCGGTTGATAATTAGATTTCAAATCATATACCTCTTTTTTAGCATTTGTGCTTGCACTTTCGTCTATTTCAAGTTCTTCCTTATTATTCGCGACATAGATTTTTAAAATGTTTATTTTATCACTTTCACTTTCGAGCTTTTCTACTCATAAACCATTTCGACTAAATACAACGTCAGCTTGCAAACATAATTCCTCGCCTATAATCATTTCGTCATGTAATAATCTAATCGGAACTACAAGAAAATCTAACACGAACGATTTATTGTCAATCAAAACGGAATGCAGGAAACGTTCAGTTGGCTTAGTCTTATTCGATTCATCGCTGCCAAATCCATTTAGAAACCCGTCAAAGCTACTCAACACGGGTTGGTTCAATCGTTTATACAAATCTTCGCGAATGATACAAAATTTGCTTCCGGTGTTGAACAATGCTCTACACTCAATAGTGTCAATTTTAATCAATTTACGGGTTATTTCTGTTTTCGATTTTAAACTTTTGATGTTTGGTTCAAATTGACTGTTCATTTCTCTTTTATTACAATTTTTAGCTATATGACCAAATTCATTATATTTGTAGCACTTTCTACCTTTCTCTTTATCATCACAATCTTTTGAGTAATGCCTTTTATCTCCACAGTTGTAACACACAACATCGTCTTTATTATTAGTTTTCATAATTTCGTTTTTCACTCTTGCACTGTTCTCATCGTTTTTGTATTTACCTTTGCCTTTCTTACTTTGTTTTTCACTCATTATTTTATACTGCTTTAATTTCTCTTTAAACTCAATCAAATTTTCCGCACCATATAAAATTGACTTATTCTCACTTTTTTCATCAATGCCGTCAATTAAATATTCTATTAATGAATCGTCTTTTATTTGTCCACGTGAAGCTACATCTTTCATTCTGTAAAAATTTTCAAAAACACATTCACTGTTTTTACGCTTCATTTTCATTAGTTGGTCATGCACGTCTTTACTGCTTATGCACGATTTCAATTCACTCAAAAGTGCTTTTTCGAGAGAGTTAAGCGAATTTATTCCTCTCTCACTCAAGACAAACGGTTTTGCGATACCTTTTAACGCCTTTTTTGAGAACATAAACTTCTGAAAATCGGTCCAACACGTCAACGTTGCTGGCTCATTGAATTCGTTAATCCAACTTCTACTGCAATAGAATTAGTGAAGTCAAAAATACGAATGTTCTCTTCCACCTCGCGAAACAAATGGCAAAACGCGGTGTCATCATTCTGTGTTTTTCTTCGTTTATTTGTATGTATTCGTCTTTGTTGTTGTTCTCGCTTGCTCTTTCTTGCATATGCCGCAAATTATTCTCTGTTGCTACGTTCCTCGCCATCCCTACCGACTCATGATCTGTCTCGTCGTCTATTTCATCGTCACTTTCTTCTTCTGCTTCGTCTTCTACTTCGTTTTCTGCTTGTGACGCCAACAAATTGTTCAGCTTCAAATTCATGAAAATATGCAACGCAATACATTGCAAATCGAAACAAGATCACCGTTCGTCAAATTTCGTCGTACATATTCCTCTTTTGCTTCGTACTTTGCGTTCGTTATACCGTGATCGAAACCAGAAAATTCTCGAATTCTTTCGCGGTTATTTCTATCTCCCTCGCTCTCATAGATAAACTTGTGCAATGCTCTGATATTGTCTGCTTTACCCGTTTTTAGACTACCACTTATTAAATCATTTACACACGACATAGTTAATGTTTTAATTTCATCACTAGCAGAGCAGGACGGACTTAATACGACTCGATAGTTTGGGGAAAAAAAATCACTTATCTCTTTTCACTCTTATCCCGTACGAACGCACACACTGTGTGGGGTACTCCCTTGTATCCCGCACTCTTTCTATCTCTCCCTCTTTCTATTCCGGTCAAACAAGCAAAATATGTACAAATATGTATGTGGGAAAACTCTCTTTTTATCACTCTATCTTTCCCGGCCGAGTTCCTAAATTATGTGGGGTTTTATTTACGAGTTAATTATAGTCTAGGGGGTTTATATGAAAAGACGACTTAATTGATGTTACAAGATTTGAAATGATAATCGACGTTTGGCTCGGTTCGACTTAGGCGTCCGTCTATGACGCTTTGACTTCTCGCGCCCGACTTTAGCGCTCGACTTTTGGTGTCCGACTTTGAGACACGACTTTAAGCACCCGTCTGTGATATTGGACTTGACCTTACATCTGGCTACGACGCAAGACCTCAAAACACGTCCGTCTTCTTTGACGCGCAAAAACCAACTCTCTCGTCGTCATCTCTCATTCTTCTCTTTGATCGTTGTCTCGTCTTCGTCTTAGTGTACATCCCGAATTCGGCCATTCTGATTACGCATTCGACCCGAATGCTGGGTCATCTTCCTCGTCGTCTTGGTTGAGGCTCCAGGGCTTCATGTACTCTGCACATGTGGACGTCACTTTAAGCCCTTCGCACTTGCCTTTTTTTCGACATTGTATGCGTTGTTGTGCTTCACCTTGGTAAACTGGTAGGATCCAAAATATTTTGGTTTTAATTTGAGACCACTGCCAAATTGCATCTTAACTGCAACCAAGTCGCCAACATCATAAGATCGAGCTTGCGTACGACGTAGGTTGTAGTACTTCTTGTTTTCGTCTTGTATCTTGGAGATATGTGCCTTCGCCTTGGCACGGAGCTCGCTTCTTTCGTCTGTAAATATGGCCTTCGTCTATTGGTTGATGAGATCTCTCAGTTTATGGTCATAGTTGGTCCTCATCATCACGCCAGTTAGTAACTCAACTGGAGAAGTGTCAATACATCTGGTGTACGTCGAATTGATAGCCTGCTGAACTTTAGTAACATGTCGATACCACTTCGTCGGATCATCAACGCACAACTTCGACAGAACAGAACAAATCAACTCTTTCTCCTTTTTCGCAATGTCCTTTGTCTTGGGCCGGACTAACAATCTGTTTCTGCATTGCATCAGGGACAACAACCGGCTCATCCTTATGCATCTTTACAAGTACCACAGGACTTGTGTACTCAGACGTTGACTCTTTAATTGTGCCTTCAGCCAACCATTTTTTGACTTTCTCGTTCATGCAATCTTCCTCCTTAAAAGCACGTCTACTTTTGTCGTTTAAAATAATTGCCATTTCTACTTTCGTCGTTTTTGTTGTTACCGGTTGATAATTAGATTTCAAATCATATACCTCTTTTTTAGCATTTGTGCTTGCACTTTCGTCTATTTCAAGTTCTTCCTTATTATTCGCGACATAGATTTTTAAAATGTTTATTTTATCACTTTCACTTTCGAGCTTTTCTACTCATAAACCATTTCGACTAAATACAACGTCAGCTTGCAAACATAATTCCTCGCCTATAATCATTTCGTTATGTAATAATCTAATCGGAACTACAAGAAAATCTAACACGAACGATTTATTGTCAATCAAAACGGAATGCAGGAAACGTTCAGTTGGCTTAGTCTTATTCGATTCATCGCTGCCAAATCCATTTAGAAACCCGTCAAAGCTACTCAACACGGGTTGGTTCAATCGTTTATACAAATCTTCGCGAATGATACAAAATTTGCTTCCGGTGTTGAACAATGCTCTACACTCAATAGTGTCAATTTTAATCAATTTACGGGTTATTTCTGTTTTCGATTTTAAACTTTTGATGTTTGGTTCAAATTGACTGTTCATTTCTCTTTTATTACAATTTTTAGCTATATGACCAAATTCATTATATTTGTAGCACTTTCTACCTTTCTCTTTATCATCACAATCTTTTGAGTAATGCCTTTTATCTCCACAGTTGTAACACACAACATCGTCTTTATTATTAGTTTTCATAATTTCGTTTTTCACTCTTGCACTGTTCTCATCGTTTTTGTATTTACCGTTGCCTTTCTTACTTTCTTTTTCACTCATTATTTTATACTGCTTTAATTTCTCTTTAAACTCAATCAAATTTTCCGCACCATATAAAATTGACTTATTCTCACTTTTTCCATCAATGCCGTCAATTAAATATTCTATTAATGAATCGTCTTTTATTTGTCCACGTGAAGATACATCTTTCATTCTGTAAAAATTTTCAAAAACACACTCACTATTTTTACGCTACATTTTCATTAGTTGGTCATGCACGTCTTTACTGCTCATGCACGATTTCAATTCACTCAAAAGTGCTTTTTCGAGAGAGTTAAGCGAATTTATTCCTCTCTCACTCAAGACAAACGGTTTTGCGATACCTTTTAACGCCTTTTTTGAGAACATAAACTTCTGAAAATCGGTCCAACACGTCAACGTTGCTGGCTCATTGAATTCGTTAATCCAACTTCTACTGCAATAGAATTAGTGCCGTCAAAAATACGAATGTTCTCTTCCACCTCGCGATACAAATGGCAAAACGCGGTGTCATCATTCTGTGTTTTTCTTCGTTTATTTGTATGTATTCGTCTTTGTTGTTGTTCTCGCTTGCTCTTTCTTGCATATGCCGCAAATTATTCTCTGTTGCTACGTTCCTCGCCATCCCTACCGACTCATGATCTGTCTCGTCGTCTATTTCATCGTCACTTTCTTCTTCTGCTTCGTCTTCTACTTCGTTTTCTGCTTGTGACGCCAACAAATTGTTCAGCTTCAAATTCATGAAAATATGCAACGCAATACATTGCAAATCGAAACAAGATCACCGTTCGTCAAATTTCGTCGTACATATTCCTCTTTTGCTTCGTACTTTGCGTTCGTTATACCGTGATCGAAACCAGAAAATTCTCGAATTCTTTCGCGGTTATTTCTATCTCCCTCGCTCTCATAGATAAACTTGTGCAATGCTCTGATATTGTCTGCTTTACCCGTTTTTAGACTACCACTTATTAAATCATTTACACACGACATAGTTAATGTTTTAATTTCATCACTAGCAGAGCAGGACGGACTTAATACGACTCGATAGTTTGGGAAAAAAAATCACTTATCTCTTTTCACTCTTATCCCGTACGAACGCACACACTGTGTGGGGTACTCCCTTGTATCCCGCACTCTTTCTATCTCTCCCTCTTTCTATTCCGGTCAAACAAGCAAAATATGTACAAATTTGTATGTGGGAAAACTCTCTTTTTATCACTCTATCTTTCCCGGCCGAGTTCCTAAATTATGTGGGGTTTATTTACGAGTTAATTATAGTCTGGGTGGTTTATATGAAAAGACGACTTAATTGATGTTACAACATTTGAAATGATAATCGACGTTTGGCTCGGTTCGACTTAGGCGTCCGTCTATGACGCTTTGACTTCTCGCGCCCGACTTTAGCGCTCGACTTTTGGTGTCCGACTTTGAGACACGACTTTAAGCACCCGTCTATGGTATTGGACTTGACCTTACATCTGGCTACGACGCAAGACCTCAAAACACGTCCGTCTTGTTTGACGCGCAAAAACCAACTCTCTCGTCGTCATCTCTCATTCGTTCGTCATCCCTCGTTGATCGTCTGTTCTCACACGCTCACGTCTTCTCTTAGATCGTTGTCTCGTCTTCGTTTTCGTGTACAGTGGTATTGTCAATATTGTTTGATATCGTAAAAGGGCGTGGATTTAAGAAATTGATGAAAAAAGCCTGCCCATCATTCAAAATTCCACACGTTGATACGCTAAAAGCTCAATTGGATGATTTTTATACTGTAATGCAATGTAAAATTAAAAGCACATTTGGAAATGTAGTATTAACATGTGATGTTTGGACCGAGATGATGACTGTTACCAGTTATTTAGGAGTTACTGCCCATTTTTTGCTTAATGATTGTCTTGGGTGGCGTTGCATAGCCACCGTTGCTCTTGAAGAAAGGCATAATAGTGAATACATAGCTGCAAAATTGGATGAAATTTGCACAAACATGGATATCAATACTGAAAAAATATCTGCGATAGTTACAGACAACGGCGCGAATATAACAGCAAAAAGAAGCACTTGCCTTGCTTTGCCCATAATTTAAATCTCGTCGCTGAATCTGCAATGTCAGTTAATGGCTTTAATTTATTAATAAGCAAAGTGCGAGACATTGTAAAATACTGTAAGAGCAGTGTAATTGCCAGCGATGCGTTACGAGAAAAGCAAGCTCGCTCTCAACCTCTTAAACTGATTTTGGATGTAAAAACACGGTGGAATTCCGTTTATTATATGCTCCAGAGATTTATTGAGCTAACGCCTGTAGTATATCCAGTATTAATGTTGAATGTTAAAGCACCGCCCACACTCTCAGCTTTGGAAATCGAAAGTATTAAAACATTGATGAGCATTTTGAAACCACTAGAGTATGTTACCAAAGAGCTGTCGGGTGAACAATATGTGACCATAAGCCAAATTATACCGATTGTGAATTGCCTGAAGGCACAGATTGATTGTGTATATGTGGGTGTAGGTGCGGACGACGATGATATGAGAGTAATACATGCGGTAAAAAAAGAGATGATTAAACAAATGGAACGCCGATTCGGATGCATTGATGAAAACTCCTTAATTGCAATTTCTTGTTTACTGGATCCAAGATTTAACAATATCCATTTTAAAGACAAGTTATCATGTTCAAAATCAATTAATTTATTAAGGAAATACATTACATCCAGTCCAAGCGTTCACTCAAGTTTTAATGAAAGTGATTCTTCCATAGAAACAACAACATACGATTTTTGGAGTCATCATAAGAAGTTGGCGCACACAGAGAAGCTGAAAAAATCAAGTTCTACAATGAACTTTTCACATAATGATGAATTAAGTCGGTACCTGTCTGCCCAGGTTTCAGCACTTTCCACCGACCCTTTAAAACAATGGGATGACATGAAATTGGTATATCCGAATCTTTACCATCTGGCGCAGATGTATTTGGAAACTCCTGCGATATCGGTGCCCTCTGAACGTTTGTTCTCTAAAGCTGGAAGTACTATAACGAAAACGCGCAACCGACTTTCACCGAAACGGCTTGACAAGCTGCTGTTCTTAGCCGATTTTACGGAAAAGGAGTGGGAAATTTAAAAATAATGTAAAAAAAAAATAGATTTGGCGCAAATAAATAAATACTCGATACTTGCAATATCGATACTTAAGTTCCGATATTTTTATGAGTACGATGCTTTTATTTTGATACTAGTCACGAGTACGTGATCGATACTTTACATTCGATATCGTGTCCCTAGGTATTGATGCACATCGCAAATGCACATCCCACATATAAACATAATATTATACTAAAAACATTTGTATTTTAACTTATTAATATTTAAAGTATAATTTAATAGGAATTTACAAAATATCAAAGAGGTACTTCTTTGTTATAATGCATAATATCTTACACTTTGGATATGGTTTTATAATGATTTAAATTTGAACCAAAAAGTATGCTATAGGGATTCCAAGAATTGTCTGCCTTTTAATTTTAAAGAATTATGGAAATCTTATGCGTCTCTATGTTTGCAAACAAGAGCTATTTTTCTTATACAGAATGTTCTGAAATCTGCTAAAAAAGTCAAAAATTTTGTTTTAAATTGTCTTTTCCAACTCCAGATCCTCTGATTTCACAGAATCTGGACGTGATGGACAAAAACCAAGTATACATCAGCGTACTCGAATTAGTGAAGAGCACCTCTCAACTTAACGTCAGCAAAAATCATGTTGGTCTGTGTTCTTAGTCTGATGCATTCCATAACATATGCTTATATCATTTTTGCCAAACGCGATCATGATAAAAATGATTTCCAAGCAGAGTCCCATCTGTGCGCTCTTTAGATCATACATGTATATTATGTAGCCCATATCAAATCGGTTTGTGCTTTCGGTTACTTGCGTGTTGCCAAACCATTGTCAGATCTTCTTTTGGGCCTTTTAAATAAAAATCAGGAACCAAACTCTCGTTCATCAGAGGAACTGTAGACCCTTCGTCAAGGAAAGAAAATCATTTCACTGTGTAGTCAAATGTAGCCGTACCGGCAGTAGCTTGAACAGAAGCATTGAGTCTTTGCTATCTGTTGCAATAATCTTAACTTAAAAGTGTCATTTATGACCCAAAAATGTGTTATGACATGTACCCCTATTATTATACAGCAAAACTATGTGTAACCCATCACTAGCAAATTACATTTTAAATTCAATTTAAATATTAACGGCTTTCGGCATTTCTTCACAACAATAACCAATCACCATTGACAATAGCACCAACGCCTGCAACTAGCTTTGACACGATAATCATAGATACAATATTTGAAAGTTTTTTTTATCAATTGAATAATTTAAAGCATTACCGAAAGAAACAATTGATAAAAACTAAGAATATACCTCTCACTGAAGGAAAGGAAACACTTTAAACGATTTAAAAAGACATAAATTAGACAACAAATAGACAGGCAAATATACACTAGCAGAATAAATTTTGTTCAATGAAAGACGTTAGTATTTCTTGAATTTATTAATTGTTTATTAATTTATAATCAAATAGGCACTAGCACATAAACCAGTGACTAATAGTCGTCGCAACCAACACATACGTCTTTATTGATAATAGCTAACTATAGCAACTTAATGAACTAGGTCTTTATTGTTAACTACTGACCATATCAGATCTACTTATGACTGATGAGCCATCGATATCTATACGCGGGTTACATACTTATATTGGCATACATTTCCATTTGTTCTATATTATAATTGTCTTAATGTTATCTTATTTTATATAATCTAAAACCAACATACTCCCGGCCGTTGAACACCTGACCTTGACCTCAAAATTGCTGGGGGCTAGGTTTGCTGCAGCGGGAGTCGGTATAGGATTGACGATCCTCACGGTTGTCTGCTCTGGACCATTGTGCCTTGGGGTTTGGGAGCATCTCCTTATTCCATATACCATCACAAGAACCAATGGTATAGTTAGTGCTACGTAGGAGACGATAACATGGTTGCCGGCTGGCTGGGGCCTTCTGGTAACTTCCAGTTTTGCTTAGTGTCCAGTTTTCCTTCAACGTTGCTTAATTCGTCGTAGCTTAGTTGCATCTTCGTGAATTGTGTTGTTGGTGGCGCTACTTTTGTTGGGCCAATGCTGAAGTTGCCAAATCGGACATATGACAATTTCATTGTGTCTGTCGTAGTAATACGGTGACCTGTTATTCGTATAGCAGAACTCCTTGCTGTACACATCGGGTCTAAAGTTAACAATCCAGTCTTCTTGATAGTGACTTTTTGTATATTATCGTCACAGGTCACTGCGAGTTCAATTGGTCTGGTGGTGGCAAAATCCACTGATTTTTGTGATACATGTCGACCAGAAAAATGACCTGTTTGTGTGTTGTATTTGACAGGTTGATGATTTTGTGTTTTTGAATAGCTGGAACTCACAGTTGCTATTAGCCGTAAACGTCGTTTGTTTATCAAAACAGATATATTGCTCGTTGTTGAGCTGGTGACATTGTTCCAAATAGGCTCTTGAGAGCCCAATGTATTGATTCTGTACCAGACAAATGACCTGTTTGTGTGTTGTATTTGACAGGTTGATGATTTTGTGTTTTTGAATAGTTGGAACTCACAGTTGCTATTAGCCGTAAACGTCGTTTGTTTATCAAAACAGATATATTGCTGGTTGTTGGTGACATTGTTCCAAATCGGCTCTTGAGAGCCCAATGTATTGATTCTGTTCCTTGTTGACAGCAATGAGGGGAATTTTAATGTTCATGATTACAATCCCATGAGTTCCAATTGCTGGAATGGGTACCAGGTTATACAGTTGCACTGCCTGCGTTGCCACTAATGGAAACGTGACCTTAAATATCACATGATTGTTTGCGCCTTGTGCCTTCATTAAGCCATATAATTGCAAGACATCGTTATCTGGAACTGGCAAATCCAAACCAAACGGAAGATGTCTCTTAAGTTGGTTCAGATGTTCCCGAAGCTGGCCTGGTGATAGTAGTAACGGGCTTATTTTGCTATGATGGGCATCTGTAAATACTCGGGAAATTTCGGTTTGAATTCGTTGCAAATTCCCTGCAATAACTGTCATCTGAGTAGTTAGCGTGATGTACCATTGCAATGCCTTTACTGCATTGTCCTGGACCTTGTTCAGGTTGTTCATTTGTAGTTCCATTAGTTTCATCTGATTTTCAATCGTGGCTTCGTCCCGCTTAATGATATTTATCGTTGAGTCAATTACAGATGTGTGATTTTGCAGCAAGTTCAATAAGTAGTCTTCATTTGATTTAACCTTTCTTATGGTGCCTGACATCTCTGTTGCATATTTTGAGTCCAGCACACCAAATAAGCCGTTCGCAATGTTCCCATTTATATCTAACGGCGATCGTCGTTGGCGTTCTATGTGAAGGAGATCATTTCCTGTCCGGAGCTCTGAGTTGACATGCTCAAACCTTTACTAATCCGTCTGAAAATGTTTTCAGGTCGGCCCAATATGGTTCGAGATCGTAAAATGCCACAATAGTCCAGTCTGACGTTGCCATCCTTCCTGTGCCAATACTTCATAGTATATGCCTGGTTTGGGGTTGAATCGAGTTAGTCCTTTGAGCAAATACCAGAGGAAGTAACAACATCATTAGGCAGATGGTCATTGCTAACGGTGCTCGACAAACGTCTTTTTGTCTCTGGTTCTGCGGTGTCCTCGATACCAGGGTTTTCTTGGGATTTCGATCCTATGTCATCTGCCTCGATTTTACATTTTATCCCCGTCTCTCTAAGCAAGGGAGCCAATTGGAGCCAAATGGATAGCCCGCTTGTAGGTACCTCTGGCTGTTTTAACGTCAACCACGCGGACGTATCCATCCAGGCCTGGATATAATTTAACAATTCGTCCAATTGGCCACTGTAAGATTGGCACATTATCCTCCTTTAAAATTACCATCATGCCTTCTTTGACATTGTTATAGGGTTTTTTCCATTTAGATGACCCTGCTATTCTTGTAGGTACTCTTAAGACCATTGTATCCAGAATGTATGCTTAAGCCGTTGCACTAATTTCCATTGCTCTGGAATCGATCGCTGTGTTACTGGCTCTGCATCTGGTTGGGCCACTAATGGTTCTCCGATCAATAGATGGCCTGGGGTTAGAGTTGTCAAGTCGTTGGGATCGTCTGAGTTTGGGGTTAACGGACGAGAGATCAACATTGCTTCAACATTGACAATGATGGTAGCCAGATGCTCAAACGTTAAGTTTGCTGTCGATACGTTTTTCAACAGTAAATGCTTAGCGGATTTTACCGCAGCTTCCCATAATCCTCCGAAATGTGGAGATCGTGGTGGTATGAACTTAAATTGCACTCCTTTTGCAAAACTCCTTGATAGTGCCTGCTGCCTTTTCTGAGTGTATTGTATCGGTCAGCCCCTTAAGTTGGTTGTTTGCTCCAACAAAGTTTGTTGCATTATCGCAGTATAATGTCTGGCATCTTCCTCTGCGCCCAATAAAGCGCTGAAGGGCGCCCACAAATGAGGAGGTGGACAGGTCTCCAACCAACTCCAAGTGTACTGCCTTGGTTGCAAAGCATACTGCAATGTAAGCTTTGGCGGGACGTTTTCCCCGAACCTTATGGTGGATCCAGAATGGTCCACAATAGTCTACTCCGGCGTTGAGAAAGGGTATATTCTAAAAAACCACATGCTCAGGTAAGTCGCCCATGACTTGTTTGAAGAACTGAGACCGGTGCTTGGTGCATACTACGCAGCCCTGGATCAGATTCCGGACCATTGGTTTCACCTTGATGATGTGGTACTGTTGCCGAGCTATTCCGCGCAATGCCTCATGTCCACAATGAAGATTCTCTTCATGAAGTTTCCGTAGTATCATTTTTACCACCGGATCATTATACGGCATGAGATATGGATTCCTTGTTTCCGTTGATACTGGTGCTTGTTGTAGCCGAGTTGCTACTCGTATGATTGAATGTTCATCCAGTATTAGTGGCAATGTTGCCGCCGTGCTTTTGCGATCTAGCGGTTGATCAGGTCGTTTCTTCAAGTGTCGTAATTGATATGCAAATCCTGTTTCTTGAATTTGCTTAATAATTACCCCACGTGCTTGGTCTAACTCTTCCAACTTTAAATGAGCCGTTGGTTTCTTGTTCTGCTTGTAACAAAACCGTAGCACATACGCCACTATTCGCTGTAGCCGGTAAAATGAATTTCTGTGATTTACCGTATATATCCATTCACTCGTGTTGTTGGCAGTGGCAGTCACCATGCTGAATACCTTGGTTTTCTTCTCAGCGGTATCCATTTTGTGCTCTGTAGGCTTAAATGGTGCTGGCCAGCCACGTTGTGGTCCATGCAAAAATAGTGGTCCATATAACTATAATGTATGTGTGCTAAGCTGGGCTGCTGACATTCCTCGAGACAGAACATCTGCTGCGTTGAGCGCTGATGACATATGACACCATTGCCTTGGATGTGATACTGCATGTGGTCAACCGATTAGCCACAAAAGTGTGGAAATGTGATGCCCGTGAATTAATCCAAGAGAGTACTACTGTTGAGTCTGACCAGAGAAATGATTCAACACTTTCCGATCCTAATTGAAGATTCTGTAGTACTCTATCCGTAAGTTCAGCTCCAAGTACAGCTGCAAATAGTTCCAGCCGGGGCAGTGTCTGCTTTTCAAGGGGAGCCACTCTCGACTTGGCGCACAACAATCTGACCGAAACTCCATAAGCCTTTTCTGATGCATCAACAAATGTATGTAGTTCGTTTGTAGTAGGAACCTTGCCTTCAAAAATATGCCTTGGAATTTTCATGTGGTTTAGTGCCTGTACATCCTCTCGGTACGCTACCCATTGCTTCTCCAAATACGGCGGCAGGTCACCATCCATCTCAATTCGTTCGGTAGCAACGTGTTGAAGAAACATTTTCGCTCTTACCACTACCGGTACGAACAGTCCTAGAGGATCGAAGATTTGACCGACTTCAGATAGTACCACTCTTCTGGTTATTCCTTTTGCATGTTTTTGAGCCTTTCCACATAATTGATTCCCAATATTTTGACACTTGTTTGTTCGAGTGTGTCACCGAGATTGATGTCAGCAATGGTATCTTCCTTTGGAATTTCCAGTAGAAGCTGACTGCTATTTGAACACCATTTTCGTAGATTGAAACCCTTAGGTCTCAAGATTTCTAGCAGCTCTTGTCTTATTCGCAGGGCTTCCGGTAAACTGTCTGCTCCTGTGAGACAGTCATCAACATAAAAGTCATTTTTTAATGTTAATGCTCCAGACGACAATTTTTCCATGTTTTTCAGTGCCAAATATTCCAGACACTTCGTCGCTAGATATGGGGCTGATGTGGTTCCATAAGTTACCTTTTTTAAACGATGAAACTTTAGTTCTTGACTTGGATCCTCTCTCCACACAATCATCTGATTGAATTGATCGGCAGGGTTTATCCAAACTTGACGATACATTTTTTCAATGTCGGCAGTGAACACATATTTGTGTGTCCTGAACCGCAGAAGAATTGAGAAGAGTTGACTCTGTACAACTGGTCCAGGATATAAAATGTCGTTCAGTGATTTTCCTGACGACGTTTTGCATGACGCATCAAATACCACTCTTAACTTGGTGGTGGTATTTTCTGGCTTTAGTACACAGTGATGCGGTATAAAGTAATGGTTCTTGGGAATTTGTTCCACCATTACCTGCTTCATATGTCCGAGCTGTTCATATTCCGACATAAATTTTACATACTCCTTTTTTATGTCAGGGCTCATTCGCCTCTCTAACGACATGAATCTTCTTATGGCTACTTCCCGAGATTCTCGAAGAGATGAAGCCTTTTCAGCAAATGGAAGCTTTACAATCAGTCGATTGTCCGCCGCCGTGTGTAGGTTATCGAGGAAGAATTTTTCACAATACTCTTCCTCCGGACTCCTGTACCTCTTCATTGGCTCTAGTGTGTCTAGCTGCCAGAATCTTTCTAGAGATTCCTCTGGATTCGTCATGCCTACCATACATGTGATTGAAGCTGACGTTGACATATTAATTCTGCCAGCAATAATCCATCCAAAGTCTGAATTTTGTAATGTTGGACGGTTTCGATTGCCCCGTCTTCTTTCTGGTAGCAGTATAGCATAGTGATTATCAGCTCCCAACAGCATATCAATTTTTCCTGGTTTATCAAATATTGGGTTAGCTAATTGAATGTTGTCTGGCAATTTGACTTTCTGCGTTATTTTTTCTGTCACCTATTATGTGTGGCAATACAAATGGCTCAACTAGCATTGTGAACTTGTTGTATCTTGACCTTACAACCAAGCTTACTCGCGCCTTGCTTATCTGTGGTTGACCACCCACTCCATTTATGTGCACATGAGTCTCGTTAATTTTTAACGATAACTTCTTTACTAGCCTCTCTGAGACGAGGTTTACTTGTGAGCCGCTATCTAGGAGTACTAGAAACTCTCCTTTCCTTTCATTGATCCCTTTCACCACTACCTTGGCCGTTGCCAATAGAGTGTATTTTCTGCTAATTCCATAAGCAGAAACTGCAGACGCAGATGTAGCAACTTGGTTGCCTGTTTCCAAATGCAACATTGTGTTATGTTTTTTATCGCATTTGAAGCATCCCCTCTAATAGCAATTTTTAGCCATATGGTCCGGCTTGAAGCAATTAACACACAATTTGTGTCTCTGTACCCAATTAAGCCGCTCCGCTGCGGATTTCATTTTAAACTTTTCACATTGGAAGAGTTTGTGCTTTGCCTTCTTGCAGAAAGCACACAAGGAACTGTTTGTCCCAGATGCTGCCGCGCATGTCTTTCTTGGGTTTAGTTTTCAATGCTGCGATTTTCGATTCTTGGTTTCCCAATCGCCTCTAATGTTAGAAAGCGCTGTTCCAAGAATGATACTTCCTGTAGCTCCCTGGTGTTGGACAGAGATTGCTCATATAGTGCGTGGTTGAATCTATCCAATTTCCTTGTCATATGAAACATTATATATAAAACTATAAAACTAATAGAACAGCAGATGATCGACAAAGCCAAGGTCCAGGAAAACCCAGATGACACTTATTGCGGGAAATTTTCAACATGTTCAAAACAGAAAATTTTCCGAGAATTTACAGATACCCATTATAGCAGCTCGTTAATAATATCACCAGAACAGCTTCGGGGACATTTAATACAACTTAAAAGCCTTAATGAATGCACAAGGAGCAATCGCAAGCATCCATGTGACTTTGAAGTTAGTGGCAACACAGGCAGTGCACTGCGGCAATTGGAACCCATGGTATTGTAACAGCGCCTCGAGAGTGAGTTGAGATAAAAAATGATTGATATTAAAAACTAAACCGAAACTCCCTTATTGGTTTCGCTAAGAGACCTAAAAAGTGAGCAAACGATTTCAAATGGCTACCAGCGGTTTTCACGCGCCTCATAGTGACGATAACAATTTTTTTTATTTTTTTCCCCTTGTACTGTATATACATATATACGTTGCAAAACATGACATTCGATACAATATTACTTAAATTTTTGATGCAATGTTATTGTTTGCCACTTAAAGCACTACTTACCCTCATGAGTTTTCATGTGCGCTCGCAAATTACAAGCCAACGCAAATCTTTTATTACATAATTCGCATCTATGGGGCTTATCACCTGCATATATTTGACGAAATTTGCATAAATATAATATTGTGTTCCAATCGTTAAAAGTCATATTACCTGTGTGAAGAAATATGTGATTTCTTAAATTTGTTTGCTTTGAGAAACCACGGAAACAAATCGAGCATTTAAAAGGCCATGATCCACTATGAACGTACATGTGAGACTTTAAATCTCCGGGTGTGGGAAATGATTTTGAACATAAATTGCATTTGTGTGGTTTTTCCTTCAATTAAATAATAAATAGATGTATGACCTATTTCAAAATGACATCTAAAAAATTTTATAACACTTACCTTTATGTGAGTCATCCTATGATAATATAGATTGCTACTTGCAGTGAATCGTTTTCCACAAATAAGGCACTGGTGTGGTTTTTCGCCTGAGTGAATCCTCCTATACAATTTTACATGTAACTATATTAAACATATACCAAAATAAAAAAAATTTAATAATTACTTATGCGTGTTCAGTGAGCTTGATGTACTAAATCCTTTACCGCATACAATACAGACATGTGGCTTTTCTCCTGAAATGAATAGAACATTGATTCAAACAACTCTATGATTAAAATCATTGTTATATTACTCCCTTTATCAAAAACCCGTACGATACGGGAAGGGCAAATAACACAGGCCGACATACATGAGGTCATGAAAAAGTGTTTTAAGTTCAATGGGTGCCCTATAGTAATTGAAGGATAAAATAATAATATTATGCTAAAAACAGTTTTGCTTTTTAACTTTGAAGAATTATGGAAATCTTATGCGTCTTACCAATTATTATTTAGTAATGTTTGCAAACAAGAGCTATTTTTCTTACACAGGATATTCTGAAATCTGTTAAAAAAAGCTAAAGTAATGAACAAAAACAAGTTTTCCGTCAGAATCAGTGTACCCGAATAACTGAAAAGCGCCTCTAAAGTTAACGACACCAAATATCATGGATGGGCCACTATCGAAAGTATCTGCTACTATCGATTGTGGCTTGATAGTGACCAACCATCGATAGTGCCGCTAGTGCCATCGATTGTTCTCCACCTCTAATACCACATCGCAAAAAAATGACTCATTCACTATTCCACCTTGGTTCATAAAGCAATTTAGAATAGATACCTGCCTTTAAAAGAACTGACAGATATAACAGCAAAAAAACTAAACGCAGCATCCATTAACCGTACGTAAAAACATTCTGTACGTAAAAAATTCAACATCATTCACTTTATAAAAATTCAAGACAAGCTAAACAAAACAACCAAACCAAACTACAAACACCAACAGATTTAACTCTTCTAACATTAAAACAACAAAGAATACCTTTCTAAAGCAGATCAAATAAAAATAGCTCGACTTTGACTCTGATACACAAATATCACACACTACATTTATAAAACCCTAAGATTCGCCTCTCCTGCAACAGTCGTGTTACAATAGATCATATACTTGACTCATGCCCTTCAAATAATAAACAGATTTTTATTTCTTTTGCAACACCCACTAACATTTCTACTATCTTAAATTACCTTAAAGTTACACAATTATACCACTCAAAATAAGCTCTGTAAATATAATCAAATCGAAATACAAAATTATGTTAGACTTTAAGCTTCCTTGTAAATAATAAATCGTCCTACGTTATTCTTGCTCCTTCATTTATAAACTAGCTTATAATTTAAATTTATAATGTTAGCTTTATAGTTATAATAATAAAAAAAAAAAAAATATTTAAGCCAGAAGGTCGTGGCTAACTTCAGCCGCGCTGAAGTTTGAATATAGTAATCCGATTTGGATCAAGTTTCGCACAGTCTTTAAGGGGTATATTAATCTAACAAATATTATCTTTAATAACAATAGCTTAGAATACAACAAAGATATTATAACAAGTCACAGTTCGTGACTTTGCCATTTCTACATCATGTGTACAATATGAAAGCCCACATGCGAAAATTCTGTAGCTCCTAAAAGAAGTTCGCGTCGATCTTGACAAACGGACGTTTCTTCGTGCTTATCATAAATATATATATATATATATTGTCTATGATGCTTCCTTTTATGCGTTGCACACTTATGACAAAAATGAATATACTCTCTTTGCAAGGGCATAAAAACATAAAAAACTAAGTGACAGTGTCAAGTTCCATGTCACGGAACGCGGACGAGAAAAAATAATTGCCCCTAATATGGCCACCGATGAGTAGCCGAAATATAGCGGAATATAAAATAGATAAAACAAAGAAAAAAACAGTCTTTAATGCTAATATAAGTTGAGAATTCAAATATGAAACAAATACCATGTCGCTTAAGTATTTTTGTAGTGGTATATTCTATAAAGTGGCTTAACTATATAATTCGCTTTAATACCATGCACCCAAAAAGTGAATTAGTATATTAAAGTCGTTAAAACATTAAATGGGCAGACGAAAACTCTTCTGGCCCCATAAGTTATGACTATTCTTAATAACTTCTTCTTGTTTTTGAGAATTAATATCAGCGTTTGGCTTCTTTATTATAAGACTTAAAAAAAAAACGTCCTTCGCCGCGATCTATATCTCGATCTATATATCGTATATACAATACGGTTATTTTATATTTGTGTCGGAACGTTAACAATATTATTTATTTTACTCATGTCTGACCTGACCTGAAGACAGACATTTGTTTCTAAATATGTTGCTAAAGCAAAGACGCTTGTCATCCTGCAAACTCAACATTCCCGCAACATTCCAAGTGCCAATCTGTATCCGCTACAATTGACACATCTATCAATTAATTGGAACTAACTAATAGGTTTTGACTTGTTTGTCACTTAATCAACACTGTCCGACACGGCCATCCTGACCATGACAACATTTTTTTCATACAAACTTTTAACATTTATTCTTAACATAAACATAATCAATTTAATTCAATATTTCAATAATCTCTTGTCAACATATTCATTTTGCATTTTTTCTGACCAAAACTTTAATTCATAATTTCATTCATCGTCTTGAACGGATCACTTTCAGTCTCCAATCAAGCTTGAATCTTCACTGTCAATACCCAACTCTTGGGGAACAATTCTCTCTGGACGTTTTCTTGTGTCTTCATGACAACATTTATATAGTCCCTTGTTTGATAACGACTTTAACTTAAATCTATTACCATCTAGAACTTCAACTACCAAAAATGGGCACTTAAATTTTGGATCTAGTTTAGTTTGGTGTCTTTTAAGAGGGACACAATTACCAACATTGTGTCTAATAACGGCAGCCTTCGATTTGTCAAAGCCATTTTTATCGTAGGAGGCTAAAGATTTCATGGTGCTACTGGCTTTAGTTCGCCTATAGTCCAAATCCACTTCCAGTTCCAATCTGTTATTTCTTTTAAGACAAGTTCAATTCGCGTAATGGAATTTGCAAGAGCATTTGGATGTGCATCCAGTTTTGCAGAATACTTCAGTTGGTGAGTACCTATTTCAGATTTTACGCTAGGTATATTTAGATCATTTCGAATTTTGTCGTTCTGTATGTACCACGAGCCCCCGTGATTGTTCGTAAAATCTTGGACTGCGCCTACTTGTATTAGGCATTAGGAATCTGCTGAGGATTGCCGTGTCATCGGTAAAAGTAGATGTTTTGGACGTCCCAAACTCGTTGGTTAGTCTGCAGTATACAGCAGGTAGAGCAATGGGCCGAGTACACTGCCTTGTGGTACACCAGCTTTCATTTCAAAATCAGCCGAGACGGATCCATTTTAACACCTAATCGAATGCTGTTCTTATTTCGGATGATATGCGATTGACTTGTTCAATTGTACCGTGTTTTTCGCAGAAGCCTAACTGGTGTGTGTTACGATGCCAGAAATGAGTTTATTCGGATCTGCAGGACCTTTTCAAAAAGCTTTGAAAGATATGGCAGCAAACTAATTGGCCTATAGGATGATGGCTGGGTTTTGTCCTTTCCCACTTTAGAAATCATGATAATAGTGAACCTTTTCCAAGCTCTTGGGAAGTAGCCAATTCTTATTATAGCGTTGAACATTTTGAAGATGTATTGTATGGCGATGGTAGGGGGCTTTGTCCGGCTTCGTGTGGTTTTTATACCCTTGCAAAAAGGGTATATTAATTTTGGTCAGAAGTGTGCAACGCATACATGGAAGCATCTCCGACCATATAAAGTATATATATTCTTGATCAGCACGACAAGACGAGTTCAAATAGCCATGTCCGTCCGTCCGTTCGTCCGTCTGGATCAACGCGAACTCATCCTAGACCGTAGCTACAGACGAGACGAGTTCAAATAGCCATTTCCGTTCGTCCGTCCGTCCGTCTGGATCAACGCGAACTCCTCCTAGACTGATACTTCAGGGGTTGTATATCTCGGATTAAGCCGAGATATACACGAGAGCTATTTTCGTGAAATTTAATGTTAGTGAGTTTATTATAGCTATAAGCGACTGTGCCAAATTTGGTCAAGATCGGGTGACTATACCATATAGCTCCCATAAGAGCGATCGGTCGAAAACAGTCACTGTTTGTCAATAACTTCGTTACTTTTAACGCTATAGCTTTCAAAATAAATCTTTATTAGTACAATATATTTGTTAATGACTGTGCCGAATTTGATAAAGATCGGGTGACTATATCATATAGCTTTCATAGGAACGATCGGTGAAAAACAGTGACTTTTGTCAATAACTTCGTTACATTTAACGCTATTGCTTTCAAATTAAACATTTGTTAGTTTAATAAATCTGTTAACGACCGTGCCCAATTCGTTAAAGATTATTTCCTATGTTGAGATTGTAGGCCGTTCTTTCGCAAACATTACTCTTTGCAGCAAAAAAGTATTTCCACTTTGACGGCTATTAGTGAGGAGGCTATTAGTGGTACAAACGACTTGCACGGGTATACAAACTTCAGCGCGGTCGAAGTTAGTCCCGGCCCTCTGGTTAATAACTGCAGTGATCTCATCCGATTGGACTACTGAGTACTTACAATCCGTTAATGTGCTCGAAGGGGGAAGAACAAATGAGTTTGATGTTGGATTTGGCTGGAAAACCATTTTAAAACGTGTGGCAAATACTGATGCCCTCTCTTCGTCACTGCGAGCCCATCCACCGGTTGGACCCCTTATCGGTGAAACTGTCTCTGTAGGAGCGCTTCCTCTTGTCTTAACTCCTTGGAGATCCTGGTGATCGGGTAGTCCGCCATTCTCTTCTTAGACGTCGTTTTTCCGTTACTAATTGTTCTATCCGCCGGTTCGTAAGCCTGTCAACAGGTTTAGCGTAAGTAGAGGCATGTGGAGTAGATACTCTTGCTGCAGCTCCCAGCATCGTCTAAAGTGCAGAGACGCACATGTCAATGTCCTCTGCAGCATCCAGTTTCGGCGAACAGTCAATTTTAAATTTAAGCCAATTTGTTTTGTTGTTTGTAAGCCTATATGGGAGATCAAGTACTTAAGGTCTTGTTAATAGTGTGAATAGCACTGGAGAGTGATCGGAGTTTAAATCTGGCAGAGTTTCCGCAGTGATCCGATTACGCGGAATCCTCTTGGTTACTGCGAAATAAATCAAGTCAGGCACTTTCTGTGGATCTGTGGGCCAATAAGTAGGCCTACCCGGTGAGACGCAATCTTATTGAGTGGGTTGACTATAGTGTTGTACAACTGCTTGCCTTTAGGATTTACCAGGCGATATCCCCAGTGCGTATGTTTGGTATACGCAATGAAGCGATCTCCGAGTGTGTTAAAGAAATCGGTAAATTCCTTTTCAGAAATTGAAAAGCGTGGTGGGCAGTACAGGGCAACCAATGTAGTGCTGCCGCAGCTGGTTTGGACGGTAATAGTAGTTTGATGATAAATGTGTTTCCGATATTAGCAAAACGTCGATTTCGCTTGAGTCTAGGAATAGTTGCAGTTCATTTTTGTGCTTGGAGATGCCGTTAGCATTCCAAAGACATAGACTTAGGGAAGCCATTATTTATTCTCGATAAGCTTCTGGATAAGCAGGTTTTGATTCCGCATCAGTTCCTGCATACAGTTTTGCATGAACGCCATAAAAGCAGTCATGATTTGATTAAGTGAGATCAATAGGGCCTCTAAACCACATGGAGTTTGCTGGCCAAGTTCTGGTGTGCTAGGTTGCGGATTCTGTAGATGGTGGAGTGACGGGGTCTCTTTCGCGGGCTCGGCCTGTCCAGTTCGGACAACACTAGCGAAGGATACACTAGGACTGGTTGTAGCAGGCATGTTAGATGATCTAACAGCCTTGGCGAAGAATACCTCCGGTGTAGTTTTGGAGGCGTTGAAGGTGATTTTTGGTCCAACTGGGGGTTTGCGCACGTTTAGGTGTGGTTTAAGATCCTTGAAAACAGGACATCCTCTGTAGTTGGCTGTGTGGTTCCCTCCACAAACACTGCATAGTCTTAGTGCGACGTTGTTTCTGTCCTTATTGCAAATGCCATCTTTATGATGTTCGCCGCAGCCAACACACACTGACCTAAGATTGCAATTGTTAGAGGTGTGGTTGTATTCCTGGCAGTTTTTACACTGCGGTGGTTGGTATCTCTTATGGGGCTCCTCTACGGTGATTCTTCTGTGCAATAGGAGCTGAAGGTTGTAGATTGGGTGCCCTTCATTTGGCTTCGACCGCTTTGCATCTGGTTGGAGCTCGATTTTAAAGAGCGGCTGTGCGACTTTATTCCTGTTGATGATGTTGACAACGGACCGCAAATCCGTTTTCGGCCAATGCGTCTGCTATTTCATGAGTTGGGACCCATGGCTCGATCCCTTTTAACACAACCTGGAGCCTTTTACTGCTTTTTAGTTGGTAATTATAGAAGTTGATGTTAGCACTACGGAGGTACTTTTCGATGATGCGGAAATTGTCATCGGTTTGATTTTGACATTTAATTTCTTTTATGTTACCCCTGTTGAGTGGGGTTACAACAAAGTTATTTGACCCTACTGTTTCTACTAGTTTCGAAGTCAAGGCGCTGCAGTTGGCTCCACGGATGTATAAAGGACGTGGTCTAGCCGATTTAACTTTATCTACAGCGCCGGATTGATCGGCTTGCTGATCGGCAAGAATTTTAAAACGATTCTCGCATATAAGTGCTACTCGATCATTTGGTTTGGTTATTTTCGGCGTATTGTCACATTTTTTCTTTTGCGGGCTTAGCTTCCGCTTAGTTATTTTAATATATCTATCCATTCCAGTTTGGACAGAAGGCGTTGGGTTTATTGTCGTGGCTGACTCTGGGCGACTTGTCGTTGACGGATTGAGGCAGGTCAATACTTCGGCAGACGTTGCAGTGGTTGCTGTCAACGAGCTGAGGGTGCTGGTCGTTGCAATCGGTGACCCAGTTATCAATATTGATGGAGAAGCACATTGCTCTCTCCACGTTAAATTGCTGTTGGTTGCTGAGTGGCTTACATTTTCGGTGTCAGTGCTTACTGTAGAATTTAGCGAGGTCGCCGACACCACCGAAAAGTACGCATTGTTGCGTTTGACCGAGAGTCGACTCTCAGGTTGTTGTTGAATGATTTGAGAGTTTGAGCCAGAATTGGTCGACATGTCTTTTCTAAAATTACGCAGTTAGTTATAGCAACTTACTATGATTGTAAATAGGCGTCTTTGAGGCGACTGAGAGCCCTACCCAATTGTTGCAAACGCGGTGTTTTTTTTTTACACTAAAATTTGGGAAGTGCACGCGGCGGCGGTTGGAATCCAGAAATTAAATGAAGTTTTATATTGTTTGAACAACAAAATTAGAAAACAATGTGCCTGAAAAGCATTTAGCCCGATTGACTATAATGCGTGTTGGTACACCAAATATAGAAATTGAAGTCTTCATGTCCTTGATAGAGCTCTCTGTGTCCATTTGCAGGGTGCCACTCAATTTTCCAGTAGTTTCCACGTGGACAGAGTGCCAGGAATCTGCTTGAATTTTACTAGAGTGTGATTTTGCCGTCCTACAGGTTATGCAATTGTTGACAAACTTACGGACATATTTATTCATTTTGTCAAACCTATTGAATTTATATATATATCATGTCAAGGGTCTTTTGCCATACTAAGTGCATTTTCGACTCATGTACCTGTTTCACCACTGACTATCTTAAAGTTCGAGTTACAACTGGTAAACATCGTGTTTTACCCTTTTTTTGTATTTTACGGAACAACATCCCCGTTTTTAAATTTTATGATATTTCAGCTATGTCAACTCGCCGATTAGGTATTTTCTCCAAAACCAACGATGGTGGTGAAGAAACTGGGTTTCTAGTGTGCCATAAGTTTCCCTTCTCTATATTGTATTGTGAAACTAAATGATTCTAAATAGGACCACCAACGATGAACTCTAGGAGTTAGGTCTATTTTAGTGCGTGATGCCTTCAATGAGTTGCAATCAGTGTAAACCACAAATTCTCCACCAAGCAAATAGTGATGGAAATGTTTGACGGATGCAAACACGGCCAAAGTTTGGAGCTCATATGAGTGGTATCTAGATTCGGCGGCGGAAGTTGTTTTGCTGAAATGTTCTACAACGTGAAGTTGATTGTTGATACGATGTAAAAGCATGGCACCACATCCGATCGAGCTAGCATCAGTGTGTAATTCTTGTGGGTCAAATATTACTAGAACCGGCTCATTGGTAGGGATGGTGACTATTTTTTTTACCAATATCTTCGAGCTCAGGATCCCAAGTGAAACTGTCTTTTCTTGACGTTAGAGCGTATAATGGTTTCATTATTTGGGAGAAGCCGGGTATAAACTTACGGAAATAGGATGCTAAACCGATGAACTGCCGTACACTGAAAACTGTCTGTGGCGGTGACAATGAAATCAAAGTCGAATTTCTCCGGCCTTTATCTCGTATCCCAGATACTGGACGACTGTTTTTAGAAAACTACATTTGCTAATATTAAATATAAATCCAGCTCCTGAGAGAACGTCTAGCACTGTTTTTAACCTTTCTAAGCCTATCTCAATCGTAGGTGACACAATCATTATGTCGTCCATATAAACAATCACGTACGAAAAGGCCAAGTCACCCAGAGCTCGCATAACCGCCCGTTGGAACACAGATGGCGTATTTATCAGTCCGAACGGCATAGTTATAAATTCAGACTGGCCATCCGGAGTAACAAATGCAGTTTATTCTATGGAATCGGGGTGAATTGGAATATGGTGAAAGCCACTTGCCATATCAAGACAAGTAAAGTAATTCGCACCTCGCAACCTAGCAATCTGGTCATTAATTAACGGCAAAGGATATCTGTCAGCTACCGTATTAGAATTTAGCTCTCTGTAATCGACACAAAGGCGATCTGTCCCAATTTCTTTTTGACGAGCAATATGGGACTTGCGAAAGGAAGAACAACTGGATCGAATAATATTACATTTTTGCAGCTCACTCAACTTTTTTCTAACAATATCTCTTTCTTCAGGGCTAAGTCCATAGGGCCGGCGTTGGACAGTTTCGGTGTCAAGATTGAAAAGGTCAACTGGATTCACATGTACTGAACAAATATTTACAGTTTTGGCTTTTACAATTTCAAACTTATTTGGGAATATTATAACATCAAATCCCTGATTAAGGATTTCGCCATCAATTATAATGTTACTATTTAAATTTTTATCTTGTACTACGTGGAACAATATTTGAAGTGAGTTTTCGTTTGTAATGACCTGGCTTAAAATCTGCAATGTGCTGTATATACCAGCGTCGCCAATGCCTTTTAACATAATAATGTTGCTGAAATGTTTTCCAGACAACTTACAGCTAATATTTTCTTTTATAAGTGAGCATTCTGCCCCGGAGTCAAATGAAATTGGGTAGATCTCACCTTGTTGAATCATAGTTTCTGTTGGTTCTGGCACGTAACACTGGTTCACGGTCTTCTGTTGAAACAATCCCCATTCGTTTGTTGATGCATCTTTTAAACATTGATTTGCAAAGTGCCCAGGTTGGCCACACTTAAAAGAGGAAACGGCTTATCTCGCTGCGGCGTCGCATCGGGTTTTTGTTTCATTTTTTCTGCAGTCAACGACTTTGTGTCCTGGTTTCCCACAGAAATGACACACTACCGCTGACTTCTGTCTTTTCTTGATGTCAGGTCCAGAATCATCGACACGGTCAACAACACGATGTTTTTGAAACGTGAATGCATTGAGTTCAGATTGTAGATCGCTTCTAGTTCCTAACTTGGATGTAAAAACGATGCGTTGTAGGCGGTTATCCACACTTGCCAAATGTGCGAGCACAACTGAATTTCGAATTCATCGGCGTCGGCATTATCAGAAAAATTTTTTGGCAAAGTGACGCCACGTATCTGCTGCTGTTCGCGTGTTGATGCTTGCATAGTTTTTGCAAGCTCCACTAGGTTTTGATTTTGCATCTGTAGGATGCGCTACTGGTGCTTTGAGAATGCGAAGGTGGTGCCGATCCCACTTCTGATGTCGGAGCGTTAACAATGTTATTAACTTCACTCATGTCTTTTATAGTTTTCACTTTTGACTCTTCACTTTCACTGTTTCACTTTTGTTTAGAACTGTTTGGCTAGTTCCCAGGGGGGTTTATTGACTGAGCTCTCTATCCCGAGGCCAAGTGTCAATCTGCAGCCGCTGCAAAGGTAACGCCACGGCTACAATTGACACACCTGTCAATTTTTTGGAACTAACTAGTAGGCGTCGACCTGATGTTCATTTAATCAACAATATCCGATATATTCATAAAATTAGAGTTATCGTTAAAAAGGTATATAAAGATTATTATATGAGTAGGCTAGAGAAATTTTATGTTGCTTAAATTTAATATGTTTTTATTTTACTTCATAATTTACGACTGATCTTTAATTTTTGATCCAGTGTCGCATATTCTGAATGCTCCAAACGCCCTGATATTGGTTACGAGATACTTGAAAACCTTCCACATCTTTTAGTAAAAATTAGTAATTTTTTACAACTTTTTCTATTGGGTATTGTTTGCTATTGTTTTTTGGAATTAGTTTCCTTGACGTACCAACTGTACTATCAAAATGTTTACCATAGCATAGTCTCTTGTTTCATAATAAGCTTTGTTGTAAGACTAAAGATTATTTTGAGCCGCCATTGCCTCATTCTATATTTCTTTAAAACTCTTTTGCATGGTATCTTGATTTACCAACTCTTGCAATTCCCTTTTAGTTAATCTTCTTTTTGCTTTGTAGCTCGCTTATCTGTCGAGGAGAGTCCGGGAGTAAAGTCGAGTCTCCGAAGTTGCGTCAAGACAGTGAGTCTGTGAAGTGGCGTCTAGAGTAAGAGTTAGTTGAGTTGCGCCTCGAAGTGTGCGTGCAGTACAGTTCGAATAACAAAGAGAAATATTGTGAAGTTATGAATTGATTTTGCTGATAAGCAAATAAGACTAACATAATACCATAAAGCTAATAATATCGAACCAGTGTGTAAATTAAATCTCCACAACTTGCTACTCGTTCGGCATATATCGTCCGGGATAAGGTTGAACTTTCCACACATCCATAACCACAAATATATGCTTTTTTGTTCTACCAGCACTCACTGGCTAATAATAATCAATGTGAATCAATTCAAATGGTCTATTGCCTTTAAGTATACAACGTAAGAAACCTTTATATTTTCCAGATCTTGGAGACAGTTTTCAATATGACTAGTACATTTGTCCTTAAGGTTTACAAACCAGTAACTTTTAATTAAATGAATAATTTTGTCGCTACCTATATGTCCTATTTCATTTTGATACTTATACAGAACATGGTCTTCCATATTTTCTGAAATATAAAACAAAATTCCACCATCATTGAATTTTCGGTAAAACGTGTGTTCAGCCTTTTCAAATAATTTCTTCATGTTTTGAATTTTGGGTTCCGTTGATTGTCAAATTTTTAAGTTATCTTCAAAACTTGTTGTTTCAACCACCATAACATTTGTAAATTATAGTCAAACATGTAGTTTCAAAGGTCTAAAGTATATCTGGCGATTCTAGGGTTAAGATCAACTTTGTTTAATGTCAGTGTTAATGAATAACAATCTTTTTACCTTGAATATAAATACGAAATCTGCGTAAGGCATAAATGATTGCAAGAGTTTCTAACTAAAGCTTTGATATGTATTTTTATTTTGCTCCGGTTGTTTACTTTAAAAAATAAGATATACATAGGACGCAACAATTCGTCTGTTTTTTTTTTTTTTTTTGAAGTAACACGGTAACCGAATCCTAAATCACTGGCATCGTAATGCAATTCGAGCTCATCCCTGTAATCGTAAATTGCTAACACTGGTGCATTCATAAGTTTTTCTTGAGAATTACAAATCAATTTAATTCTTTTTCACTCAAATTCTTTTCGCTTTTTCAAAAGATCATATAACGGTTTAGCTGAAATAGAAAAATCTTCAATAAATCTACGGGAGTACGAACATAACCCAAGAAAACTTTAAACAGCCTGTGCTTTTTTCAGGTGTTGGAAAATTTTTATCGCTTCATCTTTATCATCCGTTCTTGTACCTTCACTTGTTATTTGATAACCTAAATATTTGATACAGGACTTCAGAAATTCACATTTGTCCAAACGTAGCTCTAAATTATTCTTAGCTAATCTTATGAAAACTTCCTTTAGAGTTTCTAAATGTTGATTTATATACTTGCTGGCCACGATGATATCGTTCATACACAACTTACTTATTGTCCTTAATCATATCACAAAATATCTTATTTATAAGCCAGGGCCCTAACAGAGTCACAAACGAGGTCTACTTAACTGATTCTTTGTTTACATAAAGATGAAAGTAATAGTGTCTCAGTGTAGTGTAGTGTAGTGCATACCCTCTTATTTTGTTTGTATGGTCTAAAAATATCTAAAAATAAAGTCGGCAACCCGTGCCGACTTGATCGCAAACATGTCGGTACTTATTTAGTGTAATTACTTCTTTGTTTTATTAGTCATCGAGTCATTTTCGTGTAGTCAACATGTCAATTGAGTTACGAAGTTCCAAAAAGGAAATATTTTTAGTAGGGGATGTAAAACATCAAATCACCGGTTCTAATCTTCCCTCTAATGGGCAAGTACTGGTAGTTTTGTTCTATAATATTCGTGAAGTGAACTTAAATGTCAGTGAAAGTGCAAAAAAAAAAAACTGTGTTAAAAAACTAGTTAACTTATATCCAAGTGTGGAGAGAATTACAAAAAAATGCGAACAAAAAACTCCAGAATTCGTTTCAAACTTAAGCAATTTGTTTGACATCGCACATGCCGATGCTCTTCAATTGATTAAAATAAATGAAGACAATATCTTTTTGCAGCGCCACAGAGAACCAGATCGGCCCGGTCACTTAACCGGAGTGGACAAAAAAGTAACAGACAAAGAGGAAAGGACGCGGCTTAGAATCATCGAGGGAAAAAAACGTCGTGCTAAATATTTTTTATCCTTAACACCATCAACATCATCTTGGGAACCACCACTAGAAAAGTCATCTTCACGTTCAGAAATAATAAAATTAAAAGAAAAAAGGACCAGCGCAAGATAATCCTGCTCTCAGCTCGATAAAACTTCTATCCAAACAAACAAATATCTTAACTGACAAGTTAGTTGCCGCGCTAGACTGGTGTCAGTTAAGTGTGAGGGATTCTGTCTTTATAATTGAAGCTACTATTGAGGCTCTAGGGCACAATACGGATGAAACCTTATATAAGCATAGAGAAATGGAGATGCGAAAAGAACGGGCTGAAACTATAAAAATTGATTTTCAAAACAAGGTCTCGGACACAGTAACTGGAAAAGGCAAATATCATTTGGGATGCTATTAACCTTGAAAAATAAAGTGCAGACTCTCTGTTCTGATTCTACTGCTTCTAATACAGGCCGCATAAATGGAGCATGTGTGCTTCTCGAACAAAAACTGGGTAGAGAAGTGCCTTTTTTTTCTAGCCGTCATCACATTTATGAATTAGTACTTCAAGGCGAAAATCAGACAAATAACTACAAGCCCAGACATCCCATTATTCAAGAAATTCCGAGAATGCTGGAAAAATGTCGATCCCCAAAAAATGTCGAAAATCCAAAGCTGTATAGAAAAGCTACCTTCTTTCGAAAATTGACATACTGCTAGAATTATACAGAACTGAATTGACCAACGATTTCGTTAGAGATGACTATCGCAAATTAATTGAGATTTCAAATATATTTCATGGCGGAGATTCAGAGAAGAAATTTAAGAATCGGGCTTCAGGTGCTATGCACCAGGCTTGATGGATGGCGATAGCCACTTATTCATTGAAAATATAATTACTTAGCTTTCAATTAAAAATTTCAAACAAGAATAGGGCAGCTCTGTTAGACGTATGTCTGTTCATCGTGATATCCTACGTAAAACCCTGGCTCCTATGTATTTTAGCAGTAAAGGTGCCGAATCAGGAATTGTGTTTTTTGAAGGCCATAAAAAATTACGAAAAAATAGACAAAAGACAAAACCCAACTGCCCCCAATAAACGTTACATTACATTTAACGAAGTACTCTGTAGCCCACTTTTTGGTACGTTTATTAATCTTTGAATTCATTATTTTACAAAGTTTGCTCATAGGTATAATGATCTATCTGTTTTAATTTCAGAGAAAAATATTGGTGACTTTGTCTCTGTCAAAAGCAAGTTCTTGTTTAGTCGACTCCATATTGACAACACTTTCCTAAACAATGGGTACTCGTGGTAAAATCATGATTCGTTTCTACAGGCCAAAAAGGAAGCTGCTAGGACCGAAAGCTGTGAATGACACGGCGGAAAGAGCGGTTAAGTTAATGCAAGACTTCTATGGTTTGATCACTGTTTAAGAGAAGCAAAAACAATTCGTATTACGTTACATACAAGAACACAGACATGTATATCCCGACTATAAATAGCAAACTTTGAAAAGCAAATTTGATGATTGATGTCTATTTTATAATAAAACTAGTACAAACAATATGTTTTATTTTTATTTATTAATTAATCTAAAAATTCAATTCAACTTTTTCAAAAGTGAACCTATAGCTTTTATACTAACTTTTTAACTTAAAGTTTGACATCAAGCTGGCACCGGTTAATGACATGCGATCTTAATATTATTTAATATTAAAGTTTTAGGAGTAAAATGGAAAAAAAGGGGGTAGAGTGGGACTTGTGAAACGTCAATGCGCCATATTGCCCCGCTATTTTTGACAACGCCAATTTGGGGTATGTTCGAAAAAACCGCTATTGCTTTGTAACAATAAATTATATCGAATCGTATCTCTGACCAATAGTTGGACAATGAATTAACTTTTCATTTAAGTTCTCATATGAGAGGATACGAGCTGCTGATCAGGATAGATGAAGGATTAAACAATAATGCGCCTATTAGCCCTACTAGGCATATAGAGATTCCAAAAAAAAAAAATATACCCTTGTAGCCTGGGACAGCCTAATGAAAGTACCCATTTTTAAGATCTAATTTTGTAAACAAATCATTGACGACATTTTCTAATTGTTCATCGAGCAAATTTTTGTTGGCTTGAACAGTAAGTATTTCATGTGTCTTGTCATTTAATGTCTTATCTGACTGTATTCTAACTGTTTTATCTACCTATGTACAAACTGTTTTATCTAATGCTATACTAACTGTTTCATCTAATTGCTTACTAACTGTATCATCTAACTGTAACTTCTAACTGTTTCTTCTAATTCTGCACTAACTGTTTTATCTAACAGTTATTATTAACTTTTTCTTCTAACTGCTACTAACTGTTTCATCTAATTGTTTACAAACTGTTTCATATTACTATAGTTTAAATTATAATTTTGTGTATTTTCTATGTTTTTAGTCTCCACTTTTTGTAATGTAGCCAATTTCAGTGCGTTAGATCAAATTTTAAATTACATACTTTTTAAAAGTCTCTTCTTAGAAGTACATCGTGACTCATCAGAGAAATACTGGATACGTGCTTGATCGCGCAGTCTCTTGGACGATATCCTTTCAATAATGCATTCCAACAGTTCCTCCACATCGATTTTGATTGCAGCCGCATCTTGTCATCGAAATAAAAACCAAATATCTCTCTGGCTAGTCACCTGCGTTCCTGAAATTTGCTCCTATTTCAACATTTTATTTCCAAATGCTAATTAAAGTTGGTCACGCAGCTGATCAGCCGGCTCGAGAATACGTGTCGCACTTCTGTACCTCAACTGTTGTGCATTACCCTTAAGCTTGGCTATAAATAGCAAACGAATACATTCAGCAGCCAAGTTATATAATTGCGAAACTTCCGAGCGAACTTCCTTTGCTAGCGACAATGCTGTTGCTGGTGAATCCAATAACGTATTTACCATCTGTTTTGGTCGCTGTTCAACACTATTATTTTTGACGGTGCCAATGTGGTCATTTACATTTCCAGTGCTGCTACTGCAGTTGTCTTTTTTAGGGCTGCCACTATGGATACTCACGTCATTAGAATGCCTTGTGCTTCATTTGCATTCTCAAGCACTAGATTATGTAACGAACTCGAATCCTGGGGACACAACTTCTGTAGCATAATTCCAGTCGCATTGAGTTCTGCACGAAGCTGTACCAATGTTGCAGACTAACGCTTCCACGTCTGCTGATTGAGCGCTGATTTGTTGTGCGACAGCTTCAGTCTCCCCTCGATGCGGTAGTTCCGTTATTCTCAACTTTCTGATACTTCGGTGTAATTCTACACATGCATCTTGTGTTAAACTTTGTTTAACACTCAAGAGACTGTAAGATGTAGTGCATTTTTTTTTGTTAATTTTGAAATATATTACCATATTTGCACTGAAAAAAATGGAAGTCTTTTTTGACCCATTGGATTTCAGCAATACTAGAGATAATTTTAAAGTAACAAAATTTAAGGGATTTTCTTGAATAGTATTTTGAAAATACTTTTTTTTTATACACTGTAGCATAACAACCCTTCCATCATTATATTTTAAACATTCACTTAATACATTGTGACGTTTTGTCAAAATAAATACAAATACATAAATACCCAAAGTGTGATAAAAGCCCACATAGAACTTTATTTATTTATTTTCTAGTAAACCCGGCGAACGCCGTTTCGCTGCTGCTGCGGCTCGCAAACGCTCATGCACAAGCCTGGCTGCACGGCTTTCGGCTGGTTCCATAACAATCCTCTGCCTTGCCTTAGATACTCCGTCTCCCTTAACAATTCTTCTTCACACCTATTCGAAACATAATCAGAAGAAATTTCTGCGCTGAAAGTACGACGACCCAAATTCGCTTTTTTAGGTGGCATTATTTCGTTTGTAACTGAAACAGGAGAATTCGTATATAATGAATGCCCCGCCTGCTGCGATGGATACAAGACGTTGTAAAACCCATTTTATTTGCGTTCGCTGACGATGCACCTAGCAATAAGTGAATCAAAGTTATTATAATCACAACGTGCATTCACGCGAGTGAATGCGCTTCCAGAATCCTCGCCGCCCATAAAGTAGATTTGTAAGAATTTATGTGGTTCGTTTGGTATTGGCAGCAGTGAGCCCATTTTATGATAAACTTGGCCTCTGATTTTGAATGCAGAATTAAATTGTTGACCATTTGTATTAGTATTTCGAACTATTTCTGTTGCTCCGAACGATGTCATCTGAAAGCATGAATTGAATCTTCGAATTCACTTCAGGAACACATTTGAATCTGGATCCGTGCAAATGAGTAAGCCGTTCAATGGTGCAGGTGGTGTTTCCCTTTCAGGTAGTTGAACTCCTCCTGACGCGCAACACATCCCAGCTGGCTCATTTTTCAGAGCATGACAATGCGGACATTCCTTGTCCATAGCACCAATTACCACTTTTGAATGAGAATAATATTCAATATCAGACTCATACTGGAATGCTAGACATAGGAATAAATGAGATATATTTGTAGCTGGATTTGTACATCCGTTTTTTCGCATCTGCTATTTCGCAAGTACCGAGCACTTGAAATGCGGCTCACCCCCTATGCATTTTCTTGGCATTGCTCACTGTACAAAACATACATAAATAAAACTATCCAATGACCTAGTTGACCCGGCAAACGTTACAGGATTGAATGAATTTCCTACAACGTGGTTGACATGTAACTGCCCTCGCCTACTGCAGTCGATACACGGAAAGCCGTTATAAAATCAAATTTTTTCGCGCCCGCGAACTACGTGTAACATTTATGGGGATGAAATATCTATTTATTTATTTATTTTTTTTATTTATTTATTTATTTATTTATTTACGTCAACTAAATCAGCAGTCGACGAAAAAGCTTAAGCTAAAATACAGATAATAATTAATTCACGAAGGAAGCTTAGCTTTATGCACAACTAAACATCCCCGACCCGGTGGAGGTGTTTTATTTACAACAAGGTGCCAGCTATGCCCCGATTTACAGCCAATGTGGTCAGGTTACGCTGTAGATAATTAAAAAAGTATAGCGCGAAGAGAAGAAGACAGATAGATGAGGAGAAATAAAATGAGAAAGGTTGTTAAAAGATTGGCAAAGAACACGAAGAGGTTCATGAAGAGAGTAGTTAGTCAGACATCTACTAAGGTGAAGAGGAAAAAAGTTTCTGGTCCGACGTGAGGGAACACAAAAATATAGCGTATCTAGTAAATTGGTAGAACTGACTTCGCCGTTGACTACTTTATGTAGAAAGAGAATGCCAAATACGAGCCTACGGTTGTAAAGTGAAGGAAGATTAATAAGAAGAAGTCTGTCAGTATAAGAAGGTAGGCGAAGATTCGGGTCCCAATTAAGACCGCGTAACGCAAACTTAAGGAATTACTTCTGTACCGATTCAATACTACGCTGGTGAACATCATATTGAGGGTTGCACACTGGTGAGCAATATTCTAGAGTAGGGCGAACTAACGAAGTGTATAAAACCTTTGTCACATATGGATCATCAAATTCTTTGGCCCAACGTTTAATGAAGCCAAGAAGACTTCATGCTCTATTGACAATTGAAGATATATGAACATTAAAAGTTTTGGGTCAAACATAACGCCTAAATCTTTTAATGATGGTACACAATCTAACAGAACAGAATTAATAGAGTAATGAGCTAGGAACGGCGACAAACGACTGAAAGTCATAAAAGAGCACTTAGAGGCATTAAGGTGTAATTTATTAACTTGACACCAATCACAGAACGGATCGATATCTGATTGCAAGTACTGTTGGAAAGAAGGATCATTATATGAATAACAAATCTCGACGTCATCCGCAAACATGAGCACGCGTGAATGAGCCAAGGCCAAAAGCAAATCATTTATAAACAAGGTAAATAACAGTGGGCCCACATGACTGCATTGGGGGACACCTGACGTAACTCGACCAGTTTTAGATATCGAGGAACGAAAAGACACCTTTTGGGTTTTGCCAATAAGATACGACTTTAACCAAGCCAATAGTTTCGGGGAAAAACCTATGATGTTAAGTTTCATGAGAAGCATAGAATGATCAACCGTATCGAAAGCCTTACTAAAGTCAGTAAAAATAACATCAGTTTGACACTTTTTACGGAAGCCATGGTGTACAAGGGTGGTCAATTCTAAAAGGTTGGTAAGCGACGTCATAGATGACAAGCTAGAGATAATTCAGTCTTCAGTAATATTAGGAAAAAACATACAATTTAAATGTGGAATTGTGAAGGGATAAGGTGTGGGATCCGACGCAGTAGTAGAATAAGTCGACTGAAAGAATTTAGCAAACAGATCTGCAATATCTGAATCATTATTAGCAGTCTGGTCATTAAGTCTGAAGGTGGAAGATAGTAAATTAGAGCCTCTTTTGGAATTAACAAAGTTATAAAATCTTTTGGTGTTCTTATAAAATTCAACCCTACAGCGAACGATATAATTATTGTAGCATTGAGTATTTAAAAGAGAAAATTGAAATTTGGCTACACAATAATTTGCATAGTCAAGTCGCGAACCACTTTTTTTAAATCTTTTAATATATCTCGATTTAATGTTACAGAGATTAGAGAGCCTACGTGTGAACCAGACTGGCGCACTGGAGACGGTAGAGACATTCACATAAGGAACGCATTTATCAATTAGAGAATTAAGAGTAGAGTAGAACAAATTCACTGCACAATCAATATCACAGCACTCAAATAGAAATGTCCAATCAAAAGAGAAAATAAGGCTGTTAAGAAGATTGAAATTTGTTTTACGAAAACATCTACGAAGAGAATTTGAGATGTTATTAAATGAATTATTAACGGAATTATAAGAAATAGTAATTTCAATGGTAGGGTGATAAGTATCTTCAGGCTTCACTAGGGGCTGTGTTTGTGATACAGCACTAACAGTGGGATCAGGGACAAAAACAAGATCGAGGATTCTTTTAGAAGAGTTAAGAAAAGAATTCAACTGATGTAGCGGACATTAAAGTAGGCTATCAAGAAAAACATGTTGAGATGAAGGAATTAAGAAAGATAGATTATCATCAGCAAGCCAAGAAACATTAGGCAAGTTAAAATCACCTAAAGCTATAAAAAAAATCACGATCTTTAAGACGACTAAAAATAGTTTGCAAAGCATCAGCATGGTGCATGTAGATCATGATATCAGAAGCTGGAGGAATATATGAACAAGAGATATATAAGCTAAAGTTAGAACATGTAACTTCGACGCAAATAAACTCAACACCTAAGGGGAGATCAACCGGCACAATACTTGAACACAGATTCGAGTTGACAGCAATGAGTACTCCAACACCCCGACGACCAAGCCTATAAGAAATAAAGTTATCAGAAAGAGTTTCATTATCCAAAACGGAGGAATTAAGCCAAGTTTCAGAGAAAGCTAATATGTCAGCCGAAAAGGTTTGGCTATCACAGAATAATTTCGAGAGCTTGGTAAGAAGTCCTCTTACATTTTGATAATGAATGCAAAGACTAGACGTTATTAGTTTTTTGAAGCAGAAGATACATTAGGAAGGTGGACAGGCAAAGGGCGGGAGCGCTTATTGGGCGCAAATTCGTGTACAACTAGGCCCTCTGGCCAAAAGTTAGGGTCAACCATAGCTGAGAAATACTCATTTGGTACAGTAATTTTAAAAGAGGAGATTTCGCGAGGCCCTACACTTTTGAATTATCCATATGTGACAAAGGTTTTATACACTTCGTTAGTTCGCCCTACTCTAGAATATTGCTTACCAGTGTGGAACCCCCAATATGATGTTCACCAGCGTAGTATTGAATCGGTACAGAAGCAATTCCTTAAGTTTGCGTTACGCGGTCTTAATTGGGACCCGAATCTTCGCCTACCTTCTTATACTGACAGACTTCTTCTTATTAATCTTCCTTCACTTTACAACCGTAGGCTCGTATTTGGCATTCTCTTTCTACATAAAGTAGTCAACGGCGAAGTCAGTTCTACCAATTTACTAGATACGCTATATTTTTGTGTTCCCTCACGTCGGACCAGAAACTTTTTTCCTCTTCACCTTAGTAGATGTCTGACTAACTACTCTCTTCATGAACCTCTTCGTGTTCTTTGCCAATCTTTTAACAACCTTTCTCATTTTATTTCTCCTCATCTATCTGTCTTCTTCTCTTCGCGCTATACTTTTTAATTATCTACAGCGTAAACACTGAAAGTATTCTGGACTGGATATTGGATTGGCTGCAACTCATCCCTGACCACATTGGCTGTAAATCGGGGCATAGCTGGCACCTTGTTGCAAATAAAACACCTCCACCGGCTCGGGGATGTTTAGTTGTGCATAAAGCTAAGCTTCCTTCGTGAATTAATTATTATCTGTATTTTAGCTTAAGCTTTATCGTCGACTGCTGATTTAGTTGACGTAAATAAATAAATAAATAAATAAAACCTTAGCAGGGCATATATTACCAATGTAAGCTGCCACAGACGATTCAGAAGTATCTGGAGCAAGCCTAGAGATAAATAATTGTTTACGATGAGGCACTACAGTTAGTGGAGGCGGAGGAGCATTGGGATCCGCAAGTTATTGAAGGCCCGCATGATCCAGTAATTGATCAGAGTTCCCGTGAGGGATAGATTGAGGTACACCAGGTCTTGTAGTGGGTACTTCAATCTGAAAAGAAGAGCATAAAGAGGGACAAGAAGATGGTGTAGGCGAAAGTAAAATGGGAGAATTTGTAATAGAGAATTCGGGCGATTGCTTATGAGGCAGCTCAAGGGTACGTTTCTTTGGCAATTCTTTAGAAGGTGGACCAAACTTGAATTGCGACAATAAATGTATGCTAGAGTCACACTCATTAGACAGCTGTTTGGCCATTTTATTAAGAGATAGAAACTTTAAACGAAGATCCCTGTACATTCGGCTAAAATCAAGCTGCTGGCTGGCACAAGATGGGCAAGTCCAGCGCATTAAGCCAAGCTCAGGCTTAGACACAGACAAACCAGAAAATTTGTCGTAATCACGGCCGTTGAGGCCAGCACACTTTAAGTGAATAAGATTATCGCAAAACCAACACGATATTGCTTTATACTGATCGTCAAAAATTTCAGAATGCTTGCAATTGGGTAGACAACAAGCCATTGAAAAGCCAAAATAAACACAAGGCAAAAAAAAAAAAAAAAAAAAAAAAAAAATATAGAAAAATTTAAATAAACCGCACAAAGATAATTATCGATAAAAAATCAATAATTACAAATAAAACAAAGAGACAGCTAGAGTACACAGCACAAGAGAGAGTGCAAGAACAGTTATAAGACGACCTTTGAGAGGCGGCTTTACAAAAGTGACTATGCGGGAGAGAAGCTGAGCACAAGCACAATGCAGGGAGAACAACAAAACCACTAGCACTGATTGTATGATGGGGGCGATGAGGGGAGCAACTCCAGAAGCAATGACGAGAGAGAACAATAAAAAAAAAAAAAAAAAAATTTAAATGCACCAAACACTAATCACGAAAAAGAAAAAAAATCCTTTTAATTTGGCGAATTATGCAAATAAAACACAAGGGTTTCAAGCAAACGACACCAGCGAAAGCGAAAACAAACTAAGTACAATTAAAAATTGAGAGAAAACAATATATATTAATAAAAACTCAGGAGCTAAGCAAAAACACGACCGTCAAGTCAGAGAGCAGAAGCTGAATGTGACGTAAATAGAAATAATTTGATCAAAATCGGTGAAGGCGTTTCGGAGGAGTGTCACTTCGAAAACTGTGACACGAGAATTTTACAAATATAGATTTATTTATTTTTGCACTTGCAGCTCTAGTATATATATATATATGTAGATATAAGATCTCCATGTGTTTAGGTTAAGTGACTTTAACAATAAATATATCGATTAATTCCAAATTCTAACTCTAATAAACTAAGTTTTATTCGTTGATAAACCAAAAGACAACTTTTAATGCAAATAAACTTTTTCTGACTGCTGCTTTCGTCGAGTTCCGAACCTGGCCGATACCATTTGCCTGTTGCTTTTAAAGCAATTTGTTTCAGTTCTTTGCTTCTGCTTTTGCTTAGCGGGTGTTTGGGTTGCTGGCGGGTTTTTCGCTTTCGAATTCTTGCTGTTTGCTGCTGCTGTCAGGTATCTTGGTTTCGGATTTTTGGTGTTTGCTGCGGCTGTCGGATTTCTCGGTTTCCGTTTTTGCCTTTTGCTGCTGCTGTCAGAAGTTTCTATTTCGGTTATTTGCTGCTGCTTCTGGTGTAAGGTTTTCCGATAATGAAATCAAACCGTACGAAACTGAACGCTGTGAGACTGTGATTGTGTGTGTAAGTCAGCGCCCAGCACTAAAAAAATAAGTTATATATGTACATATGTGCGTATGTTGATTTACAACGCGCGAAATGAAAATTGAAAAAATTATGACTTACATCAAGAAAAAAAGGACGGCAGAAATTCTGATGCAAGAGAAATATAGAAAAAACAAAGCAGCGATAATTTTTCCATGTGTGTTCTCTCAACAGTGCGACATAGATACTCATACTCTTGATTTTTTTTTTTGTGTGATGACTTTGGCAGCCGTTCGGCTTACACGTATAAACGGTCCCGAACATGTTCGTCATATGAGTGCTGGGCCCTGGTGTGTACGTCACTCTTTCAAGGGCACGATCATGAGAGTGTCAGAGAAAGCGAGAGACAGAGATAGAATGAGATATTATGCAGCATCGATCTATTGTTTAAAGCAAACCGAATCATAAATGTAACACAAAGTTTAATAATAAACTAACTGTTAGTGTTAGCTCAATAAAGGCGTATGAAGAAAATAGTGAATTATTTATAATCTTGCCAAAAACGCACAGATTACCTTAAGTTTCTCGAAAATGCGCGCAGGTGGGCGAGATCCGATCAACTGTCACAACGCTGCCGATTTTGTGCCTAACGGCAAAAATTTCTTCAACACGATCTTTAAGCGTTTTCTAACACTGTAATAACAGCTGTGTCGTAGCTTATTAGTATGCCTCAAACAAGATCGGTATATCTAGTATTTTAGGTTTAATGTATTCTCAGTTTAGCAAGATACGGCCACACTTAAAAAAAGACCACGCCGACAATAACAACATTGTAAAACATACTGTTAAGAAAATATCCAAAATAAAGTTAATAAGCGTCTCAAAATATAAATAACATAGTGTTCCTTCGAGCCGGATAGCTTTAAAAGCAATCAGCGATAGAAATACAGTCCATAATCAAAACAAAACCATCAAATCAAAAATGTGGCAGTGGAGCAAACACCAGCTTGGCCGCATTGATTCGTGGAAATCAGAAACACTACGAGATGTACATTTTGCAATCTACTTGAAATTTGTTATATTTGGAATACACTGATAACCGGTTAATCGACACACAACGATTACTAGCTATGATGATCGGAAAACTGTCCGAAAACTATCTTCGAGAATGGGGCGCATATCTACGAGATGCAAACGTACGCGCATCATTCTGTACATTTGACAAGCTAGCTAGCTACCAAGACAAGCAGATCTAATCCAAGATGTCTCATTCTTCAAAAAGGTAACATAAAATACCCGGAAGTCGTCATTCGCAGAGCAATTTGAAGAAAGCCAAACCCAACAACTAGAAGCAGGGGCGGTAAACCAACCAATGCCAAAACCGAAAGCAATTTGCTTTATTTGCAGCGAGGAAAAACACCCGCTAAGCAAGTGCAACATATTCTTAAAAGCAGATATTAAAAAGAGATGGGATTTAGCTAATCGTAACAAGGCGTGTTACAGTTGCTTAAAATACCATAAAAGTCAATGCAGTGAAAGACAAGCCTGCAAAATTGACAATTGTGAAAAGTTTCACAATCCATTACTGCACAAGAGACCCACACAAGTAAATCTAGCTGCCACCACAAACGTCACAGGATGCGTATCTGATTCACCAAAATCTGCATTACTGAAAATGGTACCAATCACAGTACACGGCGAAAAAGGCTCGAAAGAAACGGTCGCATTCTTGGATGACGGTAGCACCTCCACAATCATGGAAATGAGCTTAGCAAGAGAAGTTGGCATAAAGGGTGACGCAAAACCATTTTGTTTTACTTTGACAGGTGGTGTCTACAGATATATAGATATATATGCAGATGCGGAATCGGCAACCATTAATATCAGTGGAAAAAACGGTCCGAAACATCAGCTAAATGGAGTTTGGTTGGTCAACGATCTAAAAATACCAACACAACAACTTGACTATAAGAAGCTAACAGAATTTGTACCAAAAAATATGGTAGACTATACAAAGTTGCAAGATAGGCAACCCATGGTATTGATAGGACAACGCCACGCTAAATTAATTACCGCACGAGCCGTTATAGATGGTAATGAGCAACGGCCAATGTTATCTAAAACTAAATAAGGCTGGGTAGTGCATGGTCCGGCGCAAACCAATCTACAAACATCACATTTTACTTGCTGTCAAATAGAAGATGTATGTCTACAACAGATGATTAAGCAACAATTCAGTTTTGAAAACTTTGGTGTCTGCACAATAAAGATCAACAAAAGACGGTCGGTGGAAGAGCGGTTAGCAATAGCAAAGGCAGAAAGGTCAATTAAACAAAAGGGTAACTTCTACGAAATTGGATTTCCATGGAAATCGAATGTCATAAAACTACCGGAAAGCAAGTCAATGGCTTTTCAACGACTCAAATGTCTTGAGCGAAAACTTTTGAGAGACAAGTATACCGCAGAAGCATATAAGAACGAAATAACAAAATTATTGGACAAAGGTTACGCCGTCCAATTAACAGACTTTAACGTTCTCAACTCTTCAAAACTGTGGTTTTTACCACATTTTGCTGTTATCAACCCAAATAAGCCCGGCAAGGTTCGACTTGTGTTCGACGCTGCGGCTACGTGCAACGGTACGTCCCTCAATAGCAACCTGCTTACTGGTCCAGACTGGTCAACGTCCATAATAGGAATTTTGATACGATTTCAAGTGTGTCAATATATATCAAACAGCGACGAAGTGATGCAATCCATTCCCAAAACTCTCAGAGCGAACAAGGCTACAGCGATGATAAGGGAGAAAATGGACGCACAACAAAAGGTACTAGGAGTATTGTGGGACGCAAAAGGTGACTTCTTCACGTACTCCACTACGGTAATGCATAAAGTTACAGATGATCTGGTTTCTGGCAAAGTTACACCAACAAAGAGGAATGTATTGTCAGTAGTTAATTCGCTGTATGACCCATTGGGGCTCATGACACCAGTCACAATTAAAGGACGAATACTTATGCGAGATGTATGGGAGTCTGTAATCGGCTGGGATGATCAAATCAAGGGTGATCTAATAAACAAATGGCGAAATTGGATAAAGGGATTAATATTAATCGAAGGCGCAAAAATTCCAAGGTGTTATAGTTCTAATCTGAGCAACGCCGACCGCGTTGAAATGCACGTATTTAATGACGCAAGTGCAAAAGGGTATTCTTAAGTTTCATATATCAGATGCAGCTACATTAAGGAGGATAAATGTCAATTTGATGTGTCACTAAGCAGTAGCATCTAAGGCAAGGGTTTCTCCAATCAAACATATAACTATTCCTAAACTGGAAACGATGGCCGCCGTACTAGGATGCCGATTGGCTGAAATGATAAGCCATGAATTACAAATCAACATAAATCAACGTTACTTTTGGACTGATTCACGAACAGTTCTTACCTGGATTAACAGCGATAAACGTATGAATGTTTTTGTCGCAAGTCGAATAGGTGAGATTTGTGAAAAATCGGTAAGATCAGAGTGGCGCTGTCTATTAACAAATGAAAACATCGCTGACGTCATAACGCGTGACAACATATCAGAGCACAAACTTCATTGGTGGTTGACAGGACCCAAATTTCTACAAAGACCAGAATCCACTTGGGATCTTCAAAAACCCATTATAGAAGAATCCGACCAAACAGGGGTCGTAATCGGACTTCAAGAGATGGAACACCCAATGGAAATACTCCTACAAAGAATTTCCGGATACAATAAATTGATTTGCAGTACTGCCTGGATTGGGAGATACATGAACAACTTAACGAAACGGTTAAAAAGTAATCGAAAGTTGAACGAGTTAAGTGTTGACGAAATTGAATGGGCGGAAACTGTCTGGTGGAAGGTTGTACAGAAACAACTATATCAGGACGATCTAATCAGCCTAAAAACCGGAAAGCCTTCTTCCAAATTGAGGTTGTCCAAATATTGTGTGTACCTGGATGACAAAGGCATAATGCGAGTGGATAGCAGAATAGAACGTGCAAAAGAGGTCTCGACATATACCAAAAGCCCAGTTGTTCTCGATGGCAAACATACCTTTACTCGGATGCTGATCAATAAAATTCATGTCGACGCACAACATGTCGGAACATAAGTAGTAGTACATCAGTTCAAGAAGGCATACTAGATGCCAAAATTAAATAGGATCATCAGGACAACGATCAACGCTTGTGTTTGGTGTAAACGCAAAAAGGCAAAACCACAAACACCAAAAATGGGCTTTCTACCCGAAGAAATGTTTTTCACCCACAAAAAACCATTTACAGCAACAGGCGTCGATTACTTCGGACCATTTTACACCAAAGCAGAAAGAGGAACCCAAGCCTCGTTGAGCAATCAACGTGAAGATAGCTCACTCCCTAGACACCGATTCCTGCATAATGGCAGTTCTAAGAATGATGGCTCGACGTGGACCTATACAAATCACCAGGTCAGACAATGGCACAAATTTTCGCGGAGCAGCACGCGAGTTACAAGAGGCCCTAGAAGACCTGGATGAGTGTGCCGTAAAAGAGTATATGGCAAGTATTAAAATAATTTGGAATTTCATTCCAGCAAATGCACCAAATTTCGGAGGTTGCTGGGAGCGACTAGTAGGCTGTTTTAAACGGGCAATTGAAGCAGTTTTAACAGTAAACGCAAATCCCAGCGATGAAACGTTGCAAACAATTTTTATGGAGGCAGAATATCTCGTCAACAGTAGACCATATATTCTGGAATCTGATGACCCTGACGACGAACTTGGTCTATGTCCAAACGATATTTGTATCCCACAACGCTGCACACTCCATGGCCCTGGCAACTTTACTTCCAATACAATGGAAAAACGAGCTTGGAGAATCTCGCAGTACCAGATCGACTGTTTCTGGAAACGTTTCATTAAAGAATATCTTCCCACACTTATACATCGGGAGAAATGGCATAATGATGTGCCAAACTTTGAGGTTGACGACATAGTTGTTATGAAAGACAACACCCCGCGCGGCAAATGGCCGCTCGGTCGAGTTATGAAAGTTTTTCCAGGTGAAGATGGAGTTGGACGCGTAGTCGAATTGAAGACGGCAAAAAACACGTATCGTCGCCCGGTCAACCGTCTATGCAAAATACGAGTCAAGCGCTACGATGAGAAGGATCGTGCCCAAAAAAGGGATTCCGCACTAGGCGCCGCTATGTCCTAGCTTATTAGTATGCCTCAAACAAGATCGGTATATTTAGTATTTTAGGTTTAATGGTATTCTCAGTTTAGCAAGATACGGCCACACTTGAAAAAAGACCACGCCGACAATAAGAACATTGTAAAACATACTGTTAAGAAAATATCCAAAATAAAGTTAATAACCGTCTCAAAATATAAATAACAAGCTGTTTTTATTATTTTTCTGCACCGAGATGGAAAGTTATTTTCTTTACCTAAAAACCAAAAGTAGTATAGTGTGCCCCAGCCTGAAATGGATAAATGGATTCTGAGGCACCAAAATTTTGGAGCAACATAAAAACCGTACAAGTTGTAATGTCATGTATAACTATAGAGTATCCAAAGACCACCAAAAGACCGATTGACTGAAAAACTCAACGCAAACGGTCTTTTCAACTATTTGTCTTCTTTTCGATGCACAGTGGTACGTTTTGTGGAATTGCGACATTAAACTTCAATTTAGATCTTCTTGAAAAAATTGTATGTATTTCAGATTAATTTTTTGTTTAAAACAGGAATAGTTTTATTTTTTTAAGTATTTTATTTTGAATTAAGCTTAACAACTAATAATGAGTTTATGTTTTGTTTAGTGAACTTCGTCGAACTACTTTTATTTTGGTGTCTTCTTCACTGTCGCACTCTCTAAATATTTCATAATGTTTAGTTGTCAAGTGGCGTTTCAAATTTGTAGTATGAATGCCAGCTAATTTCACGTCGCATAATTTACACACTGATTTTTGGCTTACTGCATCAAATTTAAAAAATTGATGCACTTTTTTATTAGTTTTACGTCCCATTTTGTTAAAACCATTGTGCTTAATCGAAACTCACAAAGCAAATTGACGCGTAAAACCCACGAAACTTCACATACAAAAACATATATGCGCAAAAGACTTTTTGAATCGTCGTTCAGAAGCAATGGTCCCGGAATGAGCAGAGCAAAAGAGAACAGAAAAAAAGTTATCTTCGAGTGAACGCGAGCAAAATTTATTTACGGTTGCTATCAGACCTTTTGCTCAAAGTCTCAGTGAAGAACACTTATTTCGCAACAGTGTGAAACGGTTAACAGTTATTTGCGAGCTATGATTGTAACGCCAAATATTGATGTGTTGAACAATATTCAGGACTTTCTTCTCTGACGCAGTTCCAGACCTTTGTGCAACTGAGTATGTAATGCAAAAAGTTATCACGTTATCACATAAGAAAAAGATCCATGAACTTACTATAATTTTATCAGGTGATTTTAAAATCAAATTTTGTGATAAAATATCACTGTCAATGTTAAAGTTTCTATTTAATTTAAAAATCAATAACGATCCGGCAATATCAACTACAAAATTCAATACCACTATTGATGCAGTTTTTTCGAAATACTTGCACAAAATAGAATCTGAAACATTTGTGTCTTACTTTAGTGACCATAAGCATTTTGTTACAATAATTAAAATAAATGATTAGATTTATATAACCACAATAAATAAAAAGCAATTTTCTACTTATCACCATTCCCACATAACTAACCTCTGTCTGACATAAACATTACATGTGCGTAAGGATCTTCGTTCCTAACGCGTGACCGTAGACACACTCTCTTTTTCTCCCCCCTATATTATAGTTGAAAACTATATTTGGTCTTGGTATTTTATATAATTGTAATGTGAGAAACATTTTGGGTAACTTTTTTATTTTTTAAGAGCTAACATACAAAAGATAGATAATAAAGAAAAAAAGTTATAAAATGCTTCTGCTGATGATTCTGCATTAAAACGAACGGTTTGATTCAATTATTTCTGTAATTTCACGTTTTAACAAATAACCAAAAATTTTATCAGGCATATATCCACTGACAACAGCATGGTTGCCACATAGTCCAGTTCAAAAAGCGAAATCAAAATTATTGTTTAATTATTTAGTGGTAAATTAAAATATTCTTAATTGACTATTTATAAATGTGCGGACTGTATTAATGGTTTATTCGGTTAGAGTGTAATTATTTAGTTAGCAATGAATGCACTTGAAGCTGAGCAGCGTGGTTTGTGCAAATTGCGAATAACGGATGTACCAACGTTGCGTTCACAAACAAATGCGTACGTAAAGAGCCATAGAAAATAAGTGGTTCGATTACATAAATATTGACTTAAACTATATAAAGGGGTTTGTTGAAAATAACATATGTTTCTCTTTGCGGCGCTGTATTATTTTGATACCCCTGGTTATATCGATTGTGCTAAGCTTGTAAGTAATCGATATAAGATACTCTGTAATGTATATGGACACTTTATAAAGATAAACTAAACAGGTTATGAGTCCAGATACACGCGAGGGCAGGATGATTCGCTTTATAAGTATAAGGCATAAGGCGTGTGATAAAAAAATAGAAATAGAAAAATTGGAGGAGGGGAATTATGTGTCCTGGTCCAACGGGTGTCGCTATATAAAAAGTTGCTTGGGTTGCAGCTGAGAGAGGACAAGTTGAACGACTATCTTAATATGTTCTTCTCTACAAAGAACAAACTTGCTGAAGTAAATATTGAGCTAGAAGATGAAATACAGGTGATCATATTACTTTCAAGTTATTGCCATGGCGACACGTGATATCTTCCTTCTTTGGACAGTCTCAGTATTAAGTTGCTGGAAGAAGGAGATCGTAGGAGTAACGAAAGAATATCAACCCCAGAACAGCAACGGGCATACCAGGCAAATGTGCGAAAGAATCAAACTCGTGAGAAGAGGTCTCTTATGGATATAGTTTAAAAAAAGCCAAAGGTAAATCGGCAATCACAACATCGATGGACTGTAGAGAAAATGGGAAAGCTCTTTGTGTTTAAGGCAATCGATGCTTTGGAGCGAGACAGATAAGTGCAGAAGATTAGCACTACAGGTATGGTCATTTGAATTATTCAAATCTAATGAATATTGTTAAACGCAGGGTGGTGAGTGGCATGGAAATGTGTATTGTTCCGACAAGATGCCATGTGTGACTTCTATGAGAAGCAAGATTCATACTCAACCTTTCCCGTCGGCGTCAGAACATAGAGCTCAGCATCTATTGCGATTGGTACTTACCAATGAATGTGGGACTTTTAAGAAACCTTCTTTAGGGGGCTGTTCATATTTCTTGACATTCATAGACGAATGTCGGCTAAAATTGAAGGACGAAGTATTCGAGAAATTCGTGGAATTTAAAAAGATGGCTAAAAGACAGACTGGTAATAAAATTGAAAGCAATAAGAAGTTACAACGGCCGAGAATTCATCAATAGGCATTTTTATGCGAACTTAAAGGATCATGGCACGATTGACGGTTCTCTATAGCCCTCAACAGAATTGAGTGGCTGAACGAGCAAACCGGACGCTAGTCGAGATGGCTATACATTTGCTTTTACACGCGGACATGTATCTCTGGGCAGAGGCAATAGTGACAGCGAATATCGGCAGAGAATATTGGCTCGTAGAATATTCACTGGTATCAAAAACATACAGGTTGTATGACAAAGCAAAGCGAGAGGTCGTTGATAAACGGGATGTAAGGTTCAAGGATCCGAATGATATGGTTTCGATTTTCGAATCCCCAAGTCCAGCACAGTCACAGGTTTGGATATGCGGTGCGATGAATCAAGAAAAGATGACATGGAATGTGAGGAATTTGTTAGCGCTGACGGATCCAATAATGAGCGTTTAGGGCGGTGATAAAGCTGGCCAAGCAAAAGAACAAGAACCGGAACAAGAGATACGGCAGGAAGGACAGATCGCTCCTGGAAAGGCACGTTTGATTTGTACCGACAAGCCAGGACGTCCTAAGAATATATATAACCGTGTAAACAAGTTATGTGTAAAGGAACTGGATTTTTTGGCAAACAATCTTCATTCAGGAAGACAGCTATGGATAAAGAAATTGAGGCTCTGTTGGCAAATAAGGCTTGGACAATGGTATATTTACATTTACCCATATACCAGAGTGTTGTTACGAAACGAAGCCAACCGGAATGGTGATACAGGCAGTATCGAGATGAATCACGCTCAGTACATAAAGCGCATGCTTCAAAGACATAATATGGGGGGTGTGTCGAGCTACTGCTACTTCATTGGATGCAGGTTTCCAAGCGTGCAGAGACGAGAAATGCGTCATACAGAATGTGACAATGTATCAGTGAGCATTCTGGGAGTTGATGTGGCTTGCATTAACATCAAGACCTGATATCTACCAACGAGGGATCTTAAGTTTCACTACCGATCGTGTGGACATGCGCTTATGGGATACGCTGACACAGATTGGGGAGGTGATGTGAAGAACCGTAAATCGTACACAGGGTACGTGTTTTTCATGGCAGGTGGCCCGATTTCAGAAAAACAATGCAGTGTGGCGTTGAGCAGCACAGAGGCCGAATACATGGTCATGTCTTCAGCGGCGAAAGAAACTTTGCATTTGAGGCGATTGTTGGTCGAGATTGCATGTGGAGGCGCTGGGACATCTACGAAATTGTTCGCCGATAATTCGAGTGCTCAATCTCTGGCCAAGAGTTCTGTGTTTTATGCTAGATCGAAACACATCAGACATCATTTTGTTCGAGAAGTTGTTACAAGTGGCGAGATTGATCTGGACTATATATCAACTAAGGACATTGTAGCTGATATATTAATGAAAAATTTGTTTAAGCAAAAGCATAATCATTGTGTCAAGTTATTGAATTTAAACTATGAAAAAAATTGTTATTGTCACACAGAATCATATTGAGGAAGGGTGTTGAAAATATCATATGTTTCTGTTTGGAGCCCTGTATTATTTGTTACCCCATTGGACTAAGCTTACAACCTTTGATATAAGATACACTGTAACTCCGAACATGCTTCTTTTTCCTTTTCCGCCCTTGAAACATTCCTTGGACACTCAATAAAGAAAACTTTTAGCTTAACGCAATCCAATCGATCCTTAACATGGTCCAATTCCCAAATATACCGCCCTCCCTGAACGATCGTTCGGCATAACGCAAGAACGGCCACCTTTACAATTGGGCACTTGAACTGTCTGAACGCTGACGACTCTAACTTTCTCATCTTTTCCAGGATGCGACCCAGCAACCATTTGGAGGGTGGCAAGTGCGGCTCTTTAATGACTACTACCGTCGGGGCCGCAAATTGAGGTTTTCGCGTAGCCATTTATTTCTAGGTTGCATAGTAGACAATTACTCGTTGTGCCATCTTTTCCAAAACTCTTGGACCATAGCTTGCAACTGCTTTCATCGTTGCCACCGATTGACATCTAGCAGAATAGGTTGTGTTAAATCTGTGTACAATTCACCCTGCAACTTGTATCACCAGCTGAACACAATGTTCTAGAATTGAGTATGCCCTCTAATTGGTCTAGAACTGTAGAATATGCCAGTTTATGCCGTGATGTGCTACAAAATTCGCTAACTCCTGTGGTTGGTTTTGTAATAGTAGTAATTCTCGTAGTTCTTTGAGTACCTTTTGAGCACCTTGAAACGTGGTTTCGTTGTCACAATACATATCTGTGATTGGTCCTTTACGTGCCCAGAAACGCTCGAAAGCGGCGATCAATACAGACGACCTGGTCAATGTGAGCGTCCCCTGGTAACTCTCTCCAAATTTCACTTGGCTGTGCACCACAGCTCCATAAGCGTGTGCAGAAACATCTGCAAGCCCATGCAATTCGATATCCGTATTTGGTAAGGCAATATAAAGAAGAATCCGACAGGTCTAAAGTAGGCAAATCTCGTCTCGTACTATGTGCCAGCACGCATATAGTTTCTGCGGTAGAGGTTCATCCCATGGCAACGAATTTATACATAAATGCCAAGTGTAAAGCTCGTAAAGCTTCGCAATGTCAGATAATAAAGCCCGTTTGCATGGAACTTGCACCTCCCTTTGGTTACTGAAGTTGACTTATAAATCATTCTTGCTGGGGTTCCAGTGTAAACTGACAATTTTTATACTGAATTGCACAAAAATCCTGCAAAACATATATCAGCGCAAAATACATAGCGATGCTGCCGAAAACGTAGACATACTCCCAATAAATTCCATTGAATAGATGGTGCTATGTGAAACCGGTAATTTAGCGAGAATCCCTTCTTATCCTTTCCAGATCCGTCAAATACAACGCGACATTTTGTGGTCGAGCTGCCTGGTTTAAGTACAGTGTGATGAACTAAATATACACAAGTATCGGGGTTTTCGTCTATTTGCATCTGTGATAGAAGTTCCTTGTGTCCTTGATTTTCGTAGTCGTTTATAAACTTTACATATTGCTGCTTAAGTTGAGGACCCTTACAAAATTATCTTTTCAATGAACTAAATCGTTGCTTAGCCTGAGACAATGTTGGGCTAATGTGTGGGGCTTCATCATTAAATAGGTAGTTGACGATGTACATTCCATCTTTTGTGCGGGTATGTGTACGTCGAAAGGGTTGCTGGATCGGTGGCTTTAATTGTGGATTTTGATGCTTGAACGTTGTCTATCTTAAACCAGTGTGTTGAGGTTTTCATGAGCACGGTATATAAACACTGGCCTTACGGTGTCACCTGCAGCGCTGTATTAATCTGCAAAGACCCAACCGAATTTATTATTAAAAGCTATAGGATTGTTTTTACTAAATGTTTTGATTTCTAAGTAGGGATTCCATAGTTGATCCAAACCCAGGATTACGGCGATACCATTAGGTATGTGCAATGAGGGATCAGCCGGCTTCAACTGATTAATCTGCTTCCAGTGGGATGAGCTCGCATTGATCGCTTGCGATGGTATCGATGACGTTAGTATACTGATAATTAGCGTAGTGACTTTAATAAAGTTTGAATTGGTCCGCGAATATAGTTGTACTGTTGAGCGCCCTCTGGTGTCTTCTGCACTATTGAACATCAATACGTTGAACAAATGCTTCAGTCGCCAACGTGATTGACCACCCTGCATCGAGTAGGATCCTACAAATAGTTTTGTTACCCCATGCGTCGATTACAGTAGCCAAAAGAATAGGTAGAAGTGCTTGCTTAGCTTCCGAAGGAATAGTTTCACAGTGTGATGACCAACAGCCGGAGCAGAATGCGTGAATCCAGAATTGTGTGACTCTGCGTTACGATTTGCCGGCTACATTACCAGCATCTAATTGAGTGACACGTCTCCAACGCGTCCCACCGACTTGTAAGAAATTGAAAAATCTCATCGATGAAATTCATCAGCACCGTCCACGAGGTTTCGCAAGTTGTTTACAGCAAAATCAGTTGAAGCCGGAAAATTTACCTGTGCTCTAACTTCTCCCATGCTTTGTCATAGTTATTATTGGTGATTATGTATTTCACAAGTTTCAATGCATCACCTTCCAAGTATGATTTTAGGAACTTTGATTTAGGAATTTTTGGCACATACTGATACTGCTTTTGATCTATAGAGCCTTTGAATAAATCACTATATTGCGGCCAATCCTCATAGTTTCCCGAAAACGTTGATTCTTTGATTTTTTCACACTGTGATTCCAATTTGATGCCAGTTTCGTTAAGTGTATGAAGTAGTTGAGGCGTAATCTCAATGGTTGAATTGTCAGGTTTCCGTAGCACGCTAGTAACTTCTGTGAGTACATCATTTGCCTTGTACTTCTCTTCGCCCTCTTCAAACTCAGTATTAGGGTTGACGTAATTTTCTTCCCCTTGATAATATCCAGTAATCCAATAATCCTTGATAAGATCAATCAAATGATCGTAAGTGTTTTTGATTCTTAGTAAGCGATAGTCCAATGAGTCAACTGATTCCCCTGAATCAACTGTCTGATATGCGTTCAGAAATAATTACAGTGATGTGGTTACGCATGCACCTTTAGCTGAGCAACGTGGTTTGTGCTAATTGCGAATAACGGATGTTGGGTTCACAAATGCGTTCGTGAACAACAATAGAAAATATCCAGTGTTTCGATTACATAAATATTAACTTAAACTAATTTCCAAACAGTGGCGGTTTTAGTTTTTTAATAAATGGCGTAGCTTTCGTGTAGAAAAAACAACAATTTCTCTGAAGTGGCAACGTTCATCTGTAAACGTCAAACATATGATATTGTTGTCGTGTGTCCAAAATATTTATTCAATCTTGTATTCTTCTATGTCTTAAACAATAAATTTTTACAGCTTTATACAAAAGGTAAAAATACTGTGAAAATGTATTGATACATAATTCAACCCTTCCAAAACCAACCAACTATGTTTGAAAAAATCAAATCTCTCCAAGTTCTGTGAGTGCGGAATTGAAACTGACAGTGATTTCTGTCTCACACCTGCTAGATATGTATTTAAATTTAGGTCGAATCGACTGTTCGAAAAGTCGAAATATGGCCGTAATCCATTTCCAAAGTTTCTGCGTTGCCTGTTAATTTGTATTATAAAGTGTTGTTAAAATCTTTAAACCAAAGGTGGTTCTTACTTAGTTCAGTGGATTATTTCATGTTCATATATTTATCTTTATGGTAAAAAGCAAAACAATTTTTTCAGACATTCGCATGGGCTTGTGGCAAACCAACCATCTTTAGATTCAGAAGCCATTGAAACATATATGTGTCTATTTGGTGTTCCGTAAGTAACAAATTTGTTACAGGATTAACCCAAAATATCAATTGTTTAGATAATTGCTTTGAAAGCATTTCATTTGTGCGAACTCAAAAGGCTTACAATGGTAGTCTGCAAAAGGACTCGTCATGCTATCGTTACATGCGCGTTGTAGCAGTTGTCACAAAGTAACGTATTTGGTACAGCTTGTGTAACAAGGTAATTTTTAAGGTTTTATGTTTTGTTATACATATTTTAAAATTTGCATTGGCCGAATTGTCGTGGGGAATTACCATTATTCGACTTTTCTAGACCTATTTTAAAATATTATCATTAAATAATTAACGTAAAGTTGCAAATTTCTATCAAATTTTTAAATTAAGCTACAGCAACTACGTCTTACCTATTTTAGAATAATAATTTATTTTATTTTAAGATTACAGTGAAACCTCGATATAACGAACTTCGTTATAACGAAAAACCCAATATAACGAATTTTTTGTTAAGTCCCTTGTTATACTAAGGTTTTACATTTCAGTACCTATAGCGAATCAATAGATATAACGAATAATTTTGCGATCCCCCTCAGATTCGTTATATCGAGGTTTCACTGTATTTACGAATGTTTTGTATTATTTAAATATACATAAAATTTGCTGAGATTATTTTGATTTTTATACTCTTGCAAAAAGGGTTTTTATTAATTATCTTCGACCATATAAAGTATATAAATGTTTGATCAGGACGACGCGTCAACAAAGCGCCTACAACCAGATTATACACACAGAAGACGAAGTGAAAGTTCTGAACATTGGAGAAATCTTCGACCGTCATCGACCCACTATTGTCGATCTTTATTATTCAAATATGCAAAGGAGTTCTCGGAATTAATCAAATCAACTGTTGGCGACATAAAAAATCAAATAAGTCAACTGAAACATGGTGTTTTCCAAACCAAGAGTGGAACACATTTACGGTTAAATTTGATTTTTTCCTGACAATGATTGATGGAAGAATGTTAAAATAAATTACAAACACTTCCTCAACTTTAAGGTGTCCAATTTGCCAAAACACTCAAAAAGAATTTCAGGACTTAGACGATTCAACGAGTGAGGAGACTGCTACGAATATGGAATTTCTCCGTTGCATTGCTTACACACTTCCTCGGTCTGGAGAAAAAAACGGATAAAACATCTTGTGAGGATGTTCAAAGCAGGAAGGAGATTATACAAGCTGAATTCTCTCGGAAGCTGGGACTGAAAGTTAACTGCCCAAAGTACGAATACGGAAACACGAATGATGGAAATACTTCAAGGAGATTTTTAGAAAATAATGAAATGACTTCTTTTATAACAGTTGTCAGTCAGGAGATCAATAAAAGGTTGACTGTTATTTTGAAATATAAATTGTAAGGAAATGGTCATTGGTGAAAAATTTGACGAATATACTTCAAAGACTGCTCAACTTTTGACTGAATTGTATCCGCAAATAATCTTACCTCAACGGTACATAGGATTTTGGCTCAAGGAAAGGATTTAATAGAATATCAGAGTTTACCTATTGGAGAGCTATCCGAAGAGGCACAGGAATGTAAAAACAAGGTCTACAAAAGGTTCACACATACTAATACATTAAAAACTTCTCTTGTTAGACAAAATAAAGACCTTTCTAACATGCTAGCAGCCTCTTCGAACCCACTTATTGCATCACTAAGACACGTCCGATCACGAAAGGATTTGGAAGATAGCAACAATAGTCCCGAAATTTTGTGTTTATGAGATATTGATGTATGCTTTTTAAATTTTTAAAATTACTTGATTGGTTTAGAAGCTTAATTTTTGCAATATAAAATGGCAAAAAGCCCCACTGTGCGACTTGACGAGTTCAAACATGTCTGTCCGTCCGTCCGTTTGAATCAGCGCACACTCTTCCTAGACTGTAAGCTCTTACAGAGCTGAAACTTTGCATATTGGCTAATATTCATAGTGCATAGGTTGTATATCTCAGATTCAGCCGGATCGGACCACTATATCATATTGCTCCCATACAAACGGCAACGGCAGCGCACACTCTTCCTAGACTGTAAGCTCTTACAGAGCTGAAACTTTGCATATTGGCTAATATTCATAGTGCATAGGTTGTATATCTCAGATTCAGCCGGATCGGACCACTATATCATATTGCTCCCATACAAACGGCAAAGTCACGAACAGTGACTTCTCAATAACTTCATTACTTTTTAAGCTATTGTCGTGAAATTGAATAAACGTTAGTTTATTAAAACTATAAATGTGCCAAATTTGTGCCAAGATCGGGTGATTATAGCATATAGCTCCCATAGGAACGATTGGTCGAAAAAAGTGACTTTAGTCAATAACCTGGCTATTTGCTGAGCTAAGATTGTAGGCCGTTATTTCGCAGACATTAGCCTTTTTAGATAAGACGTTTTTCCACTTTGATGGTTTTGGGTAAAAAACTTTGTCGAAGTCAGACTTCGTTGTCGTTGGAAGCGGCCGTACTATTTCCATCTCTTTCTTTCGTATGGAAAACCGTTGCTTAGGTAAAAAGGGACGAACAGGTATAAATACCTTTTTTTGCAGGGCAACGAAGTCTATCTATTTTTTATCCGATTTTGATGATCAATATCTTATTCGATAGAATATTTAATACACTATCGATCATAGTTCAAGTGTAGTTATACTTTAGTATGAATTAGTGGCGAATATTGACGCCAAGCATAGAGACCATAAAAATCCATACAAAATTGAGATTTTCAATTGGCTCCAAATTGGACCCTGGGGCCAGAATTAAAATTTGTGGTATGCAGTTTACCTTATTTTTACTGGACCTGAAACTCTTTCTTAGGGTCCAAAGTTGTACAATGCATTTTACAAATTTTGAAAATGTGTTTTTTTTTTATTTTGCCAGGTCCGATTTTGGGGCCTTTTATCAAAATCCATTTTTAAAAAAACCGTTAGAAATACGCCCCCGAAATTTACAGAACACAATCTCAATAGAATTACCAATTGAACGCTATAAATTTTAACATCATAATTTTTCACTAATATTAAAATAAAATCGAATGAAATCAGATTTAAGGTCAAAAAAAAATGTCTCAAATTCATTGCCGCCACTGTACATATATTCACAAAAGCAATATAGCTTAAGCGCAATATGAGCGTGTGAACGCTGACCAAACGCTTTGATGCAAGCGCCCCAAATATGTATGTAGTGCAGGGCCCGGCACAAAGAGAGCGCTGAAAAAATGTAGCTGTGTGCGTATGTTGCTTTACACTGCAAAAAATGAAAATTCATCAAATTCTGCCTCAAATTAAGAAAACAAGCGCAGCCGATAATCCGATGCAAGAGAAAGATAGAAAAAGCAAAGCAGCGATCAATTTTATCATGTGTGACCTCTCATCAAAGCGACATAGATATGCTTGCTTCGAAATACTGGGGGAAACTAAATCCACCGTCATTTTAGTAGTAGTAGTAGCAAAAAAAGTTGTTTGTTTTAAGTCAGCAAAAACACTACGTTTGATTGGATGTCCACCCGAAATATTTGGCGATTGGCAAGTTGCCTGAAGGGTTACCACCCACTGGGGGGCTTCCTTCCGCATCCTTATCAATTCTTTACCCCGTCAATGTAATTTAACTCAATATAATAATTGTCTTGTTCATGAAAGTAGATGCTTTTTTAACGGTGCCGATTTTTGTAATATACCGCATGACGGTTGACTCAGAAAGGATTGGTTGGATCTTGTTTTCCAACGTATGTTACCAGTCCCAGAAAATTTCTCAGTTCTTCTTTTGCCTTAGGTGTTCGAAAATTGAGACTCAAATTCCAAGATTACTCGGTGAGATATGTATGTGCAAGAAACATGCAAATTTTCTTGAAAAGCACATTATTGTCTACAAACAGTTTCAGTAATTCTTGTAACTCTTTATCGTGATCGAGTTCGGTTTTTCCAGTATGTTGTATGTTCACATATCAAATGATCACTGTACTCAGTGAGTATACATAAATATTAGTACAAACATATTGTAGCACTTGGTCACAATATTAGTATATATACGAATTCAAGTACTATTTTCGGTGACATAACCACTCATGAGTACATGGTACTGAACAAAGCTGAGTCGGAGTATTTAACACGCGCGACGGCTCTGTCACCAAATAAACTTGATACGTCCTCTCACTCACTGCGACTCTTCGCCAGCCTTATACATATTTACATAGGCAGACCGCTCCTCTGACGACGCCACTGGCAGCGTAGCTACGCGGTCTTGAGCTAAACAATACAATTGATAAAAAACTAATTATAAGATTATTCAATTCTTATTGCTTTTGTCTTGATCAAAAAATATCCATTCAATTAATACAAGAAAATACAATGTATACTCGGACTCCTTACCGGTTCTATATTGTCACGTTTACATGCCTCGCTTAGTTTTTCTGCTGCTTAACCTTCAAAACCAATGAAACACGTCTCAATGGTTTTTGTAGTGATGAAGTCTCAATTCGACAAGACTCTAGGTTTATCTTTAGATCCCTAAGATGAATAGCAGTTTTCTTCCCCAGAAGACGTAAGCAATCGGTTTTTCATTGTTTTTCTCTTCTTAGAGTTTAAAAAACTTTGAAAGCCTTGATTGGATCTTCTGTTAGGTACACTTTAAGTCCATCTTTGAGAACCTCATATTCCACATAATAGCGATGTTACTATATTACACAACATTTTCCAATGATTTGTTCGTCGATTTGGGAAGCAATTATTAAACCGCACAAAGTCTGCTCAAATTCTAAAAATCTATACTTTAAATCGTTCGAAGCCCATAAATCGATCGTCTTTAATTTCAGCCTTTGAGGTACCATATAAATATTTTGCCAGTTATTAACTAAAATATCTGTGGAATGATTCGCCTTCCAACGGCGACAACTTCCAAAAGAGGTCTCTGGAACGCAAAATTCGTCTCCGTCGGAAACACGCCAACTAGAAAATTGTAGACATCGTTAGATTCTTGTTCATCATATTTAATTAACGCTCAGGGCTTTAAATTATACTTTGCAATTGTGGGCCCCCCATATGTAAAAGCTTGCTCTCTTTCTTGAGTATGTGTTTAATGAATTACTTGTATTCCTGTTAAATTCTTTTCGTCGTTAACGCCCTTCTGGTCCGTGCGTACTCCTTCCGCTATTTTTAAACATTTGCACCCTAGAACATTTGCGTCCTTTTAATACATTGGTACCCCTTGATATATTGCATCAGTTTCCTTTTTTCGAGCTTATTTTGATACATGTGTGTCTTGAAGAAAAACAAAATATATAAGTTAACTCCCGCATACCTATTCCGCACACCTTACGATTAAGTAAGGATTTGAAGAGTGGCCAAATGTATGTGGTCACTCCCAGAGTTCATGGTGTTAACTCCTCCCCCTCCAAAGATCTGCTTTCCGCAGATTAGGGTGAAGACTCTGGGTTGGACTTCTGTGGTATCGCCAGGCCTCTCCTGGATGTCAACTTCCAGAAGCTTATGTATAGCGAGATGATTACGCATACTGTTCAGATGGCCTCTGTTACCAGCGATATTTCGAGCCTTCACGAGACGCCGTATAATTTCCTCAGATGTTGAACGGAGAATTCGTAGACATACTCTAGTATCCTATGGTCGTTACGTTGGAGAGGACCACCGGCATGGCGGTGAAGGTGGACATAGATCGGCTCGAGTAGATTTTCTTTCCGATGGTTACCGTTTCATTTTCCAGCTTCACAATGAAGGAGCCCTGGAGTCTACGCTGTCCCGAGGAGTTGGTGACTGCTCCGTTAAAACCTGTGAGGAACACCGTGTTTTCGTTTACCAGTGTAACTGATTCCTGTGTGTAATCAGGTAATGGCATTTTTTTCGAATTTTTGGTATTGTCGTCTATCTCCTTTCCGTTTAGGAGGTCCGAGTTCACCGTACCGTCTTGGCTAGTTGGCACGCTCTGGTCGCCTCATGGACTAGGATTGCCACAATCATGACAACATGGACATCTCCATCTATAGAGTTGACCTTGCCGATAAGGCCATTTAATTCTTCCAGCATCGAAAAGTTCTCGTTGATACGGATTTGTTGGTTATTGCCCACGACAAGGCAATCCTGGGTTTCAGAGCCGCGTTCCAGTCGGCACTTGAACCATCGACCCATTTCCATGCTGAGCCAAGCCATTCTGCGGCCCTGGGTTTCCCAGACGGTGTGGAAAGTTTTTTTTCAGTGTTCTCCTCCGCCTGATCCAGGTAGTGGTCCATGCAGCAGGGTGGATTCCTAGCGCCCAAGTCCCGTCAGATAGTTCCTGACTAATAAAGTTTCTGTTTGCGCCAGTGTCAATAAGAAACAGTCGCACTACCCCATCCCTATCCTCGTATTCTATGTATGGTACGCTTGAGAGGCCATACCTATCAAAGGGTATCAAAGGGGTCACATATGGGACTTGGGTCCTATGAATTGCATAAGTCATGGAGTTGTTGAATCTTGGGAAGGAATTAGTTGGTGAGTATTGCTGTCGATAAACGGCCGGTGGTTGATATGGAGGTGGTGGTTTTGGAATTCATACCGTTGTCTAGCTCCAGGGAAATCAAAAATGCCTCTGGTGAAATTCTAGGGCAATTCACCGTGATCAAGCCCGGCATTTCTTGAGGTAGCCCCTTATCAAGACATGCAAGAAATTTTCGCGGTACGAGCCTGATGAGCCGATGAGGGCTTCAAGGACTCCCTTATCGTGCACTGGATTCCTGAGTTTTGCTACGATCAATAAGAGGTGGCTATTGATATTGTTGTAGTATACGTCTAGGTTCCCATCACCGCGGACTAATTTAATCCTCTGGTATTCCATAGTAACTATGTCCCTTCTGTCCTCGCAGTTTGAGGCAAGGACCTTACTGATTTCTGGCCAATCGTCATCTGCTACATCGCTACAGATAAGCATCTCGTCCGCCCGCCTTCTATCTTTGATCTCCCTATATATCAGCTTATACCTTGCCACCTCAAAATCCCGAATTATAACTGCCTGATCCAAGTTGGATACTGGGCAGCTTCCCCCGTAAAGGGCCTTATGTCTTTGACACAGTCTGCTAGAGCTGCTATCTGCTTTGATCAAATTCAGTAAGGGCCCGAGAGAGCGGCCTGTCCGTCACATCTCACTTACCTAAGTGAAGTGTTCTGATGTATGACAATCCCTCCTTACAGGATCAATCAAATTTTAGATAATTAGTACTTTGGTTTTGTAGGTTTATTTTAATTTTTTCATTTTTAAATTTGTTTTTTTTTTTTTTTGTCGGCATTGCTAGTTTTTCATTTAAATTTTATTTATATTCCATTATTCCAGTTAACGACCTACTTAGGTAGGAGTGGGCTCCACGTCTCCATTTGAAGGGGACACTTTCGATGGATGACACAGCCAGCGGCCAATACCCACGCACTGCAACGAAACATTTTCTTAAAACTAATTAATTATGTACGATGATCTGAACCCGCATCATTTCGTCTACGTAGTTGGACAAACAACCTCGTGCATCCTGCACAATTCGGCTACGCACTCTTTGTGTGTTTGACCATGTGACATCTCTCTCTCTCTCTAAAAATTCGTAGAGCGCTGCTACAACATGACGCTTAGTTTTGAAATGTACAGTAAGTTTGTCTGTGAGCTCTTTATTTGTGTAAGTGTTTAAGTTGTTACCTCAGAAGAGATTTTTAAAAAGCCACACCAAGAAAGAAAATATGCTTTTTGTTTTTCGTCTGCACTAACCGAATATGCATTAAAATATTTGTAAAACGGAGGACACATATATAATTCACCCGCGCGGCTGGCACTAAATAAAGAATTATTCTCAAGAATTTCACTCATCCATTGTCGTTGTTGTTCTAGAATGTTCGTTGTGAATTGCTTTACCAGTAACAGCAATTCACAACGAACATTCATTCTTAACGACAATGGATGAGTGAAATTCTTGAGAATAATTCTCAAGAATTTCACTCATCCATTGTCGTTGTTGTTCTAGAATGTTCGTTGTGAATTGCTGTTACTGGTAAAGCAATTCTTGAATTTCCTCGCTTTGTATTGGCATCTTGATGAGAATCAATGACTGACAAACTTGATTTTACACAATTATTTTAGCTAATCGGTTTAATTTGTTTTTTACCTCGTCGCCATTATTGTTGTCAAGAGATACGCGTGTTCTTGTTGAGTGCTTATGCTACACTGAACGTTCATTGGTTTGGAATAACAATGTTACCAGATCTAATGAATACCAGGTTTAACTTTGTTGGGAAATGCTTATATTAGATTTTAAATGATACATAATTTATCCGCAAAAAAACCTTTCGTGCAGTCAAAAGTGCGACATCGAAACTTGAAGTCTTAAATATATTCTAACCCAAAATGGCACTGAAAGACCAGGCACTCATCATGCTTAAACAATTGCCCGATTTCGATGGCAACTCTACCCGACGAGGGGCGTCCGCCAACATAGGTTGAGGTTCGGCACTATAGAGATGCGAGATCACTGGCGAAGCACAGCGGACATCACAACTAGCGCACGCCAACAATCAGTGCCCTCGTCAGCGAATATTAGGTACAAACGCCTTATGAAAAACTACTTCGACGTCTATGTACACTTCTTTTGGAGGGAACCTTCGTATACAAGTTTTATATGACGTACCTCAGAGAGAAGGTCAATATGAAAATAGTCCCACAGAAAAATCCAAATCTAACAATTAAAGTACTTCAGGAATCTCAAACCCCAAATTCCACTCTCCAAAATAACCTACAGCTTCGAGAAAAATTTCAACAAAATCTTAATCAGGGCAGACAAGAAAATCCCCTTAATTATCAGATTCAGAATCAACCTCAGAACCAAAACCCCGTGGTAAATCAACCTACTAAGAGGCAAAGAGAAAGTACCAGTGGTCCGAAGATTTTCATCAATTAGCCTCAGATCAGACAGTATAGACAGAACAAGTGGATCAAACAGATCAACCGAGTGCGTCCAATTAAAACCCCTATGCCCAACTAAAAACCAATAACATCCCGTTAAAATGCGATATAGATACAGGGTCGTCAATAAATTTTATCAACAAAAATTATTTCAATTTTCCAGAAACTTCAGAAAATTTGAGTGTCCAAACAATGAAAGTAATAATAGAGCTTAACAAAATCGTATCTTTTGCACCCAGTCAACTTTGCCCCAACCATCAAAAATTTTATTGCCATAAATTTTCATCAACATAGTACAACATACTATTAGGTAGAGAATATCTCAAAGCATGTCTGGCCGTAATAAACTATGAAGAAAATAGAGTAACGTTATTAAATTATAAATTTTGTTTCAAATTCACCAATAAATTGGAAGAAAAGGAAAAATCAATACTTTATCGTCCCACAAATTTCGAATATGAAGCATTCGCACAGGAAATAAATAACAGTATCGTGGAAAGAAACGAATTTAGACTCGATCACTTAAATTTAGAAGAAGTAGAAAAGTTAAAGAAAATATTTCATGAATTTAGCGTCCAGTATAGGAAAGGTGAAAATTTGACCTTTATCAGTAAAATAAAGCATAACATAACAAGAAGTCAATAAACAGATTAATGAAATGATAGAACAGGGGATCATTCCAAAATCGAAATCGCCCTATTGTTCTCCAATCTCGATTGTACCTAAAGTTCCGCTTATTAATCGACTATCGTAGTTTAAATGAGAGTTACTATCGATGAAAAGTTCCCGATTACGGTAATGGATGAAATATTAGACAAACTTGGAAAATATCAATAGTTCATAACCATTGCACAGTGTTCGGTACTGTATGAAATTAGCGGCCAAACATGTTTCCACTGACTTTATCAAAGTGAATTTTTACATTACCTTTATAAAATTATATTAAGTAGTAAACAATTGTATTGTCATAAATAAACCACTTCATAACCCTCTCATTGCACTTCTAGGCTATCAAAAAATAATTTTTAGAAAGTTTTTTTTATTTTCTATATATTTATTAAAGCATCAAAACTAAATAGAAATATATAATATTTTAATAATAATTAATTTAATTATCTGGTTAGATTACGACCTATTTGAAATTTAAATCAAACCTTGCAATTTAGACGGCTCGAGGTCAATCTTACAAAAGAAGATTATTTCAAAAGGCAACACAAAAAGGTGAGCAGGTTGTCTGTATAGCTATTTCAAGAACTACCAAGTTCTATCATCAGCAGACTTTGCTAAAGAACTTCGGAATTGCAATAGCCATACCATGTCTTCAACGCTAGAATTAGTTGGGAATTACAGCAACCAAATGAAGCGAAAAAGTTGGTAAAGCCTACAACACCGAAGACCACCTTTTGTGCATACCCTTAGGCGCTATGAAAAATTAGTGTAAGAGCTTCGCCCTTACCAACTAATATCACGACCTGTTATTTCATATGCGGTATATTGTACCATATAGAAAAAGGGTTTTTTTGGAATAAAAATTCCAAAGTAACGGCGTGCCTTCCGTTAGTGTTATCTGGTTAGATTACGACCTATTTGAAATTTAAATCAAACCTTGCAATTTAGCCGGCTCGAGGTCAATCTTACAAAAGAAGATTATTTCAAAAGGCAACACAAAAAGGTGAGCAGGTTGTCTGTATAGCTATTTCAAGAACTACCAAGTTCTATCATCAGCAGACTTTGCTAAAGAACTTCGGTTACTGTAATTCCCAACTAATTCTAGCGTTGAAGACATGGTATGGCTATTGCAATTCCGAAGTTCTTTAGCAAAGTCTGCTGATAATAGAACTTGGTAGTTCTTGAAATAGCTATACAGACAACCTGCTCACCTTTTTGTGTTGCCTTTTGAAATAATCTTCTTTTGTAAGATTGACCTCGAGCCGGCTAAATTGCAAGGTTTGATTTAAATTTCAAATAGGTCGTAATCTAACCAGATAACACTAACGGAAGGCACGCCGTTACTTTGGAATTTTTATTCCAAAAAAACCCTTTTTCTATATGGTACAATATACCGCATATGAAATAACAGGTCGTGATATTAGTTTGGTAAGGGCGAAGCTCTTACACTAATTTTTCATAGCGCCTAAGGGTATGCACAAAAGGTGGTCTTCGGTGTTGTAGGCTTTACCAACTTTTTCGCTTCATTTGGTTGCTGTAATTCCCAACTAATTCTAGCGTTGAAGACATGGTATGGCTATTGCAATTCCGAAGTTCTTTAGCAAAGTCTGCTGATGATAGAACTTGGTAGTTCTTGAAATAGCTATACAGACAACCTGCTCACCTTTTGTGTTGCCTTTTGAAATAATCTTCTTTTGTAAGATTGACCTCGAGCCGGCTAAATTGCAAGGTTTGATTTAAATTTCAAATAGGTCGTAATCTAACCAGATAACACTAACGGAAGGCACGCCGTTACTTTGGAATTTTTATTCAAAAAAAACCCTTTTTCTATATGGTACAATATACCGCATATGAAATAACAGGTCGTGATATTAGTTTGGTAAGGGCGAAGCTCTTACACTAATTTTTCATAGCGCCTAAGGGTATGCACAAAAAGGTGGTCTTCGGTGTTGTAGGCTTTACCAACTTTTTCGCTTCATTTGGTTGCTGTAATTCCCAACTAATTCTAGCGTTGAAGACATGGTATGGCTATTGCAATTCCGAAGTTCTTTAGCAAAGTCTGCTGATGATAGAACTTGGTAGTTCTTGAAATAGCTATACAGACAACCTGCTCACCTTTTTGTGTTGCCTTTTGAAATAATCTTCTTTTGTAAGATTGACCTCGAGCCGGCTAAATTGCAAGGTTTGATTTACATTTCAAATAGGTCGTAATCTAACCAGATAACACTAACGGAAGGCACGCCGTTACTTTGGAATTTTTATTCCAAAAAAACCCTTTTTCTATATGGTACAATATACCGCATATGAAATAACAGGTCGTGATATTAGTTTGGTAAGGGCGAAGCTCTTACACTAATTTTTCATAGCGCCTAAGGGTATGCACAAAAAGGTGGTCTTCGGTGTTGTAGGCTTTACCAACTTTTTCGCTTCATTTGGTTGCTGTAATTCCCAACTAATTCTAGCGTTGAAGACATGGTATGGCTATTGCAATTCCGAAGTTCTTTAGCAAAGTCTGCTGATGATAGAACTTGGTAGTTCTTGAAATAGCTATACAGACAACCTGCTCACCTTTTTGTGTTGCCTTTTGAAATAATCTTCTTTTGTAAGATTGACCTCGAGCCGGCTAAATTGCAAGGTTTGATTTAAATTAATTTAATTATGAAATTACAAAAATAGTAAATAAAAGAATAATGATTTAAGCCAAAAAAATTATGGCGGACTATTCGAGTAAATCAAACACTGATTTTGGTAAAAATGTGTTTTTTTGGTTGGTAATTTTCTCTGACCAGAAAACAAAGGATCAGAGATCAAAAGCAACCTATTTATTAACTCCTGATTTGTGGCTATCCGTGAAATTTTCCTTGTATGGTTTAGTCGATCCTTCTTAACGTCCTTATTTGTTAAACCCGTTTTGTTACGAAATTCGCACTGAATAATGTGTTTCCTTTGTAGAAATTGTTGTTTATTTTCTGCGCCCCTTACTTGCCACTGTTTTATTTCGAGTCTATATGAAACGTGAAGCATATATTCAAAAAATCGAATGTAGGCATGTAATGGAGACAATCCAAATTCGTAGCGATCTGTTTGAACTTATTTTTGTAAGCAGTTGTTGATATCATTCATCTCTGCCGGCTTAGCTTGGCATATGTAGCATTTTGCAGATGAGGTTTCCGTAAGGGCATTACACACTTTGCCATCTACCATAGTTAGCATAAGAATGTGATCGACAACAAGTTTGCGGTCGGTAACTGTTTGGAATTCAGTAGGAGCCAGTTCGTGAATTTTGTTTTTAATGTAAAGTTCTTCATTTTTTGTTAAAAGAACTGATTCCTTATGAAATGGAATCCGTATAGGGCGTCAATAGCGGGTAGAGGAAGGTCGAGGGTTTTTCCATTCATCCTTTGATTTGGTAATTAATTGAAGAGGGACATATGATGTGATAAACAAATTGCTGTCTTCAGCATTATTATTTTCGAATGTTTGTTTATATTCGCTCTGCCCAGAACTGCCATCAAAGCAAGGTTAAGGTTATTTGAGCAATCACTGAGTTCATTAATAACCTCACTCTGCAATTCTAAAATCCGAGATGCAGTGTGGTCCAATAATTTTTGCAATTCAACTTCAGCAACAGATTCTGAAACTGTTATTTCCTCCGGATAGCTCTTCTGTTTTTCCTTCAAAATACTATCATAACAGGGTAAGAAGTTAATATCCAGTTTATTATTAACAAAGCTTCTAATAAGCAGATACTGATGTTTTGTTAAATTTGCATCAGTTATGAGTGATATTGCTTCACGTCTTTGCAGGAAAGTTCGATGAATTCGGTTGTCTACAAGCATTTCGGTTGTTTACAGCATTTTGCTGTAACGGTGATGATTGCAGATTTAATAATATTAATTGATTTTGAGCAAACCAATCCGCATTTTTTTCGACAACTTTATATTTTATTCTGTAACTTTTAGTCCACATTTCTCCAAACTTTTTAAAGATATAATCCAGTCTTGACACCACACTATTGCCACTGAATTCATAACCATCAGATTCAAATGTATGTTACAGGTTTCCAAATACTTGTTGAGCTTTATCAGCAAATGAACCTTTTTCCAAACACCACATATCAAAAATATATATGCGTGGGAGCTGACATTGATAAGATGTTCCTGTAAATACATATGTATGTATGTATGTATAAATTAAACGAATGCTTGATTAAAATTAAGAAAATAAAAATATTAAACCCAAGAACAATTAAATATGACAATCAAAACAAAAACAAAATACACACTTAAGAAAGTGGAGTGTGAATACGAAGACAACACAAGAGAATAACACAGATAACAACAACACAGTAGTAAACGCGTACAGAGACAATACAATAGAATAATACGAATAATACAGAAAGTTGGAAAAAGTAGCAGCTGAAAAAAAGAACATAAACTAAGAAAATAATGAATAAAAAAAAGCAAACAAGATTTTTTTGACGGTGAGACGGGGATCACAACTTTTTCTTTAATTAAAGTCACAAAACATTGTAAAATACACCTTTCACACAGGTCACTTATAAAAAGTAAGTTATAAAACATTAGGTCAATATAATTTTACACAAAAATCTTTAAATATATACTATTAACCTTTTTTTTTCAATATTCATTATTAAATTTGGCGATTTAGCGCAATTATATATTAAATATTAATTTTTTCCCTCAGATCTAACTTTTAAGCTCCGTTCACTGCACAGCTTGCGTGTTTTTTCCACTCTTTTCAAGCTGTTCTTAGCGCGTACCAACAAAATAATTCTCCAATTGTTTTGTTGTTTTATTTTGAATTAGTTTTCATACACAGAGTTGCAAATTTAAGTTTTTTTTTTTTTATTTTTGGCCTATGAAACCGACCACTGTGCATTGACCTCGCCAAAGGATTCCATCAAATCTAAATGGATCCTAAATCAATCGAAAAACCCACATTCTCCACAAAACATGGGCATTACAAGTACACACGAATGCCATTTAGGCTAAAAATTGCAACAGCAACATTCCAAAGATGTATGAACAATTTCCTAGAAGATCTAATCTATAAAGACTGTTTTGTCTATTCAGGCGATATAATTGTTTATTCCATCTCATTAGAAAAACATTTGGCATCACTAAGAGGAGTCTTTGCTAAATTGCGCAAGAAACTTACTATATTCAAGACAATAAAATTTATGCAAAATCAACCAAAAAAACAAGAAATAAATAAATATGTAATTGGCATTATTACACAAAAAACTAGCAGAATGCAAATGCTGTGCTATGCAGTTAAATGAAATAGTAAACACATGACAAGATTATACCCAAAACATTTAGGTAAGCAACAATGTAACGAAACTAGAACCAATCTCTACACTAATCATTTCCGAAAAACTACTTATAACCAAATATTCAACATCATAAATACCATCATAAATTACACTAAAAAGTTTAACCCTATATCTTATCTATCAATTTAATAAAAAAAAATAATTATTACACAAATTAAGAATGAAACTTTTGTACAATCAAGTGACTCAGCATTTGACAGTCCCGTTTTATATGAACTGTCACCACCCCAGAAATTTTACTTGCAACACCGCAAGCACTTCCAAATCTATACCCTGTATTTCCTGACTGAGCACAGGTTATTTTCTACGTGTTGGGGGGAGTAATATATCCGCCTCTCCATCCACCAACACCACTTAATTTCCCACTCCGTTCACCCACATAGCTTCACCCCTCTTTAGTCTACAAAACGGATGTTTACTTCAACCGAGACTAAACAAAACTTTATAAACAAATCTGTCCCCAAAAAATTTTTCAAGCGGGAGATCGCTTAGTAGGCGAAATCAATAAGCCAATCAAATTCAAGAGCTTTCTAACCGAACTTTAAACATATTTGTATGAAAAATCATAAGTTAGTTCTTAAGACGCTAAATGTTCGTTTTTGAGTCTCACCAAATCATCGTTATTGTAATTAAAATAAGAAATGGATTCATTCTATACACATACATATATGCATCAAAAATGGTGTAATGTTGCACTTGAAGGAAAGTGTTCCCAGTGTTTTCCCCGACGCAAATATAACACTATTCAATACCCGAAACAATGTTTACTTTCTCAGCCTTCCTGACTGCTTCCACACACATTGGCTGTCATACTCCAGGTTCATGGACACCCATGGGTGTATCCGACGAACGTACGTTCACAAACAAACTTGTATAGGATGCAACAAAAATATTAATGTATTTGTAGAAGAGAAATTTCGTTTCGACTTTCTCAAATATAATTCGAATTGACCTAGGCCCATCAATGTGAATTCATTATTAGGTAACACTGTACTTAATTATTCTTTTTACGAAAAATATCAATTTCTCAATCAAAAATTACAGATATTAAAAAAAAAATAAAATTTTTCCTTCAATACCGCTTATACCAAAGCAATATAACCTGTTTCTTAAGTATCGTATATATAAGTATACTGTATGTATATATCCTAACGTCTTTATCATATGTAATCTTACGTCATTCCATTTTCCATTTTAGTCTAATCTCTAATTATGGATAAAACGACCTACACTCGAAGGGGTAAAGTACTATAGATATTTTTAGGAGTTATTCATCATAAAGAGGCATGCAAAGCATTTAGATAAGATTCTCATATACAACCAAACGGAATTCCACTCACGTACCCATCTTACTAGGAAAATAAATTATTAAGCTTAAGCAATCATAATTAAATGCATTATAATTTCCTTTTTTTTTTTTTGCATGTTTTATTTTTAACAAAATATATACAAACAGACTTTAAGCTGCTTGTCTTGTATAACTAAACATTTCGAAATTCAAATTTTTCGGACTTGAGAAACAATAGAACTTAAGGTAAATTAAACTATACAATAAGAAGGCCTAAAACTAGTAGTATAAAAAGAAAGCTTACTAAAAATATGTTATTAACTATATTATAGAAGGTACTAAATAAAAAAAATTATCAAAGGAATGACAAAATCAAATCAAATTAATTTTGTTTTTGCTATTTGATTTAAATATTCTTCTTGTTCTCATTTTTTTTTTTTTTTTAATTGTTAGGGTTATTTTAAAATTTCAAGCTGCACACTAGACTACTTATTACTTCTCAATTCAATCATTATTTACTGCACATTACATTATCAATTGACTACCATCACCCCAAAGCTTGGAAAAACTTCGTTTGAGGGTCGCCGAATTGATACTGCTTAACACACTAGGCACTTACCCCATACTTAAGTCGCTGAAAGGCCTTTCATCGATGTTCTGTAGGGGGTGTTTTTTCTTATGATTTTTTTTTGAGGTGATTTCTCTTACTTTTGTTTTTACAATTACTCGAATTACCGTTACACTTAACTTGAACATGACTTTAAATTGATTTCATATTTTAATTAGGGCCCAGATAAAAGATCAGACAGAAAGATGACATACTTTCACTTAAACAATTTTAGGCAACAAAACCTGGCTTTTCTCAAAAATAAATATTCTGGAAGTTTTCGAGGTGGTTCGAGGTGGAGTAATTGCGCGCAATCTTGTGGCAGCAAACAGCATCAAATATGTAGCATCCAAAATTTGGCTTAAAACCAAGCTTTATCTGAGTCAGCAGCAGGCAGGATGGCATTGAAAGCTGTAGGTTCACCGTAGACTAAGGCACTCTTCGGGATATGTAAGACACTTTTAGCCGCACCCTAAGCCCCAACACAAAATCGTTGTGGCGCTGCCGGTGTTTTGTTGCAGTGTTGTATGAATGTCTATATGGCCAATTCCGGAATGCAAAGCCAACCAAAGTTTAGCTGCACGTACTCCGGCACCAGAAAATGGTTTTTGAAAACTCCAGTTTTCCAAAAAATAATCCTCACAAACGAAGACAACCATAAAAAGTGAACAAAAAGTGGAATGTTTCCAATCTGCTATATAGAATAAGATGCAGATGGCGGCGGAGTAAAAATTGAATTAACCTACATATGTACTTGCTAGAATCTATCACTAAATTTTAGGACACCGTTTTTTTCACAACTTTTCTCCTCCGTGTTAAAATAAAATGAGCCTTAGCGTTAAAATAAAAAGCCCGTGAACACAACAAAAAAAACATATTTATTGATTGATCGATATCCCATTATAATTCATTTAACGTTTGATCGTTGCTAGTATTTTTTATATCCTTGCACTGTGGGCGATTTTTCATAATGGGCGGCAGAAAGTCATAAAATTTATGGGGAAATATTAAGAAAATATTATTTTTTATTAATAGTATACACTTCAGTTAGCTGAAAAACAATTTTTTTTTATCGGGTGGTTATATAAATTGGCGCGAAAGAAAGTGCTGTTGAAAGTGCTTAAATTATTATTGGTTTCGTTTAAATCAATAAGTGTAATATGGATAGCAAAGCTCAAGGTATTTAGAATCTTTTATTTACGATAAATGTGTATAAATGTTACTGGTGTTTTTAATATCCAGTGTTATTGTTGATTCTATTTTTAGCAAAAATCTAACAATTTTAATTGTGTTCCGTGGAAAAGTGCATATCAAAACATGGAACTAAAAATGGCAAGTTACTAAAGAATGTTTCTAGTTTATTGTAGTAATCATTTTTTTTTTTTTTTTTGCTCCTTTTTGTTTCTTTAAAAATTGCACTTCCTTTACGTTCAACAACAACACGCTTGTTGATATTTGTGGAAGAACAACAATCGCAATGATTATGCTTTCACAGCGTACATAATGCAAGTTAATGCAAAAGTGACTAATTTTGAATATTACATAAAACGATACTTGCGCAAATACAATCGAAATCTTGGGCGATTCAAGTCAATTCACACAGAATGCATTGCAAAATGTATGGAAATAAAAATTGATGTGGAGGATACTACATACTAAGCCATCACCATCGAAGATGGGTCGTCCAAAAGTAGGATATGCCGAGGCCGGGCCTAGACTACAAAGGCAAATGACATCATAAGTTGCCGTTCAAAATGATTGCTATACTGCCTTACTTTCGCATGCCGCGTAAGTAATGAAAATAAATTGGATGGCGTATTGCGAAATGTAATGACTGAGGAAAATGTTGTAAATCCCGAAATAACAAATCAAGCGGGAACAGATCGCATTTCTAATATTGAAGCATTAGCTTTTTTATTGGAGAATAAATTCACAAAGCAGCAATGTATCAGTTTTACACAATTCAACAAGGCCCACGGCTGCAATATATGTCCCGGGTACGACTTAATAAGAGCTACAAAATTGCAATGCAGACCGTTAGGAATTAGTATTTCCGAAACTGTGGCAAAGGTTTCTCTGCAGGATTTGCTAAACCACACAGCTGAACGAATATTGACCTTACAAAATGATGTTTCAGAGAAAATGGAAAATGTAACAGACTGCACCTTTATTTTTAGCTATGGGTTTGATGGATCGACGGGTCAAAGTTCATATAAACAAAAATTTGATTCAGATGAAACTGATTTCTTAGATCAATCGCTGTTTGTATCCACTGACATACCAATACGTCTAATTGATTCTTTAAATCGCGTAATATAGTTAAAAAGAAGCCCACAGTCAGTAAGGTTTTGCAGGCCTTTAAAAATTTAAAACGCGAAAGAGAGCTCCGCAAAAATCTTATGCGAAAAGGGAAATTTAGATATGCAAGTAGCGATATTAAAAAAGTTCAAATGGCAACCTAAAAATATTTCTGTGGATTTTAAGACATATATGTCATTAATTGATGGAAAGGTATTAAACATCATAACTGGTACAAATTCCAATCAATGTTGCCCAATCTATGCCGTAAATCCCAAAAGACGTATCGAAATCACAGATTTTAATTCTGAAACGTTTCGACCTCATTCTGGCTCTTTAAAATATGGCGTAAGTCCATTACATGCATGGATTCGATTTATGGAATTCGTCTTGAATATATCGTACTGTATGGATTTAAAGACCTGGCACATCAAAGGCGATGATAAAAATAAAATGATGATGACAGAAGGAAACTCAGCAAACAGTATGGAAGGTAATGGGTTTGCATATTAGCATACCGAAACAGAACGGAAGTGGTAACAGCAATGATGGTAACACGGCGAGACGAATCTTTGCAAATACAAAACTGTTTGCATCCATAACATTGTTTAATGAGGTCATTTTGAATAATTTTTACTATATATTAATAGCAATATCGTGTGAATTCTCAATCAAACCAAAAACGTACCGACAATTTTGTAAAGACACTTTTAATATATATATGAAAACATATCCGTGGTATCCAAAATCTCGAACTGTACATAAAATATTAGTTCACGGAGCAAACATTATAAATTTGCGATAGTTCCAGTTGTATGTTTTGGTGAAAATGCATCAGAAGCTCGTAACTAACATTATAAAATGGACCGACGTTCTCATGCCAGAAAAAATTCTAGATTAAGTAATATGGCTGACGTTTTTAATAGAGCCATGGACTCAACTGATCCATAAAAATCAAACTACTATATAAATAAGAGGCAGCAAAATTTGAAAAAGAAGCCACTTCCAATAGAAGTTATAAACCTTTTGGAGAATCCAACTTCAGAGCTGAGTCGTACAATTTTTTAAATGATGAAGACACCGAATCAGACAACGAAAGCGATGACAAACAAGAGAATTCTTTTGTTTTGGATGAAAAAGGTTAACTTAGCTTTTTTTTTTTTAAGTTTGGAATATTGTTAAAACATGGTAAAATATTATTTTTTCTATTTTTATGCTATATAAACAATATATATAATATTCAAATAGCCATGTCCGTCGGTCTGTCCGTCCGTCTGGATCAACGCAAACTCCTCCTAGACCGTAAGAGCTACCGATCTGGAATTTTGCATGAAGGCTTGTATATAGGCTTGTGCACAGGTTGTATATCTCGGACTCTGCCGTATCGGATCATTATATCATACAGCTTCCATACAAAAGGCAAAGTTATTTGTTGTTTTCTGAGCTATTGTCGTGAAATTTAATATTGGTTATTACACCTATAATCAACTGTGCCAAATTTAATCAAGATCAGGTGATTATATTGTATAGCTCCCAAAGGAATTATCGGTCGAAAACAGTGACTTTTGTTAATAACTTCGTTATTTCCTATGTTGAGATTGTGGGCCGTTATTTCGCAAACATTACTCTTGTTAGATACAACGTTTTTTCACTTTGACGGCTATAAGTAAGAAAAGAGTAACAAACAACCTGCAAGGGTATACAAACTTCGGCGCGGTCGAAGTTAGCCCCGGCCCTCTGTTTTTTTGTTAATCTTCCCTTCTCTATAACCGTCACAAAAGAATTTAATATAAATAGTCTGATGTTTGTGTTTGCTTTGTACGCTTGTATTTTATCGTTTGTTTAAATGTTTGTTAGATGTCTATTTAATAAGGATTTCCGAATTTTATTAAATATGGCACGGAATATTAATATACCCTTTTTCGAAAGGTAAAATCTATCACAAGCAATTTTTATCAGCTCCGAGATGGTAAATTTTCCCCTCGAAAAGATATATCAAAGTGTTGAAAACATGAATATGATAGGATTGCTAATATTTGTGGCGGCTACTTTCAGAATTACTAGGATCAGTGTTGCCCAATATACAAGTTAGCACACTCATCCTCACACGAGGCCTCTTTCTCCTCCTCTCATACAACAAGCCCCCCTTGGGCGCCTTTTCCCTTACAAACCAGACCATGCCCCGCACCCCGGCCTCTTACATTACAAAGGGACTCGATCAGCACACTTTACCAGCAACGCCTGAACGAGTATTGGGTAAAATACCCTCCCTCGATCTAAGTAATATTAACCCTTGACCACACACACACTCCCATACATTCTAGGTACACTAACAGACCTCACACACACGCGTATGATCTAAGTGCATCGCGACCTATTTCACTTGTCACTTTTAGTCAACTAAGCAACCCACATCTTTCATTTCCTGTAAACACTTAACACACTTAGCCAAGTAAGCAACTTATATTTCCTAGTATTTATGCGACCCAAGCAGATATGTGACCCAAGACGACCCACGTTGGGTCACACTAGACACTTCATTTCCCTTTTCTAGCATAAGCACTTTGGTATCACTAGTCAATCCATTCTTTGAATATTGCCGATATGCAGAATTCGCCGGAAGATGCGACCCACTTTAGACACGATCCGAACGCCGCTGCCGACGGCATAACGCCGCGGCCAGCGCCCCTGGGGCACCTCGGGGTATATTTAAAGGACCACGCTCCACAGAGCAGGCAGTCTTAGTTTAGACCTAGAACTAGTTACATCAAGTACTATTGAATAAAACAAACCTTATAACGTTCTAATCATGTGTTGTGTTGTGTTTCACCACGGAAAACCAGAGTTCCCAAGTCCAATCCTTATTCCAAATGAAAGATATGGTAAGAATCCACGAATAAAGGACATGAGAACTCCTAACTGGCGCCCGAGCAGGGACCCGTAATTTTTCTAGAAGCCATAATGGCGTTACTCACCCGTTAGAGGGAATCTAGGAATATTACGGGGAGGCCAAGCCCCTCCTTCTCGACAAGAAGCCCTTCTTTTCATAAGCCCTTCTTTTCATAAGGAGCTGCTGAAAAAAATTCATATGTTTACATTTGGTTGAAAACCCAAGCCATTCTTTTCATAAGGAGCTGCTAAAAAAATTTGGTTGAAAACCCAAGCCCTTCTTCTGAGCAAGGAGCTGCGAAAATACGAACCAACTATATCCCCAATGAAAAAGTCAATACAACCTCTTATTTTTTGATTCTGTTTATTAATCATGTTGGGTTTTCAAATTATCTTGGCCGTCTGCGGGCAGGAGTGGGATGCCTCCATTTGATTATACCCCTCACATTGGGACACCCAGCTCGCCTTCTATTTTCCTCATAACGAAAAACTGACTCCAAAGATCGTCTCTTCAACCTGGTTACAGTGATGATATTGTGAGTATCACGTATTGCAAAATGTGTTACACTAGGGGTGAGATTCACAACCAAGTACACACATACACACTTTAGAAGTTACCCACTCATAAAAACAAGTATCGCGTCCTACAAAAAGGGATATAGAACTATTTAAAAATTGAAAACAGTTGCTGTAAACAAAACTGAAATGAGTGACAACGAAAACTTGGGCATTACACTGCAGGAAGCTGCCAGTGCCATAGCCGAAAGGGACGCTGAAATTGATAGACTTCGGGAGCTCATCAATGAATTGGCCGAACGGGATGCTCAACTCGAGCAATTGGTAGCCGCAGGAGATGCCGTGTACGTCACAACTGACAGTAATACCATTGTGAATACGCCACCAGTAGTCACCCCTGTGACCCATAACGAACCTGGATCCCGATCCGAGTGAACCGACCAAACCGGAATACTCAATTTAAACAATTTGAATGGCAATGGATTGGCGTCCTATTCCGGAGGTCATGCCGAACTCGGCCGATGGATTAACTCGATTGAGGAAGTTTTGGCTGAAATCGCGACAAATGAACACCAAACCGCGTATAAAATGATGGTAAGGCGTGTGCGGCTGAAATTGAAAGCGAAGCCGCTGATATACACTACGAAGAAGAGGGGGACACCACGTCATGGGAAGCTATTAAACGTGTGCTGAGAAATCATTTCTCCGATCAACGCCCCCCGGAGGCCATCCTGTCTGCCATGCGGAACCTGCAACAAGAACGCGACACAGTAGAAGCCTATTACGTAAAATTTCGAGCACTGCACAGGTTATACGCAGAGAAAATTAAGGAAGGTCCTCTCTCACCGGAAGTAAAGGAATCCACACTCCAACAACAAGAAATAAACAGCTCGTGCGAATTTGTTCGCAACATAAACCGAGAGCTAAGGAAACATCTCATGGACTTCGTCCCATCGACATTAAACGCCGCATACCGTGCAGCTTTAGGCGTTGTCAGACAGATTCATGAGCTCCGGCTCGATACGCCCAGGTCAAGCAGCAGCCAGGGGAATGATCATCGGGCCCCACTCTCAGATACAAACTATAGAAACAACGATAACCCTTTTAAGGGAAATTACAAGTCTGGTAAAGATTACAATAGTAACAACTACAAAGGAAAGAATTCCTATAAGAAAAGCAATTGGGACCGTAATTATGGCCGGAACAACGGTCATCACCACGGAGGGAATAGAACCGATCAGAAAAAATCAGTAGATCGTGGGCATAACCAAAGGCAGGCCCTGAACCATTTGACCATGGAAGGATCGGATGCCTCAGAAGACACGAAGGGCGAACCAAGACAACTGGATGACCGACGAAGCCCCAAAAAGGGTGAAAATTTTATGAGCCCAGCCGAACCGGAGAACCATACTTAAAGTACGCTACCAAAGATGGGGAATGTCTCACTTTCCTCATCGATACTGGGGCCGCCGCCAATTACATCCAGGAGCGGCACGCCCCCCACGGCCAACTGTTGCCACGACCCTTGTATACCGCTTCCGTCGGAGGAAGCATGAAAATAACGCATTATGTGAAAGGGAAAATTTTTAAACCTTTCGGGAATGATGCAACTGTCACCTTCTATGTCCTGCCCAGCCTGATCGATTTTGACGGAATCATTGGCGACGATACACTGCGGGAGGTTCGAGCCGTATTGGACCGCTCCACCAACCACCTGACTATGGGACACGGCGTAAAACTCCCACTCAAGATGATGAGCTCAACCGCCATGAACATGATGACCGCCCCAAAATTATATACACCCCAGCTTGAGGAAATAATCCATTCCTTCAACCACATTTTTGGGCCCTTAGTTGAGTCAGAAACCGTGGCAACTGAAGTAAGGGCTAAAATACGCACGATCGACCAAGAACCTGTCTACACACATACCTACCCATTCCCAGCGCCGATGATGGGGGAGGTTAAGAGGCAAATCAACGAATTGCTGGAGAACGAAATCATCAGGCTCTCAAAAAGCCCTTATAATTCTCCCGTGTGGGTAGTGCCCAAGAAAACAAAAACCAAACGGCGAGAAACAATACAGACTGGTAATTGATTTCAAGAAATTGAACACTGTCACCATCGCCGACCGGTACCCCATTCTCGACATTAACTCAACATCGGCCAGCCTGGGTAAAGATAAATTCTTTACCACTCTGGATTTGACTTCGGGATTTCTTCAAGTTCGGATGCGAGAGAAGGACATACCGAAAACCGCCTTCTCCGTCTTGAAGGGTAAATATGAATTCCTGAGACTTCCATTTGGATTAAAAAACGCCCCTGCCATATTTCAACGAGTGATAGACGATGTCCCTCGGGACCTCATCGGAGTATGTTGTTACGTGTACATTGACGACATTATAATATTCAGCAGGAGCGAAGCGGAACATATGGTCGATATTCGGAAAGTCTTCGAAAAAGTTTCAGAAGCGAACCTTCGGGTTAACCTGGAGAAAACAACCTTCATGAAAACCGAGGTAAATTTCCTGGGATACACGGTGTCGAGTGAAGGGATACGCACCGACTACTACTTCAGCAGCCTTCATCGCAGTGAAGCCTCCAACCAACCTAAAGGAGCTCAAGAGCTTCTTGGGAATGGCATCATATTACAGGAAATTCATCCGAGATTGCGCCAAGGTAGCCAAACCTCTCACTAACCTCACAATCAAGGAAGGTGCAAATCACCTTGGAGGAAAACGAATTGAAAGCCTTCGAGGATCTTAAAACACTGCTAGTTTCATCTGAAGTCCTAGCCTTCCCGGATTTCAGCAAGCCGTTTAACCTCGCGACCGACGCATTCAAGGCACTTGGAGGTGTCCTGTCCCAGTTACAGAATGAAAAGGATTGACCAATCTCCTTTATTTCTCGTGGACTATCACGAACGGAACAGAATTACGCAACCAACGAAAAACGAAAGCTAGCCATCCTATGGGGACTGGAGACATTGCGCTCATATTTATGGAGCCGAGGAAATCAGGACATACACCGATCACCAACCATTAACCTTTGCCCTGGGAAACCGCAACTCAAACGCCAAACTAAAACGATGGAAGTCCCGGATCGAGCAATATAATTGCAAGTTGTACTATAAGCCGGGAAAAGCAAATGAAGTGGCCGATGCCTTGTCCCGCATTACCTCGCATCTAAACCCCCTTCAGGCTAACACAATCGGCTGGACAGACACTTCGCCTTCCACTGGACAGACACTTCCATCGTACCATACCCTGGATTCCAGCGACATATGGTACATTTAGATCTGACCAGAGACATTGCTCTATTTAGAACTTCTCTCGAAGGAGCACTTTCTAAAACTCATCTAAATGGAATCAAGGTCCCGGAAATCGCCATTCCCGACATACAATCCATAATCTGGGAATATTTCAACGGCTATAAAATTCGCCTAGCACAAATCGTGGAGGATATAACTTCAGAGGATCAAATCCAGGACATAATCCAAAAGGAACTACCTGGAGAACAAACAGCAAATTCTCTCGAGGTATTATTTCCCAAAAAGGACGCCCAAAACCAGGAGTTATGTGTCAAAATGCACCATATGTGGAACACAAAAATACAACCGTCGACCAAAGAAACTTCACCTGCAGCCGACACCAATACCTTGCATGCCATGCGAAATTCTACACATCGACCTCTTCGTAATTAAAAAATTATGGTTTTTGTCCTGCATTGACAAATTCTCAAAATACGCAATGTTGTTCTCTTTCGAGAACAGATCGTCTATACACCTCAAAGAAAAACTTATGGACGTTCTAGCATATTTCTCGGAGCCTAAACTAATAGTAATGGACAACGAGCGAGGATTGTTATGTCCCATCATCCTCAATCATCTGCACGAACTACAAATCGAGATTTACAGGACCCCTTCGTAAAAAAGTGAGGTAAATGGACAGGTATAGCGATTCCACTCAACGTTCTTAGAAAAATACCGATGTTTACGTATGGAGCACACGAAGTTGAGCGCTGCGCAGTTGGCAAAGTTGGCGGTCACAAGATATAATTAATCCATACACTCCGTAACTAAAAGGAAACCCGTCGACCTTTTTTTAATCGAACTGCGGCACAAGGCATGGACGAAATCACTAATCCTAAGGAAACACTCCTGGAAAACGTTAGAGGATTGCTCGAGCATCAGCAAGCAATTACAAATAGGGCCAAGAATCTAAAAAGGGACAACTCTTTGTCATATGAGGCTGAACAAGAGATTCTCGTAGCCAACAAACAAATTAAAGGAAAACACGCAAAAAGATTTTTTTCAGGAAAAAGTTGCTCAAGACAATAGTGTTACGGTAATCACACAAACAGGGAAGAAGATACACAAGTCACACATTAAGTAGGAATACACCTGTACACATAGCACCTAAACAACTAGAAGTTAAGTTAAATTTAATATCACACTAAGAACACCCTTCTACTTCCAATACAAGCCCCCTCATTTTGTGTCTCTCATCGGTGGAGGGCTACCAAGTTTTTAAATACGAATCCCCAATCGTAACGTTACAGCAAGGGAAAGGATGGAGAATAGAAGGACACACAAACTTGACTCTTTTGCCGGCCTTGCGGAGAATCTATCACTGGCTCTGGATCAATACCCATCATGCGACCTGAAAACACTGGCCTCTCTCAAAATTAAAGACTTAAACACAAAAATTGAGGAACTCACGGCCTCCAACAGGAGGTCTAGGCGATCACTCAAATGGTTAGGTTCGGCTTGGAAATGGGTAGCAGGATCGCCAGATGCAGCTGACTGGGACCAGATTTTACAATCCCATGATTCCCTTATTAGGGAGAATAACCAGCAGTTTACCATAAACCAACAATTCTTGTCCAGTATCCAAGAAGCTTTCGACAAAATAAATGAATTGGCAGGAGCCCTGAAAACGATCAACAAGGACACGATTCCGAATTATCCATTCTACTAAATAAGATCTTATTGCTCGAACGTAAGCTGGACGAGATTGTGCGAGCATGCCAACTCGCTAAGGTCGGTGTGATAAACTCAAACCTGCTCGACATAGATGAGCTGCAGGATATCATCAAAACGACACCAAGTCTGCCTTATAACAACATCATAGAGGCCATTGAATTCGCTCAACCAACCATCTTCGTGAACGGTACTTTGCTCCTATACAACATAGCAATGCCACGGGTGCTACAAAAGGAATATTCGGTTCAGATTATCAGGCCAACTATAACGAACCACCAACAACTTGACATCCCCTCGGGATAAATTCTGGTAGGACCACGAGACACCTTCATTATATCATGAAACTGCCAAACCATGGGCAACATCATTATATGCAAGGAATCGGACCTCACCCACCTGGATGAGGACTCTTGCCTGCCAAGACTAATAAAGGGAGGCACCGCAAAATGCCACTCAATAACCAACACGGCGAGCCCCATCGAGTTGCTGGAAGATGGCACTATATTCACGACCAACTATAAAGGAAAGATGACGAATGGCGTTGTAGAATCAGACCTAAACGGTACCTTCGTCATTCAATTCTCAAACGAATCAGTGACAATTGGTTATAAAACTTTCAAAAGCCAGTCGATCACAAGAATGGTGGCAATACCTTCCACTTTGACAGAAGTCATAAACGAAGGGCACAGGTTAAACGTGGAAAACGTTCACAATTTACATATAAACAATTTACGCCGCCTGGATACTCTAACAAAAGAGACCACCATCACGGCCAGTTGCGCGACATTAATCTTTGTACTCCTTGCCTTCTCTATAGGTTGGATTCTGAAGAAGGTGCTCCCAAAAACAAAAACACCACCCTCTCCCAGGATCACCACCGATAAGAACAAAGGATCTCCGGGACGTCGATTTTTGAGGGGGGAGGAGTTAGCACACTCATCCTCACACGAGGCCTCTTTCTCCTCCTCTCATACAACAAGCACGCCTGGGGCGCCTTTTCCCTTACAAACCAGACCATGCCCCGCACCCCGACCTCTTACATTACAAAGGGACTCGATCAGCACACTTTACCAGCAACGCCTGAACGAGTATTGGGTAAAATACCCTCCCTCGATCTAAGTAATATTAACCCTTGACCACACACACACTCCCATACATTCTAGGTACACTAACAGACCTCACACACACGCGTATGATCTAAGTGCATCGCGACCTATTTCACTTGTCACTTTTAGTCAACTAAGCAACCCACATCTTTCATTTCCTGTAAACACTTAACACACTTAGCCAAGTAAGCAACTTATATTTCCTAGTATTTATGCGACCCAAGCAGATATGTGACCCAAGACGACCCACGTTGGGTCACACTAGACACTTCATTTCCCTTTTCTAGCATAAGCACTTTGGTATCACTAGTCAATCCATTCTTTGAATATTGCCGATATGCAGAATTCGCCGGAAGATGCGACCCACTTTAGACACGATCCGAACGCCGCTGCCGACGGCATAACGCCGCGGCCAGCGCCCATGGGGCACCTCGGGGTATATTTAAAGGACCACGCTCCACAGAGCAGGCAGTCTTAGTTTAGACCTAGAACTAGTTACATCAAGTACTATTGAATAAAACAAACCTTATAACGCTCCAATCATGTGTTGTGTTGTGTTTCACCACGGAAAACCAGAGTTCCCAAGTCTAATCCTTATTCCCAAGGAAAGATATGGTAAGTATCCACCAATAAAGGACAAGAGAACTCCTAACTTACATATGTATGTAGATCAGATTATGATACCACAACACTAAAAAAATGTGATGTTAGTAGTATTGACGAGTCGAGTGTGGCTCAGTGTTGGGTTGGGTAGGAGCGATTACAATAGCTATGATGCCAGCAGCCCATTAAATATTTGCTCGAAATCAGCATACATACACAGACGCAACGCTACATAAACTGTGTGTGCTTGCGTACCGATCATTGACGTATCTACATCTACACATACAATTGATAGGCAAAGGGCATGGGGAAAGAAGAGGAAATTGGATACCCAAATTTAAGTATGCCAAATTTGATTGCGGGGGCGGAAAGCAGCTTGGCAAAACCTTTACAAATTTACCAACCAAATATGGTGCAATACATACACAATACATACTAAATATGGTGTCTCTAGCTGAAATAGTTTTTGAGAAAAAGGTTTTTTCTTAATTTGCGGGGGCGGAAAAGGGCGTCGCAAAAATTTGAAATTAACTCGATCACTTTATATACTATACTAGTCTACATACCAAATTTTGTGGCTCTATCTCTTATAGTCCCCGAGATCTAGTCGTTTATATGGACGGACGGACGGGCAGACGGACACGTCTAGATCGACTCGGCTGATGATGCTGATCAAATATATTGTAATGACCAGAGCCACTTTGGTAAAATAATTAAGAAAGGAAGAAGTCAGTGTCGTTTGGAGGTAACATTCAGATTGATTTTTATTCAGAAAAATATTCTTTTGCTTAACCTATGTTTACATATGTATGTATATATTCTTATGCTGCGACTTATGCAACAGCTACATACAAAAGAGGGAGAGATTGTCAGTACATACAAATGTACATATTTACATATAATTTGGAGCGCTTGCATCAAAGTGCTTGGTCAGCGTTCACACGCTGGCTTGACTGTAGCTCATGTTACGCTTGTGCATCATTGTTTATGTGACTATATGTACATATGTATGTATGTGTATATATTAACATGCTAAGATACATCAATGTATTCATGTACATATATAGATAAACATATACAAGTCCACACTTATATTTTATGGCGTACACATTGCATTGTGTATACTTGCAACAAAGTGTTACAAGTTGAGCTCTTTGTATTAATTAATATGAATATTGTCGTAGCTTATTAGTATGGTAGTAAGATGCCTCAAACAAGATCGGTATATCTAGTATTTTAGGTTTCAATGTATTTCAATGTATTCTCAGTTTAGCAAGATACGACCACACTTGAAAAAAAGACCACGCCGACAATAAGAACATTGTAAAATATACTGTTAAGAAAATATCCAAAATAAAGTTAATAAGCGTCTCAAAATATAAATAACATAGTGTTCCTTCGAGCCGGATAGCTTTAAAAGCAATCAGCGATAGAAATACAGTCCATAATCAAAAATGTGGCAGTGGAGCAAACACCAGTTTGGCCGCATTGATTTGTTGGAATCGCAAACACTACGAGATGTACATTTTGCAAATTCGTATGTTCAAAGGCTTAAATTATAACAATGTTAAAAAGGCAGAGCATGAGCAGGCAATATCAAAGGATCTGGGCGAAAACGCTTTACTACATGCTGTGAGTTTCTTGACGTCGGCGACGGTGTGAAAGAGACAAAAAGTGGTTTGGCGAAAAAATTGTTGACGCCATATCATTTGTCAGCACCGAAGACTCTGATGGGTAAAATTCTACTGTTCTGGAGCACCGACTAGTTATACTGAAACAAATTCAAAATGTGGATACAGCATACGTGGATGTCAAGCGTAAAGTTCGGAAAGGAGACAAAGCTTATAAACAACAAATGGATACTATCAGAGGAAGATAACAAACCAACCGCAAACTCAGAGATAGACTTAACTAGTGTGTACAATGAAGTACTTATAGTTCAAAGGGAACTAGAACTTTTTCAAGGTTGAGAAGAAGCACTGGTTAGTAAGAAAAATGATCTGAAAGCCAAAGACGCACTAACAGATTGTTCTTCCCGCATGTCCGAACGATCTGAAACATCTGTTCGAAATGAGCGAACTTCAGTGTGGGTTCTTTCGCGATCTGGAAAACGCCAGAATAATTTGGATGAAACCAATAATCCGAGCATCGCAACAAGAGCCATGCTGGCGCGGCAGAGCCTAATCAGTAAACATCTGGAGTTCGATGGTTCATCAGGGTTGAACTGGACACACTTTATCCATGAGTTCAATGTTACGAGATGTTCAACGACTATCAAGAGCTCTAAAGGGAGTGGCTAAGAAAAAAGTTTCTTTGCTACTAATCTCTGCAAAAGATCCGGGAAAAGTCCTGTCGGTCTTAGTTAAAGCATATGGGGGAGCCGAAAATTTTGCTCTAAAGTTGATGTCAAGAGCGTGCCAAGTAAAACCGACAATTTCGAAGAATTCAATAATACTGTTCAAAACATAAGTTCTACTTTGGAATACACTGATAACCGGTTAATACACAAAGTCTGCTGATGATAAAACTTGCTGGTTCTTGAAATAGCTATACAGACAACCTGCTCACCTTATTGTGCTGCCTATGATTTGAAATCTTATAAATTAGTAAAATTTATTGACCTGAACTTGTGAACCTTTTTTAAGTTAATGTTAACTTGTAAAACCCAGGTCGAAAGAAATTTAGAGAAACACAGCTAACTTAAAATTGTTTGTAACTTACAATTACGATATAACTCCGACTTAATAAAAATAAAATATATGTTTTTCAGTGATAGCATATTGAAAAAAAATTGATCTTGATCAGGACGATCTAATCAGCCTAAGAACCGGAACGCCTTTTTCCAAATTGAAGTTGTCCAAATATTGTGTCTACATCAGTTCAGGAAGGCTTACTGGATGCCAAAATTAAATAGGATCATCAGAACGACGATCAATTCTTGTGTTTGGTGTAAACCCAAAAAGGCAAAACCACAAACACAAAAAATTGGGTTTTGACCCACAAAAAACCATTTGCAGCAACTGGCATCAATTACTTTGGGCCATTTTACACCAATCCAGAAAGATGAACTCGAGCCTCAAAACAGATGCCTGACTACGCGAGCTAACAACGTGTAGATAGTTCACTCCCTAGACACCGATTCCTGCATATTGGCAGTTCGAAGAATGATGATCGACGTGGACCTATACAAATCATCTGGTCAGACAATGGCACAAATTTTCGCGGAGCAGCACGCGAGTTACAAGAGGCCCTAGAAGACCTGGATGAGTGTGAGAAAGAGTATATGGCAAGAATTAAAATAATTTGGGATTTTATTTCAGCAAATGCGCCAACTTTCGAAAACTGCTGGGAGCAACTAGTAGGCTGTTTTAAACGGGCAATTGAGGCAGTTTAAACAGTAAACGCAAATCCCAGGGAAGAAAAAACTTTTCACTCCTTGCAGAGGTCGGACGTGTTTTTTTTGCGCTTATCAAATTTTATTTAGTTCTCGTGATTAATAACTTTTCTTTAACTTTAATCTCATTATCAGTTTAGTTAAAATTTTACATTCGAATTATATTTTCATTTCATGATTTCTTTCAGTCGTTTTTGTGCTTTTTGTTTCAATATAAATAAATTAAACTTACAACAATGACTTGCATTAGCGGTGTTGTTGTTTAGCTAATCTCTTTTGCTTTTGTGTCTTTACCGTTGTAACTAACTATCGCGCCCTTGCGTACAAATTGCTGTTGCATGTGTTCAATTTGACGCGCTCTCCCGCTTTTTCCTATTCTTGTATGATTTGCGCTCTCGTCTTTTGCCTACCCTCGACTCAGTGATACGTGTTTTTGTTTTTGTGTATTCTTGTAATTTTTTAGTTGTGAAGGCTTACTTTGCACATTAACCCTTGTGTCAGAACTGGTCAGTATATTTCTTATACACAAATTTGGTTACCTTAAAAATTTTTTATTTTATTTCTTATTCCTTTGTTTTTCTAAATTAAATTTAATTATTTTATAAAATGGTTGTCTGCTCAAAAAATAATTGCATAGTTGCCACTAATGCGGTTGACTCCCATTATTATATTATATTCTTTGTTGAATGAGTCTCCGAAACGTAAAAGAACCAGTCCCTGGGGTGTCCTTGGGGTTTATCTGTAGATCCGCCAATGTCTCTTATCGTCCCCAACCAGCCTCAAGCACCGGCCTCTCCCAATGTACAGCAATTGATATCGTTTAAGAGCCCAGTGGTGATTAGCAAGGAATTACCGGTATCACCTGGGAATGATCTCTTAAAAACGATGCCTATTGTAGTGTCCGAAGTGTCCGGGCAATTACCCATTCCAATGGAAATCGCCGATAGCTCTAAAAGTATCGAGGGCCCCGTGAACAAGTTGACTGCTGCAGTGGGTGACTTGTCCAACGTTGCTGCTGCGGCTGACGCTTTGGGACAGCGGCCTCTCGTTGGCATACCACCAAAGAAACATATATTTGTTTCTAGGCTAGACCCTGTTGTCACATCTGATGTTGTAATATATTCGGAAGAAAGTTAACGTCTCGAATATTGCGGTGGAAAAGTTTAAATTTTCGTATTCTCGGGACATCTCGTCCTTTAAAATTATAAATTGGCAACCGATTCGAGATGTGGCTAAAACCTGACATTGCTGATGTCTTTCCCACAAACATTTCTATATTCAGACGTAACTGGATTTCTCGAGTAGGAGGTGACGTTCTGATAGCTGTTGATGCTGATTTATCATCTGATATGCCAATCTTCCTATACCCAGGGGATTGAGTTTGTCGGTGTTAATGCTTTTATTACTTGTTCCTATATTCCCCCATCGTTCGACATTATGGTCTATTTAAATTATTTAGAGGCAATTCAGTTTGTCTTCTCTTTAGTTTCTAGTCAAGACATGTTCATAATTTTAGGTGATTCGTCATGATCACTAACAGATGAATCTACCAGGTTTCTGCCCTCTATGTCACATGACTTTATTGATAGCCTTCTAGGCTTATCTTTATCCCAAGTCAATCCTGTCTTAAATTCTAATGGAAAATCGTTAGATCTTTTTTTTGTTAAAGTGAAGTTAAAGCTAAAGTAGTGTATGAACCGGTGATAGTGCAGCGATAGACAATAAAAGAACCGGAAGAGGTCATCGTTTCTGAAGACAGTTCGTGCTAAGCCAGCATAACATAATAATAAAGGACGGTCACACTTGACTTCTAAGTTTGCAACAACAGCGAGCACACGTTTCGGGATAGACCTGCAGTCAGTTTTATTTTTATTAAAGCCATAATATTTAATTGTAACACTAATTTCATTGCCAATTGAATATAAATAAATACCCCAAAAATTGAGTCTTGTCCGGAATGGCAGCTCAAAAGTGAAACAATTAATATTGGCTATTAAATTTCACAAATTAGTTAAAACTTGTAAAATTCTATGAAGGAGGGAGACAGCAAGTGACGCTGCCTCGAGGGAACGTTCAAGTGAGAGGAAGCGAGATAGCTGCAGTAAAAAGCGGGGTATCGGCGAGCAACAAGAACTTGAAAATTTGGCCGATGAGGGAGACAGCAGGTGACGATAACATAAGGTAACTGCAGAAGGAGTGAGAAAGCTGATCAGAAAAGTGGTTCTGGAATTTTCGCAACACATTACGAAATGTTCGTGAAAGGTTTGGTCGAAGAAGGGACCATTGGGATACACCATCAATCTATAATGAGGTCTTGTTCAAAGATGCCAGTAAGCAGTTGATCGTAGTACCCGAGCAGATGGAGAATAAAATTATCTTACTTGCCCATAAACAAGGACTTTTCTCAGCAAAGAAAACACAGTTATTGGTCGAAAAATCATACTTCATTCACAAATTAAAAGGAAAAGTTACACGATTAGTTGAGAGTTGCGTACAGTGTATTATAAAAAATGCGAAATAGGGTATCTCACAGCGATTGATAATGAAGATCAGCATGTGAACATGTGGGTCCGATTGACCACACTAAGAAGAGGTACAATCAATTGTTGGTAGTTTTCAATGATTTTAGTAAGTTCGTGTGGTTATATCTTAGCCGAGAATGATACAGTCGCACCCATCGACACTGGCTATGTTCGTTTTGAACAGGCTGAAATTCAAGAGTGGTCAGAGATCGTTGTTTGGCGTCATGTGCCAACCATACAAATCCCAGCTGACATAATATCACGATCCAGAATTTCTTAGTAAATATCAATGTGAGTGGCCTATCAACCAGCATGTACAACTCTGGAACAAAGAGCACAGCTTGGTGGTGAAAACATCAGCTGTCATGCTGACTCTTAGGGTTGTCGAGAATCCTCAGTTTAGATCATCGGGTCCTATTCGTTACATGCCAAATTAGAAAGGATGTTGTGTTATGTGTTTGAAGATGTGATTCCATCACCACCAGCGAAAAGAGGCATTTCAGCAAAATATTGAAATATTGCAAAAAAAAAGAATTTCGAAAAGATATTGAAAGGCTTCGTAAGAGCGCCAAAGTGGGACAGAAACTTCAAGGCTTGACTTCATTTGTACACGCTCATTTTCATTGTTGACATTTTATCAAAACGCTCGCAGTTTGTTCGAACACTTCATCGTGTGCATTTGAAGTAAACAGACATATCGCGCTGTGTAATTATTTCAAAATTTACTCTGTGTGCTTATCTTGCACGAAACAATTTTTTTGTTTTGGGCACTGTCTAACGGTGTCTGTCAAAAGAGAAACTATATAAAAAGTAAGATGTGTCCAATGGACAAGGGTACTGACCTCGGTCTACGCGAAGTAGCACACGAGGGACAATAAAAACACTACCGTTTATTGTGAGCAAACGGTTCTTGATGCTGGGCAAACGCAAATTCGAACCAACCAAACTTGCGAATTGACCAACAATGACAGAAGACTCATCTGATCAGCGTGAGGAGATGAGGGAAATCAAGTACAAAACACCTGCAGAGCTGCGGGCCACCTTGGCCACAGATTTATTTGAGTCAAGTGATAGGCTTAATTATGATGTCAACTTGATTGCAACAACAACAAACACTATGACAATCAGCACTATGACAATTTCAACTGGAAGCAGTAAACAGAATTACTTAATGGCAAATACCATAATTAACAGCTCATGTTCCCTCTCTGCCACACCTTCTGCAGATGCTACAAGCATAAGTCTGATCAAAAAGCAACCCCGTATTAACGATTGCCCATTTTAGATGCCGAGAGCCCCTCCTTGTAAAAAACAAAAAAGGGAGGCGACAAACAACTACAAAAACTTTCCAGAAATTCATCTGCGACTACCTCTTCGGCTGCGCTCCGGAAAATTCGTTTCGCAGAGCTGGCTGAACAAGCTGGAAAAAGAAGCTGCTATGATGGATCTTGACATTGAAGATCAACCTGAGCAATGACTAGAGGCGAAGCACATTGCCCAAGCCTCCTGCTATATGTGTTGGAAACATGGGAAAACTTGAAGAGGCCCTAAACCCTAGTGTCAGCCGACATGTATGACATACGCACATCCAAGTATCTCTCGAATATATACAAAAAACTCCGATGTTTTTCGTTATGTTAATATATGTAACGAAGAAAAACTGTGAATTCTGGTACCACCAGCTGAGAGAAGATGCTCTGTTCAGGCTAATCATTCGGGATATTCATCCAAATGTACCAAAAAAACTAATCGAGAGACCTTTTACTGCCAAAGACACACAGTCATGAATATCTACTGCCCTAGAAAACCGGATTGGCGCAACATTGAAATCAATGAAGAGGATGATGAAGATGTTAATAATGCGAAAACTAGACAAAACACAATTTAAAGAAGTCACCAAACGTTGCGGAGGCTCTTAAAATTACTCAAATTGGAAGGCATAGAATAACAGTGCTAAAGGCGAAGCGCAATAGTGAACTTGTCCAATGCCTTAAATGTCAAGATTTCGGCCGTACGAAAAATAACTGTTATATAAAGGCCGTTTGTGGCATATGCTCAGGCAACCACCTTACTGGGTCCCATTTATGCGGCGTTAAAGATGGACACAAAGCTAATTGTGCTAACTGCGGTGAGGACCACCCAGCCAGTTACAAAAAATGTCCAGTCAGGCTCGATCTAACCAAAAGCATAAGCCAGTTGCAAGACTCCCGGAAAAGCATCTCGTAATCCAAACACAACACAAGTCGAATACAGCTCTAAGGAGTGGCGGTTGCTTAAAGCGATGTCGAGCTGTCGCTCAAGCAGGCGTTCTGGCAGCAATGGTCCCGGGAGTATATAATATATATATTTATATATTATGTAATATCTTATCTTCTTATCCTAATGCTTTGTTAGTTAAGAAATATTTTATTGATGGTAATGTATAATTAAAATTTGAATTTTTTGTCTAAAAAATAAAAATTAGTAGTAGAAGAGCTATAATAAGAAGGTTTCAATTTATTTTATTTACCCGTATGCGTTCTCGTGTGTCTTTTCAAAAGACTTGGACGATCAAAACTTTTTTGCAGATGTTACAAGGAAGCATCATTCTTTCATTTCGAGCTACTCGCTTTTTTACTTCTTGGTATTTCCTAATTTTAGGTGCATCTAGTGGTTTAAAATTTTCAAAAACAGTATGTTTTAGATGATCGACTAATGATGCCTTAAATTCAAAGGAATCGTTCAGTGATAGTAAGGAGCTAGAAGAATCGCTTATTATTGACTTTTGTTCATCTTCACTAGCCGATGGAGAAATTTGAACATTCGGAATAGAGTGCATCAGGGATAAGGAAAGGTCCAATGGATTTTCTAAAAAAAAATTTGCAAAGTTTTATAGTGTGTTATTGAAATCTTAAAAACATTTATTACCTTGTAAAATGTTTTTAATTGCTTGTCTATTTAATGTTAAGTGCAGACCAGAAAATATATTTTCTTCTGGACTTTCAGGTATATAGTATACTATGACTTCCTGATAGGCCGAAATTGTCTTTACTACTTCGTACATGGGATCTCCATTAATCTTCGTACAAATAATATTCACATTTGAGTCATAAATTGCAGAAAGTCTTAAAAATCTTATCCAGTTGCAATGCCGTACTTGCTTCCCGTAATAGTTTGATATTTCATCATATAGCCCAAATCGATATCTTATCTGAAACGAAAATGTTTGTTATGAATTTTGAAATTCAGGGAAATTTATTTTTAAAAAGTTTACTCTTAATAAAATATTCATTACAGGTATGATGCGCCATAGACAAATATCTAAAACTTCATTATGGAAAAAATGTTTGTCATTGGTTTTATAAATGACAAAGAAGTTGATCTTCGCCCATTAGTGCCAATATGATTAAAGCAAGAAAACCGAAATATGCTTTTACAAAATCACAATATTGTCAAATGTGTCCACTCAATTCGACTCAGCTGGTCATTCCGTTGATACCCTTATGGTCTCTCATCAAAAGCTAATTATAGTTAATAGAAAAACCAAATTTAATCTCAAAATATACTAGTAATCCGTAGGATTATTTTAACTAAGGTTTGTTTGAGCAGACTAATTGGATTCAATGCTTTATACAATGCACGTAAAAACTCAGAAAAAAAACCTGTCTAATCGACCCTGACGTAATCTTACATAGACTAAATTTCAGTCTTAGGTTTTACATCATTAAAGAATGTCATTGCTCTACTTTACAAATCTTTACGGTCTTTCCTGTTTACTACATAAATTATTGTACAAGGGGAACATTACGTATACGAATCACCAATTTTGAAGAATTTTAGGATATGTTGTGGAAAATGACGGGGTACATTTGAGCTGAGTGGCCTAGAGGGTAAAAGTCCTTTCTAAATTTGGCGAAACCGTGGCTCAACGCACTGCTACGCCCGCTCTTATTTTACGGTGTAGGGACTTCATTTGGGATTCTTGGGATTTTATTATACCCTTGCAGAGGGTATTATAAAATTGGTCAGATGTTTGTAACGCACAGAAGAAGACGTTTCCGACCACATAAAGTATATATATTCTTGATCAGAATGAGAAGCTAAGTCGATATAGCCATGCCAGTCTGTCCGTCCGTCTGTGCAAATCAACTTTACGCTGGCATCTTAAGAGCTATTGGAATGAAATTTGATATTTAAGCTACTTTTAGCCCGGAGATGATAAAGTATGAAAATTGTCAGCTTTATAGCTTTAGAACAAACATTTTTGCAAAAATTGAGTATCCCCATGAAATTTACCAATACGATAATATTGGATATAAAATCTCCTTTCCCAAAATCTGATTGGATAAATAGAACACAAGTTACAGTCAATATAAGTCGTCCCAAATCTGCCTACTGCCTATCATCAAATCAACAGAGCATACACACACACACAGATGCAGCGCTACACAAACTGTACGTGTATGCGTGCCGTGCTTTGCCTAGGGAATGATGCAAGAAGAATATTGATGAATTGAGGGAAAGAAATTTTTAAAATGTAAAAATATAATTGCCAAGGACTGCAAGGGTATAAAAACTTTGGCATAACCGAAGTTAGCTTCTTTGATAATTTAAACCCATGTTGGGATGACGAAATGATTGAGCTACAAAAATGCTGCAATTGAGACCTTATTATTTCCTTAAATGCTTTGGGTATGGCAGCCAGTTTAGAAATACCTCTATAATTGGAGGCTTCGGACTTTTTCCCCTTTTTATGAAGAGGAATAATATATGATCCGCGAAGGCGGAAGATGTAACGGACAGTGTAAACAACTTAAGTATTCAGGGCCAGGTGCATATATTGGTTTGACAGAACTAAGCACGCTAAGAACCGAACTTTCTTCAAACACAGGGTCTGAAATGCAATTAGACGATTGCAAGTGATAAGGATAAGGAGGATTTGCTTGATAAATCGAAGAGGAATAAGTTGTTTTGAAAAAATCAGCAAACATATCCGCAATTGCCTGATCACTGTCAGCTTTATTGTTTTGGAAAGACAAGTAAGACGGGTTCACTTATGTCTTACGTTTTCCATTGACGAATTTATAAAATTGCTTAGGATCGCGAGAAAACCTAAGTTTACATCTCTGAAGATACCCTGATCGAGCAACTGAGTATAGGGAAAAATCCGATGCTTTACCGAAATTTTTAAATCTTTTATAGCATCTCGATTTTACGTTTTACAAGTTACATAACTCACGTGAGAACCAAGGAGGTTTATTAGACCATCCTTGAGTCACACGCGGGACACCAATATCAAAGAACGACTCAAGAGTTTTATAGAAGACAGAAATGGCAGAGTCCATATCCGTGCAAGTATACAGATATGTCCAACCATTAGTTAACAAGAGTTTTTTAAGTTTAGTAAAGTTTGTCTTGCAAAAACGTCGTGTTAGAGGCATCGAGTTATTATATCGAGGCATATTCCCAAAAGGAAGGTCAATAATTACATCCAGAGTTGGATGAAAGTTGTCTTCAGGGATAACTAAGGGATCAGTCCTGGAAATATCACAGTTGGAAGAATCCAACACAAATACCAGATCTAGTGATCTGTTCCGACTATTCCGGATAGGATTCATTTGAGTTAGGGACAACTCAAACAGAGGACGATTCTTCTTTTTTATTGTATACTCTTTGACAATAAGGTGTTCCGGTCAAAAATCTTTATGACATATTTGGCCAAAAATATCTTGGGAGACATTTGTGCTTGAACTTTGCCCTGACTAGGCTATTACTTCTTCAGAAGTAGTATTGGGATCAAGCCGCGAAATACAAATTTGCTTTTTGGGTGGAACTACAACAAGGGAACTAGGAATACTAGGTACATCAGTAGTGGCTACAGCAGACGCAGCAGCAATTGAAGCCAACACTTTAGTAGCTCCTCTTGTAACTACTTTATTGGCAATGTTCCTGGAAACGGATGTTTGCCCGGACGGTTCGGAAACTACAACCGATATCGTGTTAGTAGGTGGGATACTGTCTCCAGGGGAAATTGAAAGAGACTCCACACCTTCCAAAGCCGGACTCCTAAAGGATATCAGCTGGTGTACGTTTGGTGACATAGAGTCATTGTCGGAAGCCGAAACTAGAACGATAGAACGATGTGCCGACGGACTGAGGGACGCGCCCTGAAACCTGACCCTATTTCTCGTCAAAGACTCAATCATAAGTTTAGAACTTCTGAATTGAACGTCCATCGCCAAAAGCTCTTCTTGGAGCTTATGAACGCCAGCTGACAGGGTTTTAAACGCATCCCCAGTCCGTTTCATAAAACTACGCATCTCGAACTCCAAGCCACGACACGAATCACAGCGCCATTTAAGGCCGCCACCCTGTGCAATACTATCCCGCACCTTGACTGTATAACCAGCACATTTAAAGAGCATTACATTGTCACATAGCCAACAGTAAAGAAAGTCTTCACTGGTCTTGCTGGGATTATTGCAATTATATTTACAACAGACAGACATTATTAAATAATTGATTTACCACAAACAAATTATAAATCAAAATGTAAAGAAAGGGGGAAAAATGTATATATGTTAAGAGAGGCGTATACAAACCAAAACAAAAGCTAACAGCAATATGCAAATTAAAAAAGAGAAAACAAGAAAAAAAAAAATTTTTTTTTTTTTTTTTGTATTACAACACACAACAACAAAAACTTGTCACAAGCGCGAAGTTAACGGCCGCGAGCTCGATCAAAAGAGAATGCAGAAGAATAGAGAGCACCAACAAGAGAATGCAGAAGAATAGAGAGCACCAACACCACAAAAAAAAACAAACTATGAACTGTAAATTGAAAGCGCTGGTGGGAGCAAAAAAATAGAACGAAATCAGAAACTAAGCAGCGCAACAACAAAATTATATGTTAATAAATTTAATCAAACTTCGCGATGAGTATAGCGTTTATTAAAAATTGGTAAAGGCAATGAATTTAAATTGAATATTATAAATTAACTTTACGAAAGGACGAAAGACAGTAATTAAGCGAGAGCGCAAAAAAAAACACGACCGACTTTGATGAGTGACAATATGCAATAATGTCTAATAATTATTATTGATAGTCGAAAAAAAAAACATGGCAAAATTCGATGGTTTCACCCTATTTCGGGTCCTGCGAATCGAACTGCATCATTAGTTTTTTAAGTTATCACGATGGTTTCATACAAAATTTTTTGCGGAAGTTTTTCATCAAAGTTGCCATTTTTTCGAAAAGGGTATTTTTTCCATTTGCTTCTAACTTCTAAAATATTCAGTTTTTTTTACAAACTTTCTTCAGAAAAGTTTCTTAGAATTGAAAGGGCTACAAATGTTGGGAAGACATCTAGCCTCTAAATCTGCCCATTCCCGAGCTTTACGACAAAATGTAAAAAAAATCGAATCTTGACCAAATTTTTTTAATGTTTTCTTTCCTGCATTTTGCTAATATTGAACATTTTTCATTCGAATCATGATCATAATATGAGAATTTATTATGCTCAATGGCAGCAGAAGAGAAACCAGACCTATCTAATCTACGATTTATAATATAACCATTTAATCAAATTGATTTTTTTTAGATATGTTAACAAAATTAAACTAACTGTATTTGTTTAGCTTTTGAAAAATATTTATACAGTCGGTATCATAACTGCATATTATTTATTTGACAACAATATTAGTCAACGGCGTAGCCTGGTTTAAGCACGGTGGGTGGGGGAGGGGTGCAACTAAACCAATTTACTTAAAATTGAAGTTGATAAAACTTTTTATAGGTTTTCAAATCAAAATGTATTAAAAAAGTTAAGTTAGGAAAAAAGGTGTCATGAATTTAAATACTGGCTACGCCCTTGATATTAGAAATAGTTATATCCCATGAGATTTAACTACTCAAGCCTTTTACCGCTATTCTATTGATATCGGTGGGTACTTATGCGAGCACCGTTAAGAAATTACCTCTACTAATCATGAACGCATAGACTTAAATCATAATTTTGACTTCAACGTTGCGCTTAGAAGTGTTCTGCATTGAGCTTAAATTAACATGAAGAAGTGTCCGACAAGTTTTGCTGTATTTTGCTACGTACTGGAACTGCAGCAATTTATGAGGAATACTTTAATTTACCAGTGATTAGAGACGTAAATTGGGCACCAAGCAATATCTGCACACAATGCAATAACAATTTGCAGAATTGGTCAAAAAGGTTGCGTGCAAAAATGGGTTTCCGCATTCCAATGATTTGGATAGATCCACAAGGTCAAGATACGGGTAACTGCTATGCATGCCAGAATAAACTCGCAAAACTTAAGAAGAGTTCTATAGTTTATAAAAGTGTTCAATCTGCACAGTTGCCAGTACCTCACTCGGAGAATGTTCCAATTCCTAGATGTCAAAGCCCAACAGAAAGATATATTCCGCCAACATTTTTCACCGAACCTGAAGAGCTACTATCAATGTATGAGCCATCGCAAATCGATAAACCTTGCCAACATGTCGAGATATCCCAAGCTCGCTTAAATACGATGGTAAGGCAACTGAAATTGTCGCAAAGGCAGGCAATCTGTTTAGCACATCATTTACGATCTGTTAACATTTTGTCTAAGGATGTGAAAGTGTACGGATATCGAAAGAGACAAGAAGAGCTTTTGGACTTTTTCGAAATAAACGGCAATAATACGTTTGCATACTGCAGAAATATCGTTGGGCTAATGGAACATATGAATTGCGAGTACAAACCAGAGGAATGGCGATTGTTTATTGATGCATCCAAAAATAGTTTAAAGGCAGTACTGCTATATATGTGGATAACACGAAAAATCCAGTTCCCATTGCTATTAGTTCCAACACGAAGGAAACTTACGATTCAATGAAACTAATTTTGGATTGTGTGCAATATGAAAAACATCAATGGAAGATATGCGCTGACTTAAAAGTTGTTGCTCTATTCACTGGCTTGCAAGCGGGTTATACAAAAAACATGTGCTTCATTTGTCATTGGGATACCAGATTTCGCGGTAACCAATATGATAAGCGAGATTGGAAGGCTCGGACGGAGTACAATATAAATGTTGCAAATGTAATCCATACCCCACTGATACCAGCTAATAAAATTTTACTGCCACCACTGCTCATAAAATTGGGAATTGTCAAAAATTTTATTAAAGCACTGAATCGGGATGGTGAAGCGTTTCAAAGCTTAACACATATATTTCCAAGATTGAGCGTGGCAAAAATAAAAGAAGGTATTTTATATAGTTTTTTCTTTCAAGGGTTGAAATAAACATATGACCAAAAATTTCATTCTAGGTGTGTTAAATGGTCCAGATATAAGAAAGCTAATAAAAAATAGTGAATTTTGCGAGCTTCTAAGACCAAAAGAAAAGATGGCGTGGAATTGCGTTAAAGCTGTTATTAACAACTGTTTGGGAGTGCGCCGTATTGAAGGATGGCAAGGGAATGTGGATCAAATGTTAGAGTCCTTTAAAGACATGGGTGTAAATATGTCTTTAAAGATTCATTTTCTCCACTACCACAAGGACCATTTCGGACGACAAGTTCCGACAGAATCCGATGAACACGGAGAACGATTTCATCAGGTTGCTGCACCATTAGAACATTGGTATAGCGGGAAAAGGTTTGACTCGTTGCTCGCAAATTTATGTTGGAACTTAATAAATGAAGCTCATGGTATATAATGCAAATATTGTTGTCAAATAAATAATATGCAGTTATGATACCGACTGTATAAATATTTTTCAAAAACTAAACAAATACAGTTAGTTTAATTTTGTTAACATATCTAAAAAAAATCAATTTGATTAAATGGTTATATTATAAATCGTAAATTAGATAGGTCTGGTTTCTCTTCTGCTGCCATTGAGCATAATAAATTCTCATATTATGATCATGATTCGAATGAAAAATTTTCAATATAAGCAAAATGCAGGAAAGAAAACATTAAAAAAATTTGGTCAAGATTCGATTTTTTTTACATTTTGTCGTAAAGCTCGGGAACGGGCAGATTTAGAGGCTAGATGTCTTCCCAACATTTGTAGCCCTTTCAATTCTAAGAAACTTTTCTGAAGAAAGTTTGTAAAAAACTGAATATTTTAGAAGTTAGAAGCCAATGGAAAAAATACCCTTTTCGAAAAAATGGCAACTTTGAAGAAAAACTTCCGCAAAAAATCTTGTATGATACCATCGTGATAACTTAAAAAACTAATGATGCAGTTCGATTCGCAGGACCCGAAATAGGGTGAAACCATCGAATTTTGCCATGTCTTTTTTCAACCTACCATCTTTAACAAGATTTTGAACTGGTGCGACATTTCAGGAGCTCAACTTTCAACATATAAATGTAAACACGTGCTCATCTGTAAAAAACACAACTGCAGATCCTCTGTAAGGTCAAGCAACTCCTATTGCAAAATGTTAATACACTACAAATACTTGGACTACACATCAACAACAAATACAGATGGCAAACACATACAGAACAATTTGCAATATCTTTAAAAAATAAAACAAACATAATTTAACTGCGACACTGCTTCTCTTATTAATACCTCAAAGGCAATAATAACGTCTAAAGCAGACTACGCCCTTCCCATTTACGGTTATTGCCCAAACAGTACCCTTCGTCCAATTAAAGCTGCTTTAAGCACAGCTTTCAGATTTGCCCTTGGAGAGTTTAGAGCTACGCCAACTAATAATATCCTTTACGAGGCTCGAATGTCTTCAATAGAAGACAGACGGGATCTCGTCACAGCCAACCTCTACAAGTCATAATTCTCGGCTTCGAATTCCCCCATTCTTCAAAATAATCAAAACATATAGATCACCTAGAAAACCTCAGTACAAATCGGCAATTGACCAAATCATTAACTTCTACCAAGCACTCAGCATTCCATTTCGTCCAACAAATACACTTTCAGAAACTCTTCCGCCTTGGTTTATTAGGCTACTACTATATATACCTCTCTACGACAATCCTCCAACCATATCAAATTTGAAGAAAAAAGAAATAAATACCATAGCTACTCCTTTATTTACACTGATGGATCCACAATACAATGGAATTACATCTCTCGCGATCACAGATGATCGAAAACCCCTAAAAACTTGTCATTACCCCACTTTTCGTCTGTATTCTCCTCTGAAATTATCGTGATTGTCGAAGCGCTAACTTGACTAAAAAATAATATTCTGTATTTGCTCTGACTCACTTTTAGCTTAAGACGCAAAAAACAACATTAACAATGCAAATTACTGCACCTCACTAGCTCGCAACTTTCTCACAGAATATTTTCTAAAATTTAAACTTCTTTGGGTACCTGGTCACGCAGGGATAAAGGAAAATGAACTGCCAGATTTTGTAACAAAAAACACTGCAAAGCAACCATAAGCAGTACGCGAAAACATAAATACACTAGACGTAAAGAAATATATAAAAACACTCACTTAATAAAAATTGAATCCAACCTTAACAAAACATCTCACTGGCACCAAACAATAAACAGCAACAAATCTAACTCATACAACATATTTAAAAACAACAATAAATACCTATCTAGAGTAGATCAAATGAAGATAACCCGACTTAGACTTGGACACACAAATATCACACACATGCACTACATTGACAAGAGCCCCAATATTTGCACCTCCTGCAACATCCATATTACATTAGATCATATACTTAACCTATGCCCCTCAATTTTTATAAGCTTTAATTTTTCTGCTATATTAAACTACCTTAAGGTAGTTAAATCGGCTTTCGTCAGACCAAAATATATTTCGCCATTGCTCTACTGTCCAATCTTTATGGTGTTTATCCTGTTTTTTTGCAGGACGTGTTTAGTGCAAACCCACTTCCTGCAATCTGCGACGCACTGTTTTGACACTTAATTTGTCTCCATAATGTGTCTAAAGCTCTGCCCTATTAGTACAGTGACGAAATAAATTCTATTAATTTTTTTGTAGTTTCTTCCCCCTATATCTTGCCATTCTTCCATTAAGGCTTGTTTTAGTTCGTCCTTATATCCCGCTTTCTAATGAGCCTCTTCATTTCTTCCTACAAATGTTGAATTGGATTGAGGTCCGGGGACTGTGGTGGGTGTGGCAGAACATGGGCGGTATTTTTGACTATGTGGGCTAAATGCTTGGGGTCGTTATCTTGCTGAAATGTGAAGGAATTTGGAAAACTTAGATTTTCGGCACTTTTTATACCCTTGCAGAGGGTATTATAAAATTGGTCAGATGTTTGTAACGCACAGAAGGAGACGTTTCCGACCACATAAAGTATATATATTCTTGATCAGCATGAGAAGCTGAGTCGATATAGCCATGTCCGTCCGTCCGTCCGTCCGTCTGTGCAAATCAACTTCACGCTGGCATCTTAAGAGCTATCGGAATGAAATTTCATATTTGAGCTACTTTTAGCCGGGAGATAATAGAGTATGAAAATTGTCAGGATCGGACTACTATATCATATAGCTCTAGAACAAAAATTTTTGCAAAAATTGGAATATCCCCATGAAATTTACCAATATAATAGAATTTGATATAAAATCTCAGATCCCAAAATTTGATCGGATAAATAGAACACAAGTTACAGTCAATTCAAATCGGTTCTACGTCATCAGCAAATCAAACAGAGCACATGCATACGCACACACAGACGTAGCGCTACACGTATGTATGTATGTGTATGCGTGTTGTGCATTGCTTAAAAATTTGTAGTAAAGAGAGAAATAATTTGAATGTTTTGTTTGTGTGTTGATGAATTGAGTTGCAAGGAAAGAAATTTCAAAATGTAAAAAAATTATTGCCAAGGACTGCAAGGGTATATAAACTTCGGCATTGCCGAAGTTAGCTTCTTTGATATTTTTTAAGTTATTCTTTTAAATATTAAGATAAATGTTTTTTTCCCATTATGCCGTCTATGAATACCAACTCACTCACACCTGCAGCAGACATACAACTACACAGCATAATACTTCCACCACCATGCTTAACAGTTGGAGTTATATTTTAAGTGCACTTGTGGACTGATTTTTATGGCTTAACATCTTTATTAAGCCATCCAATCTGGTCAATAGGCACCAAATCCTTTTTTACGATCTAGGACACCGGAAGTTTCGTTTTTTTTCACAAAACGTATCACAGTTGAATGAGAGCATCCTGTTCTATCAGCAATTTGCCTATAAGTTAGCCCTTCCTCCACCAATGTGTCAATAACGACTTTCTTTTCACTGCTCAATTGCTTATATTTAAACACCATTTCGCTATTGACTGTCAGAAACAACTGTCTTCCCGTGTAATCACTTGCAAATGACGAAATTTCGATGCCAGCACATCAACAATACTTCAAAGAGGGAAACTTCCTTTATTTAATTGAAAACCTATCATGAGATTCCGATAAATTTCAAATTATTTGGCAGTGTTGCCAGTGTTCATGACCGTCAGTGTATATCATATAGCTGCCATACATACGCCAATATTGGAGGGTGTTAGCGCAGAAAAGCGCTATGGATATTGTTTGTGGTTCGCTTAATGTTTGACTCCAACGAGTTGAAGAGAGAGAGCGTGGGAGTCATATGGAGCGAATTCGAAAAGAAAGTTGAAGAAAACATAGTCGAAAATTACCTTTGAAAGCGAGCGTATTCTTCACCTTTATTTTTCGCATCACGTCAATTAGCGATCCAATTATATATGTACTTCAATTAAATAATCATAAAAACTCTTATAATTTTCCAGTGGGATTAATTACAATTTCTTCGTTACTTTTGATGCGATTGCTTTCAAATTAAATATTTCTTAGTTTAATATATCCGGTGACTATATCATATAGCTCCCATAGGAACGAATGGTCGAAAATCTTTATCAATAACTTTGAAACTTTTTACGCGAATTCTTTTAAATTAAACATTTGACACATGACTGTGCCGAACTTGATAATGATCTATATCACTATATCATATAGCTTCCATAGGAACGATCGGTGGAAAACAGTGACTTTGATCAAAAACTTCGTTATTTCCTATGCTAATGATTGTAGGCCGTTCTTTCGCAAACATTCGCCTTGTTAGATAAAACGGTTTTTAATTTTGATGGCTATGGGTAAAGAAAGAGTTACCAAAATGTTACAAGGGTATATAAACTTTGACACGGTCGAAGTTAGCTCCGGTTCTCGAAGTCGTTTAAGCTTCGGATCCTGAGGTTAGGTAGGCGTGGTAGTCTTTGCAAAGTCGTTCTGTATATATCCTTTAAATTGTTCTATTTTGCCTTTGCAGCAGCTCCTAAAAATAAATTTTATAAGTCTGCTAGCTAGACGAATTTATTTGACATACACTATTTCTACGGTGAATTGACTTTGAGTTTTTTTTTTTGGAACGGAGCTTACACGATCCACTTCCATAGAAAAGCTCATACAAGAGAAGTACTTCAAAATTGAGCTTGAATAGTGGTCCATCTAGTGTTTGGAATTTGAATCACGGATTGTATGACAGTCAAATGTCATCCGTGACGCCATAAATAATAGTTATATGTTTGATATTTACGAAATGGGACGCTATTCGCTTGAAGAAAGTTGGGAAATATTAAAAACTTATTTCCAAAATGGTGCAGTGCGAAATTTATAAAAAAAAGTTTGTTAAAAAAAATGTGCCTACAACTCAATTTGCGGATCAATTCGTGAAGCGTGTTAGTAAAACTGGAATGTTAGTGAATAAACCAACTCGAGAACGTACTCGTCCAGTGCGCTCAACCGAAAATATTGCTGATGTGGCTGAAAGTGTGCGTGAACAGCCATCAACATCAACTCGGCACCATTCACAACAATTGGACATTTCACGCACTTTTCTGATACTCAAAAATTGGGTTAATCGAATGGGCTATTGACAAGCCAGTCGTGGTGGACATTTGACAGAAATTATTTTTCATAAATAAATGACATAAATATACCTTTTAAATAAATGTTTAACCTTTAAAAAATATTCACCCTTTTTTTTTATAACAAAATCAAATTCCAATTTTTAAACGGGCCACCCTTTACATTGATTTTAATTATTTATTTTGTAAACTCTCTATTTATTTGAGCAATTAATACCTTGGGATTGTCTTTATATTTTCGGGTTTTATTCCTTTTATAAATTAATTGCACATGTGGTCTTGTTGCCTATATTTTGAGAAAGTGTGCCCGTACTTCGCCTTAGTTTATAATACCCTTTTAGTGACCGATTTTGGGTTTCGATGCCAGCACATCAACAATACTTCAAGGGAGATGAGATTCCGATAAATTTCAAATTATTTGGCAGAGTTTCCAGTGTTCATGACCGTCAGTGTATATCATATAGCTGCCATACAAACGCCAATATTGGAGGGTGTTAGCGCAGAAAAGCGCTATGTATATTGTTTGTGGTTCGCTTAATGTTTGACTGCAACGAGTTGGGGAGAGAGAGCGTGGGAGTCACATGGAGCGAATTCGCCCGCTCCGCCTCGCGAGTTAAAAGAAAGTTGAAGAAAACATAGTCGAAAATTACCTTTGAAAGCGAGCGTATTCTTCACCTTTATTTTTCGCATCACGTCAATTAGCGATCCAATTATATATGTACTTCAATTAAATAATCATAAAAACTCTTATAATTTTCCAGTGGGATTAATTACAATTTCTTCGTTACTTTTGATGCGATTGCTTTCAAAATAAATATTTCTTAGTTTAATATATCCGGTGACTATATCATAGGAACGAATGGTCGAAAATTTTTATCAATAACTTCGAAACTTTTTACGCGAATTCTTTTAAATTAAACATTTGTTAGTTTAATATATCTGTTAATGACTGTGCCGAACTTGATAATGATCTATATCACTATATCATATAGCTTCCATAGGAACGATCGGTGGAAAACAGTGACTTTGATCAAAAACTTCGTTATTTCCTATGCTAAAGATTGTAGGCCGTTCTTTCGCAAACATTCGCCTTGTTAGATAAAACGGTTTTTAATTTTGATGGCTATGGGTAAAGAAAGAGTTACCAAAATGTTACAAGGGTATATAAACTTTGACACGGTCGAAGTTAGCTCCGGTTCTCGAAGTCGTTTAAGCTTCGGATCCTGAGGTTAGGTAGGCGTGGTAGTCTTTGCAAAGTCGTTCTGTATGTATCCTTTAAATTGTTCTATTTTGCCTTTGCAGCAGCTCCTAAAAATAAATTTTATAAGTCTGCTAGCTAGACGAATTTATTTGACATACACTATTTCTACGGTGAATTGACTTTGAGTTTTTTTTTTGGAACGGAGCTTACACGATCCACTTCCATAGAAAAGCTCATACAAGAGAAGTACTTCAAAATTCAGCTTGAATAGTGGTCCATCTAGTGTTTGGAATTTGAATCACGGATTGTATGACAGTCAAACGTCAAATGTCATCCGTGACGCCATAAATAATAGTTATATGTTTGATATTTACGAAATGGGACGCTATTCGCTTGAAGAAAGTTGGGAAATATTAAAAACTTATTTCCAAAATGGTGCAGTGCGAAATTTAAAAAAAAAAGTTTGTTAAAAAAAATGTGCCTACAACTCAATTTGTGGATCAATTCGTGAAGCGTGTTAGTAAAACTGGAATGTTAGTGGATAAACCAACTCGAGAACGTACTCGTCCAGTACGCTCAACCGAAAATATTGCTGCTGTGGCTGAAAGTTCGCGTGAACAGCCATCAACATCAACTCGTCACCGTTCACAACAATTGGACATTTCACGCACTTTTCTGATACTCAAAAATTGAGTTAATCGAATGGGCTATTGACAAGCCAGTCGTGGTGGACATTTGACAGAAATTATTTTTCATAAATAAATGACATAAATATACCTTTCAAATAAATGTTTAACCTTCAAAAAATATTCACCCGTTTTTTTTTTTTAACGAAATCTAAAAATCTATAAATTGCACATGTGGTCTTGTTGCCTATATTTTGAGAGAGTGTGCCCGTACTTCGCCTTAGTTTATAATACCCTTTTAGTGACCAAAATCGGGTTTCGGAGAAATACTGAGAAGACGAACTTATTAAATTATTCTTAGTATTTACAATTTATTCAAGAGCTAAACTTTTAATATTAAAATTACAAGCTAGCTTTTTACGTGGCTATATCAGCAAAGGCGTTTAGCTCTAGATTTGTATGTGTTTATGCATAAACTCTCTTAATAGTACTTAATGATGTATTTTCATATGTGCATTAATGTATGTACATGGGGCCATGAGATGTGAGTTGTTTTCTTAGGTTAAATTTTTTCTTCAGGTTAAATTGGAGGTTCTTAGATGTAATGATATAAATTTGTTGTTTTTAAGTGTTTTAGAATGTTTGATATGTTTGAGAGTGTGGGTTGTGATAGCCATTGGAGAGGGTTGGTGTTTTTAAATATTGCTTGACTTTGAAGTTTTAGGGTATTGTAGTTGGTGAGAATGTGTTTAATTGACATGGTGTTGTTGCAAAAGGGGCATTTAGCGGAAAATTTATTGTAGTAGTGAATGTTGGTTATTATGGAGCGTCCGGTCTAACTCTGGCTTTTATTGTTTGGTCTCTTCTCGAGAGGGATAATGAATTTCTTTAGCAAAGTCTGCTGATGATAGAACTTGGTAGTTCTTGAAATAGCTATACAGACAACCTGCTTACCTTTTTGTGTTGCCTTTGAAATAATCTTCTTTTGTAAGATTGACCTCGAGCCGGCTAAATTGCAAGGTGTCAATAAATGAATTTCTTTAAAAAATGTGGTAGTTTAGTTTATGTGGGTTGTTTGCTTGGTACTACGTTGTTGTGATTTTGTGAGGTGCATGTTTTTGAAATATTTTTGTATGCCTTGTACGTTAAACTTTTCCTTTGTTATTAGAGGCTGTTTTGCTGCATTTTTAGCAGAGGTATCTGGTAGTTCGTGTTCTGCTATTCCTACCTTGCACCCAGAGTAGTTTGAATTTGGGGAAGGTTTTTTGCATAATATTGCGAGTGTATAAGGGCTAAATTTCATTGTTATTTGTGTTGTTAATTGCGTCTATTATAGTCTTCCTTAATTAGGGTTAATTATTACATCATTTTATTTTGCTTTCTCTTAACGCTTCGGCACAAACATCAAACACACGGCACATTTACTTCTTCTCTCATCAATGAACCTGATTTTAATCTTTATTTATCTGACCGATAAGGGCCAAAATACTTCCACTTTAACTTAAGGTCAAAACAAAACGGCGTTCGGTTGACAGCCACCAGCTCACGAGCTTTATGACGGAAATGCGTTACCTCAATCAGAAACGATCCTCTTTGGATTTCCAAACAACTCTGAGTGCTTTTGCAATCTCTCAACAACCCCCTCTGGTCGGGTATAACCCTACATATTTCGAAAAGCATTGGTCATCATAAAAAGAACACAAAGGCAAGAGGCACAAGAAACCTTTCTTTCGACGCTACTAATACTGACTCACTATACAATCCATTCATACTACTTCCACTTTGCTCGCCAAATTTGATAATAGATGTGCAGTCTCGATCTCGGACGCCAACAATTTGATGATTGATGTGTAGTCTACTGTCTAACGTAACGTTGAGCCCCCAAAGTTGTGAGAATTCTATAATGAGACTCCTGAGTTGTAGGACAACTTTATAGATCTTGTCTAAAGTTTTCCACTGTATTTTTATTTAGAATTCGATTTGGCTAACAAATTGGATTGGTTTTATTATATTTATTATAGGTTTATAGTCTTAGTTAATAAGGGTTAAATACTACATCATTTACATCGCTTTCTCTTAACCCTTTGGCACACACACTTCTTTTGTCTTCAATGAACTTGACTCTCTCTAAAAGTCTAACTGACTCTCCAGACGCAACTCCACAGACTGACTTGATTGACTTTGTATAACTCATTTATCGTATATATTTTCATATCGATATCTGCTTATACAGCGATTCTACTTTTCTATGGTAGGAAATGCTTCGTTCAAAATTGATATACCATTATCGAAAAGGTATAAAAACTTTCAGATAACCGTTTACTGGTGTTTAATAAATTATTATTTAATGCGCCTCTGCATTTGCGTTAGAACAATAGCATCAATAAGCAATCTCTGGATTGCTTCCAAATTATTTACAATTTACATACAAGTAAATGGCTTCTTAAATCCAAATGAAAAACGAGGCTTGTTCATGTGGCTACCCTTGCATTCTTGAAATCGCTGTCACCCCTTGACACTATAAATTTGAATTTTATTTCAGGATAGCAAACTTGTTTAAAGTTTGTGACATAAATGCCCTGAAAAAACTTCTGGAAAAATTTACACTTCGAAGTCTTGCTATCGGTGGAAAATTCAAACAAATATTTGACGGCACTTTCTCTTTTACGACCTTTAATTTGTTTTTCACTCCTTTTCAATTGACAGGGCTCCTAAGCTAGCAAAAACTTTAAGAGCGACAGCATTCGTAGCCGATTTATAGTATATTGACTATAATTTATGTTCCACTTATCTTATCTGATGAAACTTTTGGGATATGATTAGTGAATTACTTTATATTTTTCTTATATGACTATATGATATAGTGGACCGATCCAAGAGATTTTTATACATGATCTCACGTAGGTAATAAAAAGCCAAAGAAAAAACAACCCGATAAGTTGAGTAAAACGCATTCGCACCGACAGACAGACGGACACATTTTGTAGTTGCAAGAACCGACTTTTTAGTCCGCGATCCCTGGCCAGCGGATGGTACGGATGCTGCAAAAGCTGGGGAAGCTCACGAGGAGCTCACGTCTGGGACGGACTACACCTCGTTTGGCGCCCGGAAGTGGCATCAAAAGATCCTTCGGTGTCGAATATCCCAGAGCTCGACAAATTGGATAAGCTCCTTGGGGATCTAGTCAATGTGCTTATGGCAAAGGCGGATCAGAAGAAACCAGTCCGCTACGTCAATGTTAACACCAAACAGGCGATAACAAGAATGAAAGAGCTACAAGAACTTTTTTGTCTTAAAGTGCTCTCCGGCGAGTTGGCCATTACGGACGGGAGTAAGTCTGTTGAGGCAGAACAAGAGCGCGTTAAAGCCAAGGCAATAAGAAAACTTCGGGTAAGCCCCCACTTAGCTGTGAACCGCCACCTCATCTCTCGGACATTTAGGAGAATTGCAGTGTGCCAGCAAAAAAGTGCACATACAGCCAAGGCAGTGAACAAATCCTTCTACAGTCGAGAAGAAGGGCAACATGTCATTTAGTGACATTTGAAAACTGGTGACCCGTAATCAGAATGTCAAGCGCAAAGCCGTGAGTGAATGTGTCCAAAAGGTGAGACGAATAGCAAAAGAAGACCTGCTTCTCGATTTAAAAGGCAGTGCCAAAAATTTGCAGCTGCTTATAGGTGATATTAAAAGGCCTCTGAGTGGCAAGGCGGAAGCCCATACCGTCATCCACCCTACCCGGCTGGATATTCTCGATATGAATGATGACCGTTAACGATCATAATCAATACGCAATATCTGTGAAAATGGATTTGAGTGAATCAACCCTACGATGCTGTAAATAGTCTGCATCCTCTACATAAGGGGACCCAGAAAGCCATTCTGTGCATCCCAACTATCGTTGCGGAGGGTTCAAAATGATAAATCTCTACCACTGTGGGGCGCCGCATGAACGCAAACGGTTCTGAAATTAGACAAATATATCGCATTAATAAGCGAACCTTACAGTTGCAAAGTAGACAGCAATGAGCAGAGGCTATGGCACACCATCTCTCTAACATGGGTGAGTAAGCATGCGACGCGAGCATAGAGCAAAGTGGTACATGCAAAATTCACCACAATTTTGTGTATTGTTGGAGAAAAACGTCAGCCAATTGAGAAATAAAGGCACCAGGGGTAGGCGACGAGGTGCGGAAAACTGGCCATAGCTACAGGGCGAATTCAGCTCGTAGTGTATTTCAGAGTGTATTTTTGCATAACGGAGAACAGATACTTTACAGTCAGCTTAACATTAAATTGGAAGACATTTTTTTAAGAATACCATAAAGACACAAAACTTTCTTGACTCGATGGTGCGCAGAATAGACAACCGGATTAAACAAGACTGGAATTAAAACCCTAAAGGCGAATGATAAACTAGCACTCCAAATATCCAAAAACCAAAAATTGTTTATTGTTGCGACCTTTTGATTGCGACCTATAAATTTTTGGTTTTGGTTTTGTGTTTTTGGCTTGAGGTCAAATTGTTGAGTGAATAAAAAACAGTTTGTTCTTATTTTTCGAAATATATCGGAGAAGAAAAATAAGAACAAACTGTTTTTTATTCACTCAACAATGTGACCTCAAGCCGCCAAAAAACACAAAACCAAAAACCAAAAATTTATAGGCTTATCCAAACTTAAATGCCAATATCATTCGAAACTAAACCATTACAAGGGCACAGTTAATCCCCCCTATCTCAATAATGTCTCAGATGAGGAAGTAGTACAAGAGCTCCAATCTCAAAAAGTTGTTGGCATTTATAAATACATAAAACAAATCGATGGCAAACCTGATCTATCCGGTGTGGTCTAGATAACCTTTAACATTTGAAGTCTTCCTCAAAAATTACGGATCTCAAAGCATATAGTCCGGTTAAGGAATATATTTCTAACCCAATGTGATGCAAAAAATGCCAAGGCCACAGCGAAGTATTGCAATGGAAAAACAATTTGCAACCCATGTCGTCTACCATCTCACCAGCCAATACAGTGCACACGCATTTTTATACCCTTGCAAAAAGAGTATATTAATTTTGATCAAAAGTGTGCAACGCATACAACGAAGCATCTCAGACCATATAAAGTATATATATTCTTGATCAGCACGACGAGACGAGTTCAAATAGCCATGTCCGTCCGTCTGTCTGGATCAACGCGAACTCCTCCGAGACCGTAAGACCTACAGAGCTGAAACGTAGCACGTAGGCTTGTATATACTGCAGGCGTTGTATATCTCGGATTCACGCCGGATCGGACTGCTATATCATATAGCTCCCATACAAACGTCAAAGTCACGAACAGTGACTTTTCTCAATAACTTCGTTATTTTATCAGCAATTGTCATAAAAGTTGGTATTGGTTTTGTGTTCTTATTAATAATTGTGCCAAATATGATTAAGATCGGGTGACTATATCATATAGCTCCCATAGAAACGTCAAAGTCACGAACAGTGACTTTTCTCAATAACTTTGTTACTTTTTAAGCTATTGTCGTGAAATTTAATATAATATAGTTTATTGTAGCTATAAACGACTGTGTCAAATTTGGTCAAGATCGCGTGACTATATCATATACCTCCCATAGGAACGATCGGTCGAATACAGTGACTTTTGTCAATAACTTCGTTACTTTTAATGCGATTGCTTTCAAATTCAACAATTGGTAGTTAAATATGCCTGTTAGTGACTGTGCCGAATTTGGTAAAGATCGGGTAACTATATCATATAGCTCCTACAGAAACGATCGGTGGAAAACAGTGACTTTCATCAAAAAGTTCGTTATATCATATGCTAAGATTGAAGGCCGTTCTTTCGCAAACATTAGACTTTTTGTATAAAACGTTTTTACACTTTGATGGCTATGGGTAAGAAAAAAGTAACCCAAAAAGTTGCAAGGGTATACAAACTTCGACGCGGTCGAAGTTAACCCCGGCCCTCTGGTTTGTATTAACTATACCCGAGAGCACCCAGCTAGTAGAAAACACAAAAAAAAAATATAATCAAAACAACTAAAAAATGCACAACCCTATTAAATATTAAAAAAAAAAACATACTAACACATAAACCATTCGACTTTACAAAAACAAAGCTTGATAAAAAACACCAATAACTAAAAACGACTCAACGTCAAAGGACTCAATCTCTCAGCAACAGACACAGACATCGCAGACGCGACTGATAAAAGTAAAGCAAACAAACAAAATAACTCAAGGCTTTCTGATACGGATAGTAGCATAGAAGAAAATGAGTTGTGATAGTTATCTCTCGCACCCCTTCCTGGTTCCCCCAATGGCCTATAATGATTTAATGCATTAAAAAGAGTTGGCGCGCACTGCTTTTTTCAGCAATTACAAGAATGGAAATTTGGCCTGATAATCAGAAACTTCAAACGTAGCTATTTTAACAATCGCAGAATAAAAGTGAAAGTCAATAGCACTCTCTCGAGTTATATGAACGTAAACAACGGAATCCCACAAGGGTCCCTACTATCTGTCACACTCTTTCTAATCGCTGTTAGTAAACTTAATCAAATGATAAATAAAAATATCAAAGAAACTAACTTTGGCAATGCCGAAGTTTATATACCCTTGCAGTCTTTCGCAATAATTTTTTTACATTTTGAAATTTCTTTCCCTGCAACTGAATTCATCAATTCACAAACAAAACATTCAAATTATTTCTCTTTTTATAATAAATTTTCTTTCTTCTTGCATCATTCCCTAAGCAAAGCACAACACGCATACACATACAGTTCTTGTAGCGCTGCGTCTGTGTGTGTGAATGCATGTGCTCTGTTTGTGCAGCAAGCAGCGCTGTTTGCTGCCGGCAGCGCTGCTTGCTGTCTACTAGGTCATCATTTGAACCGATTTGTGTTGACTGTAACTTCTGTTCTATTTATCCGATCAGATTCAAAATTGGGATCTGTCAATTTATGCCAAATACTATCATATTGGTAAATTTCATGGGGATACTCCAATTTTTGCAAAAATGTTTGTTCTAGAACTATATGATATAGTGGCCCGATCCTGACAAATTTCATACTTTATCTAGCCCGGGTAATAAAAAGCCCACAAAAAAAATTTCATCCCAATAGCTCTTAAGATGGCTGAGTAAAACGCGTACGCACAGACAGACGGACAGACGGACAGACGGACATGGCTATATCGACTCATGCTGATCAAGAATATATATACTTTATGGGGTCGGAAACGTCTCCTTCTATGCGTTACAAACATCTGACCAATTTCATAATACTCTCTGCAAGGGTATAAAAAAATTCTTCACATACATGTGAGATGGGATAAGGTAGTTGTAACGTGGTGGCAACTCCCTTATGCAGATTGGCAACGCAATAGCAATCGTGAGGTGTCGTGTGAAGTCAGCAGTCGATGTTCAACAGTCAACAGAACCCGAGATTTAAATTGCATATTGTAATCATTATTCGCCCGTCCACAAATTATAATACTATTAATAAACTATAATATAATACATTTGGGGACCAAATGCCCAACCTCCATAATAGACAAATTTTTTATTGAAATTTATCAATGAATTGATGCAATGGTGCAATGTCACCGGCACTAAAATATCAGCTGAAAAATCTACACACTTACACATATGCAGAAAACAAAGTTATAACAATACTAAAATTATGATTAACAATGTCTAACAATAAATCCACCAAATCAAATGCAACAAACAAAATAAAATTCAACTGTACTTTTGTCTCAAATAACTAACATAGCATACGACTAGAATTACAATCAGCCATACACGTTGTGGAAAAACACTTGCAATTCTAAGCTAACCCAAAAGATCACAACGGCAGGATGTAAAGTCGCCGACGCCGCACAGTTGGGCCTCTGCTCGGATAGCGTTGCAAAAATTAGTTTTTTCATGATCGCGTTTGGCAAAAATGATATATGCATTCGATAGGGAATACTTCAGAGATTATGAATCCAAAAAATTTTTTTAATCGGTTGAGAATAATGGGTGCTAGAGGCGCCCAAAGTTGAGACATTTTTAGTACATAGGAAAAAATTATAATTTAAAAAAAAAAATCGCAACTTTAAAACTGAATATTGGGCGATTTCAACAATCGATCTTGGATTTTTTGGGTTTATCTGCTAACTGCCCAGCAGACCCGACGCAGCCACCAATGGGTTAACCCATATCACTCATTCTCTTTCATTTTCATACTTATACTTAAGCGCCAGCCTACGTGCTGGGAAATTAACCGTTGCATCTTGCGCTTTAAGCTTACATGTTAGGTTCTATGCTTGTTACTAAGCGGCGGACAGAACAGTTTGGTTACAACCGCGAGTAAGGGCGATTAATTTATAGCAGCTCGCATACGACGGCTCGCATACTGTATACACACACCCACTTAGCCTAGCATTAGCATTAAATAAATGAAGTATTACGTGAAAAGTGGAGTGTTTTCTTGTGGGCCCGCTAAAACATCGAACCTTAGCGCCAAATTCAACAATTCTATAAATTAAAGCCTTAAATTAATTTTATAGATCAATTCTATAAATTAATTTAGATCAATTCTATAATCTAAAGGCCATGAATTAATTCTCCAGATCAATGCAATAAATTGTGCTCGCGATTAATTCTACAAATTAATTCAATAGATTTATTCTATTAATTAATCCAACAGTGGTAAACCACTAAATGAACCGAAAAGTTAATTATTTAACTCAACTCGACGGGTCAACCCACGGTTCTACACGCCAATCATATAGAGGTTAACCTCGATGATTGCATAAGCAATCACTTAATTGTGATACATAACCTCAACGGTCAACCGTTCACGACCTACATACATACAGGTCACGTAACTAATCAACATCGCTTAAAGAGTAAACTCATTGGTAAACCATGGCAACAAAAGACTTATCAAGTGGAATATATCATTGCAAGAAATGCATGCAGGAAGACAATGACCGCATGGTGCAGTGCAATCGATGTTGTTCCTGGTATCATTACGACTGCATTGGAGCAATAGACGAGAAATCTGAGAACAGCTGGAACTGCGACTGCGTCAACGTGTCAACGGAAGTCATCACAACCATATTGAGCAACGCTCTGCAGAACCTCGGAAATACCACACGAGCAGACTACTTCGTCACCAGCAAAACCAAAGGGGCCGCTACCAGAACCGAATCCGGACTTTGGACTATGCCCGCCAAAAATATTCCCGGACACAGCTAGGACAGCTGTTCGTATTTTTACTTCTGCAAAACAAAAAGCGATGGTCACACACTCAGCTGTACGTGACACGTGGCATTACGATCACGAGGCACCGCAACTGCCGTTCCTAACCTCAAACAACACGTGTGCTACGACACGCGAACAACCGCACCTAAGTACTACGCCGATGGCGCCCTGGAATTTCACAAGTACTCAAAACAGGGCTGCATCGTACTATCCAGAAGGTAAAATGCGAATGGACGTAGACCTGAGCACAGCAACACCAAGCGCGGCACAACTTGCAGCCCGTCAAGCGATACCGAAAGAGCTTCCAACATTCGATGTCAATCCTCAGAACTGGCCTCTATTCTACAGTAGTTTTCAGACAAGTACGGAGATCGCCGGGTATACGAATGCAGAAAATCTTATGCGGTTGCAAGCTAGCCTAAAGGGAAAAGCACGTGAGTTAGTTCAATCCAAACTCCTTTTACCAACAATGGTCCCTGAAATCATACAAACATTACGCATGTGTTTCGGTCGGCCAGAGCATATTTTGCACAACTTACTGGAAAAAACGCGACAACTACCCGCAATAAAAGATAAGCTTGAACCACTTATCGAATACGCACTGTGTGTACGAAACATCTACTCAACGATGGAAGCGTGTGGACTCACAGGTTACATGCAAAACCCAATGCTCGTACAAGAGCTACTAGAGAAACTCCCCACACAATTGAAGCTGCAGTGGGCAATGTTTCCCAAAGACACTAAGATACCATCAATGGAATGTTTTAGCAAATGGATCTACGACATAGCTGAAGCAGCAAGCCAGGTAACATCGCCGCTTTACCATAAGAAGAGCGGAAGCCTAAATCATCACACAGAAGCACCTAAAGAGCAGATCAAGGAAATTACGTGCGTCGCATGTAACGAACCTGGGCACAAAATACACAGCTGCCCATCGTTAAAAGCCACGCCACATCAGCGAAAGATGTCTTTTCTGAAAAATCACAAGCTCTGCCAACAATGCCTAAACCGTCATCACCAAAAGTGCCAACGTGAAAAGGTTTGTGGCATACGAGGCTGCCGAAGCAAACATCACCCATTGATCCACGAAATGCAGCCAATACCAGAGGCTGCGAAATCCAGCAGCCCAAACAGGCCAGCTATGGTCACCAACGTGCATATTCCGTGTCATTCCAATACAAATCATCAATAAGACGAAAGTCACTAACACTTTTGCATTTCTAGATGAGGGATCGGCACTAACGCTCATCGACAACAAGATCTTCAAGCAGCTCGGCTTAAAAGGCGTTCCAGATCCACTGTGCCTATAATAGACCTACAATACAACACGCGAAGAAAATGCATCGGAACGTATCACGCTTACGGTTGCTAATCCACATAATGGCAAACAATTCTACTTGGAAGAAGTTCACAGTGCAGACACCCTGAATCTACCTGTACAGTCTATCGACATGGGGGCTGTCGCCAAGGAATTCCCCCACCTAGCTGGACTACCGATAGCATCATACACCAACGCACGCCCAAGCATCCTAATCGGCACAAATAACTGGAACCTCGCCGTACCCCTTAAAATCAAAGAGGGGGCATGGCACCAACCAATAGCGTCAAAGACGCGACTAGGATGGGCACTCCAAAGCTCCACGCCATCAAGGGCCACCAGAGCTAATGTCAGCGTTCACATGTGTGGCTGCAGAGACGCAGACGCCAAGCTGCATGAGATCATCAAACAAGCGTTCTCATTAGATGCTACCACAGCAAAACCGCTATCATCACCAGAAGAAACTCAAGCTCTAGCCAGACTAGAATCTACTACCGTTTTGAAGAATGGCAGGTACGAGGTCGGTCTAATGTGGAAAGACCCTGAAGTTTTATTACCTGATAGCTACGCAAACGCACTAAAACGGCTTAAATGCCTACAAAAGCAATTTTCCCGACAACCACAGTTGAAGGAGCAAATTACCAAGCAAGTCGAAAACCTCGTCGAAAAAGGCTATACTCGCATGCTGACGCCGGAGGAAATAGCTGCACCAAACAGACGGACATGGTATCTACCAACCTTCATAACTAAAAATCCAAATAAACCAGAGAAGGTCCGGCTTGTATGGGATGCAGCCGCCCAATCCGGCGGCAAGGCCCTGAATGACTACATCTGGAGTGGTCCAGATCTCCTAAACTCCCTGTTTGACCTCTTACTCTCATTCTGAGTGGGACGAGTGACGATCTGTGGCGATATCGCTAAGATGTTCCACCAGATCCGAGTGAGACCAGCAGACACCCATGCGCAAAGGTTTCTTTGGTTCGACAGCAAGTCCGAGAGGCGAGAGCCTAACGTCTATGTTATGGAAGCGCTTACTTTCGGAATCAATTGCGCACCCTGCATTGTACATTTTATTCGTGACAGAAATGCAGATCGATTCTGTTAACAGTACCCTCAAGCAGCACAAGCCGTGAAGGACTACCACTACGTGGATGATTTTATATACAGCGGCAACGACTACGTGGAAGTAGGAAACATCGCAACTCAAGTCAGAGATATCCACGCAGCAGGTGGTTTCCACATACGCAATTGGTCTTCGAACTCAAAGGAGGTCCTACGAATACTAAAGAGCGATTCGCTGCTCCCCAAAGCTGTCGAAATTACAGCCACAGAAAAGGTACTCGGCTTATATTGGGTGCCGAACTCGGACGTATTCACATTCATATGCAAGTTCGCCAGGCTGAACCGCAACGTTTTAGACAGCGAAAAAACACCAACCAAACGCGAGCTCTTGCAAGTACTTATGTCAATGTACGACCCACTAGGCTTCATCTCATGCTTTACAATAGAGCTGAAGATCGTCCTGCAAGAAGTCTGGAGAAGCGGCATTGGCTGGGATACTGGTTTGCCCGACGCATTGTTACCCAAATGGATACGATGGAAACGGATCCTTACAACAACCGCCGGATTGACCATCCCGAGATGGTATTTCAACAATAAGTGGAAACACTTTAAGTCCGGACTGAATAGTATTTGTCAATATAATTCAAGACAGTTTTATTTATTTGTGCAAAAATGTTTTTAAAGAATGAAAGAATTTTGAAAGTTTTCCACGAGTATGAAAACTTAAATGATTTTGAAATGGGATTGCTGAAGGAGATAGGCGTTTCATTCGAAAACGCTTGTACGGAGTTTAAGGTAAAAATCAAATAAACACATTCTAACTTAAGGCGCAAATGGATCGCAAGCGGCAGAAATCTGCCACATTTTGTGAAAAACATGAAGTGTGGCTTGAAGAGTATACAAGATTCGGAGAAGGAAGAAGGTAGGACTGAAAGTTGACTGCCCAAAGCACGGATACGGGAACACGAATGATGGAAATACTTCAAGGAAATTTTTTGTAAATGATCAAAATGACACCTTTAATAACAGGTGTTAGTCAAGAGATGATTAAAAGGTTGGCTGTTATCTTGAATGTTATAAACTGCAAGGAAATGGTTAATGGTGAAAAATTTTCCGAATATACTTCAAAGACTGCTCAACTTTTGACTGAATTGTATCCGCAAAAAAAAACTTAGCCCAACGGTACATATTTTAATTTTAATTTTTTTTTGTAATTGTTAAAAAATCAAATTAAAACATTATAAAATGTTACAAAGCCTTTTAAAACAGTGAAAAATTCAATTTGTGATTGAAATAACCCGGGTTTCGCTCCATTTTTAAAGGAAAAAGGTGCTTGGAAATATTTTCTGAATTTGACCTTGAATATTACAGCACCACAAACACTCAGCACTTTTGACAAACATTCATTTTGAAGCTTAAGGTATTCTTTATCATATGTTTTTTTTTTTTAAATCGCTTTATTGGTTTAGAAACTATGATTTTTGTAATGTAAAATGCCAAAAGGTTCCACTGTGCGCCGTCCCCAAAATAATAATAATTTTCAACCCCCGAATACGTGGAGGTGTGTAGTGCTAGAATAAGATCCTCTAAGAGCAATTGTAACCTCCTAAAGCCTAAGATAATCCTATTTAAACTTCTTACTTTTGTAAATAAAATCACTTCATATTTTGAATTCCGCGTGAATAGGGATTCCCGGAGAGCAGAGAAAATAACCCAGTCTTCATTCGTTGAATTCAAAATATGAACTGATTTTATTTAAAAACTCTTAAACTCTAAGAAGCGACAATTGTTCTTAAAAATACTTATTCTAATGCCCCACGTTTTCGGGGGTTGAAAATTGTTTATATTTCATGCTGAGCGCTGGTTACTTGATACCGCGCCGCTGTTTGATCTTAAGTGTTTTCCACAGAATGTGGATGCATGTTTTGTTTGGTATTAAGCAATAATTGTCATATGAATTTTATGACTTACTTTTGTTTATGTTTCATTTGTATATTTCTTTGGTCAATCTGATTTGGTGAAGCCAGCTCAGATGAACACGATGTTTATTCTTAAACATTCTGCAAAGGGCCGCCAAATGCGGCGTTTTGGACTTTATCTTTATAGTTAGTTGTCATATCCAAATTATTAAAATTATTATCATTAGTAAGAAAACTATTGTTAAAGAAGCATGATAGACGTTGAACCTAGTCAATCTGATGTTCCTTTACTGATTGTAACTGACTTCTCATTCTTACTAATTCTCCCGTATGTATTATTGAGTGGGCTTCTACTGGTTTTTGTAATATTTGGCATATTACCTAACGATTTTTGTTTTGGGATATCTACCCACTTCTGATGTGTATTACTGTGCTGACTTCTAGCCTTTTTATAAGGTGGAGAATTTATAAAATAACTATCTTTATTTTTTGACTTGTTCCAATGTGTTCGCTCCACTATTTTTAAATATCTCTGATTGCTAAAATTTGATTGGTTATTCCGGTTACCATTAAATTTGGGCCTTTTATAATTATTTTGCCATATCTGATTTTTTGGTATTATAGTTTCGGACAATTTGTTACCGGAATCTATTTTGATATTATTTTTTAGATAAGCATTATCTAATTGACCCATTGCCTTCTGAATATTTTCATGTTTTACTGGCTCTGAGATATATACTTTTTCTTCCCCAATTTTCACTTTACCTCCAATGTGAGGTCCTGCCGGGGGCCATAAATTTATGTCTTGAGTTTTGCTGTTGTATTTCTTTGGAATTGTGTTGTTTTTATTTTGAAATTTATCTTTCTTTTTCTCCCAACTTTGTTCAAAACATGTGACATCTATTGTTGTTGCCACTACAGATTTATTCTGATTGGATTTGGTGCATCCCGAGACGATCCAACCAAATTGAGTATTTTGGCCTAGCAGGCCATCAATCTTTGTAATTCCCCCTTTTAAGATTTGGGTATATACGTTTACTCCCATTATTATGTCAATCCTACCAGGTTTATTAAAGGTGGGATCAGCTAGCACGTAAGTTTGCCATTTTGACATATCCACGTTTGCTATTTTTAATGGAAGAGCTTTCATTAATTTTGGCAACACAATTGCCTCAACCTTTAGATGTCCTTTCCAAGGATTTCGCGTCTTTACATCTATCTTTACCTTATATTTTGATTTATTAGATTTTATTGAGGACACGCCACTTATTTATGTATATTGTTTAATTTTTGGTAGTTTTAATATTTGAGCTGCCTCTTCAGACAAAATGGTGCTCTGTGAACCACAATCAATAAGGGCTCTTAGAGTCTTATATCCTCCATTTATATTTTTTACTTGTATTAAAGCTGTGGCCAACAGTGTTGGTTGTGCGGTTACACAAGTATTAGCTCTCTCCTGTTTTTCTTCAAAATGGAGTAAGGTATGGTGTTCCTTACTACACAATGAACAAACCATTTCATTTGTGCACACCTTATTGCTTGAATGGTTCAAGCATCTTATGCAAAGATGCACTTTTTTGGCTGTTTCATACCTTTCAGTAGGTGTCAACACTTTAAACATATAGCATTTATACGCTTTGTGCCCGGCAATTTTGCAAATCGGACATTTATTTTCGACTTCCGCATAATTTAAATCAGTTTTTAGCGGTTTTTTTCTCTTCTTTGCTCATGGCACTTAGCGAGCAATATCTTTGCTCTAAGTATTCCATGACATCAGATAGTATTTGAATTTGTCTTGTTTTTCTAATCTGACTCTCATACAATTGTAGAGCCTCTCTGTCAAATTTCCTTAGTAGGAGTTGTGCCCATATGACGTCAACTTCATCGGACAAATTTGCTTTTATTTTAATTAAGTAAACTGACTCATTAACTATGTCAATCACTTCTTTAACATTTTTTGCGGATTCATTGTTGATCATCGGTAAATCAACGATCCGACTTAATTGTTCGGAAAATACCCTCCGATTATTTTCATACCGCTTGGTTAACAATTCCCAAGCGGCACTATAGTTATCAGCTGAACCTGACAATAGATGGGCTACCATGCTCTTTGCTTCGCCCTTTAACGCGGATTTTAAATAATTGAACTTAAGAGCAAGACTTAAATCCTCTTTTTTTCAATCAGTTCCGCAAATAGTTCTACAAACAGGTCCCATTCTCTAGGTTCTCCAGAAAATGTGGGTACCTGTATTTTCGGCAACACCGGTAATTCGCCTCTCACGGTTACATTCTCAACTTTCAAATTTTTCTGATCGTTTGTTTTCATTTCTAGCATTGATAATGAATTTTGGACGTCGAATTCTAAATCCTCCATAGTATTCTTAAATTTTGCATCCATTGTTTTTAATTGGCTTGCCCGTACCTTTTCCCATAAATAATTTATTTTATTAATATAAATTATCCATGTTCCATTGCCTGTTGATTTCAACTCTACTACCTCCAAATATTCCTGAAGCTGTCGGACTCTATCCATAAATATCTCCTGGTTTCCACTACCGTTTTCATGACTGGAGGTCGCATTCCCGCGCGACTCTTCTTTGCTATCATCAAACATTTCTGACATATCCGCCTCTGCTTCAACTAACACTGACTTACTAGTGCCTGGTTTTTCTGACTCTCCTGTAGCTATTATTTTGGCAACTATCGTTAAAACCTCTTCATGTACTTTATCTCTGTAGTACTGATGATCGAAAATACCCTGCTGGAGCAATTTTTCATGGTTAGGCATCCATCGGCTACTAATCACTTTTACTTCCTCAACCACCTTGCTAGTAATGTCTCTGGGATTCAGTGCTTCCAACTGCCTTAACCTGGTATGCAACCCTACCTGCTTCTCTAACAATTTAGCAGTCTTATTACTGAACATTTTATATGGTGGATGTATATATGTGTGACAATTGATTCTTATTTTTTTTTTAAATTTTTTTTTTTATATTGGTTTTTAAATGTTTTTTTTTTTTTTGGTGTTTTGTTTTCTTTTTTACATATATCCCTGCCTATTTTTGCGTATGGTTTTCAGGCCACACTCTAATCGGACAGCTTTTATTGCCGCACAATTGTACATAGTTTGTTAGAAATATGAAAAAAAAATATGCATCGCAGTGCATTAAAAAAAATGTGCGACGCAGCGCATAGTTGTTTATTTTGTTGGGCGCTCTTTGTAGCGCTATCGGTCCAGACGTTGAACAGCTTTCAAGTTGCCGGTGCTGGTCTTCGCACAGGCTGTTGGGGCGCCGATGCTGGTTTCTCCGATCGCTCTGTTCCGGGGCCTAGCTTGTCGCGCTAGACGGTGCCGGTGCTGGTCTTCGCACAGGCTGTTGGGGCGCCGATGCTGGTTTCTCCGAACGCTCTGTTCCGGGGTCTAGCTTGTCGCGCTAGACGGTGCCGGTGCTGGTCTTCGCACAGGCGTATTCGCAATAAGGTGAGTCAAATGGTCCAGGGCAGTCCTTGGGACCCGTCTTCCCCGGTATGTTTTTTTTTTTTGCTGTGTCCAGGGCCTATGGGCTCAGGCGGTACCGGTGCCGGTCATCGCACCAGATTTTCTCAAATTAGCAGCCTCTTCTTTGCAACTATCTTGTTGCTCTGCTGCTGCTTGTAGTTGCTAACTTGCATCTACATACACACTTTAAACTTTAACTTTTTTTTTTTCGATATTAGGGCTTCGAATACGCCACACACAAAACTCCCGTTGCCGATATTACTACAGTTGCTCCACTAGCCAAACTGTCTTTAAAATCGGACGCACGCACTTTTTAATTATGAAGCAATATTGCTTTTTTTTTTATATTATACTCTGTCTCTTACCACTGGTGGGGGAGAACAAGAGCTAATTTATTTTTGCTACCTTCAGCTGATCTTAGCATTTACACTTGCATAAGATCAGACTTCAAAGGAGCTGATTCACACTCTGAGTCTCTTACCACTGGTGGGGAAAACTACAGAGTTCTTTTTCTCGAAGGACCAAAATGAATAGGGATTCCCGGAGAGCAGAGAAAATAACCCAGTCTTCATTCGTTGAATTCAAAATATGAACTGATTTTATTTAAAAACTCTTAAACTCTAAGAAGCGACAATTGTTCTTAAAAATACTTATTCTAATGCCCCATGTTTTCGGGGGTTGAAAATTGTTTATATTTCATGCTGAGCGCTGGTTACTTGATACCGCGCCGCTGTTTGATCTTAAGTGTTTTCCACAGAATGTGGATGCATGTTTTGTTTGGTATTAAGCAATAATTGTCATATGAATTTTATGACTTACTTTTGTTTATGTTTCATTTGTATATTTCTTTGGTCAATCTGATTTGGTGAAGCCAGCTCAGATGAACACGATGTTTATTCTTAAACACCGCGAATGAAGACTGGGTTTTTTTTCCTCTCCCTGGGATCCCTATTCAAACAATGTAAATATTAACAAAACACATAGGTTTAAAACGCTAGGTCTAATCTTAGCCTAAATAGTAATAGTTCTATAGTAGCCCAAATATAATTAAATGTTTAAGTAAACATAAACTAAACAGCAACACCTCATCCCTCATAAACATACTTCCTAAGATTGATTACGACTTTCCAATTTATAGAAAAACTAATAAAACAATCCTAAAAAAACTATCCACTCCCTATCACCCGACTCAGACTCGCAAAAGGCGCATTTTCAACATGTTGGCAGAATCTGGACTCCCCGACCTTAACACCATTGCTATTAAGCTCAGCTTTTCGTTTCTTTAATGATACTCTTAATTCACTCTTTAATTTCACTCTTTACTTCTGGTAGAATTACCAAGTATAAGTACAATAACGCACCTTGGAGACAAAATTGGATATTTTCCGACCAAGGCAATGTTGCTGGCGCTGATATAACTGCTGTAGAAAGCTTCCCGAAAGAGTCAAAAGGAATCATTTCTGAAGGTGGGTATGATCCGAAATAAGTCTTTAACGTCGACGACCCTGAATTATTTTAGAAACGTTTACTTACCAGAATTTTCATATCTAAAACAATATATAGCTAGCAAGAATATATTGATGCAAACAAATGAAGCAAGTCGTCTCGCCGACTTAGGTATACCAATACACCAGCAAAACATATTTCAAATTTAACAAATGCATTTACGTATTTTAAAAAATTCTGTTCACATGCTTTTGCAAGCATTCAAGCATTCGAGCACCCTAGCGCCCCCACAGAAAAACGATTATTTCCATAACTTACAATTAGTTATTTTTTTTGTATTATTTTGATCAAATTTGGTATTTTGCTGGATATTAGTATCAAACTAAGTGTGCCAAATTGCTCAAAGTAGAAAATTACGTTAGACAAATTATGGGGGCCGAAAGGGGCGTGGCAATCTTTAAATCTTTACATATACAAAATGTGCGCATTTACTAAGCAAATATGCAAACCAAATATGGTGTATCTAGCTAAAATAGTTTTTGAGATAAACGCTTTTTTAAAATTGCGGCGGAAAGGGGCGTAACAAAAATTTGAAATAAACTTGATCACTTTACATACCACCCGAGTCTACATACCAAATTTGCTGGCTATCTCTAATAGCCTCCGAGATCTAGCCGATCATACTCGACTCGACTTGGTTGTTGATACTGACAAAGAATATATATACTTTATTGGGTCGGAAAAGCTTGCTTCTGCCTGTTACCTACATTTTGGCGACTTTAATATACCAATAATATAGGCATTTCGTCTAAACTAGGTTTCCACTAAGTTGACGAGTTGCCAGAAAACTTTAAAATGTGAGGGTTTTCCGACTAATAAAACAGCTATTCAACCCAAGAATAAGAAAGTAAAGTATAGTTGACTTGCAATTTTCTAATTTAAAAAATAAACAATGAGCATTAAAAAGAATCTCCAAAGAACCAAATTTAACCTCCACATAAATGTCCAAAGCAACGTGTTTGAATGACGAAGGTAGAGATATTTTTGTCAAAAAACGACCCTGACAGCAAAAGGAAATTTAAAGTGTCCAGGCGGTAACTACAAATAGCATTTGCTAATAATATTTTATTTAACATTAAAACAAAAAGCTCTTTAACAATTATTGGGCATATGGTAAAATTTTTGGTAAAACAAAAACGAATTAGGACATTATACATGTAAAGTTTATTACTATATTTATTTCGTTTCGCCCAAGCAATCTTTTATTATCTGTTCAGCTGATCCGCATCTAAGACAGAGCCTTTTGGGAAGCTGCTTCTTTTCCACGACATCTGTTGCGGTTTTAAAAATACTTCTTCGATCGTTCTTTTCCAGTTTATCCACGATTTCATAGGCTCCCCTTAGCTCTTTAAAGGTTTTACATGACATAAGCCACTTTTGAATTAATTCTTAAGAAACAGATTGTCGACAATGTATCGCAAAACAGCTGACTCTTCTACATCGCCATCAGAGGCGATCTTTCTCTTACTAAGAATATACTCCTGAATCGACTCCTACTTATGCTTTTTTCGTTCTCTCAACTGCTGGTGGACTTCAGCGCATTTTAATTTACACTCAAATTCTTCGATTAGACACCTTTTCAAATTGGTATAATTGTTAACACTTACTGATTCCAAAAACAGTTTGACAGCACCTTTGCTTTTCGTTAAGCTCAAATGCATCTGCATTGTATTCGAAAACTTCAAACCATTTCCTTGGGCCAGTTCCATTGCAATTCGGTGCCATATGGACTTGGCTTTCTCGTTGCTCGTCGACTTGTATTTTAAGCGTCAGTAATTGCATCATCTGTTACAGTTGACTTTGCATTACTACGGCGTTGGCCATCCCTTGTTCCTTTTCTGAACCTCCTTTCATTAGGTCAGGCACTGTTTCGGTCGCTGCTTCTATGAATTGTCCGCTCATTGTTTCGATCGCTGTTCTTGAGAGTTGTTCGCTCGCTGTTTGGGTCACTGTTTCGGGCACTGTTTCTGTCTGCCTCTCTCTATCCTCTTTGGGCTTCTGATGGCGGCACTGACGGTGCTTTCTCTGCTGATGTTGACGCCTCTGCGTTTAGCGCACTTTTCATCGTTTTCTGAGATTCGTGAAATGGTGTGTGTTCCGTCATTAAACACTTTGTATGTTTGATATATGTATGTATTACTAGACGTTTCCTAGAACATCATAGAACATCGTTCGCACAAGCCTCATCCAACTGGACGAGGTCACAACTGTGAAGTTCTAATCCAACTCAGACCTGGACGAGCTCCCAACTGTAAAAGTTATTACAAGTTTAATCCACCTCAGAACGGGACGAGCCAATGTACAGTCCTAATACAACTCAGAACGGGACGAGGCAATGTACAGTCTTAATCCAACTCAGAACGGGACGAGCCGCCAAATGTAAAATTTATTATAATGATTATGTTTATTGACAATAGTATAAGAAGCAATTCTGAGTGGTTAGGTTACAGTAATTTGGCTTGCACAACTGAGAACAACTTTAATTGAGCTTCGCGACAACTTTCAACTGACAACTGACGACTGCGACTGACTACCTTTAGCAACTGACTACTGACGACTCTTGCACCAGATCCCTCTCTTTGTGTTCTTGTAGACGCTCTCTCTGTGTTCTTGTAGACGCTCTCTCGATTGCTAGGGACGGGCATAATATCGATCTTTTCTTTCTTTTTCATAAATTAATTGAGTCACTAATAGTGATGACTTTACCTACAAATCAGACCGTGATAATCAAGTTCTTGTCATGACATCCAGTGTGATGGGCTTTAGGAACTTCAATTCAATTCAATGTTGTAGCAGGAAAGACGGTCACACTCGCTCTCTTACTACTCTTCGCTCGAGGTTTTTTAAGCACTCTCTGAGAGAGAAGTAAGTTTGGCGGGTCAGGCGTAAGAGTCAGTCTGGGTGTAGATTTGAGAGAAGCAAGACAACAAAGAAAAATAATTACTCGGCAAAATAAAATAAAAATAATTACTCTAGTAAAATAAAAACGATTATAACTTTAAATAGAGAATAACTTGAAACCATATTAAGTCTTTTGATTTGTCTACCGCCCACAATATCAGAAGTGGTGAACCTAAACGCAATGAACATCAACATTGACGCCCACAACTTGCCGACATTAAAGAAGTGGCTGGAGCTGTTGGACTTGCCTACTACAGGGTCAAAGGCCAAGCTTGTGGCACGCTTAAACGATGTTCCTGCAGATCGACGAGGAGCGTGTTCCATATCTATTGGAACTGAAACTGTCGAGGAAAGTACAGAAGACGAAAGTAACTGTCGAGTGTCAGAGATCACAAATGAGAAAGAGGGAGACAACAACACAGATGTTGCTGAAAAAATTGTGCGATTTGCTGCGACCGCAATTGTTCGACATAGCGGCGCCTCAACGCCAGACAGAAAACGAAGCGCACAGTTTCGTGCCGACAAGCAACGACAATTGCGCGGGGCACGACAGCGGCGAGGAAAACGAAGGCAGCGAAAACGAGACTTCAGCATAAATAATTGGCGCGCAAAACCAGCGTCGTGAACCAGGGCTGGTAAACCAACGCTCGGAAGAAGTGTGGGAAAGCGGTTTTTCGTCGGCTGCAAAATTCCAATTAGCAAAAGAAGCGTTGTCGGAATTTAATGGGAACTCGTGTGGAAAAAAATGGGTCACGCAACTGACAAATATAAGCGGTGTATACGGAATCAAAGGTGTACAAATGCATATGCTTCTAGTGTCCAAGCCAAAAGGACAGGCTCATTAGTGTCTACATGCCAATGGTTCGCGCATTCTGGATCCCGTGGGCAACATTTGTGAGCAGCTTGTCGAGGAGTTCGGAAAAACGATGTCTCAAGCAGATGCCAGGCGCCTATTCGAGTCTCGCATATGGAGCGCCAATGAGAAGTTCGTCAGCTACATCGATGAAGTGAAGAGGAACAGGTAGAAAAAGCCATTGAAGGGATTCCTGTGGAGGGACTCGCATCCAAGCGCAGATTCAAGGGTTCAAGTGCATTGCAGAGTTACGCCGTGCATTTTCAGGCATTCAGCAAATAGCACGAGAAGCTACACAGGTGGATGCTACTGGCAGACGATTCAAAGAAGATTTCCGTTGCTACAAATGCAACTCAAAGGGTCACATGAGAAAGGACTGCAAGAAACCCGAGAAGAAAGCTTCTCTGCAAGAGTGCCAGAGTCCTGCTTCGGTTGCGGTGCTTTGGATCACTGGGTGGCTAAGTGTCCACTTAATAAAGAGAAGCTGGCTAAGAATCGCGACGACGTAAGATATGTCAAGATATATTTTGAAACTTTAACAAACCCTTACTTAATTAGAGCATGCTTCTGCTCTCTGACGTGACGGTCGTGTTTTTGCTTAGCTCCTGAGTTTTATTAATATATTTTGTTTTCTCTCAATTTTTAATTGTGCCTAGTTTGTTTTCGTTTTCGCTGGTGTCGTTTGCTTGAAACCCTTGTGTTTTATTTGCATAATTCGCCAAATTAAAAAGTTTTGTTTTTTCTTTTTCGTGATTAGTGTTTGGTGCATTTAAATTGTTTTTATTTTTTCTTATTGTTCTCTCTCGTCATTGCTTTGCAGTTGCTCCCCTCATTGCCCCCATCTTACCATCAGTGCTAGTGGTTTTTTTGTTCTCTCAGCTTTGTGCTTGTGCTCAGCTTCCCTCCCGCGTAATCACTTTTATAAAGCCGCCTCTCAAAGCTCGTCTTATGACTGTTCTTGCACTCTCTCTTGTGCTGTGTACTCTAGCTGTCTCTTTGTTTTATTTGTAATTATTGATTTTTTATCGATAATTATCTTTGTGCTGTTTATTTAAATGTTTCTAATTTTTTTTTTTTTTTTTTTTTTGCCTTGTGTTTATTTTGGCTTTTCAATGGCTTGTTGTCTACCCAATTGCAAGCATTCTGATCTTTTTGACGATCAGTATAAAGCAATATCGTGTTGGTTTTGCGATAATCTTATTCACTTAAAGTGTGCTGGCCTCAACGGCCGTGATTACGACAAATTTTCTGGTTTGTCTGTGTCTAAGCCTGAGCTTGGCTTAATGCGCTGGACTTGCCCATCTTGTGCCAGCCAGCAGCTTGATTTTAGCCGAATGTACAGGGATCTTCGTTTAAAGTTTCTTTCTCTTAATAAAATGGCCAAACAGCTGTCTAATGAGTGTGACTCTAGCATACATTTATTGTCGCAATTCAAGTTTGGTCCACCTTCTAAGGAATTGCCAAAGAAATGTACCCTTGAGCTGCCTCATAAGCAGTCGCCAGCACTCTCTCTCTATTGCATCTTCTCCCATTTTACTTTCGCCTACACCATCTTCTTGTCCCTCTTTATGCTCTTCTTTTCAGATTGAAGTACCCACTACAAGACCTGGTGTACCTCAATCTATCCCTCACGGGAACTCTGATCAATTACTGGATCATGCGGGCCTTCAATAACTTGCGGATCCCAATGCTCCTCCGCCTCCACTAACTGTAGTGCCTCATCGTAAACAATTATTTATCACTAGGCTTGCTCCAGATACTTTTGAATCGTCTGTGGCAGCTTACATTGGTAATATATGCCCTGCTAAGGTTTTATTTATTTATTTATTTATTTACGTCAACTAAATCAGCAGTCGACGATAAAGCTTAAGCTAAAATACAGATAATAATTAATTCACGAAGGAAGCTTAGCTTTATGCACAACTAAACATCCCCGAGCCGGTGGAGGTGTTTTATTTGCAACAAGGTGCCAGCTATGCCCCGATTTACAGCCAATGTGGTCAGGGATGAGTTGCAGCCAATCCAATATCCAGTCCAGAATACTTTCAGTGTTTACGCTGTAGATAATTAAAAAGTATAGCGCGAAGAGAAGAAGACAGATAGATGAGGAGAAATAAGGTGAGAAAGGTTGTTAAAAGATTAGCAAAGAACACTAAGAGGTTCGTGAAGAGAGTAGTTAGTCAGACATCTACTAAGGTGAAGAGGAAAAAAGTTTCTGGTCCGACGTGAGGGAACACAAAAATATAGCGTATCTAGTAAATTGTTAAAACTGACTTCGCCGTTGACTACTTTATGTAGAAAGAGAATGCCAAATTCGAGCCTACGGTTGTAAAGTGAAGGAAGATTAATAAGAAGAAGTATGTCAGTATAAGAAGGTAGGCGAAGATTCGGGTGCCAATTAAGACCGCGTAACGCAAACTTAACGAATTGCTTCTGTACCGATTCAATACTACGCTGGTGAACATCATATTGAGGGTTCCACACTGGTGAGCAATATTCTATAGTAGGGCGAACTAACGAAGTGTATTAAACCTTTGTCACATATGGATAATTCAAAAGTGTAAGGACTAGCGAAATCTCCTCTTTTAAAATTACTGTACCAAATGAGTATTTCTCAGCTATGGTTGACCCTAACTTTTGGCCAGAGGGCCTAGTTGTACACGAATTTGCGCCCAATAAGCGCTCCCGCCCTTTGCCTGTCCACCTTCCTAATGCATCTTCTGCTTCAAAAAACTAATAACGTCTAGTCTTTGCATTCACTATCAAAATGTAAAAGGACTTCTTACCAAGCTCTCGAAATTATTCTGTGATAGCTTAACCTTTTCGGCTGACATATTAGCTTTCTCTGAAACTTGGCTTAATTCCTCTGTTTTGGATAATGAAATTCTTTCTAATTACTTTATTTCTTATAGGCTTGATCGTGTTGGTCGACGTGGCGGTGGAGTATCCATTGTTGACAACTCGAATCTGTGTTCAAGTGTTGTGCCGATTGATCACCCCTTAGGTGTTGAGTTTATTTGCGTCGAAGTTACATGTTCTAACTTTAGCTTATATATCTCTTGTTCATATATTCCTCCAACTTCTGATATCATGATCTACATCCACCATGCTGATGCTTTGCAAACTATTTTTAGTCGTCTTAAAGATCGTGATTTTTCTATAGCTTTATGTGATTTTAACTTGCCTAATGTTTCTTGGCTTGCTGATGATAATCTATCTTTCTTAGTTCCTTCATCTCAACATGTTTTTCTTGATAGCCTACTTGAATGTCCGCTATATCAGTTGAATTCTTTTCTTAACTCTTCTAAAAGAATCCTCGATCTTGTTTTTGTCTCTGATCCCACTGTTAGTGCTGTATTCCAAACACAGCCCCTTGTGAAGCCTGAAGATCCTTATCACCCTACCATTGAAATTACTATTTCTTACAATTCCGTTAATAATTCATTCAATAACATCTCAAATTCTCGTCGTAGATGTTTTCGTAAAACAAATTTCAATCTTCTTAACAGCCTTATTTTCTCTTTTGATTGGTCATTTCTATTTGAGTGCTGTGATATAGATTGTGCAGTAAATTTTTTCTACTCTGCTCTTAATTCTGTAATTGATAAATGCGTTCCTTATGTGAATGTCTCTACCGTCTCCAGTGCGCCAGTCCGGTTCACACGTAGGCTCTCTAATCTATGAAACATTAAATCGAGATATTTTAAAAGATTTAAAGAAACTGGTTCGCGACTTGACTATGCAAATTATTGTGTAGCCAAATCTCAATTTTGTCTTTTAAGTACTCAATGCTACAACAATTATATCGTTCGCTGTAAGGTTGAATTTTATAAGAACCCCAAAAGATTTTATAACTTTGTTAATTCCAAAAGACGCTCTAATTTACTACCTTCCACCTTCAGACTTAATGACCAGACTGCTAATAGTGATTCAGATATTGCAGATCTGTTTGCTAAATTCTTTCAGTCGACTTATTCTACTACTGCTTCGGATCCCACTCCTTATCCCTTCACAATTCCACATTTAAATTGTATGTTTTTTCCTAGTATTACTGAAGACTGTATTATCTCTAGCTTGTCATCTATGACGTCTTCCTTCGTACCCGGGACTGATAATATACCTAGTTGCATCCTTAAAATGTGTTCGATTTCTCTATCTAAGCCTTTATCTCGGTTATTCTTTATAACGAGTGAGACTTGTCGCTTCCCTGATATTTGGAAGGAGTCTTTTATTATTCCGCTTTTTAAAAAGGGTAACAAATCGGATATTTCTAACTACCGTGGCATTGCCAAACTTTCGGCAATACCTAAGTTGTTTGAGAAAATGATTACGTCTTCCCTTCAACACCTATCCAGATCCACTATTTCTCCTTGTCAGCATGGCTTCATGAAAGGTAGTATTGAATCGGTGCAGAAGCAATTCCTTAAGTTTGCGTTATGCGGTCTTCATTGGGACCCGAATCTTCGCCTACCTTCTTATTCATTCACTTTACAACCGTAGGCTCGTATTTGGGATTCTCTTTCTACATAAAGTAGTCAACGGCGAAGTCATTTCTGCCAATTTACTAGATACGCTATATTTTTGTGTTCCCTCACGTCGAGCCAGAAACTTTTTTCCTCTTCACCTTAGTAGATGCCTGAATAACTACTCTCTTCACAAACCACTTCGTGTTCTTTGCCAATCTTTTAACAACCTTTCTCACCTTATTTCTCCTCATCTATCTGTCACTTCTCTTCGCGCTATTCTTTTTAATTATCTACAGCGTAACCATTAATAGTATTCTGGACTGGATATTGGATTGGCTGCAACTCATCCCTGACCACATTGGCTGTAAATCGGGGCATAGCTGGCACCTTGTTGCAAATAAAACACCTCCACCGGGTCGGGGATGTTTAGTTGTGCATAAAGCTAAGCTACCTTCATGAATTAATTATTATCTGTATTTTAGCTTAAGCTTTTTCGTCGACTGCTGACTTAGTTGACGTAAAATAAATAAATAAATAATTAAATGCTTCATAGACTCAGGCAGTGATGTTTCGCTTATTAAAATCTCGTGTGTACCAGAAAAGATACAGTTAATTTCACTTAATCATAAATATTACGGATTAAATAGGAGTCCACTTTTGTCATATGGAAAAGTCAAATGTTTTGTTTTCAAAAACTCAATGAAGACATTCTTTCATTTAATAGTCGTTGATAACGAGTCTATGAGCCATGAAGTAATTTTGGGAAGAGGTTTTATGAAAGCATGTAATATTAAGTTAGACTTAGACGCCTTGAGAATGGTTACACTTGAAATGAAAGAAGCCGAAAATGAACTCGGAAAGCGGTCGAAGTTTGAGTCCTTGTCATGCTGTACAGATTTGCAAATAGCTAGTAATGTAAATGTTGAGAGAACAGTGGATGAAGTAGTTATAGAAAATAGTTATGAGAATAGAGGAGTCACGAAAGAATGTACCTCTGAACATGAGGGAAAGAAAATTGTTAGCGAAATAGTTAAGCATAAAGATAGCGAAATTGTTAGTGAAATGGTGAAGGAAAGTGATAGCAAGATTGTTAGTGAAATGGTGAAGGAAAGTGATAGCAAGATTGTTAGTGAAATAGAAAACGAAAGTAAAAGCAAAAAGGTTATGAAAAGTGGGAAAGAAACTGTTAGTGAGTTAGTTAATGAAGGAATTAGATCTACAAAAGGTTGAAGAAAGAAAAGAAATTGCTGATGTCCAATCTCTAACCGAAGTAGAGTTTGAGTTACTAAATATCGAGTGTTTCAACACGGGAATTGATTGCAAAATAGGTGAAACATTAGATTTTAAAGTTCGGAAAAGTTTGAGCAGTTGTTCGAGAGTGCATATTTGGCAGCACAAAGGCCCGAATTGCCAGATGTAAAATGTGAAATGAAGCTTAACTTGGAGGGGTCGAAGGCATTCAGTTGTGCACTAGTTGTGAACGCCAAACGTGTCGGACGTGTTGCGGATGGTCTTCAAGTGCGATTATACAGAGTGTATAGCAGTAAACGGAATATCAAAAATAAAACAAAAAGAAGAACATTTACACTAACAAACTGTAAAATCTGCCGGCTTGTGGTAGAAACGCAGTTATTTATCTCTGATTGGCCTGCCAATCAGAAAAGACTAATAATCTGTTGCACCCTTTTAGGGAGCATATTTTCTTAAAAGTGTTGCATACTTGGGGGCTGCAAGAATCAAACAAAAGCATCACATACTTGTCTGCGGCTACGGCCCCAACAGGCAAAAATGGGCAAGCCGAAATGGGCAATAAAGCCTACCACCGACATAGCTCCTACGGCTAAACATGCCAAGGCAAAGAAAATGTCAAATAAAACCATTAAGGAATCTGATGGAAACACCAGTTCCTCCTCGGAGCCAGGGGAAATCAAACGCAAAGCCCCACAGAGGAAAGTTGAGCAGGCATCTACTTCAACGGGCATCATAAGTGACGCCAACAAGAATGTCAATAGATTTGCCATCTTATCTGACGACAGTGACAGCGACGAAGAAGATGCTCCAATGACGGTTCAACAGGAGCCACCCACGGCTGAGGTGCGCAAGGTCAAGCCGCCTCCTATTTTTCTACCGGAGGTTCACGATATTAAGGACTTAATAAGAGACGTTACATCCGTAATCGGCAGCAACAATTTCGACTACAAAGCGGGTAAGGATGGACAAGTCAGAGTCAACCTACAAGAGAGTTTTTCAACTTTGAAAAACTACCTTAGTGAAAACGACATCCCATACAAGACTTTCCAGCCTGAAGACGAGCGAGCCTATAGAATTGTTGTCAAAGGTCTTCATCACACCACCAATCCCATGGACATTAAGGAAGCACTGGCTGCCAACGGGCACATAGTTAGAGGCCTGGACATCAAAAACGCAATCAGCCGCTGTACAAAGAAACCTCTGGCTATGTTCTTTGTCAACTTGGAACCGGCAAACAACAACAAGGATGTGTTTGCTACTAAACGCCTTTGCAGCTGCGTGGTCACAATCGAGCCACCCCGTAAGACAACTGACGTACTCCAGTGCTACAGATGCCAAGGATTTGGACACACTCAGAAGAACTGCAACCCGCAGTTCAACTGTGTAAAATGCGGAGGCGCTCATAGTTCCTCGGACTGCCGTAAGCCAAGGACCGATCCTCCCCGCTGTGCTCACTGCAAGGGCAACCATACTGCCTCTTATAAGGGCTGCAAAGTCTATTTGAAACCTCTGTGAGCAAGCCAGGCGTCACTTTCGCCAATATATTAAAAGGCAATCAGCTGCCTCCCCAGCAGGCAGAGGCCCATCCTGTTAATTCGTCCCAAACAAGCCAAAGATTGGATCGCCTTGAAGCTCTTATGGAGAAGATGATGGACCAAGTTGCTGCCATGACACAGCTCCTAACGTCAATCATGGCCCAAAAACGCAAATAAACCTCCATATCGTCCTATGGAACGCGAACGGCCTGTGTAGGAGAAGAAGTTGAGCACTTTTTAAAAACTCAATATGTCGATATACTACTAATATCAGAGACTCATTTCACGGAGCGATCTTACTTCAACATAAACGGCTACGACGTCATCTGCACCAATCATCCTAATGGTACAGCTAGAGGAGGTGCTGCCATAATCATCAAATCCAACATCAAATATATAGAGCTACCGGCATTCCAAGAGCAATGAATTCAGTGCTCCAGGATTAGAGTCATCAGCCAGACAGGAGACCTAACGATTGCTGCTATATACTGCCCACCTAGGCATATAGTAAGCGAGACTATGTTCCACAGCCTACTAGGCAGCCTTGGTAGTCGACTTCTAGCTGGAGGAGACTACAACGCTAAGCATATCTGCTGGGGATCACGTATTAACAATCCCAAAGGTACAGCGCTATACAGATGTATCACTGACAGCGGCATGTCCTATCACTCAACTGGGGAGCCCACCTACTGGCCCACCGATCCTAACAAAATCCCGGACGTCTTGGACTTTCTGGTCTCGAAGGGAATCCCAAGCCACGTAATAGACACCAGCAATGTACTCGAATTGTGCTCTGACCACTGCGCTGTTAGGATTCTACTCAACCTACCAGCCAACACTAACTCCAAGAGAAATCGGCTGTTTAGGAAAAACACCAACATCGAGCGTTATTATAATTGGCTGGAAAACAACCTGGACTTGACGACCTTGATCTCCACCGGCGAAGACCTGGACAATGCTGTTGATCACCTCAACGCGAGCATACACCAGGCTGCCGTCTATGCAACACCTCCCGCTAGGAGCTCCTCGAGTAACAGCGTCCCTCAAGGCATCAAAAAGCCTGCCGTAAGGAAGGAACCCATTAAAGATGCCAATGGAACCTGGTGCCGTTCAAACAACGAAAGGGCCGCAGCTTTTGCATACACCCCCTTCAACAGATGCTCCCAAGAAGAGGCCCAAGAAACGGAAGACTTCCTGAATGTGCCCCACCAAATGGCCCTCCCCATCCAAGAGGTTGAAACTGATGAGTTAATTCTAGAAATCGCGAAGTTAAACCCGAGCAAGTCGCCTGGTCACGACGGAATCGATGTTCCAGCCATCAAAGCCCTGCCTCCGAGTGGAATACCGCTCCTACTGAAGATCACAAATAAAAGCTTCCTGATAGGACTCTTCCCCACCCAGTGGAAGTGCGCCGAAACCATCCTCATACAAAAACCTGGGAAACCTGCAGCTTTCGAGGAGAAAAAGTACTGCACAGGAGTCTGGCACACTGGCCTTCTCTATAAAATCAAAACCGTCCTTCCTGCCCCATTTTACACGCTGCTAAAGTCATATTTAGAAATCAGGAGCTTCTACGTAAGATGTGGCGATGCGAACTCTGTCATCAAAGACGTCAGAGCCGGAGTCCCCCAAGGAAGCGTTCTAGGACCAGTGCTTTATACCCTCTACACAGCCGACTTGCTGATACTAACCGATCCGGGACTATTGGCTGCAACATACGCGGACGACACTGCCTTCATGGCTACGAATGAAGTGCCACAGGAGGCTAGCAACCTACTCCAAATGCAGCTGGACATTACGGGTAGCTGGCTCACGAGATGGAATACTGAAAAATGTGTACAAATTACACTTACACTAAGGAGAGGCGACTGTGCACCTATCTCACTCGACGGAACCCCCATCCCCAACTCTGACTTAGACAAATACCTGGGCCTGACGATGGATAGAAGACTTACTTGGAAGCAACATCTGAACACCAAAAGAGGACAGCTCGACGCTAGGCTGAAGAAATACATGTGGCTCATAGGGAAAAGGTCTACACTACGACTAAACATAAAGCTACTAATCTACAAAGTAATAATGAAGCCAATGTGGACCTACGGGATACCTATCTGGGGCACCTCCAGCAAATCCAACTGCGACCTAATACAAAAATTTCGAAGTAAGGCGCTGAGGATTTCATCAGGAGCCCACTTCCTACCGACAAATAGAGAAATACACTCAGAACTGGACATCCCATGGGTGGATCAGGAGATCTCCAGGCTAACTGCAGCCTATCTGGAGCGCCTCGACAGGCATGTAAACCCATATGCCATCAACATGTTGGACAACAGCACCACCATCAGGCGCCTAAGAAGACCCCACACGCTGGACCTGTCACATCAATAAGATCTATATTTATATTAATTCGTCCCCCCCTCTATTCCCTTCTCACACCATATTTAATCACCCTACACCGTTCATGTAATACCGTTTATCCTTAAAACATGTAACCGCCAATTTCAACCAAGAAAACTTGCTGATTGTCCCAGGACAGATTGCAAATTCGCTTCACCGCTGTCAAATAAAAAAAAAAAAAAAAAAAAAAAAAAAAAACTAAATATCGAGTGCTTCAACACGAGAATTGATTGCAAAATAGGTGAAACATTAGATTTAAAGTTCGGAAAAAGTTTGAGCAGTTGTTCGAGAGTGCATATTTGGCAGCACAAAGGCCCGAATTGCCAGATGTAAAATGTGAAATGAAGCTTAACTTGGAGGGGTCGAAGGCATTCGGTTGTGCACCTAGAAGATAGTCATATTCCGAAAAAGGCAAATTGCAGGCGAAGTTAGACGAATACTTGGAGAAGAAGATCTTTTGCCCTAGTGAGTCGGAGTATGCATCACCCATTGTGCTAGTGCCTAAGAAAGCTGGCGAGTTAAGGTTGTGCATTGACTTTAGGAGATTGAACAAAGTTTTGGTTAAAGATAACTACCCGATACCTCTAATAGACGATTTATTAGACAGGCTTGGAGACAAACGATTTTTTTCAAAATTGTATCTAAAAGATGGTTATTTTCACGTGTTCGTGGAGGAAAACTCAGTTAAATATACATCATTCGTCACTCCGTTAGGCCAGTTTGAGTTCCTCAGGATGCCAATGGGTCTAAAAAATTCCTCATCAGTGTTTTAAAGATTTGTAAACAAAATTTTTAGAGATATGATTAGAGATAGTAAAGTATTGGTGTATCAAGACGATATCATGGTAGCTAGTAGAACTGCAGAAGAGCACATGGATACACTGGAAGAAGTTTTTAGAAGGATAATCAGAAACAAGCTGAAGCTGCGTATAGATAAGTGTGAGTTCTTTCAGTCAAGCATTAAATACTTAGGATTTCTCATATCGGAAGAGGGCATTAGAGCCAACGATAAGGGCATAGAGGCCGTTAAAAAATTTCTCATACCAACAAACGTTCACGCAGTAAGAAGTTTCTTGGGCTTGGCTTCTTATTTTCGTCGTTTTATTAAAAACTTTTCGTTAATTGCGAAACCACTCTATGACCTATTGAAGAAAGATAGAGTGTTTAAATTTGGAGAGGTAGAACTGTATTGTTTTTCGTTGCTCAAAGATAAATTAGTAGAAGCGCCGGTGTTGGCAATATATAACCACAAGGACGAAGTAGAGCTGCATTGTGATGCGAGCGCATTAGGCTTTGGGGCAATATTAAAGCAAAGGAAAGAGGACAAAAAGCTGCACCCTGTTTTTTATTTCTCAAAACGGACGTCGGTCGTAGAATCAAAGTACCACAGTTTTGAATTAGAACCCTTGGCAATAGTGTATGCATTCCGCAGGTTCAGAGTGTACTTACAGGGAAGATATTTAAAGGTACTTACAGATTGTAATTCGCCGACTCTCACTCTCAATCGAATTGAATTAAACCCGAGAATAGCGCGTTGGGCTCTTGAGCTACAGAATTATGATTATGAAGTAGTGCACAGGGCAGGCAAGCAGATACAACATGTAGATGCGCTTAGTAGATGCACGGACATACTTGTTGTAGATACAAATAGTTTTGAAGACAATCTTATTATATGCCAGCACAGGGACGAAAAATTGCAGGAAGTGAAAAAAAAGTTGTAATCTGCTGAGGATAAGTTATTTGAAATGAATATATTTCCATACAGGAAAACCAATGATGGAAGGTTGTTGTTTTGTGTACCGCGTGAAATGGAGGAGTCAATCCTCTTTAAATATCATAACGAATTAGGTCATTTCGGCAGAGATAAAGTAATGGATGCCATCTCGAAAACGTATTGGTTTCCTAACATCAAGGAGAAAGTTGTTAAACATATTAGCAATTGTTTAAAATAAAGTATAATTGGTCTCTGTCAAAATGGTATCTCCATGTCCAGGCGGAATGTTTTCACAATGACATAATCTATGTTAAAACTGGCAAGATCACAGGGGCTTTACGCCCCACTAAATATTGTCTTTCTATGAGTGAAGATGAAATTCTACGCATAAACAGCCGAATCCTACGTGCAGAAGGCATCTTCGCGACAAGTCCGATTGTGAACTTGTTTCCGAGAAGAACTTGTTTGTTATTATTGACGCTTTTACCAAATTTATCAGACTGTATCCAACAAAGACGACGAATACTAAAGAAGCGGTTCTAGCTCTTAAGGACTTTTTCAGGGCGTACAGTCGATCCTTTTCCATAGTTTCAGATCGAGGAAGCTGTTTCACATCGTCAGATTTTGAGACATTTGTAAATCAGAATAATATTAAGCACATTAAGATTGCCACAGGGTCCCCTTAAGCTAATGGTCAAATTGAGAGGGTGAATCGTACCTTGGGACCTATGCTTGCTAAATTATCGGAGCCAGAGAAGGGTATATATTGGGATTTGGTAGTGGAGAATGTTGAACATTGTTTAAATAACACACTTCATAGGAGCATTACACAGTTACCGAGCAAAATGCTCTTCGGTGTAGAGCAAAAAGGCAAAGTCGGAGATGAGTTAAGAGAAGGACTAGAGCAACTAGGAATAGTGAATGATGAACAAAATTTGGATACAATTAGAAAGGATGGGGAAGTACATCAGAGGAGAATCTAGAATTACAATGAGCAGCAGTACAATAGCAGAAGAGTAAATTCCACAGAATATAAAGCAGGAGAATATATTATGGTGAAGAATTTTGATTCAACTATAGGAGCGTCAAAAAAGCTAATCCCAAAGCACAAAGGGCCTTATGTAATAGACAAGGTTCTCAAAATGACCGGTTTCTAATTAAGGATGTGGAAGGCTTTCAGCTTAGTCGTAACCCTTATCAAGGTATGGAGTTGCCATAAGATAAAGCATTGGATAGGTAAGAAAAAAAGCGACTAAAAGTTATTCTTAAACAAATGAAAATAATGTTAACTGTAAGAGACTTTTGTGTAATGTACCTAACTAACTTATAGTTCTAAGATTTCACCTTATTGTAACGTTAATGATGTAAGGATCAGGAGATCTTACGGTCAGGACGGCCGAGTTGTAGCAGGAAAGACGGTTACACTCGCTCTCTTACTACTCTTCGCTCGCGGTTTTTTAAGCACTCTCTGAGAGAGAAGTAAGTTTGGCGGGTCAGGCGTAAGAGTCAGTCTGGGTGTCGATTTGAGAGAAGCAAGACAACAAAGAAAAATAATTACTCGGCAAAATAAAATAAAAATAATTACTCTAGTAAAATAAAAACGATTATAACTTTAATAGAGAATAACTTGAAACCATATTAAGTCGTTTGATTTGTCTACCGCCCACAATGTGTGCTTTATTTCCAGTAATAAAAATGTTTTATTAAAGTTAATGTTTAAGTAAGGATAACAGTGTTTTAAGGCATAGGCTTTCCATCTGTGACATTCAAATGTCTAATGGCTTGTAAAAATAATTGACATGTTATTATAAAGTAAAAAGGAAACAAAACCTTTAATGTTATTTTAGACTAGCTTATTTCTAAGTTCTAGATACTAAAGGAAGCTAACTTTAATTTAACGGCTTAGTACTAGAACCACGATGTGGAATGTTAATGATAATATGCCCTTAAACAATCAAGGAGATTATTTAAGAGAGGTGATGCTCACGAATTGTAATAATGAATCAGTTATTATTGATTATTTAACAGTTTTAATACCTGTCGATTCGTAGAGGCTAGCTGTTTGGTGAAGTATGGTAGATCTAACAAGAGTTTTAGTAGCTTTTTTTGCACAGGTGTAATTTACTGATCTGCGTAGCAGCAGAGATGCCGCAAGTGAAAGAGCCAAACTGTAGAATGGGCGTAAGCTTTAGGAACTTGTTAGCTGCGCTTTATATTGATAACGCAACGGTGCTTAAAAATACCACACCTCATTGTTTACAATCCACTTATTCTCAACATGGAATGACGTATGTTGTAAATAATGCCGCCTTATCAGGTATGCCTACAGTCACGGTAAAGGAAAGGCCCCGTCCGAGGATCAAATGTCATGTGGTTTAGTTCCAGATAGGAAGCAGCTTAAGAGTTTGCGACGTACTTGGCGAACACGTGCATCCCATTCAGTATATAAGGCGACGAAGACGCGGATGCCACTTTGTCCATCAGCCGAGTCACGCCTCAAGAGATCAAATCGGAGATCCACTGCCTAAAACGACCAAGAACCATGGCTACAGCGGCATTGATGCAATCACCATCAAATGTCTACCACCAAGAGTAGTCCAGTTACTTACCAAATTGACTACCAGATTCTTTGATTTTTGTCACTTTCTATCCCAATGGAAGTGCGCAGAGATTATAGTGATTCTGAAACTGGATAACCGGAGCATGATTTCGCCTCGTACCGCCCAATTAAATTGTTAGCATTTCTCTCTGAAGTGTTTGAAAAAATATTACACCTAATGGACGAAGGCAACTCAATTCCTGAACATTAATTTGATTTGCTAATGCACTACAGCACCATAGAGCAAAGTCCTGAAGATAAGCAGTACACCTCTGCAGTCTTTCTGGACATCTATCTATAATCCCTCAAACTGCTGGACAACAGCATGCAAATGTTTGGGAACAAATTTTTTTGAAATAATAATATTCGGGAAAGAACAGCCTACAACGTATGGCTTAAAAATGTTTATATGACTTATGTACAGTAATTAATAAGATATATAAAGATATATTCACAAGTATTAAATTTAATGACAATAGCAAGGTTATTGCCAACGCAGTATTAGAGCCTTTGCGGTATATACAATTTCACCTTCTGAGAGCATGGTTTCATTGTCAAAATTATTAAAAGAAAACTTGAAACTCCATATTTAACTTTTTAACGCGCAACGGTAAACAAAGGTTAAGTTTAAAAGTAAATTTTGTTGGACCATAAACACCAATGGGTCTAAGCATTTCAAGCAACATCAGTTAAACTTAGAACTATACATTTGGAAGTTACTTAGACTAAGGACAAAACTTAAATTGATCAGGATAAAAAAAAAAAAGAGACAGTAAATAACCTTTGGCGATGTATCATTTATTCCAGTCGATACGCACGAATTTCGCAACATTTTTCCACTGAAAAGTATTAAAAGACGCGTGTGCAGTTTGCAAGATGATAGAAGACTAATTTAATGAATAATGAGTAATGATGAGTAGCAGTAATATTTTCACAGTGACATTGCCTAAGCCTTACTAGCGTTTACACGGCACGTTGCACAGTGACCAGACCATTTGTTTAAGAATAAACATCGTGTTCATCTGACCTGGCTTCACCAACTCAGATGCACCAATGAAATATACAATTCGAAACAAAAACATAAAAACAAAAGTAAGTCATAAGATTCAAATGACAATTATTGCTTAAAACCAAACAAAACATGCATCCACACTCTGTGGAAAACAATTGTCGCTTCGAATAAGTATTTTTAAGAACAATTGTCGCTTCTTAGAGTTTAAGAGTTTTTAAATAAAATCAGTTCATAATTTGAATTCAACGAATGAAGACTGGGTTATTTTCCTTCTCTCCGGGAAACCCTATTCACCATTCTTTGGCCGAAAATCAAAAATTGAAACTAACAATTTGCGTAACAAATGTGTCAACCTTATCTCAAATTTTTTTTTTTTTTTTTAACGTTTAATTTATTTGTTGAGTCTACTCTTAAATTAGAGCCTAACAACAAGTTTGAGATATTTTTCTTAATCTAGTACTTAAGATAAATCCAGGGGATATTGCAGGCGGCCCTAATCACTTTTTATTGGGTTGGTCTGTCATTTCTTTTAAGACGAGTTCTATTATTAGTTCGCGTAAGGGAATTGGCAAGAACATTAGGGTGTACATCCAGTTTTGCAGAATACTTTAGTTATTGACTACCTATTTCATATTTTACGTTAGGTATATTTAGATCATTTTGAATGTTGTCGTTCCGTATGTACCACGGAGCCCCAGTGATTGATCTTAAAATCTTCGACTGCGCCCTTTGTATAATGTCGATATTGCTGGTACTTGCATTTCCCCATAGTACGGCGCCGTAAGTCCAGATGGGTTTCAGTACGGAGTTGTATAGGAGGACTTTATACTCCAGACGTAGAGGGGACCGATTTCTGCTCGTTGACACGGATACGCCAGGTTGCTAGCCATTCCTCTACCACCTTGAGGTGTTCCTCTAATTTTGCAGAGGCTTGTATTGGGCATTTGGATCTGCTGAGGATTGCCGTGTCATCGGCAAAAGTGGACGTTGTAAGTCCTAAACTCGTTGGTAAGTCTGCAGTGTACAGCAGGTAGAGCAATGGGCCGAGTACACTGCCTTGCGGTACACCAGCTTCGATTTCAAAGTCAGCCGAGACGGAGCCATTACATCTTACAGCGAATATCCTATTGTAAATGTAAGATTCCATGAGTTTGTGGGTGTACTGTGGGAGTTTCTGCCGGATTTTGAACATTAGACCCTCCAGCCAAACTCTGTCGAAAGCCTGGGCAACTTCGAGAAAGACAGCCGTACAGTATTCTTTTAGTTCGAATGCTGTTCGTATTTCGGATGTTATACGATTGACTTGTTCAATTGTCCCATGTTTTTCGCGGAAGCCGAACTGGTGTGAAGGGATTATGTTCTCCGATGCCAGAAATTAGACGAATCTGCAGGACCTTTTCAAAAAGCTTCGAAAGACATGGCAGCAAACTAATTGGCCTATAGTATGATGGTTGGGTTTTGTCCTCTTCCACTTTAGGAATCATGATAATAGTGTACCTTTTCCAAGCTCTTGGGAAGTAGCCAATTCTTATTATAGCGTTGAACATTATGCAGATGTATTGTATGGCGATGGTAGGGAGTTCTAGGATCATTTTCGGTGTGATTAGGTCATGGCCAGGGGCTTTGTTCGGCTTTATGTGGTTTTTAATAACTGCAGTGATCTTATCCGATTGGAGTTCCGAGTACTCACTATCTGTTAATGTGCTCGAAGGGGGAAGAACAAATAAGTTTGATGTTGGATTTGGCTGGAAAACCATTTTAAGATGTGTGGCAAATACGGATGCCCTCTCTTCGTCACTGCGGGCCCATCCACCGGTTGGACCGGTTGGACCCCTTATTGGTGAAACTGTCTCTGTAGGAGCGCTTAAAGTTGGGTGGGCTTTCCACAGAGGATGTTTCGTGCTGGATGGACTGAGCTTTTCTATGTATTTCCTTTGAGCCCAGGTTTCCTCATGTCTTAACTCCTTGGAAAGGTTGCGGCTGGCATGCCTTAGGCGAAGTTTTGCTGCTGGTGATCGAGTAACCTGCCATTCTCTTCTTAGACGTCGTTTTTCCGTTACTAATTGTTCTATCCGCCGGTTCGTAGGCCTGACAGCAGGTTTAGCGTAAGTAGAGGCATGTGGAGTAGATACTCTTGCTGCAGCTCCCATCATCGACTCAAGTGTAGAGACGCACATGTCAATGTCCTCTGCAGCATCCAGTTTCGGCGAACAGTCAATGTGGGCACTCATGTACATTTTAAATTTAAGCCAATTTGTTTTGTTGTTTGTAAGTATATATGGGCGATCAAGTACTTGAGGTCTTGTTAACAGTGTGAATAGCACTGGAGAGTGATCGGAGGTTAAATCTAGCAGTGTTTCCGCAGTGATCCGATTACGCGGAATCTTCTTGGTTACTGCGAAATCAATCAAGTCAGGCACTTTCTGTGGATCTGTGGGCCAATAAGTAGGCCTACCCGGTAAGACGCAGTCCATCTTATTGAGTGGGTTGACTATTGTGTTGTACAACTGCTTGCCTTTAGGATTTACCAGGCGAGATCCCCAGTGCGTATGTTTGGCGTTATAGTCCCCTGCTGCAATGAAGCGTTCTCCGAGTGTGCTAAAGAAACCGGTGAATTCCTTTTCAGAGATTGAGAAGCGTGGTGGGCGGTACAGGGCAACCAACGTAGTGTTGCCGCAGCTGGGTTGGACGGTTATAGCAGTTGCTTGTAGGTGCTGTGTTTCGAATCTGTTGAGGAAAGAGTGTTTTATACGGTTTTTGATTAGGATATCAGTCCCGCCATGAGCTTTTCCGTCTGGATGGTTTGTTGCGTAGAAGGCATATTTTGGTATTTGAAAATTATTTGTTGATGTTAAATGTGTTTCAGATATCAGCATGATGTCGATTTCACTTGAGTCTAGAAATAGTTGCAGTTCATTTTTGTGCTTGGAGACGCCGTTAGCATTCGAAAGACATAGACTTAGGGAAGCCATTATTTATTCTCGATAAGCTTCTGGATAAGCAGGTTTTGATTCCGCATCAGTTCCTGCATACAGTTTTGCATGAACGTCTTAAAAGCGGTCATGTTTTGTTGCGGATTCTGTAGATGGTGGAGTGACGGAGTCTCTTTCGCGGGCTCCGTCTATTCAGTTCGGAGTACACTAGCGAAGGATACACTAGGATTCGTTGTAGCAGGCATGTTAGATGATCTAACAGCCTTGGCGAAGAATACCTCCGGTGTAGTTTTGGAGGCGTTGAAGGTGATTTTTGGTCCAGCTGGGGGTTTACGCCCGTTTAGGTGCGATTTAAGATCCTTGAAGACAGTACATCCCCTGTAGTTGGCTGTGTGGTTCCCTCCACAGTTACTGCATAGTCTTAGTACGACGTTGTTTCTGTCCTTGGGGCAAATGCCATCTTTATGATGTTCGCCGCAGCCAACACACACTGACCTAAGATTGCAATTGTTAGAGGTGTGGTTGTATTCCTGGCAGTTTTTACACTGAGGTGGTTGGTATCTCTTATGGGGCTCCTCTACGGTGATTCTTCTGTGCAACAGGAGCTGAAGGTTGTAGATTGGATGCACTTCATTTGGCTTCGTCCGCTTTGCATCTGGTTGGAGCTCGATTTTAAAGAGTGGCTGTGCGACTTTATTCCTGTTGATGATGTTGACAACGGACTTAACCGCAAACCCTTTTTCGGCCAATGCGTCTGCTATTTCTTGGTGTGGGACCGATGGCTCGATCCCCTTTAACACAACCTGGAGCCCTCTACTGCTTTTTAGTTGGTAGGTATAGAAGTTGATGTTAGCATTAAGGAGGTACTTTTCGATGATGCGGAAATTGTCCTCAGTTTGGGTTTGACATTTAATTTCTTTTATGTAACCCCTGTTGAGAGGGGTTACAACAAAGTTATTTGCCCCTACTGTTTCTACTAGTTTCGAAGTCAAGGCGCTGCAGTTGGCTCCACGGATGTATAAAGGACGTGGTCTAGCCGATTTAACTTTATCTGCAGCGCCGGCTTGATCGTCAAGAATTTTAAAACGATTCCCGCTTAGAAGTGCTACTCGTTCATTTGGTTTGGTTATTTTCGGCGTATTGTCACTTTTTTTCTTTTGCGTGCTTAGCTTCCGCTTTGTTATTTTAATATATCTATCCATTCCAGTTTGGACAGAAGGCGTTGGGTTTATTGTCGTGGCTGACTCTGGGCGACTTGTTGTTGACGGCTCAAAATAAATAAAATTTTTTTTAGTGCTTTGGGTTTTGCTTTATGCCTACTGTCCGCTAAAAAAAAGGTTCTAGAAGTAGAGAAATTTTGTTTTTTACAAGACGCGCAAAACTTGGAAAACTTGAAGGTCGCAAACTAATTTCGAAAAAGTTTTCAATTAATATTGCTGGTACAATGGATTTAAAAATATTAAGGAAAGGTATTGACTATTATTTTATATAATTAACAAGGTCTAAGACTATTTTATTTATTTGAATTTTTCAATGTAACATAAGCTTTATTGTCATATTAATTCGTTTGTAGGCATACATTTCAAGTAGTTACGAAGTTAATCGAAGTTAACAATCTTATATATTTTTTAACATTTACAGATAACAAAATCAAAAATAATCTCCGTTATTTTTTTTTTAAATTACGACCACCCTGTTTTTTTTTTTTTTGTGTGTGCGTAGCTGTTCTTTATATGTGGTTTGTTGTGATTGTCGTTTTTGTTTCTGGGTTCGTGGTTTTGTTAAGCTTATACACAGTTGAAGTTGTACCCTTTATGTGGGATCTTCTTTTGAGTGTACATTTAGGCCAAGGTGGAAATTTGATAAGTAGTGTTCCGAGCCCAGTACAAATGCAATCAAAATGAAAAATTTTTTTATTATTTATTATTTTTCTATTTTATTTAATGAAATTGGAAATTGAGAGTCTTAACTATATAATAGAAACTCACTATTTGCCGCAAATGAAAAGTCGCATTAAATACTGCTGCAAAAGATTTTCTATATTTGTCACTTGTGTCACTTGTATTGGAGAAGCATTTTGATCGGTTTCGGACGACGAAATCGTTTTTTATAAATTGTCCTGTTGAAACTTCTAAACCAAATGTTGAACGTGGTCTTCCCAAGCTAGATTTCTCTGAATGCTCTTCGCGAACAAAGAGAAAGCGATAAGGGGAGCTGGCCGAAATGGATAAGTCTATGAAGGATTCCTTGCGTGTTGCAACTGTCGCATCAAATATCCTAAAAATCAAATGTGCGAGCATTACTGAATTTATTTCACTAATTATGGAAGCAAATTTAACGAAGCATCAGTATATGATCATAAAAGTTATAGTAAAATTGTAAATGAGAAAAAAAAAATCGTTGTACAATGACATAACTGTTACCGAAAAACATGCTAAAGTAGAGCTACAAAGATTACTGGACCACACTGCAAATCGAATTATCGATTGATGTTTTAAGTGATTCTGTCAACAACCTCAAGCTAATAACCAAAGGGGGTGTCGATGGAACTTCAGGGCATGGTAAATATACACAGAAAATGGACAACAATAATTTGGAAGTTAGTCAATATTTTACTTATGTAGCTTAAAGACTTGGTGTACAAGTTTGACAAGTCAGATCGCTCGTTGAAAAACTCAAAGTGAAGGAAATGAATTTGGTTCAAGAATGGGGTTGTTTGTCGACAAGCCGATATGTTATGGTAGTGGAACATCGAACGATGGAAATACGGCCAGAGAATTTTTTCATAATTCTGACTTGTCCGCTCAAAGACATGGATCCAATCTTAAATTGTTCGGTTATATTTCAAGCGCTCTCTTTAGGATATCCATAAATACTGGAATATTTAAAAACTTTGCATTCGACATAGCACAGAAGCTTATTTCAAAATATGCCTGCTACTACTTACCGCCTACCGTTCATAAAGTTATAATATACGGACCTGTGCTTATTGAAAATGCTCTCGTGTCGATTGGAGAGTTATCTGAAGAAGATGCAGCGTCGAGAAACAAGGATATTATTATTGATACCCCTAGATCTATTGTCCTATCAATTATCAGAGAGTATGATCTGATAGAACCAGTAGTAATTATTTTATTTTGAAGATTTTAGATTGTGCGACACCCGACCAATATCTTCTGAAAATATATGCATTGTAAAACAAAACTCTTTTTGGGGGTTTTCAGAATGAGATCAAGTTTATTTCCTGTTTGTAGAATGTTTGCACTAAAGGCCATTTTTATGTGGACTAAAAATATTTTTAAACTGATTTATTTTTATTCCTTTATAGAGGGTATAATATATTGGACAGATGTTTGTAACAAACAGAAGGACACGTATCCGACCCCATAAATAATATAATTCAGAACTATGTAGTCATACACAACTCTCCGTCCATCCGTCTCCGCGTATGTACTTCACGCTTAAGTTTTTTTAATTCAAAACATGTTATCCTAAAATTTTGATTCGATCGGGCAAATAGCGCACAATCGTTGCTCTAAATGAGCAGAAAAGAACAAGCAAACGTTCTAAACACTTACATATAGAAGCAAAGCTACATGAACTTTAGAAGTCTGCGTGACTATCACTAATACAATTGTGTATGGGTGCAAAAAAAAAAAACTGTTGTAATATTAAAGCTAAGTATAAGTATTCATAATGATAAATTCCAAGGTGACATCCATTGTCCAATAAAAAGTTCTGAAGATAAAGATAAACGCCCTCTCACAAAGAGAGAGATAATCTTGAATCAGGATAATCTTGAATCACGATAATCTTGAATCACGAAATTAAATAAAGACACATTCTGTGAATGACGATTTATCTGGACGGACGTGGTTAATCGTGGTTAGCGCGGAACTAACCCAAAGTTTTCAGTGTGATGCTCCCATATAAGCATACGCAGCACCATGCAAATACCGTAAGAGCCAGCAAGATGGCATGCTATGAAATTTGACATTTACAAAAAGACAAAAAAAAAATGAACGTTGATTTTAACTTAAATTTGTATCGTGCACTTGTCATAAGCGTTCATCTATTCAACAGATCTGTCAGGCAAACTTTATGAAACAATATACAACCAGAGGGCCGGGGCTAACTTCGACCGCGTCAAAGTTTTTATACCCTGGCAACTTTTTAGGTCACTCTTTTTTTACCTATAATATAATACAATATAATATAATGTTTGCTAAAGAATGGCCTACAATCTTAGCTTAGTAAACAACGAAGATATTGATCCAAATCACTGTTTACCACTGATTGTTCCTATGGGAGCTATATGATTTAGCCACCCGATCTTGATCAAATTTGGAACAGTCCTTAACAGATATAATAAGCTAGCTGTTTAAGATTAAACAATAAGCGGGACATGAAAAGAGGCGGAGAAAATTGCCCCACTCTTTCAACGGTGATTCTTCTAGTAAACTGCGCCCGCGAATAGGTGAACAAGACAATATGTCACACCAAAGCCAAGAAACGCCTTAAAATTGCTATAATAGAGCATATTTTATTTTTTTCTCGCGATTAAAAAATTTGTATAACTTATAAACTCACTTTCTGCTTAACTAAAATTTTATCCGAATTTTATTTTCATTTCGTGATTGCTTACACTAGTTTTTGTGCACTTTCAAAATAAAATCTTGAACAATTCCAATATAAATTAAATCTTACAACAAAACTTGCATTAGCGGTGTAGTTGTTTTGCTTATCTCTTTTGCTTATTCTTACATTTATCCTTTGTAATTAACTTCGCGCTCTTGCGCACAACTTGTTGTTGCATGTGTTCATTTTGACGCGCTCTCTTGCTTTTTCCTATTTTTGTTTGATTGCGCTCTCATCTTTTGCCTACCCTCGACTTAGTGATATGTGTTTTTGTTTTTGTGTATTCATCTTCTTTTATTTCTTAGTTTGAAGGCTTACTCTGCACATTAAACATTGTCTCAGAACTGGTCAGTATATTCTTATACACATATTTGGTTACCTTTAAAATTTGTTATTATATTTTGTATTCCTTTTTTTTTTAAATTGAATTAAATTTTTTATAAATTGCTAAAGGTGGTGGCTTAAAATATGGATGTGACATCGGGACATCGCGTCCTTTAAAATTTGTGTGTCTGACAATATCTTTGACATTATATGTCGGGAAGATTTTTGGCCAAGGCATATAATAGTGAAAGAATATACTGTAAAGAAAAATCATCAACCGATTCGCCTGCCAACAACAACAACTAACACTATTTCTGCCATCTCAGCATCTGCTGGTGTGTCAAAAAACTAGTTTATCCTGGGTTAGCAGAACGTTAGAGGACTGAAATCTAAACTTACCGATCTCTATGTAGATAGGCTTTCTTTTGAACATAACATTCTTGCTTTTACGGAGACGTGGCTAAAACCTGATATTGCTGATGCATCAGTTTTTCCCACAAACTTTTCTATATTCAGACGTAACTGGATTTCTCGAGTAGGAGGTGGTGTTCTGATAGCTGTTGATGCTGCTTTATCATCTGATATAGGAGAATTGAGTTTGTCGGTGTAAAAGTAAATCCTAAATCTTGTAGTGCTTTTATTACTTGTTCCTATATTCCCCCATCGTTCGACATTATGATCTATTTAAATTATTTAGAGGCAATTTAGATTGTCTCCTCTTTAGTTTCTAGTCAAGACATGTTCATAGTTTTAGGTGATTTGTCATGGTCACTAACAGATTAATCTACCATGTTGCTGCCCTCTATGTCACATGATTTTATTGATGGCCTTCTAGACTTATCTTTATCCCAAGTCAATCCTGTCGTTAATTCTAATGGAAAATCGGAAATTTTTGTATTGGATTCTTTTTTATTGTGATGTTTCTAGGATCGAACATTTTGTTCTTCCCTATTACAAGACGTGTGTGCAGTTTGCAAGATGATAGAAGACTAATTTAATGAGTAATGAGTAATGGTACAAATATTATGTGTAAGAGTTGCCAGATAGAAAGTACTTTTATTCCTTATGATGTGCAACGCACTCTTGTTGTCACAACATAGCACGATCCTTTTTGTATTAATGAGATGAAGTTCTCTCTGCAGGCGCAATAACCTCTGCCGTTGGGAACACAACGATATTGCTCCACCTTGTTGTACATAAATGTATCCTGATGTTGATCTCCTTCCATTGAGGTCTCTGCCCCAATCAGCATCACAAAAACCCTTTAAGTCATCTCCAGTGGCATGATATGTGATGCATTTGTTGAGAGTTCCTTTCAGACATCTCATCACACGTTTAACGGCGGTCCAGTGAACCATTCCTAGATTGGAAGAGAAGCAACTCAACATGTTGACAGCAAAACTTATGTCAGGACGAGTGTTCAGGGCAACATATAGTAGGCAACCAATAGCCTCCAAGTACGGAACCTTCTTCATATCTTCAATGTCGGCTTCAGATTTGGGTGCCATGTCAACTGAAAGACTCAGTCCGACATCCACCGGCGTTCCGAATCTTTTTAGAAATCCTGCAATATAATTAGACTGATTGTGCCTTCGCTCTTATTGTGTTAAACACGAATGCCCAAAATCGATGAAACTTCGCCCATATCTTTCATGTTAAATTTCTGCGATAGCTCGCCCTTGATTTTAGCTACCATGTGTTTGTCGTTGCTTAAAATTAATATATCGTCAACATATACTGTTACGTAATGGTATACACACTGATCCACTTCTCCACGTTGAAGACCAAAGCCTAGTAGAACCTTGTTCAGCATTTCATTCCAGACTCTGCTTGCCTGCTTAAGCCCGTAGAGCGATTTATTGAGGCGACAGACTTTTCCTGATTGATCGTCGAAGCCTTCAGGCTGACATGTAGATGTAGATTTCTTCTTGTAAATCGCCATTAAGAAAAGCTGTCACAGCATCCAGTTGATAAATTGTCAACCCATACTTAGCAGCTGCAGCAAACAGCACGCACATGGAAGTGTATCGCACAACTAGTGCAAACTTCTCCGTGTAGTCAATACCTTCTTTCTGAGAAAATCCTTTAACAACAAGTCTTGCTTTATTGCGAGGCACCAAGTACCCAGATTCTCGTTTTGTTTTAAAACCCCATTTTGACTGTATCGCCACTTTGCCCTTTGGTAATTCCGTTAGCGTCGAAGTGTTATTTAACTCGAGGGATAGCATTTCCGACTTCATTGCGTCTTCCCATGAATCTGCTAGTTACGACTTTAATCCCTTTGTTACTGTAAGTGGGTCGTCACCTTGCGAAACTCCAGCTTATTCGCAATTCTTTTTGATCTTCGAACACCAAATGCATCTGCAACGTGCCCAGCGATAGTCTTTAGTTCCTCAGCATCGACAGTTTCTGTATCCGTATTCCGTATCATACGAGTTTTTTTTTCCTTTAAGGCACGCATTTATCCCGGCAGGAATCATTAACAGAGTATTGAACACCATTGGTGGCTTCCTTTACCAGCTGTAATTTTGTGTCACGAATGTGGCCCATCCTACGATGCCATAATTTGAATCCATTTATTGCGACCAAGGCTTTCTCTACCTTTGGCAGTTCACAATTCTGTCGATACAGATCATTTTGCAGATAGCCAGTGGCTTTTAAAATATTTTTCTCAAAAGATGTAGCAATGGTTCTTATCGAAAACAATCCTTTTTCCTTTTTTTGGCATTTGGCTTACAGATAACAGATTTCCGCACAAATTTGGAACATACTCTACATCATGAATATTACCTTTAACTGATTTGCCTTTTACTTGGAACAAGATTCCAACATCACCACTGCTTTTTACATGCAGTTTCTCTTCGTTCGCTATTATTACGCTCTTGTTGCTAACCTCAGATTCGTTGCTTTGCAATCTCCGATCATTTGTTATGTGAGTTGAAGCAGCAGAATCAATGTACCACACTGTTTCACTTTTGCCTACATTTGGATTTGCATTTACTAAGAGCGAAGAATTCGATGCAAAAGCTGCTTTCTCTTCATCGCTTCTCTCTTCTTCCACTACGCTTGGGCATACTCTTCGCATATGCCCTTTATCACCGCATGCGTAGCAAATAACTATTTTCCCAAAACGGTTATTTAACTTTGCTTTGTCCCTCTTAGCTTGCTTTGATGCTCTTGAGTACATGGCATTCGAATTAATTCCAGCGTTGTTGTCAAACTTCACGTCTTGTAGCAACATACCTTTTACATTGTCGACAGTTAATGTAGACTTGGAGTTCTCTACTGCCATGACCAATGGCTGATACTCATTAGGTAATTCACCAAGCATCAGTGATGCCGTTATCTCGTCATTTATGCAAATCCCAGCATTGTTTACCTTAATGGCAGTCATAATCATTTCGTTGACATACTCCTGTGTCGAATCAAATTGCTCCAGGTTTAACTGTACCAACTTTTTAAGCAGCTCTACTTTCCGAGTCAATCAGCTGTCCTCAAAGGCCTGCGCCAAAGCATCCCAAGCCTCTTTCGCTGATTTGGACTTGGCGATGTGTGTGTAGTTGGTCGACTCAATCATCAGCGCAATCTCCGCGAGCGCTCTCTCGTCTAGTGACGCTTCCTTCTCTGCTGGTCAATTACACACCACACTCCAACAAACTTGGATCACTAGGTTAGATTGGGCCTGCCACTTCCAAACATCGTAGTTTTCCCGGCCCCTTAACTTTTCAAACGGATATATATTGGTCATTCCTCTTTTGTCTTTTCTTGTATGCGTGGCCTGGGCCCATAACCTATTAAAAGACGTGTGTGCAGTTTGCAAGATGATAGAAAACTAATTTAATGAGTAATGAGTAATAATAAAATACTGACTTTGCCAGCCTTAATGAAAACATTTTTACTACCGATTGGTCTGTCTTGTTGTGATCTCCAAGCCAAACGGACGTGTGTGCGGATAAATCCCAGTACTAACCGACGGTAATTCAGAAAACATCAAAACATAATTAAAAAATAACTGTGCCAGCGGAGCACGCGCTAATCAACTTTAGTCGGACCCGCTACTTACTTCTGATTGGTCAGCCAATCACTGAACCTAACACAAAAACTATTGCATACTTACGGTGCAAACCAAAAAAAAAATAAAAAAAGTGTAGCATATTTGTGGGCTTTGCCCATAAAGATAAATACTACCACAACCCTCCGTCATTAAGAGCAATATTGAAGCACCAAGCGGCAGTTATAATGCCACCTCAGCATCCCGGCAAGGGCAAATCTGGAAAACAGTACTTAGCATTAAACGTAAAGGAGTCCCCTAAAATAAAGCGCAAGAAGAACGCTTGCCAAGAAAAGTCTCCATCGAGCAGCTCGGATTCATCCATGTCGGTGCAATCTGAATCCGATGACGGTTCGCCAGATCACGGCGGAATCCTGAGCAAAGGCTAAACCAAACTCTGCTTGCAAAAACCAACAGCAACCCGGGTGACACCCCCGCTGCCGATATTCCGGCTGTTTCAGAAATTGCCGAAATGCAAAAATTCATATCTAAATCCATCGGCAAGGATTATTCCTACAAGACAGGTAAAAATGGCGAGGTCCGTGTGATGACTGCTAACGCTCGAGATTAGAAGCTCCTCATAGCAGCCTTGGAATGCGCGAATAGATCGTTTTACTGCTACCCACTGAAGCAAGAAAGAGAGAAAGAGCGGTAATCAGGAACCTGCATGTTCAATACCCTAATGGCAACCTTATGCAAATAGGCCTCAAACTAGTATCTTGGAATGTCAACAGCCTATGCAAAACTTGTTCCAATGTGATTTGAAATATAGCTGATTGCTGAAATTTGAGTGGTTATTCTGGTTATTACTAAATGTTGTCCGTTGTCTGGTTATTACTAAATGTTGTCCGTTTATAATTATATTGCTATATCTGCCCTTTTGGTATCATAGTTTTGGGCAATTTGTAACCGGAACCTATTTTAAAATTATTTTTATACCCTTGCAAAAAGGGTATATTAATTTTGGTCAGAAGTGTGCAACGCATAGAACGAAGCATCTCAGACCATATAAGGTATATATATTCTTGATCAGCACGACGAGACGAGTTCAAATAGCCATGTCCGTCCGTCCGTCTGGATCAACGCGAACTCCTCCGAGACCGTAAGAGCTACAGAGCTGCACGTAGGCTTGTATATACTGCAGGCGTTGTATATCTCGGATTCATGCCGGATCGGACTGCTATATCATATAGCTCCCATACAAACGTCAAAGTCACGAACAGTGACTTTCTCAATAACTTCATTAATTTTATAGCTATTGTCATAAAAGTTGGTATTTGTCAGTTTTGTGTTCTTATTAACAATTGTGCCGAATTTGATCAAGATCGGGTGACTATATCATATAGCTCCCATACAAACGGCAAAGTCACGAACAGTGACTTTCTCGATAACTTCATTAATTTTATAGCTATTGGCATAAAAGTTGGTATTTGTGAGTTTTGTGTTCTTAATAATAATTGTGCCAAATTTGATCCTGATCGGGTGACTATATCATATAGCTCCCATACAAATGTCAAAGTCACGAACAGTGACTTTCTCAATAACTTCATTAATTTTATAGCAATTGTCATAAAAGTTGGTATTTGTCAGTTTTGTGTTCTTATTAACAATTGTGCCGAATTTGATCAAGATCGGGTGACTATATCATATAGATCCCATACAAACGGCAAAGTCACGAACAGTGACTTTCTCAATAACTTCATTAATTTTATAGCTATTGTCATAAAAGTTGGTATTTGTCAGTTTTGTGTTCTTATTAACAATTGTGCCGAATTTGATCAAGATCGGGTGACTATATCATATAGCTCCCATACAAACGGCAAAGTCACGAACAGTGACTTTCTCAATAACTTCATTAATTTTATAGCTATTGCCATAAAAGTTCGTATTTGTCAGTTTTGTGTTCTTTTTAATAATTGTGCCAAATTTGATCAAGATCGGGTGACTATATCATATAGCTCCCATACAAACGGCAAAGTCACGAACAGTGACTTAAGTGAATTTAATATAAGTTAGTTTATTGTAGCTATAAACGACTGTGCCAAATTTGGTCAAGATCGGGTGACTATATCATAGACCTCCCATAGGAACGATCGGTCGAAAACAGTGACTTTTGTCAAAAAGTTCGTTATATCTTATGCTAAGATTGAAGGCCGTTCTTTCGCAAACATTAGACTTTTTGGATAAAACGTTTTTACACTTTGATATAAGGAAAGAATTACCAAAACAGTTGCAAGGGTATACAAACTTCGACGCGGTCGAAGTTAACCCCGGCCCTCTGGTTTAGATAATCATTATCTAATTGACCTAATGGTTCAGTAAACATTGACTTCTGAATATTTTTATTTTGTACTGGCTCTGGGATATATACTTTTACTTGCCCAATTTTTACTTTACCTCCAATGTAAGGTGCTGCCGGGGGCCATAAATTTATTTCTTGAGTTTTGTTGTTGTATTTCTTTGGACCTTTCTTTTTTCCCAACGTTGTTCAAAACCTGTGGCATCTATGGTTGTTGCCACTACAGATTTATTCTGATTTGATTTGGTGCATCCCGAGACGATCCAACCAAATTGAGTATTTTGGCCTAGCAGGCCATCAATTTTTGTAATTCCCCCTTTTAAGATTTGGATATATAAATTTACTCCCATTATTATATCAATCCTACCAGGTTTATTAAAGGTAGGATGAGCTAGAACGTAAGTTTGCCATTTTAACATATCCAGGTTTGCTATTTTTAATGGAAGAGCTTTCATTAACTTTAGCAACACTGAATAGGGATTCCCGAAGAGAAGGAAAATAACCCAGTCTTCATTCGTTCAATTCAAAATATGAACTGATTTTATTTACAAAAGTACGGAGTTTATATAGGATTATCTTAGACTTAGAAAGTTACAATTGTTCTTAGAAGATCTTATTGTAGACTCACACCCACGTATTTGTTTTTCCGACATCGTGTGTGGCTGATTGTAATTCTAGTCATATGCTAGCTACAGAGCTGAGCATGTAGGGTTGTATATACTGCAGCGGTTGTATATCTCAGATTCACCCGGATCAGACCACTATATCATATAGCTCTTATACAAACTGCAGTCACGAACAGTGAATTTTCCCAATAACTTCGTTATTTTCTCAGGTATTGTCGTGAAAGTTAATATTAGTGAGTTCATTATAGCTATAAACTACTGTGCCAAATTTGATCAATATCGGGTGACTACGCAAAATAGCTCTCATAGGAATGATCGGTGGAAAACAGTTACTTTGATCAAAAACTTCGTTATTTCCTATGTTAAGATTGTGGGCCGTTCTTTCGCAAGCATTACTCTCTCTTTGTAGATAAAACGTTTTTCCACTTCGATGGCTATAAGTGAGGAAAGAGTACCAAACAACTTCGGCGCGGTCGAAGTTAGCCTCGGCCTTTTTTTTTTCATATCCTATATATAGTTTTCATCAAAAATTTTTCCATACTCTGAATCTTTTCGTCTTTTGATTGACAAATAACTAAATTTGATTCAAAATTAGATTAGATTCTGTGGTTATAATATTTGTGCACCGACTCAACGCATCATCATGTTGCATTAGTTTGCCAGATCTATGCACTGGCTCATTATCGTATGCTTATAATTCTAACGTCCATATGGCAGTTCTTGCATTCAGAATTACCTAATTAAAAGTCAAAATCAAAGAATTAAAATCCATTAATCTTTTGAAACGTTTTCCTGGAATATAGAATCTAAATTTTCGTAACACATATATTCTTGTTAGTGTTTATAGCTTAAAACTGTGGTATTTTGCCTCTGTTACTACAGTGCGTTTGGAAAAATAAGAAATTGAATTGAATAGAATTTTCTTATTTCATTTGAAGCAGAACAGCTCCAAACCCTAAAGCACTTGCGTCACAGTGTAATTCAGTTGCATCAATAGAATTATAAATAGACAATATAGGTTTCCATCAATTTCCTTTTCATTTTTGGAAAACGAATCAACATAATTTTCCCAAACTTGTAAAGATCGGATAAATAAAACACAAGTTACGATCAATAAAGATCGCCTCAGCTCAAACGCGGTCGAAATCGATGCTAGTAGCGCCCTATGTCAAGTGAAGCGAGCGATCGTCTTCCCGAAAAAAATCGGTCGTGGAAAGAGGGACGCACTTCTTTCCGATCTATAAGGAAAGGGGGAAAAAGGGTCGCGATCACGAGCACTCAACAAAAAAACCTTATTTTCTTACCCCTCCCTCACTCCCTCTGCAGACAAGTTGCGAGCACAAAAACAGCTTAAGCTAGGAACAGTTAACAAATAATTATAAAAAGAAAACTCAAACTTAAAACATCCCCGACCCGGTAGAGGTTTTTTATATGCACAAAGTCCGAGCTGTGCACTTATTCACAGCCAAAGTGGTCAGGGTAGGGTTACAAGCATTCCAAATTATGTCCGAATTATTATCAGAGTTACAACGTTATTGTAAACAAAAGTGGGAGAAAGATGAAAAGGGATTATGTCAGAAAAGAAGTTCAAAAAATGAAAAAAGAACACGAAAAGGTTCGTGTAGTTAGTAAACCATATATTAATTGTAAAATGAATAGGAAAAAAGCTTTTGGTTCAACGTGAAGGAGGAAGAATCATGAGTATCTAGAAAATTAAAAGACGTGAAGCAAGAAGTCAGATTAAGAAGTTATGCGAATATTCGTGCCCTAGTTAAGATTACGTTTTGCGGATTTAAGGCACTGTTTTTGTTCCAATTTAATACTACGCTGGTGAACTTCATTTTAACGTTTCTAGCCTGAAGAGCAGTATTCCAGAGTAGGGGAGCTAACGAACTGTATATAACTTTTGTTACGTAGGGGTAATCAAATTTATTGGCCCACGGTTTTATCAGTCCAACAAGATTAGATGCTGTGTTAATGCAATTGAAGATGTATAAAAATTGAAATAAAGTTTAGGATCAACAATTACGCCTTAATCTCTAAATGAAGGCACTTGGTCCAACGGCTCAAACTTGACAGAGTACTGAGCTATGAACGGAGAAGCACCACTAAATTGACATTTATGATAAAAGAACAATTTAAAGTATTAAGGTCTAAATTAATTACATTGCACCACACAGAATGATCCGAAGTCTGACTGCAAGTTCAATCTTAAAGTACTTCTTTATAGGAATAACAAATAATGCAGTCATCCACAAACCTGTGCACTCATGAATAACCCAATACTATGGGCATATTTGAAATGGGAATTTATCATTTATTTGAATTCAAATTGAAAAAACAAAGCTAAATTATACAGGTGTGCTACAGAAATCACTTTAAATTTGAAATAGCGGGCTTTTATTTTGAGCACACGACAACAATATCAAATGTTTGCCTGTTACAGGTGAACGTTGCAACTTCAGGCAAAGAATTTTTTTTTTTTTTTTGCAAAATAGATGAAAATGACGGTATCTATTAAAAAACTTAAAACGTGCCTAAATTAACCATGCTTTTATTTACGTTTTCAAACATGTACTTTGGTTAATACAAAATAATTATCACAATAATTTTCATTTCACTTTTCGAACTGGACTATGTGGCAACCATATGGTTGCCAGTGGATTTAAGTCAAATAAAAATTTCTTAAAACTGGGTATGAGCCGGCTTCAGGTCAATAAATCTTACTAATTTTGTAAGATTTTAAATCATAGGCAGCACAAAAGGTGAGCAGGAGGTGGAAAATACTATTTCTTACAATTCCATTAATAATTCATTTAATAACATCTCAAATTTCAATTTCAAACAAATTTCAATCTTCTTAACAGCCTTATTTTCTCTTTTGATTGGTCATTTCTATTTGAGTGCTGTCATATAGATTGTGCAGTAAATTTTTTCTACTCAGCTCTTAATTCTGTAATTGATAAATGCGTTCCTTATGTGAATGTCTCTACCGTCTCCAGTGCGCCAGTCTGGTTCATACGTAGGCTTTCTAATCTCCGTAACATTAAATCGAGATATTTTATAAGATTCAAAAAAACTGGTTCGCGACTTGACTATGCAAATTATTGTCTAGCCAAATTTCATTTTTGTCTTTTAAAAACTCAATGCTACAATAATTATATCGTTCGCTGTAAGGTTGAATTATATAAGAACCCAAAAAAATTTTATAACTTTGTTAATTCCAAAAGACGCTCAAATTTACTACCTTCCACCTTCAAACTTAATGACCAGACTGCTAATAATGATTCAGATATTGCAGATCTGTTTGCTAAATTCTTTCAGCCGACTTATTCTACTAATGTTTCGGATCATACACCTTATCCCTTCACAATTCCACATACAATTTAATGTTTTTTCCTAGTATTACTGAAGACTGTATTATCTCTAGCTTGTCATCTATGACGTCTTCCTTCGTACCCGGGCCTGATAATATACCTAGTTGCATCCTTAAAATGTGTTCAATTTCCCTATGTAAGCTTTTATCTCGGTTATTCTTTATATCGAGTGAGACTTGTAGCTTCCCCGATATTTGGAAGGAGTCTTTTATTATTCCGCTTTTTAAAAAGGGTAACAAATCGGATATTTCTAACTACCGTGGCATTGCCAAATTTTCGGCAATACCTAAGCTGTTTGAGAAAATTATTACGTCTTCCCTTCAACACCTATCCAGATCCACTATTTCTCCTTGTCAGCATGGCTTCATGAAAGGTCGTTCGTCGCTTACCAATCTTTTAGAATTGACTACCCTTGTACACCATGGCTTCCGTTAAAAGTGTCAAACTGATGTTATTTATACTGACTTTAGTAAGGCTTTCGATACGGTTGATCATTCTATGCTTCTCATGAAACTTAACATCATGGGTTTTTCCCCGAAACTATTGGCTTGGTTAAAGTCGTATCTTATTGGCAGAACCCTCAAGGTGTCCTTTCGTTCCTCGATATCTAAAACTGTTCGAGTTACCAAAGGTGTCCCCCAAGGCAGTCGTCTGGGCCCACTATTATTTACCTCGTTTATAAATGATTTGCCTTTGGCTTTGGCTCATTCACGCGTGCTCATGTTTGCGGATGACGTCAAGATTTGTTATTCATATAATGATCCTTCTTTCCAACAGCACTTGCAATCACATCTCGATGCATTCTGTGATTAATGCCACAACTTATACCTTAATGCCTCTTTTATGACTTTCAGTCGTTTGTCGCCGTTCCTAGCTCATTACTCTATTAAGTCTGTTCTGTTAGATTGTGTACCTTCATTCAAAGACTTAGGCGTTATGTTTGACCCAAAACTTTCTTTTAATGTTTCATATATCTTCAATTGTCAATAGAGCATGCAGTCTTCTTGGCTTCATTAAACGATGGGCCAAAGAATTTGATGATCCATATTTGACAAAGGTTTTATACACTTCGTTAGTTCGCCCTACTCTAGAATATTGCTCACCAGTGATGTTCACCAGCGTAGTATTGAATCGGTACAGAAGTAATTCCTTAAGTTTGCGTTACGCGGTCTTAATGGGACCCGAATCTTCGCCTACCTTCTTATTCTGACAGACTTCTTCTTATTAATCTTCCTTCACTTTACAACCGTCGGCTCGTATTTGGCATTCTCTTTCTACATAAAGTAGTTAACGGCGAAGTCATTTCTTCCAATTTACTAGATACGCTATATTTTTGTGTTCCCTCACGTCGGACCAGAAACTTTTTTCCTCTTCACCTTAGTAGATGTCTGACTAACTCTCTTCACGAACCTTTTCGTGTTCTTTGCCAATCTTTTAACAACCTTTCTCACCTTATTTCTCCTCATCTATCTGTCACTTCTCGTCGCGCTATACTTTTTAATTATCTACAGCGTAACCACTGAAAGTGTTTTGGACTGGATATTGGATTGGCTGCAACTCATCCCTGACCACATTGGCCGTGAATCGGGGCATAGCTGGAACCTTGTTGCAAATAAAACACCTCCACCGGGTCGGGGATGTTTAGTTGTGCATAAAGCTAAGCTACATTCGTGAATTAATTATTATCTGTATTTTAGCTTAAGATTTTTCGTCGACTGCTGATTTAGTTGACGTAAGTAAATAAATAAATAAATAAATAAATAAATAAATAAATAAATAAATAAATAAATAAATAAATAAATAAATAAATAAATAAATAAATAAATAGCTCCCAAACAAACGGCAAGTCACGAAGAGTGACGATTCTCAATAACTTCGTCACTTTAGTGCAAGCTACTATGTATAATAAAAGTTAATGCTTGTTAGTTTAATATAGCGTTTCATGACTATTCGAAATTGTATCAACGGATAACTATATCGTTAATAAGTATAACACAGAAAAACAGAAGCATTTCAGGACGATCAACGCAAACTTTTCCTATATTAAAGACTTGACATTTCTGAAAAGTTGTAAAGAGCTTGTGCTTTATCAGAATTTGCACTTCAATCTCATTCAAAATTCCTGGTTTCTAATACGAATCTCTATATTTCTACTTACACTGGCGATCAAAACTGACCAAAATTAAAATAGAAACCAAAATTATAGGCATATGAAACGGTTTTAATGTTGGCAAAAATAAATCCAACGTATAAAACAAAAGTTTTAAAAACACTGGATACCTTTTGAAAAATAAACCAGAGTTCCGGGGCTAACCTAGGCCGCATCAAATTTTTTGCAAGTTTTTTTTTTGTTACTCTTCGGTTTTTATGGGTGTAATAAACCCACCAATATGAAATTTCGTCAATAGCTCAAAAAATAACGTAGTTATTGAGAATCTCGGATTCAGTCGGATCAGACCACTCTATTAGATAGCTCCCATACAAACGGCAAAGTCACCAACTGTGATTTTCTGAGCTATTGTCATGAAATTTAATATCGGTGATTTCACCCATAAACGACTGTGCCAAATTTCATTAAGATCGGGTGACTATATTATATAGCTCCCATAGGAACGATTAGTCGAAAACTTTTGTCACAACTAACTTCGAACCTTTTTACGAATTCTTTCAAATTAAACATTTGTTAGTTTAATATATCTGTTAATAACTGTGCCGAATTTGATAATTATCGGGTGACTATACCAGCTCCCATAGAAACGATCGGTGGAAAACAGTTTAATCCATAACTTCATTATTTCGTAGACTAAGATCGTTCTTTCGCAAACATAAGACTTTTTTAGATAAAACATTTTTATACTTTGACGGCTATAAATAAGAAACGAGTAACAAAAACTTTGCAAGGGTATACAAACATTGCCGCGGTCGAAGTTAGCGCCGGCTCTTGGGGTTCGTTTTGCAGACAAATGGAAGATCTTGAGATCTTACGACCTAATGCAAAATTACTATTTGCTAAGGGTGATTACTCTCCCATGACGTTATTTATTTTTAAATTTTCAGACTACAACTGGCGAAGAAGTTCCCACAGACTTCTTTATTGCTTCAGCAATTCAAAGCGCGTCTTATACGAAGTCATATATAATGCGCATATATTATAATTTTGCGGCAACGAAGCGTGAAGAATGTCAAGTTGTACAATTTACCTGGATGATTATTATATCACCACTTGATTTTTTTTTCAAATTAATTGGGACAGCTTGGGAATGTTCTCAGGAGATTTTTAGCTGAAATGCAAATACCAAATCAACATATGTACATAGGTATATGTATATAAGTTGATTAAAAGCCTACTGTACGAAATATGCAAAGTATGCCATTTATATGCTCTTTCATTTAAAATCTATATACATATGTATACTTACATCGTTACTCTGGCAACAATGCAAGTTTTCTATTTTGTCAATACGGATTGTTCCTTGACATGGATAAAACAGTGATCCTTTTTTAATTAAAGTTGTTGCCCATACAGAAATTTTCTGCCGGCTGCCATTTGTTAATGTCTCGGCTAAAGCAAATTCCTTTGGAATTAGAACACAAGATTCCATTTTAAGACGTTTTAATATACACTATGTGTCATTTGCATAGGAATCACAAATTTAAAATTTAATTTGTGTAACACTGCACTCATTTTTCAACAAGAATATCGCGTACCCATTTCATTCAATGCTCGAGAAATACTGTATGATCAGGACTGCTGTATTAACCATGACCTTCTGAGAGCAAAACTGCAAACACCTGAAGCACCAATACATACATGTCTTATGAACAAAACTAGCAAGCAGTCAACGAAATTGAGAGCTGGGCTCATTTGACTCAATGCTCCACTACGTAACCAAAACAAGATCAGAATTACACAACGTCATAGCTATCAATTGATCTCAGGTAAACTTGTCTCAAACTCAGTATCTTACACTCAGTACTGCTGAGCACCTGTCTTTGCCATTCGTGCTGTATAGGATTGCTTAACTGTATGTATGTATGTTTGTATACATTTGTTTGTAGGTACATACATGAATACATATGTACATGTACATTTGTACGGATAAAAACTTTTGTTATATAAATTTAGAAGAGCAGCAGTTGGCCTTTGGTAAATATTTAGGTAATATTTTGACTTTTAGTAAGACAAAGACTCTATGTAGTTCATCTCCCATGCATCTGTTGTATTATTAACCTCAGTGGTAAAATCCTTTAAACATTTGAAAAATATGAACAAACTAAAATATTAATTTTCTCCTTATTTTTTAGTAGTGCAACCGCACATCTTCCAAACTTATTTCAAACAGGATCACACTATAAGAATTTTCTCACAACTACACAGGTGAATCCATCCGGTTTTGTCTACTATGTATAGTATATCCCATTCATAACTACGGTCTTACTCAATATTGAACTCAAAACGTCATTTTTTTTTCCTGTCTTGTTTTTTTGTGAGTGAAATGCCGTCTGCTGTTACCGTCTTGAGTGAATAACTTAGCTCCACCTTTTTTCAATTTTGAGTTTTTTTGTATGTGGGCTAATACTTACGAGAAGAAAAAAAGAATGAACAACATTTTCGTTTCAGCATTGTGTCTGCATGATGCAAATTTAATATTTGTGTTAACTTCAGCAGTTTGTACTTATGAACATGACAAGCCGAAAGGACATCCCTAATACATACATTTGAGTCAAATGTTCGTAGAAAAAACTTTGGTTTTTTTACACTTTAAAAATGTCCTAATGGTGACATTTGTCTTGTTAAGTGACAAAGAGTGTGCATATTGAATTTTCAAATTATTGTGCCAGCTTTTTTTTTTTTTAATTTGCTTGTTATTAAAAAACAATTGCAAACTTAATTTAATATATTAATTGCTGAGTACAGTATAAAATTACTTTCGAATGTCTCATGTTGGACTCATTCTATATTCTATTCCATTCTATTCTACATACTACTTACGTACTATTAAAACAAAGAAATACTTAATATTACTTGACAATTCTTGCAGTCTTTAGTAATAGGTTTTAGTGTTTTTAAGAATTGCTTCGGTAAACACAAACACCTTTTTACGCTGATATATGTACATACATACATACATACATAAATTATACGTGATTTTGTTGATGCATACTTGGTTTTCTTCTTTTTCAAACGACATGTCGCGACATCAAAACAAAATTTGAATATGAATCTATGTACATATGAATGTACATATGTGTGTATGTACATACATTATTCATTCATCATTCATCATTCAAGACCGTTGTCTACCTTCTGCTTAAAATACGAGACCAGAATTTATTTCGTCGCCACCATGCAAATATACACATACATATGTATATATGTATGTACATACTTATGTATACATATATGTATGTACATACATACATGTATGTATGTATACATGTATGTATGTTCATACATATATGTCCAAGTAAGAGCAACCTGTCTATGGCAGGAAGATTTAATGTACCTACAATTAAATGGAAATATGGATAAGATCTGTATAAGATATTTATGGACATACATACATACATATTTATGTACATATGTATACATACATACATACATATTTATGTACATATGTATACATACGTATACATATTTATGTACATATGTATACATATTTATGTACATACATACATACATATGTACATATGTATGCATGCATGCTGACAAAATAAATAGAATAACTACGAAATTGTACGTTTTATCGAACACATATGTATATGTGTATATACATATATAGGTACATATGTATATGCATACATTCACAAAACATGTACATACATACATATGTATGATTCCTTCTGTCGGTATGTGCACCTGCGTTTTTACAGGTAGTTCTTAAACCGTTGGTGTGATCGGCTGTTGGTCGTGTGTCGTCCATTGATTGTGTGCTCTTAATCGACGCAGCTTCCGCTTGAACCTGCCTTTGAGTATCAGGTTTAGCAACTTAACTTGATATCATACCGCACGATGAAGATTGGCTCACAGCAATTAACTTAAGATGACCGTCACTAGGGATACAATACTTATCTTATCGGATTTACTAAAGTTTCTGACAATGGAAACAGTATTTTTAAAAAGCACAATAAAACTGTTCTAGACCTAAAACTTTTTGTGCATATATTCAATATATATGTACATACATACATATGTACATATGTACATATATATGCTACACCATAAAGTACTCTCTCTCTCTCTCTCTCTTACAAGGGCACGGCCACTGAAGCACCGACAATGGCCAACACCATATTTGTGTACACTCATATGGATTACACAGTCCAAATGTGGCTTTTTTCAGTCGAATTTAATTTAATTTTACAGGTTTCTGCCCAGATGTCGACATTACTACTGATGCAGAATATGTATACTTTATGGGGTCACAATTTTTTTTCAGCCAGTTAGACTGTGTATACCCCTGCAAAAAGGATATATTCAGTTTGGTCAAAAGGTATATACAAAGTATATGTATGTATATAATTAAATATCTTGTCTTTCCAAAAGAAAAAAAAAGATATTGTTATATTTGAGTTTATTATTATTCGTTGGATGAATACTTAAAAGTAGTAAAAAAATGTCTTATAGTAATATAGTAATTATAGTGTCCAATTGTTTATGAATACAACGGATGTTTACTTTAAAGTAATAAATTTAAGGGGGCTAAAAATTTATAAGTTATTAGGTATTGATGTTGGATATATGACTCCCCCATTTCAAAAAAAATATAGCCTGTCCTCAGACGGATACATTGGAATATAGCGTGCTCTGTGGGAGCACGATTGTTTTTTGATCGAAAATGCTTAATTATTAATTCCTGTGGCATTGCCTTAAACTTATAGATTAAGTATGTAATCAAACTTATTATAGTAAGTATAAAAGTGGTCAATGTAATAGTTTGAAATACAGTATACTATTTGGTGTGTTCGTTAATTATCTTTTTTGTTTAAATAAAGGAAATAGGTTCTAGCCTGGTGATATTGTGTGTTACATAAATGCTTTGGCTATAGACAAGCAATGAATTTATTATTGCCATTTAATATTAAGGCACAATCGTAAATTTTTATTATGTTATTGCCTTCTATTATTAAGTCGTTGTTGATTAAGTTTTGTTTTTGGTAAATTCCATGTTACAATTATGTTTGGTTCAATGTAATTAGTTTGAAAATTCTTATATGTTTTAGTGTATTTACAAGTGGTTGGGATTTGATTTAAAAAGGCCTATTATACATTAATTAGTTTCTATTTGTTTTGTATTTTTATTGAACCAAGTGTTGTTATCGTATGAATTTTTTGTCAAAATATTTTTATTTTCATCTGGATAAGGAAGTATCTCAAAGACAGGGTTTTTTATTATTTCTTGAGGAATATTTGAAATAATAAATATCTCGTTTGAATTTAGTTTAAACCAGGTGCATGTTTTTGTATTCAATAGTTTTTGCGAATTAATATGACTTAAGCGATTATGTTTTAAAAGTTTTGGGCTGAAAATTCCTAGTCTAGTGAGCTGCATGCCCATTTCTATTTCTTCTATGTATTCTGTGAAATGTTCAAAATTAAAGATTAGAACTTCTAATTTTACTGTCTTTTCCTTTACTTCCTTGTGGTTGTTTATTACTTCTAAACCTTAATTTATAGTGTCTATTACGTACCAAAAAGATATTTGTATATTGAACCAATTCCGTTAATTAGTCCTCGTTTGTTACGTTTTACAATTTGTATTCCATTAATTTCCCTACTTAGTTTTTCTGTTAAGTATTGAATTTCAATTATGTCTTTAAATTCCTGTGCTTGTTGCATTAAATTGTTATATGTAATGTCTATTAGCGTTAAATTCACTTTTAAATAATGATATTGAAAGTTTGGCGGTAAGCCCATGGTTCCTGTCTTAAATATTAAGTAACCGTTCGGTGCTTTTACTGGGTTTATGTCAATGGATTGGCTGCATGTTGATTTTAATGTTAAGAATAGCATAATGCACAAAAAAGTCATCTTGGGTTGTTAACCTGTAATTAATCAATTGTCGTATTTGCTTTTATTAACTTCAAGAAGAAAAAGCTTGAATTTTGATTTGTAGTGTGACTTTATGTCGTCTATTTGTTTCCTCAAAATGTTTCTCATCTCATCTTTTTGAATGGATTTGTCGTTTTTGACTTTACTAATGGTGCGTGTTTAAATTTAGTATCGATTTCAAAGTCGTTTATTTGATGTGTTTTATTCATTTGGGTATTATAGTCGGGTGATCCTGCATACATAAAAATGTTCGCTGGTGTTCGGTTAGTTGTTTTGTTTCAAATTTATTGGTCGTTTCTTTGTATGTTATTTTAATATTTGATTTATAAAAGTAAGTTGTTCTTTCTGCTTTGTCTTCTGAACTTCTAATGAATTCTATTTGCCTGTTGAAATAATTGATGGGTTTTTCAACTATTGGAATGTAATTTCCATTATCCTCATGAGCACTATGTGTTGTAGCTGCGGTGCTCTCTGTTGATCCTACAAAATTTTCATGTTTTAATTCTGGAAAGGGCATCTGCTACGTGATTCTCTTTTCCTGTTAAGTATTTTATTTTGTAATCGAATTTGTTCAATTTTATCCTCCATCTCTGTAATTTCATGTTAGGTTCTTTGATATTGTTCAACCCGACAAGGGGTTTATGATCACTTAGGATTTCAAAATGTCTACCGAAGAGGTATGGCCTAAAATACATATTTGGTTGCCCATACGATAGAATGTAGAAGTTCCTTTTCTACGTCTGAATAATTAAGTTCATGTTCAGGTCTATGGTCCTGTGAGATGAACGCACCTAAAGCTATATGGCTAGCATCTGTGGTTAGAAAAAATGGTTTTTCGAAATCCGTATATGCAAGTATGGGATCGTTCATAAGATATTTTAATTTTTCAAAAGATGAAATATAATGTATTTTATTTGGGTTTGGTTTTATACCTTCTGTTCTTACTATATAACCAATGAATTCTGTTTCTTTTTGCATAAATTCGGATTTGTCGAGTTTGAGTTTAAGATTAGCTTATCTTAGTTTGTTAAGTACCTTTCTGAGTGAAAGTATGTGTTCCTCCAATGAAGTGGAGTACACTATAATGTCATCCAGATAAACAAGGCAATCCTTATAAATAAGTTCTTCCAAAAGATTATTAATGCATCTTTGGAGTGTTGCAGGGGCATTTTTAAGACCAAATGGCATACGTGTGTATTTGTAATCGCCATGTTTAGTTGAGAAAGCTGTTTTTGCAATAGATTCAGGATGCATTTGAGGAGGATTTGATGGAATCCCTTATCTAAGTCAATGGTGGTGAAGTATTGGCATTTTCCCAGTTTGTCAAGAACTTCATACAAGACTGGAATTGGGAATTTGTCATCTATTGTGACTTCATTTAAATTTCGATAGTCAATATAGTCAATAGGATATAGAATTTTTGTTGTGTTGGACAAAGTTTGCTGGGTGCAAGGAAAATGATTTCTGTTAATTCTGCTCCTCCTTGAATCATGTGAATTTTGGAATCTCCCAAATAGGTTTTGAAATAAAAAAGTTTTCGGACATTATATTTATTGAAGATCCTGGGTCGACTACACATCTCAAAGGTTTATTGTTCATTATAATTCTGATGAAGGACTTGTCCCTATCTCTTCTTCCGATGGATCCGATGCATTCTGATGAAAATTTTCGGATGTGTCCATTTTGCTACATTATTTTTTGGGTACTTATTTTGCTGTTAAAAATTCATTGGATTTTGAGCCCTGTCAATATTTAATTTTTGTTGAAATTCATTTAAAAGTTGTTGGTTTTGTTTAAAACGGAGTTGTACTATTGGGTACAAAGGGTTTTCTACCTTTTAATACCATACACCCATAGGGTGAAATGGTATATTAAAGTCGCCAAAATGTATGTAACAGGCAGAAGGAAGCTTTTCCGACCCCATAAAGTATATATCTTCTTGATCAGTATCAACAGCCGAGTCGATTTAGCCATGTCCGTCTGTCCGTCCGTATGAACGCCTAGTTCTCAGAAACTATAAGAGATAGAGCCACCAAATTTGCAATGTAGGCTCGTGTAGTATGTATGCATATAAACGTTTTTCCATAAGGCCGGAGATGGCCGTTGGCGTATGCTTGTAAAAAGCATGTTAACAGAATTTTTTAAAATAGGCAAATGCACTAGTTATTAAAAATTTGAAATATTTGTTTTACTGGTGTATGGTATACCTAAGTCGGCGAGACGACTTACTTACTTCATTGGTTTTGATTTTGGCTTTGATTTGATTTTCTGTTTTCTGTTATACTATTCTCGTATAACCGTTCTCTTTGAGCTACTTGTTTCAGCTTGCCAACTGTGGTTATATCATATCTAGCTAACGTCATAAATAATCTATCGGGTAATTTTGTGTTTATTATATATTTTACAGTATTATCTTAAGATTTTATCAGGCTTCAGGTCAAATTATTCCAAATAAAAAATAATAAAACGTTGTTTTTTTAATTTATTTTTTTTCCTTCTCCGATGTATTTCGGTTGCGCAGCGGCAACATTTCTGCAGCGCAACTACAATAGAATACAAGAAACATTTAACAATTTTGTGACATTAAACAATCTTGTAACATACATTATTTAACACGTCAGCACCGTTCGACGTGGCGTTAAGAACCAATTCTTGTAAAGTAAATGTCTGTATATGTGAGCGCAGTTGTCGGTATCAGTCTTAAAGTTAAGTCGAGTGGCGCTCGGAGTATTGATGATATGTATCATCTCAATAATAAACCTTTTTGTTGTAGTGCCGATCTTCATCTAATATTGTTGTCTCTTCGAAATTCGGTGCATAGCCACTAGTTGCACAGTGTGTCATTAGTGCTGTTTTTGGTGTGTCTGAATAAACTCTCATTTTATAGTCAGATTTGTGTTGGGAAATCCTAGTTTTTAATTTCGATTTTGTCGTCCCTTTGTATATCTTATTGCACGGCTGTTTCCTTGTGCATTGCATGTAATTTTGTATATTACATTGCTTGTATTTGTCATCTCTATCTTGGATTTTGTTTTGTTGAATATATGTTTGAGGGTATTGTCAGGTTTGAGTGCTATTTTTATTCCATTTTTGTCATAACATGCCGAATGTGATAGTCTTTCTGATAATTTAGGTACATAAGTGACAGATAAGTAGGTTTTCTCATTCTTAGTTTTCTCAATGGGGGTTAATGGTTTTTGAAGAATGTCTTGATTACGTTATCCGGAAAATCGTTGTCCTTTAAAATATTTATTATTTATTTATTTATTTATTTATTTATTTATTTATTTATTTATTTATTAATTAATTGTTTATTGTTGCGACCTTTTGATTGTTAGTTGTGTGTTTTTTGCCGGCTTAAGGTCAAATTGTTGAGTACTAAAAAACAGTTTTTTCTTATTTTTCTTCTCCGATATATTTCGACCACTCATCGGTGGTCTTCTTCAGGGCAACTATAAAAACATTTAATTGTGATTAACTTAACATTAATTTAACAAACAAGAGACACCTACTTTTTTTTTACACGTCCACACACTGTGACGTGGAGTTACACACTGACTTGTCCCTAATAAATGCCTGTATAAATGCGCGCAGTTGTCTGTATCTACCTTGTAATTAAGTCTTATATTTGTCGGGGTATTTATTATGTGCAGCATCTCCAAACGTTTGTTGTGATGTTGTTCTTGGTCTATTATGTTTACTTCGTCAAAATTTGGAGAATGTCCACTGGCGGCACAGTGGGCCATAAGTGCCGTTTTTTGGAGTGCTGACGAAGTTTGTAGTCAGATCTATGTTGTGATAATCTAGTTTTTAGACTCGATTTGGTTGTCCCTATATACATCTTATCACAGTTTTCCTCATTGGTCCCCTTGCACGGTATTTTATATACTACGTTACTCTTGTCCATTGTATCAATCTTACTTTTTGTCCTGTTGCGTTTATGTGCTATTTGTATTTGTTCTGTGTTATAGCAATCCGAGTTTGCTAATCTTTTCGACAGTTGTGGTACATATGTGACGGACATAAAGCGTTTTGTCGAAACCTCTTTATTGGTTTTCTTATTGTGAGATCTAAGTAAAGTCCTTATGATGTGGCTTGGAAAGTCATTATCCTTTAAAATTCGTCGTATTTCTTCCTTCGTTTCTTCATGAAAAATTGGGTCCGATATGTTGAGCATCCGTTGTATACAACCTCTTGCTGTATTCATTATCATCGACTTCGGATGTTTGGAATTGTAGTTGATGATTCGTCCTGATGCTGTTTGTTTTTTGTACCATTTTAATTTTAGCTCGTCTCCTCGTCTGTGTATTAATGCGTCTCGATATGCCAATTTGTTGTCATTTTCTAACTCTATTTTAAACTTAATGTTTCTGTCAAATGAAGGACAAAAATTTGAGGTGAACACCAAAATATAGGGTATCTAGTAAATTTTTAAAAAAGACTTGCGGTTAACTACTTTATGTAGAAAGAGAATGCCAAATACGAGCCTACGGTTGTAAAGTGAAGGAAGATTAATAAGAAGAAGTCTGTCAGAATAAGAAGGTAGGCGAAGATTCGGGTCCCAATGAAGACCGCATAACGCAAACTTAAGGAATTGCTTCTGTACCGATTCAATACTACGCTGGTGAACATCATATTGTGGGTTCCACACTGGTGAGCAATATTCTAGAGTAGGGCGAACTAACGAAGTGTACAAAACCTTTGTCACATATGGATCATCAAATTCTTTGGCCCAAAAGCTTAATGAAGCCAAGAAGACTGCATGCTCCATTGACAATTGAAGATATATAAACATTAAAAGAAATTTTTGGGTCAAACATAACGCCTAAGTCTTTGAATGAAGGTACACAATCTAACAGAACAGACTTAATAGAGTAATGAGCTAGGAACGGCGACAAACGACTGAAAGTCATAAAAGAGGCATTAAGGTATAAGTTTGTGGCATTAATCACAGAATGCATCGAGATGTGATTGCAAGTGCTGTTGGAAAGAAGGATCATTATATGAATAACAAATCTTGACGTCATCCGCAAACATGAGCACGCGTGAATCAGCCAAAGCCAAAGGCAAATCATTCATAAACGAGGTAAATAATAGTGGGCCCAGATGACTTGGGGGACACCTGACGTAACTCGAACAGTTTTAGATATCAAGGAACGAAAAGACACCTTTTTGGGTTCTGCCAATAAGATACGACTTTAACCAAGCCAATAGTTTCGGGGAAAAACCCATGATGTTAAGTTTCATGAGAAGCATAGAATGATCAACCGTATCGAAAGCCTTACTAAAGTCAGTATAAATAACATCAGTTTAACACTTTTAACGGAAGCCATGGTGTACAAGGGTAGTCAATTCTAAAAGATTGGTAAGCGACGAACGACCTTTCATGAAGCCATGCTGACAAGGAGAAATAGTGGATCTGGATAGGTGTTGAAGGGAAGACGTAATCATTTTCCTAAACACCAGAATCCAAAAACGCAATGCCACGGTAGTTAGAAATATCCGATTTGTTACCGTTTTTAAACGGAATAATAAAAGACTCCTTCCAAATTTCGGGGAAGCTACAAGTCTCACTCGATATAAAGAATAACCGAGATAAAAGCTTACATAGGGAAATTGAACACATTTTAAGGATGCAACTAGGTATATTATCAGGCCCGGGTACGAAGGAAGACGTCGTAGATGACAAGCTAGAGATAATACAGTCTTCAGTAATACTAGGAAAAAACATTAAACTGTAAATGTGGAATTGTGAAGGGATAAGGTGTTGCATCCGAAGCAGTAGTAGAATAAGTTGACTGAAAGAATTTAGCAAACAGATCTGCAATATCTGAATCATTATTAGCAGTCTGGTCATTAAGTTTGAAGGTGGAAGGTAGTAAATTAGAGCGACTTTTGGAATTAACAAAGTTGTAAAATCTTTTCGGGTTCTTATAAAATTCAACCTCTAAAAGCGAACGATATAATTATTTTAGCATTGAGATTTTAGAGATTTAACTACACAATAATTTGCAAAGTCAAGTCGCGAACCAGTTTTTTTAAATCTTTTAAAATATCTCGATTTAATGTTACGGAGATTAGAGAGCCTACGTGGAACCAAGCCGAGGGAGAAAATCATAAGGAACGCATTTATCACTTAGAGTATTAGGAGCAGAGTAGAAAAAATTCACTGCACAATCTATATCACAGCACTCAAATAGAAATGACCAATCAAAAGTGAAAATAAGTCTGTTAAGAAGATTGAAATTTGTTTTACGAAAACATCTACGACGAGAATTTGAGATGTTATTAAATGAATTATTAACGGAATTGTAAGAAATAGTAATTTCAATGGTAGGATGATAAGGATCTTCAGGCTTCACTAGGGGCTGCGTTTGTGAAACAGCACTAACAGTGTGATCCAAAACAAAAACTAGATCGAGGATTCTTTTAGAAGAGTTAAGAAAAGAATTCAACTGATATAGCGGACATTGAAGTAGGCTATCAAGAAAAATATGTTGAGATGAAGGAATTAAGAAAGATAGGTTATCATCAACAAGCCAAGAAACATTAGGCACGTTAAAATCGCCCAAAACTATATAAATCACGATCTTTACGACGACTAAAAATAGATCGCAAAGCTCATTAGATCATGATATCAGAAGCTGGAGGAAAATATGAACAAGAGATTTACATAAAAGCTAAAGTTAGAACATGTAACTTCGACGCAAATAAACTCAACACCTAAGGGGAGAACAATCGGCACAACACTTAAACACAGATTCGAGTTGACAGCAATGAGTACTCCACCGCCACGACGACCAACACGATCAAGCCTATAAGAAATAAAGTTATTAGAAAGAATTTTATTATCCAAAACAGAGGAATTAAGCCAAGTTTCAGAGAAAGCTAATATGTCAGCCGAAAAGGTTTGGCTATCACAGAATAATTTCGAGAGCTTGGTAAGAAGTCCTCTTACATTTTGATAATGAATGCAAAGACTAGACGTTATTAGTTTTTTTGAAGCAGAAGATACATTAGGAAGGTGGACAGGCAAAGGATGGAGCGCTTATTGGGTGCAAATTCGTGTACAACTAGGCCCTCGGGCCAAAAGATAGGGTCAACCATAGCTGAGAAATACTCATTTGGTATAGTAATTTTAAAAGAGGAGATTTCGCGAGGCCTGGAAAACTTAAACTTTTGAATTAAAACCTATATTACCAATGTAAGCTGCCACAGACGATTCAGAAGTATTTGGAGAAAGCCTAGAGATAAATAATTGTTTACGATGAGGCACTACAGTTAGTGGAGGCGGAGGAGCATTGGGATCCGCAAGTGATTGAAAGCCAGCATGATCCAGTAATTGAACAGAGTTCCCGTGAGGGATAGATTGAGGTACACCAGGTCTTGTAGTATGTACTTCAATCTGAAAAGAAAACATAAAGAAAGACAAGAAGATGGTGTAGGCGAAAGTAAAATGGGAGAAGATGTAATAGAGACAGCGGGCGACTGCTTATGAGGCAACTCAAGGGTACATTTCTTGGGCAATTCCTTAGAAGGTGGACCAAACTTGAATTGCGACAATAAATGTATGCTAGAGTCACACTTGTTACCCAGCTGCTTGGCCATTTTATTTAAAGGACAGAAACTTTAAACGAAGATCCCTGTACATTTGGCTAAAATCAAGCTGCTGGCTGGCACAAGATGGGCAAGTCCAGTGCATTAAGCCAAGCTCAGTCTTAGACACAGACTGAGACAAACCATTTAATTATTTTCTTCTTCGTTTCTTCATGGTATATTTTATTCGAAATGTTTAGCATCCGTGTATTTGGAGCAAATGACCTGAAGCCTGATAAAATCTTAAGATAACAACACAAAGGTCGCTAAAACTACCACAATTTTACAGTATTATTTAAAGCATTTCTGTAAAAAATAGTGTTATTTGTTTCCTGTATAGTTGGTGTAGAGGCGTCGAAGAAGTTCCTCACAGGAGGTCTGCGTTATTTATTCATTGATGAAGAATGATCTAAGTTCCGGCCAGGTGTTGGCTTTTCCAATTTGCGAGAGCCGTTGTGCCTCTCCAGTGAGCCGCATCTCGATTGCGCTGAACAATATGTTATGTTGCTTTATGTCATGGGTTGGATATAAGTGCATGATCTATTTTTCTTATGAATGACGTCAGATTCTCTGGTGCTCCATCATAGTTTGCCACCTGTTTTAACGAAGACAGTGCTTGATTGAGGAATTGATTGGAATTTATGGTTGCAACACACAGTTGAAATTTTCGCGCACTGTTGGCGTAAATATAAATATATCATAATTCTATGTGTCACACGGATAGAATAACAAGTTCACTTTTACCGATCCTACCGTCTGCGCCAATTAAATATCTTGTCTTTCCAAAAAGGGAAAAAGGATATTATTAAAAGCGGGGACTCTATTCCTTAGATGAATACTTAAAACTGAAGTACAAAAATGTCTTATAGTAATATTTATAGGCTTAAAATGAGAGCCCTTCAGTGGCGTGATCGATATTGATGCGATTTGATTGGCCCGAATTTGAATGCTGAATTAGCGTTCTCACGCTTTTGATTTTTAGGGGGACAATTATTATTGCAAGTCTTCAATTGTTTATGAATAAAACGGATTTTATTGGCCTGTGCTTTATTTATGAGTTAGCGTTCACACGACTTGATTTTGAGGGGGGACAATTGTTATTGCAAGTATACAATTGTTTATGCATAAAACGGATGTTTACTTTACAGTTATAAATTTTAGGTGGCGAACAATTTATAAATTATTAGGTATTGATGTTCGATATTTGAATATATATTCTTGTTCAGTATGACAAGACAATTGCTGAATAATGTGTGTGGAATTTATTCTAAAGCCAGGATAAACCAAAATAGTTAACTCACCACGTGAGGATATGCAGAGTAGACAGGAGATTTCAAAAAACAAGGACTATACAAGGTATAAGGTTCAGATACATTAATCAATTTTAAAAATTTCCTGTTAGACAAAGTGAACTTTTCAACATACTCGTAGCTTTTCATTGACCCACTTTTTGCATCGTAGAGACACTTGCTATCGCGAAAGGACTTGAAAAATAATAACTATAGTTAAGATATTTTGGTTATACCGACGTTTATATACCCTTGCAGTCCTTGGCATTTATATTTTTATATATGTACATATGTATATATCTTCGAAACTATTTTTCTGTAACTGAATTCATCAATCCTCAGACCAAATTCATAAATTTATTATTCTGTCCTTTTTTACTTCGCTATACCCGAAATTTAATTTCTTCATCTTCCCTCGTCACCTTTGCAAACCATTTGTGTGTGTACATGCATATACCTCACCGATCGGGACGCATACACCTAAGTTTATGTAGCGTTACGTCTGCATATGTGTGTGCGCTCTGTTACTCTGTTGATTTTTAGGCCCAGCATTATCACATTCATTATGCTCGAATGGAAAGGCTTGTCGCACTTAAACAGCCGGCAAATTGGCCATAGACTGATGTGCTTGAAATTGATCGGCGCTCCAACGACTGCTTCCTCAAAAGCAGCTGTCTATCGTCATTCAATTGATTTTGTACCTGTCGTGGGCTTAATTGCTCTGGTAATTTCATTAAACTTTTGAGGTCCTATATATTTAGGCTTGCTTAATTTGATTCGACGAACAAAGCGAAATACATATGCGACCACTCGAATCTTCAGGTTCCTTAGCGTGAAAATTTGCCTTCTAAATGTTTGCTATAAGTGCGCTTGCTTCGATGGCAGTTTTGAGTCCCAATTCAGATTTAACAGCTATAATTCCTGAAGCAGGATTTTGAACTTGATCACCACTGGCGCCAAAATACCGAGTGGGTCAAAGATGCGTGCCGTGTCGGAGAGCACTTATCGCTCAGTACAACTCATATGTTCCGATAGTGAATCCTTGTATGTTATGACATCTTCTCCAGGACGCCAATGCAGCCCAAGCACCTTTGATATCATCTTTGAGAAATCGATTTATGCCCTCGTTGCTGGCAATTTGTTTACCCATTTGCTTTGCTCCAAGGAGTACCACCTCTTCCTTCTTAATGTCAATTAATGTCAGTTCTTGTTCGTTCATGGCTCCTGTCAGTACGTCATCGACGTAGAAATCATCCAAAAGTATCCTGGTAGCCTTAGGAAATTCGTGTTTGTGATCAGCTGCAAGTTGTTTTAGCACTCCAGAAACGGTGCACATGCCATGCCATAGGTTACTGTGGTCAACTTATAATGCTTCAAGGGTGCCTGAAGGTCTTTAATTTTTTATATTTTAACTTCAGCTGGCATCCTTTATTAAACGACGCTCGACTGCGAGAAAGCGCGTGTGTGATGGAACTTCCTCTAGTTCCCAAAATGACGTAGAAGGTGTTGGCGATCTTTAAGTGTACACCGATGTGATTACCCATCCAAATATGGTGTTGACTCCAATAGGGTGCCCTTGACCATCGCATAACTTTTCTCCGGTGAGAATTACCCAAATGTAATCATTGCCCAGCAAAATGTCGATCGAAGCGTTAGTTTTGAAGTCAGGGTCAGCCATTCGGTATCCAGTAAATACTGACAGTGATGAAGCATCAATATTTTCACGTGCCAATGGTAAGGTCTTTCCTAAACTAATTCCTAATCTTTCTTAAAAGGTGTGCATTAATATTGATGAAATGACTCGATACACGAGACATCATATGAATAGAGCAGAAACCCCCCGCCTTGACCTCTGACATGCCCGATGTGGCAACTCAAAATGGCGATCGTGCAAGCCATAACGTCTGGACGCACACGTAACCAAGGCTCCTTGGTAATTTCGCACGTGTAACAATGAAGTTGGTAGAGTACTTCTTCTTTGACCATTTGGCTTACTGGGTCTGGTAACATTCATCATTGCTACCGCTGATGCCGCTGGTGCTGCCTCAGAAGCCTGGCTTGAGTTGCCTTGGTGCTGCTCTGTACTCTCTTGCTGTGTAGAATGCCCTCAGAATGCAGCATACAATGATTGTGGCGCTTGCAATGCTTGCAAGAAGACTACGATTCACAAGCCCTTACTCCATGTACCCTTGCAGTCCTTGGCATTTATATTTTTATATATGTACATATGTATATATCTTCGAAACTATTTTTCTGTAACTGAATTCATCAATCCTCAGACCAAATTCATAAATTTATTATTCTGTCCTTTTTTACTTCGCTATACCCGAAATTTAATTTCTTCATCTTCCCTCGTCACCTTTGCAAACCATTTGTGTGTGTACATGCATATACCTCACCGATCGGGACGCATACACCTAAGTTTATGTAGCATTGCGTCTGCATATGTGTGTGCGCTCTGTTACTCTGTTGATTTTTAGGCCCAGCATTATCACATTCATTATGCTCGAATGGAAAGGCTTGTCGCACTTAAACAGCCGGCAAATTGGCCATAAACTGATGTGCTTGAAATTGATCGGCGCTCCAACGACTGCTTCCTCAAAAGCAGCTGTCTATCGTCATTCAATTGATTTTGTAACTGTCGTGGGCTTAATTGCTCTGGTAATTTCATTAAACTTTTGAGGTCCTATATATTTAGGCTTGCTTAATTTGATTCGACGAACAAAGCGAAATACATATGCGACCACTCGAATCTTCAGGTTCCTTAGCGTGAAAATTTGCCTTCTAAATGTTTGCTATAAGTGCGCTTGCTTCGATGGCAGTTTTGAGTCCCAATTCAGATTTAACAGCTATAATTCCTGAAGCAGGATTTTGAACTTGATCACCACTGGCGCCAAAATACCGAGTGGGTCAAAGATGCGTGCCGTGTCGGAGAGCACTTATCGCTCAGTACAACTCATATGTTCCGATAGTGAATCCTTGTATGTTATGACATCTTCTCCAGGACGCCAATGCAGCCCAAGCACCTTTGATATCATCTTTGAGAAATCGATTTATGCCCTCGTTGCTGGCAATTTGTTTACCCATTTGCTTTGCTCCAAGGAGTATCACCTCTTCCTTCTTAATGTCAATTAATGTCAGTTCTTGTTCGTTCATGGCTCCTGTCAGTACGTCATCGACGTAGAAATCATCCAAAAGTATCCTGGTAGCCTTAGGAAATTCGTGTTTGTGATCAGCTGCAAGTTGTTTTAGCACTCCAGAAACGGTGCACATGCCATGCCATAGGTTACTGTGGTCAACTTATAATGCTTCAAGGGTGCCTGAAGGTCTTTAATTTTTTATATTTTAACTTCAGCTGGCATCCTTTATTAAACGACGCTCGACTGCGAGAAAGCGCGTGTGTGATGGAACTTCCTCTAGTTCCCAAAATGACGTAGAAGGTGTTGGCGATCTTTAAGTGTACACCGATGTGATTACCCATCCAAATATGGTGTTGACTCCAATAGGGTGCCCTTGACCATCGCATAACTTTTCTCCGGTGAGAATTACCCAAATGTAATCATTGCCCAGCAAAATGTCGATCGAAGCGTTAGTTTTGAAGTCAGGGTCAGCCATTCGGTATCCAGTAAATACTGACAGTGATGAAGCATCAATATTTTCACGTGCCAATGGTAAGGTCTTTCCTAAACTAATTCCTAATCTTTCTTAAAAGGTGTGCATTAATATTGATGAAATGACTCGATACACGAGACATCATATGAATAGAGCAGAAACCCCCGCCTTGACCTCTGACATGCCCGATGTGGCAACTCAAAATGGCGATCGTGCAAGCCATAACGTCTGGACGCACACGTAACCAAGGCTCCTTGGTAATTTCGCACGTGTAACAATGAAGTTGGTAGAGTACTTCTTCTTTGACCATTTGGCTTACTGGGTCTGGTAACATTCATCATTGCTACCGCTGATGCCGCTGGTGCTGCCTCAGAAGCCTGGCTTGAGTTGCCTTGGTGCTGCTCTGTACTCTCTTGCTGTGTAGAATGCCCTCAGAATGCAGCATACAATGATTGTGGCGCTTGCAATGCTTGCAAGAAGACTACGATTCACAAGCCCTTACTCCATGTCCAGTCCTCAAATAATTAAAACACATATCTTTCTCATTCGCAAAGGTGTAAAGTTGCTTGACATTCAAGCTCTAGATTAATACAAATATCTGTAATGGTAAGCTGGTGCGTGCTTTCCTTTTTCCTTTTTCATGCCTCAGTTTACTCGCTACATGATCGACAACTTGACTGAGCTCAAGGCGATCGCATCGTGAGTCCAAAAACTTGAGCAACTCTTCAATGGTAGGATTTTCAATATCCTGGCTTTTCTCGATCCATTCACGTCGGGTAGCCTCATCAACTTTGTTGATGAGCAAGTATATGAGCCAACAGTCACTGCCCGATTGTCCAGAAGCGTCTAAGCCCGAATAACATCACTGGCTCCGCACGTCAGAGCGCGTAACGATGCTGAGTTTTGCCCATCAGCTTTAGGCAAGGCGGTGAATGTATCCATAATCAAATTCCCCAAATAACGGGGCTTTTCGTTACGATCACTTAACGATTTCCATGCCACCTCGTAATTAGCATCTTCGACAGGCAAATGCTGGAAGAGTATCGCTGCTTCTCCTGTGACACATGACTTCAGGTGATGAAACTTCTGTATATTCGTTAGTGTTGCCTCTCCATGAATGGTACTCTCAAACAGGTCCTTGAAAGCATGCCATTCCTTATAATCTCCATTTTGGGTAGCTCACAATCTCTTGTTGTCGGCGCTGCAACCGACAGTGAGCCTGACGATGACGTAGATTGCTGTGGCGAGAGCAATCTCTCAGCCAATAGTTGCTGTTGTTCCATTTGACGTTGCACCTGCAGTTGCATTTGTTGCTGTTAATTGTGCATCTGTTGAAGAACTTCCCGGACAAGCGAACCATCGTTGCCAGCCGCACCGCATTCTTGCCAGACGATGCCAAATCAGCCCGTAAAGCCTTAAGGCGAGCATTCGCCGTTTCATGTTTATCCTCGTATACCTCGTAATCTTCAGCAGGGTCCACGTAACAGGTCCACGAAAATCAGTTTTATTTAATTTCTGCATCCGTTCTAACCCAGTACACGTACCAAAATTGGTGTCTCTAGCTAGTATAGTCTTTGAGAAAAATGGTTTTATTTAATTTGGCGTAGCTAATTACCTACAGGTGACGGCACAAAATTCTCAGCGCCTACAAACGCAGAAGTTGGTTTACAGACAACTTTTGACAATGTCTCCTTGAGTTCTCTTCGACCCTGACTCAAGGGCATTTGATCCCTTGTTTTGTGATATACAAATTCTTACGATTTAAGCGACTTAATGATCGATATCGATATTTTGATGTTTATTTTGCAAAAACTTAATATAACTGCGATAATTGTATAGGAATATATAGTTGTTCATGCATTCCAAACAAAGATATATAAATTCTTACGATTCAAAAGATTTAACGTGGAAGACATGAGATATGGTGCACTATACAGATATCATAAAGACGGAGAGAGTTGAATAGACTGCCAGCATGTTAAAAAGGTCTTCATTCAACCCTATGTACCGTTGGGGTAAGTTGGGGTAAAGTTGAGCAGTTTTTGAAGTGTATTAGTAAATTCGGCAATTATTTCTCTATTTACCATTTCCTTGCAATTTATAGCATTCAAAATAACAGCAAACGTTTTTATGATCTCTCTCTCTCTCCTTTTATTAAAGATGTCATTTCATCTTTTTCAAAAAATCTCCTAGAAGTATTTTCATAATTCGTGTTTCCGTATCCGTGCTTTGGGCAGTCAACTTTCAGTCCTACCTTCTTCTTTCTCCGAATCTAAGAATCTCGTATACTCCTCAAACCAAACTTAATTTTTTTCATGAAATGTAGCATATCTAGGACCAAGTTTTCAACAACTTACATAACATTTACCTTGTCAGTCTTGTTTTGTCAGTTTTTCCAAAGCACGTAATTAGCAATCTAACATTGTATAAAGGCATATATTTATATAAACAGGTAGTATTTACAAAACAGTATTACGCAATGTTAGCATTTAAATACAAAGAAGCTATAGGCAAATACGCATGCGCTCTTCTTCTTCCTTATACCTGCATCGCATTTTTAGGCGAGGTTTTCTTAGTTTTATGACTTAGGCATCGGTGTCGCAAGTCTCCTCATATTGGGACCATATATGTACATCTGATTGGTAAATATGCCACCTACATGTAATTACATATGTAGTCAGGTTGATCCCTGTTAGTACAGTTCTACCAAAGTTAAAAAACGCCAATATTTTTTAAACGCTTCTAGTTCAATAACAATTTAAGTAATTATTAAATTTTATGAAACATGCTTTTAATAAATAACATACTTTTCAGATAAATCCAATATCGATTGTTGAAATCGCCCAATATTCACTTTAAAAGTTGCGCTATCCGAGCAGAGGATCAACTGTGCCACGCTTTCATTTCGAACAAGACCCCTTTCACACCAGCGCTTGTATCATGGGCTTGAAATGAGGGCCAATCTTGTTGCATCGGATGCTCCTAACCGATATTCGCTTCATAGGTCATACGAGCGGAGAACATATGCATTGGCACCGGTACCCACGCTCACTGCGTTACACGTACAGTGTAAGCTTTATGCGTGTGTATTGCAACGTTTATTATTTCTCTGAGTTGGGCTCTTCAAATTTATGCAATAGCCCATTTGCATAGGGTCTCAGATTTTAAGGAGCTGATTCAATCTCTGAGTCTGTTACTAATGGTTTGGCAAAACTGCAGAATTTATTTTTCACGAAGGACCAAAATGAATAGGGATTCCAGGATGAAAGAAAATAACCCAATCTTTATTCGTTGAATTAAAAATATGAACTGATTTTATTTACAAATGTGCTGTGTATATAAGGTGCGCGCAATAAGTAAATCGGACACTATGTTGGTATTGATAACAGCTGAACCGATATATATTAAATATTAAAATAAAATAAATTTATTTATTTACTTAAATCGAAAAAAGCTTAAGACAAGATTAGAAAAAAATTAAAGAATACATTTGCAAACGAAATAAGTAAATGGAACAAAATACAAAATGAAAAACAACAACAAACTGAAACAAATTTTAAATATGAAATATCCCTCTAATCTATTTTGTAACAATTTGAAAATACGAGCTGTCACCAGATTGTCTAATCTACGCAAAGCAATTTGGAAATTTAAAAGGCTTAGCAAGCAACCCGATTCACAGCCAATGTGATCAGTAATGCGATGTCCAAACTTTGAACTGTGTGCGACCTACATGTTCTGTTGACAATTGGCGATATATGAAGATTAATTAAGATTAAAGTTTTGGGTCAACAATTACGCCTAAATCTAAAATGATGACACAGTATCAAACAGATCAGACTTCATAAAGTACTGAGCTAGGAATGGATACAAACGACTCAATTTATTATTTAGTAACGTGGCACCAATCACAGAATGCTTCGAGATCAGATTCGAAAGAAGGAAAGATGTACCATTCATTATCTGAACAACATATTTTGACGTCATCCGCAAACATGAGCACGCTTGAATGAAACAAGGCCAAGGGCAAATCATTTATAAACAGGGCAAATACCAGTTGGCTAAGATGAATGCATTGGGGGACGAAAGGAATGATACCATGGCTTGTAACGGGAACTTCAATTTGAAAAGAAGACTATAAAAAGGGCTAAGCCCGCAAAAGAAAAAAATTGGCAATCCGCAAAAAAACCAAACCAAAAGAACGAGTAGCACCCCTAAGCGGGAAGCGGGAAGCGGGAATTCTGTAGAGTCGAACGATCACTGACTATGAGCCCCTTGGTAGGTGTCTTTCAATCTGGTCCTTTTTGGCTCCAGTAAGTTATTTTCCACAAAATGAAGAGAACAATTTCTTTAGTATTTTCACTTTTAGTTTCATTTATTGAATAATTCTTAATTCTCTAACAATGGTCAAGTACAGCTAAGACCGTATGAATGTATAAATGTTTACATAAAAGTATGTATATACGTATACCGCCGCAGCGGAAGAGTGAGAATGTATCATATTGCATTTTGGGAACAAAGTGGTCGTGCATGTTAGATTTGCCGACTCAGCAATGTCCAGCACCATGCTATGGAGGCATGGCACTTGAATGTTGTATACATAAATATTGTAACAGAGTGATACAATATGTTTATAATCAATACCTAAGCTGTTTGAGAAAATGATTACGTCTTCCCGTCAACAACTATCCAGATTCACTATTTCTTCTTGTCAGCATGGCTCCATAAAAGGTCGTTCATCGCTTATCAACCTTTTAGCATTGACTACCCTTGTACACCATAGCTTTCGTAAAAAGAGTCAAACTGATATTATTAAAAATGACTTTCGATACGGTTGATCATTCTATGGTACTGTCGAAACTTAACATTATTTCCCGAAACTATTGGCTTGGTTAAAATCGTATCTAATTGGCAGAACCCAAAAGGTGTCTTTTCGTTCCTCAATATCTAAAACGGTTCGAGTTACTTCAGGTATCCCCCAAAGCAGTCACCTGTTTATAAATAATGTGGCTATGGCCTTGGCTCATTCACGCGTGCGCATGCTTTCGGATGACCTTAAGATTTGTTATTCCTATAATGATTCTTCTTTCCAACAGTACTTGCAATCAAATCTCGATGCATCCTGTGATTGGTGGCATGAAGTCTTCTTGGCTTCATAAAACGTTGGGCCAAAGAATTTGATGATCCCTATGTAACAAAGGTTTTATACACTTCGTTAGTTCGCCCTTCTCTAGAATATTGCTCCCCAGTGTGGAATCTCAATATGATGTTCACCAGCGTAGTATTGGATCAGTACAGAAGCAATTCCTTCGGTCCTTCGCGTTACGCGGTCTTAATTGGGACCCGAGTATTTGCCTACCTCTTCTTACTAATCTTCCTTCACTTTACAACCGTAGGCTCGTATTTTTCATTCTCTTTCTCCATAAACTAGTCAACAACGAAGTCATTTCTATTAATTTACTAGATACGTTATATTTTTGTGTCCCCTCAAGTCAGACCAGAAACTTATTCCCTATGCACCGTAGTAGATGTCTGACTAACTACTCTCTTCACGAACGTTTTCGTGTTCTTTGCCAATCTTTTAACAACCTTTCTCACCTTATTTCTCCTCATCTATCTGTCACTTCTCTTCGTGCTGTACTTGTTAATCATCTACAGCGAAACCACTGAATATATTCTGGACTTGGATTGGCTGCATCTCATCCCTGACCACATTGGCTGTGAATTGGGGCATAGCAAATAAAACACCTCCACTGGGTGGGGGATTATTTTTGCATAAAGCTAAGGTACCTTCTTCAAATAATTATTATCTGTCTTTTAGCTTAAGCTTTTTCGTCGATTGGTGTGTTAGTTGACGTAAATAACTAAATAAAATAAATAAATAAATATTATTAATGTGTTAATCTGAGTACAGTGATCACTTGACATTACAGAACATGCTACATCCCCCTTTTTTAGAAAAATAACGTATTTCTATGGAGTTATTTTCTAATTTTATTGTGTAAAAACTCTTTTTTTTTTATTTGGATCATGCATGTAGACTCGTATATACTGCATAGGTTGTATATATCAGATTCACCCGGATTGGACCACTATATCATATAGATCTCATACAAACGGCAAAGTCACGAACAGTAACTTTTCTCAATATCTTCGGTTATTTATAAGCTTTTGCCGTGAAATTTAATATTGGTAAGTTTATTACACATGTTTATAAACAAATGTGCCAAATTTGATCATGATCGGGTGACTAAATCATATAGCTCTCATAGGAACGATCGGTAGAAACCCATGACTTTGATCAATAACTTCTATATTTTCTATGTTAAGCTTGTAGGCCGTTCTTTCGCAGACATTTGATAGATAAGCGTTTTTAGATAAAACGTTTTTACACTTTTATGGCTATGAGTAAGGAAAGAGTTACCAAGGTAAGCAAAGGGTATGCAAACTGCGACGCGGTTGAAGTTAGCCCCGGCCCTTTGGTTATTATTATTATTTTTATATATACATACATGTATAGTGCCATAAAATATGGACATTTGGTTTTTATATTTTTTTTGTCCATAAAAATTTGTTGCATTTTGTTTTTTTTTTATTTGTTTATTTGTCGACTGATTGGGAAAAAATTTTTAATCTAACTTTATGTACTATTTGTTTTTTATTCTTTTTATTTTTAATTAAAATGTTATCCCTATCTTCTATTGCTTCTATTGTATATGGGCCTAAATACTTAGGTTCTAGCTTATGGCCCGTATCATTTCTTAATAAAATTTTATTTTCCATTTCTAATTCGATATTGTTTATTTTTCTATCATATGTGATGTTGTTGTTCTATCATAATTCTGGCTCTTTTTTAAGCCAGTCCTAACCTAAATTTTAATTCCTTAGCGTAATCTTATCTCTATTATAAAGTGAGTTTATCCTGTTTATGCTATTAAATTGTTTAGGTAAATTTGAGGTTTTACCAAATACCAACTCATATGAATGCAATCAAGTGCCATAGACTATGTGAAGTATCCCAGCCACTTTTCTCGGCTGAAATTTATAAAAGTAAGAAATCATTAAGTGTTCGCTACACAGTGCCTACAGTTTGGTGATGATGTGCAGTTGAAGTTATGGAGATTTCTGCGTAAATCTTCAATTATTGAATTTTGATATTCTGTTCCCATGTCCGTAATGAACGTCTTCCTTGGAACGTACCGAAGAATAAAACCTTCAAATATACATAGCTTTTGCTACTGTTTTTGCACTTTGTGTCTTTTATTAGTATTTTTACAAGGTATTTTGTTATATCGCAGATTAAAATTACTGCGTATTCATTTCCTTGTTCTGACTTTGGAAGTGGATCGATCGTATCCACAAAAACCCTGTCGAAAGCCAGTTGTGGCGTTTCAGTTATAGTCAATGGAGTTTTTGTTTGTTTGGTTATTTTTCCTTTTTGACACTTTTATATTGAGATATATCATATTCTTCCAATAGTAATGCATTTTTATTTTGGCTATTGTTCTTGATATTCCAGTATGACCTCCTTGTATAGGGTCGTCGGGGAACGTAAACAGTATTGCTTCTTTTTGTTTATCATTATTTGATAATATTTGATAATAATTTTTTTGCCCATATTGTTGAAAGATTCTTTTGAAATAGTTTTAAGGATCTTTTCGCTCGGTGCCACTTTGACTTGGCTGATATTAAGTATACCGGCTTCTTTATCGAGCCTTTGAAAAAATTGAGCTAAGTCGAGAATTTCATTGGTATACATATCGCAAATGTCGTAACTTTCCTGCAATGTTTGAATGTGCTTAATCGGTTATTCGCAAGGTCAATACTTTTCATCATTTCCAATGACGTCCTATACTTTGGGCTTAGAAGCATTAAGCGATTGCAACTGCAACTGTCAACTGTACATTCGAATTTTACATCTTTTTTACATAATCGTGTTATGTAACGAGAATTCTCTTCGAAATTTTTTTAAAATCTGCGGTAATAATTGCAAAATGCAATGAATATTCTAGCGCTGTCCGCATCATGACGGAATGGATAACTTTAAATGACATCATATTTTGTGTCATCAGGCAAGATTCCTTTAACTGTGCATTTTTAGTCCCAAAAAGGTGACTTCATGCTTGAAAAATTAACAATTTTCAGATTGTAACTTTAGGTTGTGCATAGGATATTTTTGGTCGAATAAAAGTGGGCTATTATAAGCGGATACAGAGGGCTCTACTATTTTGTTGTTTATCAATTTTTGGACTTTTCTTTGAATTTCATCTTTCTACAACATTTAATGTAGATTGGTTCATCATCCATTAGTCTTAATTTTTGTTTATGAAAGTTATTCGTTGTTATTGATTCGGTGTCAAGTCCAAATACATTACTTTACTTCTTGCATAATTTCGTAAGTTGACGGTGAAAATCGTGGCGGAAAGTATTTAGATAGTGTTGTTAGTACTGTTTTTTCTCTTTGTTCTGGATTAGTTTCAACTACACTGGTCGGCATATATGTAGTGTAGTGTATATTACATATATATTTTGACATTATTATACCCTTGCAGAGGGTATTTTAAAATTGGTCAGATGTTTGTAACGCACAGAAGGAGACGTTTCCGACCCCATAAAGTATATATATTCTTGATCAGCATGAGAAGCTGAGTCGATATAGCCATGTCCGTCTGTCCGTCTGTCTGTGCGTACGCGTTTTACTCAGCCATCTTAAGAGCGATTGGGATGAAATTTTGTGGGCTTTTTATTACCCGGGCTAGATAAAGTATGAAATTTGTCAGGCCACTATATCATATCGTTCTAGAACAAACATTTTTGCAAAAATTGGAGTATCCCCATGAAATTTACCAATATGATAGTATTTGGCATAAATTAACAGATCCCAAATTTGAATCTGATCGGATAAATAGAACAGAAGTTACAGTCAACACAAATCGGTTCAAATGATGACCTAGTAGACAGCAAGCAGCGCTGCCGGCAGCAAACAGCGCTGCTTGCTGCTCAAACAGAGCACATGCATACACACACACAGACGCAGCGCTACAAGAACTGTATGTGTATGCGTGTTGTGCTTTGCTTAGGGAATGATGCAAGAAGAAAGAAAATTTATTATAAAAAGAGAAATAATTTGAATGTTTTGTTTGTGAATTGATGAATTCAGTTGCAGGGAAAGAAATTTCAAAATGTAAAAAAATTATTGCGAAAGACTGCAAGGGTATATAAACTTCGGCATTGCCGAAGTTAGCTTCTTTGATATTTTTTACATTAGTAATGTAATAGGCATATATATTTTGACATTATTTACATTAGTAATGTAATAGTGAAATGTAAATAATGTCAAAATATATATGCCGACCAGTGTACTTAGTAGCTTAAAAGTGGTTCATATTTAAAAATTGTTTATGTTTATTATTTGGTCTATATATGTTGAATTTAACTCAATTTTTTGGATATTGCAATTTTTTGGATCTTGCTGGCAAAATTATTGAGTTGTTACATATATCGGATATTTTAGATCGCTGCGTCTAATTATTAGCCAGTCTTCGGACGGACTGAAATCTGATCAACAGTTGTATTTTCTGATAAAATTGATTCCATGGAATAGCGAAATGGGAATTCACGATGTGAAAGTCGTGTGGGACTATATATTGTGAAGTTTGCATATTAATAGAAGTAAACCATGTGGATTTGGTTACTTCTTGACTAATTCCCTGTATGTTTATAATTCGATTTGTTTAGATTCATTGAAAAATGTCGAAATTTGCCTTTAAGACATTTCCTCACCTGTATATATTAAAAGTACAAATTTTTTTCTGTTGCCACATTTGTAAAAGTACAAACGTATTTTGACTTATTGTTAGCCTGATGGCGTGAAAATTGCTGTTTTTTACTAAAGGTGTTTGGGAGTTTCCCGAAGCGTTCTCTGCTACTCGGACATTATTGATGTTATAACCGTTCTGTTGGTTATTTCCTCTATTATTATTCCTGTTGTAACCTCTGTTGTTTTCTCTGTAGCTATTATTTCGATTTTGCTGGTAATTTTGGCAGTTATTGCGATTATTATAAATATTGTAATAACGACCATGCCTCTACCGCGATTAATATATCTGGCTCTTTGGTAAACAATACAGAGTTGGAATTTCTAGTCATTTCCATACTCTGTTCTAGGTACTTCGTGACGGCTTGATTCATCGTTTTGAAGTTTCCAGCCCCTATTATTCTCTTTAGCTGACCATGTTCGCAGTTTTTCAGAATGGGCTGCTGATAGGCCTTCATCAATATAAGAAGCTTCCAAACGCTGTCGTAAATTGTTAATTTTTGTTGTGTGTAGTATGTTCGAAGATATATTATTCCATTTAATATTATTGTTGAGGGTTTTGATAGAAAGGCACAAACAGTTGTTTTCAGTTTGAGTTTGGTTTATTGAATGATTCTTAATTCTATAACAATTGTCGACTATAGCTAAGACCGCGTAGCTGCGCTGCTAGTCATGCAGGCAGAGGAGCGGTATGCTTATGTATAAACATACTTATGTATAAATGTATAAATGTTTACATAAAAGTATGTATGTTTATATACCGTCGCAGCGGTAGAGTGAGGATGTATATATATATGTATATTGCATATTGGGCCAAAGCGGCCGCGCGTGTTATATTTGCCGACACAGCAATTGTCCAATATAAGAAGCACCATGCACTCATGGGTGGTCATGTTACTTAAGAGGCAAATGCACTTGAATGTTGCGCACATAAATATTGTAACTAATTGCTACAATATGTTTGTATTGTTGTTAATATGTTATTCCAAAACATGCTACATGTGAATTCATCGGCCGTTTTTCTTTTTGTGACAGTTTTGACAATCGAGCTTTTACTACGTCGGATATTTCACTGACTATAGTCTCTTGCAATTTCTTTATTATTGCATCGATTATTGTCAAATCTTGGATTTTGCATAGTGTTGGGCCAATAATTTTGTACTTTATTATCTCAACAGCTATGTTTTCAAAATCTCCTTTAATGACATTAACCAACCTCAAAGCTTTTATAAATCTGTGAAGATTCTCTTTTTGGAAATTTAAATCTGGAATGGCGCTCGAGATATCTTTCATATATGGTCTTTACTTCTGCCATATTGTCTTTTATATTTATGACACTTATGTATGTTAAATTCTTATTCGTTGTTTTGGTCACACATTGTCACTTGTTCTATTTCGTTATCTTTATCAGATAATGTCAATAGCGCAGAAATTGTCACATGGTTTGGATCTTTTTCCTCGATTTCTTCCTAGCTTGTTTCAGATTCTTCACCGTCTAGCTCTGTTCCTTTTGAACATGTGTCTATACTCAAAGGTGAATTGGGTATGGTAGGTATGAATATGTCTAGACTGTATTTTTGCTTTATATTTATGAGGTTTGCACGCGACTTGATCAATCTTTGACCAGTTCATTTTATCTATATTTTCTCTATTGACATGCACTAATTTTCGTGCCTTATTGAATGATTCAACAAGAATTTTTGCATGCTTATTCCTTCTGAATATTCCTATTCTGTGTTACACATTTGTAAGATTTTTTAAAATTTTCTTTTAAAGCTTTGGATATGGAGAAAAGTTTCTTCCCATTCCATGCTTAAGATTTTTTTTTCAATCTTCTATATGGTTTCTACATACATATACGAACTTACCAGTAGTCTGTTATATGCTATTTTTATGGATTTTTCAATAAGGTCTACAATATTTCTTTTAAATTTGTTGTTGGTTATCCAATACCTTATTTCCTTGTATTTTTTATTTACTGGTCCTGAATGTAAAAGGAAATCAAGGACAGGTATGTATTTTTAAAGATATTTTGTTTTTATCTCACTCATATTTTTTACTATGTAGTTAGGCTTGGTTAAAAAAATTGTATTTTTTATTTTTAAAATTTCTGGGCTTCATCCATTAGGTAGAATCAAAGCGTGCCTGCTGCATTTAAATAACTTCATACATATGGAACTGTAAGAATAAAACCCATTTTTACCCTTGAGCTTCCTTGAACTGTAAAATCTTCTTCGGTTTTAAGTATGAAGGTAAGCTGGAAATAGTAAAATTCTGCATCCATATAATGATATTCTGCATACCTATAATGACCAAACATTCATACAATTAAAAGGAATGCCGATGGGATCTCCGGCCTTACTTCTGGACACTACCATGGATAAACTAACCAGACCACCAAGATTATTGACGAAATATGTAGATGATATTTTTTCAATAATACACCAAGATGACATCGATAAAACACTGGACACCCTAAATTCATTTGCCAGGAATATTAAACAGCATCAGGACGAATCATCAATTTCAACTCAAAACACCCTAAGACGATGATAATAAATACAGCAAGGAGCTGTATCTAAACATTTCGAATAAATTATACCATGAAGAAACGAAGAAGGAAATAATAAATATTTTAAAGGACAACGATTTTCCGGATATCGTAATCAAGACATTCAAAAACCATAAACCCCCCATTGACAAAACTAAGAATGAGAAAACCTACATATCTGTCACTTCTGCCACATTCGGCATGTTATGATAAAGATGGAATAAAAAAAATAAAAATGGAATAAAAATAGCACACAAACCTGACAATACCCTCAAACATATATTCAACATAACAAAATCCAAGATAGAGATGACAAATAGAAGCAATGTAATATACAAAATTACATGCAATGGACAAGGAAATATACCGTACAACAATATATACATAGGGACGACAAAATCGAAATTAAAAACTAGGATTTCCCAACACAAATCTGACTACAAAATGAGACATTATTCAGAGAAGAGACAACAATATTAGATGAAGATCGGCACTACAACAAAAGGTTTATTATTGAGATGATACATATCATCAATACTCCGAGCGCCACTCGACTTAACTTTAAGACTGATACCGACAACTGCGCTCACATATACAGACATTTACTTGAGAAGAATTAGTTCTTAACTCCACGTCGAACGGTGCTGTTTAATGTCACATAATTGTTAAATGTTTCGTGTATTCTTTTGTAGTTGCCCTGAAGACGGTTGCCGCTGCGCAACCGAAATATATCATAGAAGGAAAAAAAAAATAAATTAAAAAAACAACGTTTTATTTATTTTTATTTGGAACAAATTGACCTGAAGCCTGATACAATCTTAGAATTATTTTTTAATATTAGTAAAATAATAAAAAAAAAAAATGATAATAAAACTGTTGATGCTAATGCTTGGGTCAAAAAATATTTTAAAGAAGCTTTAGTAGAGACTTAATTATTATTATCTCTTAGTAAGGGGATAAAAGATAACAAATTTATTACTAAACCTATTCAAGCTCCTAACCAAGATTTAGAAGTTACTATATTTAATGTTACAATAATTATAATTGAGATAAATAAAATTTTTGAAGAATTATAAAAAATTAAAAAGAAAAGGATTATAACCTTTATAAATGGGGTATGAACCCAGTAGCTTAATTAGCTTATCTTTTTATACTTCGGTGTATGATGCACAAAGGTTTTTGAATCTTTTAGATATAGTTTAATTTTATTAGGTATACAACCTTTTTAAAAAAACAAAAAAATCAACTAATGAATGTAGAATACCACATAATTTACCGTATCAAGGTAATCCTTTTTATTAGGCAATTCATTATCAAAGGATTCACACCTATTTTTATACCTGTACAGAGGGTATTGTATGTAAAATTGGTCTGATGTTTCAGAGCCCATAAAGTATATATATTCTTGATGAGCATGAGAAGCTAAGTCGATATAGCCGTCTGTCCGTCTGTCCGTCCGTCCGTCTGTGCAAATCAACTTCACGCTGGCATCTTAAAAGCTATCGGAATGAAATTTGATATTTGAGCTATTTCTAGCCCGGAGCTGATAAAGTACGAAAATTGTCAGGATCGGACTACTATATCATATAGCTCTTGAAGAAACATTTTTGCAAAAATTGGAGAATCTCCATGAAATTTACCAATACGATAGTATTGGATATTAAATCTCAGATCCAAAAAATTGATTTTATCTGATCGGATAAATAGAACACAAGTTATAGTCAATATAAATCTGCTCAAATCTGCCTGCTGTCTACGTCATCATCAAATCAAACAGAGCACATGCATACACACACACAGACGCAGTGCTACACGAACTGTATGTGTATGCGTGTTATGCTTTGCTTAGGGAGTGATGGAACGAAAAGAAAAAGTTGTAGTAAAAAGAGTGTTTTGTTTGTGTGTTGATAAATTGAGTTGCAGGGAAAGAAATTTCAACATGTAAAAAAATTATTGCCAAGGACTGCAAGGGTATAAAAACTTTTGGCATAGCCGAATTTAGCTTCTTTGATATTCTTATACCATTGCAAAAAGGGTATATTAATTTTGGTCAGAAGTGTGCAACGCATAGAAGGAAGCATCTCCGACCGTATAAAGTATATACATATATTCTTGATCAGCACGACGAGACGAGTTCAAATAGCCATGTCCGTTCGTCCGTCCGTCTGGATCGAAGCGAACTCCTCCTAGACCGTAAGAGCTACAGAGCTGAAATTTTGCATGTATATACTGCAGGCGTTGTATATCTCGGATTCAGCCGGATCGGACCACTATATCGTATAGCTCCCATACAAACGGCAAAGTCACGAACAGTGACTTTTCTCAATAACTCCAACATTTTCTCAGCTATTGTCGTGAAATATAATGTTGATAAGTTTATTACACATATGCCAAATTTTGTTAAGATCGGGTGACTATATCATATAGCTCTCATAGGAACGATCGATGAAAAACAGTGACTTTGATCAAAAACTTCGTTTTTTCATATGTTAAGATATCGGGCCGTTCTTTCGCAAACATTACTCTTTGTAGATAAAACGTTTTTCCACTTTCACGGCTATAAGTGAGGCATTTAAAATTTTACTTATTTTTAATTAAATAATTCATCTTACTATTTTAGTAATTGTAATTGTATGCAATTCAATTTTTCTCCATATATATATGTATATATATATGAAAATATATATATGTGAGTTGAGTAAACTCAACTATGTTTATTGATTGTATTAATGTTTGGAAAAAAAGTTACAATTGTTCTTAGTGTGCTGCTTCGATTCACTTCTTTTTCTCTCACTGCTGCTGCTTTTTCGACTCTCTAACTTCAACTCTGATATTCTGCTGTCTACTGTACTCTCTGTTGTTCAGCTGTTAAACTCTGCTGTTCGTGATCATCTATCCGCTTGCTGCTGTTAAACCTCTGTAACTCTCCCTCGTACCTTACATACGGACATTCCTGATCATTCATATGTCCCAGATGATAAATCGTCTTCGTTGTCCTTAATGTAGCGCCACATTTTCATATAGTCGCAACTGGTAGAAGTATTTAAAGGCCCTTCGACATTAGCTACTTTCCTTACGTCGTATCTTCCACTCCTCTTCAATTGCGTCACCTCATAAGGACCTAAATATTCGCTGGACAGTTTTTTTCCTGCGACAAACTGCGTCCTGCGCATGGCGACTACATCTCCAACTTGGTATCCGGCCTCTTGCTTTCTTTTACTGTCAAAGTGCTTCTTATAAGACTTCTGCGCTTGTATAATTTGTGCTTTTGCGTTCTGCCTGATTAGTTGGCGTTCTTTATCAAAGTGTTGGTAAATCTTTTCTTCAAGTAGCTGTATTAAACGATCTGTTGGTTTACTGTTAATCTTTACACCAAACATGAGCTCGAACGGCTATTTTTTGGTCGTTGTATCTTCTGAGAATTTACAGCTTTCTGTACTTCTGAAACTGCCTTAAACCACTTGGTTGGATCATTTTCGGAGATCTTTGCAATAACCGTTCGATTTATTCTCTCCTCTCCATTTCCACGAGGAACTCCAGTTGTGGTCCATACATGCTCTATACCATTTGTTTTCATATGCACCGCAAACAAGTTGGCCGTAAATGCTGAGCCTCTGTCGGAAACTATACGCACAGGATTTCCCAATATTTGTGACCATATATCAATTTTTTTAGCGCTTCCTCGCAGCTTGTAGTTTTGCTCAGAAACAGCCAAATAAATTTTGTAAAAGCATCAACTATCGCCAAGATGTATTTATACTGCTTTGTAGTGGAGTCCATGGGGCCTAAATGGTAAATATGCAACGTATGAAGTGGTTGGTCTCCTTTATCAACATAATTTAGGAAACCCTCTTTCTTGCCTAGTTTTTTGTTAAAAATTATACTTTTCACACAGTTATTCACAATCTGCTGAACCTTTTGTTCGAGATGGAAAATCCAATAAGATTGATACACAGCATGAAGGGTTTTTTGCACAGCGAAGTGACCAACATTATGAGAGTCGATAATCACCTCCTTTTCCATCTGCTTCGGAACAACAAGGAGATCGTTACCGTTTTCTTCCCTGTAAAGAAGTCCAACTTTCATCTAATATCCCTCAAATAGACGGCTGCCTAAAATCTCAACAATGGCTTTAAAAGTATCATCTTTAGCTTCTATAGGATTGCGACTTAGGCAGCCAACATGCTTTAGCCTTTCCCCTGGTCGATGTTGTACTTCGTAGTCAAAGTCTTGAAGGTATATGATCCACTGTGTTACTGATCTCGGTACATCCACCTTCTTCAGCGTTTGTTTGAATCCGTTACCAACTTAAATGGCAAGCTCAAAAGGTAGTGCCTGAATTTCTTTACTGCTGTCGGTTAGTGGGAATTTGGGAATAATTCAAGATAAATTTTCTAAAAAATCCAGTTAATCCCAAAAATCATTGCAGTGCCCTAATGTTTTTTGGCACCGGAAACCTGCTGACCGCCGCAGTTTTTTCTTGTCCAGGCCACACAGCTCCATTCTCTATGTTGTGACCCAAGAAGTATATCTTAGTCTGCATAAAGTGACATTTCCGCCATTTAATCTTCAATCCAAATGATCCAGCCTTCTCCAAAACGCGTGACATTTTGTCAAAGCACTCTTGTGGAGTCTCAGCGTGAATAATTATGTCGTCCGTATATAAATCGTGAACATCATTGTCTATCAACTCTTGAAATATATGATTTCCATAGCGAATAGAAACGGCTAGCGGTTTTCGGAATCCGAACGTGGCTCTGGTAAATTCGTACCATTAGGTTCAGCTTACGAAAATCAACGAAAATACGCCGCGTACCATCCTTCTTGTTCACTAGTACCAGGTGACTAGCGTAGTTCGATGAAGACGAACGTATGATTCCAGCTGCTAACCATTTATCGATCTGCTTTTCTACATCGGTTTCCTCAGCGATTGCCAATCGGCTTGGAGACTGGCCAAAAGAAGTTATTTCTCCATCGGGAACTATTCTTAGCTTGACAGGTACTTCAGCTACAGCATCTGCCAACTTGTAGTTTTGAATCAGCCGTTGAACAACTTTTGCATACTGTGGAGGAACATCGATTTCATCATTTGCATTACTAATGTTGAAAATACTTATCTGGTTTATCTCCTCATAAGTTTTCTCCTCCTGCGGGAAAGAAAACTTGTATTCCCTGCCGATAATGAAAGATCGAATTTAGATATGAAATCAAATCCGAGCAGGGCGTCGTATTGAACGTCTCTATCCGCAATAACAACAAATTTGTGCGAAGTCGTCTCCTGATTAACGATAACCTCTGCTTCAAAGCATCCAACTGGGTGTGTCATATTGTTTCCCAGACCTCGCAGCTTCGAAGTCCATCTCTTCATTATGATGCCTGGAATATTGTTGAATACCGACTTGGTCACCAGGGATACATCGGCTCCCGTATCCACCAAGCACTCCACATCGACTCCATTGACAGCTATTCTCTTCACAAGTGTAGCGTCACGAATAACATGAATGTCTGCAGCTGAGCCAGGACAATTTTTCTCCATATGACCCTCTTTGTACCGAAAGCATTGCAGTGCTTCTTGTTATTTAGGACATGAGGCGATCTCTTCTGATTCGTCTCGTTGGCCAAAAAAGGTTTCGCCGATCTTTCGGCAACGCGCTCATACACAGCATACTGCTCCTAAAGCTCTTGAAAGGATTTGCAACCATAGAGAGTATATCTAAAGTCGCTCTTCAACTGCAAACCGTCGACAATGTAGCGGATTATGGTCTGCGCATCAACATCACCAACAGATACTCGTGAAATGACTCTTGATTGTGTTTTTTCCGATTACGTAGCTCTGCGTGAATCTCGGCGCTGCATTTACTTCGTTGACCAAATTCATTCTCCAGCATCATCCGTAACTCCGAATATTGGCATACGTGTATGGCCTCCAGAAACAACTTTGCCGTTTTGGTCATTTTGGCACGTGCTTGTACATATATTTGCTTTATATTCAGGCCACATGCCTCAGCATTTAATTCAAAATTCTGAAACCAATGTTTCACCGGAATTGTTTCGTCATCGAATTCAGGGATGATTTTTCCAAAGCTTTCCGCTGCGATTGTACCACTATTTATATTCTGCTCTTCTGATCCCACTTTCAAAGCGAGCAACTGTCCCTCTCAGCAGCGTCACTCAGCAAATTCGCGGCAAAGTTTTTGAGACCCCTCTGGCCAAATTTGAGACACCTCCAGACAACTCCAAATAACTTGCACTTTCCAAATTAGGACGAGCCCCCAAATGTGAGTTGAGTAAACTCAACTATGTTTATTGATTGTATTAATGTTAAAGTAGTTTGGAAAAAAGTTACAATTGTTCTTAGTCGAGCCCCCAAATGTGAGTTGAGTAAACTCAACTATGTTTATTGATTGTATTAATGTTAAAGTAGTTTGGAAAAAAGTTACAATTGTTCTTAGTGTGCTGCTTCGATTCACTTCTTTTTCTCTCACTGCTGCTGCTTTCTCGACTCTCTAACATCAACTCTGATATTGTGCTATCTACTGTACTCTCTGTTGTTCAGCTGTGAAACTCTGCTGTTCGTGATCATCTGTCCGCTTGCTGCTGTTAAACTCTGCTATTCGTGATCATCTATCCGCTTGCTGCTGTTAAACCTCTGTAACTCTCCCTCGTACTTTACATATATATATATACAATATATAGGGTAGGGTTGGTGGTGATGTGAATGGTAGTGTGTTGTCTGAAAAGATATCGCGCCAGTGCGAGATCTATGTTAAGATTTCTGTCAACCTTTTTCAGGTAAATCTTGGTACTTTGTACCATACACTAGGCTTGCCCATTTGTAGCAGGATGAAATAGAGCCGACCGAATGTTTCGAATTACGTTGTTGTTCATAAAAAACCCAAACTCTTCAGTGTCATTATCTGATACTATTTCGTCCGGTAGTGCGTGCGGTGCAAAAAGTTGTCTCAAGAATTTAATATCAGCAGCAGATGACTTAGTTTTCACAACAGAGACTTCTAGCCATTTCAAAAATTAATCCACTACTAGGAAGAAGGTATTCCCATTAAATGGACCAACGAAGTCTATATGAAGTAGTGACCAAGGTTGTCCGGCAGATTCCCAATGGTGTGTAGCGGAATGAGGCTAATCGTTTCATTTTTGCTGACAGCGATTACAACGTTTCACCAGTAGCTCTATTTTAGCATCAATATTATTCCACCAAATGTAGCTTCGAGCCATGGCTTTCATTTTTACAATACCCGGGTGTGAAGCATGAAGTAAAGCCGGCCTAGATGGTTCGGGAATCACGGCCCAGTTGCCTTTTACAAGAATTCCTTTGTTTGCTGAAAGCTCGTGTCGTGTCGAGAAAAATATGAGTAGAGCTAATCTAAGCGATCAACTTTTGCATAAGGCCATCCCATTAACACCCAGTTCAGAACCTTTGATAATCGCGCGTCTTTCTTAGTCTAATGGTGTTGTCTTCGCCTTGTTGTGGTAACGGGCATCGGTTTAATAACTCGGCGCTGCCCCATCTTTGAACTAGGCCGGTGAATTAGTGTAAAGTCATAAGTGTTCAAGAATATTGCACCTCGCAGCATCAGTGTAGAAATTACAATTGGAGTTGCCTTGGCCGTTGTAAATATTCCAAGCAATGATTTGTGACGAGAGTAAACGAACGGCCATTCTATGTCAATTTGCGAGTAGTGTCTTTCAGTTTTGGATAATAGGCAATAGGCCTATAATATAATATTCCTTCTCGAATAAAAGGCAATAGGCTTCTCTGATCCATCCTGAAGTTTGTGGCTCAGCACCGCTCCAATTCCGTAAGGCGATGCATAGCAAGTTACAAGATTTTTAAAGTCCAAGAAGGCATTTCGGTGTTTGTGGTGCCACACAGCAGACAGTGAAGTACCTCCGCAACGGTTGCCTTATGCGGCAGGAATGCGTGAGCGAATCCTATAGTGTAGCGTCATTAAGACGGACCGCAAGCTCTTCCTCTGATTTTCCGAAAAGAATTATGTTATCGAAGTAGGGTAAAGATTCAGAAACGTTCTGCAAAATCCGTTCGATGTAGTTCTGAAATATGCCCGGAGCTGAAGAAATTCCAAATTGTAGTCTTGTTTGCAATCACGCAGATTGCTAATGTACCACCAGTTGTCGGCCAAGCCGATTTTTGCAAATACGGGTCCTCCTTCAATTGATACCAATAATGAATTGATTGCAGGAATTTGATGGCCGTGTTGCTCAATCACTCTATTAATTGTAGACTTGTAGTCTCCACATATACAAATAGTACCATCCTTTTTAATTACTGGCACTGTAGGAGTCGCCCAGTCTGAGTATTCAATGGGTACTAGGATGCCTTGGGAACAAAGACGGTCTAGTTCTTCTTCATATAACTCTTGAATTGTAAACGGAATGCGTCTCGCTGGTAATCGGACTGGTGTTGCATCATTATTGATTTGTAATTATACGGGGGCCCCCAGAAAACGGCCTGATTCAGACGAAAACAGATCTTTATATATCGCCAGAGCTGCCTCGATGCTAAGTTCAGCGTTAATGGCATGTATTCCTTCTATGCTGATGCCTAAAGGCATAAACTAGTTGCGTCCAAGTAAATTCGATCCGCTTGATGTAACAACCAGTGGAAGATTCGCAATGTTTTCACCATTGTGCTGGATAGATGTATTCACGATGCCAATAACTGGCATTTGGTACTTTTGGTAATCAGTAAACTCTAGAGACCAATCTTGGATATTCGGACTGTCCGTTGGCCAGATGTTGCGGAACGAAGCCTCGTCTACCATAGAGATCGCAGACCCCGAATCCACTTCGAATTCGAATTTTTGTTTATTAAAATTACTGTAACCACTTCATTTGGGCAAATCAACGGTAGTATGCCGTGGACACCGTATTCTTCATTAGGCTTCTGCTTGTATACTCCTCGATATGAGGCATGGCCACTCGAGACCCGGGTCTCTAACAGCCCGGCAGACTCGTTGACGATGGCCTGTTCGGTGACAGGCATGGCGCACAGTATTCTGATTTATTTATTTATTTATTTACATCAACTAAATCAGCAGTCGACGAAAAAGCCTTAGCTAAGTACAGATCATAATTAATTCACGAATGTAGCTTAGCTTTATGCACAACTAAACATCCCCGACCCGGTGGAGGTGTTTTATTTGCAACAAGGTGCCAGCTATGCCCCGATTCACAGCCAATGTGGTCAGGGATGAGTTGCAGCCAATCCAATATCCAGTCCAAAATATTTTCAGTGGTTTCGCTGTAGATAATTAGAAAGTATAGCGCGAAAAGAAGTGGCAGACAGATGAGGAGAAATAATGTGAGAAAGGTTGTTAAAAGATTGGCAAAGAACACGAAAAGGTTCGTGAAGAGAGTAGTTAGTCAGACATACACTAAGGCGAAGAAGAAAAAAAGTTTCTGGTCCGACGTGAGGGAACATAAAAATATAGCGTATCTAGTAAATTGGAAGAAATGACTTCGCCGTTGACTAGTTTATGGAGAAAGAGACTGCCAAATACGAGCCTACGGTTGTAAAGTGAAGGAAGATTAATAAGCAGAAGTCTGTCAGAATAAGAAGGTAGGCGAAGACTCGGGTCCCAACTAAGACCGCGTAACGCAAACTTAAGGAATTGCTTCTGTACCGATTCAATACTACACTGGTGAACATCATATTGAGGGTTCCACACTGGCGAGCAATATTCTTTGTCACATATGGATCATCGATTTCTTTGGCCCAACGGTTGATGAAACCAAAAAGACTGAATGCTCTATTGACAATCGAAGATATATGAACATTAAATGAAAGTTTTGGGTCAAACATAACGCCTAAATTTTTGAAAGATGGTACACAATCTAACAGAACAGACTTAATAGAGTAATGAGCTAGGAACGACGACAACGACTGAAAGACATAAAAGAGCACTAAGAGCCATTAAGGTGTAATTTATTAACGTGGCACCATTCACAGAACGCATCGAGATCTGATTGCAAGTACTTTTGGAAAGAAGGATCATCATATGAATAACAAATCTTGACGTCATCCACAAACATGAGCACGCGTGAATGAGCCAAGGCCAAAAGCAAATCATTTATAAACAAGGTAAATAACAGTGGGCCCAGACGACTGCCTTGGGGGACACCTTTGGTAACTCGAACAGTTTTAGATATCGAGGAACGAAAGGACACCTTCAGGATTCTGCCAAAAAGAGACGACTTTAAACAAGCCAATAGTTTCGGGGAAAAACCCATGATGTTAAGTTTTATGAGAAGCATAGAATGATCAACCGTATCGAAAGCCTTACTTAAGTCAGTATAAATAACATCAGTTTGACACTTTTTACGGAAGCCATGGTGTACAAGTAATTGTGATATAAAGAATAACCGTGATAAAAGTTTAGATAGGGAAATCGAACACATTTTAAGGGTGCAACTAGGTATATGATCAGGCACGGGTACGAAGGAAGACGTCATAGATGACAAGCTAGAGATAATACAGTCTTCAGTAATACTAGGCAAAAACATACAATTTAAATGTGGAATTGAGAAGGGATAAGGTGTGAGATCCGAAGCAGTAGTAGAATAAGTGGACTGAAAGAATTTAGCAAACAGATCTGCAATATCTGAATCATTATTAGCAGTCTAGTCATTAAGTTTGAAGGTGCAAGGTAGTAAATTAGAGCGACTTTTAGAATTAACACAGATGTAAAATCTTTTGGGGTTCTTAAAAAATTCAACCTTACAGCGAACGATATAATTATTGTAGCATTGAGTATTTAAAAGACAAAATTGAGATTTGGCTACACAATAATTTGCATATTCAAGTCGCGAACCAGTTTTTTTTAAATCTTTTAAAATATCTCGATTTAATGTTACGAAGATTAGAGAGCCTACGTGTGAACCAGACTGGCGCACTGGAAAAGGTAGAGATATTCACATAAAGAACGCATTTATCAATTAGAGAATTAAGAGCAGAGTAGAAAAAGTTCACTGCACAATCGATATTACAGCACTCAAACAGAAATGACCAATCAAAAGAGAAAATAGGGCTGCTAGGAAGATTTAAATTTGATTTACAAAAACATCTACGACGAGAATTTGAGATGTTATTAATGAATTATTAACGGAACTGTAAGAAATAGTAACTTCAATGGTAGGGTGATAATGATCTTCAGGCTTCACTAGGGGCTGTGTTTGTGATACAGCACTAACAGTGAGATCTGAGACAAAAACAAGATCGAGGATTCTTTTACAAGAGTTGAGAAAAGAATTCAACTGATATAGCGGACATTGAAGTAGGCTATCAAGAAAAATATGTTGAGATGAAGGAATTAAGAATGATAGATTATCATCAACAAGCCAAGAAACATTAGGCAAGTTAAAATCACCTGAATCTATAAGAAAATCACGATCTTTAAGACGACTAAAAATAGATCGCAAAGCATCAGCATGGTGCATGTAGATCATGATATCAGAAGCTGGAGAAATATATGAACAAGAGATTTACATAAAAGCTAAAGTTAGAACATGTAACTTCGACGCAAATAAACTCAACACCTAAGGGGAGATCAATCGGCACAACACTTGAACACAGATTCGAGTTGTCAGCAATGAGTACTCCACCGCCACGACGACCAACACGTTCAAGCCTATAAGAAATAAAGTTATTAGAAAGAATTTCATTATCCAAAACAGAGAAGTTAAGCCAAGTTTCAGAGAAAGCTAATATGTCAGCCGAAAAGTTTGACTATCACAGAATAGTTTCGAGAGCTTGGTCAGAAGTCCTCTTACATTTTGATAATGAATGCAAAGACTAGACGTTATTAGTTTTTGAAGCAGAAGGGAGCGCTTATTGGGCGCAAACTCGTGTACAACTAGGCCCTCTGGCCAGTTAGGGTCAACCATAGCTAAGAAATACTCATTTGGTAATGTAACTTTTGAATTAAAACCTTAGCAGGGCATATATTACCAAATGTAAGCTGCCACAGACGTCTCAGAAGTATCTGGAGCAAGCCTAGAGATAAATAATTGTTTGCGATGAAGCACTACAGTTAGTGGAGGTGGAGGAGCATTGGGATCCGCAAGTGATTGAGAGCCAGCATGATCCTGTAATTGATCAGAGTTCCCTTGAGGGATAGATTGAGGTACACCAGGGCTTCTAATGGGTACTTCAATCTGAAAAGAAGAGTATAAAGAGGGGCAGGAAGATGGTGTAGGCGAAAGTAAAATGGAAGAAGATGTAATAGAGTGTGCTGGCGACTGCTTATGAGGCAACTCAAGGGTACATTTCTTGGGCAATTCTTTAGAAGGTGGACCAAACTTGAATTGCGACAATAAATGTATGCTAGAGTCACACTTTACAAAAGAGATTACGTGGGAGAGAAGCTGAGCACAAGCATAAAGAAGAGAAAACAACAAAAACACTAGCACTGATGGTATGATTGGGGTGATGAGTGGAGTAACTGCAGAAGCCATGACGAGAGAGAAAAAAAAACAGAAACAGAAAGAAAAAAAAAAAAAGAAAATGCACCAAACATTAATCTCAAAAAAAAACACAAGGGTGTCAAGCAAACAACACCAGCGGAAGCGAAAACAAATTAAAAATTGAGAGAAAACAATATATGTTAATAAAAACTTAGGCGCTATGCAAAAACACGACCAGAGAGCAGAAGCTTTTTTTAAAGTAATTCAATTCAATTTATTGTGTGCTTTATTTCCAGTAATATAAATGATTCATTAAAGCTAATGTTTAAGTAAGAATAACAGTGTTTTTAGGCATAGGCTTTTCATCTGTGACATTCAAATGTCTGTTCTACTAAAGGCTTGTACAGTAAATGACTTGTTATAATAAAGGAAAAAGGAAAGAAAACCTTTAATGTTATCTTAGACTATCTTATTTCTAGGATACAGATACTAAAGGAAGCTAACTTCATTTTAGCGGCTTAGTACTAAAACTAACAAACGATTGCAATGTGGGATGTTGGTCGTAATATGCCCTTAAATAATCAGGGAGATTATGAGAGAGAGGTGATGCTCAATCACCTAAATCAGTTATTTATTGATTGTTTAACAGTTTTAAGACCTGTCGATTCGTAGAGGCTAGCTGTTCTGGTGAAGTGTGGTAGATCTAATAAGAGTTTTAGGAGCTTGTTTTCGCACACCTGCAATTTAAAAGTGAAAGAACCGAACATTAGAATGGGCATGAAAATATTTTTAAAGATGATTAATTTGTTGTGGGTTGATAGCTTAGACTTTCGGTTTATTAGTGGGTATAGAAGACAAATTAATTTATTAATTTTGTTAATTGTAAGTCCAATGTGGATTTTGAATGTAAGCTTTTTATCAAACGTAATTCCCAAGTAGCGTACTGAATCTACCCATTGGATCGGGGAGTTGCAAATTATTAAAGAGTCATTGGGGAGAAAACAGGGTTTTCTTTTTTTGGTGAAGAATAAAGCGTTGGTTTTGGTTGAATTCACTTTTATTTTCCATTTGTGGTATTAAGATTGGAGTATGTTGAGTGCAGTTTGAAGATAAAACTTAATGTCAACATACTGGGAATTAGCACAGTAGATGGCTGTATCGTCTGCGAACATGGATAGCTCACAGTTTGGAGGTTTAGGTATGTCGTGGGTATAAACATTGAAGAGGATTGGCCCTAAAACAGAGCCCTGAGGGACGCCAGCAAGTATAGGTCGTTTAGATGATTCATTGTCATTCAGAGCTACGCAAAATAAGAATAAGGTAGGGAGCGATTCCGATGGATTTGAGCTTATAAATAAGTGCTAGATGACAGACAGTGTCAAATGCTGCTTCGATGTCTAATGTGACTAAACCAACGGACTGCTTTTGTTGGAAGCTATTTTGGATAAAGTTCCTTAGCTTTGTGGTAGGAAGCGAACAGTTGGATCCTTCTCTGAACCCATATTGTTCCAGGGGGTGTATGTTGTGGGATTCAATGTGGTCAATAAGTCTAGTCTTAATAAGTTTCTCTAATATTTTTGAGATACCACTTGCTTGCAACTGGAATGGTCAGCGATTCATTGACTAGTTTCTGAAATAACGCCCAATTAGATTTGCTAAAGATTGGGAGCGTTTTCTCTCTGAGTTCCACGTAGTCCGAGTATTTTACAACCACTGGGAGGTGGTCGGAAGAAAGGTTTTTGTGAGCGACTAGGTTACTTTAACGATTAGGAGTATTAGTTAAAGTAATTTCGATGCCTACGTTTTCAATGAGATGCGTGTTCATATTGGAGATCTGTTTGTGTTTCACATTCTTACTGACTATGATAGCGACTCCGCCGCCTATACTTCCAGTCCTATCACATCTGTATGTGTAATAGTTTTGTAAATCAAAACAGTCCTTTTGAGTAAACCAAGTTTCGTTAATAAGAGCCACGTGAATATTATTATCTTCTAGGAACTTAATTAGTTCCGTTCGTTTTTGTCTTAGGGCACGAGCATTCCATGCCATGATATTTAAACTGTTTGTGGAGTTATTTACTGGAGTAGACATATTTAATTGCAAGTTGTGTCAAGACCTTGAACTGGTCACCTTTATTAGAGCAGCTACTTAGCTTTGAGACCATTTCTGCTAGAAGGGTGTTTAACTCTTCCATGGAAAACAAATTAGACCCGTTTTTCTGAATATTCGGTAAAGAGGCATTGTTGGTCACTGCATTACTGTAGCTCGAATAGATCATCTGTTGGGAATTTGTGATAGGAGTCGAAGCGTGGAAAGAGTTCGTATTAAAGGCTGTTCGTGATAGATGCTGGGCTGTGTTGTTGGTAGTGCCGTTGTTCGTCGTATTTCTTCGTTGTGGAGAGCGTTTCGAAAGCAAATTCCGATAAGATTGATAGCAGGGGCAGGAGGGGTCGGTGGAGCGGTGGGCGCCGTTGCAGTTGGCACACTTAATATCGGCGTTGTCTTTACACGATGCCGTTAGATGCGGTCCAGCACAGTGGGCACATGATGTTTTTACTTCGCAGTTGGGAGAGCCATGACCAAATAGTTGGCACTTATAGCATTGTGTCAGCTTGTTGGGGGACTTAGTTTTGTACTCCCATCGTACCCTGGTATGATTTACATACATGTAATTATTTCGCAGCAGTTGTAGTGTATTGCTCTTATTGACGAAGTAAACGATGTAAAGCAGTAGCTTGTGATTTGCTCTTGTTGTTTTTTCCACCGTCTTGACATCGGTGCATTGTAGACACAGGTTGAGCAACATCGTTTTCACTGTTTCGTTTGAAAGCTTCTCTAGTCCGGACAGTACCGCCTTATATGGTTTTGAGCTTTTTGAATCGTATGTGTAAAACTCACGGTACAACAACCGAGGAAGAAATAATTCCAACCGCAAAAGCTCGAACCGAGGTAATTCCAACCGAGGTAGCTCTAACAACGGAAATGGTAATGTACGACTTACTCAAAGTAATTCGGAAAACCAATAGATCCCTGCAGATATTCAGAAAAAACTGTAAATGTATACACATTCAATCTTCGCCTAAGTATTTTCATCAAAATCAAAAACGAAAGTACACACAACACATATACCTTCTTGTTAGATACAGGTGCAGACGTATCAATAATAAAGGAAAAAACAGATTCTTTTGAACATACAGATACTTCAAACACAATTGAAATATCAGGAATTGGCGAAGGTTCAATTACTTCCAAAGGTCTAACTCTTATAGAACTAAGACAAAATGAATTCATAATTCCACACAACTTCCATATAGTAGACGAAAATTTTCCAATTCGATATGATGGAATTTTATGAGTAGATTTCTTTAAAACATTCAATTACCAATTAGACTTCAGTGAACCAAACGATTCACTAATATTAAGACCAAATAATTTAAAGTTTGCAATAAATATCCCCATATTACACACTTGTGACAGCAATACTACAATCCTCCCAGCGAGATCGAAAGTAATCCGACAAATAAATTTTCCAAATGAAAACTCAAATATCGTCATCTTAAATCAGGAGGTCGAAAATGGAATATTTATTGGAAATTCGATCTCTAGCCCGAACAAAACATTTGTCCGAATTTTAAACACAACAAAAAGAGTAAAAATTTTAAATTTAAAAAGCATAAAATATGAATCATTAAAGAATTACGAAATTGTACACACAACTGATGACCAAAGAAGTCAATCAGTTATACAAAAACTAAAGCCAAACTTCCCACCAATGTTCAAAAACGTACTTGAAAAGCTCTGCACCGAGTATACAGATGTATTTGATTTAGAAAACGAACCAATTACTACGAGCAACTTTTATAAACAAGAACTCAGATTGAATGACAACCAGCCAGTATACACTTAAAATTACAGAATACCACACATGCATGAAGAAGAAATAACTAGACAAGTCGATAAACTCATTAAAGATAAAATAGTCGAACCATCAGTGTCCGAGTATAATAGTCCGTTACTACTGGTACCGAAAAAGGGTTTACCAGGATCAGAAAAGGATCGATGGCGATTAGTAATAGACTATCGTCAAATAAACAAAAAACTGTTGTCCGATAAATACCCATTACCAAGAATAGACGATATTCTTAATCAACTAGGCAGAGCCAAATATTTTTCATGTCTAGATTTAATGTCCGGTTTTCACCAAATAGAACGAAAGGATAAATCGCGAAGCATTACGTCATTTTCCACTAGCAATGGATCTTATCAGTTTACTAGACTACCGTATGGTCTGAAAATTGCACCAAATTCCTTTCAAAAAATGATGACAATTGTTTTTTTTGGATTAAATCCGTCATAAGCATTCCTTTACATGGATGACTTAATAGTCATCGGCTGTTCTGAGAAACACATGCTCAAAAACCTAAAGGATATTTTTGATATATGCAGAAAACACAACCTAAAACTGCATCCAGAAAAATGTTCATTCTTCATGCACGAAGTGACATTCTTGGGTCACAAGTGTATCGACAAAGGAATATTGCCAGATGACACCAAATATGACGTCATTGAAAAATACCCAGTTCCAACAGATGCTGGTAGTGCTAGAAGATTCGTAGCCTTTTGCAACTATTACAGACGTTTTATTAAAAACTTCGCAGAACATGCACGTCCGATACCACGACTGAAAGGTTACGCCGCCCAATTAACAGACATTAACGTTCTCAACTCTTCAAAACTGTGGTTTTTTGCTGTTATCAACCCAAATATGCCCGGCAAGGTTCCACTTGTGTGCGGCTACTTGCAACAGTACGTCCCTCGATACCAACCTGCTTACTGGTCCAGACTGGTCAACGTCTATAATAGGAATTTTGATACGATTTCGGCTACTTGCGGTAGCAGTTTAATTTGTTAAAAATTACAATACTAGCAAATTTAAAGATAAACAATCGGACGCAGTAAAAGCCATATTGGCAAATCATTACGTATATGATTATCTCGATTCCAAAACAAGTGCGTATGAAGTCATGAACATCATCAAAGCAATCACGAAAATACACTCAGAAGCTGGATTTGAATTGTGTCAATTTATATCAATCAGCGGCTAAGTGATGCAATCCATTCTGTTTAGTAGGGGGACAGAACTTCCTTCTTGATTTAGGGGGCTGCTAAATGAATTTCCTCTGGTCTTAATTTTTTACGCAAAATTTGTGCACGCACACAAGTTTTACTTCCTGCATTTATTTCACTTCAGTGATGAACTAACTTAGCCTTAATCTCAAAGCGAAAACTAAGCTTCGCTTAAAAAGGACAGCGGTGTGAGGTGAAAGGTCCCCACCCTTATCCCTTAACCATTGTATTGGATATTTGGCATACATATGCTACCTCCTTGCAGGAGTGCTAATGGCACGTTTCGGACACGGTCCAGCCGAAGACTGTGCGCATAGCTGTTGCACATAGATGATACACAGGCCATCGACCACCTTCAGGATCGCTTCCAGCCGACCGGATCACTGCTGCCACCGTTTTCTCTGTTCGAATATTGGCAGCTGTCAATTTGAAGGCCGTGGCTAGGACGTCGCCATGGATGATAATGCCTAGCATGGATCCACTAAGGCCTTCACGTCGAGGGTCTTCCACGCTGTTTTAAGGCGTAACATCTGCCCTCCTCCTTCTAAGCCTTTACCCAGAGTGGTCTTTTAGCCATGAAGTCGAGATGTGGATGACGGATATCAGAAAGCTGCGAAAACGAAGAATGAATAAAGCGGATTAATGTATGTTCGTGGAGGGGCGGAAGGATCCAATAAAAAATACAACCAGTTGGCGGGTGTCAACTTCTTCTGGTCGCTGAGCTGGTAAATAATTAAAAACGCACGGGAACTTCGTTTAAAAACTATGATTTTTATTTACTGAACAATCTCACACACGAAAAGGTTCGATTAAAGGTAAACTGGATGTTAATAGCAAGTGAAAAAAACGTGCGGGTATTCGGGGGAAAAGTTCGTACTAGATTGATTAAGGCGTCACTCTCCTCATGACCGCATTCCGTTTTGGGGAAAAAAACTCTACGCCTCACTCTCTGCTGTTCACCCGGTGGCGTGAACAATGTACGACTTTAAAACACACATAAAACCTACTACAGCTCGGCCATTCTAATTTGGAAGGAACGACCAGCTGATGGATGCTTTTGCAGTTTACGTAGAGAGTTTAAATTCTTTCTGCTAGAGGAAGAAAGATCAGCAGATCGACGACACGGACGTTGCCGTCACTGCCGTGGTACGTTTGATGGATTCGCCCGAGACGCCATTCGTTGAATGGAAGGTGGTCATCTTTGAGTACAAGATCGCCTACTTCATGATTTATACAAAGAAATCGCCACTTATTTCGCTTAAGTAACTTCTTCAGATTCTCATATTACCACCGGGTGCAGAAATTCTGACTCACGGCTTTCAAACGCTGCCACCGGTTAATGATAGATGGAGCCTGGCGCTTGATCTCAGGTTCTGTGACGGATAGCACCGTCCGCCTACTAGGAAATGGCCCGGGGTCAAAGCCAAAGAGTCGGTGGGGTCTTCAGACATAGAAGAAATCGGCCGCGAGTTCAGACAAGCTTTTATTTTAGCAGGCAGAATTGAGAATTCCTCGAAAGTATATTTTTGGTTGGAAGTGGCCTTATAGAACAGAGTTTTAAATCTCTTAACAGATTCTGATTGCTATAGTAGGATAACTCTGGACGAGCGTGCGAAGTTTTTGCCATTGTCGGACTGTTCTTTTGTAAGTCAAGCACGCCCTGCATGAATTCACCACCGATTTGACTAGATTCCGCAGTCTTGAAACTCAGTATTTTTGTCAGATGAGACGGAGTACAAGTTGGCTTCCTCCATGCAGCGAGATTTGATGAGTGAAAAGCACCAGCAGACGGGACAATGGACTTGCGACTGGACGCACAATGTGGCTACGCAATTCGTAATTGAGTGACGCTACTTGTGCACGGGCCCACAATCTCGGATCACACCTGATGCGTACATCGAGCATGGCACTAGACGTGGGCAAAGATTTCTTCTACTGTAAACACTGATATTCATTACCGAAATATTCACGCTGAGTGACTTGGATCTATTGTGCGCTACCTGTAGCGCTGACAATTTTTGCTCAGTGATTGGCGTCAAACGTTGTCCATTGGTGGCTCTTTTAACCATGACGGTTGAATCTGACCAATAAAAAGCTTCAGCATTATCAATCGAAAAATGTGGAAGAACTGCAGCTGCCAGTTCAACTAGGAGCGTGGCTCCGCATAACTTAACGCGGGGCAACGAGACCGATTTGACTGGGGCTACCCTGGATTTAGGTGCAAGAAGGCAGTACGATATGCCTTGGTCATTGCCAACGCGTTGTGAAGCATCACAAAACCAATGGAATTGGATTGTACTTCATTTGCGAGTTGTTGAAACATTCGGATGGCGAAGAACGGCGCACAGTTAATGCGAAACGTGACGGTGTTAAGCTCGTAATCACACCGGTGCATTTTTGTGATGTCGGCATTCCCATTGTGAGGAACGTTATATATAATAATAATGTATTGCACAAAAAACAAGCAATAAGCAACGAACAACACACTCCAAACGCTACAATATTCCAGATACAAGATACAGCCGATACACATACCGTTGGAGCTACGATCAAAGCATACGATATACGGTCAAGCATAATTGTGGCCGATCGAACCATATCAAAGCATGCAATTTACGGTCAAACACAATTATGGCCGATCGAACCACACGCAACCGCTAGCGATATCATACAAGCGGGAAGATGCGTGGGAGGCGTAACATGAGAAATCGGCTGCGAAAGTGCGAATAAAACGAAGCTTGAGTGCACAGTTACGAACGAAAAGAGGCCATTGGCCTAATAATAAAACCCAAAAGCGCAGACAATAAGAGAAATACATGCGTTGGTTTAGCGTACGTGTGGCTTATGGAGCAATACATGCGGGAGCATACACCTACACCACACGTTTGCTATGCGTGTATTGGGTTTATTTATATATTTATATAATTTTCTTGTACATATATTCCTCCAACTTCTGAAATCATGACCTACATGCACCATGCTGATGCTTTGGAAACTATTTTTGGTTGTCCTAAAGATCCTGATTTTCTTATAGTTTTATGTGATTTTAACTTGCCTAATATTTCTTGGCTGGTTGATGATAATCACTCTTTCTTAATTCTTTCATCTCAACATATTTTTCTTGATACCCTACTTGAAAGTCCACTATATTAGTTGAATTCTTTACTTTTCTAAAAGAATCCTTGATCTTGTTTTTGTCTCGGATCCCACTGTTAGTGCTGTATCACAAACACAGCCCCTAGTGAAGCCTGAAGATCCTTATCACCCTACCATTGAAGTTACTATTTCTTATAATTCCGTTAATAATTCATTTAATAAAATCTCAAATTCTCGTCTTAAATGTTTTCGTAAAACAAATTTCAATCTTCTTAACAGCCTTATTTTCTCTTTTGATTGGTCATTTCTATTTGAGTGCTGTAATATCGATTGTGCAGTGAACTTTTTCTACTCTGCTCTTAATTCTCTAATTGATAAATCCGTTCCTTATGTGAATATCTCTACAGTCTCCAGTGCGCCAGTCTGGTTCACACGTAGGCTCTCTAATCTTCGTAACATTAAATCGAGATATTTTAAAAGATTTAAAAAAAACTGGTTCGCGACTTGACTATACATATTACTGTGTAGCCAAATCTCAATTTTGTCTTTTAAATACTCAATGGTACAATAATTATATCGTTCGTTGTAAGGTTGAATTTTATAAGAACCCCAAAAGATTTTACAACTTTGTTAATTCCAAAAGTCGCTCTAATTTACTACCTTCCACCTTCAAACTTAATGACCAGACTGCTAATAATGATTCAGATATTGCAGATCTGTTTGCTAAATTCTTTCAGTCCACTTATTCTACTACTGCTTCGGATCTCACACCTTATCCCTTCGCAATTCCACATTTAAATTGTATGTTTTTTCCTAGTATTACTGAAGACTGTATTATCTCTTGCTAGTCATCTATGACGTCTTCCTTCGTACCCGTGCCTGATAATATACCTAGTTGCATCCTTAAAATGTGTTCGATTTACCTATCTAAGCCTTTATCTCGGGTTTTCTTTATATCGAGTGAGACTTGTAGCTTTCCTGATATTTCGAAGGAGTCTTTTACTATTCCGCTTTTTAAAACGGGTAGCAAATCGGATGTTTCTAACTACCGCGGCATTGCCAAACTTTCGCCAATACCTAAGCTGTTTGAGAAAATTATTACGTCTTCCCTTCAACACCAATCCAGATCCACTATTTCTCCTTGTCAGCATGGCTTCATGAAAGGTCGTTCGTCGCTTACCAACCTTTTAGAATTGACTACCCTTGTACACCATGGCTTCCGGTTGATCATTTTATGCTTCTCACGAAACTTAAGATCATGAATTTTTCCCCGAAACAATTGGCTTAGATAAAGTCGTATCTTATTGGAAGAACCCAAAAGGTGTCTTTTCGTTCCCCTGTTCGAGTTACGTCAGGTGTTCCCCAAGGCAGTCATCTGGGCCCACTGTTATTTACCTTATTTATAAATGATTTGTCTGTGGCCTTGACACATTCACGCGTGCTCATGTTTGCGGATGACTTCAAGATTTGTTATTCATATAATGATTCTTCTTTCCAACAGTACTTGCAATCAGATCTCGATGCGTTCTGTGATTGGTGCCACGTTAATAAATTACACCTTAATGCCTCTAAGTGGTCTGTTATTACTTTCAATCGTTTGTCGCCGTTCCTATATTTTTACTCTATTAGTCTCTTCTGTTAGATTGTACCATCATTCAAAGTCTTAGGCGTTATGCTTGACCTAAAAGTTTCATTTAATGTTCATATATCTTTAATTGTCAATAGAGCATGCAGTCTTCTTGGCTTCATTAAACGTTGTGCCAAAGAATTTGATGATCCCTATGTAACAAAGGTTTTATACACTTCGTTAGTTTGCCGTACTATACAATATTGCTTGCCAGTGTGGAACCCTCAATATGATGCCGTCTTAATTGGGACACGAGTCTACGTCTATCTTCTTATTGTGACAGACTTCTTCTTATTAATCGTCCATCACTTTACAACCGTAGGCTCGTGTTTGGCGAAGTCATTTCTACTAATTTACTAGATACGATATATTTTTGTGTTCCCTCATGTCGGGCCAGAAACTTTTTTCCTCTTCACCTTAGTAGATGTCTGACTAACTCTCTTCACGAACCTTTTCGTGTTCTTTGCCAATCTTTTAACAACCTTTCTTACCTTATTTCTCCTCATCTTTCTGTCACTTTTCTTCGCGCTATACTTTTTAATCATCTACAGCGAAACCACTGATAATATTCTGGACCTGGATTTGCTGCAACTCATCTCTGACCACATGGGTATGAATCGGGGCATAGCTGGCACCTTGTGCAAATAAAACACCTCCATCGGGTCGGGGATGATAAGTTGTGTATAATGATAAGCTACCTTCTTCAATTTATTATTGTCTTAGTTGACGTAAATAAATAAATAAATAAATAAAGTAAATAAATAATAAAGTGTTACAAGTTGATCTCTTTGTGTTAAGTGATTTTTTTGTATGAATACACATCCAATTTTTAAAAAATAACTGTCGCAGAAAATATCATATTATTTGTATTTAAGCTAGTTACCGAAAAATACCCTTTCTGTTATTGAATCTAGCATATAAGTCAATTTATCTTTTTGTTCTAAGGTAGAGATTGGGATCACACGCTGTATAATGAAATAGGCGAAGGCAAGGTTTGACTTGAAGTGATTTATTGGGGCCGCAAGCCCGGTATTTATAGGAGAACGTTTACATTGGTCTTATGGCTAGTGTCCTTAACGGTACTTAAAGCTAGACATTATGCTTAAGTTCTAATTACTTATAATCTATCCCTAAAAGTATGTGCCCTAATCTTATCCCTAAAAGTATACTACACCTCCTTTTTTTTAAAAAGAAAAATTTATATTTTTCTAACATCCTTTTTATGTTATTTTTATTCTATCTAAATGTACTGTTTGCTTTTTGTTTTTATCATCCGCTATTACTATATTATTGTTAGGACCTATGCTCTGTATTGTATATTTGCCTGTGTATTTGTTATCTAATTTATGTCCTGTATCATTTTTTAAAAGTATTTCTTGTCCTTCAGTTAGCGATACTTTTTTTGTGTTTTTATCATATGTTTCTTTTTGTGATGCTTTAAATTTTTCGATAAGCAGTTTCGCTCTATTTTGTGCTATTTGTAATTTAAATTTTATTTCTTTATTGAAATCATCAATGTTGTAAATGGGTTCTACCGTTTCAGACGAGAATGGGACAGTTTTAGGATGTTTTGCAAAGACTAGTTCAAAAGGTGCATAACCATGTACGCTGGATGGAGTGGTGTTAAAGCAATATGTGAAGTATGCTAGATATTCATCCCAATCGTCTTTTTTTATGGATATGTATGACCTGATGTATTCATTGAAAGTTCTATGGCTTCTTTCTACTGTTCCAAGAGTTTGATGATGGTGCGCCGTGGAATTAATTTTAGTTATGTTAAAATTTTTGCAAAGTTCTATTAGTATTGAATTCATATATTCTGTTCCCATGTCTGTTAGAATTGTTTTCACTGAACCGTAAATTAAAATGAATTTCTTGAATATTGCCTTTGCAACCGCTTTTGCACTTTTGTTTGGTATTGGTATTGATATGAGATATTTGGACAGATCGCAGATAATAGTAACTGCGTATTCATTACCGTTCATTGTTTTTGGTAATGGTCCAATTGTATCTATTATTATTGTGTCAAAAGTGGTTGCAGGGGTTGGTGTTATGACTAATGGGGAGTGGTTGTGTCTGGTTACTTTGGCTAGTTTGCACTTTTCGCAATTTTTGATGTATGTTGCAACATCCCGAGACATATTTTTCCAAAAGAAATCTCTTTTTATTTTTCCTAGTGTTCTGTTTACCCCGCAGTGACCTCCCTCTATTGGGTCATTATGATATTTATTTAATGTATTTCTTATTTCTTCTTTATTTGTTATAACTTTTACTTGGGGTAGAACTGCTATTTCTAAATGTTTTAATGTGTCTTTTCCTTTTTGTTTTAGTTCATTAGGTGTAAGTGACCTTAATAGTTTTTCTGACATGTCTATCTTCAGTTTATAGATTTTTTGAGCACCGGCTTCTTTTTCAAGCCTTGGAAGGAATCGATCTAGATCTATTCTTCCACTAATGATCAAATCGCCTATGTTGAAGGAGAGTAATTTTTCTTTATTTTTGGTAATAAAACATTTGCATTTTTTGAATTTAATTTGCGCGTATTTTTTGGCTTCGCTAGGATTTATTATTTCATATATTCTTGGTGCTTCTATTCTGCTATTGTTAATTTTGTTTTCCTTATGTACTAATTTTTTTGTTTCTGATCTTGTTGCTACTTTAAGTATTTTATTAGTTTCTATGTTTTTTATATTTTCAAATTCAATTCTGGAGAGAGCATCTGCTGCGAAATTTTCTTGTCCCCTGATGTATTCTATAGTAAAATCGAACTCTTCTAAATCTAGCCTTATTCTAGTAAGCTTTGACGATGGGTTTTTTAGAGAAAATAGGTATGTTAATGGCTGATGGTCAGTTCTGATTAGGAACTTTTTCCCGTATATGTATGGTTTGAAATATTGAATTGCCCAATGTATTGCTGTTAATTCTTGCTCTATTGTTGACTTATTGCTTTCGCCTTTTGTAAATGCCTTAGATGCGTATGATATGGGTAATTGGAGTCCATCAAATTCTTGGCTGAGGACGGCTCCACATGCGATCTTGCTTGCATCAGTTGTGATACAGAATTTTTTATTAAAATCTGGATATTGAAGTATTTGTGGGCTTAATAATTTGTTTTTTAAGTACTCAAAAGCTGCTTGACAGTTTGCATCCCAAATAAATTCTACATTTTTCCTAGATAATCTATTGATAAATTGTGCATGGTATGCAAAGTTTGGAATGAATCTACGGTAGTAATTACAGAATGCTACAAATCTTTTGGCTTCGTCGCCATTTTTGGGAGTCGGGTAATCTTGAATCGTTTTGAACTTGCTTTCGTCTGGTAAAATTCCTTTATTTGTGCATTTGTGTCCTAGAAAAGTAACTTCATGTCTGAAGAAAGAGCATTTGTCTGGATGCAATTTTAGGTTATATTTTCGGCAAGTTTCAAAAACATCTCTTAAGTTTCTGATCATGTGACTTTCAGAGCAACCAATTACAATTAGATCATCCATATAAAGGAATGTTTGGGATGGTGATAGACCCGTGAATGCAAGGGACATCATTCTTTGAAACGAGTTTGGTGCAATTTTTAATCCGTATGGTAATCGCTTGAATCTGAATGAGCCCTTATCTGTGGAAAATGATGTTATGTCCCGAGATTTTTCTTCTAATTCTACTTGATGAAATCCTGACATTAAGTCTAAACAAGAGAAGTATTTAGCGCGTCCTAGCTGGTCAAGGATATCGTCCATTCTGGGTAGTGGGAATGTATCCGCTACTAGTTGTTTGTTAATTTTTCTATAGTCAACTACCAATCTCCACCGTTTTTCTTTACTGCCAGGTAGCGCTTTTTTAGGAACCAATAAAATCGGACTATTGAACTCAGACATTGATGGTTCAATAATATCATCATTGATCAATTTGTCCACTTGTTTATTGATTTCGTTTTTTTGACTGTGTGCTATCCTGTAGTTTTTGGTGTAGACTGGTGTTGTGTCTTTGAGTCTTAATTTTTGTTTATAGAAATTGTTGGACGATATTTGTTCAGATTCTATTGCGAATACATCATCAAATTCTGAGCATAATTTATGTAGAGGTTCTTTTACGAAATCGGGAAAATGGGGTGCTAGTTTGTTCATTATTGTGGATTTATGTTTTGAATCATGTTGTTTGTCTATTTTTAAGATTTCATAATCGGACAGTTTTTCATTTAATAGGTTTATATTTGTAATTTGCACGTCTGTGTTGTTAGTATTTAATATGCGGACATATGGGTTAGTCTTAGAAGCAATAGTGTTTGCGACGAATACCCCCGGGTGTAATTCTTGATTAGGGATAAAGATGTTATTGTTGTTTGAGGATATTGTAATGCGTACAATTTTTTCTGTTCTAGGTGGGATATGGAATACATGTGTGTTTTGACTGATCCCTATATTGATTATAATTTTATATCTTGATTTATATGGATCTATTATCAATTTGTTGGTGGAATAATTGAGTGTGCAATTGAATTTTTTTATAAAGTCAAGCCCCAAGATTCCGTCACATGGGATGGGGAAATCATTTTCTATTACTTGGAAGGTGTGTACCGTTGAGAGGTTGCTGACCTTTAGTTTGGTTTCGCCTATTGTAAATAGGACGTCTTTGCCTATTCCACTAAGTTTTGTCCGTTTTTGTATGTTAACTGTATTGTCTTTTCTTAATATTTCTTGTTTTATTAGTGATACATCAGCTCCTGTGTCTAATAGTAATTTTATTGTCCCTACATCGTCAAAGTTTAAAGTTATGTAGCTATTAAGGTTGCAATTTAAATTATATATTTTATTTGTTCGATTTTTTACACCAGAGGACTTTCGGAGTTTTCCGAATTTTCTTCTATATTTGTAAATCTAACATTATTATTTTGTTGTGTTTTAGGAGGATAATTAGTTTTGGTATATCTATTGTTATAATTTCTTCGATTATAATTATTACTATAGTTATTGTAATTCCTAGTATTGTTATAGTTAGTATTATCATTTGGGTTTCTATTTTGGTAATTATTATTATAATTTTTATTATTATTGTACAAGTTCCTATTTGTGTAATTGTTTCTTTTAGTATAAAACACGCTGTGATCTTGTTCTATATTTGTAGATGTATTTACAAATTTAGCTATAACATCATTCATTTCAGTAAAATTGCCTGCTTCTATTATTGTTCTGACCTTTTCGTTATCGCAGTTCTTTATGATTGATTTCACTGCTGTTTGAGTGGCATATTTCTTTGCTGTTTCAGGGTTTACGTTGTCTGTTATGAATGCGCGTTTCAATGATTTAGTAAGATTTTCTATTTCTGACATAAATGAATTTGCGTTCTTGCCATTTTGTTTTAAATTCATTAATCTTGCCTCCGCTACCTGAACTGTTTCACCCTTAATTTCTTTCTTTAATGTTTGGATTATACCATTTATAGTGTTTTCATTAGTAACTAGTAGTCTAACGTCCCCTTTTAGTTTTGTTTTTATGACTTTAATAGCTGTTTCTTCATGTTCTGCTTTTATTTCGTTGATTAATTCCAGTGAATCTATGAAACTTTGAATTGTTTCTACTCCACCATCATACTCTTGAATCAGCTTAGAGGCTGTATTAAGAAATTCAATCTTTGTTTGCGCCATTTTTGGTTTTGTATTATCTTGAATGTTTTCTGGGTTATCTTTTACACCTGATGTATCTTGAATGTCTCCTGGGTTATCTTTTACAGCTGGTTCTTCTGTGTCTTTTGCTATTAGAGGTTCAAAAGTTGCTTCTAAATTCGAATCTACCGGTATTGTGAATTTTATATTATGTTTTGTTGCTATACTTATTAGTTGTTTATTTAAACTATATATTAGCTCAGTAAAGCATTTGCTGCTAGACTCATTGCATATGTCTGTATTGCTACTCTTTATTCTATTATAACTGTCGAAGATAGTTTCAAGGTGCTTGTTTATGGTTTGAGGGTGTATATAAATTGTTTTATTTAGGCACTTGTATGCTTTCTGAAATTTTTCTTTCAATATTTCTATGTTCTGGTCCATTGAAATTATGTTACTTTTGATGTTATTTTATTAAAATAATTTTGTTCTTTAAATTATTTCATTTTCTGATTCTCCTATATTTTTTTTGTTATTGTTTTTTTTTTTCAAATTGTTTATAATTCTATTTTCTAATATTTAATTATATCCAAAAAAAAATCTTGTAATTTTTCTTATAGGGTATTTAGACTTCGTTATTGGCCAGTTTTGATCTTGTTGAGCTTTTTTTCAAAAGTTTGCTTTGATCGCGGCAAGCTTTTCAAGTGTGCTTTTGTTGTTTGTGCATCTTTTGACTGCACATGTTTGACATGTGCTCTTCTTTAGGGTATGTTGGGGTATATTAGGCTGTTTGTAATTTATTATTTAATTATCTATGTATATATTTGTTTTTTTTTTCGTTTTTGTGTAGTTTTCATTTTAGTGTATATTTGAAAATATGTGTTTTTTTTTTTTTGTTTTCTTCTTTCTTTTGTTTCTAGGGTATTTTGGCAATGATAGACTTATTCAAATAAAGGAATTTATAAACAAAATATATTAAGATTTTTCCATTTTATTTCATTTTTCTTTGTGTTTTTTTTTTTGTTTTTGTGTATTTACATTAATTTATAGTGGCAGCGCAAAAATCGCCTCTTACCACAAAGGTGCTATTGTGAGCACTCTTTTTTATTAATTATTTATTATTTTTTTTATTTATTGATTATTAAAATTCTGCTGTTGTTGCCGCCTTGCCTGTTGGTTTCTCTCGTGCGTTTTCTCCAACTCGTCTATCCTGCTCCAGAGTTTGCACGCTTCTGCCCAGGGTGGTGGCGGCTCGCTGTTGATTTGCGCCAGTAGAGCCGCACGTTGCTTCCTAAAGCGGACCAGGTGGCCGCCTCGGCGCTTTGGCCTTAGGACAAGGGGGGATTGCCGTCAGCGCGTCCTCCTCTCGCCTCCTTCTTGCCAGCTCCGCTCGTGCTGCAGGTTGCCTGGCTCGGTATTCTTCAATAGTCAGCGGCCGTGGTCCGTCCAGCGGGCAGTCCTCCAACGCCTTTTGTAGGGCTTCTTTATCCTTTGGCATTGGTACAGCTAATCCTTTTTGTTTTTTTTTTTTTCTTTTTGCCTTTTATGTATGGCAAGGATTTATTTTATTTTGCCTTAATTTATTTATTGCCGATAGTAGGCAGGATCGCCATGAAATAGGCGAAGGCAAGGTTTGACTTGAAGTGATTTATTGGGGCCGCAAGCCCGGTATTTATAGGAGAACGTTTACATTGGTCTTATGGCTAGTGTCCTTAACGGTACTTAAAGCTAGACATTATGCTTAAGTTCTAATTACTTATAATCTATCCCTAAAAGTATGTGCCCTAATCTTATCCCTAAAAGTATACTACAATAAAGACAATGGCGAAGAAAAACGTGCCTAAAATATAAAGCTCTATAAAAATAAAAAGTAAATATTAAACCACGGCCAGTTGCACAACAAAAAGTTGGTCCTTCGAGTCGGATCATTAACGCGCATAATACAGTCCACAATTGACACAAAAATGTGGAGTTGGCCAAAAGTGGTAGAAAAGAAATTGGAGGCGTTGAAGTCGCAAGAATTGAGCGATGTTCATTTCGCCATATATACAAAATTTGTTAGAGATAATTTCGCGAAGCGCGAACTACGAAAATTCAAGGGCTTACCTTACAACTCCAAAAAGAAGCTGGAACCCATCGACTGCATCTCGAAAGAGCTGGGCGCAAACGCTTTTTTTTTTGAATCTCTATCGATCTCCAACGGGGACAACAACATGCAAAGCACCATCACCATGTTTTTCATTCGACGGTTCCTCTCATTTGGCTTGGCGACATTTTAAGACGCAGTTCATAATATCAGGAAGCGAGTGTCAGTTTTCTGGAGAAGAGGATGCATATCGTCACTGAAAGGGGCAGCGCGTAAGAAGGTTGACATTTTGTTGATGTCGGCCAAGGAGCCATCGAAAATTTTAGCCATTTTGGACAACATATACGGAGCTCCAGAAAATGTGGCAAAATGGCAAAAGCACAGGAAATAAAATATTTAAAGGAAATTGGAGATTTTCACGAGTTCAACTGCTCTGTTCAATCAATTCAGCGCTGGAGTTTGTACAATGCAAGTTCATCGATACACAAAAGTTGCTTGCAACCCTAATTGAGCGGCTATATGAAAATTTTCTCCGAGAATGGGGATCATTTTTAACCGTTCGAAAATTAAGAGCTGCAGAATGTAATTTTGAAATATTTGCTGAATGGACGTAAGAGCAGTCGAGACTGTATTACGATATATGTTTCTACAAGAAGATAATTACAATTAATAACGTAGATAATGAAGCACAAAAAAAATTCGGATCACAAATTCAATCACAAAAGGTTACACAAACTCGCTCATCCAGCAAGTGTTTGATTTGTGATGAAGACAAGCGTTCCGTAGATAAATGTAGTAATTTTAGAAAGGCAGAGGTGAAGAAACGATGGGATTACGCAAGCACAAGTAACGCCTGCTTCACATGTCTAAAATTTCATAAGGGACAATGCAATAATCGTGAGCAATGCAAGATCGACAACTGTGAACGATATCATCCTCGCTTACTACATAAAGCGGATGCAAGAAGTCCAAGAAGCAGCAATTCTTAAAATGTTACCAGTTATATTACGTGGTCCAACTGGTAAAAAAGAAATTCTGGCTTTTCTCGACGATGGGAGCACAACCACAATGTTGGACATGAATGTAGCACGTGAAGTCGGTATAATTGGGAAACCTGAACCATATTGCTTTGGAAGGAATCTCTAGATATGATGAAACTTCAGAAATCGCAGATATTGCTATTACTGGCGATAGCAAAATTCAGAAGCTTTAAAATGTATGTCTTATCAATGATTTGAACTTACCAACTCAACGAATCGATTACGAAGCTATACAGAAAGAATTTCCATATACAAAAATGGCAAAATTGAACTCGATTCGGAATCTTCAGCCTCATCTCCTCATTGGACAACGACATGCAACACTCCTTACAACTCAAACCATACTAAATGTAGATCCAAGGGGTCCGATTACGGCAAAAACCAAACTCGGATGGGTCATACACGGTCCTATAAAAGCAAAATTAAGAGAAGCAGATTTCGTATGCTGCGACATCGATGATGAACAGCTTGGCGATATGCTTAAAAACCAATTTAGCATAGAAGGATTTGGTGTCTGTAAACCAACAACGGACAAAACTAAATCGACAGAAGAAAAATTGGCTATTAGCAAGATATCCTCATCTATTATAAAAGTAAATGGACAATATCAGGTAAACTTACCGTGAATTAGCGCGAGCATACCAAAATGAAGTGGAGAAGCTACTGAAGAATGGTTATGCCAAGATAGTCACTAATGTAAACTTGGTTAAATCCCCAAAACTGTGGTTACTGCCACACTTTGCAGTAATTAGTCCCAAGAAACCGGGAAAAGATCGAGTAGTGTTCGACGCAGCAGCCGTTTGTAATGGCACTTCCTTGAACGAAAATCTACTAACGGCCGGATTGGCTCTCATCAATCGTAGGCGTGCTTATAAGATTTAGATTAAACACAATAGCCTTTGCTGCAGATATTAAAGAAATGTTTAACCAGGTAAAAATTGCAGAAGAAGATGCAGTCTCACAATGCTTTTTATGGAGAAACCAGATGACCAATGATATTCGGAGCAACCTCCTCACCGTTTAAAAAACCACAATCCGGCGATACACAAAAGTGAGACACCAGAAGCAGCTCAAGCTATCATTGAAAACCATTACGTCAACGACTATCTGGATTCAAAGGCAACAATTCGCGAAGCTGTTGAGATAATTCATGCAGTAATTCAAATACACTCAGCGGGACATTTTCGAATTCAAAATTTTTTTTTGTAATAATCATGATGTCTTACAGGAAATACCCAAAGATCTACGTGGTCCGTTAACACGGATTCGATTGGGAGAAAAACGAGACATCTAAAAAGGTACTTGGCATGATTTGGGACGCATAAAGAGATATATTTATGTTCTCAACAACTACAATGCACAGTATAAGCGAAGACATATTGAATGGAACAACGATGCCCACAAAAAGAAAGGTACATGCAGCAGTCAACTCAATAAATGGTCCCTTGGGGATGGTGACCCCAGTAACAATAAAACGTCAGATCTTGATGCGTAATATTTGGGAACTTGGCATTGGATGGAAAGATGTCAATAAAGGCGACGCTGTCAAAAAGTGGCAAGAGTGGTTAAACGATTTGAAAAGACTACATGATGTTAGTATACCAAGATGTTACACCCAACATTTATCCATTGCCACAAAAATCGAACTACACGTTTTTTGCGACGCTAGCAGCAAAGCATACGTTACAGCAGCATATATGCGAGTAGGTTACAAGGGTGCAGAAGCTGCAACAAAATATGACGTCATGCTTATAGCATCTAGGGCTGGAGTTTCACCTTTGAAACATGTTACGATTCCAAAACTTGAAACATTGGCAGCTGTGATGGGATGTAGACTGGCGGAAACTATTGAAAACGAAATACATCTAAAATTTGATGAACGATTTTTCTGGACAGACTCCCAAGCGGTGATTTTATGGATAAACACTAACGAAAGGCTGCAAGTTTTAGTAGCCAACAGAATAAGCGTAATATGTGAAAAGTCCAAGAGGGCAGAATGGAATTGGGTTCCAACCATGGAAAACATTGCTGATATCATAACAAGGGATTCTCCCATAAAAGTTGCCACAGACAGATGGCAACAAGTTCCAGCTTTTCTTGGATTGGATAAAAAGATGTGGCCACAGTCGAAATAAAAGGCACCAACCGAACCAGGGCTTACGATGATGGTTCACCAATATGACCACCCATTTAAAATACTGGAAAATATAATTTCGAAGTTCACAAAACTGGTAAGAGCCACAGCATGGGTCAAAAGATTTATAGAAAACGTAAAAGCGAAACGATATAAGATGGAACTCCGACGAGGCGATATCGTCGTGGAGGAGTATAATTGGTCTCTGTCAAAATGGTATCTGCATGTCCAGGCGGAATGTTTTCACAACGACATAATCTATGGAGATCAAGTATTTACAAAGCTGAAGGTACAACATTTTCACAACGAAGTACAGCATACCGGAATACAAATCGTCGTACATAAATTCAAGTTGCAGTACCCAAGATGAATACCAAGATCAAAACAATTATCAACGAATGTATGTGGTGTAGACGACGCAAAGCCAAACCGGTTAAGGCGCAAATGGGTCTATTACTCAAGGAGAGGTTCTCTACATTTCAAAAACCCTTCACATCCGTTGGCATGGATTATTTCGGCACGTTCTATACAAAACATGGACGGGGCTCCAACAGCAGGTACACTAAATGCCTGGGAAAGCGATATGGCGTTCTCTTTACATGCTTAACACCTAGAACAATACATGTAGAAATCGCACACTCTCTTACTACAGACTCGTGCATTTTGGCAATCCGTCGAATGATGGCAAGGCGAGGCGAAATCAAAACACTATGGTCCGATAATGGTACTAATCTTAGAGGCGCCTCAAGAGATCTAACAGAAGCTCTAGAGGAAATAGATATGCAAGCAGCGCGCGGAGAACTAACACAAAAAGGAATCGAATGGAAATTTATACCAGCGAACTCACCAAATTTTGGAGGCTGCTGGGAAAGGCTAATTGGATGCTTAAAAAAACACTAGAGGCTGTACTATCCGTCAGAAGTAATCCCACTGACGAAGTGCTGCAAACTCTTTTTTGTGAAGCGGAGCATTTAGTAAATAGTCGACCGTATATTCTCGAATCGGATGATCCAGATGACGGCTTAGGATTATGCCCCAATGATATAATATAATATTTTGGAGTTAGTTATTGATTAGTCATAATGATAACAGAGGCCGACATGATTTTTACTGACGGTAACTTCAGAGGTGCCCTTATGCTGATTCTGACTGCATACATGGTTTTTGTTCATCACGTCCAGATTCTGTGAAATCAAGGGATCTGGGCTCGCAACATGAGCAATCCAAAAGTATACTATAGAAAGTTTAAAACAAAATATTTAATTTTTTTTAGGAGATTTCAGAATATTCAGAATAGCTCTTGTTTGCAAACATTAGTAATAAACAATTGGTAAGACGCGTAAGATTTCTATAATTCTTTGAAATTAAAAAGCAGACAATTCTTGGAATCCATATAGCATACTTTTTGGTTCAAATTAAAATCATTATAAAACCATAACCAAAGTGTTAAATATTATGCATTATAACAAAGAAGTACCTACTTGATATTTTGTAAATTGCTATTAAATTATACTTAATATATTAATAGGTTAAAATAAAATTGTTTTTAGCACAATATTATGTTTATAATATAAACAATAAAATACTGCAAATGCGGTCAATTTGAACAAGTTCAACACACTTATCTCGAAAACCTGAGGTGATGGACAAAAAATAAGCACAGGGCCGTGATCAGCTCCCCTTAATTACTATAGGACACCTATTGAACTTAAAACACTTTTTAATGACCTCAAAAATGTCGACCTGTGTAATTAATGATTGATTAAAGGTAGTGTATGTATGCTAGAAAAACTGTTTTGTTAGTATCTGGCCAGACAAATTTTCTTTCTCCTTTTTTTTCGAAATACTTTTCATTTGTATGTACATATATATATTTAATAAAATGAGTTAGTTATAGTAGTTGAATCAACAAACATCTTTATATGTATTTCTTGTTTTCTTAATTTATTTGTTGATTTAGCGGCCTGTTAGTTACTTTGTGTTGTGTTTAGCCGGCTCTGGGTCAATTTTTGTAAAAAGTACATAGATGAAAATGAAAAACAATTTGTTCATGTATTCGTTTTCTTTCCGATATATTTCGACCATTCATCGGTGGTCGTCTTCAGGGCAATTATAAATAACATTGAATTGTGATTGACAAATATTAATTTAACAAGAAACACCTACACCTACCTACGTACTTAGTTATATACGTCCGCACACTGTGACGTGAAGCTACACACTAATTTGTCCCTAGTGAATGTCTGTATAAATGCGCGCAGTTATCTGTATCTACCTTATAATTAAGTTATATATTAGTCGGGGTATTTATTATGTGCAGCATCTCTTAAGTATAACATTTATTGTAGTGTTGTTCTTGGTCTATTATGTTTGCTGCGTTAAAATTCGGTGAATGTCCACTGGCGGCACAAAGGGCCATAAGTGCCGTTTTTTTGTATGCTGGAGTGTTTACGAAGTTTATAGTCAGATCTGTGTTGTGATAGTCTAGTTTTAGCCTCGATTTGGTGTCCCTATATACATTTTATCAGTTTTCTTCATTGGTCCCGTTACATGGTATTTTATAAACTATGTTGCTCTTGTCCATTATATCAATCTTGTTTTTTGTCCTGTTGAATATACTCCGTAGCGTGTTCTTGGGTTTGTGTGCTATGTGTATTTTCTCTGTGTCGTAGCAATCCGAGTTTGCTAATCCCTCCGACAGTTGTGTGACATACGTGACGGACATAAAATGTTTCGTCGTGATCTCTGTATTGGTTTTCTTATTGGTGATGCTGGAGATCCCATTGGCATTCCTTTCAGTTGTGTGTATATGTTGTCCTTGTTTAAAATATCTGTTCTTTTGTATAAAAAAACGTACTTTTTCAATTAATGTTAGTTTTGGAATGTTTGTGTGCATTTTTTTAATTATTTTAATTCATTTTTTTCCTAATAGTGTCAAGTTCCACTTCTATTGGAATACTTGGAAAAAGTGACTACGTCAAATGATATCAATCTTTCACATTCGCAATTGTATTTGTCATTAATCCTTGTCTTAAATTCTGATTCGTTCTTTACGTTGTACGTTGAGTCTGCCGTTATATTTTCTAATATGTTGACTATGTATTTGCATAGTCCTTACGAAGGAAAACCAATTAATGAGCAGATTGGCCTCAATAGTGTGCCTTCTTTATGAATTTCGGGTAATCCGTATATTCTTGGTGGAATTGATGTGTTTGTTATTAGCTTATTTTGTTCGGTCCTTGAAATAAGATCATGTTTGTTTTAATATGTCATTATTCTGTCTAAGAAATTTTCTTGTTTGTTCCACTGTGTCAAGTATTGCACGATCAGCTGCGTCTTCTTTGTTAGATGTTTTATGGTCTTTTATTAATAAAGAGAATTTTGTGCGTGCTTCCTCTTGTTTATCTTTTCTTTAAGAGTCTGTACTAATTCCTCTCCGTCTGCTGTGTGGGGAATTTTCTCTTCTTCACTGGAATTGCGAACTTTGGACCTTTTTCCAGTAACGCTTTTACGTCTGTCAGAAATTCTACATTCTTATTGTTGACTAACCAATCGTTTGTGTTGTTGTTGTTCTTGTTTAAGAGAACTCTTTTCCGTAGTCTCTCATGTTTGGATTCATGATGTCTCTTCAAAGTTGTTGATATTTTTTCGGCTATCGTGCTCTCATTCTTCATAAATGTTTTAAAATCATTTTCGTCCAGCTGTTCTTATAACGTTTTTGTTGCTTTTTCTTTCTCTTTGTTTTGTCTGGTTAGTATGTTATGTTTATGGTTTATTAACAAGCTCAATATCTTTGTGTGAAAATTTTGAGTATGTCTTTCTACTATTGTGTTAATGTCTGAATGTGTGTCGGTATCTTTTGTTAAAATTCTGTTGTATTTTGAATTTTAGGATTAATTTTGAATTTCCAGACTTCCTAGACTTAAGTTTTACTAATTTTTTTTGGTGTTGATTGATACTTGTTAATCACCATCTTGTATTTATTATTTCTGAATAAGCCATTGTATTGAGATATGCCTTCGGCGTGCCTTCCGTTTAAGTTTTTTGTTGATTTAACGACCTGATAGTCACTTTGTGTTATGTTTAGCCTGCTTGAGGTCAATTTTTGTAATAAGTACATAGAAGAAAATGAAAAACAATTTGTTAATGTATTCCTTTTCTTTCCGATATATTTCTTTTTTTTTAATTAATTATTTTTGAAGATTTTCAATCTATCCTTATTTAATGTTTGCATCTTATTTTGATCATTTCTAATTTTAATGTTGTCATTATTGGCTATTTGTATAACTTCGAATGGTCCTAAGTAGCTTATGACCTGTTTCGTTTTTTAAGAAAACTTTGTCTCTATTTCTATTTCTATTTTAAAGTCTACTGATTTACTGTCATTATAGCTTTTCTGTTTTTATACCCTTGCAGAGGTTATTATAAAATTGGTAAAGTATATATATTCTTGATCAGCATGAGAAGCTGAGTCGATATAGCCATGTCCGTCTGTCCGTCCGTCGGTCCGACGGTGCGATACCCGTCCCGGGTAAGATAAAGTATGAAAATACTACTATATCATATAGTTACAGAAGAAACAGAAATTGGAGTATCCCCATGAAATTTACCAATATGATAGTATAAGATATAAAACAAATCCCAAAATTTGAATCTGATCGGATAAATAGAAACAAGTTACAGTCAATATAAATCGGCAACAAAGCACGAACAAGAACAACTTGTAGTAAAAAGAGAAATAATGTTTTGTTTGTGTGAGTTGCAGGGAAACAATTTTTACAATGTAAAATTATTGCCATGAGTATAAAGTTAGTTTCTTTGATATTTTCTTATGTTCTTGTAACATTATTCTAGCTCTATTATAAACAAGTTCAAATCTAAACTTAACTTGTTTAGCATAATCGTCTACGTTATACATATGAAGGTTCTATTCCATTTATGCTATTAGAATGGACTGGTAAATTATTTTGTTTCGTTTTTTAAGAAAACGTTGTCTCCTATTTCTATTTTAAAATGTACTGATTTAATGTCATAAAAGCTTTTCTGTTTTTATACCCTTGCAGAGGGTATTACAAAATTGGTCAGATGCTTTTCTGTTTTTATACCCTTGCAGAGGGTATTACAAAATTGGTCAGATGTTTGTAACGCACAGAACGAGACGTTTCCGACCCCATAAAGTACATATATTCTTGATCAGCATGAGAAGCTGAGTCGATATAGCCATGTCCGTCTGTCCGTCCGTCGCATTCATTTTACTCAGCCATTTAAAAGCTATCTGGATGAAATTTTTTTGAGGCTTTTTATTAGCCGGGTAAGATAAAGTATGAAAATAATATGATATAGTAGTTACAGAAGAAACATTTTTGCTAAAATTGGAGTATCCCTATGAAATTTACCAATATGATAGTATAAGATATAAAACAAATCCCAAAATTTGAATCTGATCGGATAAATAGAACACCAGTTACAGTCAATACAAATCGGTTCAAGCGCTGCCTGGTAGCGCTGCTTGCTGCTTACTACTTCATCATCAAATCAAACAGAGCACATGCATACACACACACAGACGCAGCGCTACACGAACTTTATGTGTATGCGTGTTGCCGAAATTAGCTTTTTTGATATTTTTATATATATCAACATAGTTACTTCTTAGCTCAACAGTCATTGTCGGCGTAAAAACGTAAAAAAATTAAGCAAAAAACTACCATTTAATTGCCTTAAGCAATCAAAAAATTGGTTTTTTGGCGATAACATGGAACTTATTACGATCTTCGATATTCGATGCGTTATGGATCAAAGATTGGTATAAGGTAAAAGACTTTTTATAATCACATCCCGAATATAGAAATATTTTGTTTTTTGTAAATATCTTTTGAAATTACGCGGCTTAGGCAAAAGAAAAAAAACATTTTTAAATTTTTGCCTAATAAATAGCCAGCCTAAAAAATTCTAAATAAAAGCAGCGAGTACGAAAAAAAAGTGCTCCTTGAAAAATGTTCAAAATGAATTCATATGTGTTCGACATCTAAAGCTAACATAGGATTGCATGTTTTTGTAGATGCTAGTGAACAAGCCTTTGCTGCCGTTGGTTATTGGAGAATAATACTTGATGGACTTATCGAAACAATTTTCGTCGCGGGTAAACTAGATGCGCACCAATACATACGTTGTCGATTTCCCGATTAGAGCTCCAGGCAGCTGATTTAGGTACCCAACAAAGACTCTGATACTGGAAATTGGAAACGAGAAAAAAAGCAAAAATTAAGTATGAACCGGACAATGTTTGGACAAGAGGAAGAAACTAGCTGGACAGTACAGGGAAAGATCTACGTTGAAAACGACTCGACTGAACTAAAAGGAGTATAACAACTTCTGTTGAAAATATTATTGACCTAAAAAGATTTTTCAATATTTGAGATTAAAGCGAATAATGAGATGGATATTGAGATTTCATCAAGGGATATTGAAACGTCAATGCGATAATAAATTAACAACACTTTCTTCGCGGAAATTGCATGATGCGGAAAATCATGCAAAAGAAATTCTATCATAAGAAACTAGCTATATTAACAAGCAAACTTATGCTTGTCTATGGACAGTAGCATCTTCTCTTTAACTCCTACGATGAACGAAAACGGGATCTTAGTGGTCAAGGGTAGGCTTGACTATGCAACATCATTGTCGAAAAGTGCTTGTCAACCTATCATATTACCCAAAAAATACAAATTAACTGATTTAATAGTAACATCGTATCATGAGAGATTCCACCATCAAAACGATGAGCGTATCAGTGACATTCTATAAAAAGGACAAAAACGGTTTGCCAGATTAGTAAAAATAAAAAAGAAATCAGCCGCAGGCGACTCTGATGGCTCTGTTAGTTACCGACCGATCGTGTCTCTCCTTATCAAAGACCGTTTAGGACTTGACCATTTTGGGCCAGTTACTGTAACAATCGGCCGCCGACATGAAAATAGATGGGTAGATCTTTTTACGTTCATCACCATAAGAACTATACACTTGGAATTGGCCACAGATTTGTCTACAGACGCATGTATTTTATGTATTCGAAACTTCGTTTACCAATCAGAATACGATACACACAGGAACACATTTTGTTAAACCTGATTGTCTAATTGGGGAAGTCAAAGGCCTTTTTGAGTGGAAGTACATCGCCGAATAGATGGCAAATAAAGCCATAGAATGGAAGTTGGATTGCTTAGCAAACCCAGTCAGTCAGTCAAAAAGGTTTTGGTAATAATGTTGCAAGACAGTTGAATTACCGAAGCAGAAAATATCATAAATAGAAGACCACTAACGTACATTCCAGTGTATGAATACGATCCAGGTCCACAAACACCTAATCATTTCCTGCTTGGACCAACCAATTCGATACAAACCACTGGAGAGGAAGACAACTTTTGTCATCTAAAACAATAAAGGATTTGACAAAAATTAAAAAAATACGTTTTAAAAACGATAGATGAGGGAATAACTATTAACTCTGACGAAGCGAACAAAGTGGTTCGCACCGAATCGACCCATCAAGATGTGAGACTTAGTCATAATATGTGACGAAAACCAACCAAGGACAAGCTGGAAAAGAGGAATCATCATGAAAGCTATTCCACCAAGAGATGGGCTGATATGAGTGTTCGAAGTACAAACAAATACTGGAATTTTGAAACGACCAGTGTCTAAGCTTGCTTTATTAGACGGTTTGGCTAAAACTCCCGAGTAGTTTTACGGTAGAGGCGGTATGTTATAGCCAATGCCTTAATTTAGGTAGCACATTTCCCTTTAGATTTCCAAGCCTGACTTATCGAGGAAGTGAGGAGGCGCCAGTATAGAGAAAATTGTACAGGATCGATACGTTAAAATAAACATCCGATAATTAGCACCAAACGACGCTCGAGGCTCGAGAACTTTATAATTTGCTGTATCTAAGAACAACCATCACAATCTATACACAGTTTCTAATAAATAAGTTTAAAATCAATTCTTGCTGAATGTTCTACTTTTGTATCGGTAGAAAACTTTCGGGCGTTTAAGTAACGCGTGGACGAGACATTCTTGACGTTAACAGATTGCTTTTTTGTTAACGGATAGAACGAGTCCCCAAGTGTAATGGATTTGTTCGCGGATAAACCAATAGAAAAGTTTTAATGATAAATTAGTTGCCAAAAAACAAATATGTACTATCAATAGGGCGAGTTCACAATTAAGCATTAATTAAATATAACGTTTTACGTTCTACCTAATTTTAATGAGGACTTCTTTCTGAAAATAGAGTTGGGAAATCCATCGATGATCACATGTATCTTACATTTAGTTGTGATTTGATTTCATGTAGTGGGTGATATCTAATCTTTATCAATCCTTTAAGGCAATCTGTTACGTACAGCAACTATCCAAACTTAGGAAGAAAGCGAACTTTCAAACCAATCTATTGTTCATTTGAGCTATGTTGCTTCAAAAGAAAAATGGTCTTCACTTGAATATCGAAGAAAATCAAAAATTTGTAATTTTTAGAATTAGGTACCCTATATTATTTTCGAAGTCAATATAGCGCGACAAGTATTTGGTATTAATTTGGATTGCCTTGAAATATCTTAATGAAATTATTTAAGTCTTTGCTTTATAACACAATAAGTGTATCTCATAGCTGTTAAGTTGACATTATCACTAGACTGAAATATCTAAATGAAGTTTGTTTTTGTCTTATGGCATAAGCTTCTGCTCTCTGACGTGACGGTCGTGTTTTTGCATAGCTCCTGAGTTTTTATTAATATTATCTCTCAATTTTTAATTGTGCTTAGTTTGTTTTCGCTTTCCCTGGTGTCGTTTGCTTGACACCCTTGTGTTTTATTTGCATAATTCGCTCAATTAAACAGTTTTTTGTCTTTTCGTGATTAGTGTTTGGTGCATTTAATTTTTTTTTTTTTTTGTTATTGTTCTCTCTCGTCATTGCTTCTGCAGTTGCTCCCCTCATCGCCCCTATCATACCATCAGTGCTAGTGGTTTTGATGTTCTCTCTTGTGCTTGTGCTCAGCTTCTCTCCCGCGTAATCACTTTTGTTAGGCTGCCTCTCAAAGGTTGTCTTATAACTGTTCTTGCACTCTCTCTTGTGCTGTGCACTTTTACTCTAGCTGTCTCTTTGTTTTATTTGTAATTATTCATTTTTTATCGAAAATTATCTTTGTGCTGTGTATTTAATTTATTCTATATATTCTTATATATATTTTCTTTGCCCTGTGTTTCTTTTGGCTTTTCAATGGCTTGTTGCAAGCATTCTGATCGTTTTGACGATCAGTATAGAGCAATATCTTGTTGGCTCTGCGATAATCTTATTCATTTAAAAAGTGCTGGGCTTAACGGCCGCGACTACGACAAATTTTCTCGTTTGTCTGTGTCTAAGCCTGAACTTGGTTTAATGCGCAGGACTTGTCAATCTTGTGCCAGCCAGCAGCTTGATTTTAGCCGAATGTACAGGGTTCTTCGTTTAAAGTTTCTTTCAATAAAATGGCCAAACAGCTGTCTAACGAGTGTGACTCTAGCATACATTTTTTGTCGCAATTCAAGTTTGGTCCACCTTCTAAGGAATTGTCCAAGAAATGTACCCTTGAGTTGCCTCATAAGCAGTCGCCCGCACTCTCTATTACATCTTGTCCCTCTTTATGCTCTTCTTTTAAGATGGAAGTACCCATTACAAGCCCTGGTAAACCTCAATATTTTCCTCATGGGAACTCTGATCCTATAATGCTGGCTCTCAATAACTTGCGGATACCAATGCTCCTTCGCCTCCGCTAACTGTAGTGCCTCATCGCAAAAATTAATTATTTATCGCTAGGCTTGCTCCAGATACTTCTGAGTCATTTGTGGCAGCTTACATTGGTTTTAATTCAAAAATTATAGTTTTCTAGGCCTCACGAAATCTCCTCTTTTAAAATTACAGTACCAATTGAGTATTTCTCAGCTATGGTTGACCCTTACTTTTGGCCAGAGGGCCTAGTTACAAGAGTTTGCGCCCAATAAGCGCTCCCGTCCTTTGCCTGTCCACCTTCCTAATTTATGTTTTGCTTCAAAAAACTAATAACGTCTAGTCTTTGCATTTATTATCAAAATGTATGAGGACTTCTTACCAAGCTCTCGAAATTATTCTGTGATAGCCAAACCTTTTCGGCTGACATATTAGCTTTCTCTGAAACTTGGCTTAACTCCTCTGTTTTGGATAATGAAATTCTTCATCATGTTGGTCGTCGTAGCGGGGAGTACTCATTGCTGTCAACTTGAATCTGTGTTCATGTGTTGTGCCGATTGATCTTCCCTTAGGTGTTGAGTTTATTTGCGTCGAAATTAAATGTTCTAACTTTAGCTTATATATGTCTTGTTTATATATTCCTCAAGCTTCTGATATCATGATCTACACCATGCTGATGCTTTGCGAACTATTTTTAGTACTCTTAAGCTGCGAACACGGTGCACGCTGAGACGAAGACGAAGCTGAAGACGAAAAACAGTGCAGTACAAATCGTATGAATTCACTCGTTTGTACGCATAGCTAAATGTTATTCTGTTATATTCCACAAATTTGTTTTCATCCTGGCGCAGCTCATCATACAAATGATGAAATTCACCAAATGCTTTTCTTTCCAAATTTATAGGGTGTACATTTTTATTTACTTTCATACGTTTTAATTTAAAATATAAGCTTTGCTCAATCAGAAGGTGATCATCTGATGAGGTATCCATTGCGACTAACATAACAAAAGCGCAACTGCTGTTCACCCGGTGGCGTGAACATACCGCCCCCCTTGCAACATGTTGCAATTGCCACCATGGACATATGTAGGATGGGGTCGTCGTCCTGGCTTGGAGCAGAGAGGAGAGAGAAATCTCGGGTGCGCCTTCTGGAGAAGCGGAGCGGTCGGAAGAGGATCGGGAACGGGATGGCGATGATGGAGCAGCACGTCCGGAGGAGGGGGACTGGCTGCGACGCTGGGCTTCAGAGCGTTGTCTAGGCGGTTGGTCGGCCATATGGAGCAGAGTATGGTGCTTTTGCCCACATCGTCGGCAACCGTGGCGAGTCCGGCACGCATCGGAGGAATGTTCGTGTGCCAGGCAATGCCATTGGGGCAATACTTATTGATAAGCACCGCCCGGAGCCGCTTTTTCCCTCATAGATTCAAGAAGCGCTGACACTGCCGGAGTGCATGAACCCCCCGGCAGACCCGGCATCGGTACTCGTTCGTCCCGTGAGGAACCGAACGTTTGCTGCGGTGGTGCGGCAGACGCTTAGGGGTCATGTTGCTATGGAGGTGCGAGTTGAATGAGCTGTAACGAAAGAGATTACATATGGGAGAGTGGATTAGTCGATGCACGGGAACGGACAACATGCACGCAGACGAGGACATTCGGACGGAGTATAGAGGGATTGGACATCACGATAGGTTTTTAGGCTCAGGACTCCTGTTGTTTTGCAACAAGATGATCTTCGCTATGGGTCTTCGGATAGTCCCACGCGCTGTTGTGACATCAACCACCCGGACGAGGCCGTCTGCCCCGGGCAGAGTGCGCTCAATTCGCCCTAAGCGCCACTCGTTGGAGGGAAGATTATCTTCGAGCACGATCACGAGGTCGCCGGTCTGGAGACTGCGAGCCGGTGATTTCCACTTATTCCGTTTGTGGAGCTCCTTAAGGCATTCAGTCTTCCACCGGCGGCAGAAAGCCTGCTGGATTGCCTTCAGTCGCTGCCATCGGTTGATTAGCGACATAGGCTCGACTAGAATCTCCGGGTATGCAATGGATAAGAGCGGTCCTCCAATCAGGAAGTGTCCCAGGCTTAGTGCCAGCAGATCCAGGCTGCGAGAAATCGTTCAGTGGTGAGGTCGGAGTTTGCTTCGAGATGGATCGCCTTCGTGCTGAAACACACAATGACGGAGACATAACCCTTAGTAATGAGGCACGCACGCCCGGTGTAATTCTTGATCTCGAAACGCCCTGCGAAGTCAATGCCCGTGTGGGTGAAGGGCCTGGAGTACGTGATGCGCTCTCGAGGGAGATCACCCATCATCTGAGTCTGCAGTCCTCGACGATGCACGATGCAGACTTTACACCGCTTGACGTGGGACTTCACCAGGTTCTTGATTCGTGGGATCCAGAACTTGGTGCGCAGATACCGCACCATCAGTTGATTGCCGCCATGCAACGTGAAGCGGTGGGCGAATTCGACAAGCAGGCGCGTGAAGTGCGTATTGTAGGGGAGAAGAATCGGGTGACGTTCGTCGTACCGGAGGGACTCAGCGGCCCGGAGTCGTCCGCAGGCGCGGAGTATCCCATGCTGGTCGAGGAAAGGGTTTAAATTGAGTATCGTGCTGGATGTTGGAAGGGGTCGATCTTCACACAGGGCCCGTATCTCCGCGACGTATTCTCGATGCTGGGAGATCCGAATCAAGGCGCGCTCGGCGGAGAGCAACTCGTCATTGGTGAGGTGGACCGTGGAAGGCGACGAAATCCTTTTGGTGGCGACGCGTAGGATGTACGCGGTGACTCGTAATGCCCTAACATAGTCCGAGAAACGTTCGCTAACGTCATCGAGTAGGGTGGTCGCGGCGGTGTGGCACTGGACTCGTTGCTCCAGCTGGGTGTCTGGAAGTTCATTATGGAGAGTTGGCCAGTACTCGGGGTCCCGCTGAAGCCAGTCCGGTCCATGGCACCAAAGGCTACTGGCCGATAGCTGGATACCCGATTGGCCACGAAAGTGGACCAACTACATGGGGGTTTGTTGAGCCAGGCCAACACAATGGTGGAGTCGGTCCAAAACTGGGAGGTAGCAGGTGGGATCGGGAGTTCAGCAACGATCGACGCCCAGAGATCGGGTAGCAAAACCGCTCCGCACAACTCCAGCCGAGGCAGCGAGACTGTTTTGACTGGAGCCGTTAATAAATGGACGCTTACTTGATCGCGAAACCGAACCCACACATACAGGGCTGCTCCATACGCTTTCTGGGATGCGTCACAGAAGCCATGAAGCTCCCACGAGAGCGTATCGCTGGTGTTTAGCCAAGTGGGGATGCGGAGTTGACTGAGGCCTGGGTAATCCTGCAGGAATTCGTGCCATTGCTGCAGCAGGAGAGGTGGCAGGGCTACATCCCAGCACAGTTGGGTTAGCCAGATTTGCTGCATAAATATTTTTGCTCGGATAACAAATGGGGCTAGCCAGCCAGCGGGGTCGAAAAGTTGGGCTATATGGGACAGAACCTGCCTCTTGGAGATCGACTCCTGCAATGGTGGGTCCGCTACGGTGAAGAAAAAAACGTCCTCGGCGGCTTGCCAGCGGATTCCCAAGGTTTTTGGAGTGCTCGCGTCTTCCAGCTCGAGAAAGTCCTCTCGCAGCAGGTGCTCTCTCGGGATAGCTTGAAGTACTTCCTTCTTATTGGAAGTCCACTTCCGAAGCGGGAGGCCCGCAGATTGGAGTGCAGCTTAAAGCTCTCGTATGGCGAGACGGGCGTCGTCTTCAGTGTGAGCGCCGGCAAGGACATCATCAACATACATGTAGTTCCGAAGGATTTCGCTCGCCAGAGGGTACATCGCTTGCACGTCTTGGGCTAGTTGTAAAAGAACTCGGATCGCCAAGAATGGCGCGCAGTTAACCCCAAACGTGACGGTTTGTAGCTCATAGTCTTGAATATTGCCGCAACGATCTCGGTAGAGGATCCGCTGAAAGGGGGTATGCCTGGGCTCGACTCGGATTTGTCGAAAAATCTGTTATGTAAGCGTTGAAAACGAATTGAAAGAAACGCCATTTCAGTACCTGAAGCGTGAGATCGGCCTGAAGCGTAGGCCGGTGTGCAAGACATCATTAAGGCTGACGCCTCGTGTGGAGGGGCTTGACGCGTTAAATACCACGCGTACATTGGTGGTGATGCTATCGGGATTAAACACAGCGTAAGGGGGGAGATAGAAGTTTTTCCCATCTTGAAGCGGCGTCACCCGACTCATATGGCCCAATTCCTCGTATTCTTGAATGATGGCATCGTACTGTGTTTTTAGGACGGGATCCTTGAGAAGGCGTGCTTCATTCCGCAGGAATTGAATGACCCAAATCGACGCTATTCGGATATTTGAACGGAAGGGACACAATATATCGGCCGTCCTTCCCTTTTCGGGTGGTCTCCTGAAAATTCCGCTCGCAGAATACATCATCCTCCTTTTCCGGCTTTGCAGGAAGGTCTTCCACCTCCCAAAACTTGGTGAGAAGTATATCAAGTTTTGCTTCTGGATTGACTCGCGTCCGTGCAGCGAAACCTAATCGAGTTACCGGAGTGTCAGGCATGATGGCTCCACACAGAACCTAACCAAAGATGGTTTCCAGTCCGACGAAATCACCCATATCCTTTTTGATCCGCTCTCCGAGGATGTGTGAAAACAGGTCTACACCGATAATCATGTCAATAGGCGCGGTCTTGTTGTAATACGGGTCAGCCAGGGGGCGATTGAGGGACTGCGTTGGAACCGTGTTAAGAAATGGAGCCGTCGGAATGGCCCCCGATAATTTGGATACGACCAGGGCGGAGACCTCAATCTTGTTCAGCCTGTCACACGGAGGAGACAGCATCAGCAGACACACCTTGTCGGCGCATCCTCCATCACTCTGGCCCATGCCAGTAACTGCGGCGTCTACTGGATAAAAGGGGGGCTGAACCATGTTGAAGACACGTTCGGATAGGAAGGTTGAATCGGCTCCCGAGTCGATCAACGCCCGAATATGGTGTTCCACCCCGCGATGGTGTTGAGTGACAATCGCCGTGCCTAAAAGCGCTCTGCCTGGAGTAGATGCAAAATAGCTTTGAGCATTTGTGAGCTGATTGCTAGTGGACGGACGGTCTGTGGCACCGAATGGTGTGGTTTGCGCGGCGCACGGCGACACGTCACTAGGATGCAACAGGGTGTGATGACGTTCCTTGCAGGTATGGCAATTATGCGCACTGGAGCAGCCCTTCACTTGATGACCGCGGGCAAAACAATTTAAACAGAGTCCCTGCTGTCTGATGGTTTCCACACGCCTCTGAACAGGCATGTCAAGAAAACTAGGGCAGAGCCGTATTGGGTGATTTTCCCGATGGCAAAGCTTGCAAGACGCTGGTTTGAGCTGAGCTTTCGCGGGAAACGCTTGAACCTTCATCGTCGCAGGGGACTTGCGGGTGCCACTGGGGATGGCTTGAACACTCGGAACCGACTAATGTTCTTCGGTGGCATCCAGGACACGATACCGATCGGTGAGAAATTGGTTCAAATCGTACCAAGTGGAGACGACAGTCTTATTTGGCACTGATTGTTCCCACAGGAGGATTGTGGCCTTCGGCAATTTGCTAGTGCATATGGCGATAAGCAAGACATCCCAATTCTCAGTGCTAACACCCGAACGCTCAAGAGCGGTAAGACCCCCTTGGAACGCGGTCTGCAGTTCTCGCAATGCTTTGCCCGATTCTAGCGCCACCGCGGGAATCTGAAGGAGCTGTCTGGCTTGAGTCATGACAAGCAGACGGCTATTTTCGTACCGTGCGGTGAGGTTCTCCCACGCAGCCTGGAAACCTTCATTTGTCAGGGGGGACTTCGCCACGATGGTTCTCGCTTCCCCACGAGTCTTGGCGTTCAAGTGATAGAGCTTCTCCACTTGAGACAAATACGGGTTGGCGATATAAATGGCAGCGAACAAATCGCGGAATGTGGGCCATGCTAGGCTGTCGCCATCAAATGTCTCCACCTCACACGGAGGAACTCTATGACCTGGAGGTCCCGACGGAGCGGTGGGCTGACGCCTAAGACTCGCCATCTCTGCCGAGAGCTGCTCGATGCGCTCTCCGAACAACGTCCCGCATCGCACATACGCCGCGTAAGCGGATTCGTGCTTCGCTTTGATGTGGCTTATGTTGGCTAGGCTGTCCTCGTCTGGTTGGGTCGACAAGGCCTTGTGACACCGGGAGTATTCCATCTCGACAGTTGACCAAAGGGATTTGAGCTGCTCCAAGTGCATTTTAATGGAAAATAAGGGCACTTCAGAAGTTAGAGCTTCACTCTCACGAGCTTCGAACAGAGTCAATGCGTCGCACGCCAGAACGAAATCGGAGAGGGACATTCTGGATTGTCTCTACGCTGTTGGGATACGGATCGGGTGACGGGAACGTCAGAACAGTGCGTCACAATAACGCGCGGAATCTGAGCCTTTATTGAAAGCTTGGAACGCCCTTTGTGTTCGCTGGCGTCTTTAGCCGAGACTATGCGCCCTTTAGGTAGGCTGGACGAAGACGGACGGGACCTTGGGGCTTCGCTGAGGCTGCGAACAGACGTGGACTTGCGGGGGATGTCCGTACGCTTCGCGATCACCGGAGTCCTCGGAGGCCGAACGTTCTCCGGAGTTGCAGAGGGAGACGAAAGACTGTTAGACTTCGGCGTAGTCTTGGACGGCTCCGTGGACATACTCAGGGGACGACCTTACCGACGAAGACCGCGGTTGGGCGCTTTTTGATTTCGGAAAGATAACGAAAAAAGGAAAGAGAAGTGGACTGTATGAGGGCGCAAGAATTTTCTCAATGTGCCCGCACGATTGCGGGAGAATTCTCTCACGCGTGGCTCGGAAACGGAGCCCTTTTTAAAGGGGATATATGCGGAAACAATATGCGAACGCACGAATGCAGATCGAAAATTACACGTAGTTCAAGCGGAGTGATTACAACATAAGTTTAGCTGGATTCGTAAGTAACGATGGGAGTACGTATAAGACAAAAACGCGGATGAAGTATATAAAGAAAGATGGGCCAAGAAAAATATACGTTTTTATATAAATCTGGATCTGGATATATATATATGTGCTCAAAATACTGGCCGGAAAAATTATATATATTATTTATAAATATGGGCGGATATATAAATATGGTCCCGATAGTGCTGGAAAAAATATATGTTTTTATTTATAAATATGGACGGATATATATTTGGGCGCAAAAATACTGGCCGGAAAAATAATATATATAATTTGTAAATATGGGCGGATATATAAATATGGGCCCAATAGTGCTGGAAAAAATGTGTATGTATTTATTTATAAATATGGACGGATATATATTTGGGCGCAAGAAATACTGGCCGGAACAATAATATATATAATTTATAAATATGGGCGGATATATAAATATGGGCCCGATAGTGCTGGAAAAAATATGTGTGTATTTATTTATAAATATGGACGGATATATATTTGGGCGCAAAAAATACTGGCCGGAAAAATAATATATATAATTTATAAATATGGACGGATATATATGGGTATCGATAATGCTGGAAAAAAAATATATATATGTATTGATATATATATATGGGCGGATGTATGTGCACAAAATACTGGCCGAAAAAAAAATTATATATATAATTTATAAATATGGATGGATATATAAATATGGGCACGATAGTGCTGGGAAAAATAAATATGTGTTTATTTATCTATATATGGGCGGATGTATATGTGCACAAAATGCTGGAAAACAAATATATATATATTGGTATATATATATGGGCAGATATAGATGTGCACAAAATACTGGCCGAAACAAATTATATTTATAATTTATAAATATGGATGGATATATAAATAGGCGAAAAAACGGGAATCGGAAATAATGTGGTTTGAATTTGGCGCGCTTGAGCCGCCTATCGATATCACGACTCGACTCACGTGTCACCACTACTCCGAAAACAGCTGTCGGTCGCTGTTTATAAATTTGGTTTTTGTTTTTGTCGTATTAATTGTTTTTAATTATTATTTATTTTTTTTTTTTTGTGGTTGTGCGAAGAGGAAAAGAAATATAAAAAAGAACAAAACGAACGCTTTTACACACCGCGAGTGTTGTGCGCGAAAGAAAAAACAAACTAAACGATCAGTGCATATGGACGGATGCTTTGATGTATGTATGTACGTACATGCGTAAGTACACAGGTGGGCGTCGTTCACAAAAAAAGCGTAAGTAATTTGTGATTTCGTTGGGTTCCTTTCCCCTCTTTTTTTTGTTAAATCAATGTGCGTCACCGAAATGGATTATGTGTTGTGGATATGTTTATATGTGCGGCATCAATATATGACGATGTATGTATGTAAGCAAGTGCACCGGTTTGCGGAGACGCGCGTGAGAAAATTAATTTGCAATTAAACCAATTCAAACCCACATGAAATCGCGGTGCATACGTTAATTGCTATTTCAAATTTGTTTTGTTTTGTGGTAAATATGAGAAGGAACTATATGTACATGGATATATACATATGCGCGTACATCAACAGATGACGATGTATGTATGTAAACAAGTGCACCGGTTTGCCGAGACGCGCGTTAGAAAAATAATTTGCAATTAAACCAATTCAACCACACATGAAATCGCGGTGCATACGTTAATTGCTATTTTAAATTTGTTTTGTCTTGTGCTAAATATGCAAGGGAATTTTATGTACATGGATATATACATATGCGCGTACATCAACAGATGACGATGTATTTATGTAGGTAGATACGCCGGTGGGCGAATACGCGCGTGAGGAAATTAATTGGGCAATGGGGATAATCCGAACAAATAAGAAATAGCGATGAACACTTTGATTAATATTTCTCTTTTTTTTTTTATAACACTTTAATAATTTCTTTGTCTTTTTAACCTTTACGCGGACTTGGCGAACAGCTGGGGAAAACACATGTACATGTAAGTGCAACGAGTTTTACATATGTATGTACGTATGTAAAAAATGGACAAGTGCGACAAGGGAAAAAACATAGATAAACCCTGTACTCGTGGAATGGAAAATGAAAATTTCAAATTTCAGGGGTTGGCGGGTGCCAATTTCTTCTGGGTCTGGTGAGTTTGGGGGAAATTAAAAACGCACGATAACTTCGTTTAAATTAATATGGATTTATTCACTGTAGGAATACCGGTACACACACGTAGATGGTTCGGTTTAAAAAAAACTTTAATCGCAAAAGAAATTGAAGACAGAAGAACGGGTGTTCGGGTGAAAATCTCGTACGGTAGTGAAATGGCGGCGCCCATCAGAAAATCAAGTCACCCCTCCTGGTGTGACCGTAGACGCCGAGGATCAAAAACCCTCCTCACTCCTCACTGCTCTTCGCCGCTCACTGCTGTTCACCCGGTGGCGTGAACACTTCTTAACAGCCTTATTTTCTCATTTGATTGGTCATTTCTATTTGAGTGCTGTGATATAGATTGTGCAGTGAATTTTTTCTACTCTGCTCTTAATTCTCTAATTGATAAATGCGTTCCTTATGTGAATGTCTCTTCCGTCTCCAGTGTGTCAGTCTAGTTCACACGTAGGCTCTCTAATCTCCGTAACATTAAATCGAGATATATTAAAAGATTTAAAAAAACTGGTTTGCGACTTGACTATGCAAATTATTGTGTAGCCGAATCTCAATTTTGTCTTTTAAATAATCAATGCTACAATAATTATATCGTTAGCTGTAGGGTTGAATTCTATATGAACCTCAAAAGATTTTACAACTTTGTTAATTCCAAAAGACGCTCTAATTTACTACCTTCCACCTTCAGACTTAATGACCAGACTGCTAATAATGATTCAGATATTGCAGATCTGTTTGCTAAATTCTTTCAGTCGACTTATTCTACCACTGTTTCGGATCCCACACCCTATGCCTTCTCAATCCCACATTTAAATTGTATGTTTTTTCCTAATATTACTGAAGACTGTATTATCTCTAGCTTGTCATCTATGACGTCTTCATTCGTACCCGGGCCTGATAATATACCTAGTTGCATCCTTAAAATGTGTTCGATTTCCCTATCTAAGCCTTTATCTCGGGTTTTCTTTATATCGAGTGAGACTTGTAGCTTTCCTGATATTTCGAAGGAGTCTTTTACTATTCCGCTTTTTAAAACGGGTAGCAAATAGGATATTTCTAACTACCGCGGCATTGCCAAACTTTCGGCAATACCTAAGCTGTTTGAGAAAATTATTACGTCTTCCCTTCAACACCAATCCAGATCCACTATTTCTCCTTGTCAGCATGGCTTCATGAAAGGTCGTTCGTCGCTTACCAACCTTTTAGAATTGACTACCCTTGTACACCATGGCTTCCGTAAAAAGTGTCAAACTGATGTTATTTATACTGACTTTAGTAAGGCTTTCGATGCGGTTGATCATTCTATGCTTCTCACAAAACTTAACATCATGGGTTTTTCCATTGGCAGAACCCAAAAGGTGTCTTTTCGTTTCTCGATATTTAAAACTGTTCGAGTTACCAAAGGTGTCCCCAAGGCAGTCATCTGGGCCCACTGTTATTTACCTTGTTTATAAATGATATGCCTTTGGCGTTGGCTCATTCACGCGTGCACATGTTTGCGGATGACGTCAAGATTTGTTATTCATATGATGATCCTTCTTTTCAAAAGTACTTGCAATCAGATCTCGATGCGTTCTGTGAATGGTGCCACGTTAATAAATTACACCTTAATGGCTCTTAGTGCTCTTTTATGTCTTTCAGTCGTTGTCGTCGTTCCTAGCTCATTACTCTATTAAGTCTGTTCTGTTAGATTGTGAACCATCATTCAAAGACTTAGGGGTTATATTTGACCCAAAACATTCATTTAATGTTCATATATCTTCAATTGTCAATAGAGCATGCAGTCTTCTTGGCTTCATTAAACGGTCAAAAAATTTGATAATCCATATGTGACAAAGGTTTTACACACTTCGTTAGTTCGCCCTAGAATATTGCTCGCCAGTGTGGCACCCTCAATATGATGTTCACCAGCGTAGTATCGAATCGGTACAGAAACAATACCTTAAATTCGCGTTACGCGGTCTTAATTTGGACCCGAGCCTTTGCTAACCGTCTTATTCTGACAGACTTCTTCTTATTAATATTCCTTCACTTTACATTTGCTCGTACTTGGCATTCTCTTTCTCCATAAACTAGTCACCGGCGAAGTCATTTCTACAAATATACTAGTATGACAGGATGTAACCGAAAGTTTAACTTTATATATATTTATTAATTTAGTTTGATTGTGTGATTTTATAACTAGTCTCATTAAAACACAGCGTTGATTAACAGTTAGGTACACAATGGGTAATATTAGGTTTAATTACACGACCGCCTTGTTCAACCGTTTCTCTCAGACTGCCACGCTTGCTACCTCTCCTGACTCTCACAGCTCTGATATTCGTTGGCTCTCTGAGAAATATGCCAGAGTGGAATGAGAGAGAGAGAGAGATCCTGCTACACAAGATACGCTATATTTTTGTGTTCCCTCAAAGCGGACCAGAAACTTTTTTCCTATTCACCTTTGCAGATGTCTGACTAACTACTCTCTTCACGAACCTTTTCGTGTTCTTTGCCAATCTTTTAACAATCTTTCTCACCTTATTTCTCCTCATCTATCTGTCACTTCTCATCGCGCTATACTTTCTAATTAACTACAGCGAAACCACTGAAAATATTCTGGACTTGGATTGGATGCAACTCATCCCTAACCACATTGGCTGTGAATCGGGGCATAGCTGGCACCTTGTTGCAAATAAAACACCTCCACCGGGTCAGGCATGTTTAGTTGTGCATAAAGCTAAGCTAACTTCTTGAATTAATTTTTATCTGTATTTTAGTTTAAGCTTTTTCGTCGACTGCTGATTTAGTTGACGTAAATAAATAAATAAATAAAGTGTATCACGATAAATATTTTGCTATTTTGTTTAAAAAGTTAATTAAATGGATTTAAAAATATAATTAATCATTTTGTATTTTATTTGCGTGGATTAACAGTTTTCGCACCGAATAAATTTCTGATAGAACCATCGATTATTTCGATAGTTTCTTCGCTGCAAAATTCATCGAGGGGGGAGACTATCGATGGATTACCAGCTCTATCTGACAACTTTTCGACGACGACTGCTGGACTGATTCCAACTTTCTGGCGACTCCCTCAATAGCAAGGGCTACAAAAAAGACCAGCAACCCAGCACACATCTTACATATCTATGTATTTTGAACCAAAGAAAAGGCTAACTGCAATATACGAAGTATAATAAGAGAGAGAATGGGAAAATGTATAGTAAAAGAAAAGAGAAAAGAATAAAATAGCCACAACACTACACAAACAAAAAACTTTAAAGCGATAGTGGGAGCGAAGGACCAAAAATCGAAAACCAACCAGCGCAAAACCAAAACAATTTGTGGATTGTTGTTGTTTGATTCGATTTAATACTACAAAATACAAGAAAATAAAAATTCGAAAGCGGAAAAACTGACTCTACGATTTTTATACATTTGCAGAGAGTATTATAAAATTGGTCAGATGTTTGTAGCGCACAGAAGGATACGTTTCCGACCACATAAGGTACATATGTTCTTGATCAGCATGAAAAGCTGAGTTGACATAGCCATGTCCGTCTGTCCGTCCGTTTGTGAGTACCCGTTTTACTCAACCATCTTAAGAGCTATTGGGATGAAATTTTTTTGGGGTCTTTTTATTTTACCAAGATGATTGTGAAAACTCAGATCCCAAAATTTGAATCTGATAAATAGAACACAAGTTACAGTCAATCTAAATCGGTTCAAGCGCTGCCGGTAGCGCTGCTTGCTGCCTACTACGTCATCATCAAATAAAACAGACCACATGCATACACACACACAGACGCAGCGCTACACGAACTGTATGTGTATGCGTGTTGTGCTTTGTTTAGGGAATGATGGAAGAAGAAGAAAAAATTGTAGTAAAAAGAGTAATAATTTGAATGTTTTGTTTGTGTGTTGATGAATTGAGTTGCAAGGAAAAAAATTTCATAATGTAAAAAATATATTGCCAAGGTCTGCAAGGGTATATAAGCTTCGGCATTGCCGAAGTTAGCTTCTTTGACATTTTTATATATATCAACATAGTTACTTTTTAGCTCAACAGTCATTGTACGCGTAAGAACGTAAAAAAATTAAGCAAAAAACTACCATTTAATTGCCTAAGGCAATAAAAAAATTTGTTTTTTAGCGATAACATGGAATTTATTACGATTGGTATAAGGTAAAAGACTTTTTATGATCACATCCCGAATATAGAAATATTTTGTTTTTTGTAAATATCTTTTGAAATTACGCGGCTTAGGAAAAAGAAAAAAACCATTTTTAAATTTTTACCTAATAAATAGCCAGCCTAAAAAATTCAAAATAAAAGCAGCGAGTACGAAAAAAAAAGTGTTTCTTGAAAAATGTTCATATGAGTTCGACATCTAAAGCTAACATAGCATTGCACGTTTTTGTAGATGCTAGTAAACAAGCCTTTGCTGCCGTTGGTTATTGGAAAACAATACTTGACGGACTTATCGAAACAATTTTCGATTTCGATTTTTTAGATGCGCGCCAATACAGACGTTGTCGATTTCCCGATTAGAGCTCCAGGCAGCTGATTTAGGTACCCGACAAAGACTCTCATACTGGAAACTGAAAACTCATACTGTTAACGTGCAGAAATATGTATAATGGCCACATTCAAAGACTGTCATAGCCTGGATTCAATCAGATCATCGGAAATATAAACCATTTGTGGCTCACTGTATAAACGAAATTCTAAATATTTGAGATTGAAGCCAACAATGAGATGGATATTGAGATTTCATCAAGGGATATTATACGTCAATGTGATAATAATGTAACAGCACTTTCTTCGCGGATATTGCATGTTCATTATACATTAGTAAAAATCATGCAAAAGAAATTCTATCATAAGAAACTAGCTAAATTAACAAGCAAACTTATGCTTGTCTATGGACAGTAGCATCTTCTCTTTAACTCCTACGATGAACGAAAACGGAATCTTAGTGGTCAAGGGTAGGCTTGACTATGCAACATCATTGTCGAAAAGTGCTTGTCAACCTATCATATTACCCAAAAAATACAAATTAACTGATTTAATAGTAACATCGTATCATGAGAGATTCCACCATCAAAACGATGAACTCATCAGTGACATTCTATAAAAAGGACAAAAACGGTTTGCCAGATTAGTAAAAATAAAAAAGAAATCAGCCGCAGGCGACTATGATGGCTCTGTTAGTTACCGACCGATCGTGTCTCTCCTTATCAAAGACCGTTTAGGACTTGACTATTTTGGGCCAGTTACTGTAACAATCGGCCGCCGACATGAAAATAGATGGGTAGATCTTTTTACGTGCATCACCATAAGAACTATACACTTGGAATTGGCCACAGATTTGTCTACAGACGCATGTATTTTACGTATTCGAAACTTCTTTTACCAATCAGAATACACATTTTGTTGGAGCTGATTGTCTAATAAGGGAAGTCAAAGACCTTTTTGAGTGGAAGCACATCGCCGAAGAGATGGCAAATAGAGCCATAGAATGGAAGTTGAATTGTCCAAAAAATTGCGATAGTCAAAAAATTACAGCTGGTAATCGGCTTTGTTCTAAGTTATGGAGGCAGAAGTGGGCGTGGCAAAATATTAAAATATACAAATTCTGCGCGGATACTAAACAAATGTTCATATTGAATTTGGCGACTTAAGCTTTGTTAGTTTTTGAGAAATTTAGTTTTATTTAATTTACGAGGGCGAACTGAATGAGTAGGAGAGAGGGCCCAGTTGTGACCTTGGTTTTGAAAAACCTCGAAATTTTTTCTTCAGTTCCGGAAAATGAAAAATTAAAAACTTTAATATTTAAATATTAACCAAGCGCAACTTTTTTCAAAGAAAGTATGTTTATTTGAGTTACTTAAAAAATTTTGGAACATATTTAATCTGGATAACTTTTTTTAGACCGAAAAAAAAGTGGCTTAGTCTCACCTTAAGAAATTTACTGAAAATAAGAAAATATGAAAGGAATGTCACACCAATTGTTGTAATTTAATGGTTTATTTATTATGAAGGCCTTCAATGGCAAAAACAATGAAAAAAAAAGAAAATGGATTCCAATGGCCATAAATGGCAACGATTTTTATTTCTCGTCGTCCTTGTCACTTTCGCAGTGTTTGCAAGTGAAATAATTTGCTTGCATGTTGGCGCATTTCAAGTGAACTGGACGCTTGCATACATTGCAATTGATAGAGTTGGCAGCGGTTAATTTCTTCGGTAACAGCTTTAGGCAAACGATGCAGAAATCTGTTTTCATCAGATGATGGTGATGTTATTTTGACGCGCTTGGCCGGTCGTTGTTGTTGTTAATCAGTGTTTTTACCAAAAACATTCCCGATCGAGCTTCCAGAATATTCTCGGACAAACTGGTCTCAATATGTAAATTTTCTTTCCTTGTTTTTAAACAGCAAAAATGTTGGAATTTAACAATTTTACATAGTCCAAGTGCAAAAAAAAAAAAAAAATGGGACATAACTCGGCACCCCAGCTGAGTCATAACCGGGCCTTTTCATAGTTTATATGTCATTTCAACCGCCGCCGCGTGCAGACGTGTTTTTAATGCACTCCGCAAAATTTAGTGTAAAAAAAAAAAAAAAAGACCGCGTTTGCAAAAATTGTGTAGGGCTCTCAGTCACCGCAGAGACGCCTATTTACAATCATATTGCTATTAGTTCTAATAGCAATAAATACTAAGTTGCAACAGGAAAGCCTGGAAAAGCCATGTCCACCAATTCGGGCCCAAGCTCTCTCGATCCCCACCAGCAACAGCTACAAGAACTACTTGTACAACAACAACGTGAGCGTCGTCTCTCGGTCCAACGCAACAACGCGTACTTTTCGGTGGTGTCGCCGACCCCACTAAATGCTACCGTAAGCAATAACACCGAAAGTGCAAGCCACTCAGCAATCAACAGCAATTTACCGTGGAGAGAGCAGTGTGCTTCTCCATCAATATCGATAACTGGGTCACCGATTGCACCGACCAGCACCGTCAGCTCGTTGACAGCAACTACTGCAACGTCTACCGAAGTATTGACCTGCCTCAAGCCGTCAACGACAAGTCGCCCAGAGTCAGCCACGCCCAACCCAACGCCTTCTGTCCAAACTGGAATGGATAGATATATCAAAATAACTAAGCGGAAGCTAAGCCCGCAAAAAAAAAAAAAAGTGGCAATACGCCAAAAATAACCAAACCTAATGAACGAGTAGCACTTCTTAGCGGGAATCGTTTTAAAATTCTTGCCGATCATCAAGACGATCAAGCCGGCGCTGTAGATAAAGTCAAATCGGCTAGACCACCCCCCTTATACATCCGTGGAGCCAACTGCAGCGTCCTGATTTCGAAGCTAGTAGAAACAGTAGGGGCAAATAACTTTGTTGTAACCCCTCTCAACAGGGGTAACATAAAAGAAATTAAATGTCAAACCCAAACTGAGGACAACTTCCGCATCATCGAAAAGTACCTCCGTAATGCTAACATCAACTTCTATACCTACCAACTAAAAAGCAGTAAAGGGCTCCAGGTTGTGTTAAAGGGGATCGAGCCATCGGTCCCACCCCAAGAAATAGCAGACGCATTGGCCGAAAAAGGGTTTGCGGTTAAGTCCGTTGTCAACATCATCAACAGGAATAAAGTCGCACAGCCGCTCTTTAAAATCGAGCTCCAACCAGATGCAAAGCGGACGAAGCCAAATGAAGTGCATCCAATCTACAACCTTCAGCTCCTATTGCACAGAAGAATCACCGTAGAGGAGCCCCATAAGAGATACCAACCACCTCAGTGTAAAAACTGCCAGGAATACAACCACACCGCTAACAATTGCAATCTTAGGTCAGTGTGTGTTGGCTGCGGCGAACATCATAAAGATGGCATTTGCCCCAAGGACAGAAACAACGTCGCACTAAGACTATGCAGTAACTGTGGAGGGAACCACACAGCCAACTACAGGGGATGTCCTGTCTTCAAGGATCTTAAATCGCACCTAAACGGGCGTAAACCCCCAGCTGGACCAAAAATCACCTTCAACGCCTCCAAAACTACACCGGAGGTATTCTTCGCCAAGGCTGTTAGATCATCTAACATGCCTGCTACAACCAATCCTAGTGTATCCTTCGCTAGTGTACTCCGAACTGGACAGACGGAGCCCGCGAAAGAGACCCCCGTCACTCCACCATCTACAGAATCCGCAACCTAGCGCACCAGAACTTGGCCAACAAACTCCAAGTGGTATAGAGGCCCTATTGATCTCACTTAATCAAAACATGACTGCTTTTATGTCGTTCATGCAAAACTGTATGCAGGAACTGATGCGGAATCAAAACCTGCTTATCCAGAAGCTTATCGAGAATAAATAATGGCTTCCCTAAGTCTATGTCTTTGGAATGCTAACGGCGTCTCCAAGCACAAAAATGAACTGCAACTATTCCTAGACTCAAGTGAAATCGACGTCATGCTGATATCTGAAACACATTTAACATCAAAAAATAATTTTCAAATACCAAAATATGCCTTCTACGCAACAAACCATCCAGACGGAAAAGCTCATGGCGGGACTGGTATCCTAATCAAAAACCGTATAAAACACTCGTTTCTCAACAGATTCGAAACACAGCACCTTCAAGCAACTGCTATAACCGTCCAAACCAGCTGCGGCAACACTACGTTGGCTGCCCTGTACTGCCCACCACGCTTCTCAATCTCTGAAAAGGAATTCACCGGTTTCTTTAACACACTCGGAGAACGCTTCATTGCAGCAGGGGACTATAACGCCAAACATACGCACTGGGGATCTCGCCTGGTAAATCCTAAAGGCAAGCAGTTGTACAACACAATAGTCAACCCCCTCAATAAGATGGATTGCGTCTCACCGGGTAGGCCTACTTATTGGCCCACAGATCCACAAAAAGTGCCTGACTTGATTGATTTCGCAGTAACCAAGAGGATTCCGCGTAATCGGATCACTGCGGAAACACTGCTAGATTTAACCTCCGATCACTCTCCAGTGCTATTCACACTGTTAACAAGACCTCAAGTACTTGATCGCCCATATATACTTACAAACAACAAAACAAATTGGCTTAAATTTAAAATGTACATGAGTGCCCACATTGACTGTTCGCCGAAACTGGATGCTGCAGAGGACATTGACATGTGCGTCTCTACACTTGAGTCGATGATGGGAGCTGCAGCAAGAGTATCTACTCCACATGCCTCTACTTACGCTAAACCTGCTGCCAGGCCTACGAACCGGCGGATAGAACAATTAGTAACGGAAAAACGACGTCTAAGAAGAGAATGGCAGGTTACTCGATCACCAGCAGCAAAACTTCGCCTAAGGCATGCCAGCCGCAACCTCTCCAAGGAGTTAAGACAAGAGGAAATCTGGGCTCAAAGGAAATACATAGAAAAGCTCAGTCCATCCAGCACTAAACATCCTCTGTGGAAAGCCCACCCAACTTTAAGCGCTCCTACAGAGACAGTTTCACCAATAAGGGGTACTACCGGTGGATGGGCCCGCAGTGACGAAGAGAGGGCATCCGTATTTGCCACACACCTTAAAATGGTTTTCCAGCCAAATCCAACATCAAACTCATTTGTACTTCCCCCTTCAAGCACATTAACGGATAGTGAGTACTCGGAACTCCAATCGGATGAGATCACTGCAGTTATTAAAAACCACATAAAGCCGAACAAAGCCCCTGGCCATGACCTAATCACACCAAAAATGATCCTAGAACTCCCTACCATCGCCATACAATACATCTGCAAAATGTTCAACGCTATAATAAGAATTGGCTACTTCCCAAGAGCATGGAAAAGGTCCATTATCATCATGATTCCTAAAGTGGGAAAGGACAAAACCCAACCATCATCCTATAGGCCAATTAGTTTGCTGCCATGTCTTTCGAAGCTTTTTGAAAAGGTCCTGCAGATTCGTCTAAACTCATTTCTGGCATCGGAGAACACAATCCCTTCACATCAGTTCGGCTTCCGCGAAAAACATGGGGCAATTGAACAAGTCAATCGTATAACATCCGAAATACGAACAGCATTCGAACTAAAAGAATACTGTACGGCTGTCTTTCTCGACGTTGCCCAGGCTTTCGACAGAGTTTGGCTGGAGGGTCTAATGTTCAAAATCCGGCAGAAACTCCCACAGTACACCCACAAACTCATGGAATCTTACCTTTACAATAGAAAATTCGCCGTAAGATGTAATGGCTCCGTCTCGGCTGACTTTGAAATCGAAGCTGGTGTACCGCAAGGCAGTGTACTCGGCCCATTGCTCTACCTGCTGTACACTGCAGACTTACCAACGAGTTTAGGACTTATAACATCCACTTTTGCTGATGACACGGCAATCCTTAGCAGATCCAAATGCCCAATACAAGCCTCTGCAAAATTAGAGGCACACCTCAAGTTGGTAGAGGAATGGCTAGCAACCTGGCGTATCCGGGTCAACGAGCAGAAATGCAGACATGTTACATTTACGCTTAACAGAAGAAACTGTCCAGCTCTAATGCTAAACAACGTACCAATTCCTCAAGCCGTGGATGTCACTTACCTTGGTATCCACCTAGACAGAAGACTAACTTGGCGCAAGCACATCGAGGCAAAAAAGTTACAGCTTAAACTGAAAGCGAGTAGCTTACATTGGATCATCAATGCTCGGTCCCCTCTACGTCTGGAGTATAAAGTCCTCCTATACAACTCCGTACTGAAACCCATCTGGACTTACGGCGCCGTACTATGGGGAAATGCAAGTACCAGCAATATCGACATTATACAAAGGGCGCAGTCGAAGATTTTAAGACCAATCACTGGGGCTCCGTGGTACATACGGAACGACAACATTCAAAATGATCTAAATATACCTAACGTAAAATATGAAATAGGTAGTCAACAACTAAAGTATTCTGCGAAACTGGATGTACACCCTAATGTTCTTGCCAATTCCCTTACGCGAACTAATAATAGAACTCGTCTTAAAAGAAATGACAGACCAACCCAATAATAAATGATTAGGGCCGCCTGCAATATCCCCTGGATATATCATAAGTACTAGATTAAGAAAAATATCTCAAACTTGTTGTTAGGCTCTAGTTTAAGAGTAGATTCAACAAATAAATTAAACGTTAAAAAAAAAAAAAAAAAAAAAAAAAAATATGTATATTTTTTATCGACACACTACATAATCACATACATCCTTATAGAATCACAAAATATACCTCAAATACAATTTTTTGTTGCATTACACTCACCTTTTTACTGTTAATTTCACAAAATTTTGGTAATTTGAGAAAAATCAAAATAACTTTTTTGCACGATTTTCAACACGATGTTTGGTACGCGTATATTTAATGCTGTTATACATTTTAAGAAAAAAAGTTTTATGTAAATTCTGGAGGCGTAAGAGGGCGTGGCAAAAATTCCACTTAACTCTGTACATTTACATACTACACGAGTATACATACCAAATTTAGTGGCTCTAACTCTTATAGTCTCCGAGATCTGAGTGTTCATACAAACGGACGGACGGATAGACGGACATGGCTAGATCGACTCGGCTGTTGGTCCTGATCAAGAATATATATTCCTGACTACAATATTTCTCATTTCCACTCATTTTTTTCCGCACTTGTCCAATTCCACTTGTATTTTTCCATCTACCATTCATATGTAAAACTCGTTTACACCCACATGTACATGTATTTTCCACAGCTGTTTGCCAAGTCCGGCTAAAAGTTTAAGACAAAAATTATTGAAGTGTTATAGTAAAAAAAAAAAAATTTAATTAAAGTGTTCACAGCGATTTCTTATGTGTTCGAATTATTTCAATTGTCCAATTAATTCCCTCACGCGCGTATCCGCAAACCGGTGTATCTACTTACATACATACATCGTCATATGTTGATGTACGCGCATATGTACATATCCATATACACATAATTAATTTCGGTGTCGCACATTTACCACAAAAAATAGTAATTAAAGTATTCACCGCGATTTATTGTGTGTTCGAATTGTTTCAATTGCCCATTTAATTTCGTCACGCGCGTATTCGCAAACCGGTGCGCTTCCTTACATACATACATACATACATCGTCATATAATGACGCACACACATACATATGTACATATCCACATACACCTAATCCATTTCGGTGTCGTACATTTATTTAACAAAAAAGGGAACCCAACAAGGGCATTGAATTTCCTATCATCCGATCGAGTTAGCGAAATAACAAATTACTTACGTTTTTGTGAACAACGCGCGTGCATACATACCTACATATACTTACCTGTGTAATTACGCACGTATGTACGTATATCAAGGCATTTGACCATATGCACTGATCGTTTGTTCTTTTCCTTTCGCGCACAACACTCGCGGTGTGTAAAAGCGTTCTTTTTTTTTTGTTTTTTTCCGCACAACCACAAAAAAATTATTATAACACAATTAATCAACAAAACCAAAAACCAAATATATAAACAGTCGTCGGCAGCTGTTTTCGTAGTAGTAGTGACACGTGAGTCGAGTCGTGATATCGATAGGTGGCTCGAGTGCGCCAAATTCAAATTACATTATTTCCGATTCTTTTATTTCGCCTAATTATATACATGTCCATATTTATAAATAAATACATATATTTTTTCCGGCCATTATCGTGCCCATATATATATATATTCGTCCATATTTATAATTTATATATGAAATTTTTCCGGCCAGTATTTAGCGCACATATATATATCCGCCCATATTTCTAAATAAATACATATATATTTTTTTCCAGCATTATCGTGCCCATATATATCCGTACATATTTATAAATTATATATATAATTTTTCCGGCCAGTATTTTGCGCACATATATATCCGCCCATATTTATAAATAAATACATATGTATATATATTTTTTTTCAGCATTATCGCGCCCATATATATATCTGTCCATATTTATAAATTATATATATAATTGTTTCCGGCCAGTATTTTGCACACTTATATATATCCGCCCATATTAAACAAAAAAACCTATATATTTTTTCCAGCATTATATATATTAGAGAGATGCATGAATGATAGAAAAAATGAATTCGAGTTAACAACATCTAAAATAAAATGAATGAATTGAATGACTTTGAAAATCGACTTCAATTGAATGAGTGTGTTGACGTAGAACTCAGTCGCACAACATTCAAACGAAACAAAACGAATTGAATGAGTTAGAAAGTGAGACAATGAGTTGCTATGATTCGAATGCATTCGAATTTCAATTCTAATTTTAGTATTTTGTATTTATTTATATTGTATATCTTTTAACTATATGTAATTACTATACGACCAAACTAGTGTGGTCGGTGGTTAAGTGGGGACCTACTCAAACTTTAATACTGTTGTTATCGGGTTCAAACCCCAGACAGTAATAGAGATGTGTTTTTTTTTCCAACTAGTGAAGTAATATTAAAAGGTAGATCCATCGTGTATATGATGGATTAGCAAATATTATGTTGTATAATATATTAGATAGCCTTGTGGCAACTAGGAATCTAATTTAGAAAAATTCCATTTTACAAGATTTGTCCCAAATTGTCCAATCCATAACTGCTCACTAAAGTTTTTTGGTGTATAGCATATTTTAATTTTAATAGCACTCATTTCGACATTATTTTCACTACATTTTAAAGCTTTAAAACGTTTCAATAAAAATGAGACAATTCGAATAATTCGAATGTTTCGAGTGCCTCAGTACAATTCGATGCTTTGACACTCAATTCATTACCTTTCATTAAACAGAGTTACGTATTTTTAGAGATTTGACAAGTACTAACTCACACTCATTCATTTCATTGTGTAGTTGTCACTCATTCATTTGAATTCAATTCGAATGGATTCATTTGACTTTGATTTTTCTCTCATTCATGCAGCTCTCTAATATATATATATCAGTCCATATTTATAAATACATACATATATTATTTTTTCCAGCCTTTATTGTGCTCATTTATATATATCCACTCCATCCAGATTTATTATTATTAAAAATTTGTATTCTTTGCCCTATATATCTTTATTTATATATTTCATCCGTGTTTTGTTTTATACGAACTCCCATCGTTATTTACAAATCCATCTACATTTGTTTTGTAATACACGTAGACAAAGCTGATCGAAAATTACGCGTAGACAAAGCGGTGTGAATTTTCGATCCGCATTCGTGCGTTCGTATATTGTTCCGCATATTTCCCCATTAGAAGGGCTCCTTTTCCGAGCCACGCGCGAGAGAATTATCCCGCAATCCTGCGGTGCACAGTGAGAAAATTCTTGCGTCATTATACAGTCCACCCTCCTTTTTTTTTCAAAACCAAAGGGCGCGCAAACTCAACTCAACTCAACGGAGCCGTCCAAGACTGCGCCAAAGTCTAACAGTCTTTCGTCTCCCTTTGCAACTCCGGAGAAGGTTCGGCCTCCGAAAACTCCGGTGACCGCGAACCGTACGGACATTCCGCACAAGTCCCCGTCTGCTCGCAGCCTCAGCGAATCCTTAAAGGTCCAGCCGTCTTCGTTTAGCCTACATAAAAGGCGCATATTCTCGGCTAAAGACTCGAGTGAACACAAAGGTCGTTCCAAGCTTTCAATCCAGGCTCAGATCCCGCACGTTATTGTGACGCACTGTTCTGACGTTCCCGTCACCCGATCTGTATCACAACAGCGTAGAGAACATTCCAGAATGTCCCTCTCCGATTTCGTTCTGGCGTGCGCCGCATTGACTCTGTTCGAAGCTCGTGAGAGTGAAGCTCTAACTTCTGAAGTGCCCTTATTTTCCATTAAAGTGCACTTAGAGCAGCTCAAATCCCTTTGGTCAACTGTCGAGATGGAATACTCTCGGTGTCTGACGGCCCAAACAGACGAGGACAGCCTAGCAAACATAAGCCACATCAAGGCGAAGCACGAATCCGCTTACGCGGCGTATGTGCGATGCGGGACGTTGTCACACACACATTTGTCACAAGTGGAGAAGCTCTATCACTTGAACGCCAAGATGCGAGGGCAAGCGAGAACCATCGTGGCGAAGTCCCCCTGATGAATGAGGGTTTCCAGGCCGGGTGGGAGAACCTCGCCGCACGGTAGGAAAATAGCCGTCTGCTTGTCATGACTCAAGCCAGAACACTAAATCAGAATCCCGCGGTGGCACAAGAGTCGGGCAAAGCCTTGCGAGAGCTGCAGACTGCGTTTCAAGGATGTCTTACCGCTCTTGAGCTTTCGGGTGTTAGTACTGAGAATTGGGATGTCTTACTTATCGCCATATGCACTAGCAAATTGCCGAAGGCCACAATCCTCCTGTGGGAACAATCAGTGCCAAACAGGACTGTCGCCTCCACTTGGTACGATTTGAACCAATTTCTCACCGATCGATATCGTGTACTGGATGCCACCGAAGAACATAAGTCGGGCCCAAGTGCCCAGGCCATCCCCATTGGTCCCCGCAAATCCTCTGCGACGATGAAGGTCCAAGCATTTCCCGCGAAAGCTCAGCTCACACCAGGGCCTTGCAAGCTTTGCCATCGGGAGAATCACCCAATATGGCCCAAGTTTCCTTGACATGCCTGTTCAGAGGCGTTTGGAAACCATTAGACAGCAGCGACTCTGTTTAAACTGTTTTGTTCGAGGTCATCAAGTGAAGGGCTGCTCCAGTGCCTTTAATTGCCATACCTGCAAGGAATGTCATCATACTCCGTTGCATCCTAGTGAAGTGTCCGTGTCCTCGCCGTCCGCTGCGCAAGTTCCACCATTCAGCACCATTGAGCGTCCGTCCACGAGCAACCAGCTCACAAATGCTCAAAGTTATTTTGCATCTACCGCAGGCAGAGAGCTTTTAGGCACTGCGATTGTCAGTCTGCACCATCGCGGGGTGGAGCACCATATTCGTGCGTTGATAGACTCGGGGGCCGATTCAACCTTTCTATCCGAGCGTGTCTTCAATATGGTCCAAGCCCGCTTTTATCCAGTAGACACCGCAGTTACTGGCATGGGCCAGAGTGATGGAAGATGCGTCGACAAAGTGTGTCTGCTGATGCTGTCTCCTCCATGTGACAGGCTGGACCAGATTGAGGTCTCCGACCTGGTCGTATCCAAATTGTCCATTCCTTAAGATGGTTCCGACGCAGTGCCCCGACCGCCCCCTGGATGACCCGTTCTACAACAAGCCCGCGCCTATTGATATGATTATCGGTGTAGACCGGTTTCCCTACATTCTCGGAGACCGAATCAAAAAGGATATTAGTGATTTTGTCAGACTAGAAACCATCTTTGGATGGGTTCTGTGTCGAGCTATCATACCTGACCCTCCGGACCCTTGAGGTACTCCTCACCAAGTTTTGGGAGGTGGAAGACCTTCCCGCAAAGCCGGAAAAGGAGGATGAGGTAATCTGCGAGTGGAATTTCCAGGAGACCACCCAAAGAGGGAAGGACTGCCGACATGTTGTATCCCGACCGTTCAAAGGTCCGAATAGCGTCGACTTGGGTCATTCAAGACCGATCGCGCTGGCTCAATTCCTCCTCAATTCCTAAAAACGCAGTACGATGCCATAATTCAAGAGTACGAGGAATTGGGCCATATGATTCGGGTGACGCCGCTTCAAGATGGGAAAAACTTCTATCTCCCCCCTTACGCGGTGTTTAAGCCCGATAGCACTACCACCAAGGTACGCGTGGTATTTAACGCGTCGAGCCCCTCCACCATAGGCGTCAGCCTTAACGATGTCTTGCACAGGTGTCTCACGCTCCAGGTACTGAAATGGCGGTTCTTTCAATTCGTTTTCAACGCTGACATAACGCAGATGTATCGACAAATCCGAGTCGAGCCCAGGCATACCCCCTTTCAGCGGATCCTCTACCGCGATCGTTGCGGCAGTATTCAGGACTATGAGCTGCAAACCGTCACGTTTGGGGTTAACTGCGCGCCATTCTTGGCGATCCGAGTCCTGCTACAATTGCCACAAGAAGTGCAAGCGATGTATCCTCAGGCGAACGAAATCCTTCGGAACTACATGTATGTTGATGATGTTCTTGCCGGCGCTCACACTGAAGACGACGCCCGTCTCGCCATACGAGAGGTTCAAGCTGCCCTTCAATCTGCGAGCCTCCCGGTTCGGAAGTGGACTTCCAGAAAAAAGGAAGTACTTCAAGCTATCCCGAGAGAACACCTGCTGCGAGAGGACTTTCTCGAGCTGGAAGACGCAAGCCCTGGAAAACCTTGGGAATCCGCTGTCAAGCCGCCGAGGACGTCTTCTTCTTAACCGTAGCAGACCCACCAGTGAAGGAGTCGATCTCCAAGAGGCAGGTTCTGTCCCATATCGCTAAACTCTTTGACCCCGCTGGCTGGCTAGCCCCATCCGAGCGAAGATATTCATGCAGCAAATCTGGTTAACCGAACTGGGCTTATGACGCTCTGCCGCCTCTCCTGCTGCAGCAATGGCACGAATTCCTGCAAGATTACCCAGGCCTCAGTCCACTCCGCATCCGCCGTCGTGGGAGCTTCATGGCTTCTGTGACGCGTCCCAGAAAGCGTACGGAGCAGCCTTACATGTGCGGGTTCGGTATCGCGACCAAGTAAGCGTTCACTTATCAACGGCTAAGACCCATGTAGCGCCGGTCAAAACAGTCTCGCTGCCTCGGCTGGAGTTGTGCGGAGCGGTTTTGCTAGCCGATCTCTGGACGTCGATCGTCCCTGAACGCCCGATCCCACCTGAAACCTCCCAGATTTGGACCGACTCCACCATTGTGTTGGCTTGGCTTAATAAACCCCCGTGTAGTTGGTCCACCTTTTGTGGCCAATCGAGTATCCAGTATCTCCAAAAGCACCAGCGTTTCGAGGACAACCCCGCTGATCTGGCAAGCCGTTGAGTCTCCGCGGCCGAGCTATCGGCCAGTAGCCTCTGGTGGCATGGGCCGGACTGGCTCCGGCGGGAGCCCGAGTGCTGGCCAACTCTAAAAAAATAAGTTTCCAGGCACCCAGCTGGAGCAACGAGTCCAGTGCCACACCACCACGACCACCCTACTCGATGACGTTAGCGAACGTTTCTCGGACTATGGTAGGTCATTACGAGTCACCGCGTACATCCTACGCTTCGCCATCAAAAGGATTTCGACGACTTCCACCGCCCATCCACACCAATGACGAATTGCCCTCCGCCGAGCGCGCCTTGATTCGGATCTCCCAGCATCGAGAATACGTCGCGGAGATACGAGCCCTTGGTGAAGGGCGGCCCCTTCCATCATCCAGCCCGCTACTCAATTTGAACCCATTTCTCGACCAACATGGGATACTCCGCTCCTGCGGACGACTCCGGGCCGCTGAATCCCGTCGGTATGACGAACGTCACCCTATTCTCCTCCCCTATAATACCCATTTCACGCGTCTGCTCGTTGAATTCGCCCACCGCATCACGTTGCATGGCGGCAGGCAACTGCGAACCAAATTCTGGATTCCGCGGATCAAGAACCTGGTAAAGTCCCACATCAAGGGGTGTGAACTCTGCATCGTTCATAGTCGACGACTACAGACTCAAATGATGGGTGATCTCCCTCGAGAGCGCATCACGTACTCCAGGCCCTTCACCCACACGGGCATTGACTTCGCAGGGCGTTTCGAGATCAAGAATTACACCGGGCGTGCGTGCCCCATTACTAAGGGTTATGTCTGCGTCTTTGTGTGTTTCAGCACGAAGGCGATCCATCTCGAAGCTACCTCCGACCTCACCACTGAACGATTTCTCGCAGCCTGGATCTGCTGGCACTAAGCCTGGGACACTTCCTGATTGGAGGACCGCTCTTATCCATTGCAGACCCGGAGATTCTAGTCGAGCCTATGTCGCTAATCAACCGATGGCAGCGACTGAAGGCAATCCAGCAGGCTTTCTGCCGCCGGTGGAAGACTGAATGCCTTAAGGAGCTCCACAAACGGAATAAGTGGAAATCACCGGCTCGCAGTCTCCAGACCGGCGACCTCGTGATCGTGTCCGAAGATAATCACCCCTCCAACGAGTGGCGCTTAGGGCGAATTGAGCGCACTCTGCCGGGGCTGACGGTCTCGTCCGAGTGGCTGATGTCACAACAGTGCGTGGGTCTATCCGAAGACCCGTAGCGAAGCTCATCCTGTTGCAAGACAACAGGAGCCCTGAGCCTGAAAAACTATACTGACTCCCAATCACTCTATGCTCCGTCCGAATGTCCTCGTCTGCGTGCACGTTGTTTGTTCCCGTGCATCGACTAATCCACTATCCCCTACGTAATCTCTTTCGTTGCAGTTCTTCAGATCGCCTCTCCATAGCGACATGGCCACCACGCGACTGCTGCACCACCACAGCAAGCGATCGGCTCCATGTGGGACGAACTCGTATCGATACCGGGTCTGTAGGGGGGTTCACGCACTCCGGCAGTGTCAGCGCTTCCTCGGAGGGGAAAAGCGGCTCCGGGCGGTGCTTATAAATAAGTACTGTCCCAATTGCTTGGCACACGAGCACTCATCTGACGCGTGCCGGAGTCGCCATGGTGCCGACAATGCGGGCAAACGCACCACATCGTGCCGCCGAGACGACGCTCCCTAGGCCGGCGTCGCAGCCAGTCCCCCTCCCCCGGACATGATGCACCAACGCTACAACCCCGTTCCCGATCATCCTCCGACCGCTTCGCTTCTCCAGAAAGCGCACCCGAGATCTCATGCCTACGGCAGCCCTCCGGCTGGGGAACGGCTCGAAATCTTTCGAGACCCGCGTCCTCCTCGATGCTGAGAGCCGCATCAACCTGTCTTTTGCAACATGTTGACAATTGTGACTTGACTTGATTACCTGATGGGCATCGCCATATTAATTGCGTACGAGTTTTTCACCTGAACACCCGTTCTTTCTCGTGAATTTTATACATTGCGATTTTGTCATTTTTTAAAACCGAAGCATTTGCGTGTGTGTATCGGTACCCCTTGTGCATTAAATAAAATCATCATTAATTAAACGAAGTTCTCGCGCGTTTTAATTTCACTCCAATCTCATAACTTGGCACTTTTCCTATTTTACCAAGATGATAGTATTTGATATGAAATCTCAGATCCCAAAATTTGAATCTGATAAATAGAACACACAAGTTACGGTCAATCCAAATCGGTTCAAGCGCTGCCGGTAGCGCTGCTTGCTGCGTACCACGTCATCATCAAATCAAACAGAGCACATGCATACACACACACAGACGCAGCGCTACACGAACTGTATGTGTATGCGTGTTATGCTTTGCTTAGGGAATGATGGAAGAAGAAGAAAAAATTGTAGTAAAAAGAGTAATAATTTGAATGTTTTGTTTGTGTGTTGATGAATTGAGTTGCAAGGGTATATAAGCTTCGGCATTGCCGAAGTTAGCTTCTTTGACATTTTTATATATATCAACATAGTTACTTTTTAGCTCAACAGTCATTGTCGGCGTAAGAACGTAAAAAAATTTAAGCAAAAAAATACCATTTAATTGCCTAAGGATATTGTTCGTAGCGGGGCGGAAGGATCCAAATAGGTCACAAGTGGTTGGCGGGTGCCAATTTCTTCAGGAGTCTGGTGAGTGAGGAATGAAATTGAAACGCGCGCAAAACTTCGTTTATAATTAATTTTGGTTCATTTAGTTTCTTTACAAAATGTCCCGACACCCACGAAAATGTTTCGGGTTGGAAAAAATACAATATCGGAAAAAAAGCACAGTGAAAGATGCTCGTACTGGATTGAATATGGCGATTTACTAGAGAACCCTTCGTCACCTTCCTCAGTATGGCCGAATTCGGTTTTTGGAAAAAACCCTACCCCTACTCTCTGCTGTTCACCCGGTGGCGTGAACATACCGCCCCCCTTGCAACAAGTTGCAATTGCCTCGCTGGACATGTCTAAGGATGGGGGGATGGCAGCGTTCTGGATCGCCAAGACACGGGTGGAGATGGAGGGGGAACTTTGGATGTAGATGGAGTAGGCGGAGCGATGACTGATGACCTAAGGATAGAAGTCCGAATGAAACGCGGGTGCCTTTCGGGTCTTTGCTCTTTGGACGCTTTGGGTTGGATGTGCGCGACTGAGCTGCCGATGTGCAAGAGCGTGCGGTGTTGCTTGCCACATCGATGGCATCCTGCTGTGCTCCTGCAGGAACCATTGGAATGCTCATGAGCCAAACAGTTCCGGCAGTATCCGTTGCTCAAGACTACCCGTAGCCTGTCGTCAGCTCGTAGTCCTCGAAACTGTCGGCACTGACGGAGCGCGTGTGCCCCTTGACAAACGCGGCACCTGAAGCAATTGGAACTGCGTTCTAAATCGGATGGTGCTGCTGTCCTTAGAGACACCTTCGGACTGCTGGAGGAGTTGGACCGAGACCTTCTGGGTTTTCCAGTAACGGATCCACAGAGAACGCATCCGAATATCGTCTCCATCCCCACGAAAGAATCACCAACATTCTTGATGATTCGTTCCCCGAGGATAGTGGGAAGGAGCTCGGCTCCAAGCACCAAATCCACAGGAGCTCTTTGGTGAAATTGCGGATCAGCGATCGGAAGGTCAAGCGAGTGCTTCAGCTACACTAGGCAGCACCACGGCGACTGCTTCGAACTGTCGCAGCGGTTCGTCAGGAAGATAAATCTGTAAGCGGCACACTTTGTCGCCGGCACCCGCATCGCATTGCCCAATGCCGCGAATGCTAGTTGATAGCTTGCAGCTTGGAGGATTAATCAATTCAAACATTCTATGGGAAATAAAGGACGCTTCGGATCCCATATCAATCAAAGCGCGGATTTGAAACTGCTTGCCACGATGATGAATAGTTACCCTCGCAGTACCCAGGAGGCCAGGAGAAGTAACTTGCCACGTTTACATGGGGGCTGCTGGAAGAATCGGAGGACGCAAGATTCGGAATTATACAAGCATCAGGAGCTAAGCTCTCTTGCACTTGAGTGGAAAAGGCCTGAGTTCGTGCCGTAGGTTTTCGGCTTACGGATGGAAAGGCCTGACCGCTAGAGCTTGATTGAAGGACATCTGTGGCCTCTAGTACACGGTGGCGATCAGTTAGGAATCGATTCAGGTCGTCCCTGGATGAGACGGCAGTCTTATTTGGAACGGACTGTTCCCACAACAGAAGGGTGGCTTTGGGCATTTTGCTCGTACAGATTGCTATGAGAAGGATATCCCAATTGTCTGTACGAGCCCCGGAAAGCTCAAGACCGGTTAAGCAACCTTGAATTGACGTCTGCAGTTCTCTCAACGCTTTGCCAGACTCTTGGGTTACAGCTGGGATCTGTAGAAGCTGCTTGGCTTGGCTCATAATCAATAATCGATTATTTTCGTAACGCGCAGTGAGGCTATCCCACGCGGACTGGAGCCCTTCATTGGTCAAGGGTGACCTAGAAACAATGGCTCTGGCTTCACCGCGAGTTTTGCAACTTAAGTGGTACAGTTTCTCCACTTGTGTTAGGCTTGGATTATGGATAAAAATCGCGGTAAACAAATCACGGAATGTAGGCCAAGCCAGGCTGTCTCCGTTGAAGATTTCGACTTCACACGGGGGAACTGTGTGGCTTTGATGGGTGGAATCGACGGAGAGCCTGACTGGTGGGGGAACCGTTTTCACTGACAACTGCTCGATTCGCTCTCCAAGCAAAGTCCCGCCTCGTACATATACCATACAACAATATTCATGTTTAGCTTTAATTGTAGCTATGAGTGGAGTGTTCTCTGATCTATTACGAATCGAATGAAACAAATAACTGCTTGGAATTAGAGCTCTCAAGCGAGGAGATCGAAACGAAGCTGTAAGTGGACTGTATAATTTAAGGATAGAGGAGTGAGAAGGAAAAATGTCTCCTCTTTTTAATGAAAACAATGGATAAGCATAGATAGCATAAATGAAATTAGAAGGATTTATAATTTTCCTCGCAGTTGTGTGAATAATTATAAGGATATATATTCACTTGGATTTAAAATTTATACAATGTGGAAATTTGTTGAAATTTATAAGAGTATAAAAAAAATATGGAGAAATTGAGATCAGTAGGATTACTTTTCAACGAAGGGCAAAAAACTCGGAATTAATTTTCATTAAACGGACTATATCAATTTCATGGATCCGTGAGGATAAAAAAATGCACCAAGACAAAATACTAATTCTATATAAATAAAATTGTACTTATTTTTCTTTACAAAATATTTTGCGAATTAAACTCATCAGTCGATTGAAATATTTTTTGCATAACACGAAAATCACGATGGAAAAAATGGATGTCGTGACCGAGTCACGGCTTGGCTCAAGTGTCAGCACTGATGAGACTTGAGTGTCAGCACTGATCGGGAGTCAGCTGTTCTGCCGTTGTTTATGTTTTATGAATTTAATTAATTTTAAATGGTTTAACGAAGATCACGATTTCCTGCTTTAATTATGTAGGTTTCGAATTATTAAATTGCGGAGAGCCAATCGGAGTGGCTGCAATTTATTTTGTGTGGGTGAAATCAAATTGTAAGTGGACATATGTATATGTCGTATGAGTGTGCTTACCGCGGCAAAAATTATTACATATGTATGTGTGTACATACATATGTATGTATGTACATACATATGTATGTGTGTACATACATATGTATGTATGCATATACAAAGTATTTGCCATAAATAATTTATGCCGCTGGACTAATGATCAGCCCATGGAGTGTGCTTTACACTTTAAGGAAAGGTAAGTGGTACTTTATAAATTCTCGATTATTAAACACTTTTACTTGCAGGTTAGAAAACAGCTGTTTTTACATGTAAGTATATATATGTATACATATATGGATACATATTGGACTTTTAGACATTCAGAATTTCAAAGAATGAAAAAAACACTTCATAAACACAAAAAATGATCGGGAAATACCATGTAACCTTTGAAACAGGTCAGGTATGTACATACAAGTATACAAAAGTGTGTAGGTCGCTATGGAAGAGCGGGAAACCTCACACTTTTATAAGTTTGCAATGGGGTATAATGTGAATGAGATTTTTATTAAGAAATGTTGTACTTATCAGGAATTCCGCCGATGCAAGCTGGAAGAACGGAAGGATATCCGGCTCGAAGGATCAATGTTCGTAGCGGGGCAGAGGGATCCAAATAGGTCACAAGTGGTTGGCGGGTGCCAATTTCTTCAGGGGTCTGGTGAGTGAGGAATGAAATTGAAACGCGCGCAAAACATCGTTTATAATTAATTTTGGTTTATTTAGTTTCTTTAAAATGTTTCGGGTTGGAAAAATACAATATCGGAAAAAAAGCACAGTGAAAGAACGGGTGTTCGGGTTAGATGCTCGTACTGGATTGAATATGGCGATTTACTGGAGAACCCTTCGTCACCTTCCTCAGTATGACCGAAATCGGTTTTTGGAAAAACCCTACCCCTCACTCTCTGCTGTTCACCCGGTGGCGATAACATGGAATTTATTACGATCTTCGATATTTTATGCTTTATGAATCAAAGATTGGTATAAGGTAAAAGACTTTTTATAATCACATCCCGAATATAGAAATATTTTGTTTTTTTGTAAATATCTTTTGAAATTACGCGGCTTAGGCAAAAGAAAAAACCCATTTTTAAATTTTTACCTAATAAAGAGCCAGACTAAAAAATTCAAAATAAAAGCAGCGAGTACGAAAAAAAAAAGTGTTTCTTGAAAAATGTTCATATGAGTTCGACATCTAAAGCTAACATAGGATTGCATGTTTTTGTAGATGCTAGTAAACGAGCCTTTGCTGCCGTTGGTTATTGGAAAACAATACTTGACGGACTTATCGAAACAATTTTCGTCGCGGGAAAACTAGATGCGCGCCAATACAGACGTTGTCGATTTCCCGATTAGAGCTCCAGGCAGCTGATTTAGGTACCCGACAAAGACTCTCATACTGGAAACTGAAAACTCATACTGTTAACGTGCAGAAATATGTATTATGGTCACATTCAAAGACTGTCATAGCCTGGATTCAATAATATCATCGGAAATATTAACCATTTGTGAAAATGAAAATGATTGGCAATGGGTTCTAACAGATTTAAATGCTGCTGTAGTATATCCATACCAAAAATCATTTAACACAAAGAGCTCAACTTGCAACACTTTGTTGCAAGTGTAAACAATCAAATATGTATTGAAAAAAACATAAGTCTGCACTTGAGTATGTTTATGGGTATACATTATTATATTCACATAAGCATATACATTAATATATTGACATAAGCATACTCACATCAATATAAAGCTAAACATACATATACGCACTTACATATATTCATATGAGCAGCAATGCACAGGCGTAACATGAGCTAGGGCCAAGCCAGCGTGTGAACGCTGACCATGCACTTTGATGCAAGTGCTCCAAATAATATGTATGTATGTACTGACACTTTTTCTTTTGTAGCTGTCGCCTAAGTGGCAGCATAAGAATCAATATGTAACAATAGGTTAAGTGAAAGAATATTTTTGGAATAAAAATCAATCTGAATATGACCACAAAGCAACACAGACGTGCTCTTTCTTAAAACTCTTGAACCAAAGGATAAAGGGTCTTTACATGGCGACCGTGACAATATTTTTTTGTGTATGTGTGTGTGAAGGAAAAAAATATATAAAATAAAAAAAAGGGCACGGAAATGAGAAATGGCAACACTGGATAACTACTTTTAAAGAGTTATCAGACGAAGCCCGAGCATTAGAAACGATATAATTGAGGTGTTTCATAGTGAGCAAAGCCACTTCCCTCAAAGCTCGCTAACTCTAGTGCAAATAAAAGCCGCTTACTCCGATCTAGCTGGAGAAGAATTCCCAGTAAGAGGAGGCTCAAGAGTACAGATGTGCTTCCTGATAGAGGTACCAAATGTATGCTGCTACACAAATGCAGCAGGTACATTCCATTTTTATCTAATGGACTAAAAAAAAAACACACACACACACACAAAAAAATAAATAAATAATAAAAACAAAAGAGGCACGTGCTGATGACTAGCACCGAACCGTCACGTCCGGAGTACTTGGCATTCCTGACGGCTGTACCTACCGTACAAAGGACGCACCACTCCTCGAAGAGGTATTAGAGGTGTGTGCAAACAAAGGACCACGCCCACTCACGATAGCTGAGTACCGGGCTCGCCAAGAGAAACAGAAGGAAGACCCCAAACAGAAATCAAGAGGAGGAAAATACGCCAGGCTAAGGCGTGAAAGGAAGCTCCTCCAGGACCTCCTCCACACAGGACTGGATGACAAGGACCGACAGTTGAACTTTGCCAAAGAGGTAAGAAACGCAATGAGTAAATAATTCTCTTGCCTTTTATTATAATTGAAATTTTAGATAAATATTAAGAACAAGCACGTACGAGTTTGCATTTGTTGCACAGTACACCTACTAACCAACCATTGACAGGCTAATACCAAGAAACATGCATAGGCATAGATTTAACTAAAACATTGTTACGCATGTCTACTCTTCTATCTTTCCACGTCTCTGGCTCACTGTGCGAAACACAGTTGAGATAATTTTTCTCTCTTTTAAAGTTTTTGAAATTATATTAAATAAGAAAATTTTTTATGTAACAATCGAATCCAAAAAGAATTTTTTTCTCTCTCTCTATCAAAAAGAAAACAGGTATAAACAACCAAGAAAACTACATTTTTTTTTTTTTGCTAGAAAGATGGGTTCTCAAGAATCCAAAATAGACTACCTAATGTCGTAAACAGATCACAAGGAAAATTAGTAGCCTTAAATCTGGCTTTGAAATTATATGCAATACATAATAAAATAATTAAGAAAAAATATCAGAGTAGAGCAGATGGCCTAAATACAGTATAAAAATGGGTCGAGTAGAAATTAAATATTTGAACAAATACGTTCCATTCTTAGACTTCCTCTTTGACAGTGAAACCAATCCAAAATATAAAGAAATCAAATACTGGATTGTGAATAATAGACAGTTTAAATCAGGGATAACTCACTTGACAGAAAGATCCATAGTAGAAGCCTACAACCGCCTAAAGCGGAAAAACAGAATTCTACCCACCTGGGTGCAAAAACTATTCGAGCAACCCATAGAAAGAATTGATCTCTCAGGGAATTAAAAATAAAAAATAAAAAAAAAACAAAGTGTGTAAATTTTTCAACAAAATATGATTAATTGGGATGAAGTTAGATAGGAGAAGCTAGAATACATGCGCAAGAATTAAATAAATCTTGTAAGTGCCACTCGCAGAACAAGGAAACATCCCAAAGTACAATAGAAAAACACTCGAAAATAATAATAAAGAGCCTCGAGAATATATTGGAGCGGTATTCATAGCACAATATAGTAAGCTAACTACTGGACGAAAAACAGCCGCAAATGCATTCTATAATGACTGTAAATAAAGGGCAAAATCCGTATTAAAAAGATATAATATTGAATATAAACAAACAGTTGATTTGGATATTTCAATAGACAAAACCCAGTTAACGGCTGAAGAAGAGACGGATCAAGAAGAACCGTCAGTGAGTTTAGATCAGACAAAAATAACTCTTAATAAAGCAGCCATTTCATGCGCAGAGCCTAGAAACACAAAAATGACTCAAACAGTCACAGATTTTTTAAAGATGGCCTCAAACTTTATCCCACAGTTTGAAGGCAGAAGAGAAATTCTTCAGAACTTCATGGACGCATTGAATTTGATAAATTCACTAAAAGGCGACCATGAGGAAACAGCAGTGTGTCTCATAAAAACAAAACTAAAAAGTCATACAAGAAATTTGAAAACCTCCGAACAGACAATAGAAGAGATTATTAACAGTATTGCATCAAATGTAAATATCTAGGTCATCATTTCAACCGATTTGTGTTGATTGTAACTTCTGTTCTATTTATCCGATCAGATTCAAATTTTGGGATCTGTCAATTTATGTCAAATACTATCATATTGGTAAATTTCATGGGGATACTCCAATTTTTGCAAAAATGTTTGTTCTAGAACTATACGATATAGTGGCCTGACAATTTTCATACTTTATCTAGCCCGGGTAATAAAAAGCACACAAAAATTTCATCCCAATAGCTCTTAAGATGGCTGAGTAAAACGCGTACGCACAGACAGACGGACAGACGGACATGGCTATATCGACTCAGCTTCTCATGCTGATCAAGAATATATATACTTTATGGGGTCGGAAACGTCTCCTTCTGTGCGTTACAAACATCTGACCAATTTTATAATACCCTCTGCAAGGGTATAAAAACGGAATCAGTAGCGTCAATAACGGCAAAAATCAAAAACCTACCCCAGAGAAACAAAACAGCAAGTCAGTATGCCCAAGAAATTGAAAAGCTTACTGAATCTCTGGAAGGTGCCTTTATACACGATGGCACATCTGTCGAAATAGCTAAAAAGTATGCACTTTCAGTCGCTACAGAGGCGATAACAAAGAACTGCATAAACAATCAAGTACGTAACGAACTAGAAGCAGGTATTTTCCGTGACATGATCGAACTAACAACAAAGTTCGTAGACAGTAGTACAGCAGAAACAGGACAGGCAAACCCAGTCATGCACTATTGTCAATACAATAGAAATGGACAAAATAATTACCGATGTAGAGGTAATTATATACCGGTGGGTGTCGTGGTAACTAACGGTACAACAACCGAGGAAGAAATAATTCCAACCAAGGTAACTCCAACCGAGGTAGCTCTAACAATGAAAATGGTAATGTACGACTTACTCAAAGTAATTCGGAAAACCAATAGATCCCTGCATATATTCAGAAGAAACTGTAAATGTATACACATTCAATTTTAGCCTATGTATTTTTATCAAAATTAAAAACGAAAATACACACAACACATACAGCTTCTTGTTAGACACAGGTGCAGACGTATCAATAATAAAAAAAAAAAACAGATCCTTTTGACCATAAAGATACTTCAAACACAATTGAAATATTAGGAATTGGTGAAGGTTCAATTACTTCCGAAGGTCTAACCCTTATAGAACTAAGACAAAATGAATTCATAATTCCACACAACTTCCATATAGTAGACGAAAGTTTTCCGATTCCATTTGATGGAATTTTAGGACTAGATTTCTTTAAAACATTCAATTGCCAATTAGACTTCAGTGAACCAAACGATTTAATAATATTAGGACCAAATAATTTAAATTTCGCAATAAATATCCCCATATTACACACTTGTGGCAGCAATACCACAATCCTTCCAGGGAGATCTGAAGTAATCCGACAAATAAATATTCCAAATCAAAACTCAAATATCGTCATCTTAAATCAGGAGGTCGAAAATGGAATATTTATTGGAAATTCGATCTCAAGCCCGAACAAAACATTTGTCAGAATTTTAAACACAACAAAAAGGGTAAAAATTTTAAATTTAAAAAGCATGAAATATGAATCATTAAAGAATTACGAAATTGTACAGACAACTGATGACCAAAGAAGTCAATCAGTTATACAAAAACTAAAGCCAACCTTCCCACCTATGTTCAAAAACGTACTAGAAGAGCTCTTCAACAAGAATACAGATGTATTTGGTTTAGAAAACGAACCAATTACTACGAACAACTTTTATAAACAAGAACTCAGATTGAATGACAACCAGCCAGTATACACTTAAAATTACAGAATACCACACATGCATAAAGAAGAAATAACTAGACAAGTCGAAAAACCCAATAAAGATAAAATAGTTGAACCATCAGTGTCCGAGTATAATAGTCCGTTACTACTGGTACTGAAAAAGGGTTTACCAGGATCAGAAAAGAAACAATGGCGATGAGTAATAGACTATCGTCAAATAAACAAAAAACTGTTGTCCGATAAATTCCCATTACCAAGAATAGACGATATTCTTGATCAACTACGCAGAGCCAAATATTTTTCATGCCTAGATTTAATGTCCGGTTTTCACCAAATAGAACGAAAGGATAAATCGCGAAGCATTACGTCATTTTCCACTAGCAATGGATCTTATCAGTTTACTAGACTACCGTATAGTCTGAAAATTGCATCAAATTCCTTCCAAAGAATGATGACAATTGCTTTCTCTGGATTAAATCCGTCACAATGGATGACTTAATAGTCATCGGCTGTTCTGAGAAACACATGCTCAAAAACCTAAAGGATATTTTGACATATGCAGAAAACACAACCTAAAACTACTTCCAGAGAAATGTTCATTCTTCATGCACGAAGTGACATTCTTGGGTCACAAGTGTACCGACAAAGGAATATTGCCAGATGACACCAAATATGACGTCATTGAAAAATCCCCAGTACCAACAGATGCTGATAATGCTAGAAGATTCGTAGCCCTTTGCAACTATTATTATTAAAAAACTTTATTAAAAACTTCGCAGAACATGCACGTCCGATAACACAACTGTGTAAGAAAAACGTAGAATTTGTTTGGTCTGAAGAATGCCAAAAAGGATTTGCATATCTGAAAAAAGCCTTAATAGAATCCACACTGCTACAGTATCCAGATTTTAGCAGAGAATTTTGCATAATAACAGATGCTAGCAAATATGCATGTGGAGCAGCACTAACTCAAACTTATGGAGATAAGCTGTTGCCAGTAGTATACGCATCCCGTTTGTTCACTAAAGGTGAAAGTAATAAAAGTATTACTGAGCTAGAACTAGCTGCTAGAGCTGTGCGAAACATCGATGTAGTATCGATACATCGATGTTTCTCCTTTCGTAAAAGGCATCGATTTTTTCTCTCCGATGTTCGATGTTTTTGTTAGCTAGCTTTTCCATCACTGAGAAAAGATCTCATCAAATAAAGCATTTCGACTGAACCGTACGATTGTTCAGTAAGGCTGGAATCATAGTAAGCGAGAAGAGAAGTTCGCTTAAGTTTAAGGTAGACATGCTTCTTTTTATACATTGTCACAAGTGAATCTCTGAATAGCATTGTTTTATATTTTTAAGTTTGAAAAAGATTGAATTATGTTTTATACTATTATGTTTTATAGTATTATGTTTTATAGTATTCACACCGCTTATACTTCCCACTTGCACAACTAACTTTTCTCTGCATGAACCTTTTCGTATACTACAACAGATTTTGGCACGATATCGGTTCCGAAACATCGCTTCCGGTTATAAAAACTGCTATCTTGTCCTTCCTCGCTCGTAATTAGTTGTAATCATCTTTATTTAAACCTATCCTGTTTTCTTTTTATATGTAACCTATTATCTTATTACATTTAATATTTCCTATTTCTTTAGTTTAATTTTATGTTTATAAGTGTAATACGCCTATGCCCTTAGGTCGGAGTGGGTAGAGGTTGTAACATTAACTTTACTTAGGGTCATTCGTAACAGGCCCGGGCCTGGTGTCATAAGGGCCACTTGTTCGTACTGAGCGTTGTACGACTACATCTATAATAATAAAAAAATATCAAAGAAGCTAACTTCGGCAATGCCGAAATTTATATACCCTTGCAGTCCTTGGCAATAATTTTTTTACATTTTGAAATTTCTTTCCCTGCAACTGAATTCATCAATACACAAACAAAACATTCAAATTTTTTTTCTGCTTGCATTATTCCCTAAGCGAAGCACAACACGCATACACATACAGTTCTTGTAGTGCTGCGTCTGTGTGTGTGTATGCATGTGCTCTGTTTGATTTGATGAAGACGTAGTAGTTTGTAGTAGACGACGTAGTTTGATTTGATGAAGACGTATATACAGTTCTTGTAGTGCTGCGTCTGTGTGTGTGTATGCATGTGCTCTGTTTGATGTGATGCTGCCGGCAGCGCTGCTTGCTGCCTACTACGTCATCATTTGAACCGATTTGTATTGACTGTAACTTGTGTTCGATTTATCCGATCAGATTCACATTTTGGGATCTGTCACTTTATATCAAATACTATCATATTGGTAAATTTCATGGGGATACTCCAATTTTTGCAAAAATGTTTGTTCTAGAACTATATATTATATAGGGGCCCGATCCTGACAATTTTCATACTTTATCTAACTCGGGTAATAAAAAGCCCACAAAAAAATTTCATCCCAATAGCTCTTAAGATGGCTGACTAAAACCCGTACGCACAGACAGACGGACAGACGAACATGGCTACATCGACTCTGCTTCTCATGCTGATCAAGAATATATATACTTTATGGGGTCGGAAACGTCTCCTTCTGTGCGTTCCAAACATCTGACCAATTTTATAATACCCTCTGCAAGGGTATAAAAAACCTGTATGTATTACGTTTGAAAAAGATTAAATTTCTGCTTTATAGTTTGTTGGAGGAGACGTAGATGATTGTGCTTAAGAAGTTAAGTTTAGATTAGAACTAGCATACAGTAGAGCTAGAATAAGGTTAGAGAAACGTAAGGAAAACCAGAAACATTTTTATGATAAGAGATAGGGTTTTCTTAAAAAACGAAGCTGGCCATAAGCTGTTTTAGTTGTAGAAAAATCTAAAAACAACAACATAAAAATTAGGAATAATAAAAATAAGATACAAGCAGTACATAAGGATAGGTTAAAAATTTCCAAAAATTAAAAAAAAAAAAAAAAAAAAAAAAAAAAAAACCAAAAGAAAAATATTAAATTTTTTTATGGATTCAACTACTATAACTACTTCATTTTATTAAAAATACACAAAAAAATTTTTTTTTTTGAGAAAGAAAATTTGTCTGGCCAGACACAAATAAAACAATTTTCCTAACAAACATACATACAAACATTACTATTAATCAATCATTTATTATCATTGAATAGGGATTCCAGGAGAGAAGAGAAAATAACCCAGTCTTTATTCGTTGACCCATTGGAATGACCAATCGGACACTACAATTGGCACAGTTTTTGCAAGATTATTACCAGGTGATATCGATAATACCTCACTTACCGGATTCACCACTGGGATTTTAACCGACATCAATTGCTGTACATTGGGAGTAGACGGTGCATGAGACAGGTCGGGGACGATACGGGACGCTGGCGGATCTACATATGAAGAAACACCCCAAGGACTGGTTCTTTTACGTTTCGGAGACTCATTCATTAGCGATAAGCTTCTAAACTGAGTCTCCACCGCAGCAAACTCCGCTTGGAGTTTGTTAAAACCTGCGAGTCAAAATGTTTATTTGTTTATATTTCATGCTCAGCGCTGGTTACTTGATACCGCGCCGCTGTTATAATCTTAAGTGTTTTCCACAAAGTGTGGATGCATCTTTTGTTTGGTATTAAGCAATAATTGTCATATGCATTTTGTGACTTACTTTTCTTTATGTTTCTGTTTCGTTTTGTATATTTCTTTGGTCAATCGGATTTGGTGAAGCCATTTCAGCTGACCACGATGTTTAATCTTAAACAATCATTATTAGTAATTAATAAATAACTCCATAATATTACGTTATTTTCTAAAAAGAGGAGGTGCAGTATATCCATTACAAAAATCATTTAACAAAAAGAGCTCAACTTGTTACACTTTGTTGCAAGTGTTGCAATAAACAATCAAGTATATACGCAATAAAACATAAGTCTGCACTTGAGTATGTTATGTTTATTAATATATTCAGCATACTCACATCAATATACAGCTAAACATGTTCATATATGTGGAAGGGCTGAGTCCACTGGACCAAAATAAAATACTCTTCACGCCATTTTGCTTTTATGTATCTCAGCTTATCATTTATTTTCACATTATTTTATTATTAGCAAACGAAAGGAAATCATCTTATTGAACACTTTTAATTTACGAAACCAACACAACCTCTTCGTCCAGCAACTCGAGCCTCTCTCCCTCTCGATTAATCACCTATCGATATCTATCCAACCAATATCGTTATCGGCATTCTGATACCATTAGGGGTTGTCACGCAATCTTACATTCGGCCATTCTACAGCCTCATTCGTCCCGAATGATGGATTCCACATCTTCATGTAATCCGCTACGGTATTGGTCCTATTTGGGCCCTCACCATCCCCAATCTTCTCCACTGAGTATCTACCATGTCTTAACTTCCTAACAATTTTATACGGCCCTAGATAATTCTTCTTTAGCTTCAGCCCTGCTCCAAACTGGGTACGCTTTATAGCAACCCTATCGCCCACTTCGTATTCTGTTTCGGACTTTCTGAACTTGTTATATGACTTACGATTTTCTTCCTGTATTTTTGCTATATTATCTTTTGCTAATCTACGGATTTCATCTTTCTCCCGTTGCAACTCTATACATAATTTTTCCTCTGACTTAGACTTTAAACCTTGCTTAGTTATTGTTCTCATTTCGTCTTTCCTTTCCTTGGACATTAAACAACGAGTCATCTTCAAAGCATCTGTATGTTTTATCTTAGTTCCAGGTCGATGTTTGATCTCAAAATCGTGGTCTTCAATGTTGCGTCGTATTATCTTCGGATTTGGCTTTCTATTATCGCAGCATACTATTTTCTTGCCATCTTTCCTCGAAGCTAGCATCACAAGAGATAAGTGCTTGGAAAAGCTTTGATGAACTTTTCCAGCCTTCGTATCTCTCTTTATTCGCTGATCTACTATCGTCTGATCCTGATATGGTAAACGTCTTCATCTCTGATGAATTGGGATCTTTTCTGCTACTACAGTCTTCATTTCTGGGCATGGGTTACCCTCATCTAAGGTCATAGTCATTATAGTTTCAACCGTCCTTTGCAAATCTGGGACTTTAGTTTCGGTTTGCTTATTAGTGCTGATTGGTTTTGGCATCTCATCCTCTTTGTGGACAACAATTCCCTTTTCCCAATGGTAACATTTAAGTTTTCCAAAACCTCATTTCCGATTACTCCTTTGTACAAAGTATCTTTATCTCGAACAACATGAAAGGCTATTTCCACGACGTTGCCATCTAACTCTGTATTGACGTTAAAAAATCCAAGGGTACAAATCTTTTTCCCTCCTACGCCAATGAGCTCCATGCGATCACTCTTTAAGTTAACGGGGTATATTTCCTTATAGGCACTCTCGCTAATAGTAGAAATATCACTGCCTGAATCAAAAAGAGCAGTTAACACTGCATTACCTATTACAACATCCTTAAAAGGACGATTAAACCTTAGAGTCATCTGTTGATTATTCGCATTTGTCTTCATTGTATCCTTTGTATTCTTCGTCTCACACTGATTAGCTTTTTGGCCCATCTGATTACATTTAAAACATTTGAAATCCTCCTCTTTGCAGTTCCTAGCGATATGTTTCTTTCCTCCTCATTTAAAGCATCTGAAATCCTCTGAAGTACTTCTCGATTGCAGCTTCTCAATTCGTGGTTTTGGGTTAGACTCTTGGTTGGAAGCATATTTCTCGTAAATCGTTAGTTTCTCTCGTAATTCCTTTAAATCTCTCCCTTGGTAAAGAACGCTTTTATTTAATTTAGAGTCAGGGATACCCTCAATGATGTATTCGACAAAACTTTCTTCATATACGCTACCTCTTTTGGCTATACTCTTCATTTCGTAAAAGTACTCAACTAGACTCTCGTTGTATCTCTTCTTTCTACTCTCTAATTGCTTGTGAACGTCTTTTGACGACAATTTAACGGTAAACTCATCCTGTAGCGCGTTCTTAAGGCTACTCCAACTTGTTAGACCCTCTTGACTATTTACGAACAACTAAGCCGCTCCTGTCAACAGCTGTCTACCATAGATAAATTTCTGAAGCTCATTCCATTGTACTGTTACGGCAGTACCCTCAAAGTCTGAAAGCCATTCTAATACATCCTTTTTGTTGCTCCCATCAAACTCTGTCAACGAATCGCGAATATCTTTCAATGTGAACGCCATTGTCACTTCTCTCTCAACTTCTTCACTTTCGCCTTGAATACTGGTATTAGCTTCTGAATATAAGGATTCCTCGTTCGTGTCTAAATTAAAATATGAGATTTATCTCTCTCTTAATTCAGGTTTGTTGCCTTTTACGCTTAAATTCAGCTCTTTTAACTTTTCTTTCAGCCCTGCGACGGTCACTTCGGTGATCTCGATATACAGCATATGTAAAAATATTTATTACAAAATAATTTAAAATAGTGTTTAAATTAGATGTTTGTTTATATGATTATAAATATTTTCCAAAAATTTTAAAATCAACTTTTTTTTTTTCCAAATTTTAAATCTTCTTTTCTTATTTTTCAAAATTTTAAACTCGTCTTCTCTCTAATTTCAAAAATTATGATTAATCTTTTTCTTATTTAAAACTTTTAAATCAACTTTTTTTTTTTTTTTTTTTCAAAATTTAAAAAAAAATTTTAAATCTTTTTTTATTTTTCAAAATTTTAAACTCGCCTTTTCTCTAATTTTAAAATTTAAATTGTCATTTCTTATTTTTATGTTCTTTAACTATTGTTAGTATTAAAAATAAATGTACTTGCGATGTAGCCCTGGTTAGTTTACGTCTTTGTTGTCCGCTTCTCGTGATTTTCTTTACGCAGTTGTCTTCTTACGTGTCGTCTTCTTTACGCAGTTGTCTTCTTACGTGTCGGCTTCTTTACGTCTTACAATTAGCTTCTTCTCACTCACACACACACAATGTTCGATGGATGATGCCTTCTGACTGTGCATGAAGTGGTGAGTTGGGTCGTCTCGTTTTGATCTGGTACTCCTCAATTAGCAGCCACTCTCTGTGTGACTCCTAGTCCGATCTCTGCTCCAGGTTACTTCTTGGCTTGCCTGAATGATTGGATATCGCCGAATCCAAGCAAGTTCAATGTTTCTCCTGTTTTCTTCTTATGTGGTCGTCGTTTTGTCCCTCTCTGAACAAATTTTCGTCTTTTGTTGCTCTTCGTGTTTTGTTCGTCTCTAAACAAATTTTGTCGTCTTTCGTCTTTTGTTGCTCTTCGTATTTTGTTCGTCTCTGAACAAATTTTCGTCTTTGGGATGTTGCTCGTCTTTCACATATTTTCGTCTTTTTTGTTGCTTTTCCACATTTTGTTCCTCTCTGAACAAAATTGTCGTCTTTTAAGCGTTTCTCATCTTTTCGTCTTTGTTGTTATTTATCATGTGTTCGTCTCTCTTCAAGTCTTTCGGTGGTAAAATTAAAGCACGCATTTTCTTTTATCTCGCTTGCTCTCATGCTTCCTTATGTTGGCGTCACTCTCGCAATTGCGCGCGTTTTCTTCATAAAGTTTTCTCTCTCATTCGCTCTTTGTTACTATCCCGGTCGAGCCCCCAAAATGTAGAAAGGCTGAGTCCACTCGACCAAAATAAAATACTCTTCACGCCACTTTGCTTTTATGTATCTTAGCTTATCATATTTATTTTATTATTAACAAACGAAAAGAAACCATCTTATTGAACACTTTTAATTTACGAGACCACAACCTCTTCGTCCAGCAACTCGAGCCTCTCTCCCTCTCGATTAATCACCTATCGATATCTATCCAACCAATATCGTTATCGGCATTCTGATACCATTAGGGGTTGTCTCGCAATCCTACATATATGTACATACATATATGCACATACATATATTCATGTGAGCAGCAATGCACAGGCGTAACATGTTTGTAGCTGTCGCCTATGTGGCAGCATAAGAATATCTACGTAACAATAGGTTAAGTGAAAGAATGTTTTTGGAATAAAAATCAATCTGAATATGACCACAGAGCAACACAGACGTGTTCTTTCTTAAAACTCTTGAACCAAAGGAACCCGGTCTTTACACTGCCACAGGAACAAAAGTAAAAATTAAGTACGAACCGGATAATGTTTGGACAAGAGGACCAAACTAGCTGGACAGTACAGGGAAAAATCTTCGTTGAAAACGACTTGACTGAACTAAAAAGGGTATATTTAACAACTTCTGTTAAAAATATTATTGACCTAAACAGATTTCTAAATATTTGAAATTGAAGCGAACAATGAGATGGATATTGAGATTTCATCGAGGGATTTTATGCGTCAATGTGATAATAATGTAACAACACTTTCTTCGCGGAAATTGCATGATGCGGAAAATCATGCAAAAGAAATTCTATCATAAGAAACTAGCTAAATTAACTTATGCTTGTCTATGGACAGTAGCATCTTCTCTTTAACTCCTACGATGAACGAAAACGGGATCTTAGTGGTCAAGGGTAGGCTTGACTATGCAACATCAGTGTCGAAAAGTGCTTGTCAACCTATCTTATTACCCAAAAAATACAAATTAACTGATTTAATAGTAACATTGTATCACGAGAGATTCCACCATTAAAACGATGAAATCATCAGTAACATTTTGTAAAAAGGGCAAAAACGGTTTGCCAGATTAGTAAAAATAAAAAATAAATCATCCGCAGGGGACTCTGATGGCTCTATCAGCTACCGACCGATCGTGTCACTCCTTATCAAAGATCGTTTTCATACGTAGGAATTGACTATTTTGGGCCAGTTACTGTAACAATCGGCCGCCGACATAAAAATAGATGGGTAGATCTTTTTACGTGCATCACCATAAGAACTATACACTTGGAATTGGCCACAGATTTGTCTACAGACGCATGTATTTTAGGTATTCGTATTTGACGTGCATCACCATTTTACGCTTAAATTCAGCTCTTTTAACTTTTCTTTCAGCCCTGCGACGCACAGTTGGGCCTTTTGCTCGGATAGCGTTGCAAAAATACGTTTTTTCATAATCGCGTTTGGCAAAAATGATATATGCAATCGATAGGAAATATTTCAGAGATTATGAATCCAAAAAATTTTTGAAATCGGTTGAGATTTATGGGTGCTAGAGGCTCCCAAAGTTGAGACATTTTTAGTAAATAGGAAAAAATGATAATTTTTTAAAAAAAAATCGCAACTTTCAAACTGAATATTGGGCGATTTCAACAATCGATCTTGAATTTTTTTAATCTTTTATCTGAAAAGTATGTTCTTTATGAATAGCATGTTTCATAAATTTTAATAATTACTTAAATCGTTATTGAACTAGAAGCGTTTAAAAAATGTACTAAATATTGGCATTTTTTGAACTTTGGTGGAATAAAACTAGCAAGGATCAACGAGTATCAATACCGGACTACATACACTAGGTAGGTGAAATATTTACCTATCAGATGTATATAGTCCCAATATGCGGAGACCTGCGACACCGATGCGTAAGCCATAAAACTAAGGCAACCTCGCCTAAAAAATGCGCTGCAGGTATAAGGAAGAAGAAGAGCGCATGCGTATTAGCCTGTAGCTTCTATGTATTTAAATGATAACATTGCGTAATGCTGTTTTGCAAATACTACCTATTTACATATATGCCATTCTACAATGATAAATTGCTAATTACCTCCTTTGGAAAAACTTACAAGACAGGTAAATGTTATTTAAGTTGATGAAAAATTTGTCCTAATTGTGGGTTGGTGGTTTTTATTTCCGTTTACCTAATTGGATGTAAATATTAAGTTTTTTACCTAATTAATACAAAAAGTGTAATACCGATTGTTCGTTCTACCTAGTTAATTCAAAAAATATAACATAGAGAGCTAATTATTCCTCTCGTTTGCGACAGTTTATTTTTAACTCCATAAGTGGAAATCTCGACTGAATAGTATTTGTCAATATAATTCAAGACAGTTTTATTTATTTGTGCAAAAATGTTCTTAAAGAATGAAAGGATTTTGAAAGTTTACGAGAAAACTTAAATGATTTTGAAATGAGTGTTTCATTCGAAAACGCTTGTAAGGAGCTCAAGGTAAATATCAAATATGTATTCGCAATATAACATAAGGCGAAAATGGATCGCAAGCTTCTGAAATCTGGCATATTTCGTGAAAAAATTAAATGGTAAATAGTGAAAAATTTGCCGAATATACTTCAAAGACTGCTCAATTTTTGACTGAATTGTATCCGCAAAAAAAACTTACCCCAACGGTACATAGGATTTTGGCTCACGGAAAGGATTTAATAGAATATCAGTGTTTACCACTTGGAGAGCTATCCGAAGAAGCACAGGAATGTAAAATCAAGGACTACAAAAGGTTCAGATACACTAATACATTAAAAACTTCCCGTCTTAGACAAAATGAAGACCTTTTTAACATGCTAGCAGCGTCTTCGGACCCACTTATTGCATCACTGAGACACGTGCGATCACGAAAGGATTTGGAAAATAGCAACTATAGTCCCGAAATATTGAGTTTACTAGATTTTGATGTAAATATTGAAAATTATTTTGAAGAAAATCAGCCATCAATAGCAAATTTTCAAAATTAACCTAAAAAAAAATTTAAAAAAATTTTTTTTCTTTTTGCAATTATGTTAAAAAATCAAATTAAAACAATAAATAATGTTACGCAGCCGTCTAAAACAATGAAAAATTCCATTTGTGATTGAAAAAACCGGGTTTCGATCCATTTTTAAAGGAAAAACGTGCTCGGAAATATTTTCTGACTTTGACCTTGAATATTACAGCACCACGAACACCCAGCACTTTTGACAAACATTAATTTTGAAGCTTAAGGTATTCTTTATAATATGCTTTTTAAATTTTTGAAATCGCATTATTGGTTTAGACGCTATGATTTTTGCAATGCTCAAATGCTAGAATGCCCCACTGTGCGACGGTCAGTTCGGTGATCTCGTTATACAACATATGTAAAAATATTTATTACAAAATAATTTAAAATAGTGTTTAAATTAGATGTTAGTTTATATGATTATAAATATTTTCCAAAAATTTTAAAATCAACTTTTCCTTTTTTCCAAATTTTAAATCTTCTTTTCTTATTTTTCAAAATTTTAAACTCGTCTTCTCTCTAATTTCAAAAATTATGATTAATCTTTTTTCTTATTTAAAACTTTTAAATCAACTTTTTTTTTTTTTTTCAAAATTTAAAAAAAAATTTTAAATCTTTTTTTATTTTTCAAAATTTTAAACTCGCCTTTTCTCTAATTTTAAAATTTAAATTGTCATTTCTTATTTTTATGTTCTTTAACTATTGTTAGTATTAAAAATAAATGTACTTGCGATGTAGCCCTGGTTAGTTTACGTCTTTGTTGTCCGCTTCTCGTGATTTTCTTTACGCAGTTGTCTTCTTACGTGTCGTCTTCTTTACGCAGTTGTCTTCTTACGTGTCGGCTTCTTTACGTCTTACAATTAGCTTCTTCTCACTCACACACACACAATGTTCGATGGATGATGCCTTCTGACTGTGCATGAAGTGGTGAGTTGGGTCGTCTCGTTTTGATCTGGTACTCCTCAATTAGCAGCCACTCTCTGTGTGACTCCTAGTCCGATCTCTGCTCCAGGTTACTTCTTGGCTTGCCTGAATGATTGGATATCGCCGAATCCAAGCAAGTTCAATGTTTCTCCTGTTTTCTTCTTATGTGGTCGTCGTTTTGTCCCTCTCTGAACAAATTTTCGTCTTTTGTTGCTCTTCGTGTTTTGTTCGTCTCTAAACAAATTTTGTCGTCTTTCGTCTTTTGTTGCTCTTCGTATTTTGTTCGTCTCTGAACAAATTTTCGTCTTTGGGATGTTGCTCGTCTTTCACATATTTTCGTCTTTTTTGTTGCTTTTCCACATTTTGTTCCTCTCTGAACAAAATTGTCGTCTTTAAGCGTTTCTCATCTTTTCGTCTTTGTTGTTATTTATCATGTGTTCGTCTCTCTTCAAGTCTTTCGGTGGTAAAATTAAAGCACGCATTTTCTTTTATCTCGCTTGCTCTCATGCTTCCTTATGTTGGCGTCACTCTCGCAATTGCGCGCGTTTTCTTCATAAAGTTTTCTCTCTCACTCGCTCTTTGTTACTATCCCGGTCGAGCCCCAAAAATGTAGAAGGGCTCTCCCTCTCGATTAATCACCTATCGATATCTATCCAACCAATATCGTTATCGGCATTCTGATACCATTAGGGGTTGTCTCGCAATCCTACATATATGTACATACATATATGCACATACATATATTCATGTGAGCAGCAATGCACAGGCGTAACATGTTTGTAGCTGTCGCCTATGTGGCAGCATAAGAATATCTACGTAACAATAGGTTAAGTGAAAGAATATTTTTGGAATAAAAATCAATCTGAATATGACCACAGAGCAACACAGACGTGTTCTTTCTTAAAACTCTTGAACCAAAGGAACCCGGTCTTTACACTGCCACAGGAACAAAAGTAAAAATTAAGTACGAACCGGATAATGTTTGGACAAGAGGACCAAACTAGCTGGACAGTACAGGGAAAAATCTCCGTTGAAAACGACTTGACTGAACTAAAAAGGGTATATTTAACAACTTCTGTTAAAAATATTATTGACCTAAACAGATTTCTAAATATTTGAAATTGAAGCGAACAATGAGATGGATATTGAGATTTCATCGAGGGATTTTATACGTCAATGTGATAATAATGTAACAACACTTTCTTCGCGGAAATTGCATGATGCGGAAAATCATGCAAAAGAAATTCTATCATAAGAAACTAGCTAAATTAACTTATGCTTGTCTATGGACAGTAGCATCTTCTCTTTAACTCCTACGATGAACGAAAACGGGATCTTAGTGGTCAAGGGTAGGCTTGACTATGCAACATCAGTGTCGAAAAGTGCTTGTCAACCTATCTTATTACCCAAAAAATACAAATTAACTGATTTAATAGTAACATTGTATCACGAGAGATTCCACCATTAAAACGATGAAATCATCAGTAACATTTTGTAAAAAGGGCAAAAACGGTTTGCCAGATTAGTAAAAATAAAAAATAAATCATCCGCAGGCGACTCTGATGGCTCTATCAGCTACCGACCGATCGTGTCACTCCTTATCAAAGATCTTTTTCATACGTAGGAATTGACTATTTTGGGCCAGTTACTGTAACAATCGGCCGCCGACATGAAAATAGATGGGAAGTTTTTTTTACGTGCATCACCATAAGAACTATACATTTGGAATTGGCCACAGATTTGTCTACAGACGCATGTATTTTAGGTATTCGTATTTGACGTGCATCACCATAAGAACTATACACTTGGAATTGGCCACAGATTTGTCTACAGACGCATGTATTTTAGGTATTCGAAACTTCAGTTATCAATCAGAATACGATCATACATGGAAACACATTTTGTTGAAGCTGATCGTCTAATAAGCGAAGTCAAAGACCTTTTTGAGTGGAAAAACATCGCCGAAGAGATGGCAAATAAAACCTTAGAATGGAAGTTGAATTGTTCAGCAAACCCAAATTCAGGAGGCTGTGTGGAACGCCCGGTTCAGTCAGTTAAAAAGGTTTTGGTAATAATTTTGCAAGACAAGGCGTCCCAGGTTAAAACACTTAAAAGTTTGCTTACCGAAGCAGAAAATATCATAAATAGCAGGCCGTTAACGCACATTCCAGTGTATGAAGAAGATCCAGGTCCACTAACACCTAATCATTTCCTGCTTGGACCAACCAATTCGATACAAACCACTGGAGAGGAAGACAACTTTTGTCCTCGAAAACAATAAAGAATTTGACAAAAATTAAAATACGTTTTAAAAACGATGGATGAGGGAATATATACCAACTCTGACGAAGCGAACAGAGTGGTTCGCACCGATTCGACCCATCAAGATGTGAGACTTAGTCATAATATGTGACGAAAACTAACCAAGGAAACAAATGCTGGAATTTTAAAACGACCAGTGTCTAAGCTTGCTTTATTAGACGTTTTGGGTAAAACTCCCGAGTAGTTTTACGGTAGAGGCGGTATGTTGTAGCCAATGCCCTAAATGTAGGTAGCCCATTTGCTTTTAGACTTCCAACCTAAAGGCAACCCTGACTTATCAAGGAAGTGAGGTGGAGTCAGTATAGTAGTACAGGAACGATACGTTAAAATAAACATCCGATAATTAGCACCAAACGACGCTTGAGGCAATGAGCCTTAGGGCGTGAAACATATTGAAGAACTTTATAATTTGCTGTATCTAACAAATGGATCTTCATTTATGCGAATCGCCGATTTGAATGAATTTTGGATATGTTGTAGAATACCCCGTCATTTAAAGCTGTGAAGAATATTTCGGCGCACTATTCTATATTCTCCTTAGCTATAGCTTCGATCCGGCCGAGTGGACTTCAAGTAGCTCGGCGGTGTAATGGGTAGAGGTTCTGACTAAAGTTGACGAAACCCTGGTTCAACCTCCGCCAAAAACTAGTGAGTTTTGGATTTTCATTTTGTGCCTTTTTAATAATTATTTTATTGTGATAGTTTTTGCGACCTTTGTGTTGGTATATTTTGATGTCATCTGGCTTCAGGTCAATTATTTAAATAAAAATAAAAAACCGCAGTTATTAGTTTATTTTTCTACCGATATATTTCGGTTGCGCAGCGGCAACCGTCTTCAGGGCAAATTATTTAACACGTCAGCACCGTTCGACGTGGAGTTAAGAAGTTAACTGACGTGTTAAATAATTTGCCGTTGCGGTTTTTTATTTTTATTTAATTAATTGACCTAAAGCCTGATGACGTCAAAATAGAATTATTTTATTAAATAGCAATATATGTTTTGTGATGATTTGTCATTGGAAACATTTTTTTTGTACATATGTTATAGCTTGCACACTTGATGTAATACTAGCTATAAGCACGACTTTATGAGCTATATTTTTTTGGGCAGGTTAAAAGTATGATAAAGGTAATGCAAAACTCCTCAACGCTTATAGAAGAAAATCTACAACTTTCATCAAGAGAAGACCACTTGTCCACTTGTCATCCCTGATATTGAAGGGAATGCTCAAGTATGCATGGTTCGCTTCAAAGTTGATGATGAGATGAGATGAGAGAGTAGTTTTCCAAAATTTTTATTTGGTTTGCTTCTTTCAAATTGATTTAAAGTTGGTATATTTTTGGATAAAGCATCATTTTAGCATGCATGGTTTTCAAAAAATGTACATATGTATTTCATGTTTTTATGATGTATATCACAGCAAAAAATGTGAAGACACAAGTTAATTAGTGTATTTTACGTCTATATTGGTATTTATTTTTATTTGGTTTGCTTCTTTCAAATTGATTTAAAGTTTGTATATTTATAAAGCATCATTTTAGCATGGTTTTCAAAAAATGTACGTGTTTCATGTTTTTGTATACCCTTGCAAGTTTTTAGGTAACTCTTTTATCAAACTGTCTTATCTAAAAAGGGTAATATTTGTGAAAGAACGGTCTTCAATCTTAGCATAGGAAATAGCGAACATTTTGATGAAAGTCACTGTTTTCGACCGATCGTTCCTATGGGAGCTATATGATATAGTCAACCGATCTTGATCGAATTTGGCAAAGTCGTTAATAGTCGTTAATAAACTTACCAATATTAAATTTCACGAAAATTGCTCAGAAAATAACAAAGTTATTCAGAAAGGTCACTGTTCGTGACCTTGACGTTTGTATGGGAGCTTTATGATATAGTGGTCCGATCCGGCTGAATCCGAGATATACAACCCCCGCAGTATATACAAGCCTACATGCAAAATTTCATCTCGGCAGCTGCGTTGATCCAGACGGGCGGACGGACGGACGGACATGGCTATTTGAACTCGTCTCGTCGTGCTGATCAAGAATATATATACTTTATATAGTCGGAGATGCTTCCTTCTATGCGTTGCACACTTCTGACCAAAATTAATATTCCTTTTTTGCAAGGGTATAAAAATCCAAAACTAACCAGTTTTGAGCAGGGGTTGAACCAGGGTTTCGTCAATTTTAGTCAGAACCTCTATCCATTACACCGCCGAGCTGCTTGAAGTCCACTCGGCGTTTTACGTATAAGTCACCGAAGCTATAGCTTTAAACGCGATTCATAAGGAAAATATGAAATAGTGCGCCGAAATATTTCACACAGCTACAACATATCTAAAATTCATCCAAATCGGTGATTCGCATACCTGAAGTTATCCTTGTAAGAACAACTCAGTTTCTAATAAATGTGGGATTTTATTTTCCCTTATTATTTATTTCGATAGTATTTAAGGATGTGATTTCCTTATTTAGTCTTATTTATTAACAATGTTTCTCTGTGTTAAGAATACATATATTTATTATTATAATAATGGCCTCTGTGATATTTTGGGTGTGCGATGTGATCGACCACGTATGTTACGAGGCCCAGGAAACCCCTTATCTCCTCCTTAGTTTTCGGAGCACGGAAGTCTGTGCTCTCCGAAGTCTGTCAGATACCATGGTCCGATAGAATATGGCCAAGAAATTTGAGTTTTGTTGTTTTGTACACACATTTTTGCTTATTCAAAACAACGTTGTGGGTATCAAAGATTTTCAGAACCGCAGTTAGCGCCTTGTCGTGTTCTTCTTCGTTTTTGCCGAAGACGATGACATCGTCAATATAGTTCAGAGCATTGGGGCAGCCTGCTAATTTTCCAGCCGCCTCTGGAAAATATCTGGAGCCGAGTTAACTCCGAAAAGCGGTCGTTTATATCGAAATAGTCCCTTGTGTGTAATAAGTGTGTGTGCGAGTTCCAATTGGTGATAAGCATTTTTCAAATACAGTCTGGAAAAACATCTCTCCTCCCGTAGTTTGGTCATGAACATATCGAATGTTGGCAGTAGGTAGTTTTCCCTCGAGATGGACAAATCGGCCTTCGCATATCCAGACATAGCCTTATCTGCCCGCTTTCTTTATACGCAATTACAACTGATGAAATCCATCAACTCGGTCCATGGACTGGCTCTATAATGTCTTGCTGCACAGCCTTTCTGCAATTCGATCTTCTAACGCAGTCGGAAATCTCCGCATTGGCTGCTGCACTGGTCTCACATTATGGTCTAAACAGATTTCTAAATATTTGAAATTGAAGCGAACAATGAGATGGATATTGAGATTTCATCGAGGGATTTTATACGTCAATGTGATAATAATGTAACAACACTTTCTTCGCGGAAATTGCATGATGCGGAAAATCATGCAAAAGAAATTCTATCATAAGAAACTAGCTAAATTAACTTATGCTTGTCTATGGACAGTAGCATCTTCTCTTTAACTCCTACGATGAACGAAAACGAGATCTTAGTGGTCAAGGGTAGGCTTGACTATGCAACATCAGTGTCGAAAAGTGCTTGTCAACCTATCTTATTACCCAAAAAATACAAATTAACTGATTTAATAGTAACATTGTATCACGAGAGATTCCACCATTAAAACGATGAAATCATCAGTAACATTTTGTAAAAAGGGCAAAAACGGTTTGCCAGATTAGTAAAAATAAAAAATAAATCATCCGCAGGCGACTCTGATGGCTCTATCAGCTACCGACCGATCGTGTCACTCCTTATCAAAGATCTTTTTCATACGTAGGAATTGACTATTTTGGGCCAGTTACTGTAACAATCGGCCGCCGACATGAAAATAGATGGGAAGTTTTTTTTACGTGCATCACCATAAGAACTATACACTTGGAATTGGCCACAGATTTGTCTACAGACGCATGTATTTTAGGTATTCGAAACTTCAGTTATCAATCAGAATACGATCATACATGGAAACACATTTTGTTGAAGCTGATCGTCTAATAAGCGAAGTCAAAGACCTTTTTGAGTGGAAAAACATCGCCGAAGAGATGGCAAATAAAACCATAGAATGGAAGTTGAATTGTTCAGCAAACCCAAATTCAGGAGGCTGTGTGGAACGCCCGGTTCAGTCAGTTAAAAAGGTTTTGGTAATAATTTTGCAAGACAAGGCGTCCCAGGTTAAAACACTTAAAAGTTTGCTTACCGAAGCAGAAAATATCATAAATAGCAGGCCGTTAACGCACATTCCAGTGTATGAAGAAGATCCAGGTCCACTAACACCTAATCATTTCCTGCTTGGACCAACCAATTCGATACAAACCACTGGAGAGGAAGACAACTTTTGTCCTCGAAAACAATAAAGAATTTGACAAAAATTAAAATACGTTTTAAAAACGATGGATGAGGGAATATATACCAACTCTGACGAAGCGAACAGAGTGGTTCGCACCGATTCGACCCATCAAGATGTGAGACTTAGTCATAATATGTGACGAAAACTAACCAAGGAAACAAATGCTGGAATTTTAAAACGACCAGTGTCTAAGCTTGCTTTATTAGACGTTTTGGGTAAAACTCCCGAGTAGTTTTACGGTAGAGGCGGTATGTTGTAGCCAATGCCCTAAATGTAGGTAGCCCATTTGCTTTTAGACTTCCAACCTAAAGGCAACCCTGACTTATCAAGGAAGTGAGGTGGAGTCAGTATAGTAGTACAGGAACGATACGTTAAAATAAACATCCGATAATTAGCACCAAACGACGCTTGAGGCAATGAGCCTTAGGGCGTGAAACATATTGAAGAACTTTATAATTTGCTGTATCTAACAAATGGATCTTCATTTATGCGAATCGCCGATTTGAATGAATTTTGGATATGTTGTAGAATACCCCGTCATTTAAAGCTGTGAAGAATATTTCGGCGCACTATTCTATATTCTCCTTAGCTATAGCTTCGATCCGGCCGAGTGGACTTCAAGTAGCTCGGCGGTGTAATGGGTAGAGGTTCTGACTAAAGTTGACGAAACCCTGGTTCAACCTCCGCCAAAAACTAGTGAGTTTTGGATTTTCATTTTGTGCCTTTTTAATAATTATTTTATTGTGATAGTTTTTGCGACCTTTGTGTTGGTATATTTTGATGTCATCTGGCTTCAGGTCAATTATTTAAATAAAAATAAAAAACCGCAGTTATTAGTTTATTTTTCTACCGATATATTTCGGTTGCGCAGCGGCAACCGTCTTCAGGGCAAATCATTTAACACGTCAGCACCGTTCGACGTGGAGTTAAGAAGTTAACTGACGTGTTAAATAATTTGCCGTTGCGGTTTTTTATTTTTATTTAATTAATTGACCTAAACCCTGATGACGTCAAAATAGAATTATTTTATTAAATAGCAATATATGTTTTGTGATGATTTGTCATTGGAAACATTTTTTTTGTACAGATGTTATAGCTTGCACACTTGATGTAATACTAGCTATAAGCACGACTTTATGAGCTATATTTTTTGGGCAGGTTAAAAGTATGATAAAGGTAATGCAAAACTCCTCAACGCTTATAGAAGAAAATCTACAACTTTCATCAAGAGAAGACCACTTGTCCACTTGTCATCCCTGATATTGAAGGGAATGCTCAAGTATGCATGGTTCGCTTCAAAGTTGATGATGAGATGAGATGAGAGAGTAGTTTTCCAAAATTTTTATTTGGTTTGCTTCTTTCAAATTGATTTAAAGTTGGTATATTTTTGGATAAAGCATCATTTTAGCATGCATGGTTTTCAAAAAATGTACATATGTATTTCATGTTTTTATGATGTATATCACAGCAAAAAATGTGAAGACACAAGTTAATTAGTGTATTTTACGTCTATATTGGTATTTATTTTTATTTGGTTTGCTTCTTTCAAATTGATTTAAAGTTTGTATATTTATAAAGCATCATTTTAGCATGGTTTTCAAAAAATGTACGTGTTTCATGTTTTTGTATACCCTTGCAAGTTTTTAGGTAACTCTTTTATCAAACTGTCTTATCTAAAAAGGGTAATATTTGTGAAAGAACGGTCTTCAATCTTAGCATAGGAAATAGCGAACATTTTGATGAAAGTCACTGTTTTCGACCGATCGTTCCTATGGGAGCTATATGATATAGTCAACCGATCTTGATCAAATTTGGCAAAGTCGTTAATAGTCGTTAATAAACTTACCAATATTAAATTTCACGAAAATTGCTCAGAAAATAACAAAGTTATTCAGAAAGGTCACTGTTCGTGACCTTGACGTTTGTATGGGAGCTTTATGATATAGTGGTCCGATCCGGCTGAATCCGAGATATACAACCCCTGCAGTATATACAAGCCTACATGCAAAATTTCATCTCGGCAGCTGCGTTGATCCAGACGGGCGGACGGACATGGCTATTTGAACTCGTCTCGTCGTGCTGATCAAGAATATATATACTTTATATAGTCGGAGATGCTTCCTTCTATGCGTTGCACACTTCTGACCAAAATTAATATTCCTTTTTTGCAAGGGTATAAAAATCCAAAACTAACCAGTTTTGAGCAGGGGTTGAACCAGGGTTTCGTCAATTTTAGTCAGAACCTCTACCCATTACACCGCCGAGCTGCTTGAAGTCCACTCGGCGTTTTACGTATAAGTCACCGAAGCTATAGCTTTAAACGCGATTCATAAGGAAAATATGAAATAGTGCGCCGAAATATTTCACACAGCTACAACATATCTAAAATTCATCCAAATCGGTGATTCGCATACCTGAAGTTATCCTTGTAAGAACAACTCAGTTTCTAATAAATGTGGGATTTTATTTTCCCTTATTATTTATTTCGATAGTATTTAAGGATGTGATTTCCTTATTTAGTCTTATTTATTAACAATGTTTCTCTGTGTTAAGAATACATATATTTATTATTATAATAATGGCCTCTGTGATATTTTGGGTGTGCGATGTGATCGACCACGTATGTTACGAGGCCCAGGAAACCCCTTATCTCCTCCTTAGTTTTCGGAGCACGGAAGTCTGTGCTCTCCGAAGTCTGTCAGATACCATGGTCCGATAGAATATGGCCAAGAAATTTGAGTTTTGTTGTTTTGTACACACATTTTTGCTTATTCAAAACAACGTTGTGGGTATCAAAGATTTTCAGAACCGCAGTTAGCGCCTTGTCGTGTTCTTCTTCGTTTTTGCCGAAGACGATGACATCGTCAATATAGTTCAGAGCATTGGGGCAGCCTGCTAATTTTCCAGCCGCCTCTGGAAAATATCTGGAGCCGAGTTAACTCCGAAAAACGGTCGTTTATATCGAAATAGTCACTTGTGTGTAATAAGTGTGTGTGCGAGTTCCAATTGGTGATAAGCATTTTTCAAATACAGTCTGGAAAAACATCTCGCCTCCCGTAGTTTGGTCATGAACATATCGAATGTTGGCAGTAGGTAGTTTTCCCTCGAGATGGACAAATCGGCCTTCGCATATCCAGACATAGCCTTATCTGCCCGCTTTCTTTATACGCAATTACAACTGGTGAAATCCATCAACTCGGTCCATGGACTGGCTCTCTAATGTCTTGCTGCACAGCCTTTCTGCAATTCGATCTTCTAACGCAGTCGGAAATCTCCGCATTGGCTGCTGCACTGGTCTCACATTATGGTCTATGGCCAATCTCACAGGTGAAGCTTTCCATTTCGGAAAATGTGCGCATGAATCCACTCTATTTACGCCTAAACCAATTTTTACAACGTTGAGTTGTACGGCTGTGTCCCGTCCTAGTAACGATTGTTTACCATTTTCAATTACATAAAATGTAGCAATCATCTCGGGTCTTTCCTGAATTCTTTTCGGAGCTTCAAAAACGTTAGTCACCCTCAGCACGTCATCCGAGGCTAAGCTCGAAACTGGGTAGACGAGTTGGTACGAACATTGAACACTGTCGCATGTACACTATTCAGTTGCAGCCAATCGCCACGGCTTATCAGGTTGTACCGTGATCCGGAGTCAATTATCATTTGCAGCTGGGATCCCCCAACTAGACATGATACGGTTTCTTCTCCTCCTGGTTCACCAGTTATTTTAAAACAGTTCGACCGACTGTTGTCGCTGTGACACTTAGTCTCCTCTTCATCGATGGCGCGCACCTGGTATCATATGGTATTCCAGAACGTCTCTTCAATGCGGTCTTACACATCCGAGCATAATGTCCGAACCGGGAATATTTATTACATTTTGAATTTCTTGCCGGGCATGCCATACTGCGTTCATCATGGTCTGCTGCTCCACACCGGCCACATTTCTTTTTGTTTTTGTTTGGAACGCAATTTCCTTCACAATATCGGCGTCCGACGGAATCACCATTGCCTCTGACTGCTGATTCACTTGCTCTTCAACTGTGCAAGTATTTATTTTCTCCTCCATCTTGAGCTCCGCTTCTAATAGCTTCTTTTTCAACGCCGTCTTAGCCCAGGCATCAATGATTTTATCAGCGATGCAGATTTCCTCTATTTCGATCTTAGTGGCTCCAAAAGAGCATTTACTGGCTTGTTGTCTTAGCCGCAGCAAGAACTCGGCGAAGCACTCACCTTGGCGGGGCACCATGCTGCGAAACATGTGCCTTTCGAATACGGCGTTACGTTGCGGTGAAAAATATTCATTTAATTTATCGACCAGTGGAGTAAATACATCATTTTCCTTTGTGTGTAGTAATTTGTTCCGTTTTTTAATTACCGATGAAATTTCTTCTCTGTCCACATAGATATTCAATGACCGAAGCCATTTCTCCCACTCGTTGCGCCACAACGATTTTTCTATGTTGGCGCACAGAAATGGTTAAATTTTAGCCATCTTGCTGATTTGTTTTAGCTTACACTTTATTTCGTGCTCAACCTCTGATTCTTTTCAGATGATTTCGCTTGGACAGCCATGCTGTGTACAACTTCTGGCATTTTCCAGATATTTTTCAGCTTGCGAGCGTTAGTTCTGCCTTGCTCAGCTGTTTGCTTTTTTTTTTTTTTTTTTGGCTTGTCTTAGAGTCGCCTTTGCACTCTCTCGACTCAGACTCTGTCAAATGATAATTAATTTATATTTTGTTTCCATCACTATTGTATGTACGCGCTTATATGTATATTTTTTGTTTTTCACTAATTTTCTCTGGCCGCGTCTGGCACAATACGTTGCTTCGTGTATAACCTCACTTCCCTTCTTTCCCGCGTTTTTCTTCTTCTCTGTGTTTCCTCCTTTTCACCTCGTCGCCAATGTATCAACTCCGTATTCCAGCAATTAGATAAGTCAAGTTATTTCGATTTTAACAAATTAATTAATACTTTATTCAAGTGCTGTTTTCTCATTTAACTTTCTGTAAACGCAGCACAGACGCTGTTTTCCATTCTTCTTTGTTACAAGTACCATAGGTGAAGCATATTTGGAAAAATTGGCCTTATCCTCTTCCAACCATTCCTGTACTGTACTATTAAAAATTTTCTGATCAGTCTTAGCTAAACGACTTAAATGCTGATAAACTGGAAACTCATCTGTTAGTACGGTCTTCATCTCAATAGGATTGCTTGTATTTCTAATAGGTTTGTAACTTCCAATCAACTGCTTGACATCACTAGCAATTTTTACACTGATATGTAACAAGTCACTCTTGACTTCCAGTTCTGTTCTGTTCCGCGTTTTTTATACACATGCTTTCTTTTCCCTTGCTGCTTACAAACTTTTGTCACAACCAAATCGACGTGATCACCACCATACTTAAAACACTTGCGTTCTCCCTTTGTTATCGAACTTTTCTCTCTATTATCTCTGCCTTGCTTGTAAAAAGATGATTCAAATGTTGGTTTCTTTGACGACTTCCTAGGATTATAGGATTTTAAATAGGTCTCTATTTGAACTTTCAACGCATCTACTGTTCTTGCCTGATACAATAATGCCTTATTTGCTCTCATGTCTGGTATACCTTCTACGAAATACTCGCTTAAACTTTCATCATCCAAATCGATCGGCTTTGCGATTTCCATTAACGGAAACAAGAATTCGTACAAATTCTCACCTCTCTTCAAGTGTCGATTGCTTAGTCTTCTGTGAACTTCTTCTGATGAAACCTTTACTCTAAAATCATTTTTCAAAGCAACTTTCAGGAACTCCCAATTACAAATATATCCCTTACTACGTATAAACAATAATGCAGCTCCTTTTAACAGTTATTTTGCATACACAAAAAGCTGTAACTGTAGGGTTAAAGCGCATTCTTCTAATTCCCTAGTCCATTGTACAACATCGATCGAACCTAAACCGAAAAATTCGGAAACGCTTCCCTCCCCATCTTTAGTGTAAACCATGACCTTTGCCCATTTGTGTTCGGGACTTCTCGAATTGTTCTAGCTGAGGCTAAATGTGCCTCTTGCCCATCATTCTCGGTTTCTATTGGATCGTAATGAGCGAGTAGACGCGTTTGCAGCTCAGCTTTAAGGCCTGTAGTCTCTAGCCCTAACTCACTTAATTTACTGCGCAACTCGTCAATACGCAATGTTAGAATCTCACCTCGATCCATTTCTTACAATTACCTGTACGTATATTGCTTAACAAGATTGATTTATTAATGTGTGGTTAGTAACAATTAATCAAATTTCAATCAAATTTAGCAAAATGTACACACTATGTTAATGTAGATCAAATTGTGGTAGGTTATGGATTATTCAGAAGATTCTTAGAAATGTGCTCTCTGCAGCTCGCATCAATTTCGTCAATATTTCTGCCACCGGTCTGGTCTCGTCGTGCAAGCAAAGTAACTTACACCCAAGACAATAATTAGGGAGGTTACCACCTTGTGTTATAACAAAATTCGATTTTATTTTATGTTTTAAGAATACAGTGTAAAAATTTTAAGTTGAAGTCGGTAAAATTACCAAAGTTATCGGTCGTTAAGTGAAGCGGTGTCAATCGCGGTGGGCCGCACCAAACGCAAATTTTCAAACGCGTTTCTCTGTGAACTGAGTTCTTGGAGCTCATGGAAATCCTACAGGTCGCAAAAATTAACCAATCGCTATGAAATTTTTTACACATATTCTTTGTGATAGTGTTCAGCGCTGGTAGTAGAATTGGCGAAAACTATTCAAAATTGTTAATTTAAAAAATTAATTAGTAACGAAAAATAGGCAAAAAATAAATTTTTTCTAAAAAAGCTAATAACTATTTAATTTTTCATTCTTTTTTCCTAATTCTACTACCAGCGCTGCGAAAAAGTGTACAGATTAAGAAAAAAATTTTATTTTCGGATTCAGATTTCATTTGCGAACGGTAGGACTTCCATAAATACGAAATGGGGATGTCATTCTAAAATTCCCCCCACCTCCCCCTTTTCGCGGATCGACGAAAAAAATTTTTATACATAGAATAAAGTTTTTCCAATAACTGTGGCATGTTTTATTTCTTGATCTATTATACTTTTCTCAAAAAAAAATTCTTACTAAAAATCGCCTTCTCGGCCCAACAAGGTAAAAAACCCCTTTAACAGCTCGCCCAACTATAGCCGTCTTGCTCTTTGTAGCAACTCAATATCGTTGTAGCAACTCACGCAGACTTCTTGCGAATGTTCGGTTCGCTCTCTGTAGCTACTCACTTTGTTACCGCAACTCACTCTGTTGTTTTCCATTCGTTTTTCAATTATCTCAACTTCGTGTCTGCTGCCTTCTTCTCGTTTGGTCTTGTCAGTGTCGTCTGCTCTCTTGCAACGGTTTGTCGTGTCCGTTTTCTGCTCTCTCTCTTCCACAGTGAACACTAATTATCATCATCTTCGTGCTTGCTTTTTGCTATCTCGGTCTGTCTGCTTCAACAGTAAACACTGGTTATCATCAACTTCGTGTTTACTGTCTGCTTCCACAGTGAAAACGGTTATCATCAACTTCGTGCCCGTTTCCTGCTCTCTCTTTTACTCTCGAGTCACCACACTTCTCGAGCTGCTTCCAACTTCAGCCACCAATTTTACTCCAACGGCGCCAAAATTCTTAGTGACGCTCTTCTTCCGTCGTCCGACCGCTCACCGTCTCGCCGTCCAGTCGTCGACTCTCGTACAGTCACACCAACTTCCACTTCTTTTTGAACTTGTATTGGTTGCTTCTTGTGAAATTCGTTCGCCAACCTTGACTTTGTATATGTATGACACGTTAATGCATGCAATTTTAACAATTTTCTGTTCACTTGCGAAATTCACACACACACACAAATTTTCTTTAAATGTCTTGGGTCAAAAATCTCGGTCGAGCCCCCAGTTTGTGGAAGGTATCCCGGTTGAGCCCCCAGTTTGTGGAAATATCCCGGTTGAGCTCCCAGTTTGTGGGACTATACTTTTTCTTATTATATTGTTTATTATTATTACAGGATGTGATTTCCTTATATTTATTTGTTTTTATTATTAATAAGATTCTTCGTGTTAAGAATACATACATTTATATTATATTAATTTGGCCTTAGTTACAACGTTGTGTCGTCCTGTGTCGCTCACTAGCCAGTATTTGATTACCATTTTTATGCCCGCCTGACATATAATTGCCTACATAAATCATATTCTTACTTTAAAGGCGTAACCTAAATAGTGGTCTGATAATGGGTTTGATTCTTATTCTCATTTCAAAAGGTATCCGATTTAACAATTCGAGTTTTAAACATTCTTATCTAACTTGTTATCCTGAGATTAGCTTACAAAATTCAAACTTAGACTTGTGCCGTGAGAGAAAAGGATAAAAATAGTTGTGAGACGATGCAATGGCGCAAACGTTCAACACATTCAAAGGCTCGAAAACATATAATTCGAATTAATTAATAGTATTTCTTTTAGGATTTGATTTACAGTTTTAGTCCAGCGGCGAAAGATCATTCGAAGCGTAGGCTGTTCAAAAATAGATAGTGGGAACAGGTTCATTAGCTATACGTTAAATAATTATGTATATATATACTTACCTTATGGAGAGCGACACTTAGACAGAAAAATTTTGAATGATTTTATTCCGGTGGAGAGCGCTGCCCAAGACTCCACATAAGCAAGATTATGGGACGCGGAATCAGTTATTTCGCAAACTCACAGACGCTCCGCTGGTATTATATATATTTATTGGTCAATCCTATGAACGATGCAATCTAAAGTTGCACGATTTATGCTTTGGTGTAGCGAAGGGTGCAGCACTTCTGTCTCCTTGGGCAGTTGGGCTAAGAAAAATCGGGGCCACTCGTATTTAATAGTTTAATATCCGTTTCGCTAATTATATTTTCTTTCTATTCGTTGCCTAGAGATGAGTTGTGAAGTCGATATGTCACCGATCGATAAAAGCCATCTTGCGTCAATACGTAAGGTCATAAATTATCGGTGACACTAAGTAGTCATTGGTGTAGAAAAACTGCCAAAACAAGCTATTTTGGGTTGTTTCCAGGTTTAAATATTTTCAGTTGATTTTTTGATTTTTTAACGACAAGCTCATGTTACAAGCTCTCTCTTCTGTGTAATCAGTTTTGTCACGGAGCCTTGGCTAATAATGGTTTTTGCACTTTTGATTGTGCTGCGATAAACTTAAATTTTAAGCAAGTGACCATTCAACAGTGCAGTGACAATAGGATCGAGTGCCAAAAGAGAATAAAAAACCAGAGAGCCGGGGTTAACTTCGACCGCGTCGAAGTTTGTATACCCTTGCAACTGTTTTGGTAATTCTTTCCTTAGCCATCAAAGTGTAAAAACGTTTTATCCAAAAAGACTAATGTTTGCGAAAGAACGGCCTTCAATCTTACAATTAGCATAGGATATAAAGAACTTTTTGATGAAAGTCACTGTTTTCCACTTATCGTTTCTATGGGAGCTATATGATATAGTCAGCCGATCTTGATCAAATTTGGCACAATCATTAATAAGAACATAAAACTGACAAATACCTACTTTTATGACAATAGCTATAAAATTAATGAAGTTATTGAGAAAGTCACTGTTCGTGACTTTGCCGTTTGTATGGGAGCTACATGATATAGTCACCCGATCTTGATCAAATTTGGCACAATTATTAACAAAAACACAAAACTGACAAATACCAACTTTTATGACAATAGCTATAAAATTAATGAAGTTATTGAGAAAGTCACTGTTCGTGACTTTGCCGTTTGTATGGGAGCTATATGATATAGTCACCCGATCTTGATCAAATTTGGCACAATCATTAATAAGAACATAAAACTGACAAATACCAACTTTTATGACAATAGCTATAAAATTAATGAAGTTATTGAGAAAGTCACTGTTTCGTGACTTTGACGTTTGTATGGGAGCTATATGATATAGTGGTCCGATCCGGCTGAATCCGAGATATACAATGCCTGCAGTATATACAAGCCTACGTGCAAAATTTCAGCTCTGTAGCTCTTACGGTCTCGGAGGAGTTCGCGTTGATCCAGACGGACGGACGGACGGACGGACGGACGGACGGACATGGCTATTTGAACTCGTCTCGTCGTGCTGATCAAGAATATATATACTTTATATGGTCTGAGATGCTTCGTTCTATGCGTTGCACACTTCTGACCAAAATTAATATACCCTTTTTGCAAGGGTATAATAAACGACATCGTGGATATCAGCAAGAGCAAGGATCACTAGGCAGGTGAGCGTTTAGGTCTTGTGTTTTGTGAATAGAATCGGTTGAAATTAAGGAATTAAAAATAAATCGTTCTCTTCGTTTCCCTTCACCCTATTTTCCATAGTTCTTCGGAGTGGAACCGAAAGATAGGTGGAATTTGGCAGGATGAGATAATCTCTTGCAGTCGAAATCTGTTACTGGTCTCAAGGCTCAGACACTTCGGGTGGAGAGGCAACGGATTTTGGCCAAGAGGGACTTCCTTTGGCAAACGGTCGGTCGTTGCATCTTCTCTTGGTCTTTCCCTTATCCCATCCCAACTAAGTTCTTGGAGCTCATCGAAATCCTACAGGGCGCAAAAATTAACCAATCGCTATGAAATTTTTTAAACATGTTCTTTGGGATAGTGTTCAGCGCTGGTAGTAGAATTGGCGAAAACTATTCAAAATTGTTAATTTAAAAAATTAATTAGTAACGAAAAATAGGCAAAAAATAAATTTTTTCTAAAAAAGCTCATAACTTTTTAATTTTTCATTCTTTTTCCTAATTCTGCGCTGCGCTGCGAAAAAGTGTACAGATTAAGAAAAAAATTTTATTTTCGGATTCAGATTTCATTTGCGAACGGTAGGACTTCCATAAATACGAAATGGGGATGTCATTCTAAAATTCCCCCCACCTCCCCCTTTTCGCGGATCGACGAAAAAAATTTTTATACATAGAATAAAGTTTTTCCAATAACTGTGGCATGTTTTATTTCTTGATCTATTATACTTTTCTCAAAAAAAAATTCTTACTAAAAATCGCCTTCTCGGCCCAACAAGGTAAAAACCCCCTTTAACAGCTCGCCCAACTATAGCCGTCTTGCTCATTGTAGCAACTCAATATCGTTGTAGCAACTCACTCAGACTTCTTGCGAATGTTCGGTTCGCTCTCTGTAGCTACTCACTTTGTTACCTCAACTCACTCTGTTGTTTTCCATTCGTTTTCCAATTATCTCAACTTCGTGTCTGCTGCCTTCTTCTCGTTTGGTCTTGTCAGTGTCGTCTGCTCTCTTGCAACGGTTTGTCGTGTCCGTTTTCTGCTCTCTCTCTTCCACAGTGAACACTAATTATCATCATCTTCGTGCTTGCTTTCTGCTGTCTCGGTCTGTCTGCTTCTACAGTAAACCCTGGTTATCATCAACTTCGTGTTTGCTGTCTGCTTCCACAGTGAAAACGGTTATCATCAACTTCGTGCCCGTTGCCTGCTCTCTCTTTTACTTCCAACTTCAGCCACCAATTTTACTCCAGCGGCGCCAAAATTCTTAGTGACGCTCTTCTTCCGTCGTCCGACCGCTCACCGTCTCGCCGTCCAGTCATCGACTCTCGTACAGTCACACCAACTTCCACTTCTTTTTGAACTTGTATTGGTTGCTTCTTGTGAAATTCGTTCGCCAACCTTGACTTTGTATATGTATGACACGTTAATGCATGCAATTTTAACAATTTTCTGTTCACTTGGAATTTTCACACACACACACAAATTTTCTTTAAATGTCTTGGGTCAAAAATCTCGGTCGAGCCCCCCCGTTTGTGGAAGGTATCCCGGTTGAGCCCCCAGTTTGTGGAAATATCCCGGTTGAGCTCCCAGTTTGTGGGACTATACTTTTTCTTATTATATTGTTTATTATTATTACAGGATGTGATTTCCTTATATTTATTTGTTTTTATTATTAATAAGATTCTTCGTGTTAATAATACATACATTTATATTATATTAATTTGGCCTTAGTTACAACTTTGTGTGTGAGTGATGTGATCGAGGCGAGAATGCGATTTCGAGTTTTTTAAATCGAAGCTTCTGCTCTATTTGCAAATGAGTGAGTCGACCAGATAGCTACGGCCGCTGCGTGTCGTCCTGTCTCGCTCACTAGCCAGTATTTGATTACCATTTTTATGCCCGCCTGACATATAATTGCCTACATAAATCATATTCTTACTTTAAAGGCGTAACCTAAATAGTGGTCTGATAATGGGTTTGATTCTTATTCTCATTTCAAAAGGTATCCGATTTAACAATTCGAGTTTTAAACATTCTTATCTAACTTGTTATCCTGAGATTAGCTTACAAAATTCAAACTTAGACTGGTGCCGTGAGAGAAAAGGATAAAAATAGTTGTGAGACGATGCAATGGCGCAAACGTCCAACACATTCAAAGGCTCGAAAACATATAATTCGAATTAATTAATAGTATTTCTTTTAGGATTTGATTTACAGTTTTAGTCCAGCGGCGAAAGATCATTCGAAGCGTAGGCTGTTCAAAAATAGATAGTGGGAACAGGTTCATTAGCTATACGTTAAATAATTATGTATATACTTACCTTATGGAGAGCGACACTTAGACAGAAAAATTTTGAATGATTTTATTCCGATGGAGAGCGCTGTCCAAGACTCCACATAAGCAAGATTATGGGACGCGGAATCAGTTATTTCGCAAACTCACAGACGCTTCGCTGGTATTATATATATTTATTGGTCAATCCTATGAACGATGCAATCTAAAGTTGCACGATTTATGCTTTGGTGTAGCGAAGGATGCAGCACTTCTGTCTCCTTGGGCAGTTGGGCTAAGAAAAATCGAGGCCACTCGTATTTAATAGTTTAATATCCGTTTCGCTAATTATATTTTCTTTCTATGAGTTGTGAAGTCGATATGTCACCGATCGATAAAAGCCATCTTGCGAAAATACGTAAGGTCATAAATTATCGGTGACACTAAGTAGTCATTGGTGTAGAAAAACTGCTAAAACAAGCTATTTTGGGTTATTTCTAGGTTTAAATATTTTCAGTTGATTTTTTGATTTTTTAACGACAAGCTCATGTTACAAGCTCTCTCTTCTGTGTAATCAGTTTTGTCACGGAGCCTTGGCTAATAATGGTTTTTGCACTTTTGATTGTGCTGCGATAAACTTAAATTTTAAGCAAGTGACCATTCAACAGTGCAGTGACAATAGGATCGAGTGCCAAAAGAGAATAAAAAATAAACGACATCGTGGATATCAGCAAGAGCAAGGATCACTAGGCAGGTGAGCGTTTAGGTCTTGTGTTTTGTGAATAGAATCGGTTGAAATTAAGGAATTAAAAATAAATCGTTCTCTTCGTTTCCCTTCACCCTTTTTTCCATAGTTCTTCGGAGTGGAACCGAAAGATAGGTGGAATTTGGCAGGATGAGATAATCTCTTGCAGTCGAAATCTGTTACTGGTCTCAAGGCTCAGACACTTCGGGTGGAGAGGCAACGGATTTTGGCCAAGAGGGACTTCCTTTGGCAAACGGTCGGTCGTTGCATCTTCTCTTGGTCTTTCCCTTATCCCATCCCAACTAAGTTCTTGGAGCTCATCGAAATCCTACAGGGCGCAAAAATTAACCAATCGCTATGAAATTTTTTACACATGTTCTTTGGGATAGTGTTCAGCGCTGGTAGTAGAATTGGCGAAAACTATTCAAAATTGTTAATTTAAAAAATTAATTAGTAACGAAAAATAAGCAAAAAATAATTTTTTTCTAAAAAAGCTCATAACTATTTAATTTTTCATTCTTTTTCCTAATTCTACTACCAGCGCTGCGAAAAAGTGTACAGATTAAGAAAAAAATTTTATTTTCGGATTCAGATTTCATTTGCGAACGGTAGGACTTCCATAAATACGAAATGGGGATGTCATTGTAAAATTTCCCCCACCTCCCCCTTTTCGCGGATCGACGAAAAAAATTTTTATACATAGAATAAAGTTTTTCCAATAACTGTGGCAAGTTTTATTCCTTGATCTATTATACTTTTCTCAAAAAAAAATTCTTACTAAAAATCGCCTTCTCGGCCCAACAAGGTAGAAACCCCCTTTAACAGCTCGCCCAACTATAGCCGTCTTGCTCTTTGTAGCAACTCAATATCGTTGTAGCAACTCACTCAGACTTCTTGCGAATGTTCGGTTCGCTCTCTGTAGCTACTCACTTTGTTACCTCAACTCACTCTGTTGTTTTCCATTCGTTTTCCAATTATCTTAACTTCGTGTCTGCTGCCTTCTTCTCGTTTGGTCTTGTCAGTGTCGTCTGCTCTCTTGCAACGGTTTGTCGTGTCCGTTTTCTGCTCTCTCTCTTCCACAGTGAACACTAATTATCATCATCTTCGTGCTTGCTTTTTGCTGTCTCGGTCGGTCTGCTTCAACAGTAAACACTGGTTATCATCAACTTCGTGTTTACTGTCTGCTTCCACAGTGAAAACGGTTATCATCAACTTCGTGCCCGTATCCTGCTCTCTCTTTTACTCTCGAGTCACCACACTTCTCGAGCTGCTTCCAACTTCAGCCACCAATTTTACTTCAACGGCGCCAAAATTCTTAGTGACGCTCTTCTTCCGTCGTCCGACCGCTCACCGTCTTGCCGTCCAGTCGTCGACTCTCGTACAGTCACACCAACTTCCACTTCTTTTTGAACTTGTATTGGTTGCTTCTTGTGAAATTCGTTCGCCAACCTTGACTTTGTATATGTATGACACGTTAATGCATGCAATTTTAACAATTTTCTGTTCACTTGCGAAATTCACACACACACACAAATTTTCTTTAAATGTCTTGGGTCAAAAATCTCGGTCGAGCCCCCCAGTTTGTGGAAGGTATCCCGGTTGAGCCCCCAGTTTGTGGAAATATCCCGGTTGAACTCCCAGTTTGTGGGACTATACTTTTTCTTATTATATTGTTTCTTATTATTACAGGATGTGATTTCCTTATATTTATTTGTTTTTATTATTAATAAGATTCTTCGTGTTAAGAATACATACATTTATATTATATTAATTTGGCCTTAGTTACAACTTTGTGTGTGAGTGATGTGATCGAGGCGAGAGTGCGATTTCGAGTTTTTTAAATCGAAGCTTCTGCTCTATTTGCAAATGAGTGAGTCGACCAGATAGCTACGGCCGCTGCGTGTCGTCCTGTCTCGCTCACTAGCCAGTATTTGATTACCATTTTTATGCCCGCCTGACATATAATTGCCTACATAAATCATATTCTTACTTTAAAGGCGTAACCTAAATAGTGGTCTGATAATGGGTTTGATTCTTATTCTCATTTCAAAAGGTATCCGATTTAACAATTCGAGTTTTAAACATTCTTATCTAACTTGTTATCCTGAGATTAGCTTACAAAATTCAAACTTAGACTGGTGCCGTGAGAGAAAAGGATAAAAATAGTTGTGAGACGATGCAATGGCGCAAACGTCCAACACATTCAAAGGCACGAAAACGTATAATTCGAATTAATTAATAGTATTTCTTTTAGGATTTGATTTACAGTTTTAGTCCAGCGGCGAAAGATCATTCGAAGCGTAGGCTGTTCAAAAATAGATAGTGGGAGCAGGTTCATTAGCTATACGTTAAATAATTATGTATATACTTACCTTATGGAGAGCGACACTTAGACAGAAAAATTTTGAATGATTTTATTCCGATGGAGAGCGCTGTCCAAGACTTCACATAAGCAAGTTTATGGGACGCGGAATCAGTTATTTCGCAAACTCACAGACGCTCCGCTGGTATTATATATATTTATTGGTCAATCCTATGAACGATGCAATCTAAAGTTGCACGATTTATGCTTTGGTGTAGCGAAGGGTGCAGCACTTCTGTCTCCTTGGGCAGTTGGGCTAAGAAAAATCGAGGCCACTCGTATTTAATAGTTTAATATCCGTTTCGCTAATTATATTTTCTTTCTATGAGTTGTGAAGTCGATATGTCACCGATCGATAAAAGCCATCTTGCGTCAATACGTAAGGTCATAAATTATCGGTGACACTAAATAGTCATTGGTGTAGAAAATCTGCTAAAACAAGCTATTTTGGGTTATTTCCAGGTTTAAATATTTTCAGTTGATTTTTTGATTTTTTTAACGACAAGCTCATGCTACAAGCTCTCTCTTCTGTGTAATCAGTTTTGTCACGGAGCCTTGTCTAATAATGGTTTTTGCACTTTTGATTGTGCTGCGATAAACTTAAATTTTAAGCAAGTGACCATTCAACAGTGCAGTGACAATAGGATCGAGTGCCAAAAGAGAATAAAAAATAAACGACATCGTGGATATCAGCAAGAGCAAGGATCACTAGGCAGGTGAGCGTTTAGGTCTTGTGTTTTGTGAATAGAATCGGTAAAAATTAAGGAATTAAAAATAAATCGTTCTCTTCGTTTCCCTTCACCCTTTTTTCCATAGTTCTTCGGAGTGGAACCGAAAGATAGGTGGAATTTGGCAGGATGAGATAATCTCTTGCAGTCGAAATCTGTTACTGGTCTCAAGGCTCAGACACTTCGGGTGGAGAGGCAACGGATTTTGGCCAAGAGGGACTTCCTTTGGCAAACGGTCGGTCGTTGCATCTTCTCTTGGTCTTTCCCTTATCCCATCCCAACTAAGTTCTTGGAGCTCATCGAAATCCTACAGGGCGCAAAAATTAACCAATCGCTATGAAATTTTTTACACATGTTCTTTGGGATAGTGTTTAGCGCTGGTAGTAGAATTGGCGAAAACTATTCAAAATTGTTAATTTAAAAAATTAATTAGTAACGAAAAATAGGCAAAAAATAAATTTTTTTCTAAAAAAAGCTCATAACTATTTAATTTTTCATTCTTTTTCCTAATTCTACTACCCGCGCTGCGAAAAAGTGTACAGATTAAGAAAAAAATTTTATTTTCGGATTCAGATTTCATTTGCGAACGGTAGGACTTCCATAAATACGAAATGGGGATGTCATTGTAAAATTCCCCCCCACCTCCCCCTTTTCACGGATCGACGAAAAAAATTTTTATACATAGAATAAAGTTTTTCCAATAACTGTGGCAAGTTTCATTCCTTGATCTATTATACTTTTCTCAAAAAAAAATTCTTACTAAAAATCGCGTTTTCGGCCCAACAAGGTAGAAACCCCCTTTAACAGCTCGCCCAACTATAGCCGTCTCATTGCTCATTGTAGCAACTCAATATCGTTGTAGCAACTCACTCAGACTTCTGCGAATGTTCGGTTCGCTCTCTGTAGCTACTCACTTTGTTACCTCAACTCACTCTGTTGTTTTCCATTCGTTTTCCAATTATCTTAACTTCGTGTCTGCTGCCTTCTTCTCGTTTGGTCTTGTCAGTGTCGTCTGCTCTCTTGCAACGGTTTGTCGTGTCCGTTTTCTGCTCTATCTCTTCCACAGTGAACACTAATTATCATCATCTTCGTGCTTGCTTTTTGCTGTCTCGGTCTGTCTGCTTCAACAGTAAACACTGGTTATCATCAACTTCGTGTTTGCAGTCTGCTTCCACTGTGAAAACGGTTATCATCAACTTCGTGCCCGTTTCCTGCTCTCTCTTTTACTCTCGAGTCACCACACTTCTCGAGCTGCTTCCAACTTCAGCCACCAATTTTACTCCAACGGCGCCAAAATTCTTAGTGACGCTCTTCTTCCGTCGTCCGACCGCTCACCGTCTCGCCGTCCAGTCGTCGACTCCCGTACAGTCACACCAACTTCCACTTCTTTTTGAACTTGTATTGGTTGCTTCTTGTGAAATTCGTTCGCCAACCTTGACTTTGTATATGTATGACACGTTAATGCATGCAATTTTAACAATTTTCTGTTCACTTGTGAACTTCACACACACACACAATTTTTTTTTAAATGTCTTGGGTCAAAAATCTCGGTCGAGCCGCCAGTTTGTGGAAGGTATCCCGGTTGAGCCCCCAGTTTGTGGAAATATCCCGGTTGAACTCCCAGTTTGTGGGACTATACTTTTTCTTATTATATTGTTGATTATTATTACAGGATGTGATTTCCTTATATTTATTTGTTTTTATTATTAATAAGATTCTTCGTGTTAAGAATACATGCATTTATATTATATTAATTTGGCCTTAGTTACAACTTTGTGTGTGAGTGTTTTCGAGTTTTTTAAATCGAAGCTTCTGCTCTATTTGCAAATGAGTGAGTCGACCAGATAGCTACGGCCGCTGCGTGTCGTCCTGTCTCGCTCACTAGCTAGTATTTGATTACCATTTTTATGCCCGCCTGACATATAATTGCCTACATAAATCATATTCTTACTTTAAAGGCGTAACCTAAATAGTGGTCTGATAATGGGTTTGATTCTTATTCTCATTTCAAAAGGTATCCGATTTAACAATTCGAGTTTCAAACATTCTTATCTAACTTGTTATCCTGAGATTAGCTTACAAAATTCAAACTTAGACTGGTGCCGTGAGAGAAAAGGATAAAAATAGTTGTGAGACGATTAAATTTCCAGATATAGTCAAGTACTGCAATGGCGCAAACGTCTAAAACATTCAAAGGCTCGAAAACGTATAATTCGAATTAATTAATAATATTTCTTTTAGGATTTGATTTACAGTTTTAGTCCAGCGTCGAAAGATCATTCGAAGCGTAGGCTATGCAAAAATAGATAGTGGGAACAGGTTCATTAGCTGTACGTTAAATAATTATGTATATACTTACCTTATGGAGAGCGACACTTAGACAGAAAAATTTTGAATGATTTTATTCCGGTGGAGAGCGCTGTCCAAGACGCTCCGCTTTTATTATATACATATATTTATTGGTCAATCCTATGAACGATGCAATCTAAAGTTGCACGATTTATGCTTTGGTGTAGCGAAGGGTGCAGCACTTCTGTCTCCTTGGGCAGTTGGGCTAAGAAAAATCGAGGCCACTCGTACTTAATAGTTCAATATCCGTTTCGCTAATTATATTTTCTTTCTATGAGTTGTGAAGTCGATATGTCACCGATCGATAAAAGCCATCTTGCGTCAATACGTAAGGTCATAAATTATCGGTGACACTAAGTAGTCATTGGTGTAGAAAAACTGCTAAAACAAGCTATTTTGGGTTGTTTCCAGGTTTAAATATTTTCAGTTGATTTTTTGATTTTTTAACGACAAGCTCATGTTACAAGCTCTCTCTTCTGTGTAATCAGTTTTGTCACGGAGCCTTGGCTAATAATGGTTTTTGCACTTTTGATTGTGCTGCGATAAACTTAAATTTTAAGCAAGTGACCATTCAACAGTGCAGTGACAATAGGATCGAGTGCCAAAAGAGAATAAAAAATAAACGACATCGTGGATATCAGCAAGAGCAAGGATCACTAGGCAGGTGAGCGTTTAGGTCTTGTGTTTTGTGAATAGAATCGGTAAAAATTAAGGAATTAAAAATAAATCGTTCTCTTCGTTTCCCTTCACCCTTTTTTCCATAGTTCTTCGGAGTGGAACCGAAAGATAGGTGGAATTTGGCAGGATGAGATAATCTCTTGCAGTCGAAATCTGTTACTGGTCTCAAGGCTCAGACACTTCGGGTGGAGAGGCAACGGATTTTGGCCAAGAGGGACTTCCTTTGGCAAACGGTCGGTCGTTGCATCTTCTCTTGGTCTTTCCCTTATCCCATCCCAACTAAGTTCTTGGAGCTCATCGAAATCCTACAGGGCGCAAAAATTAACCAATCGCTATGAAATTTTTTTTACACATGTTCTTTGGGATAGTGTTTGGCGCTGGTAGTAGAATTGGCGAAAACTATTCAAAATTGTTAATTTAAAAAATTAATTAGTAACGAAAAATAGGCAAAAAATAAATATATTTTCTTTCTATGAGTTGTGAAGTCGATATGTCACCGATCGATAAAAGCCATCTTGCGTCAATACGTAAGGTCATAAATTATCGGTGACACTAAGTAGTCATTGGTGTAGAAAAACTGCTAAAACAAGCTATTTTGGGTTGTTTCCAGGTTTAAATATTTTCAGTTGATTTTTTGATTTTTTAACGACAAGCTCATGTTACAAGCTCTCTCTTCTGTGTAATCAGTTTTGTCACGGAGCCTTGGCTAATAATGGTTTTTGCACTTTTGATTGTGCTGCGATAAACTTAAATTTTAAGCAAGTGACCATTCAACAGTGCAGTGACAATAGGATCGAGTGCCAAAAGAGAATAAAAAATAAACGACATCGTGGATATCAGCAAGAGCAAGGATCACTAGGCAGGTGAGCGTTTAGGTCTTGTGTTTTGTGAATAGAATCGGTAAAAATTAAGGAATTAAAAATAAATCGTTCTCTTCGTTTCCCTTCACCCTTTTTTCCATAGTTCTTCGGAGTGGAACCGAAAGATAGGTGGAATTTGGCAGGATGAGATAATCTCTTGCAGTCGAAATCTGTTACTGGTCTCAAGGCTCAGACACTTCGGGTGGAGAGGCAACGGATTTTGGCCAAGAGGGACTTCCTTTGGCAAACGGTCGGTCGTTGCATCTTCTCTTGGTCTTTCCCTTATCCCATCCCAACTAAGTTCTTGGAGCTCATCGAAATCCTACAGGGCGCAAAAATTAACCAATCGCTATGAAATTTTTTACACATGTTCTTTGGGATAGTGTTTAGCGCTGGTAGTAGAATTGGCGAAAACTATTCAAAATTGTTAATTTAAAAAATTAATTAGTAACGAAAAATAGACAAAAAATAAATTTTTTCTAAAAAAGCTAATAACTATTTAATTTTTCATTCTTTTTTCCTAAAAAGCGCTGCGAAAAAGTGTACAGATTAAGAAAAAAATTTTATTTTCGGATTCAGATTTCATTTGCGAACGGTAGGACTTCCATAAATACGAAATGGGGATGTCATTGTAAAATTCCCCCCACCTCCCCCTTTTCGCGGATCGACGAAAAAAATTTTTATACATAGAATAAAGTTTTTCCAATAACTGTGGCAAGTTTTATTCCTTGATCTATTATACTTTTCTCAAAAAAAAATTCTTACTAAAAATCGCCTTTTCGGCCCAACAAGGTAGAAACCCCCTTTAACAGCTCGCCCAACTATAGCCGTCTCATTGCTCATTGTAGCAACTCAATATCGTTGTAGCAACTCACTCAGACTTCTTGCGAATGTTCGGTTCGCTCTCTGTAGCTACTCACTTTGTTACCTCAACTCACTCTGTTGTTTTCCATTCGTTTTCCAATTATCTTAACTTCGTGTCTGCTGCCTTCTTCTCGTTTGGTCTTGTCAGTGTCGTCTGCTCTCTTGCAACGGTTTGTCGTGTCCGTTTTCTGCTCTATCTCTTCCACAGTGAACACTAATTATCATCATCTTCGTGCTTGCTTTTTGCTGTCTCGGTCTGTCTGCTTCAACAGTAAACACTGGTTATCATCAACTTCGTGTTTGCAGTCTGCTTCCACAGTGAAAACGGTTATCATCAACTTCGTGCCCGTTTCCTGCTCTCTCTTTTACTCTCGAGTCACCACACTTCTCGAGCTGCTTCCAACTTCAGCCACCAATTTTACTCCAACGGCGCCAAAATTCTTAGTGACGCTCTTCTTCCGTCGTCCGACCGCTCACCGTCTCGCCGTCTAGTCGTCGACTCTCGTACAGTCACACCAACTTCCACTTCTTTTTGAACTTGTATGGGTTGCTTCTTGTGAAATTCGTTCGCCAACCTTGACTTTGTATATGTATGACACGTTAATGCATGCAATTTTAACAATTTTCTGTTCACTTGTGAACTTCACACACACACACAAATTTTCTTTAAATGTCTTGGGTCAAAAATCTCGGTCGAGCCCCCAGTTTGTGGAAGGTATCCCGGTTGAGCCCCCCAGTTTGTGGAAATATCCCGGTTGAACTCCCAGTTTGTGGGACTATACTTTTTCTTATTATATTGTTGATTATTATTACAGGATGTGATTTCCTTATATTTATTTGATTTTATTATTAATAAGATTCTTCGTGTTAAGAATACATGCATTTATATTATATTAATTTGGCCTTAGTTACAACTTTGTGTGTGAGTGATGTGATCGAGGCGAGAGTGCGATTTCGAGTTTTTTTAAATCGAAGCTTCTGCTCTATTTGCAAATGAGTGAGTCGACCAGATAGCTACGGCCGCTGCGTGTCGTCCTGTCTCGCTCACTAGCTAGTATTTGATTACCATTTTTATGCCCGCCTGACATATAATTGCCTACATAAATCATATTCTTACTTTAAAGGCGTAACCTAAATAGTGGTCTGATAATGGGTTTGATTCTTATTCTCATTTCAAAAGGTATCCGATTTAACAATTCGAGTTTCAAACATTCTTATCTAACTTGTTATCCTGAGATTAGCTTACAAAATTCAAACTTAGACTGGTGCCGTGAGAGAAAAGGATAAAAATAGTTGTGAGACGATTAAATTTCCAGATATAGTCAAGTACTGCAATGGCGCAAACGTCTAAAACATTCAAAGGCTCGAAAACGTATAATTCGAATTAATTAATAATATTTCTTTTAGGATTTGATTTACAGTTTTAGTCCAGCGGCGAAAGATCATTCGAAGCGTAGGCTATGCAAAAATAGATAGTGGGAACAGGTTCATTAGCTATACGTTAAATAATTATGTATATACTTACCTTATGGAGAGCGACACTTAGACAGAAAAATTTTGAATGATTTTATTCCGGTGGAGAGCGCTGTCCAAGACGCTCCGCTTTTATTATATACATATATTTATTGGTCAATCCTATGAACGATGTAATCTAAAGTTGCACGATTTATGCTTTGGTGTAGCGAAGGGTGCAGCACTTCTGTCTCCTTGGGCAGTTGGTCTAAGAAAAATCGAGGCCACTCGTACTTAATAGTTCAATATCCGTTTCGCTAATTATATTTTCTTTCTATGAGTTGTGAAGTCGATATGTCACCGATCGATAAAAGCCATCTTGCGTCAATACGTAAGGTCATAAATTATCGGTGACACTAAGTAGTCATTGGTGTAGAAAAACTGCTAAAACAAGCTATTTTGGGTTGTTTCCAGGTTTAAATATTTTCAGTTGATTTTTTGATTTTTTTAACGACAAGCTCATGTTACAAGCTCTCTCTTCTGTGTAATCAGTTTTGTCACGGAGCCTTGGCTAATAATGGTTTTTGCACTTTTGATTGTGCTGCGATAAACTTAAATTTTAAGCAAGTGACCATTCAACAGTGCAGTGACAATAGGATCGAGTGCCAAAAGAGAATAAAAAATAAACGACATCGTGGATATCAGCAAGAGCAAGGATCACTAGGCAGGTGAGCGTTTAGGTCTTGTGTTTTGTGAATAGAATCGGTAAAAATTAAGGAATTAAAAATAAATCGTTCTCTTCGTTTCCCTTCACCCTTTTTTCCATAGTTCTTCGGAGTGGAACCGAAAGATAGGTGGAATTTGGCAGGATGAGATAATCTCTTGCAGTCGAAATCTGTTACTGGTCTCAAGGCTCAGACACTTCGGGTGGAGAGGCAACGGATTTTGGCCAAGAGGGACTTCCTTTGGCAAACATGGTCGGTCGTTGCATCTTCTCTTGGTCTTTCCCTTATCCCATCCCACTTTTGCTTGGTCACTTACTCGCGATTCTCTCAAGGTGTTCAGAATCAAATACATAATTTTCGCTATACGGAACTCTATAGACTGATAACTATACCCCAGCCAGAGCCAGAGATTCCCAACAGATGGAATAGCATCGCGAGAAGAAATTTAAGATACACCTATATATATGTATATATATATATATACATATATACTTATATTTCAAATAGGTCGTAATTTATCTAATATATATATATATATATATATTATATATATATCAAACTACCTGGTTAGATTACGACCTATTTGAAATATAAATCAAACTATGCAATTTAGCCGGCTCGAGGTCAATCTTACAAAAAAAGATTATTTCAAAGGCAAGACAAAAAGGTGAGCAGGTTGTCTGTATAGCTATTTCAAGAATTACCAAATTCTATCATCATCAGACTTTGCTAAAGAACTTCGGAATTGCAATAGCCATACCATGTCTTCAACGCTAGAATTAGTTGGGAATTACAGCAACCAAACGAAACGAAAAAAGTTGGTAAAGCCTACAACACCGACCACCTTTTTGTGCATACCCTTAGGCGCTATGAAAAATTAGTGTAAGAGCTTCGCCCTTACCAAACTAATATCACGACCTGTTATTTCATATGCGGTATATTGCGTGCTTGCTGTCCGCTCTCTCGGTTTATCTGCTTCCACAGTAAACACTAATTATTATCAACTTCGTTTCTGCTGTCTGCTCTCTCGGTTTATCTGCTTCCACAGTAAACACTAGTTATCATCAACTTCGTGACTGCTGTCTGCTTCCACAGGGAACACTAATTATCATCAACTTCGCAACGGCTTTCTGCTCTTTCAGTTTGGCTGCTCCCACAGTTAACACTAGGTATCATCAACTTCGTGCCCGCTTTCTGTTGTCTCGGTCTGATTGCTTCCACAGTAAACACTTGTAATTATCAACTTTGTGTTTGCTGTCTGCTTCCACAGTGAAAACGGTTATCAACTTCATGCCCGTTGCCTGCTCTCTCTTTTCCTCTCGAGTCAACACACTTCTCGAGCTGCTTCCAACTTCAGCCACCAATTTTACTCCAATGGAGCCAAAATTCTTAGTGACGCTCTTCTTGCGTCGTCCGACCGCTCACCGTCTCGCCGTCCAGTCGTCGACTCTCGTACAGTCACACCAACTTCCACTTTTTTTGAACTTGTATTGGTTGCTTCTTGTGAAATTCGTTCGCCAACCTTGACTTTGTATATGTATGACACGTTAATGCATGCAATTTTAACAATTTTCTGTTCACTTGCGAACTTCACACAAATTCACATCAAATTTTCTTTAAATGTCTTGGGTCAAAAATCTCGGTTGAGCCCTCAGTTTGTGGAAGGTATCCCAGTTGAGCCCCCAGTTTGTGGAAATATCCCGGTTGAGCTCCCAGTTTGTGGGATTATACTTCTTCTTATTATATTGTTTATTATTATTACAGGATGTGATTTCCTTATATTTATTTGTTTTTTTTTTATTAATAAGATTCTTCGTGTTAAGAATACATGTATTTATTATTATAATATTGGCCTTTGTGATAATTTGGGTGTGCGATGTGATCGAGGCGCGAGGACGATTGCGCGTACTTTTTGATTCAACCCTTCTGCCTTATTTGCAAATGAGTAGGTCGCGTAACGCGTGGACGAGACATTCTTGACGTTAACAGATTGCTTTTATGTTTACTCATAGAACGAGTCCCCAAATGTAATGGATTTATTCGTGCATAAACCAATATGAAAGTATTAGTATTAGTATCAGGTTGCAAAAAACAAATAAGTAGTATCGATAGGGCCAGTTCACAATTAAGCAACTAATTAAATTTATTTATTTATTTATTCTTTAATTAACGTCAACTAAATCAGCAGTCGACGAAAAAGCTTAAGCTAAAATACAGATCATAATTAATTCACGAAAGTAGCTTAGTTTTATGAACAACTTAACATCCCCGACCCGGTGGAGGTGTTTTATTTGCAACAAGTTGCCAGCTGTGCCCCGATTCACAGCCAATGTGTTCAGGGATGTGTTGCAGCCAATCCAATATCCAGTCCAAAACACTTTCAGTGGTTACGTTGTAGATAATTAAAAAGTATAGCGCGACGAGAAGTGACAGATAGATGAGGAGAAATAAGGTGAGAAAGGTTGTTAAAAGATTGGCAAAGAACAAGAAAAGGTTCGTGAAGAGAGTAGTTAGTCAGATATCTACTAAGGTGAAGCGGAAAAAAAGTTTCTTGCCCGACGTGAGGGAACACAAAAATAAAGCGTATCTAGTAAATTGGTAGAAATGACTTCGCCGTTGACTAGTTTATGGAGAAAGAGAATGCCAAATACAAGCCTATGGTTGTAAAGTGAAGGAAGATTAATAAGAAGAAGTCTGTCAGAATAAGAGGGTAGGCGAAGACTCGGGTCCCAATTAAGACCGCGTAACGCGAACTTAAGGAATTGCTTCTGTACCGATAAAATACTATGCTGGTGAACATCATATTGAGGGTTCCACACTGGCGAGCAATGTAGAGTAGGGCGAACTAAACTTTTGTCACATATGGATCATCAAATTCTTTGGCCCAACGTTTAATGCTCTATTGACAATTAATAAAAATATTTCCATTTAATGTTATTGGGCGCAAACTCTTGTAACTAGACCCTCTGGCCAAAAGTAAGGGTCAACCATAGCTGAGAAATACTCAATTGGTACTGTAATTTTAAAAGAGGAGATTTCGCGAGACCTAGAAAACTTAAACTTTTGAATTAAAACCTTAGCAGGGAGGCAGCCCAAGGGTACATTTCTTGGGCAATTCCTTAGAGGGTGGACCAAACTTGAATTGCGATTGTTTGGCCATTTTATTTAAAGAAAGAAACTTTAAACGAAGATCCCTGTACATTCGGCTAAAATCAAGCTGCTGGCTGGCACAAGATGAGCAAGTCCAGCGCATTAAGCCATGCTCAGGCTTAGACACAGACAGAACCAGAAAAATTTTTCGTAATGACGGCCGTTGAGGCCAGCACATTTTAAGTGAATAAGATTATCGCAGAACCAACAAGATATTGCTCTATACTGATCGTCAAAATGATCAGAATGCTTACAAGTAGGTAGACAACAAGCCATTGAAAAGCCAAAAAAAAAAAACACATAAGAAAACAAAAAAAAAAAAAAAAACAAACAAAAAAATATATAAAAATATTTAAATACACAGCACAAAGATAATTATCGATCAAAAATCAATAATTACAAATAAAACAAAGAGACAGCTAGAGTACACAGCACAAGAGAGAGTGCAAGAACAGTTATAAGACGAGCTTTGAGAGGCGGTTTTACAAAAGTGATTACGCGGGAGAGAAGCTGAGCACAAGCACAAAGCAGAGAGAACAACAAAACTACTAGCACTGATGGTATGATGGGGTGATGAGGGGAGCATTTGCAGAAGCAATGACGAGAGAGAACAATAAAAAAAAAACTTAAATGCACCAAACACTAATCACGAAAATGAAAAAAAAAACTGTTTAATTTAGCGAATTATGCAAATAAAACACAAGGGTGTCAAGCAAACGACACCAGCGAAAGCGAAAACAAACTAAGCACAATTAAAAATTGAGAGAAAATATTAATAAAAACTCAGGAGCTATGCAAAAACACAGAACAGAGAGCAGAAGCTTAATTGACAATGTTTTACGTTTTACTTAATTTTAATGACGACTTCTTTCTGACAATAGATCGATGACTCCATCGATGGAATTAATAAAATGTGATAGATCGATGTAAATTTTTCGATGGCGATGTTTTGAACTTGATCACATGTTTATTTAGTTGTGATTTGATTTCATGTAGTGGTTGAAATCTAATCTTTATTAATTCTTTAAGTTAATCTGTTACGTAGAGCAACTATTCAAACTTAGGAAGAAAGCGAACTTTCAAATCAATCTATTGTTCATTTGAACTAAGCAATATACGAAATAGAATAAGAGAGAGAATGAAAAAATGTATAGTTAAAGGGAAGAGAAAAGAATAGAATAGCCACAACACTACACAAACAAAAAACTTTCAAGCGATAGTGAGAGCGGAAGACCAAAAATCGAAAACCAAGCAGCGCAAACCCAAAACAATTTGTGGATTGTTGTTGTTTGATTCAATTAAATACTACAAAATACATAAAAAAAAATAAATAAAAATTCGAAAGCAGAAAAACTGACTCTACGATTTTTATACATTTGCAGAGGGAATTATAAAATTGGTCAGATGTTTGTAACGCACAGAAGGAGACGTTGTTAACCCTATAAAGTATATATATTCTTGATCAGCATGAGAAGCTGAGTTGATATAGCCATGTCCGTCTGTCAGTCTGTCCATGCGTACGCGTTTTACTCCACCATTTTAAGAGCTATCGAACAAACATTTTTGCAAAAAATTGTAGTATCCCCATGAAATTTACCAATATTATAGTATTTGATATAAAATCTCAGATCCCAAAATTTAAATCTGATCGGATAAATAGAACACAAGTTACAGTCAATACATATCGGTTCAAGCGCTGCCGGCAGCGCTGCTTGCTGCCTACTATATCATTATTAAATCCCACAGAGCACATGCACGAACTGTATGTGTATGCGTGTTGTGCTTTGCTTAGGGAATGATGGAAGAAGAAGAAAAAATTGTAATAAAAAGTGTAATAATTTGAATGTTTTGTTTGTGTGTTGATGAATTGATGAATTGAGTTGCAGAAATTTCAAAATGTAAAAAAATTATTGCCAAGAACTGTAAGGGTATATAAACTTCGGCATTGCAGAAGTTAGCTTCTTTGATATTTTTATATATATCAACATAGGTACTTCTTAGCTCAACAGTCATTGTCAGCGTTAAAATATAAAAAAAAAACTTAAGCAAAAAACTACCATTTAATTGCCTTAAGCAATAAAAAAATTTTGTTTTTTAGCGATAACATATAACTTATTACGATCTTCGATATTCGATGCGTTATGAATCAAAGATTGGTCTAAGGTAAAAGACTTTTTTATAATCACATCCAGAATACAGAAATTTTTTGTTTTTTGTAAATATCTTTTGAAAAAGGTGTTCCTTGAAAAATGTTCAAAATGATTTTTCCTTTATTCATATGCGCCGAAATAGGTAAGTACGAGCCCAAACCACTATTAATTCGAACAGCATGTTTTTTTTCAGTGCCCAATGTTTAGCACATTATATTATCAATACTACTAAATATAGCGCATACCAATGTATGTATGAATGTACCAATTTTATTCTCGATTGAAAAAAGAGATTTGTTCTATATCCAACAACAACAACAGTATGGGTAATTTATTCAAACGGTAGTCTTAAGAGATAAGAAAAAAATGACCACCATTAATTCGAACGCTGCGTAAGCCCACCCTTATCTCAAAAGAAAAGCAAAACAAAAGCCACCAATGTAACGGAATCGCTATCTACAGTTATAATTTCCAAATAATACCACAATACAGCATGCAAAAAATTTTAAAATGGTTGCAAATAAGTGCAAGGGTAGCAACGATGGTACGTGGTAAGCCTATTTGCAACGAAATCAGAGTATTGATTAGAGATTATTTTACATCTGGGAAGACACTTACGGAGATCAGCAAGCAATTAAATTTGTCTTAATCATCTGTGCATGGAGTGACAAAAATTTGTAAAAAAAAACTGGGAATAATGAAAATAACATTGCAAATAGAGGCCGAACATCAGCAACACCCCGCGACAAAAGACAACTGGCCAAAATTGTTAAGGCTGATCATCGCGAATCTTTGAGAAAGTTAGCTTCTGAGTGGTCGCATAAAATTGGCAAAACTGTAAAGCGAGAATGGACGCGACTACATTTAACGCCACGACGACCAACACGATCAAGCCTATAAGAAATAAAGTTATTAGAAAGAATTTCATTATCCAAAACAGAGGAATTAAGCCAAGTTTCAGAGAAAGCTAATATGTCAGCCGAAAAGGTTAAGCTATCACAGAATAATTTAGAGAGCTTGGTAAGAAGTCTCTTACATTTTGATAGTGAATGCAAAGACTAGACGTTAATAGTTTTTTGAAGCAGAAGATGGATTAGGAAGGTGGACAGGCAAAGGGCGGGAGCGCTTATTGGGCGCAAATTCGTGTACAACTAGGCCCTCTGGCCAAAAGTTAGGATCAACCATAGCTGAGAAATACTCATTTGGTACAGTAATTTTAAAAGAGGAGATTTCGCGAGGCCTAGAAAACTTAAACTTTTGAATTAAAACCTTAGCAGGGCATATATTACCAATGTAAGCTGCCAGAGACGATTCAGAAGTATCTGGATGAGGCACTACAGTTAGTGGAGGCGGAGGAGCATTGGGATCCGCAAGTGATTGAGAGCCAGTATGATCCTGTAATTGATCAGAGTTCCCGTGAGGGATAGATTGAGCTACACCAGGGCTTGAAATGGGTACTTCAATCTGAAAAGAAGAGCATAAAGAAGGACAAGAAGATGGTGTAGGCGAAAGTAAAATGGGAGATGTAATAGAGAGTGCTGGCGACTGCTTATGAGGCAGCTCAAGGGTACATTTCTTGGGCAATTCCTAAGAAGGTGGACCAAACTTGAACTGCGACAATAATTGTATGCTAGAGTCACACTCGTTAGACGGCTGTTTGGCCATTTTATTGAAAGAAACTTTAAACGATGATCACAGGGATCATCACATTCGGCTAAAATCAAGCTGCTGGCTGGCACAAGATGAGCAAGTCCAGCGCATTAAGCCATGCTCAGGCTTAGACACAGACAGAACCAGAAAAATTTGTCGTAGTCTCTGCCGTTGAGGCCAGCACATTTTAAGTGAATAAGATTATCGCAGAACTAACAAGATATTGCTCTATACTGATCGTCAAAACGATCAGAATGCTTGCAAGTAGTTAGACAACAAGCCATTGAAAAGCCAAAAAAAAAAACACATAAGAAAACCAAAAAAAAAAAAAAAAAAATAAAAAAATTTATAAAAATATTTAAATACACAGCACAAAGATAATTATCGATAAAAAATCAAAAATTACAAATAAAACAAAGAGACAGCTAGAGTACACAGCACAAAAGAGAGTGCAAGAACAGTTATAAGACGAGCTTTGAGAGGCGGTTTTACAAAAGTGATTACGCGGGAGAGAAGCTGAGCACAAGCACAAAGCAGAGAGAACAACAAAACTACTAGCACTGATGGTATGATGGGGTGATGAGGGGAGCATTTGCAGAAGCAATGACGAGAGAGAACAATAAAAAAAAAACTTAAATGCACCAAACACTAATCACGAAAATGAAAAAAAAAACTGTTTAATTTAGCGAATTATGCAAATAAAACACAAGGGTGTCAAGCAAACGACACCAGCGAAAGCGAAAACAAACTAAGCACAATTAAAAATTGAGAGAAAATATTAATAAAAACTCAGGAGCTATGCAAAAACACGACCGTCACGTCAGAGAGCAGAAGCTTAATTGACAATGTTTTACGTTTTACTTAATTTTAATGACGACTTCTTTCTGACAATAGATCGATGACTCCATCGATGGAATTAATAAAGTGTGATAGATCGATGTAAATTTTTCGATGGCGATGTTTTGAACTTGATCACATGTTTATTTAGTTGTGATTTGATTTCATGTAGTGGTTGAAATCTAATCTTTATTAATTCTTTAAGTTAATCTGTTACGTAGAGCAACTATTCAAACTTAGGAAGAAAGCGAACTTTCAAATCAATCTATTGTTCATTTGAACTAAGCAATATACGAAATATAATAAGAGAGAGAATGAAAAAATGTATAGTTAAAGGGAAGAGAAAAGAATAGAATAGCCACAACACTACACAAACAAAAAACTTTCAAGCGATAGTGGGAGGGAAACACCAAAAATCGAAAACCAACCAGCGCCAAACCCAAAACAATTTGTGGATTGTTGTTGTTTGATTCAATTAAATACTACAAAATACATAAAAATAAATAAATAAAAATTAGAAAGCAGAAAAACTGACTCTACGATTTTTATACATTTGCAGAGGGAATTATAAAATTGGTCAGATGTTTGTAACGCACAGAAGGAGACGTTGCCAACCCTATAAAGTATATACATTCTTGATCAGCATGAGAAGCTGAGTTGATATAGCCATGTCCGTCTGTCAATCTGTCCATGCGTACGCGTTTTACTCCACCATTTTAAGAGCTATCGAACAAACATTTTTGCAAAAATTGTATTATCCCCATGAAATTTACCAATATTATGGTATTTGATATAAAAACTCAGATCCCAAAATTTAAATCTGATCGGATAAATAGAACACAAGTTACAGTCAATACATATCGGTTCAAGCGCTGCCGGCAGCGCTGCTTGCTGCCTACTATGTCATTATTAAATCCCACAGAGCACATGCACGAACTGTATGTGTATGCGTGTTGTGCTTTGCTTAGGGAATGATGGAAGAAGAAGAAAAAATTGTAATAAATTCAACCGCCGCCGCGTGCAGACGTGTTATTTAATGCACTCCGCAAAATTTAGTGTAAAAAAAAAAAAAGACCGCGTTTGCAAAAATTGTGTAGGGCTCTCAGTCGCCTCAGAGACGCCTATTTACAATCATATTGCTATTAGTTCTAATAGCAATAAATACTAAGTTGCAACAGGAAAGCCTGGAAAAGCCATGTTTACCAATTCGGGCCCAAGCTCTCTCGATCCCCACCAGCAACAGCTACAGGAACTATTTGTACAACAACAACGTGAGCGTCGCCTCTCGGTCCAACGCAACAACGCGTACTTTTCGGTGGTGTCGCCGACCCCACTGAATGCTACCGTAAGCAATAACACCGAAAGTGCAAGCCACTCAGCAATCAACAGCAATTTACCGTGGAGAGAGCAGTGTGCATCTCCATCAGTATCGATAACTGGGTCACCGATTGCACCGACCAGCACCGTCAGCTCGTTGACAGCAACTACTGCAACGTCTACCGAAGTATTGACCTGCCTCAAGCCGTCAACGACAAGCCGCCCAGAGTCAGCCACGACAATAAACCCAACGCCTTCTGTCCAAACTGGAATGGATAGATATATTAAAATAACTAAGCTAAGCTAAGCCCGCAAAAGAAAAAAAGTGTCAATACTCCAAAAATAACCAAACCTAATGAACGAGTAGCACTTCTTAGCGGGAATCGTTTTAAAATTCTTGCCGATCAGCAAGACGATCAAGCCGGCGCTGTAGATAAAGTTAAATCGGCTAGACCACCCCCCCTTATACATCCGTGGAGCCAACTGCAGCGTCCTGATTTCGAAGCTAGTAGAAACAGTAGGGGCAAATAACTTTGTTGTAACCCCTCTCAACAGGGGTAACATAAAAGAAATTAAATGTTAAACCCAAACTGAGGACAACTTCCGCATCATCGAAAAGTACCTCCGTAATGCTAACATCAACTTCTATACCTACCAACTAAAAAGCAGTAAAGGGCTCCAGGTTGTGTTAAAGGGGATCGAGCCATCAGTCCCACCCCAAGAAATAGCAGACGCATTGGCCGAAAAAGGGTTTGCGGTTAAGTCCGTTGTCAACATCATCAACAGGAATAAAGTCGCACAGCCGCTCTTTAAAATCGAGCTCCAACCAGATGCAAATCGGACGAAGCCAAATGAAGTGCATCCAATCTACAACCTTCAGCTCCTATTGCACAGAAGAATCACCGTAGAGGAGCCCCATAAGAGATACCAACCACCTCAGTGTAAAAACTGCCAGGAATACAACCACACCGCTAACAATTGCAATCTTAGGTCAGTGTGTGTTGGCTGCGGCGAACATCATAAAGATGGCATTTGCCCTAAGGACAGAAACAACGTCGCACTAAGACTATGCAGTAACTGTGGAGGGAACCACACAGCCAACTACAGGGGATGTCCTGTCTTCAATCTTAAATCGCACCTAAACGGGCGTAAACCCCCAGCTGGACCAAAAATCACCTTCAACGCCACCAAAACTACACCGGAGGTATTCTTCGCCAAGTCTGTTAGATCATCTAACATGCCTGCTACAACCAATCCTAGTGTATCCTTCGCTAGTGTACTCCGAACTGGACAGACGGAGCCCGCGAAAGAGACCCCGTCACTCCACCATCTACAGAATCCGCAACCTAGCGCACCAGAACTTGGCCAGCAAACTCCAAGTGGTTTAGAGGCCCTATTGATCTCACTTAATCAAAATATGACTGCTTTTATGACGTTCATGCAAAACTGTATGCAGGAACTGATGCGGAATCAAAACCTGCTTATCCAGAAGCTTATCGAGAATAAATAATGGCTTCCCTAAGTAAGTCTATGTCTTTGGAATGCTAACGGCGTCTCCAAGCACAAAAATGAACTGCAACTATTCCTAGACTCAAGTGAAATCGACGTCATGCTGATATCTGAAACACATTTAACATCAAAAAATAATTTTCAAATACCAAAATATGTCTTCTACGCAACAAACCATCCAGACGGAAAAGCTCATGGCGGGACTGGTATCCTAATCAAAAACCGTATAAAACACTCGTTCCTCAACAGATTCGAAACACAGCATCTACAAGCAACTGCTATAACCGTCCAAACCAGCTGCGGCAACACTACGTTGGCTGGCCTGTACTGCCCACCACGCTTCTCAATCTCTGAAAAGGAATTCACCGGTTTCTTTAACACACTCGGAGAACGCTTCATTGCAGCAGGGGACTATAACGCCAAACATACGCACTGGGGATCTCGCCTGGTAAATCCTAAAGGCAAGCAGTTGTACAACACAATAGTCAACCCCCTCAATAAGATGGATTGCGTCTCACCGGGTAGGCCTACTTATTGGCCCACAGATCCACAAAAAGTGCCTGACTTGATTGATTTCGCAGTAACCAAGAGGATTCCGCGTAATCGGATCACTGCGGAAACACTGCTAGATTTAACCGATCACTCTCCAGTGCTATTCACACTGTTAACAAGACCTCAAGTACTTGATCGCCCATATATACTTACAAACAACAAAACAAATTGGCTTAAATTTAAAATGTACATGAGTGCCCACATTGACTGTTCTCCGAAACTGGACGCTGCAGAGGACATTGACATGTGCGTCTCTACACTTGAGTCGATGCTGGGAGCTGCAGCAAGAGTATCTACTCCACATGCCTCTACTTACGCTAAACCTGCTGCCAGGCCTACGAACCGGCGGATAGAACAATTAGTAACGGAAAAACGACGTCTAAGAAGAGAATGGCAGGTTACTCGATCACCAGCAGCAAAACTTCGCCTAAGGCATGCCAGCCGCAACCTCTCCAAGGAGTTAAGACAAGAGGAAATCTGGGCTCAAAGGAAATACATATAAAAGCTCAGTCCGACCAGCACTAAACATCCTCTGTGGAAAGCCCACCCAACTTTAAGCGCTCCTACAGAGACAGTTTCACCAATAAGGGGTGAATAGTTTGCTGCCATGTCTCTCGAAGCTTTTTGAAAAGCTCCTGCAGATTTGTCTAAACTCATTTCTGGCATCGGAGAAGACAATCCCTTCACATCAGTTCGGCTTCCGCGAAAAACATGGGACAATTGAACAAGTCAATCGTATAACATCCGAAATACGAACAGCATTCGAACTAAAAGAATACTGTACGGCTGTCTTTCTCGACGTTGCCCAGGCTTTCGACAGAGTTTGGCTGGAGGGTCTAATGTTCAAAATCCGGCAGAAACTCCCACAGTACACCCACAAACTCATGGAATCTTACCTTTACAATAGAAAATTCGCCGTAAGATGTAATGGCTCCGTCTCGGCTGACTTTGAAATCAAAGCTGGTGTACCGCAAGGCAGTGTACTCGGCCCATTGCTCTACCTGCTGTACACTGCAGACTTACCAACGAGTTTAGGACTTACAACGTCCACTTTTGCCGATGACACGGCAATCCTCAGCAGATCCAAATGCCCAATACAAGCCTCTGCAAAATTAGAGGAACACCTCAAGGTGGTAGAGGAATGGCTAGCAACCTGGCGTATCCGGGTCAACGAGCAAAAATGCAAACATGTTACATTTACGCTTAACAAAAGAAACTGTCCAGCTATAATGCTAAACAACGTACCAATTCCTCAAGCAGCGGATGTCACTTACCTTGGTATCCACCTAGACAGAAGACGCGCAAGCACATCGATGCAAAAAAGTTACAGCTTAAACTGAAAGCGAGTAGCTTACATTGGATCATCAATGCTCGGTACCCTCTACGTCTGGAGTATAAAGTCCTCCTATACAACTCCGTACTGAAACCCATCTGGACTTACGGCGCCGTACTATGGGGAAATGCAAGTACCAGCAATATCGACATTATACAAAGGGCGCAGTCGAAGATTTTAAGATCAATCACTGGGGCTCCGTGGTACATACGGAACGACAACATTCAAAATGATCTAAATATACCTAACGTAAAATATGAAATAGGTAGTCAACAACTAAAGTATTCTGCAAAACTGGATGTACACCCTAATGTTCTTGCCAATTCCCTTACGCGAACTAATAATAGAACTCGTCTTAAAAGAAATGACAGACCAACCCAATAATAAATGATTAGTGCCGCCTGCAATATCCCCTGGATATATCATAAGTACTAGATTAAGAAAAATATCTCAAACTTGTTGTTAGGCTCTAATTTAAGAGTAGACTCAACAAATAAATTAAACGTTAAAAAAAAAAAAAAACAAGTGTAATCATTTGAATGTTTTGTTTGTGTGTTGATGAATTGAGTTGCAAAAATTTCAAAATGTAAAAAAATTATTGCCAAAAACTGTAAGGGTATATAAACATCGGCATAACACAGAAATTTTTTGTTTTTCGTAAATATCTTGTGAAAAAAAGTGTTCCTTGAAAAATGTGAAAATGATTTTTTCCTTTATTCATGTGAGCCGAAATATGTAAGTACGAGCCCAAACCACTATTAATTCGAACAGCATATTTTTTTTCAGTGCGCAATGTTTAGCACATTATATTATCAATTCTACTAAATATAGCGCATACCAATGTATGTATGAATCTACCAATTTTATTCTCGATTGAAAAAAGAGATTTGTTCTATATCCAACAAAAACAACAATATGGGTAATTTATTCAAACGGTAGTCTTAAGAGATAAGAAAAAAATGACCACCATTAATTCGAACGCTGCGTAAGCCCACCCTTATCTCAAAAGAAAGCAAAACAAAAGCAACCAATGTAACGGAATCACTATCTACAGTTATAATCTCCAAATAATACCGCAATACAGCATGCAAAAAATTTAAAAATGGCTGCAAATAAGTGCAGGTTTAGCAACGATGGTACGTGGTAAGCCTATTTGCAACGAAATCAGAGTATTGATTAGAGATTATTTTAAATCTGGGAAGACACCCTCGGACTGGGAATATTGAAAATAACATTGCAAATAGAGGCCAAATATCAGCAATAACACCCCGCGACAAAAGACAACTGACCAAAATTGTTAAGGCTGATCATCGCCAATCTTTGAGAAATTTGGCTTCTGAGTGGTCGCAGAAAATTGGCAAAACTGTAAAGCGAGAATGGACGCGACTACATTTAAAATATTGGATATGGATTTTTTAAAGTATGTTTTGTTATTAGCTATGTATGCATCCTACTCAAAAACTTATCCCACTCGTACGCCAAGGAAAAACCCTTGCTTACGCTTCGTCAAAAAAACAAACGTTTGCAATGGGCTCGGGAAATGATGTCTTAGACTCAAAGGCAATGGGATACCATACCATACCATATTTAGTGATGAAGCTAAATTTGATGTTTGTGTCGGCGATTCGAGAAAACGCGTCATCAAAAGAGGGCAGAAACATACCATAAAGACTCCCTTAAAAGAACAGTAAAGTTGCCTGCAAGCACTATGGTATGGGGATGTATGTATGTCTGCCAAAGGATTGGGAAAACTGCATTTCAGGGACGCTTTATGCTGAAAAATACATGTATATTTTAGAAGATAGTTTGCTGTCATCAAGACCAAAACTGGCAGATTGCGTTTCGAGCATCATCGCACACAGCCAAACGAACTAAAAATTTGATGGAATATAATCAAATGGAGGTTTTAGACTAGCCATCAAACAGACCAGATCTAAGCCCAATTGAAAATATTTGGTGGCTAATGAAGAGCAAGCTCGAAATGAGCCACAAAGGAACATTTCTGACTTAAAAACGAAGTTGCAGGAGATGTGGGACTCAATTTCTCAAGAACACTGCAAAAATTTGTTAAATTCAATACCAAAACGGGTTAAATGCGTAATGCGACATTACACAATTCTAATGTTAATTAAATTAATGTATTTAGTACGATAAGCAATGATATTACGCAGCATTTGAATTAATAGTGGTAATTTTGTTCTTATCTCTTAAGTCTACCGTTTGAGTACATTACTCATATTGTTGTTGTTGTTGGATATAGAACAAATCTCTTTTTCAATCGAGAATAAAATTGGTACATTCATACATACATTGGTATGCGCTATATTTAGTAGTATTGATAATATAATGTGCTAAACATTGGGCACTAAAAAAAAACTTGCTGTTCGAATTAATAGTGGTTTGGGCTCGTACTTACCTATTTCGGCTCATATGAATAAAGGAAAAGATCATTTTGAACATTTTTCAAGGAACACCTTTTTCAAAAGATATTTACAAAAAACAAAAAATTTCTGTATTCTGGATGTGATTATAAAAAAGTCTTTTACCTTAGACCAATCTTTGATTCATAACGCATCGAATATCGAAGATCGTAATAAGTTATATGTTATCGCTAAAAAACAAAATTTTTTTATTGCTTAAGGCAATTAAATGGTAGTTTTTTGCTTAAGTTTTTTTTTATATTTTAACGCTGACAATGACTGTTGAGCTAAGAAGTAACTATGTTGATATATGTATATAAAAATATCAAAGAAGCTAACTTCTGCAATGCCGAAGTTTATATACCCTTACAGTTCTTGGCAATAATTTTTTTTACATTTTGAAATTTCTGCAACATTCAAACAAACAAAACATTCAAATTATTACTATTTTTATTAAAATTTTTTCTTCTTCTTCCATCATTTCCTAAGCAAAGCACAACACGCATACACATACAGTTCGTGCATGTGCTCTGTGTGATTTAAGCATCATGTGACTTACACCATCTTCTTGTCCCTCTTTATGCTCTTTTCACTCTGCTCTTTTCAGATTGAAGTACCCATTACAAGCCCTGATGTAGCTCAATCTATCCCTCACGGGAACTCTGATCAATTACAGGATCATACTGGCTCTCAATCACTTGCTGATCCCAATGCTCCTCCGATTCCACTAACTGTAGTGCTTCGTCGCAAACAATTATTTATCTCTAGGCTTGCTCCAGATACTTCTGAGTCGTCTGTGACAGCTTACATTGGTAATATATGCCCTGCTAAGGTCTTAATTCAAAAGTTTAAGTTTTCTAGGTCTCGCGAGATCTGCTCTTTTAAAATTACAGTACCGAATGAGTATTTCTCAGCTATGGTTGACCCTTACTTTTGGCCAGAGGGCCTAGTTACAAGAGTTTGCGCCCAATAAGCGCTCCCGTTCTTTACCTGTCCTAATGTATCTTCCGCTTCAAAAAACTAATTTTTTTTTTTTTTTAACGTTTAATTTATTTGTTGAATCTTCTCTTAAATTAGAGCCTAACAACATGTTTGAGATATTTTTCTTAATCTAGTACTTATGATATATCCAGGAGATATTGCAGGCGGCTCTAATCATTTATTATTGGGTTGGTCTGTCATTCCCCATAGTACGGCGCCGTAAGTCCAGATGGGTTTCAGTACGGAGTTGTATAGGAGGACTTTATACTCCAGACGTAGAGGGGACCGAGCATTGATGATCCAATGTAAGCTACTCGCTTTCAGTTTAAGCTGTAACTTTTTTGCCTCGATGTGCTTGCGCCAAGTTAGTCTTCTGTCTAGGTGGATACCAAGGTAAGTGACATCCGCGGCTTGAGGAATTGGTACGTTGTTTAGCATTATAGCTGGACAGTTTTTTTTGTTAAGCGTAAATGTAACATGTTTGCATTTCTGCTCGTTGACCCGGATACGCCAGGTTGCTAGCCATTCCTCTACCACCTTGAGGTGTTCCTCTAATTTTGCAGAGGCTTGTATTGGGCATTTGGATCTGCTGAGGATTGCCGTGTCATCGGCAAAAGTGGAAGTTTGTAAGTCCTAAACTCGTTGGTAAGTCTGCAGTGTACAGCAGGTGAAGCAATGGGCCGAGTACACTGCCTTGCGGTACACCAGCTTCGATTTCAAAGTCAGCCGGGACGGAGCCATTACATCTTACAGCGAATTTTCTATTGTAAAGGTAAGATTCCATGAGTTTGTGGGTGTACTGTGGGAGTTTCTGCCGGATTTTGAACATTAGACCCTCCAGCCAAACTCTGTCGAAAGCCTGGGCAACGTCGAGAAAGACAGCCGTACAGTATTCTTTTAGTTCGAATGCTGTTCGTATTTCGGATGTTATAAGATTGACTTGTTCAATAGTCCCATGTTTTTCGCGGAAGCCGAACTGATGTGAAGGGATTGTGTTCTCCGATGCCAGAAATGAGTTTAGACGAATCTGCAGACTGACATATTAGCTTTCTCTGAACTTAGCTTAACTCCTCTGTTTTGGGTAATGAAATTCTTTCTAACTGTATTTCCTATAGGCTTGATTGTGTTGGTCGTCGTGGCGTTAAATGTAGTCGCGTCCATTCTCGCTTTACAGTTTTGCCCATTTTCTGCGACCACTCTGAAGCTAAATTTCTCAAAGATTCGCGATGATCAGCCTTAACAATTTTGGCCAGTTGTCTTTTGTCGCGGGGTGTTATTGCTGATGTTCGGCCTCTATTTGCAATGTTATTTTCATTATTCCCAGTTTTTTTTTTTACAAATTTTTGTCACTCCATGCACAGATGATTAAGACAAATTTAATTGCTTGCTGATCTCCGTAACTGTCTTCCCAGATGTAAAATAATCTCTAATCAATACTCTGATTTCGTTGCAAATAGGCTTACCACGTACCATCGTTGCTACCCTTGCTACACTTATTTGCAGCCATTTTTAAATTTTTTGCATGCTGTATTGTGGTATTATTTGGAAATTATAACTGTAGATAGCGATTCCTTTACATTGGTGGCTTTTGTTTTGCTTTTCTTTTGAGATAAGGGTGGGCTTACGCAGCGTTCGAATTAATGGTGGTCATTTTTTTCTTATCTCTTAAAACTACCGTTTGAATAAATTACCCATATTGTTGTTGTTGTTGGATATAGAACAAATCTCTTTTTTCAATCGTTAAGAGAAAAAAAATTCTCTTTGAGACAAAACACATTGGTATGCGCTATATTTAGTAGTATTGATAATATAATGTGTTAAACATTGCGCACTGAAAAACATTCTGTTCGAATTAATAGTAAAATACGCAAAGGTTTGTTTTGTTTGGCTCACTTTCACGATATTATAAAAATTTTGCAATGAATGTAAGGAACAATTTTTTTACGTTTAATCAATCAAAATGGTAAGAAACATCACCGACTTTGATAAGTGACAATAAGAATTTTGGAAATATAATCTGTACTTTTACCTTATACAGTTTTAAATTTTTCATTCCACAACAGTTTTGGTTGTGATTAATTTAACAAATTTTCAATTATACAATTATTTTAAAATCAAACAATTTTGAATTGAAAATGTAAAGGTGTTTCAAGTTCTGCAAGTATTATAAAATTCTGAGAAGTTTGTATACCAGAGAATGAAAAATTTCGGACCATGAGAAAAATGTATTTATACACATTTCTATGTACATACATATGTATGTATATTCTTCTTATGTATTATCAGCATGAGGAGCCGAGTGGATATGGTGTCGCAGTTTAAAAGCTTTTGGAATGGGACATGTATAAGCCTCGATTACTAGAAGGTAATTTAAGTAAGTTTGTTAAATGCTGAATTATTATTTATTCCTTTGTCATGATAATTTTTTAATCTGACCTGATTGGTGGTCCTAGTACTGCAAACGTTATGGCGTGGGCACTGCAAATAATTATAAATATTTGTATATGTGCAAAATACTTCAACCTGAAAATTCTTGAATTCCTGCAGTTGCAGATCTATTCTTCGAAATTATCAATGTTTGATGATCTTCCCTAAAACTTTTAATATGTATATTTTTTAATTTAGTAATAATGTATAAAATTAATTCAATGAATTTTGATAATGTTTCAGAATTCATCGTTCCAACCGATGCCAAACTACCGTCGTTATTTTCACCAACAAAATTTTTTATTGCTCAAGTTCAATTTGCAATTAATAGTATACCGGTTTCCATACACTCCAAATATGTTTCGCTTCGCTGCATTAAATAATCCCGCTGACCGTATTGAATACGATTCGGCCATTCGTGATTTCGAAATGGCAAAGGAAGCTCAAGTTTGTTTCTTCATTGTTTTTTAATCATATCATATACATTCGTGTATACATACATATGTACTTACATACATATATGTATGTAAGAACTTCAAAAAATCATTTAGAACTACTGTATTTTGCTGGCCTGAAATGAGTGAACCCTAGAATAACCCTTAAAAGGGTTATTCCACCCTCTTCCCCCTTTATGACATCCCTTCAGTAACCGTCTCCGGAAATTCGACGGAGAATTCGCGGCGATTTGTAAGATGTCGCCTCGGAATATCAGGGAAACGCCACACAAATTTGCGGCGGCATTTACCATTGGATGTCCTAGCGCCTCTGACATTCTCTCGAAGTCTCTCGTGTTTTCAACGGAACGTGCGGCGACATGTCGACGGATTGTCTGATCAAAAATAGTGGTTGGATTTCCAATCGACGTTTCGGCGACATGTCGACGGAACCTCCTCTGATTTGATTTAGTTTTTAAGATGCATAAGTTTTTATTTACTAACATGTATTTTTTTTATATATTTTAATTTTTATTTCTTTTAGATATTAACTTAAGTTTAATTATTATTATGTTTACATTTATCTCACATCACGAAAAACTCCGCTGTATATGAACAGTCCGACATAGCCCCCTAGCTTTACAGCATCCACTGAAACCCATTTTTCTTTATATTTTCGTACGCCAGAGAGGTTGGTGTATATTTCAAAATAATTTCTTGCATCGGAAAAAGAAAGCTCAAATGCCGATAGCTCATTTGATACAAAAGATGTAAAAAATAGTGTACTTAGGTCCTGTTACATGCACAATTATCATCTGATGTATTGAACTTATTTACATACCTTGTTCAATTGATCGATTTTTTTTTAGTCGGTTGCTTGGTGGTCGGTTCAGTGTGGTAATATACTTTACCATCTTTGGAAGCGAAGACTGACTTATCCTTACATTCGTCATGGATTAGTGACTCCTTTAACTCTAAATTGAAATCTTCAATGGACTCCCCATCAGAAACTATTTCGTCAATTCCAGCAGTGGCAATCTCCTCTGATTTTGGCTCATATAAAATATCATCTTCTTCAAAATCCTCTTCTGTGTCAGAATTGTAAGGTCCAAGTTCACTCAAACATAAAGTCTTTACGTTAGACTTATTTTTTCGCAACATTTTAACATGTGAACTCTATGAGTCTACTGCACATAAAAAAAAAATTGTTGGAAGCCCCGTTATTATGTCAATAAAGATCAAAGCTTCTTTCGTCTCATTTTATTTTCATGTGGGGTCATATTTGATCCTAACAAGGAACGTGTAACTGTTCATTTTTTTACTTTAAAAATAAACAGATTTAAAAAATTGGCTTACCTCGAGATCAAAAAACACAATATCTCGAACTAAAAAAAAAAAAAAAAATTGAAATAAATCTATTAATAAATCCAGAGGGCCGGGGCTAACTTCGACCGTGCCGAAGTTTGTATACCCTTGAAGTTGTTTGGTACTCTTTCTTCACTTATGGCCGTCTACAAAGAGTAATGTTTGCGAAAGAACGGCCCACAATCTTAACATAGGAAAAAACAAAGTTATGGACAAAAGTCACTGTTTTTGACCGATCGTTTATATGGGAGCTATCTGATAAAGTTACTCGATCTTGACCAAATTTGGCACAGTCGTTTATAGTTATAATGAACACACTAATATTAAATTTCATGATAATAGCTCAGAAAATAACGAAGTTATTGAGAAAAGTCACTATTCGTGACTTTGCCGTTTGTATGGGAGCTATATGATATAGTGGTCCGATGCAGTATATATAAGCCTACGTGCAAAATTTCAGCTCTGTATCTCTTACGGTCGCGTTGATCCAAACGGACGAACGGACGGACATGGCTATTTGAACTCGTCTCGTCATGCTGATCAAGAATATAATATTTTATATGGTCGGAGATGCTTCCTTCTATGCGTTGCACACTTCTGACCAAAATTAATATACCTTTTTTGCAAGGGTATAAAAAAGTGTCAAAAATGATACCGTAAGGAAGTAGGGTTACACGATTATTTTTACATTTTTTCACGTTTTTTATTTAGCTTGTTGTATACATACAGTCTGTCAAGACACACTGGAAATGAAGCATGCAAGTCGTCTCGCCGACGTAGGTACACCACACACCAGAATAACAAATGTTTTATAATAACACATGCATTTACGTGTTTTAGAAAAATTCTATTCACATGCGTTTTACAAGCATGTCTTAGTATCTCGGTCACTCAAGCATTCGAGCACCCTAGCCAACGGCCAACTCCGGCCTTATGAAAAAACGTTTTTATGCATAACTTGGCTATTTTTGGCCCGATTTTGATCAAATTTGGTATTTTGCTGCATATTTAAAGTGTGCCAACTTTGATTGGACAAGGTAGAAAATTACGGGAGATAATCGAGTTTTTTCAAATTACGGGGGCGGAAAGGGGCGTGGCCAAATCTTTACACATAAAAAATGTGCGCGCTTACTGAGCAAATATACATACCAAATTTGGTGTCTCTAGTTAGTATAATTTTTGAGAAAATCGGTTTTGTTTAATTTTCGGTGGCGGAGAGGGGCGTGGCAAAATTTTTACATATACAAAGTCTGCGCATTTACTAAGCAAATATACATAGCAAATTTGGTGTCTTTAGGCATAATAGTCTTTGAGATTACCTTTTTTTTTTTAATTGCGGGAGCGGAAAGGGGCGTGGCAAAATCTTTATACATACAAAATGTGCGCATTTACTAAGCATATATATATACATACCAAATATGGTATCTCTAGCTGCAATAGTTTTTGAGATAAACGTTTATTTGAATTTCGTGGGCAAAAGGGGGCGTGCAAAAATTGGAAATAAACTTCAGACTGTACATCCTACATGAGCCTACATACCAAATTTGGTGGCTCTATCTCTTATAGTCTCCGATATCTACGCGTGCATACGGACGGACATACCGACATGGCTAGATCGTCTCGGCTGTTGATACTGATCACGAATACATATACATTATGGTGTCGGAAAATCTTCCTTCTGCCTCTTAAAAAAAATGAAGTAAGTAAGTCGTCTCGCCGACTTAGGTATATCATACACCAGTAAAACAAATATTTCAAATTTATTAAACCAATGCATTTTCACATGCTTTTTATTACAAGCATATCTTATAATCTCCCTCACTCAAGTATACGAGCACCCAGCGCCCCCCACCAGCCAACGGCCAACTACGGCCTTATGGAAAAACGTTTATATGCATAACTTGGTTGTTTTTTGTCCGATTTTGATCAAATTTGGTGTTTTGCTGGGTATTAGTATCAAATTCAAGTGTGCCAAAATTGATTACAAAAGGTAGAAAATTACGTGAGATAATCGAGTTTTCCCAAATTACGGGGGCGGAAAGGGTCGTGGCAAAATCGTTGCATATACAATATATGCGCATTTATTAAACAAATTATTAAATCAAATTTGTTTAAATTTCGTGGGCGGAGGGGGCGTGGCAAATTTTTTTGCAACAAATTTGTGCGCGCTTACTAAAGGATTAATCATACTAAATTTGATGTCTTTAGCTATTGTAGTCTTTAAGAAAATCAAATTTGTTTAAATTTCGTGGGCGGAGGGGGCGTGGCCAAAAATTTGAAATAAACTTGACCACCGTAGGTAATACACGAGTCTACGTACCAAATTTGGTGACTCTAGCTCTTATAGTCTCTGAGATCTACGTGTTCATACGGCCAGACGGACGGACGGACGGACGAACATGTCTATATCGACTGGGCTGTTGATACTGATCAAGAATATATATACTTTATGGCGTCGGAAAAACTTCCTTCTGCCTATTACATACATTTTGGCGACTTTAATATACCATTTCACCCTATGGGTGTATGGTATAAAAAAAAACAATACAAAGGAACTTTACTCAAACTTAACACTGTCAAGAAACTCTTTACATATTTGGTTTTGTTTATCTGTTTTGCTTTTATTTGTAGAAATACCGGTGATTTACAGTTAACCCATGCCTTTAGAACTTCGCAGCTCTTCTTTTGCATCCTCTTTGATTTGAATGTGAATATTCACTGATTAATGATCTAATAACAATAATAATCGGATTTTTAAAAAGATTGAGCTCTGAAGTGGTCCAATTGATTCTATAAAATCGTCAATTGAGCAAATCTGTTCCAGAACTTCAAATCTGTTCCTGTTTTCGGTATCAAGAAAAATAATTGCCACTGTTGTAAAGGAGCCAACACCGGACATTGTACTCCCTATGTTTGGGGTCGTTGTCTTGGTTAAATTTAAAATTCGCTTTTTTGTCGCTTACAATTCTAAATTTCATCACTTTGTGCTAAATACGTCCTCAATATTGGCAGATACTGCTCGGCGTTCATGGTATTATCAATAAATACCAGTTCACCGACTCTTGAACTGGATAACCATGACGGAAAGTTTTCCAAACTTCACAGTCTACGACGAATATGGCTATTTGAACTCGTCTCGTCGTGCTGATCAAGAATGTACATACTTTATATGGTCGGAGATGCTTCCTTCTATGCGTTGCACACTTCTGACCAAATTAATATACCGTTTTTGCAAGGGTATAAAAATCATTCAAAAATATACAGTTGCGGGCAAAACTCTACATACGACCAATAACTTTGTTATTTTCTAAGGTATTGTCGGAAAATTGAATACTGGTGAAATTCTTACACCCATAAACGAATGTGCCAAATTTGATCAAGATTGGGTGACTATTTCATTATGCTCCCATAGGAACGATAATTCGAAAACTGTGAGCCTTGGTGATAACTTCGTTACTTTTACGCTATCTGGCGCCATTTAGACTCAGCCTTTGGCTCTATTCAGCATGTAAGATATACCTATATTTCGTAATTAACATAACGCGATGTGCTTCTTCGATTACTTTAAAATGTTTGTTTTTTTCATTTTCAATGCCGGAAAAACGCAAAAACTTGGTCGTAGGTAGAGTTTTGTCCGCAACTGTATGTAAAAATTTGAGCTAGCTTCTGCCCTTACGAAAATCAATCGCAAATGCATAAAGAAACGAAAAGTACAAACTGCCGTGCGCAGAAATGGGAAAAAACAATAGCAACAATGCCCAGTCGAACGCAGTGAAGAACATAAAGTGTTCTTTGCTGCTCTACGTCTTGTCCGTTTTTTTTTTTTTTTTTTTTTGTAAATGAGAAATAACAAATCCTGTTACTTTTCGGCAGCCGGTAGGGTTTTGATTTGGGTGCCGTCGAAAAAACTGCATTATATACGCTGGCAGAATTTTTTTATGACGACTTCGGTGGCTCGGACTATCCCGCGATTTTGTCCCCGCCGACATTTGGTACTAAACTGCGATCGACGACAGCGATCGGAACGTATACAGTTTATGTAGCGTTGCGTTGTGTATGCTCTTGTGATTTCGAGCAATGAAGTACTGTAACTTGTGTTCTATTTATACAATCTGATTAAATTTTCGTGTTTTATAAAAGAAAACAAATTACACTACCAAATTTCATAGGGATACTCCAATTCTTTCACCTATTTTACGTAAGTCACAACATAATATGGTGGTCCGATCAGGGTCTCGATTATCATGCTCTCACGCAGGTAATAAAAAGCATACAAAAAATGTTTCACCCGATACCTTTTGAGATGGCTGAGTAAAACGTACACGCCTCGACGAACGTACGTGGCTCTATCAACTTAGCTTCTCAAGCTCAAGTCAAGAATGGGGTTGGAAACGTCTCCTTCTGTGCGTTTCAAACATCTGGCGAAATTTACAATACTCTTTAAGGATATAAAAAGAAACAACAATATTGTCAACCGATACTTGAAAGATCTGATAATGCTTTGCACCACAATATTGCAAAGAAAAAAATAAAAAGATAAACACAAAAAAGGAATGTTTTGAACCAAACATCCTAAATATATATGCGAACATGAATGACATACATAAATGCATCCAAAAAAACAGGTATAAATTGCTTCATGTGTGCGAATTTGCCAGAGCCCAAATCTTTGCATAAGTAGAAGCTATTAAAGAGGAAACAACAATTTAATCTGATTTTCGAAATTTAATAGAATTAATAGTTGACAAACCAATAGCTGTTGGTGGTGGAACTTCTAATAATGGCAAAGCATGAATCTGCCAAAATTACAATACTCATTTTAGGATTTTATTATAAGATGCTCAACAATTCTGTAGGCAAAATAAATTAAGCATAAAGAGCCGGTACTTGCCAATGAATGTACCTGATACTATCCTTCTCTGGTGTCAATCGGAGAGCTTTTTGAGAAGACGCAGAGGCGATAAAAACGATAAATCTACTACAACAATTTAAAATTAATATATTTTTTTTTCTTCTAATACTGTTTATATTGTTCCTTATTATATTATTTATAATCAACAACAATTAGTTACAATTTACTCCTTTATCACTTTTAAAATCCTGAACGTGAGTGGGAGAGCGCGTGTTCAAATCCACATACATTTATATTTTACAGTTTTAATATTTGTAAGAGAAAAGAGTTTGTGTGTATAGTGAACATGATACTTTTAAAAAAGATTACTCTTCGAAATATTTAGGACATTTGGAGTTCTCTTACTGTAAAGGTTCTGTTATTAAATTAAACATAGATAAGTCAACTAACCGTTATAATATAAGGAGAGCCAAAAGGCCACGTAATTTTGCTTTTCTGTCGTCTGAGTGACCGAAAAACAGTAAAAATTGTCTTAACTTACTTACTTTTTTTTAAGGAAGATAGATGAAAATTTGATATTTACGTTAAATTGGCTCAATAATCATAACAATAAAACAAAATAATTATTTTTTCAAATACTTTTTTTTTTATTTATTACGAAAGTTTGTTGTGAGAGTGACCATATGTGCAAACCCATATATAAGTTTAAGTTTGCATAGTTATTGTTCGTGTTTTTTAATTAAAATTTAAAAAAAACTGAAAATCAAAGGCGGTATATGAAGAAAATAAAAAATGATTCACAAAAACTTTCAGATGACAAAGCAGGGCTGGAGTTGGCAGTTCCCATTATTAAAAAAAAAGTAATGTTAACCAGTTTTTTTTTAACATTTTTAACTAAAATTGTATATGCATTGAAAACTGTACTGGAAAAAATGTCGTGTGAGTGTTGTTATTTGAATGACTCAGAAGAATCATTTTTAAAACAAGTTCGAGGCCAATATTGAAAAGTCATAAGACTACAAATAAAGCCTAACATTTCTAATTTATACCAAAAATATGCATAGTTCAAAATTCTGACCGCTCTTTTGGAGTTTATTTCTAAAAACAGGGGCCCCTAAACTTTTTTACCGTCGATGGTACTTTAAAAATACTTGAAAAAAATTATTAGTGATCTGCAAAAAATTTTATTAATTTCACATATAATATTTTATTCTGCTTTCGAAAGTCGTGTGAGTGATTTCGGAATTGCCCATATAATAATATAAAAATCTATATCTTTTTATACCTTTGAAAAAGAGTATATTAATTTTGGTCAGACGTGTGGAAAGCATAGAACAAAGCATTTCCGACCACATAAATTATAGTCCTATCACCGCGACGACTCAAGTTCGAATAGTCAAATATTTGTCCGTTTATCTGTCCGTCCCTCTGGATCAATGCAAACTCCCCCTAGACCGTAAGAGAGTTCAAATTTTTCATGTAGGCTTGTATATACTGCACAGGTTGTATATCGTATACACCCGGATCGGACCACTTTGTCATATAGCTCTTATACAAACGACAATGTCACGAACAGTAACTTTTTTCAATAACTTTGTTATTTTCTGAACTATTGTCGAGAATATGTGTGAATCTATTATACCTATGAACGACTGTGCCAAATTTGATCAAGATCGGGTGGCTATATCATATAGCTCCCATAGGAACTGTCGGTCAAAAACTGTGACTATTATAACTTTATTACTTTTGACGCTATTGCTTTCAAGTTAAACATTAGTTAGTTTAATATACCTGTTAATGACTGTTTTAAATTTAATAAAGATTGGGTGACTATATCATACAGCTCCCATTGGAAAAATCGGTGGTAAACAGTGACTTTGATCAATAACTTCGTTATTTCATATGCTAAGATTGTAGGCCGTTCCTTCGCAAACATTACATTTTTAGAAAAAACGTTTTTTTCACTTTGGCTTTAGGTAAGAAAAGATTCACACAAGGAATTTGGAAGGGTATACAAATTTGGGCCACGGTCGAAGTTAGCCCCGGATTTCTAGTTTATAATAAATATGCAAACGCCGTGCCTTGCGTTAGGTATGTGACATATATTTATATTAAAAATAGTTAAAATATTAAAGCTAAGTTTAATAATACTAACGGAAATCGTAAGAAAGTATGACTTGAGTATTTCCGTTTTAAATATCGCTAAGGAATATAATTTATTGGGTGAATCTATTTATTATTAAATGAATAAAAATATTATTAAATATCTGTCAGACTAATACCGTTTCCTTGATCCCTGTGGAAGACTTGGTTCCCTTTAATGGTTCTATGACATCGACAGATTAATCGGAGTGGCATTTTTTCTGCAACAGAATGACGCACTTTGCAACAAGTCGAAAATAATTCTGTTCCGAACCGACTCCAAGTGATCATAAATAGAAAGGAATAGTATATTTTTCATTAATTTATGGTTTAAATTGAGTTTATAAACAATAGTTTATAGTTTTTGACCAAAATGTTGTCAAAATAGTTATACGACTATTGAATTTATCTATTTTTAGTTTTATTAAAAATAACACAAAATAAATAGTGACCCCCCTATCTTGATAAAATTTGGTACAATCAGCCACACATAAAGTAATGAAGTTATTGAAAAAAAATTTCACTCTTCTCCAGATGCACGGACAAGGCTTTTTCAACTCGTATTGATCTGCCGATCACGAATAAATATGCATGCAGGGATACATATGGCCAGAAATGCTTCTATGTGTTGCACACTTTTCACCAAAATGAATATACCCTTTTGCAGGGGTATAAAAAAAAACTTAGGCATCCTATCAAAATATTTCCGATGGGTGCAAATAGTCTCCGACCATATATATATTCTTGATCAGCAATACGAGTCGATTGTTAAAATAACAAAATTTATCGGGGAACGAAAATTCTATAATACATAAATAAAACTTACCATAATTTTTGTATACACTCAATTTGCAAAAAAATTAAGTAAGTAGGTTGTCACGCCCTTAGCTATTCTGTTCACATGCTTTTCACAAGCATATCTCAGTATCTCCCTCACTCAAGCATATGAGTACCCTAGCGCCTCAGCAGCCAACGCACATAGGTAGATTTTGCAAAATTAGGCGGCAAAAACCTTTTTTCAATAGAATACACTTTAAATGGAAAAAATAATTAAATATTATTGTTTCCTATTAAAAAACATTAAGTTCCTATTAAAATACATTAATTTAATTTTTTTTAACTTAATACTAAAATGGCAAGGTTTTCTATTGAATATGGGCTAACTTTAAATGAAACATTAAAAAAGTTGGCCTTATCTATTAGATTATATTATTATTTTTAAATTCAGAGTTACATACTATTTAAAAAACGCGTTAAATTACAAGTGTAGTGTTGAGTTGATTTTTATTCAGTAATCTTACCCCCGACGATACATCCTAATGCAGTTTTTACTTGATGAGGAAGAACAACTTCTAACCTAATTTTACACGTCTTAAGTAAATCGAAAAACTCCTCTACGCTGTGCAATAAATCTACCTTATAAAAGAATGGGTTGGCTAATTCAAGTTCTTTGGGAATAGCCCAATTTTAAACATGTAGTCTCTTTTCAGGCTGAGGTAGAAATACAGATTTGGTCACGATAAACTCCATATTCATCTGGAGATATTCGTGAACGAATTTTGGTAGATATGGAAAGTTTTTTACCGATTCCAACAATCTCATAAGGATCGTAACGAAACGGAAGCTCAAACCTTTTGCCTAATTCTTCAGTTAAAAAGGTAAGCTAAGAGCACGAACCCAACCAAGTTTGTCTTGAATAAGAAGCCGATTATGATGTCCACCATGACAAGTAGATAAATTTAAAAATTAAGGTCTTCTGGTTTTTCGTTTTTACTTGTGACGTAATTATTGCCTTTGTTTCGGTAAAAAGATTTTCTATCTCTGCCCGAGTCGCGTTTGCTGGGTCTAGCTTCTCAATATCGGTTAAAACTTGTAATGCCTGCTTGAAATACGACTCAACAATTTGAGACTGACAATCTAAGATAATAGGGTCCCTTTCAAGATCGATTCTAGCTCTTAAACTTTCAATATTAGATTGCAGTTGATTCCTTTGTTGTTTAAGAGCGTTTCAACTGGTGGAGACATTTTGTGCCCTTAACGAAAGAAATGTAGTAAGTTAGAAATGAATTACACTTGAGCGAGTTCTAATTTTAAGAAAACACTCAAATGCATTAAGTTTTACTTAAAGAGCTTAATAAGTAAGCTTTACTATGTAGATCGTTTCTCTATATGAAAATTTGTGTTCTTACTACGCTGTGTTTAACTTAGCACGTGTTAAAGCTTACGAGTGTTTTACATGTGAGTGTAAAGCATATTAAAGCTTTACGATCGCTTGTGAATTTCGCAATTGAGTCAAAACTTCACTGAAAATTGATAATGTAAAATTACACACTAATAGAGCTCCAATGTGAACGTCCCACGATGATATGTCTCGCAAAGGTCAATGATAAAGAAGTCCGATGATGACTATACAAGATGATTATGTAACGATGAAGAAGTCCAATGATGACTGTCCAAGATGATTATGTAACGATGAATGCACTTAAATGAACGAGTAAACGAATTTAAACCCAACACAATGGTATATTAAAGTCGCCAAAATGTATGTAACAGGCAGAAGGAAGCTTTTCCAACCCCATAATGTATATATATTCTTGATCAGTATCAACAGCCAGGTCGATCTAGCCATGTCCGTCTGTCCGTCCGTATGAATGCGTAGATCTCGGAGACTATAGGAGATAGAGCCACCAAATTTGGTATGTAGGCTCGTGTGGTATGTAAAGTGATCAAGTTAATTTAAAAATTTTTGCCATGCACCTTTCCGACCCCGCAATTAAAAACAAAACGTTTATCTCAAAAACTATTGCAGCCAGAGACACCAAATTTGGTACATACATTTGCTTAGTAAATGCGCATATTTGGTATATGTAAAGATTTTGCCACGACCTTTTTCGCCCCTGTAATTAAAAAAAACTCGATTATCTCACGTAATTTTCTACCTTGTGCAATAAAATTTGGCACACTTAAAGTTGAATATCAAGCAAAATACCAAATTTTATCAAAATCAAACTAAAAATGTCCGAATTATGCATATAAACGTTTTTCCAAAAGGCCGGAGTTGGCCGTTGATTGGTGGGGCGCTAGGTTGCTCGTAAGCATGTGAACAGAATTTAATTAAAAAAATTTACTGGTGTGTGGTATACATAAGTTGGCGAAACGACTTACTTACTTCATTATGTTGCGATTTGCGAAGTGCAAGGTCCTGTCACTGTCGCCAATGTTTGATCTGCCCTGTTGAAAATGGTACAACCAACGCTCAATAGCTTGTGGAGTGGATAAGAATATTTTTCTCCTCCTCTTCGATTTTCAGAAAGAAGTCATTGTTATACCCTTGCAAAAAGTGAATATTAATTTTGGACAGAAGTGTACAACGCATAGAAGGAAGCATCTCCGACCATACAAAGTATATATGTATAGTCATATATCCAACATCAATACCCAATAACTTATAACTATTTCGACCCCCTAAAATTTATAACTTTAAAGTCCATACGTTTTATTCATAAACAATTGAATACTTGCAATAACAATTGTCCCCCTCAAAATCAAAGTGTGTGAACGCTAACTCATAATTAAAGCACAGGCCAATAAAATCCGTTTTATTCATAATCAACGGCAATAATAAATGAGGAACTTCTTCGACGCCTCTACAACACCAACTATACAGGAAACCTTCGTAAGTTTGTAACAGAATTAGAAGACAAATCCTATATTATTACAAACGAACTAAATCTGGAAACCGATGCAAGTAACACTATTCTTTATACAAATGCTTTAAATAACAATCTAAAAGATGTAATAAAAAAAAAATTTACCCGATAGATTATACAGGCCGACATGATTTTTGCGGACGTTAACTTGAGATGTTCTTAACTAATTCGGGTACGCTGATTCTCACTACATACTTGGTTTTTGTCCATCACGTCCAGATTCTGTGAAATCAGGGAATCTGGGATCGGAAAAACAAAATTTTTAACTTTATTAGCAGATTTCAGAATATTCTGTGTAAGAAAAAAAAGCTATTGTTTGCAAGCGTTACTAATAAACAGTTGGTAAGATGCAAAGGAGTTGCATAATGCAGATAATTCTTGGAATCTCTATAGCATACTTTTTGGTTCAAATTAAAATCAATACAGAACCATATCCAAAGTGTAAGATATTATTTATTATAACAAAGAACTTCTTTGAAAGAAGTACATCTTTGATTTTTTGTAAATTGGTATTAATTAATACTTAATATATTAATAGGTTAAAATAAAACAGTTTTTAGCTTAATATTATGTTTATATTATACAATAAAATAATGCGGTCAATTTGAATAAGTTTAACACACGTTTCTCGAAAACCTGATGTGATGGACAAAAACTAAGTACAGGACAATTACTATAGGGCACCTATTGAACCTAAAACACCTTTTCATGACCTCAAAAATGTCGGCCTGTGTTATTTATGACATTAGCTAGATTTGATATAACCACAGTTAGCAAGCTGAAACAAGAAGCTTAAAGAGAATTTAAACAAAAATTAAATATTGACAGGGTTTTGAGCCCTTTCCAATGAAATATCAACAGCAAAATAAGTATCAAAAAAATAAAGTAGCAATCCAGCCTAAAAAAAGGTAAAGAGAAGCTAATAGTAGAATTAGCAAAATGGACACATCCGAAAATTTTGATCAGAATGCCTCGGATCAATCAGAAGAAGAGATAGGGACAAGTCCTTCATCAGAATAATAATGAAGAATAAACCTTTGAGATGTGTAGTCAACCCAGGATCTTCAATAAATATAATGTCCGAAAACTTTTTTAATTTTAAAACCTATTTAGGAGATTCCAAAACTAGGAGGAGCAGTAGAATTAAAAGAAATCTTTTTCCTTGCACCCAGCAAACTTTGTCCAACAGAACAAAAATTTTATATTCATAAATTTTTAAATAAATACAACATGTTGATAGGCAGAACTTTCCTAAAAGAACGAATTCGATTACAAAATAAAATACTTACCAGGAAAAGAGAATCACGTAGCAGATGCCCTTTCCAGAATTAAGACAGATGAAAATTTTTATAAGATCAACAGAAAGCACCGCAGCTACAATACATAGTGCTCATGGAAATTACATCCCAATAGTTGAAAAATCCATTAATTATTTTAACAGGCAAATAGAATTCATTAGAAGTTCAGAAGGCACAGCAGAAAGAACAACTTCCTTTTATAAATCAAATATTAAAAAAAACATACAAAGAAATGTCCAATGAATTTGAAACAAAGGAAAGGAACACAGGAAAAGAGAATCACGTAGCAGATGCCCTTTCCAGAATTAAGACAGATGAAAATTTTTATAGGATCAACAGAAAGCACCGCAGCTACAATACATAGTGCTCATGGAAATTACATCCCAATAGTTGAAAAACCCATTAATTATTTTAACAGGCAAATAGAATTCATTAGAAGTTCAGAAGGCACAGCAGAAAGAACAACTTACTTTTATAAATCAAATATTAAAATAACATACAAAGAAATGACCAATGAATTTGAAACAAATCAACTAACCGAACACCAGCGGACATTTTTATCTATGCAGGATCACCCGACTATAATACCCAAATGAATAAAACACATGAAATAAACAATTTAAATAAAGATAGACACGACTTTGAAATCGATACTAGATTTAAACACGCACCATTAGTAAAGTCAAAAACGACAAATCCATTCAAAAAGATGAGCCAATCCATTGACATACTCCCAGGAAAAGCACCGAACGGTTACTTAATATTTAAGACAGGAACCATTTAAAAGTGAATTTAACGCTAATAGACATTACATATAACATAATCCATGTTCAATACTTAACAGAAAAACTAAGTAGGGAATAATGATTGTAAAACGTAACAAACGAGAACTAATTAACGGAATTGGTTCAATATACAAGACGATAAAGACGAATTAGAAGAAAAAATATCAAAAAAGCTTACTTCGGCAATGCCGAAGTTTATATACCCTTGCAGTCCTTGGCAATAATTTTTTTACATTTTGAAATTTCTCAATTCATCCATACACAAACAAAACATTCAAATTGTTTCTCGTTTTACTACAATTTTTTCTTCTTTCATCATTCTGTACGCAAAGCACAACACGCATACACATACAATACAGTTCGTGTAGCGCTGCGTCTATGTGTGTGTATGCATGTGCTCTGTTGTATTTGATGATGACGTAGTAGGCAGCAAGCAGTGCTTGAACCTGATTGATTGCTTTCAAATTAAACATATGTTAATGACTGTGCCAAATTTGATAAAGATCGGGTAACCATATCACATAGCTCCCATAGGAACGATCGATAGAAAACAGTGAATTTGATAAATATCTTAGTTATTAGCTTTTTTAGATAAAACGTTATTCCACTTTGATAGCTATAGGTAAGGAAAGAGTAACCAAAAAAAGTTTAAAGTTAACCCCGGCCCTCTGGTTTGTTTTTAGATGGAGAAAAATGTGAATCTGTGGTATAAAAATTCACAGTCAGCGTCTAGAACTCCGCCAGACGTCATCGGTGAAAAGCTAGTCGCGTCAAACTATCACTTGTTTATCTCTCACTTGTATTCCTCATCTTTTTTGTTCTGTTTCTATTTGCGAAGAAAAGAGGTGGCCAAAAAATTTTTGACAGCAAACTATCTTCCCGGTAAATGCAAAATTGCCTATAAACTACACGAATCACTAAACAATAAAAGGTAACAACTATGTATCAGAAGAAGAAATCGTACAAAAACTAAAATCTCATCACGTGACCTCGGTATACAAATTAAATTGATGAATGACTAGCCTTCGACTTGTACACACTCTGCAAGTACGCGAACATATACCAATTCGCAAAACCTGTCACCTATTGGCTCATACGGCCAAAACCTGTAATACCTCAGCTAGCTGCGTAAACTACAAGCTCCCACCAAGCAAAAAAATAAATTTCAAGAATAAAAAGATATTCTAAAAATAAAGACAATAAGAAAGCTTCAGCTCTTCACAAACAACAAAGAAGCGTCACCAACTCTCTAATTTATCCCCAGGTTACTGCCTCCACTTAAACCTCCCCCGACGAACGAAACAAAAACACAAACCACGAAAAAAGTATAATAACTTTTATCATAGGAAAGAACAACGAGCGACCAAGGACAAAAACACCCTAATACACCTAAGCCACCCACTACCCCTCCCACACGCTTGGACAACGGACTGACGTTCACAAAATCTAAAGCGAATACACAAAACAACCACAACCGATCACAAGTAAAGCCAATACAATGATCTTGACTCTTAGTCAAGTCTCTTATTTTTTCTCCCTTCCGCATAATTATAACATCTATAATTATCAAGAACTCATTTTACTTATCAAAGACAAAGACCCAGATATTATATGTAATCAAGAGTTTCACATTCCGCACAATGAAAGCAATGTTATATTTTAAAAGTCTTCACTCTATAACAACACGCAAACAAGGAGTTGGCTTCTTAATCAAACGTCACATTCCACATGAAAATCGACAACCACTGGGTCGTGGTGAGGGTTAATTAGGGTTAATTACACCATATACAACCGAGAAAGTCATATTCCCAAATATAAAACGGACAGTGCTAACTGGACTAAATTCCAAAAAAGAGCTATCAACTAATATAGAAGACTATATATGCAACATTCACTAAAGTGTTTCCAAATTAACCAAAGCGATTCACGCAGCAGCAAATATAGCCGTACCACAAACCAAAAGAATACCACTGTAGTAAATTCATACCAATCATCTATCAAAACAATTAAAAATGTACGCAATAAAATATAAGTGTTCACTTGAATATGTTTATGTAAAGTGCCGGTGAAAAAAATAGCACCAAAACAAGCAGCTCACTTTATTTTACAGTAAAACTTGACTAAAAGAAATTTGGTGTGCAGTTTTTTTTCTCTTGCCTTACTGACAGTCTCTCTGATTTGGGAGACCGAGAAAAAGAACAACATCGATAACGGTTCTTCTCAGAAAAAGCAAAATCGAAAGGACAATGCAAAATAGCGCGGTAAAAAAAATAGCACCAAGCACATGTTGTCATAGAAAAAAAACATTTGCGAGAAAATTAACTTTGAGAAACCCTTTTGTTTATTAGAAAATGTTATGTTCTAAAGGAAAACATAGTTTAAAAACAAAATTAATAGCTATTTGTTGAATATGGGTCGCGAAAAGCATAGCAGTGACGAAAAAAGGAAAGTTATCCAAAAAATCCTAAAAAAATGGCAAAACATTCGCCGAAATAGTTCGTATACTGGGCTATTCCAACAAAATGATCAGTAATGCAAAGAAGTTTGTCCCAAAAGCGGAGTCTCGTGAACGAAAATCCGTTATTTCGTCCTTACTCGTCAAGCGTCTGGCAAGACAGAGCAAGAAAGAGCCGTTTAAGCCAGCAACAGAGCTTAAAAAGGACTTAAATATTTCTGCATCTGTTGAGACCATACCTTCTAGGCCGCGGGAAAATAATTCAAATGCTTGTAGTCCGAGAAAAGTGCCACTATTGACCATTAAACACACAGCTAAACGCATTAAGTTTGGCCAGCAACACTCCAAATGGCCAGTAGAAAAGAGGAGGAATATTTTGTGGACAGACGAGAGCCAAATCGTGTTATATGAAGGGATAGGTTCTCGTACTTTCCTTCCTAGACCACCAAATAAGGAGTACAGAGTACGCTGCGCCCCGGGCGGCACGTTTAAGGGGCGGCAAAATAATACAAATATTTTGTTAATATTTAAACCTTTTTATTTTTATTGCAACTAAAAGTTCATAGATTCATAGAATTTTGCACAGAATTTTTGAATTTTGCAATTCAACACTGCAGTGTTGCAGTGCAGTGTTAACAGTGCATTGTTAAGATTGGCACATACATACATAAATTGGCAATTTTTTGTGATTTCTTTTTGGCAGCCCTGCTAACAGCATAGTCATAAAGAGAGCCAAAAAAATCACAGATGTACATACGTATGTATGTGTAAAACTCAAGAGATTCTGTCAATAATGTACGACGACCATAGGAGCAAAAGAGAAGCTGATATTATTTTTACTCTCGCAGATATGAATTCGGCAACTGCTCGGCTCTAATCTGTGCAAGTTTGCGATTTTGTTGGGCCACGCGGACTAATGCATTATTTCTCTTTCCAAAGTTTGGTTTTGTGCTAATAAGTTCGTGCTGTCTTGAATTTGTCGTGAAATTATTGAACAAATTTGTTTAAGTTTAATTTTTTCGCTATTTTGACTAAGTAAGTATTAAATATTTATATTCAATGTATAATTGTATATGTGCAGGCTTTAATATAAATTATAATAAGAAATATTGATAAGAATTAAACATGTAGACGGTTTAACGCTTTGTGTGCTTAATCAGCTGTTTTTTGAAAGGTCTTGCCGTTCGGCGTTGCCACGTCATTGCCATTGAATTGTTAAAAAATCCGGAATTTAAAATAAAACAAAGAAAAATGAAGAAAGCAGTTTTTCCTAAGTATAAGAACATTCAAGCATATCTTCTACTTATTAATGTCTTTATTACAAAATTTAAATAGTATTATAATCTAGAGAACATATAATATATAAGTACTTTTTTTATATAGAATATAGAATATATTTGTGCCCAATTTTACCAAACCCTTGCAATGGTATAAAAACTTCCACAAAGCAAGCAAGAGAAAAGCTAAGCTGGAAAACATTAGAGCAAACGAAGGATCGTTGTTAAAATATGTAAAAAGTGTTGTGCCTGAGACGTCCAATCCTCCCTTAGCTGCACATTTATTGGACAACACTGGACCTTCTGATCAAGAAGACATTGAAATAGTACAAGATCTTAGCACTGAATTAGAGGCTCCATCTGTATTTTCCGGCATGGTCATGAATACTTGCGAAACAAAAATCGATTTTACGTCAACATTGTCTCCTATTCAATGCCAAAAATTCGAGGATATTGGAAATTGGCCTGAACACGTAAATGGCGATATTTGTTTGTACCTTATTCAACAAGGACAGGAAATTGTTCAGAATATGAATAGTAACTTTGCTGAAACGTCACCAAAATCTCGTCCAGGTCCATGTTCTTTGACATCAAAGGACGAAACAAGACGGCTTACTCAGGAATGGTTTTTCCGTACATTGACTAACGGCGAAAAAATTGTACGCACTTGGATGGTATATTCTCCATCTAAAGCAGCATTATTTTGCTTTTGTTGTCGTTTATTTGAGAAAGTAAATGCACCCACTGGATCAAAATTTTGCTCATCCCATGGATTTAATAATTGGTGGAAGTTAAATCCTAAGATTTCATGTCACGAATCAAGTGCACTACACAACCAAAATTATTCGAAATGGAAGGAGTTGGACTGCAGACTTCAAAAAGGACAGACTATTGACCAGAAAAAGCAAGACATTGTTTTAAAGGAAACTAAAAAATGGCAGGAAATTCTCCTTAGGATGTTTGATATTATAAAATTTCTTGCCAAACAAAATTTGGCTTTACGTGGACATAAAGAAAATGACCCTACAATCAATAGAGGAAATTTTTTAGAACTGGTCCATTTAATTGGAAAATACGATCCTGTACTTCGTGAACATCTGGTAAGATCGAAAATGTGTGACAAAATTTCAATCACTTATTTGTCGCCACAAATACAAAACGAATTAATTGAAGTTTTGGGAAATAATGTTCGTCAGCATATCGTCGGACAAGTAAAAAAGGCAAAGTATTTTTCGATTATATTCGACAGCACTCCGGACCTTTCTCATAAAGACCAAACTAGTCAAGTATTAAGATACGTAATCATCGAAAATCAGGAAGTAGAAGTGGTGGAATCATTTATAGATTTCGTTGAAACCAAAGACAAAAGTGCAGAAGGAATTTCAAAGATGATTTTAAACAAACTTGAAGCTGATGGCTTAGATGTAAGCAACTGTAGAGGCCAAGCATATGATAATGCCTCAGTTGAGCTAAGTTCAGTAACTTTTTTTGGCACTTTAGAACGTTGCTATTCATTTTTTTCCAAATCGTTGTTTAATTAGCTTATAAATCTAATTAAAAGAAACAAAAAACAATAACAGTAATTCATTTTTTTTTTTTTTAACTTATAAAAATATCAAAAGAAAAAATCAATTTAGGAAAAAAATTTTATGTGCATATTTAATTGTGATAGTTTTTGCGACTTCTGTGTTGGTATATTTTGATGTCATCAGGCTTTAGGTCAAATAATTTAAATAAAAATAAAAAACCGCAGTTTTTAGTTTATTTTTCGACCGATATATTACCGCAAGAACATTTAACAATTATGTGACATTTAACAATCTTGTAACATACATTAACAGCACCGTTCGACGTGGAGTTAAGAACTAATTTTATTATTATTATTTAATTAGTTCAGAACTGATTTTCTTAGTTAATTAGTTAAGAACTAATTTTTATACCCTTGCAAAAAGGGTATATTAATTTTGGTCAGAAGTGTGCAACGCATAGAACGAAGCATCTCAGACCATATAAAGTATATATATTCTTGATCAGCACGACGAGACGAGTTCAAATAGCCATGTCCGTCCGTCCGTCCGTCCGTCCGTCTGGATCAACGCGAACTCCTCCGAGACCGTAAGAGCTACAGAGCTACGTAGGCTTGTATATACTGCAGGCATTGTATATCTCGGATTCAGCCGGATCGGACCACTATATCATATAGCTCCCATACAAACGTCAAAGTCACGAAACAGTGACTTTCTCAATAACTTCATTAATTTTATAGCTATTGTCATAAAAGTTGGTATTTGTCAGTTTTATGTTCTTATTAATGATTGTGCCAAATTTGATCAAGATCGGGTGACTATATCATATAGCTCCCATACAAACGGCAAAGTCACGAACAGTGACTTTCTCAATAACTTCATTAATTTTATAGCTATTGTCATAAAAGTTGGTATTTGTCAGTTTTATGTTCTTATTAATGATTGTGCCAAATTCGATCAAGATCGGGTGACTATATCATATAGCTCCCATACAAACGGCAAAGTCACGAACAGTGACTTTCTCAATAACTGCATTAATTTTACAGCTTTTGTCATAAAAGTTGGTATTTGTCAGTTTTGTGTTCTTGTTAATAATTGTGCCAAATTTGATCAAGATCGGGTGACTATATCATATAGCTCCCATACAAACGGCAAAGTCACGAACAGTGACTTTCTCAATAACTTCATTAATTTTATAGCTATTGTCATAAAAGTTGGTATTTGTCAGTTTTATGTTCTTATTAATGATTGTGCCAAATTCGATCAAGATCGGGTGACTATATCATATAGCTCCCATACAAACGGCAAAGTCACGAACAGTGACTTTCTCAATAACTTCATTAATTTTATAGCTTTTGTCATAAAAGTTGGTATTTGTCAGTTTTGTGTTCTTGTTAATAATTGTGCCAAATTTAATCAAGATCGGGTGACTATATCATATAGCTCCCATACAAACGGCAAAGTCACGAACAGTGACTTTCTCAATAACTTCATTAATTTTATAGCTATTGTCATAAAAGTTGGTATTTGTCAGTTTTATGTTCTTATTAATGATTGTGCCAAATTCGATCAAGGTCGGGTGACTATATCATATAGCTCCCATACAAACGGCAAAGTCACGAACAGTGACTTTCTCAATAACTTCATTAATTTTATAGCTTTTGTCATAAAAGTTGGTATTTGTCAGTTTTATGTTCTTATTAATGATTGTGCCAAATTTGATCAAGATCGGGTGACTATATCATATAGCTCCCATACAAACGGCAAAGTCACGAACAGTGACTTTCTCAATAACTTCATTAATTTTATAGCTATTGTCAGAAAAGTTGGTATTTGTCAGTTTTATGTTCTTATTAATGATTGTGCCAAATTTGATCAAGATCGGGTGACTATATCATATAGCTCCCATACAAACGGCAAAGTCACGAACAGTGACTTCTCAATAACTTCATTACTTTTTAAGCTATTGTCGTGAAATTTAATAAACGTTAGTTTATTAAAACTATAAATGTGCCAAATTTGGTCAAGATCGGGTGACTATATCATATAGCTCCCATAGAAACGATAAGTGGAAAACAGTGACTTTCATCAAAAAGTTCGTTATATCCTATGCTAAGATTGAAGGCCGTTCTTTCGCAAACATTAGTCTTTTTGGATAAAACGTTTTTACACTTTGATATAAGGAAAGAATTACCAAAACAGTTGCAAGGGTATACAAACTTCGACGCGGTCGAAGTTAACCCCGGCTCTCTGGTCTAATTTTCAGAAACTACCACAATGACAACAATGGATGGCCCGCCGATCGCAACCCAAACCATGGGATTTGCGAAAATAAAACTGAACTACAGCAACACAAAAACAACAATTAATAGACATCAGACTACCTCCAAGAAATTAGTAAGACTGAAAAGTAAAATTTCTTAAAATTTCTGTTAAAATGTAGAAAATTCCCAATTTTATCAAAAATACCACAAGATGTGATAATATTTTTAAGTTTGACAATAACACATTTCCAGACATTAACAAAACATTAGACAGATACACATACTTCTATCACACCAAAATATTAAACCTTCTTATAAAACATAAACATAACACTCTCAAAAGACTCAACAATAAATTAGCTGAGACAACAAAATTCTCTTGGTAAACAGCTGGACGAACAGAGCATGAGAGTCTAAACAACAAACGGAACTTTGCTCTCTTGAACTACAACAGAATTGACGACTGGTTTGTAAATGAGACAGAAGTGGAGTTCCCGCCGGATATAAAATAATTACTAGCAAAGGGTCCAAAGTTTGCTCTTCCCATGGAATATAAGAAATTCCCTCTCATAAAATACATTGCCGACGATTAAGGAAAAAGAGAAATAAGAGAATCCTCCCTTAGCTGCACATTTATTGGACAACACTGGACCTTCTGATCAAGAAGACATTGAAATAGTACAAGATCTTAGCACTGAATTAGAGGCTCCATCTGTATTTTCCGGCATGGTCATGAATACTTCCGAAACAAAAATCGATTTTACGTCAACATTGTCTCCTATTCAATGCCAAAAATTCGAGGATATTGGAAATTGGCCTGAACACGTAAATGGCGATATTTGTTTGTACCTTATTCAACAAGGACAGGAAATTGTTCAGAATATGAATAGTAACTTTGCTGAAACGTCAGCAAAATCTCGTCCAGGTCCATGTTCTTTGACATCAAAGGACGAAACAAGACGGCTTACTCAGGAATGGTTTTTCCGTACATTGACTAACGGCGAAAAAATTGTACGCACTTGGATGGTATATTCTCCATCTAAAGCAGCATTATTTTGCTTTTGTTGTCGTTTATTTGAGAAAGTAAATGCACCCACTGGATCAAAATTTTGCTCATCCCATGGATTTAATAATTGGTGGAAGTTAAATCCTAAGGTTTCATGTCACGAATCAAGTGCACTACACAACCAAAATTATTCGAAATGGAAGGAGTTGGACTGCAGACTTCAAAAAGGACAGACTATTGACCAGAAAAAGCAAGACATTGTTTTAAAGGAAACTAAAAAATGGCAGGAAATTCTCCTTAGGATGTTTGATATTATAAAATTTCTTGCCAAACAAAATTTGGCTTTACGTGGACATAAAGAAAATGACCCTACAATCAATAGATGAAATTTTTTAGAACTGGTCCATTTAATTGGAAAATACGATCCTGTACTTCGTGAACATCTGGTAAGATCGAAAATGTGTGACAAAATTTCAATCACTTATTTGTCGCCACAAATACAAAACGAATTAATTGAAGTTTTGGGAAATAATGTTCTTCAGCATATCGTCGGACAAGTAAAAAAGGCAAAGTATTTTTCGAATATATTCGACAGCACTCCGGACCTTTCTCATAAAGACCAAACTAGTCAAGTATTAAGATACGTAATCATCGAAAATCAGGAAGTAGAAGTGGTGGAATCATTTATAGATTTCGTTGAAACCAAAGACAAAACTGCAGAAGGAATTTCAAAGATGATTTTAAACAAACTTGAAGCTGATGGCTTAGATGTAAGCAACTGTAGAGGCCAAGCATATGATAATGCCTCAGTTGAGCTAAGTTCAGTAACTTTTTTTGGCACTTTAGAACGTTGCTATTCATTTTTTTCCAAATCGTTGTTTAATTAGCTTATAAATCTAATTAAAAGAAACAAAAAACAATAACAGTAATTCATTTTTTTTTTTTTTTAACTTATAAAAATATCAAAAGAAAAAATAAATTTAGGAAAAAATTTTATGTGCATATTTAATTGTGATAGTTTTTGCGACTTCTGTGTTGGTATATTTTGACGTCATCAGGCTTTAGGTCAATTAATTAAAATAAAAATAAAAAACCGCAGTTTTTAGTTTATTTTTCGACCGATATATTACCGCAAGAACATTTAACAATTATGTGACATTTAACAATCTTGTAACATACATTAACAGCACCGTTCGACGTGGAGTTAAGAACTAATTTTATTATTATTATTTAATTAGTTCAGAACTGATTTTCTTAGTTAATTAGTTAAGAACTAATTTTTATACCCTTGCAAAAAGGGTATATTAATTTTGGTCAGAAGTGTGCAACGCATAGAACGAAGCATCTCAGACCATATAAAGTATATATATTCTTGATCAGCACGACGAGACGAGTTCAAATAGCCATGTCCGTCCGTCCGTCCGTCCGTCCGTCTGGATAAACGCGAACTCCTCCGAGACCGTAAGAGCTACAGAGCTACGTAGGCTTGTATATACTGCAGGCATTGTATATCTCGGATTCAGCCGGATCGGACCACTATATCATATAGCTCCCATACAAACGTCAAAGTCACGAAACAGTGACTTTCTCAATAACTTCATTAATTTTATAGCTATTGTCATAAAAGTTGGTATTTGTCAGTTTTATGTTCTTATTAATGATTGTGCCAAATTTGATCAAGATCGGGTGACTATATCATATAGCTCCCATACAAACGGCAAAGTCACGAACAGTGACTTTCTCAATAACTTCATTAATTTTATAGCTATTGTCATAAAAGTTGGTATTTGTCAGTTTTATGTTCTTATTAATGATTGTGCCAAATTCGATCAAGATCGGGTGACTATATCATATAGCTCCCATACAAACGGCAAAGTCACGAACAGTGACTTTCTCAATAACTTCATTAATTTTATAGCTTTTGTCATAAAAGTTGGTATTTGTCAGTTTTGTGTTCTTGTTAATAATTGTGCCAAATTTGATCAAGATCGGGTGACTATATCATATAGCTCCCATACAAACGGCAAAGTCACGAACAGTGACTTTCTCAATAACTTCATTAATTTTATAGCTATTGTCATAAAAGTTGGTATTTGCCAGTTTTATGTTCTTATTAATGATTGTGCCAAATTCGATCAAGATCGGGTGACTATATCATATAGCTCCCATACAAACGGCAAAGTCACGAACAGTGACTTTCTCAATAACTTCATTAATTTTATAGCTATTGTCATAAAAGTTGGTATTTGTCAGTTTTATGTTCTTATTAATGATTGTGCCAAATTTGATCAAGATCGGGTGACTATATCATATAGCTCCCATACAAACGGCAAAGTCACGAACAGTGACTTCTCAATAACTTCATTACTTTTTAAGCTATTGTCGTGAAATTTAATAAACGTTAGTTTTTTAAAACTATAAATGTGCCAAATTTGGTCAAGATCGGGTGACTATATCATATAGCCCCCATAGAAACGATAAGTGGAAAACAGTGACTTTCATCAAAAAGTTCGTTATATCCTATGCTAAGATTGAAGGCCGTTCTTTCGCAAACATTAGTCTTTTTGGATAAAACGTTTTTACACTTTGATATAAGGAAAGAATTACCAAAACAGTTGCAAGGGTATACAAACTTCGACGCGGTCGAAGTTAACCCCGGCTCTCTGGTCTAATTTTCAGAAACTACCACAATGACAACAATGGATGGCCCGCCGATCGCAACCCAAACCATGGGATTTGCGAAAATAAAACTGAACTACAGCAACACAAAAACAACAATTAATAGACATCAGACTACCTCCAAGAAATTAGTAAGACTGAAAAGTAAAATTTCTTAAAATTTCTGTTAAAATGTAGAAAATTCCCAATTTTATCAAAAATACCACAAGATGTGATAATATTTTTAAGTTTGACAATAACACATTTCCAGACATTAACAAAACATTAGACAGATACACATACTTCTATCACACCAAAATATTAAACCTTCTTATAAAACATAAACATAACACTCTCAAAAGACTCAACAATAAATTAGCTGAGACAACAAAATTCTCTTGGTAAACAGCTGGACGAACAGAGCATGAGAGTCTAAACAACAAACGGAACTTTGCTCTCTTGAACTACAACAGAATTGACGACTGGTTTGTAAATGAGACAGAAGTGGAGTTCCCGCCGGATATAAAATAATTACTAGCAAAGGGTCCAAAGTTTGCTCTTCCCATGGAATATAAGAAATTCCCTCTCATAAAATACATTGCCGACGATTAAGGAAAAAGAGAAATAAGAGAATCCTCCCTTAGCTGCACATTTATTGGACAACACTGGACCTTCTGATCAAGAAGACATTGAAATAGTACAAGATCTTAGCACTGAATTAGAGGCTCCATCTGTATTTTCCGGCATGGTCATGAATACTTCCGAAACAAAAATCGATTTTACGTCAACATTGTCTCCTATTCAATGCCAAAAATTCGAGGATATTGGAAATTGGCCTGAACACGTAAATGGCGATATTTGTTTGTACCTTATTCAACAAGGACAGGAAATTGTTCAGAATATGAATAGTAACTTTGCTGAAACGTCAGCAAAATCTCGTCCAGGTCCATGTTCTTTGACATCAAAGGACGAAACAAGACGGCTTACTCAGGAATGGTTTTTCCGTACATTGACTAACGGCGAAAAAATTGTACGCACTTGGATGGTATATTCTCCATCTAAAGCAGCATTATTTTGCTTTTGTTGTCGTTTATTTGAGAAAGTAAATGCACCCACTGGATCAAAATTTTGCTCATCCCATGGATTTAATAATTGGTGGAAGTTAAATCCTAAGGTTTCATGTCACGAATCAAGTGCACTACACAACCAAAATTATTCGAAATGGAAGGAGTTGGACTGCAGACTTCAAAAAGGACAGACTATTGACCAGAAAAAGCAAGACATTGTTTTAAAGGAAACTAAAAAATGGCAGGAAATTCTCCTTAGGATGTTTGATATTATAAAATTTCTTGCCAAACAAAATTTGGCTTTACGTGGACATAAAGAAAATGACCCTACAATCAATAGATGAAATTTTTTAGAACTGGTCCATTTAATTGGAAAATACGATCCTGTACTTCGTGAACATCTGGTAAGATCGAAAATGTGTGACAAAATTTCAATCACTTATTTGTCGCCACAAATACAAAACGAATTAATTGAAGTTTTGGGAAATAATGTTCTTCAGCATATCGTCGGACAAGTAAAAAAGGCAAAGTATTTTTCGAATATATTCGACAGCACTCCGGACCTTTCTCATAAAGACCAAACTAGTCAAGTATTAAGATACGTAATCATCGAAAATCAGGAAGTAGAAGTGGTGGAATCATTTATAGATTTCGTTGAAACCAAAGACAAAACTGCAGAAGGAATTTCAAAGATGATTTTAAACAAACTTGAAGCTGATGGCTTAGATGTAAGCAACTGTAGAGGCCAAGCATATGATAATGCCTCAGTTGAGCTAAGTTCAGTAACTTTTTTTGGCACTTTAGAACGTTGCTATTCATTTTTTTCCAAATCGTTGTTTAATTAGCTTATAAATCTAATTAAAAGAAACAAAAAACAATAACAGTAATTCATTTTTTTTTTTTTTAACTTATAAAAATATCAAAAGAAAAAAATAAATTTAGGAAAAAATTTTATGTGCATATTTAATTGTGATAGTTTTTGCGACTTCTGTGTTGGTATATTTTGACGTCATCAGGCTTTAGGTCAATTAATTAAAATAAAAATAAAAAACCGCAGTTTTTAGTTTATTTTTCGACCGATATATTACCGCAAGAACATTTAACAATTATGTGACATTTAACAATCTTGTAACATACATTAACAGCACCGTTCGACGTGGAGTTAAGAACTAATTTTATTATTATTATTTAATTAGTTCAGAACTGATTTTCTTAGTTAATTAGTTAAGAACTAATTTTTATACCCTTGCAAAAAGGGTATATTAATTTTGGTCAGAAGTGTGCAACGCATAGAACGAAGCATCTCAGACCATATAAAGTATATATATTCTTGATCAGCACGACGAGACGAGTTCAAATAGCCATGTCCGTCCGTCCGTCCGTCCGTCCGTCTGGATCAACGCGAACTCCTCCGAGACCGTAAGAGCTACAGAGCTACGTAGGCTTGTATATACTGCAGGCATTGTATATCTCGGATTCAGCCGGATCGGACCACTATATCATATAGCTCCCATACAAACGTCAAAGTCACGAAACAGTGACTTTCTCAATAACTTCATTAATTTTATAGCTATTGTCATAAAAGTTGGTATTTGTCAGTTTTATGTTCTTATTAATGATTGTGCCAAATTTGATCAAGATCGGGTGACTATATCATATAGCTCCCATACAAACGGCAAAGTCACGAACAGTGACTTTCTCAATAACTTCATTAATTTTATAGCTATTGTCATAAAAGTTGGTATTTGTCAGTTTTATGTTCTTATTAATGATTGTGCCAAATTCGATCAAGATCGGGTGACTATATCATATAGCTCCCATACAAACGGCAAAGTCACGAACAGTGACTTTCTCAATAACTTCATTAATTTTATAGCTTTTGTCATAAAAGTTGGTATTTGTCAGTTTTGTGTTCTTGTTAATAATTGTGCCAAATTTGATCAAGATCGGGTGACTATATCATATAGCTCCCATACAAACGGCAAAGTCACGAACAGTGACTTTCTCAATAACTTCATTAATTTTATAGCTATTGTCATAAAAGTTGGTATTTGCCAGTTTTATGTTCTTATTAATGATTGTGCCAAATTTGATCAAGATCGGGTGACTATATCATATAGCTCCCATACAAACGGCAAAGTCACGAACAGTGACTTTCTCAATAACTTCATTAATTTTATAGCTATTGTCATAAAAGTTGGTATTTGTCAGTTTTATGTTCTTATTAATGATTGTGCCAAATTTGATCAAGATCGGGTGACTATATCATATAGCTCCCATACAAACGGCAAAGTCACGAACAGTGACTTCTCAATAACTTCATTACTTTTTAAGCTATTGTCGTGAAATTTAATAAACGTTAGTTTTTTAAAACTATAAATGTGCCAAATTTGGTCAAGATCGGGTGACTATATCATATAGCCCCCATAGAAACGATAAGTGGAAAACAGTGACTTTCATCAAAAAGTTCGTTATATCCTATGCTAAGATTGAAGGCCGTTCTTTCGCAAACATTAGTCTTTTTTGGATAAAACGTTTTTACACTTTGATATAAGGAAAGAATTACCAAAACAGTTGCAAGGGTATACAAACTTCGACGCGGTCGAAGTTAACCCCGGCTCTCTGGTCTAATTTTCAGAAACTACCACAATGACAACAATGGATGGCCCGCCGATCGCAACCCAAACCATGGGATTTGCGAAAATAAAACTGAACTACAGCAACACAAAAACAACAATTAATAGACATCAGACTACCTCCAAGAAATTAGTAAGACTGAAAAGTAGTTTAAAATTTCTGTTAAAATGTAGAAAATTCCCAATTTTATCAAAAATACCACAAGATGTGATAATATTTTTAAGTTTGACAATAACACATTTCCAGACATTAACAAAACATTAGACAGATACACATACTTCTATCACACCAAAATATTAAACCTTCTTATAAAACATAAACATAACACTCTCAAAAGACTCAACAATAAATTAGCTGAGACAACAAAATTCTCTTGGTAAACAGCTGGACGAACAGAGCATGAGAGTCTAAACAACAAACGGAACTTTGCTCTCTTGAACTACAACAGAATTGACGACTGGTTTGTAAATGAGACAGAAGTGGAGTTCCCGCCGGATATAAAATAATTACTAGCAAAGGGTCCAAAGTTTGCTCTTCCCATGGAATATAAGAAATTCCCTCTCATAAAATACATTGCCGACGATTAAGGAAAAAGAGAAATAAGAGAATCCTCCCTTAGCTGCACATTTATTGGACAACACTGGACCTTCTGATCAAGAAGACATTGAAATAGTACAAGATCTTAGCACTGAATTAGAGGCTCCATCTGTATTTTCCGGCATGGTCATGAATACTTCCGAAACAAAAATCGATTTTACGTCAACATTGTCTCCTATTCAATGCCAAAAATTCGAGGATATTGGAAATTGGCCTGAACACGTAAATGGCGATATTTGTTTGTACCTTATTCAACAAGGACAGGAAATTGTTCAGAATATGAATAGTAACTTTGCTGAAACGTCAGCAAAATCTCGTCCAGGTCCATGTTCTTTGACATCAAAGGACGAAACAAGACGGCTTACTCAGGAATGGTTTTTCCGTACATTGACTAACGGCGAAAAAATTGTACGCACTTGGATGGTATATTCTCCATCTAAAGCAGCATTATTTTGCTTTTGTTGTCGTTTATTTGAGAAAGTAAATGCACCCACTGGATCAAAATTTTGCTCATCCCATGGATTTAATAATTGGTGGAAGTTAAATCCTAAAGTTTCATGTCACGAATCAAGTGCACTACACAACCAAAATTATTCGAAATGGAAGGAGTTGGACTGCAGACTTCAAAAAGGACAGACTATTGACCAGAAAAAGCAAGGCATTGTTTTAAAGGAAACTAAAAAATGGCAGGAAATTCTCCTTAGGATGTTTGATATTATAAAATTTCTTGCCAAACAAAATTTGGCTTTACGTGGACATAAAGAAAATGACCCTACAATCAATAGAGGAAATTTTTTTAGAACTGGTCCATTTAATTGGAAAATACGATCCTGTACTTCGTGAACATCTGGTAGGATCGAAAATGTGTGACAAAATTTCAATCACTTATTTGTCGCCACAAATACAAAACGAATTAATTGAAGTTTTGGGAAATAATGTTCGTCAGCATATCGTCGGACAAGTAAAAAAGGTAAAGTATTTTTCGATTATATTCGACAGCACTACGGACCTTTCTCATAAAGACCAAACTAGTCAAGTATTAAGATACGTAATCATCGAAAATCAGGAAGTAGAAGTGGTGGAATCATTTATAGATTTCGTTGAAACCAAAGACAAAACTGCAGAAGGAATTTTAAAGATGATTTTAAACAAACTTGAAGCTGATGGCTTAGATGTAAGCAACTGTAGAGGCCAAGCATATGATAATGCCTCAGTTGAACTAAGTTCAGTAACTTTTTTTGGCACTTTAGAACGTTGCTATTCATTTTTTTCCAAATCGTTGTTTAATTAGCTTATAAATCTAATTAAAAGAAACAAAAAACAATAACAGTAATTCATTTTTTTTTTTTTTAACTTATAAAAATATCAAAAGAAAAAATCAATTTAGGAAAAAATTTTATGTGCATATTTAATTGTGATAGTTTTTGCGACTTCTGTGTTGGTATATTTTGACGTCATCAGGCTATAGGTCAATTAATTAAAATAAAAATAAAAAACCGCAGTTTTTAGTTTATTTTTCGACCGATATATTACCGCAAGAACATTTAACAATCTTGTAACATACATTAACAGCACCGTTCGACGTGGAGTTAAGAACTAATTTTATTATTATTATTTAATTAGTTCAGAACTGATTTTCTTAGTTAATTAGTTAAGAACTAATTTTCTAATTTTCAGAAACTACCAGAATGACAACAATGGATGGCCCGCCGATCGCAACCCAAACCATGGGATTTGCGAAAATAAAACTGAACTACAGCAACACAAAAACAACAATTAATAGACATCAGACTACCTCCAAGAAATTAGTAAGACTGAAAAGTAGTTTAAAATTTCTGTTAAAATGTAGAAAATTTAAATTAATTCCCAATTTTATCAAAAATACCACAAGATGTGATAATATTTTTAAGTTTGACAATAACACATTTCCAGACATTAACAAAACATTAGACAGATACACATACTTCTATCACACCAAAATATAAACCTTCTTATAAAACATAAACATAACACTCTCAAAAGACTCAACAATAAATTAGCTAAGACAACAAAATTCTCTTGGTAAACAGCTGGACGAACAGAGCATGAGAGTCTAAACAACAAACGGAACTTTGCTCTCTTGAACTACAACAGAATTGACGACTGGTTTGTAAATGAGACAGAAGTGGAGTTCCCGCCGGATATAAAATAATTACTAGCAAAGGGTCCAAAGTTTGCTCTTCCCATGGAATATAAGAAATTCCCTCTCATAAAATACATTGCCGACGATTAAGGAAAAAGAGAAATAAGAGGCAGCGCGTACTGCGTTTTCTTAAATGGTTAAAAAGCACAGTGCGACGAAATACATAAATGGAACAGATTGTGCAATATTAGATATTACTCAACGGACATACAAATTTCCTAAACAACATGACGATATTTTGATATTAACATCTGACAAAGGAAATAAAACGGTAGCAATGAAAAAGATTGATTTTGACCACAGAACGATGGACATATTGTCGGATCTAAACACCTATGGAATGCTCAGGAAAGACCCAACAACACGAAGATGGGGGTTATTTTATGGAAATAGTAAAATTCTGCATCCAAGGGAATAGATATTTTACCTATAAGGACCAAACATTCATACAATTAAAAGGAATGCCGATGGGATCTCCGGCCTCACCTGTCATCGCGGACATCGTTATGGAAAATCTTCTGGACACTACCATGGATAAACTAACCAGACCACCAAGATTATTCACAAAATATGTAGATAATATTTTTTCAATAATACATCAAGATAACATCGATAAAACACTGGACACCCTAAATTCATTTAACAGGAATATTAAATTCACTATGGAGCTTCAAAACAATGGAAAATTGGCGTATTTGGACTCTATGATCACCAGACGAGGAAACGAAGTAAAACTAAAATGGTATAGGAAGCCAACAGCATCAGGACGAATCATCAATTTCAACTCAAAACACCCTAAGACGATGATAATAAATACAGCAAGAAGCTGTATCCAACGGATGCTAAACATTTCGGATAAAATATACCATGAGGAAACAAAGAAGGAAATAATAAATATTTTAAAGGACAAGAATTTTCCGGATAACGTAATCAGGACATTATTCAAAAAACATAAACTCCCCATTGACAAAACTAAGAATGAGAAAACATACTTATCTGTCATTTATGTACCTAAATTATCAGAGAGACTATCACATTCGGAATGTTATGACAAAGATAGAATAAAAATTGCACACAAACCTGACAGGGTATTGTCATATAGAGATGACAGATAGAAGCAATGTAATATACAAAATTACATGCAATGGACAAGGAAACATACCGTGCAATAAGATATACATGGGGACGACAAAATCGAAATTAAAAACTAGGATTTCCCAACACAAATCTGAGTATAAAATGATACATTATTCAGACACACCAAAAACAGCACTAATGACACACTGTGCAACTAGTGGCCATGCAGCGAATTTCGAAGAGACAACAATATTAGATGAAGAGCGACACTACAACAAACCATGGAGATGCTACATATCATCAATACTCCCAGCGCCACACGACTTAACTTTAAGACTGATACCGACAACTGCGCTCACATGTACAGACATTTACTTGAGAAGAATTAGTTCTTAACTCCACGACGAACGGTGCTGACGTGTTAAATAATGTATGTTGTAGTTGCCCTGAAGACGGTTGCCGCTGCGCAACCGAAATATATCGGTAGAAAAATAAACTAAAAACTGCGGTTTCTTATTTTTATTTTAATTAATTGACCTGAAGCCTGATAAAGTCAAAATGTGCATATTTAATTTTTGGCGAAATTCTAGCCGATATCAACTAATCTATTTATGTTTAGTAATTAGTATAATGGTTCAAGTAAAAACTTGTACTGTTAAAAAATCATATCGTCAAGATAAAAATTTTGCGAAAAATCTTTGAGCTCTATATCAAGAATTTGAATATTCATTTCAGCATTTGTTTTCGTCGGAGTAAAGCATATTCGGGACGTTTCGGCGTCTCCAAAGGCAGCCCATACCATTAAAGACCCTCCTCCGAAGTTGCTTTTGTGACGCGTTTGCTGTGGCAGTCGATTATCCAATACTTGTGGCGCCCATCTGGACCGTCTAAATTGAATTTTTTCTCGTCTGAAAAAATTACATTTCTTAACCTCGTGTGTTCTGTATTGTGTCTGTATTGTCGTGTGTGTTGTATTTTTCGGCAAACGCCAAACGGGCCTTAAGTCGGCGTGGTAGTAGCTTCGGGATAGTCTCTCGCAAAGCATATGAAATGTTTTTGTTTTCCTGGGAACGTTGAGATTCAGATGACTGCAAATTTAGCTGCAGGACATCTCTTTTTAGGCAGCAAGACGCCAAATTTCCCATTTACAGCGTTCTTGGATGTTCAACGGTCGGCCGGTTCGCTTGATTTTACCATAATTGGTAACATTTTTGCACGATTCACTCGGGAAACAATTTCTGCAATTGTTTTCCCCCTTTCTTTCAGAAAAGGGGAAGAAGTGTGGGTAGAAGTAGAAGTGTGGGTTCTATTAAAGATTTTTTCAGATACTCAAATCCTTTTTGGCATTCTTAAGAGCAAACAAAATCTTCGTTCTTCTTACATAGTCGAGTTATCGGACGTAAATGTTCTGCGAAATTTTTAATGAAACGTCTGTAGCAGTTGTAAAAAGCTACGAATCATTGATTTATTTATTTATTTATTTATTTACGTCAACTAAATCAGCAGTCGACGAAAAAGCTTAAGCTACAATACAGATCATAATTAATTCACGAAGGTAGCTTAGCATTATGCAGGTGTTTTATTTGCAACAAGGTGCCAGCTATACCCCGATTCACAGCCAATGTGGTGAGGGATGAGGTGCAGCCAACCCAATTCCAGTCCAGAATAATTTCAGTGGTTTCGCTGTGGATAATTAAAAAGTATAGCACGAAGAGAAGTTACAGATAGATGAGGAGATATAAGGTGAGAAAGGATGTTAAAAGATTAGCAAAGAACACAAAAAGGTTCGTGAAGAGAGTAGTTAGTCAGACATCTACTAAGATGAAGAGGAAAAAAGTTTCTGGTCCGACGCGTATCTAGTAAATTGTTAGAAATGACTTCGCCGTTGACTAGTTTATGTAGAAAGAGAATGCCAAATACGAGCCTACGGTTGTAAAGTGAAGGAAGATTAATAAGAAGACGTCGGTCCGAATAAGAAGGTAGGCGAACCTCGGGTCCCAATTAAGACCGCGTAACGCGAACATAAGGAATTGCTTCTGTACCGATTCAATACTACGCTGGTGAACATCATATTGAGGATTCCACACTGGCGAGCAATATTTTAGAGTAAGGCGATCTAACGAAGTGTATAAAATCTTTGTCACATATGGATGATCAAATTCTTTGGCCCAACGTTTAATGAATCCAAGAAGACTGCATGCTCTATTGACAATTGAAGATATATGAACATTAAATGAAAGTTTTGGGTCAAACACAACGCCTAAGTCTTTGAATGATGGTACACAATCTAACAGAACAGACTTAATAGAGTAATGAGCTAGGAACGGCGACAAACGACTGAAAGTCATAAAAGAGCATTTGGAGGCATTAAGGTGTAATTTATTAACGTGGCACCAATCACAGAACGCAACGAGATCTGATTGCAAGTACTGTTGGAAAGAAGGATCATTATATGAATAATAAATCTTGACGTCATCCGCAAACATGTGCACGCGTGAATGAGCCAACGCCAAAGGCATATCATTTATAAACAAGGTAAATAACAGTGGGCCCAGACGACTGCCTTGGGGGACACCTGACGTGACTCGAACAGTTTTAGATATCGAGGAACGGAAAGACACCTTCTTGATTCTGCCAATAAGATACGACTTTTACCAAGCCAAGCAGAGAATGGTCAACCGTATCGAAAGCCTTACTAAAGTCAGTATAAATAACATTAGTTTGACAATTTTTACGAAAGCCATGGTGCAACTCTAAAAGTTTGGTAAGCGACGAACGACCTTTCATGAAGCCATGCTGACAAGGAGAAATAGTGGATCTGAATAGGTGTTGAAGGGAAGACGTAATAATTTTCTCAAAAAGCTTAGGTATTGCCTAAAGTTTGGCAATGCCACGGTAGTTAGAAATATCCTATTTGCTACCCTTTTTAAAAAGCGGAATAATGAAAGACTCCTTCCAAATATCATGGAAGCTACAAGTCTCACTCTATATCGAACACATTTTACGGATGCAACTAGGTATATTATCAGGCCCGGGTACGAAGGAAGACGTCATAGATGACAAGCTAGAGATAATACAGTCTTCAGTAAAAACATGCAATTTAAATATGGAATTGAGAAGGGATAGGGTGTGGGATCCGAAACACTAGTATAATAAGTCGACTGAAAGAATTTAGCAAACAGATCTGCAATATCTGAATCATTATTAGCAGTCTGGTTATTAACTCTGAAGGTGGAAGGTAGTAAATTAGAGCGTCTTTTGGAATTTACAAAGTTGTAGAATCTTTTGGGGTTCTTATAAAATTCAACCTTACAGAGATCGATATAATTATTGTGGCATTGAGTATTTAAAGGACAAAATTGAGATTTGGCTACACAATAATTTGCAGAACCAGTTTTTTTAAATCTTTTAAAATATATCGATTTAATGTTACGGAGATTAGAGAGCCTACGTGTGAACCATACTGGTGCAGTGGAGACGGTAGAGACATTCACATAAGGAACGCATTTATCAATTGGAGAATTAAGAGCAGAGTAGAAGAAATTCACTGCACAATCTATATCACAGCACTGAAATAGAAATGACCAATCAAAAGAGAAAATAAGGCTGTTAAGAAGATTGAAATTTGTTTTACGAAAACATCTACGACGAGAATTTGAGATGTTATTGAATGAATTATTAACGGAATTGTAAAAAATAGTAACTTCAATGGTACGGTGATAATGATGATCTTCAGGCTTCACTAGGGGCTGTGTTTGTGATACAGCACTAACAGTGGGATCAGAGACAAAAACAAGATCGAGGAAGAAAAGAATTCAACTGATATAGCGGACATTCAAGTAGGCTATCAAGAAAAAAATGTTGAGATGAAGGAATTAAGAAAGATAGATTATCATCAACAAGCCAAGAAACATTAGGCAAATTAAAATCGCCCAAAACTATAAGAAAATCACGATCTTTAAGACGACTAAAAATAAACTCAACACCTAAGGGGAGATCAATCGGCACAACACTTGAACACAGATTCGAGTTGTCAGCAATGAGTACTCTACCGCCACGACGACCAACACGATCAAGCCTATAAGAAATAAAGTTATTAGAAAGAATGTCTAATAATTTAAGACGACTAAAAATAAACTCAACACCTAAGGGGAGATCAATCGGCACAACACTTGAACACAGATTCGAGTTGTCAGCAATGAGTACTCCACCGCCACGACGACCAACACGATCATGCCTAGAAGAAATAAAGTTATTAGAAAGAATTTCATTATCCAAACCAGAGAAGTTAAGCCAAGTTTCAGAGAAAGCTAATATGTCAGCCGAAAAAGTTTGGCTATCACAGAATAGTTTCGAGAGCTTGGTAAGAAGTCCTCTTACATTTTGATTATGAATGCAAAGACTAGACGTTATTAGTTTTTTGAAGCAGAAGGGAGCGCTTATTGGGCGCAAACTCGTGTACAACTAGGCCCTCTGGCCAGTTAGGGTCAACCATAGCTAAGAAATACTCATTTGGTACTGTAACTTTTGAATTAAAACCTTAGCAGGGCATATATTACCAATGTAAGCTGCCACAGACGACTCAGAAGTATCTGGAGCAAGCCTAGAGATAAATAATTGTTTGCGATGAAGCACTACAGTTAGTGGAGGTGGAGGAGCATTGGGATCCGCAAGTGATTGAGAGCCAGCATGATCCTGTAATTAATCAGAGTTCCCTTGAGGGATAGATTGAGGTACACCGGGGCCTGTAATGGGTACTTCAAGGAGTTCGTGTTGATCCAGACGGACGGACGGACATGGCTATTTGAACTCGTCTCGTCGTGCTGATCAAGAACGAAGGTTCTATGCGTTGCACACTTCTGACCAAAATTATTTTGCAAAGGTATAAAAATGTTTAACACACTGTGTGTAGCTCCACGTCACAGTGTGCGGACGTGTAAAACTAACTGCCCTGAAGACGACCACCGATGAGTGGTCGAAATATATCGGAACGAAAATAAGGACAAACTGTGTTTTTCATTTTTGTTTTTATTCGCCCAACTTTTGACCTCGAGCCGGCAAAACATTCAACTCTAAACAACAAAAAGGTCGCAAAAATCAACATATATTTGAAGAAATATGTAACATTTTTAAAACTGATGGCGGTTGCATACTCAATTAATTACAAAACAAAAATGATTCATGAAGGAAATGTTAAAACAAAAACCAAACAAGCAAAACAAAAAAATAATAAGTAGGAAAGAAAAGAGAGGGGTGGGGTCGGATGGAGAAGCTGTTTTCTCTCCTCCTCCTCCTCCTCCTCCCCCCCCCCCACCACCCACACAACGCACCATTCTCCACAACAATCTAAAGACAAAAAGAATTCAATTGAACGTTTGTTTTAAACAAGGAAAATAACCAAAAGGGTAAAAATTATAATTTTGAAAAAACAAAACAAATATGAACCATTAAAGAATTATGAATAGTACACAAAACACCAAATACGATGTCATTCAAAAATATCCAAAATATCTCATAGTGCTAGAAATAGCTTTTGCTCTCTAACGTGACGGTCGTGGTGTCGTTTGCTTACACACTGTGTGTAGCTCCACGTCACAGTGTGCGGACGTGTAAAACTAATTGCATTGAAGACGACCACCGATGAGTGGTCGAAATACATATATCGGAACGAAAATAAGGACAAACTGTGTTTTTCATTTTTGTTTTTATTCGCCCAACTTTTTCTTCAAATATTTTAATTCTACTTGACTCATTTTTACACTGTGTTTAGGCCGTCTGCTCTACTTTGATATTTCTTTATAATTATTTTGTTATGCAGTGCATACAATTTCAAAGCCAGATTTATGGCTACTAGAATTACAACAGCTAACAATAGTATAGACATTAGTCGTTGGGTGATCTATTATGGATTCTTGAAAACCCATCTTACTAAAAATTTTTCCTTTGGTCGTTTGAATAAAATATTAAAAAAATTTTTTTTTTTAAATATCTATGGGTTGATTTTTGTTTTATTTAAATTGTGTGAAAATAAAAAAAAAAAAATTTTTTTTTTTTAGGGAAGCGAAAAAAAATTATCGCAACTGTGTCTTGCATTTTTTTTGTTAGAGTATGAGGTTGATTCACAATTCAGATATACATACTCATTGTTTATATTAAATAGAAAATTAAAAAAAAAAAAATTATCCAACCACATTGTGAGTAAAAATCCTATAAAAGTGTTAATAACTCGCAAGTTGCACTTTCGTGCATCAACTTACTGGTAGAGGCTTATATTTAGGCCTTTATTTATATTTATTAAATACAGGAAAGTTGAGGCTTGTCTTTGGCTAACAAGGGGAACTTCAGGTATGCGAATCACCGATTTGGATGAATTTTGGATATGTTATAGAATACCCCGTCATTTGAAGCTGTGTGAAATATTTCGACGCACTATTCTATATTTTCCTTATAAATCGCGTTTAAAGCTATAGCTTGGGTGACTTATACGTAAAACGCCAAAGCGATTTCAAGCAGCTGGGTGGTGTAATGGGTAGAGGTCCTGGCTAAAGTTGACGGAACCCTGGTTCAACCCCCGCCCGAAACTAGTTAGTTTTGGATATTAATTTTTTGCCTTTTTAATAATTATTTTTTTAAATAGCAAAATATGGCATTTGATGATTTTTGATTGAATTAATTTTTTATGCCTTTACAAAAACATAATTGTAATAAATAAAATAATATAAATAAAATACACTAATTAACTAGTTTCTTCACATTTTTTGTTGTGATATACACCATAAAAACTTTAAATACATATGTACATTTTTTCAAAACCATGAACATGCCAAAATGATGCTTTTGTCCAAAAATATACCAACTTTAAATCAAGTTAAAAGAATAAAACCAAATAAAAAGTTTGGAAAACTACTCTCTCATCTCATCTCATCATCAACTTTGAAGCGAACCATGTATGCTTGAGCATTCCCTTCAATATCAGGGATGACAAGTGGACAAGTGGTCTTCTTTTGATAAAATTTCTAGATTTTCTTCATTATCATATTTTTAACCTGGCGGAAAAATACAGTTCGTAATATTGTGCTTATAGGTAGTACTACCTCAAGCGTACAAGCTTTAACAAATGTACAAAAAATCTTTCCGATGACAAATCATCACAAAACATATATTGCTATGTATTTAAAAAAATAACTATTAAAAAGCCAAAAAAATTAAAATCCAAAACCAACTAGTTTCGGGCGAGGGTTGAACCAGGGTTCCGTCAACTTCAGCCAGGACCTCTACCCATTACACCACCGAGCTGCTTGAAGTCGCTTTGGCGTTTTACGTATAAGTCACCCAAGCTATAGCTTTAAACGCGATTTATAAGGAAAATATAGAATAGTGCGTCGAAATATTTCACACAGCTTCAAATGACGGGGTATTCTATAACATATCCAAAATTCATCCAAATCGGTGATTCGCATACCTGAAGTTCCCCTTGTAAGATCAGCTTTGCGTTGATAAACACGCTCTATGCAACATTGTCCGTCTCTGTTTTATATGTACATATGGGTGTTATTTTCCTTCTTTTTTTCATGTGTTTCATGTTCTAGAAAAGGAATAAGAAATAAGAAATATATGTTTGTATGACTCCATTCACTCAATACGCAAAATTGAGTACATTTGAATGGAATAGAAGTGAGTAAGAAGCACACAATAAATGAATGTGTATAGCAAGGCCTGGCACTCATATCCCTCGGGGGACGGACACGTTCGGCACCTCGTATGGATGCCGAAGTCCTCACACAAAAAATCAAGAGCATGAGGGTGGATTTAGTTTTCTTCAGCATTTCGTAGCAAGCAGATCTATGTCGCTTTGTTGAGATAACACATATAAAAAAATTGATCGCTACTTTAGTTTTTGCTGTCTTCTTCTTGCATCAGATTATCGGCTGCGCTCGTTTTCTTGATTTGATATAGAATTTGATGAATTTTCATTTTTTACAATGTAAAGCAACATACGCACACAAGCAACTGCATTTTTTAGCGCTATCTTTGTGCCGGGCCCTGCCCTGCAGTACGCGTCTGCGGAGACTCTCCGTCGAGTTTCCGGGGACATGTCCGCTGTCTTGGGGGACATAGCGGCGACACGTTCATTTAAGTTGCGGCGACATTTAACATTAAATGGCCTACAATAAGGACAATCGGGACAACTGAGCGACAAACTCGACGGTATGTCCGGGGGTGGTTTTTTGAAAATGTTTTGAGGGACATTTGCAAAGAAATTTCCTCTGAACGTCGACGATACGTCGGCAGGTCTTCTTTGCGTTCGTGTCAGAGGACGTTCCATCGACATTTGCATTGAATGTCGACCGTTGGTCGGTGGGACTTCTTTTCATGCGCTTCAGAGGACGTTCCATCGACAATTGCTTTCAATGTCGATAGTGTTGTCCATACAAAAATAAAATACAAAATACAAAATTTTCTTTTAATTTATTCATTTATTTAATTTGAATATCGACCATTGGTCGGTGGGACTTCTTTTCATGCGCTTCAGAGGACGTTTCATCGACAATTGCTTTCAATGTCGATAGTGTTGTCCATACAAAAATAAAATACAAAATACAAAATTTTCTTTTAATTTATTCATTTATTTAATTTGAATATCGACCATTGGTCGGTGGGACTTCTTTTCATGCGCTTCAGAGGACGTTCCATCGGCAATTGCGTTGAATGTCGACCGTTGGTCGGTGGGACTTCTTTTCATGCGCTTCAGAGGACGTTCCATCGACAATTGCTTTCAATGTCGATAGTGTTGTCCATACAAAAATAAAATACAAAATACAAAATTTTCTTTTAATTTATTCATTTATTAAATTTTTACTTCACAGCAATATTTGAAAAATGTAATTTATTATTTTATATTCATTTATTATTAATTTTTAACTAATTTGATTTAATTACAATAAACATTGAATGTTCAGTGTTTATTAATTTATTATTCATTTTATATTATTTCATTTTACAACTTGAATATTTGGGTATTTCATTGAAATACTTACTCGATTGACCAACGATGCTTTCTGAAATATATTCAAAGAAAATGTATTAGAATAATTTTTAGAAAGTCATTATAATACATTGTAAACTTACCTTTATATATTTTTAATAATTTGAATATTTTCACTGTAATTTTTCACAAGTTTCTAACTTCTCACTTTTGTGACAACTATCTTGTACGCAATTCTAAATCAAATGGAAAGAGAAACGAAAATAACAAAGCGACGCGTGCCGAAATGGTAAATAAAAACAACAATGCAATGTTCCGCTTTAACTTTGTTCTTTTTGTCTTTCTTTTTGTCGCGTGCCGAAAAAACAGAGTATGCTTGGTCATAACCGACGATGCATGTAATATTATGTAAAATTTACATATGTTTCACATCAAAAGAACATGCTTATTTAATGATCAATTTATAAGTAACAAATTATGTATATATAAAAATAATATGTACATATATGGTAATAATGTTCAAATTTTTTCCTCATCCATAAGTAACAAGGGTATGGAAAAGACGTAATGAAAATAAATATTATTTGACGCTGCAATTTTTCCTATTCTTGCCTTTTTTTTTCTGTGTCAATTTTTTTTCAAGAAATTTTGTTTGCTCAATTCTTTTCGGTAGTCGAAGTGTTTCGACAACGACATTGGATAGTTCGGGCACCGTCGGCTGGCCTTTGCTTGTCGACGCCGGCAGAATTTAATTCTGCCGACGTCGGTATAGTCCAGAGGTAGGCGCCCATAGCCCGTGCGGGCACTTTTGCTCGGCAATTGCTCGTGTGGCCGTCTGTGTGCATGCCGATGTGAGCACGAAGTACAAGTTGAGAGCGTAAAGAAAAACTAGTGTCGCACAGACTTTTGACGAAAGCAGTACTATATCGCTTTGTTACGCAACTACACGCAGAAAAATTAATGCTTCGCTTTCTTACATGGCAACTTTAAAAATATTTTGCCATTATTTATATTTTGTCCCTAAAGAGTAAAGAATATAAGCGAACACGCATAATCTTATATAAATGTAATATATACATGTGTGCACATTCCCGTCGAATGACATATTTTTCATTAAAATCGGATAAAAATTAGATATATTTTGTCGCCTATATTAACATGGGACATTTTTATCTTATTTTTGCTAGATCTACAACTTCTTCAAAGAGTTCATACTTCTATCTTTAATATTTAAGATTTTGGAAAAAACGTCCTAAATATATGTCCACCCAAGAACGGGCTTTTCATTGTTCAAATGCACCTGTGAAAAAACGGATTAAACTATGAAGACCACTTTTATTCATCATCTGAATACAATAACCAACAAATTACAGAAAAAATTATTGCATTAAATTATTTAGGAGCCGAAAAAATTAGAACTAAAGTCAAAAAAAAAAATAACGTCCTAAATTCGTGACCACCAAAGTATATACATATATAGTATGAAAAGCTGATACAAAATATGCATTCATTTTTATGATATTTAGGTAAAAGGAACCCAAGGACCATAACTGTGGTTAATTTTTTATTCGTTTCTTCATATACGATGTGGGCAGTGTAAAGCAGCTTACGCACACAAGCAAGCGCACTCTTGTGCCTCACCATGGAGTACGGACTTTTTCGGTTGTGTTCGCAACAAGAGCGCAAGAAAAAAAAACTGTCGTTATTTGTGAGCTATGATTTTTATTCAATAATAATTCTTTTGCTTAAACTATGTTTACATATATATTCTTATGTTTCCGTTCCGCGATAGCTACCAAAGACAAGGAGAGTACCAGTACATATAATTTGGGCGCTACATTACTTATGGTAATACAGATAGAACTTGGTGGTTCTTGAAATAGCTATACAGACAACCTGCTCACCTTTTGTGCTGCCTATAATTTAAAATCTTATAAAATTAGTAAGATTTATTGACCTGAAGCCGGCTAATTTTTAAATAAATTTTTGTTTTTTCTACAAGTGAAAATGTTTATGTACATACATCAATGTATGCATACATTAACGTATGTATACATATACATAAACATATTCAAGTGCACACTGAATATACTACACCACAGAAGAAGAACGTAGCTTGGTGGCACTAAACAAACTCGGTGTGAATAAAAAATCCCCATGGGTAATATTTAGACGTAACATGAGTCTACACACCCTTATTGCCTACAAAAAAGCAAAAGCTGTATTTAAAGAGAAGCTAGACTAGCAAGAGCATCACTCTCCTATTTTACATCACGAATAACGCCAGCATCGTCCTCAAAAACAATTTGGACCTATATAAAAACATTAACCGGAGTACCCAAAACGCCACTGAAATGTTTAAAAGTCAATCAAACTTTTAGCATTAGGAGAAAAGTGGTCCAACTACTCTAAGGATCAAAACATCTCGTCGGTGTATATTTTCAACAAAGCCGCACTTCTTGTCATTAGCTACCACCCAGACCATGTTGCACCTCCACCAAAACTTCCTAAAGCCGATAGAACTTTCCTTGGATTCGAAGCAGCACTAGCACAGACAAAAGGCAAAACACCAGGTTTTTATCGTATATTCTACCCTATGCTAAAAAACCTGACAAGTGATACAAATCGTAAGATAGTTGGACTATACAACCAAATTTTAAATCAAGAAAAATACCCACATGCGTGGACCACAGCCTTAGACCAAAATCTTTTACCATATGAGCAAATTATTCGAAAAAATTTTAGCCCGCCGACTGATGTGGTTCATAACCAGTAACAATCTTATCGGCTTTTAAGCGGAAACAAGGGACGATGGACGCTTTGCAAATACATCATTTCGTGTCAAATGCTCTTTTCTCGCGTAATCACGTCGCGATTTTAGCGACTGATTTCGTAGGGGTACACACGGTTCTACACCAACTAATGCTTTGGAGGATCAATAGAAAAATGAAAAGTACTTCACATTTGCAGTAAACATCACTGCCCAGCTCACAACTTAACATTTAATAACATAAATATAGAATCTATAGATCTATAGATTTGGATAATATTTAATAGAAAATTTAGGTTTAGGCAACACTATACAGCTTTAAGAAATAATTATCAAGCCTAGACTAAACATAATTAGATTCCTTTGATTAAGTAAACGACCTAATTAATATTACCAGAGCAATAATTCACTCCAATTACGAATTACGGCCTTCCAATCTATGGATGGAGTGCGAACGCGAACATGAGGCAAGTTCAATTTCCTTACTATAGCGCTGTCCGACGAAGTATAAATGTATTTCCTACATCGCCGATCAAATGTATCCTAGCAGAGGCATGATTTCCATCGATAAAAGACACATTGAACAAAACCACCGCAAATAAGTTTTGGTATAAATAACAAAACTACATATGCACAACATCACACGTACTGCTAAACAACAATTGCGTAAACGCAAGCAAGGCCAAACGGAAGTACAAAATCCTATCCATCCGCCAACGTTACTTCAGGATACGTCCATTAATCTAGCGCTGAATACGCACAAAAAAGAAATTACACAATGCGTTATATACAGAAAACTACACCTATAAGAAAGCGAGAAACTAAACTACTGGACATGGTTATTTACGGATGCCACCTAATCCGTAGCCAAAACTGCTTTTGTAGTAGTCGACAAAAAACAAAATCCTAATCTCAGGAGGTTTACTGCCCCAACATCAACCCAAAACATCAAAACGACAGCCTATCCACGATTTCTGCAGTAAAAAATATAAACTGCCATAACCACCTTATAAAAGAAATTAGGAGTATATCCGCCACGAAAGATTATCCTTTTTTGGGTTTCCAGTCATCAAGGAATAAAGGGAAACGAAAACGCAGACAGCAGCATATGCAGAAGCTTGATCCCCACACTTTTCCACATACATATCGCAATATAAAAAAAAAAAAAAGATGCAGACTGGACAACCTTTGACCACCAATATACACACTCCAATAAGACAGGATTAGCAACGAAATATCAAGTGAACACTCCCAAATATATGTAGATGATCCAGCTTCATCCGCCTCCCAATCGGACACACCGCAATAATTCACGAACATCTGCTTACCAACGAACCTCCCAAACGATGCACATGCGTTGACAGACTCACCAACAGACACACCTTGCCCCAACTTGGCAAGAATCAGAAGCCAACCAACAGACTTCCTAAAAACGGTCAACGAAAATAAAATAAATATTTACAAATTTGTAAAACAAGCTAGAATTATAAAGCAAATTTAAAAGGGGCAACAATAACTAACAAAATAGGCGTTGAAGGCCATAGAACTAGTACGCCTTAAACTATATTAGATATAATATTTCATATTGTATCTAATTGTACCTAATAATAAGTAATTTAAGTAAATTATTGTGAATTAATAATATAAAGGTAATAAATAAAATAAATATCAACCCAAAGTACCGCGATTTAACCCTCATTTTGTAAACAAGACGTCAGATTGTCCCCCGATTGTCTTATAGATTAGATTGACAATCCAGCGACACTATCACTTTTGTCTTTATAGCTAAATGTAAGACATGCAACGTTAAATCCTGCCGCATTTTAAACTGGCATGGCTTCTGCTTGTTCCTAGTAGGGACAACGAGATGTAACTTGTAATTTCTGGCGACACAGTTTACTACTGTTACTTCCTTGCCAAATTTCTCCCGCAGATTTCTTCTATCCTGGCCATATCATTCGTCATTGTCGCACCGTGGGCACGCTGGGCTTGCTGCATGCATGAATCGATGAATCTGCGTCAGGCCAGGCTTTAAAGCTTGAATTTAGCCTGTGGCTCCATCTACCTTTTTCAGACTCGTACCAAAATACTTTCCATCTGGAAAGTATTCGACACACAGTTTTTTTTGCTTTGCAGAATGTTTGAAAATTTGAGCATGGATTCCGATTTGTATTGGGCTTGCTAGAACCATAAAAGCTATCCCAGAAGTTGTGCGGACCACGTAACGGACCCTGAGTGCGCTGAGCCAATTTCATTGGTGAAGGTATTGAAGAAATATGACAATTGAATCATCGTAATTGTAGAAATAAGACAATTGAATAATCGTTGTGTTTTTGCTTGATAGTAAAACCCAAATGAATTTTATTTAAAAATGTTCCTTTGCTTAGCCTATGTTTACATGTATATTCTTGTGCTGCGACTTATGCGACAGCTACAAAAGAGAGGGAGAGTGTCAGTACATACATACATACATACATACATACATACTGTTGGAACGCGTGCATCAAAGTGCTTGGTCAGCGGTCACACGCTGGCCTGGCCCTAGGTCATGTTACGCTTGTGCATGCAGTGCTTATGTGAATATATGTATGTGCATATACAAATGTACATACATATATGTTCATGCTTAATTGTATATTTATGTGAATATGTTTATGTGCATACATCAATGCATACATATAAACATATTCAAGTGCAAAATAATAATTTAATGCGTATATGTTTTATTGTTTATACTTGCAACAAAGTGTTACAAGTTGAGCTTATTAAATTGAATAATTATTTGTATGAATATACTACAGTATTCCAACTAATGAGTAACTGTAAATGTACAGTTTTCCGTGAGACTAAATTATATAGTGATTTTAAAACTTTGAGCATTCAGGCAATACCACGATAAATTTGATAAATGATAAATTTCTAAGTTTTTATTTTGAATTATGTGCCTTAAAATTAGCTTTTTACGAATAAGTCGAAAATGATACTTAGAAAAAATACACGGATTTCACCATTGAGCACCGTCATTGTCATTTGGCGACTTAAATGAATATATTTAAGTATATATACCCTTGCAAAAAGTGTATTTTAATTTTGGTCAGAAGTGTGCAACGCATAGAAGAAAGCATTTCCGACTATATAAATTTAATTGTGTAAAAAAAATTTTTTTTTTGTTATGTTTTGATGATATATCTTGAAAGGTTTTTTGTTATTATTTTTTTTTTTTTTATCGAATCAGTAATTTTGATATATATCAATATATTTATTTGATATATATATATATATATATATATATATATATATATATATATATATATATATATATATACATACTATATATATATATATATATAATGATATATATATATATATATATATCAATATATATATAGTAATATATCTGCCTCTCCATCTACACACACCACTTAAGCAAAGCAAGTAGCTCAGAGAGAAGGTCAATATGAAAATAGTTCCACCGAGAAACCCAAAACTAATAATCAACGTACCTATTATAGGCAAAACAACCAATACAATAATTTAAATCCCACTCCCCAAAATAACAAACAGCTTCGAGAAGAATTTCAACAAAAAAAGAATTTCAGCAGGCAAGAAAATCCCCTTAATTATCGATACAATTCAACAGCCTCAGCGTGCGTGTTTTTTAATGCACTCCGCAAAATTTAATGAAAAAATAAAAAAAAACCGCGTTTGCAAAAATTGTGTAAAGCTCTCAGTCGCCTCAGAGACGCCTATTTACAATCATATTGCTATTAGTTTTTTCTAATAGCAATAAATACTAAGTTGCAACATCAAAGTGAGCACCTTTTTTTTGGTAAAGCCATGTCCACCAATTCGGGCCCAAGCTCTCTCGATCCCCACCAGCAACATCTACAAGAACTACTTGTACAACAACAATGTGAGCATCGACTCTCGGACCAACGCAACACCGCATACTTTTCAGTGGTGTCGCCGACCCCTCTGAATGCTACCGTAAGCAATAACACCGAAAAAGCAAGCCACTCAGCAATCAACAGCAATTTACCGTGGAGACAGACAATGTGCCTCTCCATCAATATCGATAACTGGGTCACCCATTGCACCGACCAGCACCGTCAACTCGTTGACAGCAACTACTGCAACGTCTGCCGAAGTATTGACCTGCCTCAATCCGTCAACGACAAGTCGCCCAGAGTCAGCCACGACAATAAACCCAACGCCTTCTGTCCAAACTGGAATGGATAGATATATTAAAATAACTAAGCGGAAGCTAAGCCCGCAAAAGAAAAAAAAGTGACAATACGCCGAAAATAACCAAACCAAATGATCGAGTAGCACTTATATGCGAGAATCGTTTTAAAATTCTTGCCGATCAGCAAGCCGTTCAATCCGGCGCTGTAGATAAAGTTAAATCGGCTAGACCACGTCCTTTATACATCCGTGGAGCCAACTGCAGCGCCTTGACTTCGAAACTAGTAGAAACAGTAGGGTCAAATAACTTTGTTGTAACCCCACTCAACAGGGGTAACATAAAAGAAATTAAATGTCAAAATCAAACCGATGACAATTTCCGCATCATCGAAAAGTACCTCCGTAGTGCTAACATCAACTTCTACAATTACCAACTAAAAAGCAGTAAAAGGCTCCAGGTTGTGTTAAAAGGGATCGAGCCATGGGTCCCAACTCATGAAATAGCAGACGCATTGGCCGAAAACGGATTTGCGGTCCGTTGTCAACATCATCAACAGGAATAAAGTCGCACAGCCGCTCTTTAAAATCGAGCTCCAACCAGATGCAAAGCGGTCGAAGCCAAATGAAGGGCACCCAATCTACAACCTTCAGCTCCTATTGCACAGAAGAATCACCGTAGAGGAGCCCCATAAGAGATACCAACCACCGCAGTGTAAAAACTGCCAGGAATACAACCACACCTCTAACAAATGCAATCTTAGGTCAGTGTGTGTTGGCTGCGGCGAACATCATAAAGATGGCATTTGCACTAAGGACAGAAACAACGTCGCACTAAGACTATGCAGTGTTTGTGGAGGGAACCACACAGCCAACTACAGAGGATGTCCTGTCTTCAAGGATCTTAAACCACACCTAAACGTGCGCAAACCCCCAGTTGGACCAAAAATCACCTTCAACGCCTCCAAAACTACACCGGAGGTATTCTTCGCCAAGGCTGTTAGATCATCTAACATGCCTGCTACAACCAGTCCTAGTGTATCCTTCGCTAGTGTTGTCCGAACTGGACAGGCCGAGCCCGCGAAAGAGACTACGTCACTCCACCATTCACACAATCCGCAACCTAGCGCACCACAACTTGGCCAGCAAACTCCAAATGGTTTAGAGGCCCTATTGATCTCACTTAATCAAAACATGACCGCTTTTATGACGTTCATGCTTATCGAGAATAAATAATGGCTTCCCTAAGTCTATGTCTTTGGAATGCTAACGGCATCTCCAAGCACAGAAATGAACTGCAACTATTTTTAGACTCAAGTGAAATCGACGTTTTGCTAATATCGGAAACATATCTAACATCAAAAAATAATACCAAAATATACCTTCTACACAACAAACCATCCAGACGGAAAAGCTCATGGCGGGACTGGTATCCTAATCAAAAACCGTATAAAACACTCGTTCCTCAACAGATTCGAAACACAGCACCTACAAGCAACTGCTATAACCGTCCCAACCAAATACTACATTGGTTGTCCTGTACTGTCCACCACGCTTCTCAATCTCGATCACCAGCAGCAAAACTTCGCCTAAGGCATGCCAATCGCAACCACGGGGGCTCCGTGATACATACGGAACGACAACATTCAAAATGATCTAAATATACCTAGCATTAAATCTGAAATAGGTTGTCAACAACTAAAGTATTCTGCGAAACTGGATGCACATCCTAATGTTCTTGCCAATTCCCTTACGCGAACTAATAATAGAACTCGTCTTGAACGAAATGACAGACCAACCCAATAATAAGTGATTAGGGCCGCCTGCAATATCCCCTGGATTTATCTTAAGTACTAGATTAAGAAAAATATCTCAAACTTGTTGTTAGGCTCTAATTTAAGAGTAGATTCAACAAATATATATATTAAACGTTAAAAAAAAAAATTATCAGATTCAGAATCAACGTCAGAACCAAAACCCTGTGGTAAATCAACCTACTAAAAAGCAAAGAGAAAGTACCAGTGGTCAGAGTAGAATGGAATGGTCTGAAAATGTTCATCAATCAGCCTCGGATCAGACAACTCAGACAGAACAAGTGAATCAAACAGATCGACTGAGTACATCCAATCAAACCCCTATGTCCAACTAAAAATCAATAACACTCCTTTAAAATGCGTTATTGATACACGCTTTTCTATAAACATTATTTCAATTTTCCAGAAACCTCAGAAAATTTTAGAGTCCAAACAATAAAAGGAATAATAGAGCTTAATGAAAGCGTAGCTTTTGCAACCAGCCAACTTTGCGCCAACCATCAAAAATTTTATTGCCATAAATTTTAATTAACATACGACATACTACTAGGTAGAAATGTCTCAAAGCATGTCAGGCTGTTATAAACTATGAAGAAAACAATGTAACATTATCAAATTATAAATTCTATTTCAAATTCACCAGTAAAGAGGAAGAAAACAAAGATCTATACCTTATCCTCCCCCAGATTTCGAATATGAAACATTCGTACAGAAAATAAATAACAGTATCGAAGACAGAAACTAATTAGATTTAAATTCAGAAATAATATTGCATGAATTTAGCAATATCCAGTATAGGAAAGCTGAAAATTTTACCAGTATAATAAAACATCATTAGAAGAACATTTGGCATCACTACAAAGAGTCTTTGCTAAATTGCGCAGCGCTTATCTAAAACTACAATTAGACAAATGCGAATTCTTGAAAAAGGAAACAGAATTTTTAGGTCACGTCATAACCACAGAAGGCATTAAATCAAAACCAGACAAAGTCAAAGCAATTCTAAAATTTCCGATCCCTAAAACTCAAAAGGAAAAAAAAATCATTCTTAGGATTATGCGGATTCTTCCGGAAATTCATTCCAAAAATTGCAAAGCTTTTAACTCTTGGATTAAAGAAAGGAGTTAAGATTAACATAAACGACCCACATTATATTTCATCCTTTGAAAAATTAAAATGTCTCCTTATGAAAGATCCCATACATATCCCGATTTCAAAAAACAATTTTTTCTAACCACGGATGCTAGCAATATAGCTTTAGGAGCGTTCATCTCATAGGACCATAGACCTATTTCTTATGCTAGTAGAACACTTAACGAACATGAACTTAATTATTCAGCCATAGAAAAGGAACTACTTTCTATCGTATGGGCAACCAAATATTTTAGGCCATACCTCTTCGGTAGACATTTCGATATTCTAAGTGATGACAAGCCTCTTGTCTCGTTGGACAATATCAAAGAACCTAGCATGAAATTACAGAGATGGAAGATTAAATTGAACGAAAAATAAAATTAGATGAAAATATTTTAGGCGAAGAAATAAGTAGTTCTAGAGCTACAATACATAGTGCTCAAGAAGATAATGAAAACCTAATAGCCATTTCAGAAAAACCTCTGAATTTCTACAACCGTCAAATAGAACTTACTAAAGGCAACGAAAATAAAATCAACGTTACCAACTATTCTCATAAAACTAAGATAGAAATATCATATCGACGCATTTCCGCGAAAGTATCGTATGTCTTTTTTTTCGAGTTTGAGATTTTAATGCAGAATTGTTGAAAAATGTAGTTCTCACAAGTCTGCAAATGATTGTAACTGAAAAAGCTTTCTTTATAAAAATAAATCAGTTTCAATTTGATCGTATGTTATGTGATCCTATATGTGAAGAAACTAAAAAAAAACATTCTCCTGTAAAATGTGGTAATTCGACATACGATACTTTCGCGGGAATGCGTCGATATGTTGAAATGACCAATCAGTTTGCTAAAGAAATTAATTAAAAGATATTCCCACTTATGCAGAATTCAAAGAAATTATTCTAAAGTACCATAAATCACTACTTCACCCAGGTATCACCAAAACTCAAAACTGGTTTAAAGAGAAATATTATTATCCAGACTATCAAAAACTAATTCAAAGCTTTATTAACGAATGCCATATATGCAATTTATCAAAATCATAAAATTGAAATACCAAATTAACCTTTGAAATCACCCCAGAGATATTTAACGCTAGAGAAAAATACGTGATGGATTTCTATTTTATTCTATTTATTCAAAGTACGCGACTTTAGTTGAAGTCAAAAGTCGAGATTGGCGTGAAATAAAAAGAGTAATCACAAAATCTTTAACGATATGGGTAAACCCTTAGAAATCAAAGCAGATAAACCTCAGCTTCCATTTGTTTAACACTTCAAAATTGGCTACAATCGGAAAACGTTAGTATAAGTGAACATCGAGCAAAAATGGTGTCTCAGATGTGGAAAGATTCCACAGAACCGTAAACGAAAAACTAAGAATTATTAACGCAGAATCTAGTATAGAAGACAAACAAACTAAATTTGAAACTATCCATTACACATATAACCATAAAACTAAATATCTAATGACAAGTAGAACACCAGCGGATATTTTTATTTACGCAGGCACACCTCTTTATAATACGCAAGCTAACAAAGTAAAACAAATTGATAAACTAAATGAAATAAGGAACGGTTTTGAAATAAATACAAATTATAAACAAAAGCCCCCTTAGGTAGTTCAAAAACAGCAACACCCTTTAAGAAAACAGGAAAAATTACCTTAGTTGACGGCAACAAACAAACCGAAGTAGACAAACAACACACTACAAATCAAAATCCGAAAAGAAAAAGAAAACTCATCAAAGTTAATATACTATTTAATTTCATTCGACCCATAATCAAAGCATTAAAATTAATTCTATAAAGGCACCCAACGGATATATTGTATTCAAAACAGGAACCAGGGATTTACCGGATCAGATTTCGAATATCATTATTTAACTATAAATTTAAGCAACTAACAAAACACTAACAACAACTTAGTAGAGCAGTCAGAACCATATAAGAACAGTCCACATTCAGTATTTAGTCGACAAATTAAATCGCGAAATGAACGGTATAAAAATAATAAAGGGAAATATGCGAAGACCTTTTAACATAATAGGTACAGCACATACATAAATATCTTTTTGGCACTTTAGATCAAAACGAAAAAGGAGAGCTCAAAATAATGAACTTAATCAAATCATTGAACACCATTAAACAAGATGCAGACAAAAAATTAAATTATGAATATTTAATCCAAATCTTTTAAACCAAGAAGAAATATTTAACATAAATACAGAAAAACTTAAAACATCTACTTGGTTAAAATCAGATACGAATGAAATATTCATAATTTCACATATACATACGTAGTGAAATATCTAAAACATCATAATTCAAAATTATATCCTATCCGGATGAATATAATAACACCTTGAAAGAAAATATTCAAGAAACTTACTATATTCAAGACAATAAAATTTATACAAAATCAACGAAAAAACAAGAAATAAATGAATGTATAAATGGCATTATTACACAAAAACCAGCAGAATGCAAATACACAAAAATGTACAAAAAAAATTTAATTAGTTATGTAGAACCCAATAATATTGTAAACAGGAACTTGCCCAAGACAATTTTAAAACAAAATTGTAACCAGAACAAAATATTCATAGAAGGAAGTAATATAATAAAAATATACGACAGTGCTAAGCAGTTAAATGAAATATCAATAGTAAATATATTACAAGATTGTACCCAAAACATGTATCCAAAAATGTAACGAAACTAGAATCAATCTCTTATATCCAAAATATTCAACATGATAACTACCACAACATTTATAATTACACTGATAAGTTTAACCCTATATCTTAAGTCAATATCAAACAAAATAATTATTACACAAATTAAGAATGAAACTTTTGTACAATCAAGTGACTCAGCTTTTGACAATCTCGTTTTACATGAACTGTCTCCATCCCAAGACATTTCACTTGCAACACCGCAAATACTCCCAAATCTATACCATGTATCTCCCGCCTGAGCACACTATATTTTCTACGTGTTGGAGGAGTAATATATCCGCCTCTCCATCCACTTGCAACACTTAAATTCACACTCTATTCACCTACATAACTTCACCCGCCTTTTAGACTACAAAACAGATGTTTACTGCAACCAAGACTAAACAAAAACTTTATAAACAAATCTGTCCCCAAAAAATCTTCCAAGCGCAAGAACGCTTAGTAGGCGAAATCAATAAGCCAATCAAATTCAAGATCCATTGTCATCCGATCAAAAGCTCTCACTACTCATAAGTCGGTTCTTAAGACGCTTTGTTTTAATAAAGATTCTCTGAAATGAATTTCACGCTACTTTTAAACCAAATGGTAATGCGTGAAGCGATTCCATTTGATAAAAACCTGACATTAAGTCCAGGCATGACATTAAAATACTTTGCCCCATCTAGTTGATCCAAGACGTCATCAATTCTCACGAGTGGAAATTTATCAGACAACAGGTTTTTATATTAATCTGACGATAGTCAATTACCAATCGCCATTTTTTATTTTCGGAATTCGGTATCGACTTTTTTGGTACTAATAAAAGTGGGCTATTATAATAATAATGCTAATAATTATTAGCAGATACAGATGGTTCTTCTATTTTATCATCTATAAATTTTTGAACTTGGCTTTGTATTTCGTCTTTTTGACTATGACGATTTCCATATTTTTTATATAGATTTGTTTATTATCATTCAGTCTCAGTTTTTTTTTGTAAAAATTATTCGTAGTTATAGATTCGGTTTCAATTCCGAATACATCGCTATAGTTGGTGCATAACGTAGATAACTGGTTATGGAACTGTGGTTTAAAATTTATTTGAAAGTTGCGTTAGTACTGTTTTAATTACATTTGTTTTAATTACATTGTAGTTTGAAAGTGCCTTGTATTCCACGTTTTTTATATTGACCATTTGGTCTGTACATTAAGATCAAAAAGAACCATCAGAGTTCAGATCAAACAAAAATAACTTAATAAAACAGCCACTTCAACAGAAAACACAAAAATGACTCAAACAGCCACAGATTTTTTGAAGATGGCCTCAAACCTTATTCCAGAGTTTGATGGCAGAACAGAAAATCTTCAGAGGTTCATGGATGCATTAAGTTTGTTGAATACTCTAAAAGGCAACCATGAAGAAACAGCAGTAAGCGTAATAAAGACAAAACTTAGGCTAGACTAGAAATTTGATAACCTCTGAACAGACAATAGAAGCAATAATTAATCGCATTGCCACTAATGTAAAAACAGAATCAGTAGTGTCAATAGCAGCAAAACTAAAAAACCTACCCCAAAGAAACAAAACAGCAAGCCAGTACGCCCAAGAGGTCGAAAAGTTTACTGAATCTGGAAGGAGCCTTAATACATGATGGTACACCCGTCGAAGTAGCCACAGAGGCACAAAGAACTGCATAAACAATTCCGGGACATGAGCGAACTAACAACAAAGTTCGTGGACAGTTGCACGGCAGAAACAGCACAGAAGACCTCAGTCCTGTATTACTGGCAACACAATAGAAATGGACAAAATAATTACCGAGGTAGAGGTAATCAAAATAACGGTTATAGGAGTAGTAATAATACAGGTGGATATGGAAGAAATAATTTCAACCGAAACAACTCCAACCGATGTAATTCCAATAACGGAAATGGTAGTGTACGAGTTACCCTAAGTAATTCGGAAAACCAATAAATCCCTACAGATATTCAGAAGAAACTGTAAATGTATACACATTCAATCTTAGCGTTAGTATTTTCATCAAAGTCAAAAATACATACAACACATACACTTTCTTGTTAGATACAGGTGCAGACATATCAATAATAAAAGAAAATAAAGATACCTTTGAACATATAAATACTTCAAACATGATTGAAATATCAGGAATTGCTGAAGGTTCAATTATTTCCAAAGGTCCAACCCTTATAGAACTTCAACAAAATGAATTCATAATTCCACACAACTTCCACATAGTAAATGAAAATTCCCCTATTCCATTTGATGGAATTTTAGGACTAGATTTCATTCAAAAATTTTAATTGCCAATTAGGTTTCAGTGAACCAAACGATTCACTAATATTAAGACCAAAAAATTTAAATTTTGCAATAAACATCCTAGTATTACACACTTGTGACAGCAATACGACAATCCTCCCAGCAAGATCTGAAGTAATCCGACAAATAAATATTCCAAATGAAAACTCAAATATCGTCATCTTAAATCAGAAGTCGAAAAAGGAATATTTATTGAAAATTCGATCTCAAGTCCGAATCAAACATTTGTCCGAATTTTAAACACAACGAAAAGAGTAAAAATTTTAAATTTAAAAAACATAAAATATAAATCATTAAAGAATAATTAAAATTATATTATATTAAATAATTATTTAACATTTTGAAATTTCTTTCCCTGCAACTCAATTCATGAACACACAAACAAAACATTCAAATTATTTCTCTTTTTACTACACATTTTTCTTCTTCTTCCGTCATTCCCTAAGCAAAGAACAGCACGCATACACATACAGTACGTGTAGCGCTGCGTCTGTGTGTGTGTATGCATGCAAGTGCTCTGTTTGATTTGATGATGTAGTAGACAGCAAGCAGCGCTGCCGGCAGCGCTTGAGCCGATTTGTATTGTGTTCTATTTATCCGATCAGATTCAAATTTTGGGATCTGAGATTTTATATCAAATTCTATCATATTGGTAAATTTCATGGGGATACTCCAATTTTTCGAAAAATTTTTGTTCTAGAGCTATTTGATCCTAAAGATTTTCATACTTTATCTCAACCGGGTAATAAAAAGACCCCAAAAAAAAAAAAAATTTTCATCCCGATAGCTCTTCGGACATACTTTACCTCACCCGGGTAATAAAAAGGTCTTAAGATGGCTGAGTAAAACGCATACGCACCGACGGACATTGCTATATCGAATCAGCTTCTCATGCTTATCAAGAATATGTATATTTTATGGGGTCGGAAACGTCTCGTTCTGTGCGTTACAAACATCTGACCAATTTTGTAATACCCTCTGCAAGGGTATAAAAACAGAAAAGCATCTGACCAATTTTGTAATACCCTCTGCAAGGGTATAAAAACAGAAAAGCTTTTATGACATTAAATCAGTACACTTTAAAATAGAAATAGGAGACAAAGTTTCCTTAAAAAACGAAACAAAATAATTTACCAGTCCATTCTAATAGCATAAATGGAATAGAACCTTCATATGTATAACGTAGACGATTATGCTAAACAAGTTAAGTTTAGATTAGAACTTGTTTATAATAGAGCTAGAATAATGTTACAAGAACATAAGAAAATATCAAAGAAACTAACTTTATACTCATGGCAATAATTTTACATTGTAAAAATTGTTTCCCTGCAACTCACACAAACAAAACATTATTTCTCTTTTTACTACAAGTTGTTCTTGTTCGTGCTTTGTTGCCGATTTATATTGACTGTAACTTGTTTCTATTTATCCGATCAGATTCAAATTTTGGGATTTGTTTTGTATCTTATACTATCATATTGGTAAATTTCATGGGGATACTCCAATTTCTGTTTCTTCTGTAACTATATGATATAGTAGTATTTTCATACTTTATCTTACCCGGGACGGGTATCGCACCGTCGGACCGACGGACGGACAGACGGACATGGCTATATCGACTCAGCTTCTCATGCTGATCAAGAATATATATACTTTACCAATTTTATAATAACCTCTGCAAGGGTATAAAAACAGAAAAGCTATAATGACAGTAAATCAGTAGACTTTAAAATAGAAATAGAAATAGAGACAAAGTTTTCTTAAAAAACGAAACAGGTCATAAGCTACTTAGGACCATTCGAAGTTATACAAATAGCCAATAATGACAACATTAAAATTAGAAATGATCAAAATAAGATGCAAACATTAAATAAGGATAGATTGAAAATCTTCAAAAATAATTAATTAAAAAAAAAGAAATATATCGGAAAGAAAAGGAATACATTAACAAATTGTTTTTCATTTTCTTCTATGTACTTATTACAAAAATTGACCTCAAGCAGGCTAAACATAACACAAAGTGACTATCAGGTCGTTAAATCAACAAAAAACTTAAACGGAAGGCACGCCGAAGGCATATCTCAATACAATGGCTTATTCAGAAATAATAAATACAAGATGGTGATTAACAAGTATCAATCAACACCAAAAAAAATTAGTAAAACTTAAGTCTAGGAAGTCTGGAAATTCAAAATTAGTCCTAAAATTCAAAATACAACAGAATTTTAACAAAAGATACCGACACACATTCAGACATTAACACAATAGTAGAAAGACATTCTCATAATTTTCACACAAAGATATTGAGCTTGTTAATAAACCATAAACATAACATACTAACCAGACAAAACAAAGAGAAGGAAAAAGCAACAAAAACGTTATAAGAACAGCTGGACGAAAATGATTTTAAAACATTTATGAAGAATGAGAGCACGATAGCCGAAAAAATATCAACAACTTTGAAGAGACATCATGAATCCAAACATGAGAGACTACGGAAAAGAGTTCTCTTAAACAAGAACAACAACAACACAAACGATTGGTTTGTCAACAATAAGAATGATTTGATGAAGACGTATATGCAGTTCTTGTAGTGCTGCGTCTGTGTGTGTGTATGCATGTGCTCTTTTTGATTTCATGATGACGTAGTAGGCAGGAAGCAGCGCTGCCGGCACCGCTGCTTGCTGTCTACTAGGTCATAATTTGCACCGATTTGTGTTGATTGTAACTTCTGTTCTATTTATCCGATCAGATTCAAATTTTGGGATCTGTCAATTTATGTCAAATACTATCATATTGGTAAATTTCATGGGGATACTCCAATTTTTGCAAAAATGTTTGTTCTAGAGCTATATGATATAGTAGTCCGATCCTTTCGATTTTCATACTTTATCTCACCCGGGTAATAAAAAGCCCCCAAAAAATTTCATCCCAATAGCTCTTAAGATGACTGAGTAAAACGCGTACGCACAGACAGACGAACATGGCTATATCGACTCAGCGTCTCAAGAATATATATACTTTATGGGGTCGGAAACGTCTCCTTCTGTGCGTTACAAACATCTGACCAATTTTATAATACCCTCTGCAAGGGTATAAAAACTGAGGCCAAACTTCCCGCATATGTCCAAAAACGTACTAGAAGAACTCTGCACCAACTATACAGATGTATTTGGTTTAGAAAACGAACCAATTACAACGAATAACTTTTACAAACAAGAAATAAGATTGAATGACAACTAGCCACAAAAAATTACAGAATACCACACAGGCATAAATAAGAAATACCGAGACAAGTTGATAAACTCATTAAACATAAAATAGGTGAACCGTCAGTGTCCGAGTATAATAGTCCGTTACTACTGGTGCCGAAAAAGGGTTTACCAGGATCAGAAAAGAAACGATGGCGATTGGTGATAGACTATCGTCATATAAACAAAAACGATAAATTCCCATTACCAAGAATAGACGACATTCTTGATCAGACCCAAATATTTTAAATGTCTGGATTTAATGTCCGGTTTTCATCAAATAGAATTAGAAGACAAATCGCAAAGCATTACGTCATTTTCCACTAGCAATGGATCCTATCAGTTTACTAGACTACCGTTTGGTCTAAAAATAGCACAAAATTTCTTTCAAAGAATAATGACAATTGTTTTCTCTGGATTAAACCCGTCACTAGCATTCCTTTACATGGATGACTTAATAGTCATCGGCTGCTCTGAGAAGCACATGCTCAAAAACCTAAAGTATATACCAATGCAGAAAACACAACCTAAAACTGCATCCAGAAAAATGTTCATTCTTCATGTACGAAGTGACATTGTTGGGTCACAAATGTACTGGCAATGGAATATTGCCAGATGACACCAAATATAACGTCATTGAAAGATACCCAGTACCAACAGATGCTGATAGTGCTAGAAGATTCGTAGCTTTTTGCAACTAGTACAGAGATTTTATTAGAAACTTCGCAAAACATGCACGTCCGACAACACAACCATGTAAGAAAAACGTAGATTTTGTTTGGTCTAAAGAATGCCAATAAGGATTTGAATATCTGAAAAAAGCCTTAATAGAACCCACACTGCTACAGTATCCAGATTTTAGCAAAGAATTTTGCATAATAACAGATGCTAGCAAAAAACGAAACTGGTCATAAGCTTGATTTAACATTTTTAAGACCATTCGAGGTTATAGAAATAGCTAAAAATAACAAAATATAAAAATGAAGTAAGTCGTCACGCCGACTTAGGTATACCATACACCAGTAAAACAAATATTTCAAATTTGTAATAACAAATGCATTTGCCTATTTTAAAAAAATTCTGTTCACATGCTTTTTACAAGCATATCTTAGTATCTCGCTCACTGATGCATATGAGCACCCTAGCGCCGCCAACGGCCAACTCCGGCCCTATGAAATAACGTTTACATACATAACTTTGCTATTTTTCGTCCGATCACATTTGGTATTTTGTATGGGTATTAGTATCAAATTTAACTGTGCCAAATTTGATTCCACACGGTAGAAAATTACGGGAGATAATCGAGTCTTTCAAATTTCGGTGACGGAAAGGGGTGTGGCAAAATCTTTATACATAGAAAAAATGCGCATTTACTAAGCAAATATACATACCAAATATGGTGTGTATAGCTACAATAGTTTTTGAGATAAACGTTTTTTCCTAATTGCGTGGGAAGAAAGGGGCGTGGCAAAATCTTTATACATACAAAATGTGCGCATTTACTAAGCAAATATACATGCCAAATATGGTGTCTCTAGCTACAATAGTTTTTGAGATACACGTTTTCTTTGAATAGCGGTGGAAAGGGGCGTGGCAAAAATTTGAAATAAACTTGACTGTACATACTACATGAGCCTACATACCACATTTGGTAGCTCTATCTCTTATAGTCTCCGAGATCTGCGCGTTCATACGGACGGACAGACGGACATGGCTAGATCGACTCGGCTGTTGATATTGATCAAGAATATACATATATACATTATGGTGTCGGAAAAACTCCTTTCTGCCTCTTAAATACATTTTGACGACTTTAATATACCATTTCACCATATGGGTGTATGGTATAATTAGAAACGATAAAAATAAGATACAAACAGTATGGAAGGATAGATTAAAAATCATTACCAATAATACAAAAAATAAGAAAAGAAATATACATATATAAAAGTTTTTATTAATTCAACCACTATAACTAATTCATTTAATTAAAAATAATATAATAATAATAATTAAAACTTAAAACAATTTTCCTAAGATACACATTTATTTTACCTTTACTCAATTATCAATAATCATTATAATAACTCCATAATATTCCTTTATTCTTCAAAAAGGAAAGATGTAGCTTATTTATACAAATCATCATTTAATACAAAGAGATCAATTTGTAAACTTTGTTGCAGGTATAAACAATTAAACATATACGCATTAAAATATAATTGTGCTCTTAAATATATTTATATGTATACGTTGATGAATGCACATAAACATATTCACATAAAAATATACCACAATATGGTCAATATGTATGTATGTACATTTATCTATGCACATACATATATTCACATAGACAATGTATGCACAAGCGTAACATGAGATAGAGTCAAGCCAGTGTGTAAACGCTGACCAAGCACTTTGATGCAAACGTTCCAAATTATATGTATGTATGTACTGACACTCTCCCTCTCTTTTGTAGCTGTCGAATATTACCACCAAACGTTTCTAGATTACTTAACCAAAGTGGAACCCGGTCATTGCGGGTAGAATTGAGGAGCCTGTTAATAGCTTTTCAATCGGATATTGGAGGATATTTCGTATCGCTGGTTGTAGAATTGGCGAACAATATTATAAATTGTAAATTTCAAAAAATAATTAGTAACGAAAAAGCGGAAAAAAATTATTTTTTTTCCTAAAAAAAGCTCATAATTTTTTTCTCCAATTCTACTTCCAGCGATCCGAAAAGGTGTCTAGATTAACACCTTGAACTTGAACTGATTGCATGTATCGATAAAACATACGTAGTTATAGGAATCAATTAACCTACATACATAAGCATCAGACACATACATAAGGCGCTTTCTCTTTTTTTGTTCAGTAATAAATTCAACTGATTCAGTAGCAATGGATCACAAAGGTTATACCACTTAATTTTAAGGTACAGTCCACTGCTAGACCAAATCATATTTTGGTCCTTCGAGCCGGATAAGGGAATCGGTTTTCATTTGGGTAAGGTCCATGGGGAAGGAATTTAATGAAATTGGAGATTGCAGAGCGCTACTGGAAGATGTGGGCGGCTACGTGGATCCAGAGGCCGATCACATGACTTACGAGGAGAAGTACTTGATGGCAAATTTTTTACTTCTAGGAGAACGACGGCCGTTACAACAACAAGGATCATTGTCTGGCGACGGCAATGGCGCCTTGGGGCTGCACGCATATAACGACGACATTGTTAATTTGCTGCAACGACAATAACATTTCTTTGAACAGTTAGCTGCAAACCAGAGTTTTCCAAATTTGTCGATGCCCGCTCGCACAGAGGCGGCTGCTTTGGGTTCGATTTCGGGAAACAACATGACGGCATTTGTGCAGACGGCGAATTGCCGAAATTCAAATAACACGGTTCGCTGGACTCTACACGTAGTGGCCAGCTTTTCAAGATATCTACGAGCACGTTACACAACAAAAGGAAGTTAACCAACACTCAAAAATTTCATCATTTAAAAACACTGCTAGTCGATGATACTGCCAACTTGGTGCGGCAAATTCAAATATCAAGCAAATTCTCCTTATCCTTATCACTTGCAATCGTCTAATTGCATTTTAGACCCTGTGTTTGATGAAAGTTCGGTTCTTAGCGTGCTTAGTTCCGTCAAGCCAATATATGCACCTGGCCCTAATGGAATACCAGGCTACGTATTAAGGTTTTGCGCTATGTAAGCCAATACTTAAGTTGTGTACACTATCCGTTACATCTTCAGCCTTCCCGCCTATCTGGAAGGAATCATATATTATTTCTCTTCGTAAAAAGGGGGAAAAAGTCCCAAGCCTCCAATTATACGGGTATTTCTAAATTGCCTGCCATACCCAAAGCATTTGAGAAAATAATAACGTCTCAAATGCAGCATTTTTGTATCTCAATCATTTGGTCATCACAACATGGGTTTAAAAAACGTAGATCGACAACTACTAACCTATTAGAATTTTCATTTCACTCAATCAAAGGGTTCAAGACTGCCGTGCAAACTGATGTCATTAATATGACTACAGCAAGGCCTTTGACTCTGTTAATCACACTCTGCTTTTATATAAGTTAAATGCACTTGGCATCCCCAGCCTTTTGCTTAATTGGATTCTTCAATACCTTTCTAAGCGTACACGAAGGGTCCTCTTTAAGTCTTCATTTTCTAAGACCATCCAAGGACTTCTGGAGTACCTCAGGGGTAGTCATTTGGGTCCATTGCTATTCACTCTTTTTATAAATGATCTTCCATTGGTAGTGTCACATTCTCGGGTGCTTATGTACGCGGATGATGTTAAGCTTTACCTTAGTTTTAAAGACATAATACTTCATAATACTACTAATACATAATACTTCAATCGGATCTTAATGATTTTCTGAATTGGTGTGAAACCAACCTACTAAACCTCAACGGCCCTAAATGTAAAGTTATGTCTGTTTATAGATGCACTATGGAGTGTATGGACTTAGCAACTTGTTATCTTAACGACACTGCCTTAGAGCAGTTAGATATTGTCAATGACTTAGGTGTTCTTATGGACCATAAATTAACCTTTAATCCTCATACATATTTCTGCTACAGTTAGTAAAGCTATGAATGTTCTTGGGTATGTGAAACGATGGTCAAAAGAGTTTGACGATCCCAACCAAACTTCTGTATAACTCATTAATCCGCCCTATCTTAAGTACGGATCTTGCATATGGTCACCTCAATATGAGACGTACCAAAGTAAAATTGAATATGTTCAAAAGCCATTTCTGCTATTTGCTTCATGAAGGAATACCTCGATTTGGGGCATATGCTCGAATTGCCACCAGATAAAGTAAAGGGTAAAGGTTTTATTTAGCACATCACACGGTTTCGGGTCGGAAGTTGAGAGTAGTTTTCGACGGATCATTTTGCGACACCAAGTGCAAATCACTAAACGATTATATCTTTACAGGGCCTAGCATTGAACGCGACTTATTTGCTGTCTGCTTGTGCCTTTGGATGTATAAATTTGTATTCTCAGACGACATAGTCAAGATGTTTCGGAATATTTGGGTGAACAACAAACACTGCGACTTCCAGAGAATTGTCTGGAGAGAAAGACCATCGGATCCAATCAAACACTATCAACTATGCAGCATCACTTACGGAACCTCATGTGCACCATTCCTGGCTGTTAGGGTATTAGAACAACTGGCTACTGATCATCAGCAGGAATACAAATGCAAAAATCTTACAAGAGGATTTTTAGCGGGGGTTAATTGTCAACGACGTGCACAACATTTAATTCGTCGATTGGATTCTCCAATGGATCTATTAAGGAAAACGCTGCTGTAGTGTTCAGCAGAGTAATCAACAATGATGGCCCGATTTCTACATTGATAATGGCTGCGAAGTTTAGGGTGGCTCCGCTAAAGCAGCAGTCTGGAGCTTCGCGGCACTGCTCCTTAAGTCAACTCATACGTTCGATAGAGGCGGCACTTCGACATCAAAAATATCACGGGTTTTTCATGGTGCGATTCCACAACTGTACTCTATTGGCTATATAACGCACGCTCACAACTAAAGACATTTGTTGGGGACAGAACTTCGGAAATTCTGGAAGGGCGTTATTGGCGTCATGTAGACTCCAAATCGAATCCAGCTGATTGCGCATCTAGAAGTCTCATGGCTGCAGACCTAAAGGACTAGTGGAATGTCTACGTGACGCGGAGCAATTCATGGTAAGGTTGAACAACTCACCAGTCTGTTTAAATATTTCAGGAAAGACTATACAAAAGGAAGTCAAAATTAACTGCAGTAGTAGATGGAGCTACTGATCATCCACTTGATCATCTTGTTCAGCGAGTATCTTTATCGTTGACGCACGTTCATACGATTGGCTATGTTTTACGCTTTCTACGGCGCACTAAGATTCCATTTGGGGACAAAGGCTCAAACTCTCTTACGTTTGAGAAAATCAGCGCGGTACGCATTGTATGCATACGGAATCCTGCTTCCATGATCACTATCAATTGCTACTCGCAAATAAATCATTGCGAAGTCGATCTCAGTTGGCAAAACTCTCGCTAATAATCGACAAGGACGGACTACTCAGGGTTGGAGAACGCTTGCAACACTCGCAAACATCCAGTTTTTCTATCGTAATCTCATCGCATCACCAAGCTGATACGTGAACACCCTGGCGTCGGATATATATATATATATATATATATATTTGGCGCAAGGAATTCGATAGGGAAAGTAACACACGACTGTTTGGCTTGTTTCCGACAACGGCAACATACATCACAACACGAACGCTCTGGCGAATGGTGGTATACAATTGTTATTTATTCCGCCACATTCTCCTCATTGGGGTAAATGGGAATCTGCAGTCATATGCGTAAAGTATACTCTCACCTACGAGCAGATGCGAACTCTACTTGTACAAGTCTGCGCAGTAGTCAATTCACGACATTTGTGCTAAAACTCGGACACAGATCAATTATTTGTCGCCAGCACACTTTTTGATCGGCAGGCCTCTCACAACCATACCAGAGGCACACTTAGGCCACATTCCGGTGGGTCGACTTGGGAACTGACAAAGTATCCAATATATGATGCAAGGCTTCTGGAAGCAATGGCACCAGGAGTATCTTACCACATTGCAACAGCGTCCAAAGTGAACCACAACAGCATGAAACATATCACTCGGAGATGTGGTGCTTGTAAATGAATTTCACACCCCACCACCTCATTGGCATCTTGCGCTGGCTCTCGAAGCCTATGCAGGCAAGGATGAATTGGTTTGAGTGGTGAGACTCAAGACCTCTTCAGGAAAAATAACTCGGGCAACCACCAGGGTTGCGGTATTGCCCCGTTCATAAACTGTGTTGCATTTATCGATAAGCCATACGTAGTTATAGGAATCGATTAACCCACATACATAAGCATCATACACAAACATAAGCATTGTACACAGACATATTTGCCCGATGCTGCGTCGGCGCTTTGGAGCTAAGCAAATGGGTCTTGAATCTCAAATGCGGGATGTTAAGGAACCAATTGTTATTTCATTTACATTCTTACGTATTTCCATACTCTTAGTCTCATGAATGATCTTGCACATCTTACAATGCTTTTGATCTTGTATTTTATAAGTTTTTCTGGAGTTTGCTGATGCCAGTTTGATGCTCTCTCTCTGTCCCTCTGTACAAACCTATTTGTCCTATATAGTCGCATAAGAATTGACGATTTAGTAATAAGCAAGCAAACTATTGATCAAAATGTGTTCTAGCAGTGGCAGACACAGTTCAGTACAGTTACAGTGAAAATAAAATTAAGTTTCTTATGAGATATTAAACACAGTGAAAATAAAGTTAAATTTCTTATGAGACAGTTAACAAAGTGGTTTATTGTCAATAACCAAAGTGTTTTTGAACGACTGACATATAACTTGAATAACCCCAAATCAGGAAAACTAAATTTTATTTCGGGAAGTAAAGCTCATAAATACTGTATATATTTTTTTTTTCAACGTTTAATATGTTTGTTGAATGTACTCTTAAATTAGAGCTTAACAACAAGTTTCATATATTTTTCTGAGTCCAGTACTGAGGATACTGCAGGCAGGTGCATTTGTGCGTAAGTCCAGATGGGTTTCAGTACGGAGTTGTATAGGAGGACTTTATATTCCAGACGTGGAGGAGAGCGAGCATTGATGGTCCAATGTAAGCTACTCGCTTTCAGTTTTAGCTGTTTCAGTTTTGCTTCGATGTGCTTGCGCCAAGTTAGCCTTCTGTCTAGGTGGATGTTGGAAGCTGGACATTTTCTTCTGTTAAGCGTAAATGTAACATGTTTGCATTTCTGCTCGTTGACTCGGATCCGCCTGGTTGCTAGCCATTCCTCAACCACCTTGAGGTGTTCCTCTAATTTTGCAGAGGTTTGTATTGGGCATTTCGATTTGCTGAGGATTGCCGTGTCATCGGCAAAAGTGGACGTTGTAAGTCCTAAACTCGTTGGTAAGTCTGCACTGTACAACAGGTAGAGCAATGGGCCGAGTACAATGCCTTGCGGTACACCAGCTTTGATTTCAAAATCAGCCGAGCGGAGCCATTACATCGAACAGCGAAATTCCGATTTTAAAAGTGAGATTCCATGAGTTTGTGGGTGTACTGTGGGAGTTTTTGACGGATTTTGAACACCAGACCCTCCAGAGAAACACTATCATAAGCCTGGGCAACATCAAGGAAAACAACCGCACTGTATTCTTTTAGTTCGAATGCTGTTCGAATTTCGGATGTTATGCGATTGAATTGTTCAACTGTTTGGTGTTTTTCGCGGAAGCCGAACTTTAGGTATCATGATGATGTGCACCTTTTCCACGCTCTTGGGAAGTAGCCAATTCTTATTATAGCGTTTAACAGTTTGCAGATGTATTGTATGGCGATGATAAAAGTTCTAGGATCATTTTCGGTGTAGGTCAAATCCAGGGGTTTTTTCGACTTTAAATGATTTTTAATAGCTGCAGACATTTCATCCGATTGGAGTTCCGAGTAACCACTATCCGTTAATGTGCTCGAAGGAGGAAGGGTTTGATATTGGATTCGGCTGGAAAACCATTCCAATATGTGTGGCAAATAGAGCGCTTAAAGTTGGGTGGACTTTCCACAGAGGATGTTCAGTGCTGGTTGGACTGAGCTTCTCTATGTATTTCCTTCAAGCCTAGCTTTCTTCTTGTCAAGTCAGGCACTTCCTGTGGGTCTGCGGGCCAGTAAGTAGGCCTAACCGGTGCTGCAATGAATTGTTCACCGAGAGTGTTAAAGAAATCGGTAAATTCCTTTTCTGAGATTGAGAAGCTTAGTGGTCATTACAGGGCAACTAATGTAGGTTGGGACATTTATAGCAGTTGCTTGTAGGTGCTGTGTTTCAAATCTATTGCCGACGAGTGTTTTATACGGTTTTTGATTAAGATACCCGCAGATACCCGTCCCGCCATAAGCTTTTCGGTATCAGAAATGCCGTTAGCATTCCAAAGACATAGACGTAGGGAAGCCATTATTTATTATCGATAAGCTTCTGGATAGCAGGTTTCGGCATGCAGCTTCGCGTGAACGTTATAAAAGTGGTCATGTTATAATTAAGTGAGATCAATAGAGCTTCTAGGCCACTTGGAGTTTGCTGGCCGAGTTCTGGTGCGCTAGGTGTCGGATTCTGTAGACTTGTATGATGCGTCCTTCGGATGGCTTCCACCGAGGCGGCTTTGAGGCACTTGCGATTTGGAAGGAATGAGAATGACCAGGGTGACTTCAATTCAGCTGCTGTGTTTTCTTAACCTAAAATATAGTACAATTGTAGAATTAAAGTAACGGAACTTTAAGTTTGCTTCTCTATAGTAACTAGCGCTGGTCTCGGTCACTCTCTTTCTCTTCTGTCGTTTTCTCTTTCAGCAAAGAGAGTTTTGCTTCAGTTGCAGCCCAAACATGAAATATATTCATTTATTCAAATCTATGAACGTGCTAAAATTATACTTTTGTGCAAAAATATACCAGCTTTAAATCAATTTGAAAGAAACAAACAAAACAAAATTTTTTGGATAACTACTCTCTCATCCCATCTCATCATCATCTTTGAAGCGAATCAGGTATACTTGAGCATTCCCTTCAATGTCGGGAATGACAAGTGGAAATGCACAAGAAATTATACTTTAATTGAATGCAGTCTTCTCTTGATGAAATTTCTCAATTTTCTTTTATAAGCGTTCAGGAGTTTTGCATTCGCTTTATCGTGATTTTAACCTGCCTGAAAAATACAGTTCATAATGGCGTGCATATAGCTCGTATTACCTCAAGAGTACAACATATGTATGTACATAAATAATATTTCCAATTACAAATCATCAAAAAACGTATTTTGCTAGTTGAAAAAATAATTATTAAAAGGTCAAACAAAAGAAAATTCAAAACTAACTGGTTTTAGGCCCTCGATTCCTTACTCCGCCGAGCTGCTTGAAATCCACTCGGCGTTTTAGTCACAAATAACCGAAGGTATAGCTCTTAACGCGATTTATAAGGAAAACATATAACAGTGCGCCGAAATATTTTACACAGCTTCAAATGATGGGGTATTCTACAACATATCCAAAATTCATCTTAATCGGTGATTCGCATACTTGAAGTTCCCCTTGTAAGTGCGGCGTTATTTCTGTCCTTGGTTCAAATACTTTATCAAAGAGTTTTGACCAAAGAGATTGACCAAAGAAATATACAAATGAAACATAAACAAAAGTAAGTCATAAAATTCATATGACAATTATTGCTTAATACCAAACAAAAGATGCATCCACACTCTGTGGAAAACACTTAAGACTATAACAGCGGCGCGGTATCAAGTAACCAGCGCTGAGCATGAAATATAAACAATTTTCAACCCCCAAGAACAATTGTCGCTTCTTAGAGTTTCAAAGTTTTTAAATAAAATCAGTTCATATTTTGAATTCAACGAATGAAGACTGGGTTATTTTCTTTTTCTTCGGAAATGCCTATTCAAATACCATATTCATTTAAGATTAATTTTAAATACTATTATGAGAACTTTTAATTATTAGAAAACAGTGAACTTTAAAAAACATCAGACACACATCGATGCATCGTGATATTAGCCCGATATTCTAAAACATCATAGATTAATAAATATAGACATCGATGTTTTTATTAAAATTTACATCATGGAATGTACAGTTTCACGGACAGCGGCATCGTTCTCGGCTGATCTTGCGTTCCTTGAACCTACGGGTGCTGGATGATTGTTTAGTGATCGGTTGTCGTAAATTTGCCACCAAACGTTGAAGAGTCGACTTTAAGGGGCAACCACGTCTACATTTTGATAATAAAATTTTTGTTGAGAGGGGAGGGGACGCACAACCCGAATAACGCAGGCAGAACAAAAAGAATAGTGACACGTCCGTACAACTCAGAAGTTTATTAGAGACTAACATAATGCGCGTGCCAGTAATTCAGTTGGGCAAGCGCAGTATACAAATACAAAAGAGATATATAAATGTATGTGTTCAAATACATAAGCAGATAGAATTATTATTATTATTATTATATACAGTTTACTTATAATGTAAAATTAATAGCAAACTTAGCTTAGTGGCTGCAAAGACCTTATAACATGTTTATATAGAGGAAAAAAGAAAAATTACAAATAAGTATGTATATATTTACAATGTGAGTTAATATGTATATACATAGTTAATTATTTAGATGAGTTCGTAAATGTTAGATGATTTTAAAAATTGGATGACTTTGGATAGGTTTGCAAAGGTTGGGTTAAATATGGCTGAGAGTGGGTTGGAGGATGGGAAAAGGGATTTTCTAAGGTTTAAGGTGTTCGGACAATCTAGTAGGATGTGATTAACAGAAGAAACAGAGTTGTAACAATGTTGGCATAAGGCAGTGGTGGTGGGCGAAGCCTAGTAATTCTAACGAGGTCTCGCCGAGACAATTGGCTGTAGGTAGCGTAGTTGGTTATATTGGTTTTGGTTGTGTTATTGGATTTGTAAAAATTGTTTGTTTTTGAGAATAGTTTTAGTTTAGTGAGATTATTTACTTTTTTAATTTGTTTCAATAAGTCTGAGACATTATAGTTTTCTGTAAATATAAGGGGGAAGAGTGTTGGCGGTTTTGGCCGCCTCATCGGCTTTCTCATTTCCCAAAATCTGGCAGTGACCAGGGATCCAGATTATTTTTAGTTTATTTGGGTGGCTTAAGAGAGTCTGTCTAATTTGAAAGGGATAGAAAGATAAATTGTAAGGGTTAGTTATAGCTTGGATAGATGAGAGTGAATCAGTACAGATGGCAGTTTGATGTGACAGGACTTTGGCTAAGTTGGTTGCGGAGAAGATTGCTATAATTTTAGCGGAAAAAATACTGCTATGATTTTGTAAAAGGTATTGTGTTGTAGAGTGGTTGTTAACAACACTGAACGATGTGTAGTTGTCATTTTTGGAACCGTCAGTGTAAATGAATCTATAATTGGGATATTTCAGTTGGATTTCTTTAAATAATTTACGGTATGTTTCGGGAGTTGTTTAGATTCAAGATCAATTTTTGACATGACAATATGAATAAGTACTGCGTTTAATACATCAGTTTCAGACCCAAGAGACAACAATGATCGCTCGTTGAGGCGATATAGAGCCTTGGGATAATTTTCATCTGATAGTTGAAATGGCGAGACTACGCTGAGAGCTGGGCCAGATAGATAACTTATTAGATAGTTAAATTTGACCACAATGGACAATGAGTTGTCTTCATGTGCCATATTTGTAAATAAAGTAGTAAATTTTTTGAATTCCCCATATTTACCGTCGAATTTAGGTAATTTGAGGGATGGAGGCCGACTATGATGTTAAATTCATTAAGTTTCACTCAATAGCTTAATAAGTGAGCTTTAATATGTAGATCGTTTCTCTATATGACAGTTTGAGTACATACTTTCATGGGATAGAAGCTCTTCATGAGCCATGTAACAGAAGCTTTTAGAACATGTTAATGTAAATACAGCGGTAGAAATTTAAATAAACAAATAATATGAGAAATTTTAATATATACAAATCTAAGTTAACAATGACGTCCCCACCAACAATATAATTAAAAGAATTATTTTTTTTCAGGAATTTTATGCGGAAAGCGAATTTTTGCGGGGTAATGCTTTATTTTCTAACAATGACTATGAAATGGCCAGTTCGATTTTTATGAAATTGTTGGATACTGCCATTTTAAATCAAGTAAGTCGTAAATCTATACCAATAAACTTTAAAACAGAGACCGTATCTGTTAAAAAGTATTTCTAAAAAATTAATAATAATAATTATGTTGCATATTTTTTTCAAATAAATTCAAAAATAACTCTTATCTTTGATTTTTAAAATAAAACTCAGGAATAACTTTTATTATTGATTTTTATTTTTCCCCTCTACGAATAACTGTTATTTTTGACAAAAATAAAATAAAAATCATTTGTGATTGTTGTACAAAAAAAAAAAATATTATAAATATTATGAAAGATTGTGCTAGTTTTTGCGACCTTTGTGTTGGTATATTTTGACGTCATCAGGCTTTAGGTCAATTGATTAGAATATAAATAAAAGATCGCAGTTTTAAATTTATTTCTCTACCGATATATTTCGGTTGCGCATCGGCAACCGTCTTCAGGGCAACTACAAAAGAATACAATAACATTTAACAATTATAAGACATTTAAGAACCTTGTAACATACATTATTTAACACGTCTGCACCGTTCGACGTGGAGTTAAAAACTAATGTTTGGTAAGTAAATGTTTGTATATGTGAGCGCAGTTGTCGGTATCAGTCTTAAAGTTAAGTCGTGTGGCGCTCGCAGTATTTTTGTCGTCACTATGTATATCTTATTGCACGGACAATTCCTTTTTTATATTACATTGCTTCTATTTGTCATGTCTATCTTGGATTTTGTCTTGTTAAATATATGTTTGAGGGTATTGTCAGGTTTGTGTGCAATTTTTATTCTATCTTTGTCATAACATTCCGAATGTGATAGTCTCTCTGATAATTTAGGTACATAAATGACAGATAAGTATGTTTTCTCATTCTTAGTTTTGTCAATGGGGAGTTTATGTTTTTGAATAATGTCCTGATTACGTTATCCGGAAAATTCTTGTCCTTTAAAATATTTATTATTTCCTTCTTTGTTTCCTCATGGTATAATTTATCCGAAATGTTTAGCATCCGTTAGATACAGCTCCTTGCTGTATTTATTATCATCGTCTTAGGGTGTTGTTTTGTTGAAATTGATGATTCGTCCTGATGCTGTTGGCTTCCTATACCATTTTAGTTTTAATTCGTTTCCTAGTCTGGTGATCATAGAGTCCAAATTCGCCAATTTTCACTGAGTCAATTTCGATCATGAACAGTTTTTTTTTTTCCAAAAATTCACCTCCAGTCACAAAAAATTTGAAAATGTCCAATTCCAACCAGATGTTTACTGTTTTTGGCTTGATAAAAAACCAATAGGGCGAGCATAAAAACGCACAAAAAGACTTTTGACTCGTTGCGGACGTGTTTTGTTTGCTCTTATCAAATTTTTTTTTATATTTTTTAATTTTTTTTTTTTATAAATTAAAACTAACAACAATTACTTTCATTATCGGTGTTGTTGTTTACCTGCTTTTGCTTTTGTGTCTTTACCGTTGTAACCATCTATCGCGCTCTTGCGTACAAATTGTTGCTGCATATGTTCAATTTGACGCGCTCTCCCGCTTTTTCCTATTCTTGTATGATTTGCGCTCTCGTCTTTTGCCTACCCTCGACTCAGTGATACGTGTTTTTGTTTTTGTGTATTCTTGTAATTTTTTAGTTGTGAAGGCTTACTTTGCACATTAACTCTTGTGTCAGAACTGGTCAGTATATTTCTTATACACAAATTTGGTTACCTTGAAAATTTTTTATTTTATTTCTTATTCCTTTGTTTTTCTAAATTAAATTTAATTATTTTATAAAATGGTTGTCTGCTCAAAAAATAATTGCATAGTTGCCACTAATGCGGTTGACTCCCATTATTATATTATATTCTTTGTTGAATGAGTCTCCGAAACGTAAAAGAACCAGTCCCTGGGGTGTCCTTGGGGTTTATCTGTAGATCCGACAATGTCTCTTATCGTCCCCAACCAGCCTCAAGCACCGGCCTCTCCCAATGTACAGCAATTGATATCGTTTAAGAGCCCAGTGGTGATTAGTAAGGAATTACCGGTATCACCTGGGAATGATCTCTTAAAAACGATGCCAACTGTAGTGTCCGAAGTGTCCGAGCAATTACCCATTCCAATGGAATTGCCGATGGCTCTAAAAGTATCAAGTGCCCCGTGAACAAGTTGACTGCTGCAGTGGGTGACTTGTGCAACGTTGCTGCTGCGGCTGACGCTTTCGGACCGCGGCCTCTCGTTGACATACCACCAAAGAAACATATATAGGCAAGACCCTGTTGTCAAATCTGATGACGTAATAGCCTATACTCGGAAGAAAATTAACGTTTCGAATATTGCGGTGGAAAAGTTTTAAAATTAGTGTTTCTGCCAAAATCTTCGACATTATATGTCGAGAAGAATTTTGGCCAAAGCACATATATATAATAGTTAAGGAATATACTGTAAGGAAAAAAAATCGGCAACCGATTCGCCCAATAACAACAACCAACACTATTCCTGCCACATCAGCATCTACTGGTGTGTCAAAAAACTAGTTTTGTCCTTTAACTTGGGTTACCAGAACGTTAGAGGATTGAAATAGTAGAATATGTAGATAGTCTTTGTTTTGAAAGAATCCTGTTCATGCTGCTTATCATCTGAAATAATTCAATTTTCTTATACCCAGGAGATTGAATTTGTCGCTGTTAAAGTAAATTTTAAATCTTGTAATGCTTTTATTACTTGTTCTTATATACCACCATCGTCAGATATTGTGGAATATTTAAATCATTTAAAAGCAATTCAGTTACCCTCTATGTCACAAGACTTTATTGTTGTCCTTCTAGGCTTATCTTTATCCCAAGTCAATCCTGCCTTAAATTCTGGTGGAAAATCATTAGATCTTTTTTTTGGATTTTTCTTATTGTGATGTTTCTAGGATCGAACCATTTGTTCTTCCCGAAGACAAATTTCATCCAACATTTAATTTAAAAAATGATCTCCCTTCACTATCACCATTACTTGGTTCAAATGAGTTACTTCTAACTAGGTGCTTTCGTAAGACTGACTTTGCCAGCATTAATGAAAACAGTAACAATTGGTCTTATCTGTACAATCGAGAAAGCTTCTGCTCTCTGTCGTGACGGTCGTGTTTTTGCATAGCTCCTGAGTTTTTATAAATATTTATTGTTTTCTCTCAGTTTTTTTTTTTTCGTGAGTAGTGCATTTAATTTTTTTATTATTTTTCTCTCTCGTCATTGCTTCTGCAGTTGCTCCCCTCATCGCCCTCATCATACCATCAGTGCTAGTGGTTTTGTTTTTCTCTCTGCTTTGTGCTTGTGCTCAGATTCTCTCCCGCGTAAACACTTTTGTAAGGCCGCCTCTCAAAGCTCGTCTTGTAACTGTTCTTGCACTCTCTCTTGTGCTGTGCACTCTAGCTGTCTCTTTGTTTTATTTGTAATTATTGATTTTTTATCGATAATTAATTTTGTGCTGTGTATTTAGATTTTTCTATATATATATATATTTTTTTTTTTTGCCTTGTGTTTCTTTTGGCTTTTCAATGGCTTCTTGTCTACTTACTTGCAAGCATTCTGATCGTTTTGAAGATTAGTATACAGCAATATCTTGTTGGCTCTGCAATAATCTTATTCACTTAAAATGTGCTGGCCTCAACGGCCGCGACTACGACAAATTTTCTGGTTTGTCTGTGTCTAAGCTTAAGCATGGCCATATGCGCTGGACTTGCCCATCTTGTGCCAGCCAGCAGCTTGATTTTAGCCGAATGTACAGGGATCTTCGTTTAAAGTTTCTTTCTTTAAACAAAATGAGCAAACAGCTGTCTAAAGAGTGTAGATTTATTGTCGCAATTCAAGTTTGTTCCACCCTCTGACAAGTTGCCCAAGAAATGAACCCTTGAGTTGCCTCATAAGCATTCGCAGGCAATCTCTATTACTTCTTCTCCCATTTTACTTTTGCCTACACCAGAGGGACACTCTCTGTGCTCTTCTTTTCAAATTGAAGTACCCACTACAAGCCCTGGTGTACCTCAATCTATCCCTCACGGGAACTCTGATCAATTACAGGATCATGCTGGCTCTCAATCACTTGCGGATCCCAATGCTCCTCCGCCTCCACTAACTGTAGTGCTTCATCGCAAACAATTGTTTATCTCTAGGCTTGCTCCAAATACTTCTGAGACGTCTGTGGCAGTATGAGTATTTCTCAGCTATGGATGACCCTTATTTTTGGCCAGAGGGCCTAGTTGTACACGTGTTTGCGCCCAATAAGCGCTCCCGTCCGTTGCCTGTCCACCTTCCTAATTTATATTGTTCGTTGTCTGCTTCAAAAAACAAATAACGTATTGTCTTTGCATTCATTATCAAAATGTAAGAGGACTTCTTACCAAGCTCTCGAAAGTGTTCTGTGATAGCCAAACCTTTTCGGCTGACATATTAGCTTTTTCTGAAACTTGGCTCAAATCCTTTGTTTTGGATAACAAAATTTTTCCTAAAAACTTTATTTCGTAAAGGCTTGATCATGTTGGTCGTCGTGGCGGTGGGGTACTCATTGCTGTCAACTCGAATCTGTGTTCAAATGTTGTGCCGATTGATCTCCCTTAGATGTTAACTTTATTTCCACTGAAGTTACATGTTCCAACTTTAGCTTATTTATTTCTTGTTCATATATTCCAAAGCTTTTGATATCAGGACCTTTATGCACAATACTGATTTTTTTAAGTCGTCTTAAACACCGTTATTTCCTTATAGTTTTAGGTGATTTTGACTCGACCATTAATTCTTTGGTGGTTGATAAAAATCTTTTTTTATTATTTCCTTCATCTCAACATGTTTTTCTTGATAGCCTACTTGAATCTCCGCTATATAAGTTGCAATCTTTTCCTAACTTATGTTTTTGTCTCGGATCTTACTGTTAGCGCTGTATCACAAACACAACCCCTAGTGAAAACTGACGTTCCTTATCACCCTACCATTGAAGTTACTATTTCTTACAATTCCGTTACGAATTCATTTAATAACATCTCAACTTCTCGTCGTAGATGTTTTACGAAAACAAATTTCAATTTTCTTAACAATCTTATTTCCTCTTTTGATTGGTCATTTCTATTTGAGTGCTGTGATATAGATTGTGCAGTGAATTTTTTCTGCTCTGCTCTTAATTCTCTAATTGATAAATGCGTTCCTTATGTGAATGTCTCTACCGTCTCCAGTGCGCCAGTCTGGTTCAAACGTAGGCTCTGTAATCTCCGTAATATTAAATCGAGATATTTTAAAAGATTTAAAAAAACTGGTTCGCGACTTGACTATGCAAATTATTGTGTAGCCAAATTTTGTCTGCAGATCTGTTTGGTAAATTCTTTCAGTCGACTTATTATACTAGTGTTTCGGATCCCACACCCTATCCCTTCTTAATCTGAATTACTGAAGAGTGTATTATCTCTAGCTTGTCATCTATGACGTCTTCCTTCGTAGCCGGGCCTGATAATATACCTAGTTGCATCCGTAAAATGTGTTCAATTTCCCTATCTAAACCTTTATCTCGGTTATTCTTGATATCAAAGGAGACCTTTATTATTCCGATTTTTAAAAAGGGTAGCAAATTGGATATTTCTAACTACCGTGGCATTGCCAAACTTTCGGCAATACCTAAGCTGTTTGAGAAAATTATTACGTCTTCCCTTCAACACCTATCTAGATCCACTATTTCTCCTTGTCAGCATGGCTTCATGAAAGGTCGTTCGTCGCTTACCAACCTTTTAGAATTGACTACCCTTGTACACCATGGCTTCCGTAAAAAGTGTCAAACTGATGTTATTTATAGTGACTTTAGTAAGGCTTTCGATACGGTTGATCATCCTATGCTTCTCATGAAACTTAACATCATGGGTTTTTCCCCGAAAATATTGGCTTGGTTAAAATCGTATGTAATTGGCAGAACCTAAAATGTGTTTGTTCGTTCCTCGATATCTAAAACTGTTCGAGTTACGTCATGTACACCCCAAGGCAGTCATCTGGGCCCACTGTTATTTACCTTGTTTATAAATGATTTGCCTTTGGCCTTGGCTCATCCCCGCGTGCTCATGTTTGCGTATGACGTTAGGATTTGTTATTCATATAATGATCCTTCTTTCCAACAGTACTTGCAATCAGATCTCGTTGCGTTCTGTGATTGGTGCCACGTTAATAAATTACACCTTAATGCCTCTAAGTGCTCTTTTTATGACATTCAGTCATTTGTCTCCGTTCCTAGCTCATTACTCTATTAAGTCTGTTCTGTTAGATTGTGTACCATCATTTAAAGACTTAGGCGTTATGTTTGTTAATGTTCATACATCTTCAATTGTCAATAGAGCATGCAGTCTTCTTGGCTTCATTAAACGTTGGGTCAAAGAATTTGATGATCCATATGTGACAAAGGTTTTATACACTTCGTTAGTTCGCCCTACTCTAGAATATTTCTCGCCAGTGAGGAACCCTTTGTATGATGTTCACCAGCGTAGTATTGAATCGGTACAGAAGCAATTCCTTAAGTTCGCGTTACGCTGTCCTAATTGGGACCCGAGTCTTCGCCTACCTTCATATTCTGACAGACTTCTTCTTATTAATCTTCCTTCACTTTACAACCTTAGGCTCGTACGTGGCATTCTCTTTCTCCATAATGGCGAAGTCATTTATACTAATTTTCTAGATACGCTATATTTTTGTATTCCCTCACGTCGGACCAGAAACTTTTTTGCTATTCACCTTAGTAGGTTTCTGACTAACTGCTCTCTTTACGAACCTCTTCGTGTTCTTTGCCAATCTTTTAACAACCTTTCTCACCTTATCTCTCCTCATCTTTCTGTCACCTCTCTTCGCGCTATACTTTTTAATCAACTACAGTGAAACCACTGAAAATATTCTGGACTCGGATTGGCTGCAACTCATCCCTGACCATATTCGCTGTGAATCGGGGCATAGCTGGCACCTTGTGTAAATAAAACACCTCCACCGGGTCGGGGATGTTTAGTTGTGCATAAAGCTAAGCTACCTTCTTCAATCTTATCTTAAGCTTTTTCGTCGACTGCTGTGTTAGTTGATGTAAATAAATAAATAAATTGTAGACATGTGAACTCAGCTGTTCGCTTCTTTTATGGTACTCTGAATTCACTCATTAATATTTGTTTGCCTTTTGGTAAGGAGGAGCGGCTTAATAAACCTCCCGGGTTCTCTCGAGAATTATCCAATTTGAAAAATGTGAAGACTCGATATTGTAAGAAGTTTCAAAAAACACATCGTTCTGCAGATTACGCTTACAGTCGTTCGTTCAAAATTTATGATGCTATAAGAATTATCTTCAGCGCTTCAGTTTTTTCTGACCCTAAACAATTTTATAAATTCGTTAATTCGAAACGTAAGACCTCTGCGCACCCATCTTTTTTATCCTTTCAAAATAAAAAAGCGAGCACTGATCAGGTAATTGCCGATATGTTTGCGAGGTTTTTCAAAACAATTTATTCCTTAACGGAATATTGAGTAAATCCGTATCCTTATCATTTTAAAAAGGCTAATTGTAGTTTTTATCCAGTGATTGATGAAAGTTCTCTTCTTAGCGAACTTAAACTAGTTAAACCTGTTTATTCGCTTGTAATGAAACCCAGAACACTCATGGCCTTTGCAACCGTAGTGGAAATATGGGTGTTAAAATTTAACTTATGGTTCATAAGTATAGGGGTCGTCAAATTCTTTTGACCATCTTTTAAAGAAACCAAGAACAAAAGAATTTGACGACCCCTATACAACTAAAGTTCTTTTTACTTTGCTTGTCTGTCCTATTTTAGAGTATGGATCTTGCATTTGGTTACCTCAGTATGAGTCGCATCAAATTAGACTTGAATCCGTTCAAAAGCAGTTCTTGCTATTTGCTCTTCGTGGCTTAAGCTGGGTTCGCAATGTCAATTTGCCTTCGTACTCTGTGTCCAGTTTGTTTTTATTACCTTCAATGTTGTGTGATTTTATTGGTTTACGTATAAATCACGTTGAACTGTCATTGCACATTGGTTGCGACCATAGGCCAAAAATTAAATTTAAAATATATCAATAACCAGAGGACCGGGGCTAACTTTGACCGCGTCAAAGTTTGTATACCCTTGCAACTTTTTATGGAACTGTTTCCTTACCTATAGCCATTAAAGTGGAAAACGCTATATCTAAAAATGCTAGTGTTTGCAAAAGAACGGCCTACAATTTTAGCATAGGAAATGAAGATATTGATCAAAGTCACTGTTTTCGACCGACCGTTCCTATGGGAGCTATATGATATAGTCATCCGATCTTGAGCAAATTTAGCACCGTCTTTTATAGGTGTAATTAACTCACCAATATTCAATTTCACCACAACAGCTCAAAAAATAACGAAGTTATTGAGAAAAGTCACTGTTTGTGACTTTGCCGTTTGTATGGGAGCTATATGATATAAAGGACCGCTCCGGCGGAATCCGAGATATACAAACTGTGCAGTATATACCTACATGCAAAATTTCAACCTTGTAGCTCTTGGAGGAGTTCGCGTCGATCCAGACGGATAGCTATTTGAACTCGTCCCGTCGTGCTGATCAAGAATATATTTACTTTGTATGGTCGAAGATGCTTCCTTCTGTGCGTTGCACACTTCTGGCCAACATTAATATACCCTTTTTGCAAGGGTATAAAAAGTAAGCATAGCGTTTTAATAATATTTAAACTTTTCAATCAGCACTCGGTTTTGTCCCATAACATAACCGTAAAATGTAAGAATAGCTTTGCAACACCAAGCACGTGTTCACATTTTGAACCCAAACGAAATTGACACACACAAGGGTCTCATTTTTTGTTTTTCTACAAGTTAAAATAAATATTAATAAAATTTATTGTTAAAGGTATGTTATTAATGTTATAATTCTAATATACATGTTTCGTTTTGTGATAATTGGTAAATGTTGATTACGTACCGAAGATTACACAGGCCGACATGATTTTTGTGACGTTAAGTTAAGAGTTCTTAACTAATTCGGATACGCTGATTCTGACTGCATACTTGGTTTTTCATGGACGAAAACCGTCAGGTCCAGATTTTGTAAAATCAGGGGATCTGAGGTCGGAAAATGGGCACCCAAAAAGTATACTATAAAAAGTTTAAAACAAAATTTTTAACTTTTTTTTTAGCAGATTTCAGAATATTCTGTGTAAGAAAAATAGCTCTTGTTCGCAAATATTCCTAATAAACCATTGGTAAGATGCATAAGACTTCTATAATTCTTTAAAATTAAAAAGCAGCAAATTCTTGGAATCCCTATAGCATACTTTTTTGTTCAAATTAAAATCATTAATTCAATACTACACTGGTGAACATCATATTGAGAATTCCACACTGGGGAGCAACATTGTGGAGTAGGGCGAACTAACGAAGTGTATAAAACCTTAGTTTCGTAGGGGTCATCAAATTCTTTGGCCCAACGTTTTATAAAGCCAAGATGACAACAAGACCAATTAAAGATATATGAAAATTAAATAAAAGTTTTGGGTCAAAAATAACGCCTAATTTTTTGAATGATGGTACACAATCCAACAGATCAGACTTAATAGAATAATGAGCTAGGAACGTCTGAATGTCATAGAGGAGCACTTTGAGGCAATAAGGTGTAATATGTTAACGTGGCTCCAATCACAGAATGCATCGAGATCTGAATGCAAGTACTGTTGGAAAAAAGGATCATTATAGGAATAACAAATCTTGACGTCATCCGGAAACATGAGCACGCGAGAAGAACCAAGGCCAAGGGCAATTCATTTATAAACAGGGTAAATAACTATAGGCCTGAATGACTACTTTGGAGGACACCTGAGGTAACTCGAACAGTTTTAGATAAAGAAAGACACCTTTTGGGTTCTACCAATAAGATACGATTTTAACCAAGCCAACAGTTTCCGGGAAATACGCATGATGTTAACTTTCGTAAGAAGCACAGAATGATCAACTATATCGAAAGCCTTACTAAAGTCAGTATAAATAACATCGGTTTGTCACTTTTTACGGAAGCCATGGTGTACAAGGGTAGTCAATTCTAAAAGGTTGGTAAGCGACGAATGACCTTTCATGAAGCCATGCTGACAAGGAGAAATAGTGGATCTGGATAGGTGTTGAAGAGAAGATGTAATAATTTTCTCAAACAGCTTAGGTATTGCGGTAAGTTTGGCAATGCTACGGTAGTTAGAAACATCCGATATGTTGCCCTTTTTAAACAGCGGAATAATAAAAGCCTCCTTCCAAACATCAGGAAAGTTACAAGTCTCACTGGATACAAAGAAAACCCGAGATAAAGACAGATAGGGAAATTGAACACATTTTAAGTTTGCAACTTAGAATATTATCAGGCCCGGCTACGAAAGAAGACTTCATAGATGATAAGATAAGAGATAATACAGTCTTCAGTAATACTAGGAATAAACACACACTTTAAATAAGGGATTGAGAAGGGATAGGGTGTGGGATCCGAAACAGTAGTAGAATAAGTCGACTGAAAGAATTTAGTAATCAGATCTGCTACAGCTGAATTATTATTACCAGTCTGGTAGTAAATTAGAGCGTCTTTTGGAATTAACAAAGTTGTAAAATCTTTTGGGGTTCTTATAAAATTCAACCTTACAGCGAACGATATAATTATTATAGCATTGTATTTAAAAGACAAAATTGAGATTTGGCTACACAATAGTTTGCAGAGTCAAGTCGCGAACCAGTTTTTTTTAAATCTTTTAAAATATCTCGATTTAATGTTACGGAGACTAGGCTGTGAACCAGACTGGTGCACTGGGGACGGTAGAGACATTCACATAAGGAACGCATTTATCAATTAGAGCATTAAGAGCAAAGTGAAAAAAATTCACTGCAAGATCTACATCACAGCACTCAAATAGAAACGACCAAATCAATGGTAAGGTGATAAGGATCTTCAGGGTTCACAAGGGGCAGTGCTGTATCCCCTCGGATCCCACTATTAGTGCTGTATCACAAACAGAAACAGTGGGATCCGAGGCAAAAACAAGATCAAGGATTCTTTTAGAAGAGTTAAGAAAAGAATTTAACTGATATAGCGGACATTTAAGTAGGCTATCGAGAAAAATATGTTGAGATGAAGGAATTAAGAAAGATATATTATCATCATCAAGACAAGAAACATTATGCAAGTTAAAATCACCTAAAACTTTAAGAAAATCGTGATCTTTAAGACGACTAAAAACAGTTCGCAAAGCATCAGCATGTAGATCATGATATCAGAAGCTGGAGGAATATATGACCAAGAGATATATTGTGGCGGTAGACAAATCAAACGACTCAGTACCAGTTACAGGTTATTGTTATAATAGTTTTTTGTTGGAGTTATAATAGTTTTTATTTTATTTGTTTAACTGTACTTATGGTTATTCTTAATGTGTTTACCAAGTAATTATTTTTTCCGTCTTGCTTCCATCCCGCCTTATTTCTCTCTCAGAGAGTGCTAAAAAACCGAGAGCGAAGAGTAGCAAGAGAGCGAGTGTGCGTTTTTCCTGCTACAATATAAGCTAATGTTAGAACATGTAACTTCGACGCAAATAAACTCAACACCTTAGGGGAGATCAATTGGCACAACACTTGAACACAGATTCGAGTTGACATCAATGAGTACTCCACCGCCACGACGACCAACACGATCAAGTCTATAAGAAATAAAGTTATTAGAAAGAATTTCATTATCCAAAACGGAGAAGTTGAGCCAAGTTTCAAAAAATGCTAATATTTCAGCCGAAAAGGTTTGGGTATCACACATAGCCAAACAATAGGCAAACAATGCGTGCCGTACTGATTTCCTTAAGAGAGTTTGAGACTTTGTCCCGAACTGGACCCTTAGTGCGCCGTAGAAAGCGTAGCACATAGCCGACCGTCAGCCATGAAGATACTCGTTGAACAAGATGATCAAGTGAATGATACTAATGCAGTCAGACATCTGCTTTTGACTTCCTTCTGGGTTACGCTACCCCTGAGGACCAAAAAACAGGTGAAAAAAAGAATTTTTGCTGTGCTGCCAGTAAACAATGTAGGATAAAACTTTTATTATACACAGATTGAGGGTACTTTCAAGAATATTTTGAGAAAAGAAAAAAATTTTTAATAACAAAATGACGGAGATATGGGCCGTCAAGTGCCACCATGATTTTTAAACCGGGGTGTCAAATATCTCTTAAATTTACCTGACCGATTTAGCTTTTTACCACATATTCTTTACAGTGTTGGGTATCCGCTCACGTAGGATTTTTTGATTCAATGTCCTGTTTGGAAGTTATGAATTTTTTTTGCCAAAATGGCGGCTGTTTGAAAAAAAACAAAAAACTTTTTACGAGAAACTGAGATGTTATTAAATGAATTAGTAACGGAATTGTAAGAAATAATAACTTAAATGGTAGGGTAATGAGGATAAGGAAATATCAAAGCTTAACTTGAAACATTTAACTACGACGCAAATAAACAACACCCAAGGACAGATCAATCGGCACAACGCTTGAACACATATTCCAGTTGACAGCAATGAGTACTCCACCGCCACAACGACCAACACGATCAAGTCTATAAGAAATAAAGTTATTAGAAAGAATTTCGTTATTGAAAACAGAGAGGTTGAGCCAAGTTTCGAAAAAGCTAATATGTCAGCCGAAGAAGAATGCAGAGACTAGACATTATTAGTTTTTTGAAGCAGAAGATAAATTAAGAAGGTGGACAGGCAAAGGACGGGAGTGCTTATTGGGCGCAAACTCGTGTACAACTAGGGCCTCTGGCCAAAAATTAGGGTCAACCATAGCTGAGAAATACTCATTTGATACTGTAATTTCAAAAGAGTAGATTTCGTGAGGCCTATAAAACTGAAACTTTTGAATTAAAAGTTTAAGGCCCTACAGTTAGTGGAGGCGGAGAAGCATTGGTATCCACGAGTGATTAAAAGCCAGCATGATCCTGTAATTGATCAGAGCTCCCGTGAGAAAAAGATTGAGGTATACCAGGTCTTGTACACTTTACTTCAATCTGAAAAGAAGAGCATAAAGAGGGACAAGATGATGGTGTAGGCGAGTGTGACTGCTGGCGACTGCTTATGAGGTAACTCAAGGGTACACTTCTTGGAAAATTTCTCAGAAAGTGGAACGAACTTAAATTGCAGAAAAAAAATGAACCAAACAAAAGTGGTTTTTTTGGGTCCCGGAATTTAGCTCAAAACTTCGCATAATTGAAGACAAACCAAAAACTGGAGGAATCGGGACTTCAAATGATGGCAACATGGCAAGGACATTTTTCAATAATGCAGAGCTATCTGTAGCAATTACCGGATTGGAGGCAAATCTTATAGTCAGGTCTGGTACATTACTGCAAGTTATGACATCTGGATATAAGATAAACTAAAAAAATTTCAGAAATATGCACTTGAAACCGAACCGAATCGAACTAAAAAGAAACTTTTGGATTGGAAAGAAAAAGAGGCTGAAGAAATCAAGTACACAATCAATAAAATAAAATAACTTAAACATTAAAAAAACTTAAAATAAAAACATTATAAATCTGGCGCAGTGCTCTCAAGTGCAGTGTAAAGTGAATCTGTGCCTGTATATAATTATGCACATGCTGACCTTGTCCATTCAGTACAACCTCGTACTTAACCTAAAATGCGCATCTTGTAAATTTTTTACGCATCACATCGGTATTTGTAACTGTACTCATCTTCGTATGTATGTATGTTTAAATCATCAAGTACACACACACATACAAAAGCATTTCGCAGCGAAATTATTTTGTCACAGCCTGTTCGATAACAAGTTCCCAAGAACGAGTGAAATCGATTGGCGACGAGAACTGGTAGAACAAATTCTATTGGTAAACAAGTTCCTAAGAACCAGTGGAACTGATTGGAGACGACAAATAGTAGAACTAATTCTATTAGTAAACACGTTCTAAGGGCAACAGGGTCTTTTATCTCTTTGGTAGCGATGGCAAACGGTTTACCTTATCGTTTGGAGACATTCTTAAGGATGCCCACCACATTTACCAGTATAGAGGAGACAACTCAAGAACTCTTTCGTCGTTTATTTGTGAAGTCGAGATATATTCAATAGTGCCTGCAGGAGTATTTTCATCTACTGCAGGAGTCTACGTCTTTCGCCGTGTCATACTCAACAAAATCCAAGGCGCAGCTCTTCACGTTGTAAGAACCATTGAGAACTCCGACCCGTCGTTGGACGACATCAAGAACATTCTAACTCCGAATTTTGGCGTAAAGGAAGCATACAATCAACTTTATCAACAAGCGTTCATGCTAAGTAACAAAAAGGATAACACAGAGTATTTTAACTCTTTAAGAAATATTATGTGTAAAATTAATGAGAAATACGACTAGTATGACCGCGAAAAGCATTCTGAGTTTCCTAAAAATTTTGAAGAAGCTATGTAGAAAACAAAAAATTGAGCTAAAAAATTGTTCATGTCATGCAAATTTTCGTATAGTTACCTCGGGAAATCACTTCCCGTGATAAAGTTAACTGATACTGGTCCAACAACTTCCATTTTAGATAGAGATAAATTGTTACAATACTCATGAAGAAATTTGTGTCACCCAATATCACCATCTCAAACTCGCAAATTACGCAAGAAATTATAACTGATTTGCCTATAGAATTCAAAGAACACGCCACAATGAGTTGCAAGCTGGCAACATTCAATAACAAATCTTTTGATGCTATTATAGGGCAAAAATGCCATTAAATGCCATTATTGACTTTTATCAGAACACAATTACAATTAATAATAATACTAAACAATTTCAAGATAGCTCACCATACTCTGAAGAGGTAAATCAAATTGAATCAATTGAAATAGCTATTAGCACACAGAAAATTCTTTTCAATGATTTAAACCAAGAGAAGAGCAATGCTCTGACTTAAATTCTAAGTAAATTTAAAAGATTAATATTTCTTGACGCTGAGTGTCTTAGCAATACAAACATTATAGAACATAAGATAAAAACGATAGTGGATAAACCTTTTTATTGTAAGATTTATAGATCAAGTACATGAACAAGAAATATATAAGTAAATTGAAGAAGTGTTACAACCCGGGGATAATGCGTTAAAGCAATTCCCCATATAACGCTCCTTTATGGATAACATAGTTTTTGATTACCGAACATTAAATTAAAATAGGGAAGATGATAAGATTCCTATTCCCAATATAGAAGGTATATTTAATAATTTAAAAAGAGCGCAATATTTCTCTTTGACCAAATTATTGTTTAAGAACAAGATAGGGAAAAGACAGCATTTTCTACCCTCCACGGACATTATAAATTTAATCGGATTCCATTTGGGCTCAAAAACGCCCCTGCCATCTTTCAAAGGCTTATAAATACAGTTCTAAAAGAAGCAATAAATAGAATCTGCGTCGTTTATCTCGACAACGTTCTCATTTTTATACCATACACCCAAAGGATGAAATGGTACATTAAAGTCCCCAAAATGTACGTAACAGGCTAAAGGCAGCATTTCCGGCCCTATAAAATAAATACCTTCTTGACCAGCATCTAAAGCCGAGTCGATCTAGCCATGTCCGTCCGTATGAACGCTTAGATTTCGAAGACTATAAAAGATAGAGCCACCAAATTTGATATGTAGACTCGTGTAGTGTGTAAAGTGATTGAGTTTATTTTCAAATTTTTGCCACGTACCTTTCCGCCTCCGCAGTTAAAAAAAAAAAGCGTTTATCTCCAAAACTATTCTAGCTAGAGACATTATATTTGAATTCAAAATATGAACTGATTTTATTTAAAAACTCTTAAACTCTAAGAAGCGACAGTTGTTCTTAAAAAATACTTATTCTAATGCCCCACGTTTTCGGTGGTTGAAAATTGTTTATATTTCATGCTTAGCGTTGGTCACTTGATACCCCGCCGCTGTTATAATCTTAAGTGTTTTCCACAGAGTGTGGATGCATGTTTTGTTTGGTTTTAAGCAATAATTGTCATATGAATTTTATGACTTACTTCTGTTTATGTTTCATTTGTATATTTCTTTGGTCAATCTGATTTGGTGAAGCCATCTCAGATGAACACGATGTTTATTCTTAAACATTCTGCAAAGGGCCACCAAATGCGGCGTTTTGGACTTTATTTTTATAGTTAGTTGTCTTATACAAATTATTATTAATATTATCATTAGTAAGAAAACTATTGTTAAAGAAGCATGACCAGTTACCTGATGGACGTTCAACCTAGTCATCTGATGTTCCTTTACTGATTGTAACTGACTTCTTATTCTTACCAATTCTCTCGTATGTATTACTGAGTTGGGTTCTACTGGTTTTTATAATTTTTGGCATATTACCTAACGATTTTTGTTTTGGGATATCTACCCACTCCTGATGTGTATTACTGTGCTGACTTCTAGCCTTTTTATAAGGTGGAGAATTTATAAAATAACTATCTTTATTTTTTGACTTGTTCCAATGTGATCGCTCCACTATTTTTAAATATCTCTGATTGCTAAAATTTGATTGGTTATTCCGGTTACCATTAAATGTTGTCCTTTTACAATTATTGTGCCATGTCTGATTTTTTGGTACTACAGTTTCGGACAATTTGCTACCGGAATCTATTTTGATATTATTTTTTAGATAATCATTATCTAATTGAACCATTGCCTTCTGAATATTTTTATGTTTTACTGGCTCTGGGATATATACTTTTTCTTCCCCAATTTTCACTTTACCTCCAATGTGAGGTCCTGCCGGGGGCCATAAATTTATTTCTTGAGTTTTCTTGTTGTATTTCTTTGGAATTGTGTTATTTTTATTTTGAAATTTACCTTTCTTTACCTCCCAACGTTGTTCAAAACCTGTGACATCTATTGTTGTTGCCACTACAGATTTATTCTGATTTGATTTGGTGCATCCCGAGACGATCCAACCAAATTGAGTATTTTGGCCTAGCGGGCCATCAATCTTTGTAATTTCCCCTTTTAAGATTTGGGTATATACGTTTACTCCCATTATTATATCAATCCTACCAGGTTTATTAAAGGTAGGATCAGCTAGCACGTAAGTTTGCCATTTTGACATATCCACGTTTGCTATTTTTAATGGAAGAGCTTTCATTAACTTTGGCAACACGATTGCCTCAACCTTTAGATGTCCTTTCCAAGGATTTCGCGTCTTTACATCTATTTTTACCTTATAATTTGATTTATTAGATTTTATTGAGGACACGCCACTTATATCTGTGTATTGTTTAATTTTAGGTAGTTTTAATATTTGAGCGGCCTCTTCAGACAAAATGGTGCTCTGTGAACCACAATCAATAAGGGCTCTTAGAGTCTTATATCCTCCATTTATATTTTTTACTTGTATTAAAGCTGTGGCCAACAGTGTTGGTTGTGCAGTTACACAAGTATTAACTCTCTCCTGATTTTGTTCAAAATGGAGTAAGGTATGGTGTTCCTTACTACACAATGAACAAACCATTTCATTTGTGCACACCTTATTGCTTGAATGGTTCAAGCATCTTATGCAAAGATGCACTTTTTTGGCTGTTTCATACCTTTCAGTGTATTGTAGCCGAGTAGTGTTGGCTCTCTTAAAAAAAACTGACACCGTGATATTCCAATCTTACAGCGGATCGGGACCCTAATTTGTAACCGTAGCTCTTCCGGGTGGGATGGGTTGTTGCTGCAGTTTTCGAACTTCTCCCAATATATGATGTCTTGCTTTAGTATGGCTGAGATGTTGGCTGCCATTATTTATCTGTACCCTCCCGTCCATGGCCAATAACAAAAATACAAAAATTTATGATATGTTAGTGGACCCCAAATGCACATTCTATTTCATCATTTTTATATAATCAAGTTGTGGGAACTTAAACTTCTATTCAAAATACATTTTTCTTATTTACTTATTCTTCAAAAACAATTCCATTCGCAAAGGGCATTTTCTTTATATTCCCCGCATATAAATTGTCCCGTTAATTTACTTAAATCTACGCTTCATTATTAACTATTATATTACATGTTTTTTTTTTTTTTGTTGTTTTTCTCTTTTTTTTAATGATTACTGTAAACTATATAAAGAGACAGATTCTTACCCCGCATTTCATCGTGATGCAGACTGATGCAATAAAATACTTAAAAACTTTTTCCAAGGTTATTCAAAAAAAAAAAAATTAATCGCGACACCGAATAGCACTTATATCTTTCAATAATTTTAATTTAATTTAATTAAAAATTTCGCGATCATTTGTAAGTGTAGTTTGTATGTGAGGCAAAAGCAAATAAAATTCGGAATGCATAGAACAAATAAAAGAAAACAATAATAGCGAGTGAGCAGCGTAAAACCTTTTTTTCTTTTGCACTTTAATTTTAATCACCATATGTTATGCTCTCTAGCGGTAAAAAAGTAAAAGTGATAAAAGAATACACTTACGGTTTTGGAAAGTCCATTGATGAAGGCCTTCACCAGCTGGATCATGTGTTTGTTTTTGATGTTTTTAAATATACTTTTAATTGTTTTGTTTTATAATTATACGAATTATACGATTCTATCAGTGTTTTAAATGCTTAATACCGACACACAAACTCAACAAAAAAATTGACTTTAACGTAGGTGTGCGAAAAAGGGTATCTTTCTATCCGTTATAGAATTTACAATTTGAATTTCAATAAAAATTTTCGTTTCTTCTGCAATTACAATTGTTTTCGTTTAAAACCCCGACAACTAAAATTAATGTTTTTTTTTTTTTTTTTTTTTTTTACAAACAAAAATTTTCTGTATGATCACTTTATAATTTTTTTTTCCTGTTACACACGAATTTTGGCCTTGTGACAGCTAACATTTAAACTGGTCAAACTATAACGTCACTGTTGACTGATGTTTAACATCAGCGATTAAATTATCTCCTTCCATAGAGTTTTTGAGAGATTGAATTGTCGTCTTGGCCATGTGGTGTTGGCGATATGCCTATGACAGGTTATGCCAAATTGTACGTGAATTTTTCCTAGATATAGTAATCTGAGTTTAGCCGAATGTCAAAAAAAATGTTTCTAGCTGACATACCTTGTGAAATGAAAATAAAGTGGAGGCTGAATAACCTATGATTATAGGGTTAACCATGAGGTCTTTAGGTTAGGCTTACGCCTCCTATACCTCTAGGTCGAGATTGGTATCCAAAATTTAATTATTCCAACTGCCTTTTCTTTTTTTTTTTTTTTTGGTTTGTTTCTGGGCTTATGAAAAATTTATTTAACCCGAGTGATTTTAATTATTAGGTGATTTTCAAAAAAAAAATTTAAACTGTTCACTTTGTTCGGGGGACGAAAGCAATTCGTCGTTAAGCCAGAATAATGAAAAGAGGTGGAAGTGCGGGTGGGAGGTTCTTATATACCCTTTCCCTTCTATTCTCAAAGCCTTCCCTTTATGAAGTTAGCTGCGGTTACGCTGCAAAGCTTCTACAGAGATGCATTATTACTATAAACGGTTATGAATTCGACGCATATTTTTGATCGCCCTTGATAGTTGGCGATAAACTCAAAAATGCGTCGGATAATTAGTATTTAAATTTACACGCAACTATTACATCAGTAGGTGTCAAACCTTTAAAAATATAGCACTTATACGCTTTGTGTCCGGCAATTTTGCAAATCGGACATTTATCTTCGATTTCCGCATAATTTAACACAGTTTTTAGCGGTTTTTTCTCTTCTTTGCTCATGGCACTTAGCGAGCAATATCTTTGCTCCAAGTATTCCATGACATCAGATAGCATTTGAATTTGCCTTGTTTTTCTAATCTGACTCTCATACAATTGTAGAGCCTCTGTCAAATTTCCTTAGTAGGAGTTGTGCGCATTTGACGTCAACTTTATCGGACAAATTTGCTTTTATTTTACTTAAGTAAATTGACTCATTAACTATGTCAATCACTTCTTTAACACTTTTTGCGGATTCATTGTTGATCATCGGTAAATCAACGATCCGACTTAATTGTTCGGAAAATACCCTCCGATCATTTTCATACCGCTTGGTTAACAATTCCCAAGCGCCACTATAGTTATCAGCTGAACCTGACGATAGATGGGCTACCATGCTCTTTGCTTCGCCCTTTTACGCGGATTTTAAATAATTGAACTTAAGACTTAAATCCTCTTTTTTTCAATCAGTTCCGCAAATACTTCTACAAACAGGTCCCATTCTCTAGGTTCCCCAGAAAATATGGGTACCTGTATTTTCGGCAACACCGGTAGTTCGCCTCTCACGGTTACATTCTCATCTTTAAAATTTTCCTTATTGTTCATTTTCATTTCAGCAAGACTTAAATCCTTTTTTTTTTCAATCAGTTCCGCAAATAGTTCTACAAACAGGTCCCATTCTCTAGGTTCCCCAGAAAATATGGGTACCTGTATTTTCGGCAACACCGGTAGTTCGCCTCTCACGGTTACATTCCCATCTTTAAAATTTTCCTTATTGTTCATTTTCATTTCTAGCATTGATAATGAATTTTGGACGTCGAATTCTAAATCCTCCATAGTATTCTTAAATTTTGCATCACTTGTTATTACTTGGCATGCCCGTACCTTCTCCCATAAATAATTTATTTTATTAATATAAATTATCCATGTTCCATTGCCTGTTGATTTCAACTCTACTACCTCCAAATATTCCTGAAACTGTCGGACTCTATCCATAAATATCTCCTGGTTTCCACTACCGTTATCATGACTGGAGGTCGCATTCCCGCGCGACTCTCCTTTGCTATCATCAAACATTTCTGACATATTTGCTTCTGTTTCAACTAACACCGACTTACTATTGCCTGGTTTTTCTGACTCTCCTGTAGCTATTATTTTGGCAACTATCTTTAAAACCTCTTCATGTACTTTATCTCTGTAGTACTGATGATCGAAAATACCCTGCTGGAGCAATTTTTCATGGTTAGGCATCCTTTGGCTGCTAATCACTTTTACTTCCTCGATTACCTTGCTGGTAATGTTCCAGTGCTTCCAACTGCCTTAACCTGGTATGCAACTCTACCTGCTTCTCTAACAATTTTGCAGCCTTATTACTGAACATCTTATATGCTGGATGTATATATGTGTGACAATCAATTGATTCTTTTTTTTTTTTAATTCGATATATTTATCCTCTTTTTTTTTTGAGAAAGTGAGGAAAAAAAAAATTGCACAGTGAGCCAGAGACGTGGAAAAAATGTTGTTAGCGTATGTGGTTGGCTCACAATTCAGATATACATTTCATTTTTCAATAAAAGAAGTTTTTTTTTTAATCTCCAACCACATTGTTAGTAAAAGCCTATCAAGGAGTTAGTAATTCGCAAGTTGCACTTTCGTGCATCAACTTGCTTATAAGGCTTGCGCATTTCTGCGGCCCCCTTGCGTTTCTTCGCTCTTCGGCGAAGTTCAGCTTTCAGTTGGTCAGCACGCTCTATGCAGCGTTGTCGGTCCTCTTAGCGCAGGGTCTAGCTTGTCGCGCTAAACGATGCCGGTGCTGGTCTTCGCACAGACGTACTCGCAATAAGGTGAGTCAACTGGTCCAGGGCAGTTCTTGGGACCCGTCTTCCCCGGTGTGCTTTTTTTTTTTGCTGTGTCGTTGCTCAGCTGCTGTTGTCCAGGGCCTATGGGCTCAGGCGGTACCGGTGCCGGTCATCGCACCAGATTTTGTTGAATTAGCAGCCTCTTCTTTGCAACTATCTTGTTGCTCTGCTGCTGCTTGTAGTTGCAACTACATATACACTTTTACCTTTAACTTTTTTTTTTTCGATATTAGGGCTTCGAATACGCCACACACAAACTCCCGCCGCCGATATTACTACAGTTGCTCCACTAGCCAAACTGTCTTTAAAATCGGACGCACGCACTTTTAATTATTAAGCAATATTGCATTTTTTATATTATACTCTGTCTCTTACCACTGGTGGGGAAAACAAGAGTTAATTTATTTTTGCTACCTTTAGCTGATCTTAGCATTTAAACTTGCATAAGATCAGACTTCAAGGAGCTGATTCACACTCTGAGTCTCTTACCACAGGTGGGGAAAAACTACAGAGTTCCTTTTTCTCGAAGGACCAAAATGAATCCATCCGGCTCGAAGGACCAAAATGAATAGGGATTCCCGGAAAGAAGGAAAATAACCCAGTCTTTATTCGTTGAATTCAAAATATGAACTGATTTTATTTGAAAACTCTTAAACTCTAAGAAGCGACAATTGTTCTTAAAAAATACTTATTCTAATGCCCCACGTTTTCGGTGGTTGAAAATTGTTTATATTTCATGCTCAGCGCTGGTCACTTGATACCGCGCCGCTGTTATAATCTTAAGTGTTTTCCACAAAGTGTGGATGCATGTTTTGTTTGGTATTAAGCAATAATTGTCATATGAATTTTATGACTTATTTTTGTTTATGTTTGATTTGTATATTTCTTTGGTCAATCTGATTTGGTGAAGCCATCTCAGATGAACACGATGTTTATTCTTAAACTTTTGGTATATACATTTGCTTATTAAATGTGCACATATTGTATTTGTAAAGATTTTCACACACCCCTTTCCGCCCCCGAAATTTAAAAAACTCGATTATTTCCCGTAATTTTCTACCTTGTGCAAATTTTGCACACTTAAAGTTGATACTAATATCAAGCAAAATACCAAAATTGATCAAAATCAGACGAAAAATAGCCAAGTTATGCATATAAACGTTTTTCCAAAAGGCCGGAGATGGCCGTGCTCGTATGCATGTGAACAGAATTTAAAAAAAAACGTAAATGCATTTGTTTTACTGGTGTATGGTATACCTAAGTCAGCGAGACGACTTACTTACTTCATTTCCACTAGTTTTGCGGAACATGTTAGTCATATCCATATAATTTTCAAAAAACTTGCCGAAGCAAATCTTAAGATTCAGATTAACAAATGCTATTTCATTTCTAAGGAAACTTAGTTCTTGGGTCATGTCTTAACCCCCGAACGAATTAAACCTAAACTGGACAAAGTGAACAGCATTCTTTAAATTAAGATTCCGAAGAACGTTAAACAAATTAGAGCCTTTTTAGGAATCACTGGGTATTATAGTAAGTTCATAAAAGCTTTTTCTCAAGAATCTTATCCGTTGATCAAATGCAAAAGGATGCTAAAATCGATATACATGAACCCAACTTTGTGATTGCGTTTGAAAAATTAAAGAGGATCCTTACTGAAGTACTTACCTGGTACTTAGACATCCGGATTTCAAAAGGAAATTTCAACTAATTACTGATGTCACAGTATTTGTGTTATGTGGCAAAGCCTCGTCTGCGAACGCTCCTATTCTTTCGTCCATCATCTTGTTAAAAGACTTACTACACCAGCCGGAACGTCTGCATCGTGGATTTCATATATGTACGAGCCCCGACCACTATTAATTCGTACGGCAAGCTTTTTTTACCCAAATGCAATGTTTAACAGACGATATTTTCAATACCATAGAAGATAACACATGCAAACCTATATTTTCTGAAAGATAATTTTATTCTTTATTATATAACACCAAATGTTTGTTGTACTTCAATAACAACAACAACAACAATAATTTCTTTAAATGCTCTGCTGAACTAATAAAAAAAATTTGACCACTATTAATTCGGGAAAAGCGTTACGCGTGAGTGGACGCGCCTGCAGTTGCGTAATATTGGATACAAGTAAAGTATGTATAGGGAAAATCTATGCTACAAACTTAATATCGTAAATTACTCTTAGGCAAAGGAAAAACCATTGCTTACGCTTCGCCAAAAGAAGAAGTGTTTGCAATGGTGTCGCGAACGGATGACTTGGACTCAAAGGGAATGGAATTCCATTATATTTAGCGATGAACCTATATGTGATGTGAGTGTCGGTGATGCGCGAAGAAGAGTTATCCGAAAAAAAGTGCAAAAAAAAGCATACCTGTTTGTGTAGGGGGTTCGAACTTCCTTCTTGGTTGGGGCAGCTAAATGAATTTCTCCCTCTATCTCCTCTTTCCAATAGAAAATGAAGAACGCACAGATTTCACTTTCACTTGTTTATTCCACAATAATGTTTGTTCAACTAACTCTAGCTTAATTAAGAGCAGGGCATCAAGCCCCGCTTGGAGCGAAGTGTGGGGAGTTCTTTTGTGTGGGGAGAGCGATGGGCATCATCGGGAGAGTGGCGCGAGGTGAAAGCTTCCGCCTCCTTTAACCTTTGTGTTGCCCGGTTGGGCATAAACATGCTCCCCCCCTTGCAGGAGTGCAAGATCCAGGCAGTCTAAAGGCACGCTCCGGACAGGGTCCAGCCGAAGACTGTGCGCATCGCAATTGGCCGCCCGCCAACCCCGGGTAGACTCCCCTCTAGCATGACCTCCGTCATCACATCCGCGCCCAGGACCAAAGACACTGACGAAGGTCGGTAGAAAGTATCATCCGCCAGGACGATGCCCTCGAACTTTTTGAAGATCTGCGGGTCCACCGGAGCGCTTGGAGTGCGGCAGCACAAGCCATCGACCACCTTCAGGATCGCCTCCAATCACCATCCTTCACTGATTGGGGACCGGATCACTGCTGCCCCTATATTGCTGTCAATTTAAAGGCCGTGGCCAGTGACGTCGCCATCGACGATTCCGCCGAACACGGGTTCACGAGGGCCTTCACGTCGAAGGATTTTCCCCCGTCTCAAGACGCACCATCGCCGTGGGCATCAGATGCGGATTGCGGTGCTGCAGCAGTGTGGTCAGTGTCAGCTTCGGATCGGAGGGTGGCGTTGCACAGTGGTCGCCGCCATAGGCCAAAAATAAAAAAAAAAAAGTTAAAATTTTTACTTAAAGTGTGGCAACGCTGTTTTATAATAGATCAAACTTTTTAAATCAGCTGTTATTTTTGTTTTGTCCCCGCTGTCCTCTTCAAGAATAACTGTTAAACATAGAAAAAAAAAATAGACTGGGTTTGAAGCGCACGCAACTTGCAAGTGAGATTACAAGTAAAGTAATTAAATCAATTTAAATTGAGGTTGATCGAACAATGGAAGTCTTTAATATTTTAAATAAAGGTATTAACTACTATATTAAATTATTTTCATCAACCCAGTGTTTTATGTATATTTTTAATAATTAATTTAATATAGGTTCAATTTCACTAACAATTTATATGTTAACTTAAATTTTACTTAGACTTTTAATTGTGAAGTTAATCGAAGTTAACGATCAAACTTATACTGAAATATTACCTTATATTTACAGATTATTTTGAGCAAATTTCAGCTGCTAGTTTTTGCTAGCCGCTGCGTAACCTTGAAAAAACCAAAGCAGTCTTGCCGTTTTCTCGTTACTTTTTTCGTTTGTGTAACTGTGCTTTTTGTGATGTGTATTGCAATTATCGTCTTTGTCTTCGCCTTCGTATCTGTTTTCGTCTTTGTGCGTTTTGTTGTGTTGTTTTGTGATTTTCATTTTTATTTATTTGTTCATTTTCTTTTATTTATTTATACATTTTATTAATTTCAATTTATATTATTACTTATTACTATATTTGTATAGGAGCTTCATACGAATGCGAATTTAACCGTATATATATATTTAATAAGTGGTGTTCCGAGACAGGTGCAAATCCAATCAGGGTTCAAAGCATTTTCCAATCTTTGAAATTAAGAGTAGAGAATGATGGATATATAGTGGGAGCTGAATGTTTGGACCACTTAGAAAAACGCATTGATTACTGCTGCAAGAGAATTGCTATATTTTGGCGTGACTGCAAGCGAAATAAAGCATTCGTTTTGGAAAAGCATACGGATTGGCTTTCGACAAATGAACAGTTTTCATTTAAATCCGATGTACTTATTACACCTGATCGTAGCATTGAACGTGGCCGCCCAAAAATTAGTTTCTCCGAGTGTTCAACCCGAACCAAGAGAAGACGGATTGCCGAGATTGCTGATTTGGATGAATCCGCTGCTGAATATTTGCGTTCCGCTGCTGTTGAAGAAAAAATCTTGCCTGCAAGTGCTAATGAGGTTATTTCGCTTATAATGGAAGCGAATTTAACAAAGCACCAATACATGCTCATTAGAGAGTTTGTTAATAGCAAAATTTCTTCTGAGCTGTTTTGCAGCTATGATAATGTTTTAAAAGAAAAAAAGAAATGTTATCCGGAAAAAATTACAGTTAGTGAAGCACATGCAGAAGTGGAGCTTCAAAGTTTATTGGACCATACAACAAAGCGCATAATCGAGTTGCAAGAAAGTGTTATAAGTGATGTAGTCGCCGATCCTATATGCAACCTAAAACTAATAGGGAAATGGGGCTTCGACGGCAGCTCTGGGTACAGCGAATACAAGCAGAAAGTGGAGAACAATAATTTGGAAGACAGTCACTTGTTTGTCACGTCATATGTTCCCCTTGCCCTATTAGCAACTGATGATACGTCCAAAATTGTATGGAAAAACCCACGACCAGCATCCACACGATATTGTCGACCTGTGCGATTTCAATTTATTAAAGAATCAACTGAGTTAAGTATAGAGGAGGAAAAATATTTCAAGTGCAAAATTAAGAACCTTGTTCCGACGAAAATAGCTGTTGGCAACAAAACATTATTCGTTGAGCATATTTTGCAACTTACAATGGTTGATGGTAAAATTTGTAATGCCTTAACCCAAACATCATCCTCAAAATGCTATATATGCAACGCCAAGCCCACAGAGATGAACAATATTCAGAAAAGTTTGCAAAGAGAAGTTCATCAGGATCGGTTTCAATTCGGGTTGTCACCACTTCATGCATATATAAGATTTTTTGAATATTTCATTCATTTATCCTACAGACTTGATGTTCAAGTCTGGCAAGTTAGAGGGGACGAAGGAAAACGTAAATTTTTGGAAAGAAAAAGAAAAATTCAAACAGAATTCCGTATAAAAATGGGATTGATTGTTGATAACCCGAAGGTTGGTGGATGTGGAACATCGAATGATGGAAACACTGCCAGAAAATTCTTTAGCAATCCTGGGTTATCCGCCGAAATAACAGGCCTAAATGAAGACCTTATTGAACGGTGTGCAACAATATTGCAAGCACTTTGTTCAGGATACAAAATTAATGTGGAAAAATTTAAGACATTTGCACTCCAAATAGCGACTGATCTTACAAGGACATATTCATGGTATTATCTACCGCCGACTGTTCATAAAATTTTAATTCATGGACCATCCATAATTGAAAACGCTCTGGTGTCGATTGGGGAGTTGTCAGAGGAAGCTGCTGAGTCGAGAAATAAGGACATTAAGAAATTTCGTCTAAATCATACGAGAAAAATTTCTCGAGTGGCAACAAATGAAGATCTACTCAATCGATTACTTCTTTCTTCGGATCCATTCATAACGGGACAACGAAAGTTACCCCCTAAAAAATAAGTCTGTTTTTAATAAAAATGTTTTTCATCTTTTAGAATAATATATTAAATAATAGCGAACCATATGTGAAAAAATTAGAAAAAAAATCATTATTTTTTATTTTTAGATAGGGAGCAGAGTGTATAACTTTAGTAGGGGGCTGAATATGAATGATATTTTTTGAGTTTTTTATTTATTATATTTTTATTAAATTTTAGAAAAAGTTTCAGATTTTTAACACCACTAGAAGTATTTTTGGCCGCTCGCTCCATACAAGCCCGACCACTGTGCGTTGGTGCGACCCTTCGTCTGGGGGACTCGGGGGTGACTCGGCGTTCGACGGAGCTTGGAGTGCGTCGACGTGGCTGTTCGTTGAAGTGGAGTAGCGTGTGGTGGTCCTCCTCACATATTCGGCACCTATCACCGCTCAAGCAACTTCCTCCAGAATGTTGGTGGGCCAGGCAATTGGCGAAGTACTTATTCGCAAGCACTGCCCACATCCTCTTCTCCACGTTCAGTCGCAGGAAGCGACGGCATCGCTTCAGAGGATGGATTCCGCGACAGACTCGGCAACGGAAGGACTCAGTTCCTCGCGAACATCTGCGCTCCTCTTTCGAAGCCTGTACTGACCGTGGTCTCGGAGCCATGGAAACGGGATCTAGGTTGACGGATATCACGAAGCTGCCGGGACAAATAATGAAGAAAGCGGATTAATGTAGGACGATAGAATACACATATTACTACTGGCAGCTCGGCCCTTCTTAATTGGGAGGAAGGACCAAGTGCTGGACGCTACTGTAGCTTTACGTAATGGGTTTGAATTCTTTCTTCTGGAGGAACAAATATCAGCTTTGCGACGGGACGCTTCACAATACCGCGAGCGGGAAGCAGTTCGACGACGCACAGTGGGGATTTCTGGCATTTAGCATTGCAAAAATCATAGCGTCTAAACCAATAAAGAGATTTCAAAAATTTAAAAAGCATATGATAAAGAATACCTTAAGCTTCAAAATGTTTGTCAAAAGTGCTGGGTGTTTGTGGTGTTGTAATATTCAAGGTCAAAGTCAGAAAATATTTCCAAGCATGTTTTTCCTTTCAAAATGGATCGAAACCCGGTTTTTTTCAATCACAAATGGAATTTTTCATTGTTTTAGACGACTGTGTAACATTTTTTAATGTTTTAATTTGATTTTTTAACATAATTACAAAAAGAAAAAAAAAAAAATTTTAAATTTATTTTAGGTTAATTTTGAAAATTTGCTATTGATGGCTGATTTTCTTCAAAATAATTTTCTATATTTACATCAATATCTAATAAACTCAACATTTCGGGACTATAGTTGCTAATTTCCAAATCCTTTCGTGATCGCACGTGCCTCAGTGATGCAATAAGTGGGTCCGAAGAGGCTGCTAGCATGTTAAAAACGTCTTCATTTTGTCTAAGACGAGAAATTTTTAATGTATTAGTGTATCTGAACCTTTTGTAGTCCTTGTTTTTACATTCCTGTGCTTCTTCGGATAGCTCTCCAAGTGGTAAACACTGATATTCTATTAAATCCTTTCCGTGAGCCAAAATCCTATGTACCGTTGGGGTAAGTTTTTTTGCGGATACAATTCAGTCAAAAATTGAGCAGTCTTTGAAGTATATTCGGCAAATTTTCACCATTTACCATTTAATTTTTTCACGAAATATGCCAGATTTCAGAAGCTTGCGATCCATTTTTGCCTTATGTTATATGTATTGCGAATACATATTTGATATTTACCTTAAGCTCCTTACTAGCGTTTTCGAATGAAACGCTCATTTCAAAATCATTTAAGTTTTCTCGTAAACTTTCAAAATCCTTTCATTCTTTAACAACATTTTTGCACAAATAAATAAAACTGTCTTGAATTATATTGACAAATACTATTCAGTCCTGATTTAAGGTGTTTCCACTTATGGAGTTAAAAATAAACTGTCGCAAACGAGAGGAACAATTAGCTCTTTATGTTATATTTTTTGAATTAACTAGGTAGAACGAACAATCGGTATTACACTTTTGTATTAATTAGGTAAAAAACTTAATATTTACATCCAATTAGGTAAACGGAAATAAAAACCACCAACCCACAATTAGGACAAATTTTTCATCAACTTAAATAACATTTACCTGTCTTGTAAGTTTTTCCAAAGCAGGTAATTAGCAATTTATCATTGTAGAATGGCATATATGTAAATAGGTAGTATTTGCAAAACATCATTACGCAATGTTATCATTTAAATACAAAGAAGCTACAGGCCAATACGCATGCGCTCTTCTTCTTCCTTATACCTGCAGCGCATTTTTAGGCGAGGTTGCCTTAGTTTTATGGCTTACGCATCGGTGTCGCAGGTCTCCGCATATTGGGACTATATACATCTGATAGGTAAATATTTCACCTACCTAGTGTATGTAGTCCGGTATTGATACTCGTTGATCCTTGCTAGTTTTATTTCACCAAAGTTAAAAAAATGCTAATATTTAGTACATTTTTTAAACGCTTCTAGTTCAATAACGATTTAAGTAATTATTAAAATTTATGAAAATTCAAGATCGATTGTTGAAATCGCCCAATATTCAGTTTTAAAGTTGCGTTTTTTTTTTTTAAATTATCATTTTTTCCTATTCACTAAAAATGTCTCAACTTTGGAAGCCTCTAGCACCCATGAATCTCAACCAATTTCAAAAATTTTTTGGATTCATAATCTCTGAAGTATTTCCTATCGATTGCATATATCATTTTTGCCAAACGCGATTATGAAAAAACGTATTTTTGCAACGCTATCCCAGCAAAAGGCCCAACTGTGCGACGCGGACATTGCAGTCACTGCCAGGGTGTGTTTGGTGGATTCGCTCAAGACGCCATTCATTAAATGGAAGATTGTCGTCTTTGAGTACCACAAGATCGCCCACTTCAAGATTTTTAGAAGGGAATCGCCACTTATTGCGCTTATATAGCTCCTTGAGATACTCGTCCTTCCATCGGGTGCAGAAATGCTGACTAACAGCCTTCAGGCGCTGCCACCGGTTAATGATAGACGGTACCTGATCCTTGATTTCAGGTTCCGTCACGGATAGCAATGGACCGCCCACTAGGAAATGGCCTGGGGTCAAAGCTAAAGAATCGGTGAGGTCTTCAGACATAGGAGAAATCGCCCGCGAGTTCAAACAAGCCTCTACCTTAGCCAGCAGCGTAGAGAACTCTTCAAAAGTATACTTTTGGTTGGAGGTGGCCTTGTAGAACAGAGTTTTATTTTTTTTTTCTTATTTATTTATTTATTTACGTCAACTAAATCAGCAGTCGACGAAAAAGCTTTAGCTAAAATACAGTTCATAATAAATTCACGAAACATCCCCGACCCGGTGCAGGTGTTTTATTTGAAACAAGGTGCCAGCTATGCCCCGATTCACAGCCAATGTGGTCAGGGATGAGTTGCAGCTAATCCAATATCCAGTCCAGAATACTTTCAGTGGTTACGCTGTAGATTATTAAAAAGTATAGCGCGAAGAGAAGTGACAGATAGATGAGGAGAAGAAAGGTGAGAAAGGTTGTTAAAAGATTGATAAAGAACACGAAGAGGTTCGTGAAGAGAGTAGTTAGTCAGACATCTACTAAGGTGAAGAGGAAAAAAGTTTCTGGTCCGACGTGAGGGAACACAAAAATATAGCGTATCTAGTAAATTGGTAAAAATGACTTCGCCGTTGACTAGTTTATGTAGGAAGAGAATGCCAAATACGAGCCTACGGTTGTAAAGTGAAGGACGATTTATAAGAAGACGTCGGTCCGAATAAAAAGGTAGGCGAAGACTCGGGTCCCAATTAAGACCGCGTAACGCAAACTTAAGGAATTGCTTCTGTAGCGATTCAATACTACGCTGGTGAACATCATATTGAGGATTCCACACTGGTGAGCAATATTTTAGAGTAAGGCGATCTAACGAAGTGTATAAAACCTTTGTCACATATGGATCATCAAATTCGTTGGCCCAACGTTTAATGAATCCAAGAAGACTGCATGCTCTATTGACAATTGAAGATATATGAACATTAAATGAAAGTTTTGGGTCAAACATAACGCCTAAGTCTTTGAATAATGGTACACAATCCAACAGAATAGACTTAATAGAGTAATGAGCTAGGAACGGCGACAAACGACTGAAAGTCATAAAAGAGCACTTAGAGGCATTAAGGTGTAATTTATTAACGTGACACCAATCACAGAACGCATCGAGATCTGATTGCTAGTACTGTTGGAAAGAAGGATCATTATATGAATAACAAATATTGACGTCATCCTCAAACATGTGCACGCGTGAATGAGCCAACGCCAAAGGCATATCATTTATAAACAAGGTAAATAACAGTGGGCCCAGACGACTGCCTTGGGGGACACCTGACGTGACTCGAACAGTTTTAGATATCGAGGAACGGAAAGACACCTTTTGGGTTCTGCCAATAAGATACGACTTTTACCAAGCCAAGCAGAGAATGGTCAACCGTATCGAAAGCCTTACTAAAGTCAGTATAAATAACATCAGTTTGAAAATTTTTACGAAAGCCATGGTGTACAAGGGTAGGCAACTCTAAAAGTTTGGTAAGCGACGAACGACCTTTCATAAAGCCATGCTGACAAGGAGAAATAGTGGATCTGAATAGGTGTTGAAGGGAAGACGTAATAATTTTCTCAAACAGCTTAGGTATTGCCGAAAGTTTGGCAATGCCACGGTAGTTAGAAATATCCTATTTGCTACTGTTTTTAAAAAGCGAAATAATGAAAGACTCGTTCCAAATATCAGGGAAGCTACAAGTCTCACTCTATATCGAATATAGTCTTCAGTCTTCAGTAATACCAGGAAAAAACATATAATTTAAATGTGGAATTGAGAAGGGTGTGGGATCCGAAACACTAGTATAATAGGTCGACCGAAAGAATTTACCAAACAGATCTGCAATATCTGAATCATTATTAGCAGTTTGGTTATTAACTCTGAAGGTGGAAGGTAGTAAATTAGAGCGTCTTTTGGAATTAAGAAAGTTGTAGAATCTTTTGGGGTTCTTATAAAATTCAACCTTACAGAGATCGATATAATTATTGTGGCATTGAGTATTTAAAGGACAAAATTGAGATTTCGCTACACAATAATTTGCATAGTCAAGTCGCGAACCAGTTTTTTTAAATCTTTTAAAATATCTTGATTTAATGTTACTGAGATTAGGGAGCCTACGTGTGAACCAGACTGGCGCACTGGAGACGGTAGAGACATTCACACAAGAAACGCATTTATGCATTAGAGAATTAAGAGCAGAGTAGAAGAAATTCACTGCACAATCTATATCACAGCACTCAAATAGAAATGACCAATCAAAAGAGAAAATAAGGCTGTTAAGAAGATTGAAATTTGTTTTACGAAAACAGCTACGACGAGAATTTGAGATGTTATTGAATGAATTATTAACGGAATTGTAAAAAATAGTAACTTCAATGGTAGGGTGATAATGATCTTCAGGCTTCACTAGGGGCTGTGTTTGTGATACAGCACTAACAGTGAGATCCGAGACAAAAACAAGATCGAGGATTCTTTTAGAAGAGTTGAGAAAAGAATTCAACTGATATAGCGGACATTCAAGTAGGCTATCAAGAAAAATATGTTGAGATGAAGGAATTAAAAAAGATAGATTATCATTAACAAGCCAAGAAACATTAGGCAAGTTAAATTCGCCCAAAACTATAAGAAAATCACGATCTTTAAGACGACTAAAAATAAACTCAACACCTAAGGGGAGATCAATCGGCACAACACTTGAACACAGATTCGAGTTGTCAGCAATGAGTACTCTACCGCCACGACGACCAACACGATCAAGCCTATAAGAAATAAAGTTATTAGAAAGAATGTCTAATAATTTAAGACGACTAAAAATAAACTCAACACCTAAGGGGAGATCAATCGGCACAACACTTGAACACAGATTCGAGTTGTCAGCAATGAGTACTCCACCGCCACGACGACCAACACGATCAAGCCCATAAGAAATAAAGTTATTAGAAAGAATTTCATTATCCAAAACAGAGAAGTTAAGCCAAGTTTCAGAGAAAGCTAATATGTCAGCCGAAAAAGTTTGGCTATCACAGAATAGTTTCGAGAGCTTGGTAAGAAGTCCTCTTACATTTTGATTATGAATGCAAAGACTAGACGTTATTAGTTTTTTGAAGCAAAAGGGAGCGCTTATTGGGCGCAAACTCGTGTACAACTAGGCCCTCTGGCCAGTTAGGGTCAACCATAGCTAAGAAATACTCATTTGGTACTGTAACTTTTGAATTAAAACTTTAGCAGGGCATATATTACCAATGTAAGCTGCCACACTGGTGAGCAGTATTCTAGAGAGGCGGCTTTACAAAAGTGATTACGCGGGAGAGAAGCAGAGAGAACAACAAAACCACTAGCACTGAAGGTATGATGGGGGCGATGAGGGGAGCAACTGGTCACGTGCTAGATTGGAAAAACCAGACAGTATCTCGTTGGCTGGCTTAGCGATCGCGACGTGGACCTTCACTACCCGCTTCTCCAAGGTAGTGTCTAGTGGGAGTGGTGTCGCTTGCTGCCAGGACTCTTGTGGCTCCCGCAGCCATGGTGGGCCGTGCCACCACAAATCCTTGTGTACCAGTTCCTGCGCACTCAGGCCGCGGCTAGGGAGATCTGCTGGATTGTCCTCTGAACGAACGTGATTCCATGGGGCGTTATTTGTTGCCGTCACAATTTTTGCTACCCTATTTGCGACAAACGTTGTCCATGTGCAGGGTGGCTTATTTAACCACGACAGTACGACGGTGGAGTCTGACCAATAAAAAGCCTCCGCATTATCAACTGGAAGTTGTGGAAGAACTGCAGCTGCCAGTTAAAAGTGTGGCTCCGCATTATTCAAGACGGGGCAATGAAACCGTTTTAACCGGGGCTACTCCAGATTTCGCTGCAAGAAGGCAGCACAATATGCCTTGGCCATTTCTAACGCGCACGTAAATTGCGGCACCATAAGCTCGCTGTGACGCATCGCAAAAACAATGGAATTGAATGTCGGAATGTGGATCATGGAGAACCCACCGTGGAATTCGGATCTGGTCAAGGAAGGAGTAGCTCTTTGTAAAATCCTGCAGTTGCTTCAATGTGAGCCCCTGCCAGGACATCATCGTGTATGTCGATATAGGTATAGGACTTGATAATATCGCTAGCCAAAGGTAATTTGGATTGTACATCACTTGCGGGTTGCTGAAGTACTCGGAGAGCTAAGAACGGAGCACAGTTAATGCCAAACGTGACGGTATTCAGCTCGTAATCACCAAGTTGCCCCTCTTTATTTCGGAACAGGTTCCTCTGAAATGGCGTACATCGACCATAATTTGAAGGTACATTTTTGTAATGTCGGCATTGAAAACCACTCGGAAAAAACGCCACTTGAGAATCTGAGTAGTGAGATCGGACTGAAGTACCGGACCAGGGTAAAGTATGTCGTTGAGACTTACCCCGTTTGTGGACTTGCTAGAGGCGTTAAAGACTACCCGTACCTTTGTTGTGGTGCTGTCGGGCTTGAAAACCGCATGGTGTGGCAAATAAAAATTGTTATTAGTGCCGTCAAATGGCACCTGACGCATGTGGCCCAAGTCCAAATATTCTTGGATGACGGCGTCATACTCAGTTTTTGCCGGAATATTTTTTAGGAGCCGGCTTTCGTTTTTTAGGAACTGAGCCAATGCGTCTTGTCTGGAATGACCAAGGTTGATGTTGGTTGGATCTCGAAACGGAAGTGAGACCGTATATCTCCCCGAAACATCTCTTCTTGTGGTCTTCTGGAAATTAACCTCGCAAACAGAATCAGAATCTTCTACCGGTTGGACCGGTAGATCCTCCACCTCTTCAAAACCTTGTGAGCAGAGTTTCAAGTGCTTCCTCTCTGCTAACAGCGACTCTCGTGGTGATCGCGGCACATGAACTAACGGGGACCCCTTGCAACGCGCCTAAAATGACCCAACCGAATCTCGTCGTAAAGATCCGCACACTTCGGTCTGGATGCCAGAAAGGGTCACCGCTGCTATGACATCAATACCAAGAAGCAGATCGATCTTCGCCTTTAATCTAAAGGAGGGGTGCCTAGAGGAATACTGGGCATTCCTTCCAGTGTGGCTTGGGCTATCGTACATGACGGCAAATCATCAGCAAATCAGCAAGACAAAAGCTTCTATCTCTATCTTGACTGGAGGTCCATGCGATGACCGAATGCTTATGTGATAGACCTTCAAGGTTCTATTGACCTTTCCGTTAATGCCTGTCACTTCGGCCCTAACAGTTTGGAATGGTAACTTCATGAGCCGGAACATTCTTTCGGATATGAAATTGGCTTCCGAAGCCGGGTCTAATAGCGCCCGTGAAGCATAAGTAGTGCCCTTGTGTCAAAAGTCCACGATGGCTGTACCTAGCAACGTATCTTGTGAGGATCTTGCCTCAGAGGTAAAGTAAGTCCGGACAATATTGTGAGAACTGGGCTCCGCTGGGACCGGCGTTGGAGTATTCTACGGTCGGCCATCTTTGTGCAAGAGCGTATTGTGACGCCCCTTGCACGTGAAGCAATTGTGCTGACTCCGACAATCTTTTACTTGATGTCCTCTTGCGAAACAGTTCAGACAAAGGGACTTTTTCTAGATGTATGCCACCCTCTCTGGCACCGTCATCTGAAGGAAGCGGGGACATCGACGCACCGGGTGATTCTCCTTCATACAGAGATCACAGGCATTTGGTTTGGTGGTCACCTTGGCTTCAAATGTATTAGCCTTTCGGGTGTCTGGAGGCGGATTTCGCGGAAGTTTTGCTGTGGGAACCGAAATAGCCATTGCAGTTCTATTTTTAACCGCTTCGAGCATACGAAACCGCTCAGTGAGGAAATCGTCCATCATTTGCCACTCCGGAATGGCAGTCTTATCTCCGAGAGATTGTTCCCACAGTGAAAGGGTGTTCTTCGGGAATTTGATGGAACAGAAAAATACGAACATGCCTCCCCAAATGGTGATTGGCAGGCCACAGTGCTGAAAAGCACGAATGGATGCCTGCAGAGCATTCTAATGATCTTGTAATGCTTTTCCGGACTCATGGGAAATTTTAGGCAGGTCAAGAAGTGCTCGGAAGTGGCTGTTCACGATAAGTCGCTTAATGTCGAAACACTGTTTGAGTGCATTCCATGCCGTTTCATCATCACCATCATTTGTAAGCGGGAATTGAAATATGTGGAACACTTTTGAATTCAAATATACAACCAAAGATACGACTTGGCACGCGTGTAACACTTTGGAATTCAAATATAACCCCAAAGATACGACTTGGAACGCATGGAACACATAGGAGTACAAATATTACCCCAAATATACGACTTGGAACTCGTGGAACTCTTTGGAGTACAAATATAAACCCAAAGATACGACTTGGAACGTCTGGAAACACTTCGGACTTGCAATATATAACAAAAGATACGCTTTGGAATCGCTTTTCCAGTCACCACTTGGAAAATTTGGGAATTCAATTTAAAAAAAAACCCAAGATAGACTTGGAAACGAATGGAAAAATTTGAGAATTCAATATTAAAAAAAAAACCAAGATAGGACTTGGAAACGATTGGAATCAGCATAGAAAAACGCGGAACACAAATTTTAAAAAATTAAATATTATTCGACCTTTCCCTCAACGTGACCGACCCTTCAGCATATATACCCCACAAAGTGCCTTCCAACCTAGGGTATACAGCACAGCTACTTTTGGTCGTTTGCTTTGTGCCGGTCTTTGGCACATGAGTTTGCAACTGTGCTTCTATACTGCAGTTAAGCGGGACTTATGTATGCACGTATGTATGTATATAGGCTGCAAAGGGGTAGCGGGATTTGTGCGCGGTGATGGAAAAATATATTTGTGTGCGAAAAAATTAGAAATTTTTGTGGAATATATGTATGGATATGTATATTGGTATATATGTATATGGATATGAATATCAGTATGTAAGATTTTATGTGTGGAAAAATATGTATATATACATATGTATGTGTATGGATATGTAAAATGGAGTATATGTATAGATATATGTATATATGTATATGTGTATTTATATGAATATGTATTTAAAATGGTTTTTTTTTTTTTTAAATATATAAAATATGGAATGGAAATATGCAGAGGTGTGAATGGATCGGATTTCTTTATATGAATTAATAATTTTTTTTTTTGTTTTTATATTCCTTTGTTGTGTCTAACCGATATTGTATTGAAAATTTTCTTCTCTTCGTTGGAACCACCTTTCACTTGGCGCACACCTTTCCCAGGAGTGGACTGTATTATATAAACCTTTATTTTTGGATTTAATGTAGCACTGGAAAAATTTTTTTTTTTTTTTCACATTCACACACTCTGCTTGCATATATATTTGTATGTAGGAGATCACTGAGTTTCGTTGGGTTGTTTCACTGCATACATACATACATATGTGTTAATATTCTTTTTTTTTGGAAATTGCGAAAAAATATATGTATATTGGAAATAGGCAAATAAAATATAGCGCCTTATATACTTGGCCTATATATGCCAAAGTGCGAGAAAAAAATCTTGAAGTGGGCGAACAAATATGGCGCCTTATGTACTGGACACATATATACATATGTATGAAAATTTGGGGACCAAAATTTTCTCTCCTTTGAGGAGGAAAAATTTGCGCGAAAGTAATTTTACTTTGATTAGGAAAATCAAGGGCAACAATTATATGTATGTGAGTATGGGTACGGATGCTGGAGGCATGTACATATAATTTGGAAAAAATTACTTACCTTGAAATATGTATGAAATTCCACCGATGCAAGTGGTTCGAGAGGATCTTCGTATCCGGCTCGAAGGACCAATGTTTGTGTAGGGGGGTCGAACTTCCTTCTTGGCTGGGGCAGATAAATGAATTTCTCCGTCTATCTCCTCTTTCCAATAGAAAATGTACAACGCACAGATTTCACTTTCACTTGTTTATTCCACAATAAGGTTTGTTCAACTAACTCTAACGCAGAAAAATACATCACCATATTAAAAGTCTGCTGCCATCACAACCAAAACTGGGTGACTGTGGTGAATACACCTTTCAACAGGATGGAGCATAGTCTCATACTGCCAAAAGAACTCAAGCATGGTTGCAGAATAGGGGAATTAGGGTCTTAGATTGGCCATCAAATAGTCCGGACCTAAGCCCAATCGAGAATATATGGGGAATAATTAAAAGAAACCCTCTCTGATTTGAAAACCAAATTGCAGGAGATGTGGGACTCTATCTCAACCGAACAATGCCAAAATTGATTGAAATCTATGCCAAGGCGTTGTAAATGTGTTGTAAAGGCAAAAGGCGATGTTACCCAATATTAATATTTCATATATTTCAAACAGAAATCATATAGTATATAGATATTTCGAGCACCGTACGAATTAATAGTGGTAAAATTTTTTTTATTAGTTCAGCAGAGCATTTAAAGAAATTATCGTTCTTGTTGTTGTTATTGAAGTACAACACACATTTGGTGTTATATAATAGAGAATAAAATTATCTTTCAGAAAAAATAGGTTTGCATGTGTTATCTTCTATGGTATTGAAAATATCGTCTGTTAAACATTGCATTTGGGTAAAAAAGCTTGCCGTACGAATTAATAGTGGACGGGGCTCGTATATAGACTTAGTCGTACAACGCTCAGTACGTACAAGTGGCCCATATGACACCAGGCCCGGGCCCTAAGTAAAGTTAGTGTTACAACCTCTACCCACTCCGACCTAAGGGCACAGGCGTATTACATATATAGACATAAAGTAAACTAAAGAAATAGAAAATATTAAATGTAATAAGATAATAGGTTACATATAAAAAGAAAACAGGATAGGTTTAAATAAAGATGATTACAACTAATTACGAGCGAGGAAGGACAAGATCGCAGTTTTTATGACCGGAAGCGATGTTTCGGAACCGATAACGTGCCAAAGTCTGTTATAGTCACTACATAGGATACGAAAAGGTTCATACAGAGAAAAGTTAGTTGTGCAAGTGGGAAGTATAAGCGGTAAGAAATTGCGGGTCCTTCTAAATGAAACATAAATGTTAATTTGGCTCAACAGCTCGGAAGAGTCAATCTCATCATTCAAAAGTTTGTAAACAAAAGTTACACCAAGCATAGCTCTACGATTAGTTAAAGTCGACTGAAGTCGACTAGAATAAGATGGATGTTGTACAGTTGGATCCCAGCGCAAATCACGAAAGGCAAAGAGTAAAAACTGTTTTTGTACAGATTCTAATTTGTTTTGATAAAACTCATATTGAGGAGACCAAACACAAGATCCATACTCCAATATGGGGCGGACTAAAGAGGTAAAAAGTATTTTGGTAGATCCTTGATTTCCTTCGACCAGCGCTTTACAAAGCCAAGAACACTCTTAGCCCTACTAACAGTAGTCGATATATGCTGATTAAGAATAAGTTTGTGCTCTATTAAGATCCCCAAATCTTTTACAACCAAAGAAGTATTATTAATTCTTTCTAACGGGAAATTATTTAAAAAGTAACTCGTTAATTGGGGAGAACCTCTATAAAAAGACATAATTTTGCACTTAGAACAGTTTAGCGATAACAAGTTAGCCCTACACCACCCCTGTCAGCTTGCAAGGTATGACATGAGAGAAAGTCTACGATTTTTACATCATCGGCATACATAAGAACTCTGGAATTTAAAAGAACGGTGGGTAGATCAATAATAAAAATGGTGAATAGTAATGGGCCAAGGTGACTGCCCTGTGGGACTCCCGATTCAACACAAATGATCTTAGAAAGAGACGACCTAAAAATAACCCTCTGCCTCTTATTGCTTAGATATTGTGAAATCCAAGCAAGCAGAGCATCCGGAAAGCCAACTAAATTCAGCTTATGTAATAGTAAGGCGTGGTTTACCGAATCGAAAGCCTTACTGAAATCCGGTAATATATGACATCAGTTTGCTCTTGTTGGATTACAAAAGATGTAAACTGTAGAAGGTTAGTTGTGGTAGGCCTATTCTTGACAAACCCATGCTGGTATAACGAAAAAATACATTTACATATATGCTGTATTTGAGACGTCATAATTTTCTCAAACAGTTTAGGTATCGCTGACAATTTAGAAATTCCTCTGTAATTAGTGACGTCGAAATTATTGCCACATTTGTGAAAAGGTGAAATAAACGAATCCTTCCATATAGTTGGAAACTCGGACAGTGTAACGGACAACTCAAAAAGCTTAAGTAAAGGCGAGCACAATGACTCCGCACAGAACCTCAGGACACAAGCGGGAATACCGTCTGGGTGAGTATACCGGATATGGATATATCTAACTAGAGTTGTACTTAGTGGATATATACGTAGTCAAAAAGAAAATACCAAATAAATTAGAAATAGATTGATCAGAAGAGGCCGAAGCATTATAATAAACTAGAAACAATGGAGAATTGCAACTTGCAACGCTGAAAGTAATTATTATAGCATTCAGAATTAGAGACAATAAAATTCGATTCACCAACCAAGTAACGAGAAAGATCCGATGATAGACCCGTGACTTTATACTTTTTGTAATACCTAGACTTAAGATTCTTCAGTGTTGACACTTTCGGGGTGGGGCGGGCTGCAAACAATTTTTAAGCGAACAAACAGACATTATAAGGAATTTAAATAAAATTTACATGTGGGCAACGGGTAAAATTAATTGACTCATCCGTTTTTTGTAATTATGAGGTTATTTGATAGATCGATAGTTGCTCCGACTTTTTTTAAGAGGTCAAAACCAATTATGCCGTCAAAATCTTCTGGGATATTTATCAATAAGAAGTGTGCCTTAAGACCGAAAATATGTATTGGACATTTGAGGTCTCATGTGTGGATGTGACATTAAATGGTTTTTCTGGGGGGGGTGATGAATTTTAATACAGCCATTGGTCGAATATAATTTTTTGAAGCTCTCGTATGGATAAGTAGTTTAATTATTTTTCCCTCTATTGCTTTTGTGATGAACGGTAGAAAGAAATGTTCCCTACAAAATTACAAGATTCTTCACCATCTGACAGGTCGTCACTAGCTGCTAGAACGCCCGCCTCTGCTTTTGTATAATAGACTTCTTCCCTAGGGGGGTATTGAGACGTGAAATAAACCTGGTGATTCTTTTTCGACCCGTATCCAGATTTTGTGGACTTGTTTATAGAATATTTGGTTGGTTGCCTATACTTTGAAGAGGAATCGACCTCCATGGGCTCTGGTGTTGGGAACGCCTGGTCCACTGGATATTGTGGTAGCTTCCCTTTATTGTTTGTTATGAGGAATCTTTTTGTATGCCCCTTGGCTGTTTTTCGAGCTGTTGTTCTGATTAGCATTGTTCCGAAAATTTTGGTTTTTTTGTGTGTACGAATGTAGCGCATCGGACCTAACTTGCTCGTTAAGCACGTTTGCTGATTTTCTGCCTCATGTGTCATTATTGTTTTATTAGTGAGGAGGGTCAAGGTTTTTTCCACCTCGTCATAGTATTGGGAAAGCGACTGCACCTCCTGTCGTAGGGTTCCGAATTTTTGCTGAAAAACGCTAATTGGCGTTTTGTCAGCGTAGGTGAAGTCTAGTCGAGCTTCAATCGCATCAACATTTTTTACAGTATTGTACGTGACTAGGGTGGAACTAGCTGCACCTTTTACATTGTTCCTGATTACACGCATTTTAATTTTTCTGCTGATGATTTTTCTATGAACTGTTGTTGCTGAATTGTGGTTGTGGCAGCTTCTCGTCTTACAATTCGTCTCTTCGCTGCTGCCGTCACCAGTCCAGTGACGTGACTGTATTGTTATTTTTTGAATCGACTTTTTATTTGTATTTTTTTTGTAGTAGTAAGCTTTTTGTTTACTACACAGTTTAACCCAGTGTGTTTTTATTTTTTAATTTTATTTTTTGTAGTAATAATTTTTGCCACATAGTTAAGACTTTTGGGTTTTTATTTTAATTCTATTTTTGACTTAGAATTGTTTTTTAAAACGGTGGGCACTTTTTGCTTAGGTTGGGGGCCAGTTATATTAAAGTGATTTAATATTCGTTTTTATTTATTTTTTCAAGCCACAGTTTTGTGCGCTTGGAGTCGTAATTATAACTAACTTATCTTTATCTAATAAACTACCCAAATCCATAAGAATTGGCCGTCATAATGCCGACTAATCGCATCGTGCCGCTAGCAGTGGTTAACGTCTTGCGCACCGGCTCATGTTACCCAAACCGTGGGATCGCTGACCCAGCGATAGTGGCTACTGCCAATATTGCAGTTGTATCCGCTATACCCCCGTGTCCATGTAAACTTACACGTCCAGATCTAGCTACCGGCATAAATATCCTGAGTAGATATAGTAACAAGAATGTTTAAAAATGCAACTATAAAAATAAGATTTATTTTTAAAAAGACCCGCCTTATAATAAAGGCAACAAATCGGATATTTTTAACTACCGTGACATTGCAAAACTTTCCGAAATACCTAAGCTGTTTGAAAAAATTATTACGTCTTCGTTCAACACCTGTCTAGATACCTATTTCTCCTTGGCCGTTCGTCGCTTACCAATCTGACCATGGCTTTCGCAATAAGTGCCAAACTGATGTTAATTATAACGACTTTAGTAAGGCTTTAGATGCGGTTGATCACTCTATGCTTCTCACTAAACTTAACATTATGGGCTTTTCTATGAAACTATTTGCTTGGTTAAAATCGTATCTTATTGGCAGAACCCAAAATGTCTTTTCGTTCCTCAATATCTAAAACTGTTCGAGTTACCAAAGGTGTCCCCAAAGGCAATCATCTGGGCCCACTGTTATTTACCCTGTTTATATATGATTCGCCCTTGGCCTTAGTTCATTCTCGCTGATGTTTCCGGATGACGTCAAGATTTGTTATTCCTATAATGATGCTTCTTTCCAACTGTACTTGGGTTTAAGATTAAACATCGTGGTCAACTGAAATGGCTTCACCAAATCAGAGTGACCAATGAAATATACAAAAAGAAAAATAAACAAAAGTAAGCAAAAATTCATATGACAATTATTGCTTAATACCAAACCAGCGCTGAGCATAAAATATAAACAATTTTCGAACCCTAAAAACGTGGGGCATTAGAATAAGTATTTTTAAGAACAATTGTCGCTTCTTAAAGTTTCAAAGTTTAAAAATAAAATTAGTTTACATTTTGAATTCAATGAATGAAGATTGGGTTATTTTCTTTCTCTTCGGAAATCCCTATTCAACTTGCAATCAGATCTCGATGCATTCTGTGATTGCTGACACGTTAAACTAGTTCATATATCTTCAATTGTCAATAGAGCATGCAGTCTTCTTGGCTTCATTAAACGTTGGGTCAAAGAATTTGATGATCCATATGTGACAAAGGTTTTATACACTTCGTTAGTTCGCCCTACTCTAGAATATTTCTCGCCAGTGAGGAACCCTTTGTATGATGTTCACCAGCGTAGTATTGAATCGGTACAGAAGCAATTCCTTAAGTTCGCGTTACGCGGTCTTAATTGGGACCCGAAACTTCGCCTACCTTCTAATTCTGACAGAATTCTTCCTATTAATCTTCCTTCACTTTACAACCGTAGGCTCGTATTTGGCATTCTACATAAAGTAGTCAACGGTGAAGTCATTTCTACTAATTTACTAGGTACTCCATATTTTTGTGTTCCCTCACATCGGACAAGAAACTTTTTTCCTATTGACCTTAGTAGATGTTTGACTAACTACTCTCTTCACGAACCTTTTTGTGTTCTTTGCCATTTTTTTAGCAACCTTTCTCACCTTATCTCTCCTCATCTTTCTGTCAGTTCTCTTTGCTCTATACTTCTCGATAATCTACAACGAAACCGCTGATTATATTTTGAACATCACATTGCTTGCAACTCATCCCTGACAATATTGGCTGTGATTCGGGGCATAGCTGGCACCTTGTGCAAATAAAACACCTCCTTACTTTTTATACCCTTGAAAAAGGGTATATTAATGTTAGTCAGAAGTGTGCAACGCATAGAAGGAAGCATCTCCGACCATATAAAGTATATATATTCTTGATCAGCACGATGGGACGAGTTCAAAAAGCCATGTCCGTCCGTCTGGATCAGCGCAAACTCCTAGACCGTAAGAGCTACAGAGGCAAAGTCACGAATAGTGACTTTTCTGAATAACTATGTTATTTTCTGAGCTATTATCGTGAAATTTAATATTGGTGAGTTTATTACTCCTATAAACAACTGTGCCAAATTTGATCAAGATCGGGTGGCTATATCATATAGCTCCCCAATGGTATATGTCTTCATATACCATTTTAGTTTTAATTTGTTTTTTCGTCTGATGATCGTATAGTCCAAATACGCCAGTTTTCCATTGTCTTCCAGCGCCATAGTGAATTTAATATTCCTGTCAAAAGAATTTATTTTGTTATCGATGTCATCTTGGTGTATTATTGAAACCATGTCATCCACATATTTCGTCAATAATCTTGGTGGTCTGATTAGTTTACCCATGGTGGTGTCCAAAAGATTACCATGACGATGACCGCAATGACAGGTAGTCTGATCTCTCTTAATTTTTATACCATACACCCATAGGTGAAATGGTATATTAAAGTCGCCAAAATGTATGTAACAGGCAGAAGGAAGCTTCTCCGACCCCATAAAGTATATATATTCTTGATCAGTATCAACAGCCGAGTCGATCTAGCCATGTCCGTCTGTCCGTCCGTCTGTCCGTCTGTCCGTCCGTCCGTCTGTCCGTCTGTCCGTATGAACACCTAGATCTCGGAGACTATAAAAGCTAGAGCCACCAAATTTGGAATGTAGGCTCGTGTAGTATGTAGAGTGATCAAGTTTGTTTCAAATTTTTGCCACGCCCCTTTCCGCCCACGCAATTCAAAAAAAACGTTTATCTCAAAAACTATTGCAGCTAGAGACACCAAATTTGGTATGTATATTTGCATAGTAAATGCGCACATTTTGTATGTATAAAGTTTTTGCCACGCCCCTTTCCGCCCCCGAAATTTGAAAAATTCGATTATCTCCCGTAATTTTTTACCTTGTGCAATCAAATTTGGCACACTTAAATTTGATACTAATACCGAGCAAAATACCAAATTTGATGAAAATCGGACAAAAAATAGCTGAGTTATGCATATAAACGTTTTTGCATAAGGCCTTTGATGGCCGTTGGCGGGTGGGTGCGCTAGGGTGCTTATATGCATAAGTGCGCGAGATACTGAGATATGCTTGTAACAAGCATGTGAACAGAATTGTGGAAAATAGGCAAATGCATTAGTTATTACAAATTTGAAATATTTGTTTTACTGGTGTATGGTATACCCAAGTCGGCGAGACGACTTACTTACTTCATTGTTTTTGTGTTGCTGTCGTTTAATTTTATTTTCGCAAATCCCATGGTTTGAGCTGCGATCGGCAGGCCAACCGTTGTTGTCATTGTGATAGTTTTAGCGGCCTTTGTGTTGTTATATTTTGTAACAAATAGCCATGTCCGTCCGACCATCTGGATCGACACGAACTTCTCATAGACCGTTAGAGCTACAGAGTTGAAATGTAGGCTTGTATATACTGCACAGGTTGTATATCTCGGATTCAGCCGGATCGGACCACTATATCATATAGCTCCCATACAAACGGCAAAGTCACGAACAGTGACTTTTCTCAATAACTTCGTTATTTTCTCAGCTATTGTCGTGAAATTTAATATTAGTGAATATTTAAATCATTATAGCTATAAGCGACTGTGCCAAATTTGATCAAGATCGGGTGACTATATCAGATAGCTGCCATAGAAACGATCGGTCGAAAACAGTGACTATTGTCAATAACTTCGTTACTTTTGAAGCGATTGGTTTAAAATTAAACATTTGTTAGTTTAATATATCTGTTAATAACTGTACCGAATTTGATAAAGATCGAGTGACTATATCAGATAGCTCCGATAGAAAAGATCGGTGGAAAACAGTGACTTTGATCAATAACTTCGATATTTCCTATGCTAAGATTGTAGGCCGTCTTTTCGCAGACATTAGACTTTTTGGATAAAACGTTTTTACGCTTTGAGGGCTATGGGTAAGGAAAGAGTTACCAAAACAGTTGTAAAAGTATACAAACTTCGACGCGGTCGAAATTTACCCCGGCCCTCTGGTTTATGTTATAGAATATGAGCGTTAGTGTATTGTTCGTGTAGTCGCTTAAAGTTTAATGTTCGAGTTGGGGGCGAGCCGAGAACGTGGAAGTCTCATGGAGCAACTTTGTCTCGTTAGTTAAAAAGAAATTTGAAGAATAAGTAGTCGAAAATTACCTTTGAAAGCGAGCTCATTCTTTGCATTTTTGTTCTCGAAAAATCACGTCAATTAACGGTCCAGTTATATATATACATGTACGTAAGTTAATTAATAATTATAAAAACTCTTATCATTTTTTAGAGTCCAATGTTATATATGTTAAAATTTGTATAATGCAAAGTCCATATGATTTTTTTGGTAGTCCAAATATTTTTGGTGAGATCGCATTAGTTTTAATCATTCTGTTCTTTTGAATCTTTGAATTAAACCCATCTTATGTAGTTTGACCACCAGATTGTTGTTCTTTGTCTGTAATCGTGTTGTTGGGTCTTTCCTGAGGATTCTATAGGTGTTTAGATCCGATAGAATATCCATCATTCTATGGTCCTAATCAGTTTTTTTCATTGCTACCGTCTTATTTCCTTTGTCAGATGTTAATATCAAAATATCGTAATTAAGAAATTTGTATGTCCGTTAAGTTATATCTAATATTGCACGATCTCTTGCACCGATATATGCTTCTTGTGTTTCATGGGAAGAGCAAACTTTTGACCCTTTGCTAGTAATGATTTTATATCCGGCTGGAACTCTACCTCTGTATCATTTACAAACCAATCGTCAGTTTTCTTGTTGTTAAAGAGACAACAATTACAATTACAATTACATTACAATTACAATTTGTTATTATTAAATGTTTTTGTACTGTCTTATTGTTGCCCTTAAGCCGCTGCGCAACCGAAATATGTCGGTACAAAAATTAATTTGAAACTGCGGTTTTTTATATTTATTTTAATCAAATGACCTGATGCCTGATGATAACAAAATATAACAACACAAATGTCGCTAAAACTATTACAAATAAATAACTAAGTAAATATGGGATTCTAAAAATAAAGCTCTGCATTAATTATTAATATTTTATTTTTTCCTTTACAGATTCCTAAGGAAAGCAGCAAACTATCTTCTATTCGATTTAATTGTTATAAAAACTTAGCATTGATAAACGAAGAGAGTGATTTGTCCGATTTGGCTGTTTCTAATTACAAATGTGTAAGTATTTGTGGATTTAGTACAAATAGTTAACGTATTTAAGAATATTTTATTAAGGTCATTTTTTGCTTTTTAATTTGTGAGAAAGATAATTTTTTTGTGCACGTTAAAAAGTTTTCAGCCTCAAAGATAACTCAAAAAACAAAATGGTATACCGCTATCATCAAGGATAACTCGACGCAGGATCTTCTGAAAATTAAAGTGTTAGATGCAACGCATAGAAGCAACCACCTCCGACCATATATACATATAGTATATATATTCATGAGTCTACGACTCCGATTAATGACTGTGGCCAATTTGATCAAGATCGGGTGACTATATCATATAGCTCTCATAGGAATGATCGGTTAAAAGGAGAGAGTTTTATCAATAACTTCGATATTTGCTATGCTAAGATTGGTGAATTCCCGAATTCTTTTCGTTTTCTTTTATTTCCCGCTACCGACAACAGTCCGGTGCATTGAATGTCCTTCTATGGTCCATTTTTTCGTCGAAACGTCAGCAATACAGTGACGTAACTTTGTTTTTTGTTATTTTTCATAACATTTTTTTTTGGTTTTGTTTTTATGGCTTACTTTGTTTGTGCTTGTTGGGTGGGAGCGCACTTTTTTTCCGTTGGGCGCCAATGAAGTGTTTGTATTTTACATTTATTAACTCATTATTAACTTTTAAATTTGCGGAGAAAAGCATGAACAGCCTTAATGTTTTGTGGCAATTGAAACTTACTAATGGCTATTGTCGTTTTTGCTCCTGGTTTTATGTTTCCACTCCCGATTCGGTGTCCCGAAAATACAATGCCAGTTTGCAGAAATCAGCATTGACTCTATTTTATTTTTAGCCCGTACTAAGCTGCCTCCAGAACAGGGGGAGAATGTTGGAGGAGATTTTCAGAATTTAAACTCATTAATTTAATTATTCAGAAATATTGACCATTATGTTAAATGACAAAACCATCGATATATCGCTAGCTCAAAGAGAAGTCAATCTAGCATCACTATGCGCTCTCCTCTTGCCTTTCTCTTTACATTGTACTTTGAATTTCGCTCTCTCCTAGCACATAACTTTAAGAATTTACTGTAAGAGAACTCAAATGCGACGGACGCAAATAAATGTATAAACTGAATAACGTCGACTAATCTTTTCGGGAACATTGTTGAATTACATAGGCAAGGAAAGTTATGAGGCATCGAATCTCCTAACGAGGAAGCAATTTATTAACTTTTTGAAAATTTTGGCCAACATTTTGCGACCGTGACAGGACGGAAACTTGCTGTTGGATAAGTTTTTGTTCAATTGCAACCAAGTTTCATATTTTTTTAAGCCGCCACAAGTTTCCAAAAAGGGAAAAAAGAGGCAATCAATCATCGAACACCGGTTGGGACATCTAGTAAAGAAGGATAACATCGTAAATTCATAGGACTACGTTTGAACTCTCCACATACTGCAGTAAAGTCATTGAAATAAAACCGCAGGTATTCAATCAAATAATTACTGTACCTGCACATGAACGATAATATAAAACCAAACGGTTATATTTTCGTCGTTTGTCATTCCACTCTTTACATATACAAATACACCAGCTTGAGTGCTTGCTAGAGTTTATTGAGGCATTATGGGCAAAGACTGTTCAAATACTCCCGCAAGCTCTTAGAACCCAGTTTGAAAATCATATTCGAAATTTACATCACATCAGCTGGCGACCGGGAAGGTGCCGATACCACCTTACACTGCAGGCTTCAATTACTTGAATCTCATTATCGGCAAATTACTCATATTCAAACACAATTTGAAAATTTGCACGTAATTGATAAAGAGCGCAGTAATTTGGATGAGACGTACATAAAGTTCAAGGTACATTTATTGTCTTTTCTACAAAGAAAACGTTCAACGGGACCAGTAAACGCATCGGATATAAGTTTTATGAGTTCTTCAATGTCTTCTACAATGGTTTATAGTCAAGGATTGCCTTAACTGAAATTACCCAGTTTCGATGGCAAATATTCACAACGAGGACCACATGCTAAAACTTAATAAATTCAATTAACTTCTCGAATGTTTATCAGAATATGAACTTAAGGTCACATAGTCGTTCCAAGTCATCGAGCAACATTACAGTACAACTCGGTTAGAAGATCGCTACGATAACGAAGTTCTAATTTTCCATGATTGGATATTTACTGAGACCAAAGGCGTCTACGACGAAAAGTAAAGCTTCGACTAGCTTTCAACGTGGGAGAAATTCTGCACAATTCATCACCACCACTGCCAGTTCCCTGAAAGTCATCAGACAGACCAGCGCAAGAAAGCTCAATATTAACTCTCAATGCTTACAATACCATTCGACGGTGCATTAAATTAGCAATGTAAGTCATTTGGAGAGTTATTGCTACAGCAAAGGTTCGAAACAATATAACGGACCCGTGCATGTCGCTCTAAACAACGCGTCAAGGATTGTCCCTCACTCTCCCGGTGCAAAGTGTTCCGATCAGCTCATCACACATTATTGCATCAATTCGCCCCCACCCCAATAAAAAACCTATCATCATCGGATCAATCTGTCAATCCAATAGCACTTCATTACTTACAAACACTGATAAAAAAGGGATGATACCTCAACAATTCAGCGGCATTACAGGAAATAGTCAAGGCATTAAACACAATGCGTATGCTACAATACGTTCCAGACATTCACCATTCACTTGGTCCGCTAATTTTGCCGTTATTAAAGAAAATATGTGCTCAGCAAACACACGAGCATATAGATACATCAAATTGGACCATACCCACTGATAGCAGTCTAGCCGATCCGTATTTTAACGAGCCCCACAATATACACATTTTAATAAACACGAGTGGGCTGCAATCCCCAATGGTCAGCAAAGCTTAGGCGAAAAGATGCCATATTTAATCAACACTGAATATGGATGGATAGTTGGTGAAAATTTGGAGACCACACACGAAAGAATCAACAGCTATGTTTATTGGTGCAAGTCAGCCCATCACTTGATCTTCTAGTTAAAAGATTTTGGAAAATTGAAGAATGTAAATTCGCTGGTAAACCAAAGAAGCACAAGGATGCGTAAGCCATTTTTGGAAAAATGCAAGTGTAAAATCTGATGCCAGAGTCCAAGTTCGATTTCCATTTAAGGAACCCCCAGAGAAATTAGAATTGTCTTACAACAACGCAGTACGGCTTTTCAAATCCTTAGATAGTCATCTCGACCGCAACAATCAACTAAAACAAGCATGTATTTGGATTTCATCGACGAGTATATAAAACTTGGCTACATGTCTCTCAAACCTACTGCAAGCCAGAACGAAGCGCATTATTACATACCTCATCATTGCGTGTTGCGGCCGCAATGCCGCAAGTTACAACAACACACAGAAGAAATAATATGGAATACCTTCTACCAAGAATCCAGCAGACATGGTTTCTTTGGGTTCATCAGAGCTGCAATCAAGCATGTGCATAGCAGGGCTAAAATTCTTAAAATTGTCCAAAGCCGAACGGCCAATACTTAGTGAACCATTTTCGCCAAGTGAACCAAGTTAGCCCTGCTTTGTAGCAGAGCAGACAACGCTAGTTTACAACCTATTCTACATAGGATCATAAATAATTCTTCATCGTATATTCATATCGTTAGAATTGTTTCGTATCTATATCGCAGCGTGAACAGAGTGAAGCCCGATTGCACTAATACAACGAGAATGTTATGTTGATAAAATATATTTACTAAAAAACAAACAAAACTTAACACCGTTTCTACAGCGTTTGACACCATTCATGCACACAATGACATTTGGACAAACTGCAGTTTGTGTGATGAGAGCCGGAGGACGCCTCGCAAACGGAGACCTTCAATTTAACGTCAAGCTCCAAGCGCCTTGCTACCTCAAAATCATCGATTTGCCAAGCTATACATCGAATTCCTACATAACGAAAAACTACATGCTGGCTGCATCAATTGCTTTCACTTTAAACCTCGCCTCATGACTCGAACTGATGGGCAATTTACCTGCTGATCGACTACGAGCTGAAAGATGATGGACTTACGAAAAACCATATGTGGCCTTGGGGCAACTAGTTATGGTACATGAAGACAACGTGCCGGTTTAACATTGGCCTTTAGCAAGAGTAGGGTCAGTAATTGCTGGACCTGATGACAAAATTTGAGTAGTCGAACTAAGGAATGCAATAGGAACCTTCAAAAGGCCAATTCTCGAGATCGCTCCGCTTTCAGAATAATTTATTTAAAAGTTGGTCTTGGAGTTAGAGGGTTGGAGGAAAACTCCCGAATTTAAACTCATTAATTTATTTTTTCTGAAATATTAACCATTATGTTAAATAGCTAAACCATCGATATATCGCTTGCTTAAAGAGAAGTCAATCTAGCATCACTAATTGCTCTCTTCTTGCCTTTCCCTTTACATTGTACTTTAAATTTCTCTCTTCCGTAGCACATAACTTTAAGAATTTACTGTACCAAGAGAACTCGACGGACGCAAATAAATGTACAAACTGAAAATCGTCGACTAATCATGTCAGGAACATTGTGGAACTACATAGGCAAGGGAAGTCATAAGGTAACGAATCTTCTAACGAGGAAGCAATTTATTAACTGGCCGAGAAATTGGCCGACAATAAGAAATCATTTAATACCAATAGCACAACTTATAACGATTTCGAACACTCACCTAGTGCTCTCTCTTTTACTTGATTGTGTATGACCGCATGTTGATCGCAGCTTGATTGAGCAGTGAGTGCAAGAGAAAAGAATCACTTTTGTGAGTCGACGCCCACAAAAATATGTGTGTTTAAAATGACCTTTTTTGTGTCAAGCGAGCGTCCGTTTGTAGGCAGAAAGAAGGCAACAACCGAGATTAGTTGGTTGCGCTGTGCGTGTATTGCTGGTCCCCCTCAATGAACGTGTTGCCTGGTCTCTTGCCTTTGGTGTTTTTCTGCTTCGTTGTTGATGGATTATTCTTCGGTTGTACGTTTGGTGCCTCACAATTGCAACAAATACTCCTGTAATTCCTGAACGTCGTTTAGCCCTAGGATGCGTTCGTATGGATTTTTCAGATTTTTTTTTTTTTGCCACCCTCAGTATCTTTAATACGTACTTCGAAACATTTAATCGCGCTCTCAGGTCACAAGAATATCTCGTAACCGTTGCTATATTCTCTCGGTTCCTCCTTAGCGTTTAGTGCTCTTCAAGATATGTGTCCTGGAATTTGACAGTAGGATATCTCCTCTAGCTTTCCAAATGTCTATGGATTTGACCCTGAGCAGCGCTGTTCTTTGTGGTGCTATTATTAATTACGGTGTAAGTCCTGTTCTAAGGACTTATTTGTAAGGCCTTAGGAAACTCGTTGACTTGATACTGATTATTGCTTGATCGCGACGTTATTAGGTTATTTAATCTTTTGGTAATCTTACGCTTGGGGTAAAATTTTTTTTACAATCTAGGACCTCTTGGCAAAATTTTTTTTTAACGCAGAACTGTCGAAAAAATTATTTAAAATTTCATAAACCAAATATAAATCTCTTAAATTCTTTTTACATGCCCTTTAGCAAATGCTATCTCGCTAACTCTTATAAACACACGAGCAGTCCAGCGGCTCCACTAGTCCACAGACACATGCGCTAATGCGGACCGGCTAGTTAAGCATGCCTATTCGTATATTTCGAATGCGATTTTAATAAAATTTAATAGATTGACAGCAATAGGTTAGACTAATTAGTATTGCAAAAATTTTTTAAAATTGAAATCTGCGCAGATACTACGTACCAAATTAAAAAATTGTTATACGAACGAAATCTATGAGGGTACTAAGCCAGCTTTGATGTTTCTATCTAGTATATTATTTGAGAAAAACACTCTTATTCGAATTGCGTGGAAGCGAACAGTGAGCCAATGCTCATTAAAATGATGAACGTTTTATATAGAGGGTATTATAAAAGTGGTCATATGTTTGTAACGCAGAGAAAGAGACGCTTCCGACCCCATAAATTTTATATGTTCTTAATCAGCACATGATTCGATAAAGCCATGTACGAATGCCCATTAGTCGGTGCAGATCAGCTTCACGCCTCCATTTGGAAGCTATTGGAATGAAACTTGGCATTTGAGCTACTTTTAACCTGGGTAAGATAAAGTCCACGATATCATTTAGGGATATACGAAAAATATGATAAGAAGAGAGTTCAGAAAAAGTGTGTGGAAGATATAAGAATATTATGGCCAAGGACTGCAAGGGTTTGTCTAAAGTAAGAAATATTGAGTGCAATGTTGTATCTGACTATTCTGTAAACCTCGTTTTGCATTCCTGAGCTTGCCTCTGAGCCCCTCTTCACCTTATTAAGCTTTTTTTTTTAGTTTTATCTTTGGAAATTTAAAAAAATTTTAGAATTCAGCAACTCTTTCTCCACACCATTGTAATTAATTAGGTGTTGATCGCTCTTTAAATGCGTAGCAGACTGGGAGGAATTAGTACAGACTCTTAAAGAGTAAGAAAAACAAGAAGCACGCACAAAATTATCTTTATTAATAAAAGACCGCAAAACATTTAACAAAAAAGTCGCAGCTCATCGTGCAGTACTTGACAAGGTGGAACAAACAAGAACATTTTTTACACAGAATGATGACATATTTATTTTAGCTCCAGATAAAGGGAATAAGACAGTTTCAATGGATAAGACGAAATTTGAAAAAAAAAAAAGGCTACGCAATATACATATATATTATGTAAAGAACGCCTGAGAATTCAAGGATAAGGACTAATGGCACATACGATACGGAAAGGACAAATAATCCTTCCATAAGTTAATTGGAAGTAACTTAATAGAGAAATGTCAAAGAAGCTAACTTCAACTGTGCCGAAGATTATATACCTTTGCAATAATATTTTTACATGATCAACATTTTTTTTCTGCAACTCAATTCATCTTTACACAAACAAAACATTTAAATTTTTACCCATTTTACTAACATTTTTTCATCTTCTTCCCTCATTCCGTAAGCAAACCCCTGCACGCAAACACATGTGTTTACGTAGCGTTACGTTTGTAGTACCGTTTTCGTAGTGTCCAAAATTTTTGGAATTATGTAATTTTTAATCTCAAAAATCAATTTTTTTTCGCCAAGAAATGGTTTCAAAAACATTGAATTAATTTTTAATTTTGATTGATGTTAACTAAAACATGTTGAGACATGCATTAACTTATAGTGTATAACTCGTTTATTTGAAAAAATCACACATTTTTAAAATTTTTAGTTTAAAATGCTAAAACTAAGGGTGGTGCAAAATGGCGCACTACTGGAAATTTAAATAGTGCGTTTTAAAATCATAACTATATTTGAATAAAGGTATCAGTATCAGACGAATCAGAATACTATATATTTTATAGCTGACATACAAACGATGAAATTAACAATCATAAATGAAATTTTGGTGTTACAAAAAGTTTTTTTTTTATAAAACAAATTTTTTAATATTTACTATTTGTTGTTTGAATACTGTGTTTTCGAAAAATCGCTTTATTTTATATAAAAAACTTGTAAAACGCCAATTTGGGGTATGTTCAAAAAACCGCTATCGCTATGTAACGGTAAATTATATCCAATCATATCTTTGGCCAATAGTTGGACAATGAATTAACCTTTCACTTAAGTGCTCATATGACAGGATACGAGCTCCCGATCAGGATAAAAGAAGGATTAAACAAAAATGCGCCGATTAGCCCCACTCTCCCCTATAAGAAAGATACCAAAAACTGCGCTTATTTACATATACATATAGGCATTCACTAGGGACTAATAAGTGTCAAGCTCGATGTCTCAGAGTGCGGACGTGTAAAAATAAGTAGGGTTTTTTGTTGTTGTGTAATTGATATAATGTTAATAATAATTAAATATTATTTGAAGTTACCGTCAAGACGACCACCGATGAAAACAAACCGTTTTTATACCCTTGCAGAGCGTATTATAAAATACGTCAGATGTTTGTAACGCACAGAAGGAGACGTTTCCGACCCCATAAAGTATATACAGCTGTGTTTGCAGAAATAGCAGTGCAGCATCTACTGCCAAAGATTCAAAAAAATTTTCACATATTCCTTCTTATACATTCAGTTTTTTTTTACTTTGTAGGCATAGAAAAACTGAAAATATTCCGTTAATTCTACTAATTTTTCGGTTGTTTCTAACATTTTTGCGCTTATGTTGTTTTATTTAGTTGCGAAAAGTTGACTTTGAAGTACATATGCAAAAGCACTTTAGTACTTTGGCAAAACTCCAAAAAGAATCTTACCATTGCACATTGGGCCAGGGTGTCGATTTTTCAACAAAAATTTTCAAAGCTAGTTCTTAAAATTTAGTGCACATGATAGTGTAGATGCACATAATAAATTATGAAAGTTTCAGATCGATCTGACCACGCCTTCCCTAGCCGCCATATAAGATAGGTTATCTCTTACTAATACTTATACGGTAGTTTATAATACTAGCACTTGATTAATTCAGCAAAATGTTTTTAATTCATTTTTTTTAACACATAAACTTAATATTAACAAGTTAACAAGTTGCAATGCATTCAAACTGAATATAAATAAGTATTTTACATTTAAAAATGAAGTAAGTAAGTCATCTCGTCAACTTAGGTATACCATACACCAGTAAAGCAAATATTTCAAATTTATTAAACAAATGCATTTAACGCTTGTAAAAAGCGTGCGACTTTTACAAGCGTACCTTAGTATTTCGCTTTCTCAAGCATTCGAGCACCCTAGCGCCCCTACGAACCAACGGCCAGCCTCGGCCGTATGGAAAAACGTTTCTCTGCATAACTTAAATATTTTTTGTCCGATTTTGATTGAATTTGTTATTTTGGTGGACATTAGTATCAAATTTAAGTGCGCCAAATTTGACCGCACGAGAAAATTACGGGAGTTAATCGAGTTTTTCAAATTTAGGGGAGGAAAGGGGCGTGGCAAAATTGTTATATATTCAAAATTTGCGCCTTTACTAAGCAAATATACATACCAAATATGGTGTCTCTAGCTAGAATAGTCTTTCAGATAAACGTTTTGTTAAAATTTCGGGGGGCGGAAAGGGGCATGGCAAAAATTTGAAATAAACTCAATCATTTTACATACTACATGAGCCTACATACCGAATGTGGAAGATCTATTCCTCATAGTCTTCGAGATCTACACGTTCATACGGACGGACAGACGGACGGACATGGCTAGATCGACTCGGCTGTTGATACTGATCAAAAATATATACATATACTTTATGGGGTCGGAAAAGCTTTCTTCTGCTTGTTACATACATATATACCATTTGACCTTATGGGTGTATGGTACATCCTAAAAGTCGTTTTCTACATCAATTTCTATTAAAAACGGATTTTCATAGTTCGAACCTGAATCACTATCACTATTGTTAGCATCAAAAACGGGAACATTGTTATTATTGCTCGTGTTACAAAAATATAGCAAGCTTGGTGACTCCAAAAGTTCGATTACGCCTGCTGGTAGGGGGAAAGCCTTTGGGGCGTTCTCGCCAAGAACACCTAATGGAAGGATTTATTTACTTATTTACGTCAACTAACACAGCAGGCGACGAAAAATCTTAAGATAAAAGACAGATAACAATTAATTGAAGAAGGTAGCTTATCTTTATAAAAAACTAGGGATCAGGGATCAGTTGCAGCCAATCCCACTCCAGAATATATTCAGCGCGAAGAGAAACGACGGAAAGATGAGGAGAGATACGGTGAGAAAGGTTGATAAAAGATTGGCAAAGAACACGAAACGGTACGTGAAGATAGTAGTTAGTCAGACATCTATTAGTGAATAGGAAAAAAGTTTCTGGTCCGACTCGAGGGAACACAAAAATATAGCTTATCTAGTAAATTAGTAGAAATGACCTCGCCGTTGAAGAGTTTATGGAGAAAGAGAATGCCAAATACGAGCCTACGGATGTAAAGTGAAGGAAGATTAGTAATAAGAAGTCTGTCAGAATAAGAAGTTATGCGAAGACTCGGGTCCCAATTAACACCGCGTAATGCGAACTTAAGGAATGGTTTCTGTAGCGATTCAATACTACGCTGGTGAACATCATATTGAGGGTTCTACACTGGCGAGCAATACTCTAGAGTAGGGCGAACTACCGAAGTATATAAAAGATTTGTTATGTAGGGGTATCAAATTCTTTGAACCAACGTTTTATGAAGCCAAGAAGACTGCTCTATTGATATTTGAAGATATATGAAAATTAAATGAAAGTTTTGGGTCAAACATAACTCCTAGGTCTTTGAATGATGGTATAATCTAACCGAACAGACTTAATAGAGTAATGAGCTAGGAACGGAGATACACGACTGAATGTCATGAAAGGGCACATTGAGGCGTTAAGGTGTAATTTATTAACGTGGCACCAATCACAGAACGCATCGAGATCTGATTGCAAATACTGTTGGAAAGAAGGATCATTATAGGAATAATAAATCTGGACGTCATTCGCAAACATGAGCACGCGTGAAAAGCCTATGATGTTAAGTTTCGTAAGAAGCATAGAATGATCAACCGTATCAAAAGCTTTACTAAAGTCGGTATAAATAACATTTGCTTCACACTTTTTACAGCAGCCATGGTGCACAAGGGTAGTCAATTCTAAAAGGTTGGTAAGCGACGAACGACCTTTCATGAAGCCATTCTGACAAGGAGAAATAGTGGATCTAGATATGTAGGTATTGAAGGCAAGACGTAATAAGTTTCGCAAACGGCTTAGGTATTGCGGAAAGTTTGGCAATGCCACGTTAGATGGAAATATCCGATTTATTGCCTTTTTTTAAAATCGGAATAATAAAAGACTTCTTCCAAACATTAGGAAAGCTACAAGTCTCACTCGATACAAAGAATAACCGAGATAAACGCTTAGATACGGAAATCGGGGGAATACGGGGGGAATACGTCATAGATGACAAGCTAGGGATAATTCAGTCTTCAATAATACTAGGAAACAACATACAATTTAAGTGTTGGATTGAGAAGGAATAGGATGTGAAGCAGTAGTAAAATAAGTCGACTTAAATAATTTAGCAAACAGATCTGCAATATCTGAAAGGTAGTAAATTATAGCGTCGTTTAGAATTAACAAAGTTGTAAAATCTTTTGGGGTTCTTATAAAATTCAACCTTACAGCGCACGGTATAATTACACTGTGATAGTCGAAAAAAAGACATGTCAAAATTCGATGGTTTCACCCGGTCCTGCGAATCGAAGTGCATCATTAGTTTTTTAAGTTATCACGATGGTTTCATACAAAAGTTTTTGAGGAAGTTTTGCATCAAGGTTGCCATTTTTTTTGCAAAGAGAATTTTTTCCATTTGCTTCTAACTTCTAAAATATTCAGTTTTTTTACAAACTTTTTTTAGCAAAGTGTCTTAGAATTGAAAGGGCTACATATGTTGGGAAAACATCTAGCCTCTAAATTCGTCCTTTTCCAAGATTGAGGACAAAATGTAAAAAAAATCGAATCTTGACCCAATTTTTTTTATGTTTTCATTCTCGCATTTTGCTAAAATTAAAAATTTCCATTCGAATCTTCATCATAATATAAGAATTTATTATGCTCAATGGCAGCAGAAAAGACACCAAACCGATCTATTTTACGATTTATAATATAACCATTCAATCAAATTGAATTTTTTTTAGAAATGTTAACAAAATTAAACTAACGGTATTTGTTTAGGTTTTAAAAAATATTTATACAGTCGGTATATTATTTAACATTATTTCACAACAATATACGTCAACTGCGTAGGCTGGTTTGAACACAGGAGGATGGACACCAAGGAATAATGCAGACACAATGCAATAACAATTTGCAGAATTGGTCAAAAAGGTTGCGGGATAAAATGGGTTTTCGCATTCCAATGATTTGGATAGATCCACAAGGTCATCAAACGGATAACTGCTATGCATGCCAGAATAATCTCGCAAAACTGAAGGAGAGTTCACCGAGTATGGTCTATAAAATTTTCCAATCTGCACAGTTGCCAGTACCTCACTCAGAGAATATTCCACTTCAAAGATGTCAAAGCCCAACAGAAAGATATATTCCGCACACATTTATGACCGAACCTGAAAAGCTACTATAAATGTACATATGAGCCATCGCAAATCGATAAACCTTGCCAACATGTCGAGATATCCAAAAATAGTTGTGAAATACATAATATGCAGTTATTATACCGACTGAATAAATATATTTCAAAAACTAAACAAATACCGTTAGTTTGATTTTGTTAACATATCTAAAAAAAATTCAATTTGATTAAATGGTTATAATATATATTGTAAAATAGATCGGTCTGGTGTCTTTTCTGCTGCCATTGAGCATAATAAATTCGCATATTATGATCAAGATGCGAAGCAAAATGCGAGAATGAAAACATAAAAAAAATTGGGTCAAGATGCGAAACGGACGGATTTAGAGGCTACATGTTTTCCCAACACTTGTAGCCCTTTCAATTCTAAGAAACTTTGCTAAAGAAAGTTTGTAAAAAAACTGAATATTTTAGAAGTTAGAAGCAAATGGAAAAAATTCCCTTTGCGAAAAAATGGCAACCTTGATGAAAAACTTCCGGAAAAAATTTTGTATGAAACCATCGTGATAACTTAAAAAACTAATGATGCAGTTCGATTCGAAGGACCCAAAATAGGGTGAAACCATCGAATTTTGCCATGTCTTTTTTTTTTTTTGAAAAAAACTATCACAGTGTTATTGTAGCATTGAGTATTTAAAAGACAAAATAGAGATTTCGCTACACAATAATTTGCATAGTAAAGTCGATTGATGAGTCTATTATTTGATAGCCGTGCATTAACATTTTGTAGACTTGCTGTATTGCTGTCGTTGGTATTTCTATTGCCATGTTGCTTAGGCTTATCACATGTAGAGCCATAGCATTCCACATCTGCTTCTGTCTCTTTATGTTTCGCCAAATCTTTTTTCCATTTCGTCTCTTATTTGGCATTTTTAAGTTTCCAAAAAATGGAATCCAACCATATAGAGCACCGGAATTCAAAAAATCAAATCCAACCATATAGAGCACCTATGTCCTATTTTAATGCTTTATGTCTTGGCTTAAATTTTGGTAAGTCCATTTTAGCATTTTCCATGAAGTCTTTTGGAGTCGCGCCATATATCGGACACAATTGGCAAGGTTTGGTCTCAGTCAAAATGTTTAAAACTTTTAAATCTAAAAGGGTGATTTCAAGATTATATTTAAAATAAATCTTTTATTTGATTATCCAAATTTTTTTCTCAGCAAGAATATGGTCTATTTATCAAACTCAAGATTGACTGGTCTACAAAATCTAATCGTCCGAGGAGTTCGATTCATCCAAAATAAATTTCCAAGATGGTCCATTAATTTTAGGTGGATTATTGTTATCGCAAAGAGCGAGTCGTCAGAAAGCAATAAATCACAGTGTTGCTTATAGCTGCTTTGTCAAGTTGTTCCGTGAAATCCATAGCTTGCAATTTGGGTTAGACTTAAAGTACTGCCAAGCTGCTCAAATAAATCTTCTTGCATTTGAATTATACGGTAACTAGTGTGATCTAGAAGACTTTGCAGCAGGACTTTAGCAACTGACTCGGTTACATTACAGCTTCTCTCACTTTGTTGTAAGCAGGAAAAAGTTCACAAGATCGGGAAATGCTAAGCTCGCGAAAGTTGTTATATTGACTTTTTGTTAATGTATTTTCAAGTAGATATAGAGAACAGAGTTATATTTTTGAGTGAAAAGATATTTTTTTGCCTTATTGGTGTCACTGGTAAGATATATATTTTTTAACGCAAGGCTACAGTCTCGGTCGACTTTTCTGCCGAAACTGCGGCGGCATGCACAAGAAGAGATGTGTTGTGACCGTGAGTTACAGATAAACCGGATAGCAATTTTCTCTTCTGCCGTGGACCGGCGTTAACATATTCAATGGGTATGCGTTAGAGCGATGTTTAGCCACATCGAGAAAAAACATCAATGTATCGATACTACATCGAAGTAATATAGGCCATTTTTTGATTTTATATATATATATATATATATATATATATATATGTGGGAATGGTCTGGCAATCCTATTCAGCCAGCCCAGTAGCGCAAGACAATCTGGAAAGCCCGCCAGATAGGAATGTATGAAAAAGACGATTCTTAAAACGAAAAGCCGAAAGTGTAAGACGTACAGAAGGGTTTTAAGACGAAAAACCGAAAGTGTAAGACGTACAGACGACGAAAAGACGAAAAGCCGAAAGACATTGAACAATAATTAATTATGTACATCCACTATTATCTAAAAAACAATACTTATCTTAACATTAAGTAAAACTATTATAAAACTATAACCGGGACTGTGTTTATTCGTAAGACAATACCCTAGTCCCACACATTTTGGGGGCTCAACCTAAAAAGAATAAAACGTGAAAGAGTTAAAAGCGTAAAAGAAGTAGCCCAAATATATTGAGTCATTACGTGAAAAAACTATAAGTCGAAAAGAGATAGCACACATACATACATACATATTTTGTGAACTCAACCTAAAAAAAAAAGTATAACGGAAAATGAAAATAAAGTATAAAGAGGTGCAAAATTAAATAATACGAGTCTCTCTGAAAGATTAATGAAAATGGTGAATTATGCTAAAAGTTGAATAAAAGTCGAATCGGTATAAAAGAAAAAATTTGTTTCACTAATTACACACACAGCATAAACAAAGAAAAACGAAACGAAAAATGGCACAGTTAAATGACTTTCAGTGCATTAGTGAGATGCTTCGGCTGGGAAAAGAGAGAGAATATCGTTCTGTTGCACAAGTTTATTTTTGAAAAAGATTTAACGAAACACATATTTTGCAATTTAAAAAAGAATTCTTCGCTCAAAGTGTAAGTGTGCGAAGCGATTATTCATGCAGTGTGCAAAATACAAGCAGTGGTCAAAATCCAAGCAGTTTTTCCGAAGTTCCGAGGTTCGCTTTAAACTTTCGCAATATAGAAGACTCGATCCGTTTGTTTAGTGGCGAAGATAATCTATCTATCGAAGTATGGGTCCAAGATTTTGAAGATATGGCAACTGTTATGTGTTGGAACGAGTTACAAAAATTTATTTTTGCCAAACGATCTTTAAAAGGCCTACCAAAAATGTTTGCTAATGTCATTTCGCGGAAATATTGAAGACTGTTCGCTGATACAATATTTGCTCGATGGCATAGACGATACGATACAAATCAATTTTATACGGATCTAATAATATAAATGAATTCAAGCTAAAAATTTTTGAAGTTACGCGCACGAAATCGAAAAATGAAAACAAATATGACAATGGTGTTGGCCAGCAGTATCCGAAAACGACGATAAGTTTCAAGCAGTGCAAAAGAAAAGTGCAAACAAAGAACTTAAATTGCGGAGCCAAGGGCCATACATCAGTTAATTGCGGTAATAAGAATAAGGACAGCCAATACATGCAAAATTACGTCATCTCTAAATTTTATGTCTATTCCAGTTAAAATCGTTAATATTAATTATAACGCGTTCTTAGACACCGGTAGCAAGTGCAATTTAATATCTGAAGCAATGCTGAAAAACATGAATAATCCAATGTCGAGTGATTCTAACGTTTATTTAATCGGCTTCGGAAAGAAAAAAGACACAGACAAGATCAAAGCATCTGGTTCATTTAAATATACAGTCGATATTAACGGTGAAAATACTGTTTGACATTTCTCTCAGTGGAGCAACACTTTATGGACGTGGAAATTGTTCTTGGCGAGTAAGCAAGCGGAGCTTACAATCAGCTACAAGGGTCTTAAGTTGACAAAAACTCAATGTTTAGAATCCGAAGAATCCTTTCTGAAAATCAGCAGCAAGTAAAAGGGCTAAACAAGCAGTTCAAAATTTGATATAGAATTATCATCCGGTAAGCGAAAAGTCAACAAATATTCAAATGCTACTAGCTCTAAAGGATGATAAACCGATATACTCACGATCTCGATTCTCATATGCAGAGAGATGCATCATTGACAATCAAATCGATCAATGGCTGAAGGATGGCGTAATTGAAATATCAGAGTCTGAGTATACTAGCCCAGTCGTGCTTGTGAAAAAACGGGACGGATCAAATCGGTTACGCATCGATTACAGACGATTTAATAAAGTGATCATTAGAGATCATTTTCCAATTCCCTTAATAGAAGATCAGTTAGACAGGTTTGAAAATGCACTTTTTTTTTAGTTCCATAGATTTAAAAAATGGTTTTTTTCATGTTGGCATTGAAGAAGGGAGCCGCAAGTATACTTCTTTCGTAACACATAGTGGACAATTCCAGTTTCTTCGAGTTCCATTTGGTCTTTCGAACTCTCCCAGCGTCTTTCAACGGCATGTTAATGCTATATTCAGAGATCTAACCAGGAAAGGAGTAGCCATACCATATGTTGACGATATAATAATTCCAGCGAAAACTGAAAACGAAGCTGTAGCCAATTTAAAAGAAGTACTCAAACAATGTGCAGAATATGGGCTTTGATTAATTTCAAAATATGTCAGTTCCTTAAAACGAAAATTGAGTATTTACGACACGTAATTGAGAACCAAAGTATAAGTCCATCCCCATCGAAAACGCAAGCCGTGTCATCGTTTCCTATCCCGTCTAATCTAAAACAATTACAGAGTTTCTTGGGATTAGTTGGATATTTTCGAAAGTTTATATTAAATTTTACTCTGGTTGCATATGACAGAAAAAGGTAACTGTGTTTAACAAACTAAAGATGCTTATTACAGAGAAGTCAGTTTTGAAAATTTTCATCATCTACACGAAGCTGGAGCTTCATACGGACGCCTCAATCGACGGATTCGGCGCAGTTCTTCTCCAGAAGTCTGGCTATAACTATTCAGAAAGAGGATCTGTGCACACGGGTAGCTCGTTGGATTCTCCAAATGCAAGAATTTGAATTTGACGTCGTACACAGAGTGTGCACTCAAATACGCCATGCTGATGCACTCAGTCGTGTACCAATGATGATGATCAGCGAAACCAGTATGCATAGCTGAATAACGCATCTGCAAGCTCAGGACGACCAGCTTAAGGCAGATAAGACGAATCACAATAACTATTTGTTAAAGGCTGTAGTTCTGCACAAACTTATCTCGGATAACGTACCTTAAAAAGAGGCCCACGACCATGGTCATTTTCCATCAAGAAGACACGAGAGATCATTGGAAAAGAATATTTCATACCGAATCTGGAAGAGAAAATAAAAAGATGTATTAACTTTTGCATAAGTTGTGTCGTGACTAACCGCAAGCAAGGAAATCAAGAAGGCGAGCTTCATCCATTATACAGAGATGAACAACCGCTTTTGAGCTGCTTACGGGAACAAAGATACGATTAAAGTCTGATATTAAAAATCAAGGAAATGATAGAAGACGAAATGATTCAACACTTTAATGATGAACGAGTTAAAAAACGTAAAGAAGCAAAGCAACATATTCTACAAATTCACGATGAAAACAAAAACAGGTACAACTTAAGACGAAGACCAGCATCGAAGTATAAGATAGGCGATTTAGTTGCCATCAAAAGAACCCAACTTGGTCCTGGGTTAAAGCTAAAGCCGAAATATCTTGGTCCATACCGGATCATAAGGGTAAAATTCAACGACACCTACGACGTGGCAAAAGACTCTGTATTCAGCGAACTCCCAAAGCAGACGAGCACTTGAGCTGAATATATGAAACCATGGCTACCATACGACGACGACGATGCATTCGGGGCGAATGAAGAGGAATGGTCTGGCAATCCTATTCAGCCAGCCCTAGCTGAGTCAGCTGACTCAAAGAAGCGCAAGACAATCTGGCAAGCCGGCCAGACAGGAATGTATGAAAAAGACGAGTTTTAATACGAAAAGCGGAAAGTGTAAGAAGTACAGACGGGTTTTAAGACGAAAAGCCGAAAGTGTAAGACGTACAGACGGGTTTTAAGACGAAAAGCCGAAAGTGTAAGACGTACAGTCGGGTTTTAAGACGGAAAGCCGAAAGACATTAAACAATAATTAATTTTGTATATCTACTATTATCTAATAACGTTAAATAAAACTATTATAAAACTATAACCGGGACTGTGTTTATTCGTAAGACAATACCCCAGTCCCACATATAAATCTTTATTAAAAATAACATCCTTTTTCCAAACTTATGACTATGTATGATCTGCCCAGTTGCAGATTGTACAAGACTCCAATGACTCTCCAATCTGCTCTTCGATTTCCAATAAGAAGTCATTTTTATATTTCGGTTTCATAAGTTAGAAGCTCTTCATAAGTCATGTAACAGAAGCTTTTAGAACATGTTAAGGTAAATACAGTGGTAGAAATTCTAATAATCTTTAACAAATAATACAAGAAATCTTAATACATACGAATCTAATTCAACGAATCTAATTCATCTAAATCAACGATGATGTCTCCTTCAACAAACTGAAATTCACTTGTGACAACTTCATGTCAACATAAAACTTGAGCGAACTTTTCTTCTCGCTCACTATGATTCCAGCCTTACATTAGTTCGTTTTCAGTCAAAGTTGCTGGAACACAAAAATATTTTTTGCAGCCATCTTGAAATGCTGAGATCTTTTCTCAGTGTTACAAAAGCTAACCAAAACATCGAACATCGGAGAGAAAAAAATCTATGTTTTTTACGAAAGGAGAAACATCGATGTATCGATACTACATGTATTGATACTATGTACATCGATGTTTTGCACAGTAAGCGGCCAACTGGTCTTGATGTTGATGGCTTTGGATTTGAAGATAATAATGAACTTACTCTTATGCCATATTGGACAAAATCCATTCGGAATACTTTGCCTTAAATCTGGCGATACTTCTGTTATATTTTGCCTAATTCTATTGTATGTAATGGTGAAAGCTTCTCACTTTGTGTTGATTTTATCCCTTTTCTCCGTGCTTAAGTCGAATTCTTTCAGGTCATTATACATCCAACTCGAAACGGCAGATGAGCTAAGATTGTTTTGTATGTAGATATCAAGCAGTTGCTCATACGCGAACCACAGCTAAAACATCAGGAATCTATACATATCGGAGCAAAATGGAGCATTAAAGCCTTTTAAAATTAGTTTATATACACTTTGCATTGTAAGGACATATAGTTACTTTTTGGCACAACTTGGCCCAAAATTAGTTATAATCCATAACAGACTGGTTAGCAGGTTAGTTTTTTTTCCTTTTTTGGACTACGCAAATAAACGCACACAATAGCACATTAATAAATATGAACAAAATTTTTTTTAATTCAACTACTCTTTTCATGTTTATTTATTTATAAGCAAATAGGCACTAGCACATAAACCAGTGACTAATAATTGTCGTAACCAAATCATAAATTGGGTGACCTTCGGAGCGAGACTACAAAGGTAGATATGGGGGCCAACGACACAGCGTTGCACACCCGCTGTAGCTACAATTGGTATCTAATTTTACTAAGAATAATGCATTACTTTTATAGTAAAAATAGAGCGCTCAATGCATAGTTCGATACAGTGTTAGGTCAGCAAAATGCGTCTTTATTGATAACAGCTAACCATAGCAGCTTAAATAACTAGATCTTTATTGTTAACTGCTGACCATATCAGATCTACTTATGACTAATGAGCCATCGATATCTATAATCGGGTTACATACTAATTGTGAGATACATTTCCATTTGTTCTATATTATGACGGTGTTATTGTTACCTTATTTATTTTGTGTTTAGATTATAAACACCAACATGTTCCCGGCCGTTGAATACCTGCTGAACGTTATCCAACGTTGACCGCAAAATTGATGAGGCAGGGTTTGCTGCAGAACCAATGGTATTGTTAGCGCTACGTAGAAGACGATAACATGAAGCGCCGGTTGGCTGCGTTCTTCTGGCAACTTCCAGTTTTGCTTAGTTTCCAGTTTTTCTTGAATGTTGCTTAGTTCGTCGTAGCTTAGCTGCACTTTTGTAAATTGTGTTGTTGTTGGCTAATACTGAAGTTGCCAAACCGCACATATGACAATTTGATTGCGTCTGTCGTCGCTACACTGTTATTCGGATAGCAGAACTCCTGGCTGTACACATCGGGTCTGGAATTAACAATCCAGTCTTCTTGATAGTGAAACCATGTATATTAACGTCACAGGTCACTGCGAGTTCAATTGGTCTAGTGTTCAGCGTCCCGTCTACAGAAAAATGTATTTGATTCTGAGAGTATTATAAGTAAAGTGGTGGCCATATGAAGGGACGGGAAGGGAAAAGGAGAGTCCAAGGGAAGCTGCAACGACTGATCTTGGCCATCAGCGAAGTCCCGTTAGGCCAAGGACCTTTGCCTACTGGACTGGGAAAGCGGAAGCAGAGGGAGACGTTGGAATGAGTGGGGTTAAGGGATTGGAGTGGACAGAAACTGCAACGACTGATCTTGCCTGCCAAGCGAAATTCCGCTGGGCAAGATCCGTTGCCTCATCACCTGGAGCGACTGAGTGTTACGGGATGTAATATACATATAGCAACGGCGTAGTGTTTTTATGAAAAAGCCTTCACTATTTGTTGTGGTACACCATAGAAGCATATTCAATTTATCCATAAGTACACTCACGCGCAATAATGAGCTCACCTGATTTATAATTCTTGCTTAGAAAATATCCTCGTGGCTTTTTCCTTGCTCTTTGCCTGCTATTTATTCTTCAACCCACTCTTCACACTCTGATGGTCAATTGCTAATTTTTCTCTAATTCTTTGCCTTTGCTTAAACTCACCCTTGCTCTGCCTACTTATATCCTAACGGTGAAAACATACGATGTGTCTTGCGCTTTGGCACGCGTTACGATCTCCGTCCCTTTCTTTTGCTTTCCAGTTCTTTGCTTTTCCTTTGGCGTGGCATGCAGTGTAGCTACCGCTAGTGAGAGGTTTCCCTCTCCGCGACGCGTCAATCCCGCATCCAAGACGGTAGCCAGAAAAAGAGAGGCGTAAATCGGGAGAAAAAAGGGACTACAGTTAACTTCATTTTGAAATATTTTAATATTCCCTACATGGGCGTAATGAAAGATAATCACTAGAGGTGCCCTGCATGGACGTAGTTTAAATTATTACATATATCAAAAGGGGAACGGTAATGAGGTGTTAGACCCTGCCGAGTTTTATGACTTGTCACATGTTGAATCTGATAAGTTGAATATTTTGTGGGCTCTAGAGAGCCCAATGTTTTGATTCTGTTGATTGTTGACAGCTATAATGAGAACTTTAATATTCATGATTACAATCCCATGAGTTTCAATTGGTGGAATAGGTACCAGGTTGTATAGTTGCACTGCCTACATTGCCACTAATGGGAACGTAACTTTAAATATCTCATAATTATTCGCGATTGTGCCTTGTATCTTCATTAAGGCATATAATTGCAAGGCGTCGGTTTCTGGAACTGGCAACTCCAAACCAAATGGAAATGTGTCTTTTAAGTTGGTTCAGATGTCCCCGAAACTGGCCTGGTGATGGTAGTAACGGACTTATTCTGCTATGATGGGCATCTTTAAATACTCGGGAAGTTTCGGTTTCAATTCGTTGCAAATTTCCTGCATTATCTGTCAACTGGGTAGTTAGCGTGATATACCATTGCAATGCCTTTACCGAATTGTCCTGGACCTTGGATATGTCGTTTAGCTCGCTTGTAGGTGCCTCTGGATGTTTTAACATCCACCACATGGACGTATCCATCCATGCCTGGATATAATTTTACAATTCGTTCAATCGGCCACTGCAAGATTGGCACATTATCCTCTTTTAGAATTACCATCATGTCTTCTTTGACATTGTTATATGGTTTCTTCCATTTCTGTTTTATTGGGAGTGCATCTGGTTGAGCTACCAATGGTTCTCCGATTAATAGATGGCATGGGGTTAGAGCTGTCAAGTCGTTGCGATCGTCTGAGTATGAGGTTAACGGTCCAGATTTCAGCACTGCTTCAACATTGACAATGATGGTAGACAGCTGTTCAAATGTTGAGTTTGCTGTCGATACGTTTTTCAGCAATAAAAGCTTAACGGATTTTACTCTTTGATCGTAGCTGTTGCCCTTTCTAAATGTATTGTATCGGTCAGTTCCTTAAGTTGGTTATTTGCTCCAACAAAGTTTGGTGCATTGTCGCAGTAAAACGTCTGGCATCTTTCTCTGCGCCCAATGAAGCACTGAATCCACCTACAAATGAGGAGGTGGGCTGGTCTTCTACCAACTCTAGGTGAATGCCTTGGTTGCAAAGCATACAAATACTGCAATGTCCATCAGTGAGTTCACTTCAACGTACAGCTGCACCTAGTTCCAGCCGGGGCAGTGCACATTGGGCGAAACGGCTGATTTAGCGGCGATTAATTAATAACTTCTGCAAAAATTATGCTATTTTTGTACGGATATTTTTTTTGTAGATAAATTTATTACACATCAAAATTAATGAATAAAAATTGTTTCATTCAGTGAAAATACTTGTTTTATTATTTGTTCCAAGTTAGTGTAAACCTGTTTTATTCGATTTCTATTCGTTTTCGCTCAATTTTAAGAAATTTCGTTACACATTTTCAAAATTTTTTTTTTCTTTGCTGTTGCTTATAAAGGATATACATATACACATATAAAAAAAATTCAAATAAATTGGACAGCTACATATATCATTAAAAAAGCTCATCGGAAATTTAATATTCTCTTGCATGTGTACTCATTTTCAGCTAGAGTTATGTTTAATCGAGAAAATATATGCTTGTATCTTTAAAAAAAAAAAAAACATGTTTCTTTCTTAAAACATACATTAATTTAATCATTCAATATAGAGTAAATATAATCAACTTCAAAAATATTTTATATATTTTTTTTTTAATTTTTTAATTTTACTCTTAATCGGTATCTGATGTTGTGCAATCTGATAAGTCTTCTTATACGTCTTTACTTAAAATAAGACTAACAATGTCTTTATCTAAAAAATTGTCTTTTTTTAGAAAATTTAACTGTGGATTTTGCTAACATTGTAATAAATGGGTCCGATGAAATAAAAAGTGTGTGAGCCAAGTCTTCCTTTGTGTTATTGCGAGAATTTTTTCGTGTGTGGTTTAATTGAAACTTTCTCTGGTTTTTATTTCTGGCCTCAAGAGCTTCTTCTGACATCATACCTATCGGAAGGGCAAAGTGTTCTATAATTTCTGCACCATGAATCAAAATTTTATGGACAGATGAAGGCATATAGAACCATGGGTACTTGTCTACAAATAATATTGCAGTTTGAAATGCATAATGTTTAAAGGCTTGTGTATCAATTTCACATCCGGATGCTAGTGTTCGTAAGATTACACTAAATCGAGAAATTAAAAGATAGTTGACTGCAATTATTTTGGCAGCTAATTTTGCTTCATGAAAAAACTTTCTCGCTGTGTTGCCGTTATTTGTATTGCCTGATCCACCTGGCTGGGGAATATCAACCAATATACCTATCTCCTTTCGCAAATTCTTTTGTATTTCCAGTTTTCTAATATCAACAGCTGATTTATCTGTACTTCGAACTTGCCAATTTTTAATTATCAGTCTATAGCTAATATGCAGAATGCAATCAAGGAAACGAATCCAAGCATGTAGACTGGATAAACCATGTTCGGTACCGAAGAATGGGCAGATACCGGGGGCGGGAGCGTGACCACTAACCGCGTTCTCCGGTTGGGTCATACGCCAGGTTAACGGGGCCTTGTCTAGTGTTTTCTCCCTGGTCTGCTGAGTACCACTTCGCGAAGGTTGCTCGTCTAGGGGGCCGGTTATGGTCACCTCTATACGGCAGTGATGAATCGGGTTGGCTGCTGTCTTTATTTATTTTATTTATTTAAGTCTACAGCAGTCGACAAAAATTCTTAAGCTAAAAAACAGATAACAATTAATTAAAATCAGCAAGCTTAGTCTTATACACAACTTAACATCCCCGACTCAGTGGAGTTGTTTTATTTGCACAAGGTGCCAGCTATGCCCCGATTCACAGCAAATGTGGTCAGGTATGAGTTGCAAGCAATGCGAAGTCAAAACATATTCAGCGGTTTCGTTGTAGATGATTAAAAAGTATAGCGCGAAATGAAGTGACAGAGAGGAGGAGATAAGGTAAGAACGGTTGTTAAAAGATTGGCAAAGAACACGAAAAGGTTCGTGAAGAGACAAAAAAAGGTTCTTGTTCGACGTAAAGTATTATAAGAATATAGAGTGTCTTGTGAATTAGTAGGAATGAATTCACCGTTCCCTGGTTTATGGAGAAAGAGAATGCCAAATACGAGCCTACGGTTGTGAAATGAAGGAAGATATAAGAAATAGCCTATCAGAATAAAAAAAGGGGAAATCTCAGGTCCTAATTTAAACAGTCGTAAGTAAAACAAAGAAAACACACACAATTTAAATTTGGGATTGAGGAGGGGTAGAATGTGGGACTAAGAAATACTCATTTGATACTGTAATTTTAAAAGAGAAGATTTTGCGAGGTCTAGAAAACTTAAACTTTTGAATTAAAACCTTAGCAGGGCATATATTAAGCTATGTAAGCTGCCATAGACGTCTCAGAAATATCTGGAGCAAGCCTAGAGATAAATAATTAATTGCGATGACTACAGTTACTGGAGAGTGAAGATCATTGGAATCCACAAGTGATTGAGAGCCTGCATGATACTGTAATTGATCAGAGTTCCCGTGAGGGACTGATTAAGGTACACAAGGGCTTGTACTGGGTACATCAGTCTGAAAAGAAGACCATAAAGATAGACTCGAAGATGATGTAAGCGAAAATAAACTGGGAGAAAATGCAACTGTGAGGGCCGGTGACTCCTTATGAGGTAACTCAAGGGTACATTTCCTGGGCAACTTCTCAGAAGGTCCCGGCCAATGCAAAAAAAGACGCCTATCAACTATTCCCATGTTCACGGATTTTGACTCCTCAGGCCGGTAGAAATCAGAATGCACTAACCACTAATCACGCAAAAAACACTCATTAATTTGGCAAATTATGCGAAAAAAACACAAGGGTGTCAAGCAAACCACACAAGCGAAAGCGTCAACAAACTAAGCACAAGTAAAAATTGAGAGATACAATAAATATTTATAAAAACTCAGAAGCTATGAAAAACGCGACATGCTGTGAAATATAGAGTATTTTAAAACTACCCTTTATTCTGAGCTTCACTTACGGGGCCCTACGAGTGCGGTTTACCAACGGCCACCCACAAATTATTGTCAAGATTCTGGATTTGAATTCGAGTTCTTCTGCTGGCTTTAGAATTGAGCAGCAAGTTTGTGGTCTATTCATTGTCTCTGAGTATATTGTACAGTCGTGCAGCCAAGATGGTCCCTTCCACCATAAATCAAAGTTCATGAAGTCACTCGCTAGCATGCCTCTTGATGCACAATCCGTAGGATTGTCTCCAAGCGCTACGTGGTATGGTCTCTAGTATTTCTACCGCTCGGTTGGCAACAAATGTTTTCAGTTTACAGGGTTGATGCGAAAGCCATGACAAAACGATTGTAGAATCTGTCCATGCGTATATCTTAGCATCCTTCTGGCGCAGACCAGATTTTACTGCTTGGAAAAAACGAGCTAACAGTACAGCTCCGCAAAGTTCCAATCGTGGTAGCGAATTCTGCTTTAGTGGTGAAACTCTTCTTTTAGCTGCAATGAGTGCCACTCCGATGCTTCCATCTAGGTGTGTCACACGGTTGTAACTGACAGCAGAGTCAGCCTTTAACGAAGAATCTGAAAATCCATGCAGTTCGATGTCATCGGGTTGATTGTCTACAAATCGTGGTATCTTCAGGTTCCTTAACGTGAAAATGTCTTGTCTGAATGTTTGCCATAAGTGCGCTTGCTTTGTTGGCAGTTCCGAGTCCCAATCCAGACTAAGCAGCCACAACTCCTGAAGCAGGATTTTAAACTTGATCACCACTGGCGCCAAAATACCGAGTGGGTCAAATATGCGTGCCGTGTCAGACAGCACTTGTCGTTTAGTATAACTCATATGTTCCGATAATGAAACCTTGTATGTTAGGACATCTTCTCCAGGACGCCAATGCAGCCCAAGCACCTTGGCTGCCATCCTTGAGAAATCAATTTCATTGCCCTCGTTGTTGGCAATCCGTTTACTATTCGAGACCCATTTACTTAGCTCCAGTTGTGCCCGTGACATAAGGAGTACCAGCTCTTCCTTTATGTCGAGCAATTCATGTTCGTTCATGGCTCCTGTCAATACGTCATCGACGTAGAAATCATCGTGATTAGTGATCAGCTGCCAGTTGTTCCAGTACTCTAACTGCCAAAAAGGGTGCACATGCCGTGCCATAGGTGACTGTGGTTAATTTGTAATGCTTCAATGGTGCCACAGGGTCTTCTCTCCAAAGGATTCGTTGAAAATCTTGATGTTTCGGCGCTACTGAAATCTGTCTAAACATCTTGACGATGTCCGCAGAAAATACGAATCTGCGCATTCGAAAACGCAGACAAACGTTGAACAGGTTGCGTTGTATACATGGGCCAATATGAAGTGCATCGTTAAGAGATTGTCCATCCCGATCTTGAAATGAACCGTCGAACACCACCCGCAGCTTGGCACCTATGAGTGGATGGTGTGGCAAATTGAATGACACCTTAGAGACGTTTGTGGCTTCGTATGCAGCTACATCCTGCATGTGACTCATCTGGATATAATCTCTCATGAACTGAGTATATTTTAACTTCAGGCTGGCATCCTTCATTAGACGACGCTCTGCTGCGAGAAAGCGCGAGAAAGCTCTCTAGCTCCTTGAAATGTATCCGCAAATTGTGGGTTTTGTTCCTTTAACGGCAAATCGACAATGTATCTTCCATTCGAGTTGCGGGTGTGAGTGCACCGGAAGTGCGTCTCGGCCCTTTCATCCTCTTCGTTTACAGTTGGGCGAGTTAGAACTTTCTCTAGTTCCCAGAATCTTTGCAGTAGTCCATCTATATTGACCGTAATCAGCAATAACGTAGATGGTTTTGGCAATCCCATCCAAATATGCTGTTGGCTGCAATAGAGTGCCCTTGACTATCGCATAACTTCTCCCCGGTGAGAACTAACCAGATGTAATCATTGCCCAGCAAAATGTCGATTGAAGCGTTAGTTCTGGAGTCCGGGTCAGCCATTCGGTATCCATTAAATACCGGCAGTGATGAAGCATCAATATTTTCACGTGCCAATTGTGAGGTGATCTTTCCTAAAACGTGCGCATTAATATCGATGGAATGACTCGACACACGAGACATCATCTGAAGAGAGCAGAAACCTCTGGTTATTCCCGCTTTGACGTTTGAGATGCCCGATGTGGCAACTCGAAATGGCGAAAGTGCAAGCCCCAACGACTGTACGCACCGTTCCGAAATGAAAGACAAGTCTACGGCTCTATCCAGTAAATTACGGCACGTATGCAAGGCTCCTTGGGAATTTCGCACCTGTACCAATGCAGTTGGTAGAGTACTTCTTCTTTGCCCGTTTGGCTTACTGGGTCCGGTAACATTCATCATGGCTACTGCTGATGCCGCTGGTGCTTCCTCAGAAGCCTGGCTTGAGTTGCCTTGGTGCTGCTCTGCGCTCTTATGCTGTGTAGAATAGCGCTCAGGATGCAGCATAGAATGCAATGATTGCAAAAAGACTGCGAAGGAGAGATGTACGTGTTTTAATTGTTTGACCCAAGAAGTATACCTTAGTCTGCATAAACTGGTCATTTAATCTTCAATCCAAATGATCCAGCCTTCTCCAAAACGCGTGACATTTTGTCAAAGTGGGAACATCATTGTCTATCAACTCTTGAAATATATGATTTCCATAGCGAATAAAAACGGCTAGCGAATTTCGGAATCCGAACGTGGCTCTGGTAAATTCGTACAGACCAGTTTTCGTGAAAAAGGCAGTGCATTTTTTACTCTCCACTTCAATGGGGACATGGAATCACCGTAAACAACTTGGCGTTCTGCAATTTATCCAACACATCATCGAGCACAAAAACAGGAAAACAATCCTTTAAATCCATTAGGTTCAGCTTACAAAAATCAACGCAGATAGGCCGCGTACTAGTACCAGGCGACTAGTTCGAGGTTCGATGAAGATGACCGTGTGATTCCGGCTGCTTACAAATCATCGATCTGCTCTTCCACATGTATTTCCTCAGAAATTGCCAATTGGCTTGGAGACTGGGAAAAAGAGTTATTTCCCCATCGGGTACTATTCCTAGCCTGTTAGGTACTTCTGCTACAGCATCTGCCAACTTGTAGTTCTGAATCAGCCGTTTAACATCTTTCGCATACTGAGGAGGAGCATCGATTTCACGCGAGTGTCGGAGTGCACTCTCTGTCGTCCTAACATGTTGCTCGGCTGAGCTCAGGGAAAATGGGGTGGTTCTTGTGCTTATGCGCTACATAAATAAAACAAATGGATAAAGGACTACACCTAAATAAGGATCTTTGTGCAGAGGTAATGGGTGTTATTCGAAGGACCTAGATTTCATGGCCTTCTTATAATAATCTGGACTTTATTTTGTTTAATTTAACTAGGAAATCTGTGTGAAATATAAATGTGAATACTAAATTAAAACTCAATTTTATTTATGTTATAAATAAATTCATTCCAGTAAAAATAAAGGTGTGTAAGATGTCATTTATTTATGATAAGAATTATCGTCCTGTTCGATTAATTTTAGCTATCTACACTTATTGGCTATCAGTATTTTTAAGTATCGGTTATTAGTATTAAGTCAGTATGTGGGAAATATTGAGATGTGGCCTGAGGCCACACTGGAAGTGAGCTTCCTTCTTCTTCCGGTGACGCTTGAACGAGCTAGATGCACCAACTGCCGAAAAGGAATAAAATTAATCTTTACATTTAAGCTAAATAACAACCCATCGACGTTTATTTTCAGCATATTATAGGTGTAATACATGTAGCAACGGTGTAGTGTACTTATTATATTGCAGTTGGATGCACTGCATATGCTAAGATTGGAATGTAAGCAGAATTTCGGTCTATTTACGAGGGTAGTCCGATAAGTACTTACCCTCACGGCCCAGTGGCGTCACTGTGGCAAGAAAACGTTATTATGGTGTAGAACCATCAAATAGACGACAAAGCTTAAAATTTCAGTCGAATCGAGCTTGTGGTTTTGGTTTGACTTCGTGTAGAAGCGAGCGTGAGGGGATTTTAGAAAAATTGGAAAAGGAGCAATATCTGTCGGTGATTTGATTCATGTTTTTGAAAGGGAAATCGCGAAGTGAAAGCAAATAGCGCGTAGATGTTGTGTACGGTGCCTCTTTTCCTTCGATGGCGTCAAAAATTGGTCAAACGAGTTTCAAAGTGGTCGCACTTCGGTTTTCGATGCCCGAAAAAGTGCAACCACATAGGATAAAGTGGAAAAAGTCCACGATATCGTATTGGCAGACCGCCGATTGAATGTACGCGAGATAGCTGAGTCAGTAAGTATCTCGAAAGACCGCTTGGGTTATATCGTGCACGAAATTTTGGTGCCGCGTTTGCTTACTCCGGACAACAAGCACAACCGTAAGAAGACATCAGACCAGCTGTTTGACGCTGTTTAATCTCAACCCGAAAGAGTTTTTGCGTCGTTTTGTAACCGTAGACGAAACTTGGATTTACTGGTACACACCAGAGACCAAGGAACAGTCGAAACAGAGGACTTCACTAGGCAAATCTGCTTCGAAGGAGGCGAAGACTGTCCCATCAGCCAGAAAGGTGATGGCCACCGTTTTCTGGGATTCACAAGGTGTGATCTACATCGACTACCGGGAGAAGGCCAAAACAGTCACAAGGGTCTACTATGCTGAATTATTGACCCGATTCGACGCTGAATTAAAGAAAAAACGGCTGTATTTGGCGAAAATAAATTGCTTTTTCACCATGACAACGTCGCCATGGCCAAATTGGTCAAATTGAGTTACGAACTACTGCCCTCTTTCACCGTATTCTTCAGATTTAGCCCCGTGCGACATCATTTTGTTTCCAAACTTGAAAAAGTCACTCGCCGGGCAGAAATTTGAGACAAATGAGCAAGTCATTGCCGCCACGGGTCTTCTTCAGACCTCGGGGAAACTTATTTTTCAGACGGGTTAAGAAAGTTGGACCATCACTGGATCAGGTGTATCAACCTTAAAGGAGACTATGTTGAGAAATAGATCGACACTTCTTCAAAAATTTTCCTTTTTTTATTTGTAGGCTAAGTACTAATTGGATTGCCCTAGTATTAGTAAAATTGTCGAAAAGGGGGACGAATGGAGACGAGTTTTTGGTTCGTGGCTAAAGACTACACTCACAAGTACAAACTGGAGCAAGAAGTTGCTTTCAGCATGGATCAGCTTATTAGATATATTCCATGAAACACGGAGAACGCATGTTAATATGCGAAATAAATACACAAAAAATTGACATTTCACAACACTAAATCATTAGAACTGCAAATAAAATAACAATATACAATAGTTAGTGCCTTGAAGATTACTTTCCATAATTTAATTAAGTTTTCTGAACCAATTCCACAAGTATGGCACAACATAAAACAACTAAATATTTTGGCGCCAGTTTCTATTGAAAAACCAGCAAATCGCTAGCTCACTTTTAAGAAAAAGGCCGGGGCTCACTTCGACCGCATCAAAGTTTGTATACCCTTGCAACTTTTTGGTAACTCATTCCTTAGCTATAGCCATCAAAGTGAAATAAGTTTTATCTAAAAAGGCTAATGTTTGCGAAAGAACGGCCTACAATCTTAGCATACGAAATAACGATCAAAATCACTGTTTTCCACCGATCGTTCGTATGGGATCTATATGATATAGTCACCCGATCTTTATCAAATTCGTCACAATCATTAACAAATATATTAAACTAACAAATCTTGAATTTGAAAGCAATCGCGTCATAAAAAACGATAATATTGTCACCCGATCTTAATAAAATTTTGCATAGTTATTTATATGTGTAATAAACATACCAATATTAAAAATCACGACAATAGCTTAGAAAATAACGAAGTTGTTGAGAAAAGTCACTGTTCGTGAGTTTACCGTTTGTATCGGAGCTATATGATATAGTGGTTCGATGAATCCGAGATATACAACCCTTGCTGCAAATACAAGCCTACATGCAAAATTTCAACTCTGTAGCTCTTACGGTCTAGGAGGAGTTTGCGTTGATCCAGACAGAAGGACATAGCTATTTGAACTCGTCTTGTCGTGCTGATCAAGTACATATATATTTTATATGGTCGGAGATGCTTCCTTCTATGCGTTGCTCACTTCTGACCAAAATTAATATACCCTATTTTGCAAGGGTATAAAAACCCTCAAAAAGCTTTGCTGGCTATTTATTAACATCAAAAAAATGACTTTATGCCGAAATTTGAATCAGTGTGCATTGCAAAAAGGGAATGTTAATTTTGTTCAGAAGAAGCATCTCCCACCATATAAAGAATATATATTCTTGATCAGCACGACAGGACAAGTTCATATAACCATGTTCGTATGTCCGTTTGTCCGAAGGAACAATCGATGGTAAACAGTTTAAAAACTTCGTTCGTATGCTATGGTTGGAGGCCCTTCTATCGCAAAAATTACTCTTTTAAAACGTTTTTCCACTTTGACGGCTATGGATAAGGATAGAGTAACAAAAAAACTTGTAAGGGTATACAAACTTTAACGCGGTCGAAGATAGTACCGTCCCTCTAATTTACATATTGATTTATAAATTAGTTTTTGCTAAATCAATTATATTAAATCGTGTCTTTCTGCTGCAAACATAATTGCAATTGCAATAACAATCCCAGAAAAAGCAGTGAAGACTTTCTTTACTGTTGGCTGTGTAACAAATTAATGCAGTTTAATTGTGATGGTTATACCTTCAAGGTGCGGGATAGTATTGCACAGGGTGGCGGCCTTAAATGGGGCTTTGATTCGTGTAGTGGCTTCGAGCTCGAGGTGCGAAGTTTTATGAAACGGTCTGGGGATGCATTTAATAGGGAGGATGCAATAATAATTTTAGATAGTTTCGCTTTCGACTTTTATATTCTGGTCTTGTCTAGTCTAAACTCTCTAGACTCTATATAGACAGTTTAACTTTCGACTTTCATATTCTGGCTTTCATATTCAACTCGTAACTCTCTGACATAGACTTCCTCATTGATTTTAATTTTGCTGAGATTGCCTGGACCCCTCATATGATTCTTCATTACTATTTCCCTTCTCGCCACATTCGTTCATAAGTAGATGCTCTCTATTAAATGCTGTCCGGAATAGTCGTGACAGTTCACTAAATTTTGTATTTCTTCCAACTCGGATGTTTCCAGGACTGATCCCTTAGTTATCCCTGAAGACAACTTCCATGTAACTCTGGATGTAACCATAGACCTTCCTCTTGGGGTTATGTCTCGTTATATGTTAATTATTGGTCATATCCATGTACTCGCACGGATATGGACTTTGCCATTTCTGTCTTCTATAAAACTCTTGAATCGTTTTTCGATGTTTGTGTCCCTAGTGTGACCCAAGGATGGTCTGATAGACGCTCTATGTAAGTCAAGTTTATAATGTCCGTTACATCTTCCGCTGTTCCGTCTATCTAAAAGGAATCATATATTATTTCTCTTCGTAAAAAGGGGGAAAAAGTCGGAAGCCTCCAATTATAGGGGTATTTCTAAATTGTCTGCCATACCAAAAGCATTTGAAAAAAGAATAACATCTCAGCATTTTTTTTAGCTCAATTATTTCGTCATCACAACATGGGTTTGAGAAACGTACTCTGTTAATCATACTCTGCTATTCAGTCTTTTTATAAATAATCTTCCATTGGTAGCGACGCATTCTCTTGTGCTTATGTCTGCGGATGATGTTTAGCTTTACATCAGTTTTAATGATATATCGTCTTCTTGCCTGCTTTAATCCGATCATGATCTTCAGAATTGGTGTGAAAATAACCTATTAAACCTCAACGGCATAAAATGTAAAGTTATGTCTTTTTATCCCATACACCCATAGGGCGAAATGGTATATTAAAGACGCAAAAATGTATGTAACAAGCAGATAGAAACTTTTCCGACCGCGTAAATTACATATATTGTTGATCAGGATCAACAGACAAGTCGATCTAGACATGTCCGTCCGTCCGTCTGTCCGTATGAACAAAGTAGATCTCAGAGAACATAAGAGCTAGAGTCATCACATTTGGAACGTAGACTCGTGTATTACCTACGGAGGTCAAGTTTATTTCAAATTTTTGTCACGCCCCCTCCGACCACAATATTTAAACGGGTTTGATTTTCTTAAAGACTATAATAGCTAAAGACATCAAATTTGGTATAAGTAATTCTGTAATAAGCGCGCATACATTTGTTGCTAAAAAATTACATATATTTTGCCGTCGGCGAGACGACTTACTTCATTATAGATGCAATCCCTACTTAGCAACTTATTATCTTAACGAAACTGCCTTATAGCGGTTAGATATTATCAATGACTTAGGTGTTCTTGTCGACCATAATTGAACTTTCAAACACTGTATTTCTAACTACAGCTATGATCACATAACTGGCACAAAGAAAATTCATATTTTTAATGGGATTTTTTTTTTTAAAAGACACACAATGTATTAAAGTTAATTAAAATTAAAAAAAAAAAAAAAAAATCAAAACTTAATAAAAAACTCAAAAATTTGCTGGACACATAATTGGCACATTTCTTAATTGTCCGATGAAAACAATATTTAAAGCTGGTATTTCGTACTATATCCATTATTTTCGATGACTGCCTGCTATCCGCTGTTCATACTTTCCACTAGCTTCTGACATTTGTCCTTAGGTATACCACGCTTCCGGGACTCCAGACCACTAATATTCCCAATTTTTAAACTTTTTCTTTGAAATTTCCACTTTCACATCGTTTTACAGATTTTCGGATTAGGATTAAGGTCTGGGCTTTGGGGTGGCCATTCCATAACTTGCAGCTTTTCTTTCTCAAACCAGCTTTTAACAAACTTTGATGTCCCAAGTCACAGGTATTTTGTCGAAGGCAAGATTCCATTGTATCCAAATACTGGAATTTGTCTATATCACATCGTTACAAGAAAATACCCCCCAACACATGATTCTACCTCCTCCATGTTTGTTGGTCTTTGTAATGTACCTGCGATTGGGGCATGGGTTTTTAAGCGACGAACAAATGTTTTCTTATCAGATTTCATTCTATTTGTATTTGTTTCGTCACTCCAGGTCACGTTTTTCCAGAATTGGCCATATTTACTCTTGGGTGCCTTTGCGAAAAGCAATCGTTTTTGTACATCCGTTTTTGACAGGAGCGGTTTCTTGCTGCTCATGCGCCCAAAGAGTAAATTTTCATTTAACCGTCATGAGACATATTCCTTATTGATTTCCACCTTAATATCTCGAGCAGACTTAAAAGGGTCAGACTTACTCTTGCGAGCAACGACCTTGTCGATGTGGAGGTTAGTCTTTCGAGGCTTTGGCTTCCTGGCCTTGTTCTCTTTCAGATACATTGGATTTTTTAACCAAGGCAAGTGCATTGTATATGATTTTTTTAGTATAATTTTAGAGAAATATCCAAAAATATTTGACTAACACGACTTTTTTACGGGGTTCCCAAAAATTTGTGCCAATTCCATGTCCATCAAAAAACCAAGCTGAGCTAAGAAAATGCATATCAAAACAACAACAATAGATGTAAGGAAATAATTGTCACTTACATTTTAAGAGCATGAGCCAAATAAAATAAAGCATCCAAAAATTTTAATAAAAAATTTATACCAATCTTCCGAAAAAAGGAATTTAAAGGAAACATTTTATAAGACCATAGCTGTATGCTTTGCAAGATCCTTTTCGAGTCCTATGCTCTGTTTACGATCTTCTTTCTTTCTTTCTTTCTTTTCTAAAAACCTCTATTCTATCACATTTAGCTCGTAAATAGCTGTTATATAATTATACTTGTTGGTCCTTTTTATTTGTATTTGTCCACGCGATTCGTGCCGTCCGGTATACGGCTGTGTCCCACGGTCGGTCGGGCGGGTCCACCTCCCTCTCTCTGCTTGGGTTCGCGCGAAACATGATATGTCCTGGTATCGCATTGTACGCCTCATCGTCCAGACAATACGTGTCCAATGTACAAGCTAAGAGATTTTTACATATTGTGGTGAAGTCGCAAGAGAATTGCAGTGACGTGTCCTTAGATTTCGGAATTCTGAATTCCGTTTCGTCTTATCAGCCACCCCAAAAGGTTAATATAACTGGGTGAAAAATACCTAAAAATCTGAAATAAGCTGGCCCACAGTTTTACAAGCCGCAAAAAACAGATATACTCATTGGAGCAGATTCTTTTTGCGACCTTTTATCAATAGATCAAGTAAAACAAGGTCCAGAACTTCCAGCCCTTCAGAAGATTGTCTTGGGATTGGTTGTATCCGGGCGGTACTCTTTTGACGTAGGGTTAGTTCAAAAGAGGACAGCCAATTTGAGCTATCAAAACCAAGTCTTATTCTCAATCAATGGGACCTTGCAGAAATTTTGTACAATCGTTTTCAGGTGAAGTTGTCGTTTAAGTTGAGCCCCAATGCACTTGGGCTTTCATTTGAAGTTGCTAAACGACGGTTTTTGTCGATCGACAAAGGATTGCTGAAAGATGTAGAATTAAGAAACAAGTACCTAGAATTTATGGAAGAATATCTTTCATTGGAACATATGTCAGAAACCGACAATAAAATTCCCACTCATCCACACTATTTCATTCCACATCAAGTAGTTTTAGAACTTCAAAGCACGTCGACGAAACTTCGTGTGCTATTCGATGCATCGTGCAAAACTACGTCTTATGCATCGTTGAATGACATCTTGATGATCTTCATCAAGAGGAACTGTACTCGACTTTGCTTCTATTTCTTTTCCATAAGTATGCCTTTACCGCTTACGTCAAAAAAAATGTTTCGTCAAGTAATCGTACATGAAGCAGATCGTGATATCCAGCTCATATTGTGGAGAAAAAACCCAAATAATTTTTTTAAAGTGTTTGGGTTAAACACTGTTACGTATGGTACAGCGCCAGCACCGTTTCTGCAAAACGGTGTTTGCTCGGTGAGATGATTAAATTGTCACATCCAAAAGCTGCTGATTTATCAGGCAAGATTTTAATGTGGATGACATGTTGTCTGGTGCTGGTCGCGTTGAGGACCTTCTGACAGTCAAGTCTGAAGTGTCACAGGCATTGCTCGACGCAATTTTTGAGTTCACTAAATGGTTCCCAAATAGCTGTGTGGTCTCCAATGAATTTGGAGACAGAATGGAACGAATTAAAAGCATCCATAGTAAATAGAAAGAAAATAAAAATTCCACAATTCGTCCATACAGAACCCTAATCACCGATAGAGATTCATGGATTTGCTGATGCCCAAATAGCTGTGTGGTCTCCAATGAATTTGGAGACAGAATGGAACGAATTAAAAGCATCCATAGTAAATATAAAGAAAATGAAAATTTCACAATTCGTCCATACAGAACCCTAATCACCGATAGAGATTCATGGATTTGCTGATGCCTCAATGACAGCATATGGTTATTGTATCTACTTTCGAGTCGAAACTTCTCGCAGATGACTATCATCGAATTAGTAATATCATAAAGGAACCAATTAAACGTGCATTCTTTTGGTCGGATTGGGAAATAACTTTTCCTTGGATACAGTTACACCCATCGACACTGGTTACGTTCGTTTCGAACAGGGTGACTGAAATTCAAGAGTGATCAGAGAAGTTTATCGTCATGAGCTGGCTACGTTCGTTTCGAACAGGGTGACTGAAATTCAAGAGTGGTCAGAGAACGTATTTATCGTCATGTGTTATGTTATAACAAATTAGTTGGCTCCATTCAGTTAAAAGATCCAAAGTTTCTCAGTAGATCTCAATGTGTGTGGTGCAAAATAAAGAATTTCGAGAATACATATATTCAAAGGGTTCGTAAGAGCGCCAAAGTGGGTCAGAAACTTCAAGGTTTAACTCCATTTATACACAAGTTTAATGGTTCGTGGTGCTCGTTTTCGTTGTTGAGAGTTGTGGGTCGACTTGTAAACGCTCCTTTTGCTTATGATGTGAAATTTCCGCTCATTTTATCAAAACGCTCGCAATTCGAGGGTTAATGTGGTTAGGGAAAGGCTGAGTGGACATGATTTAGGGATGTCTTTATCCAAATAGTGAGCGTGTGTTATGTTTGTGTGACCCAATCGAAGTCGGATAAGTTTTATTTCTTCTTTTGCAGGTGTCATAGTGTGTCATTTACTTTTCTATAGGAGAAAATACGGTCTGAAAATACGGACTGTGTTTTTCCTAGCCTTGTGAACTTATATTTTTTAACTAAATTTTGGATAGGTGAGTCTGAACTGTTTAGGATGGTTTGGAAGTTGAATTCTGACGTCGAGGTTGGAAATGACGGATTCAAAAAATAAATTGGTTACTTGTGTTCTGCGAAAGGCGCCTAAGGCAATTCTAATTCCTGCGTTTAAGATGGTTTTATTGCATTCCCGTATATTGGTAAGCCGTAGTCAATTTTGGATATAAATAATGACTTTACTACAGATATCAATGTTATTGTGCTGCAACCGAATCTCGTTAATGAGAGACATTTAATGATATTTAGTCGTTTATGCGGTGATTTAGCTATTTCGTCTATATGCATATTCCGTTTGTGTTTCTTTCTAAATTTAACATATGCAGCGCTGTTTATTACAAATGTGCATATGCCTACATTTGGCAGGAGCAAGGCTACCACCAGAATACATACACCAATCGGAAATGCTGTTAAACAGAGAATCAAGATTAATTGTTTTGTTTTTGCTGTTGTCTAATTTAACTATTAGATTGAAATCAACAGCATATGCACTTATTTGAATATTTTTGTATAGGCCTATGGTTTCAGTAAGTTTTGATAAGCAATGACAAACAGGACTACGGACAATGGAGACCCTTGCGGGACTCCGTTCTCCAATGAAAGGGTTGCAGAGTAAAACTTTCACTTTGATTTTCCTATTGGTAATAAAATTTGACATAGTTAAGAATATTGGGTCCAACTTTCCATTTAGTCAGTTGATCAATTACGGCATGAATGCCAATGAATAGGGATTTCCCAAGAAAAAGAAAATAACCCAATCTTCATTCGTTGAATTCAAAATATGAACTGATTTTATTTACAAAAGTACGGAGTTTATATAGGGTTATCTTAGGCTCTAGGAGGTAACAATTGTTCTTATTCTAGACTCACCCACGTATTTGGGGGTTAAAAATTTATTATTATTTTGGGCACGGCGTCGGCCACTTGACATCCTGCCGTGGTTATCGTTTGGGTTAGTTTAGAATTACAAGTGTTTTTCCCACATCGTGTGTGGCTGAATCTAATTCTAGACATATGCTAGGTTAGTTGTTTGGTACAAAGGTACAGTTGTATTGCATTTTCTTTATTGCATCTGATTTGGTGGAGCCAGCTCAGATGAACACTATGTTTATTCTTAAACATTCTGCAAAGGGCCACCAAATGCGGCGTTTTGGACTTTATTTTTATAGTTAGTTGTCTTATACAAATTATTATTAATATTATCATTTGTAAGATAACTATTGTTAAAAAAGCATGACCAGTTATATGAAGGACGTTCAACCTAGTCAATCTCATGTTCCTTTACCGATTGTGACTGACTTCCTATTCTCACCAATTCTGACGTATGTATTACTGAGTTTGCTTCTACTTGTTTTTAAATTACTGGGCATATTACCTAGCGATTTCTGTTTTCGGATATCTACCCACTCCTGATGGTGGAGTATTTAAAAAATAACTACCTTTACTTTTTGACCTGTTCCAATGTAATCTTTGCTCCACTATTTTGAAATATCGCTAATTGCTGAAATTTGAGTGGTTATTCTGGTCATTATTAAATGTTGTACTTTTATAATTTTTTTATAATTTTGCGATATCTGCTTTTTTGGTAGTACAGTTTCGGACAATTTACTACCGGAATCTATTTTAATATTATTTTTTAGATAATCATTATCTAATTGAACCATTGCCTTCTGACTATTTTAATTTTTTACTGGCTCTGGGATATATACTTTTTCTTCCCCAATTTTTACTTTACCTCCAATGTGAGGTCCTGCCGGGGGCCATAAATTTATTTCTTGAGTTTTGTTGATGTATTTATTTAGAATTGTATTATTTTTATTTTAAAATTTACCTTTCTTTTTCTCGCAACGTTGTTCAAAACCTGTGACATCTATTGTTGTTGTCACTACAGATTAATTCCCGAAACGATCCAACCAAATTGAGTATTCTGGCCTAGCAGGCCATCAATCTTTGTAAGTCCTCCTTTTAAGATTTGGGTATATACGTTTACCCCCATTATTATATCAACCTTACCAGGTTTATTAAAGGTAGGATCAGCTAGAACGTAAGTTTGCCATTTTGACATATCCACGTTTGCTATTTTTAATGGAAGAGCTTTTATTAACTTTGGCAACACAATTGCCTCAACCCTAAGATGTCCTTTCCAAGGGTTTCGCGTCTTCACATATATTTTTACGTTATATTTTGTTCTGATTTTGTTCAAAATGGAGTAAGGTATGGTGTTCCTTACGGCACAATGAACAGACCATTTCATTAGTGCACACCTTATTGCTTGAATGGTTCAGGCATCTTATGCAAAGCTGCACTTTTTTGTCTGTTTCATACCTTTCAGTAGGTGTCAAATCTCTAAACATATAGCACTTATACGCTTTGTGCCCGGCAATTTTGCAAATCGGACATTTATCTTCGACTTCCGCATAATTTAACACAGTTTTTAGCGGTTTTTCTCTTCTTTGCTCATGGCACTTTGCGAGCAATATCTTTGCTCCAAGTATTTCATGACATCAGATAGCATTTGAATTCGCCTTGTTTTTCTAATCTGACTCTCATACAATTGTAGAGCCTCTCTGTCAAATTTCCTTAGTAGGAGTTGTGCGCATATGACGTCAACTTCTTCGGACAAATTTGCTTTTATTTTAATTAAATAAACTGACTCATTAACTATGTCAATCACTCCTTTAACACTTTGCGGATTCATTGTTGATCATCGGTAACTCAACAATCCGACTTAATTTTTCGGAAAATACCCTCCGATCATTTTCATACCGCTTGGTTAACAATTCCCAAGCGGCACTATAATTGTCAGCTGAGCCTGACAATAGATGGGCTACCATGCTCTTTGCTTCGCCCTTTAACACGGATTTCAAATAGTTGAATTTAAGCGTAAGACTTAGATCCTCTCTTTTTTCAATCAGTTCCGCGAATAATTCTACAAACAAGTCCAATTCTCTTGGCTCTCCAGAAAATGTGGGTGCTTGTATTTTTGGCAACACCGGTAGTTCGCCTCTCACGGTAACATTCTCAACTTTCAAATTTTTCTGATCATTTATTTTCTCTTCTAATGCTACCAAGGTATTCTGAAGATCGAATTCTAATTCTTCTACGACCTTTTTAAGCGTTTCATTATGTAAAGGTTCACCTGTATAAGCTTGGCACATCTGTACCTTCTTGAGCAAGAATTTTATTTTTTTAATATACATTTCGCCTGTTCTATTGTCTATCGTACGTAAATCTTTGCTCACCATGTCCAAATATATCTTGAGCTGACGGACTTTTTCTTGAAATTTTTCCTGGCTAACATTAGCGTTCTCATTACTAGAGGTCGCGTTTCCCCGCGACTCTCCGATGCTGACCTCAACATTTTCTGACATCGTTGCATCTGCTTCACTGCTCTCCGACTCAACAGTGCCCTGCCCACTTGACTCTCCTTTGGCTATTAATCTGGCTACCATCTCTAAACCCTCCTCATACTTTCCATCTGTAAAATAGTAGTGTTCGGTTACACCACTCTGTATCATTTGGCTATCGTAACTAATCCATTGCTTCTGAATCTCAGTTAATTCATTAAGAATCTTGCTAGTTAACTTACTAGCATCTAACTCTTTTATCTTCTTCTATCTTTTGTGCAACTCGTGTTGCTTCCCTAACAATTTTTCAGTTTTGGTAGGGAACATTTTTGTTTTATGCGTATATTAGGATATCGATATAAGTATATAATAATAAAAATAGATAGATGTACTTATAACTATCTTAATTTATATCTTATCTGATGATCCTGTTGTTGACACCGTTCGCCACTGTTGTCCGCCAAGTAGAGTTTGCCAAGTAGGTTTTGACGATAAGCTGCTGCTGCTTGTCTGCCAATGGCTAGGGTTTGCCGATAGTTTGCTGGTGGTTCGACGTTTGTTTACATTCGCCTCGCCTCCAGTCGCCTCTCCTCTGCAACTATCTTGTTGCTCTGCTGCTGTCTCTAGTTGCCGACTTGCAACTATAGCGTATATATACACTTCTGGCTTCGAATACGCCTCACACAAAAACTCCCGCCGCCGAGATTCCTACAGTTGCTCCACTAGCCAAACTGTCTTTGAAATCGGACGCACGCACTTTTTAATAATTAAGCAATATTGCTTTTTTTATATTATACTCTGTCTCTTACCACTGGTGGGGGAAAACAAGAGTTAATTTATTTTTGCTACCTTTAGCTGATCTTAGCATTTACACTTGCATAAGAATTCAGACTTCAAGGAGCTGATTCACTCTCTGAGTTTCTTACCACTGGTGGAGGAAAACTACAGAGTTCCTTTTTCTCGAAGGACCAAAATGAATAGGGAATCCCGGAGAGATGAGAAAATAACCCATTCGTTGAATTCATAATATGAACTGATTTTATTTACAAAAGTACGGAGTTTATATAGGATTATCTTAGGCTCTAGGAGGTAACAATTGTTCTTAGAAGATCTTATTCTAGACTCACACCCACGTATTTGGGGGTTGAAAATTTATTATTATTTTGGGCACGGCGTCGGCGTCGGTTTAGAATTACAAGTGTTTTCCCACATCGTGTGTGACTGATTCTAATTCTAGACATATGCTAGGTTAGTTGTTTGGTACAAAGGTACAGTTGTATTGCATTTTCTTTAGTGCATCTGATTTGGTGAAGCCAGCTCAGATGAACACCATGTTTATTCTTAAACAGCCAATTTTGTCAAATGCCTTGGCGAAGTCAAGGGATATAACTGATATATGTTTTTTTGCATTCAAGGATTTAATTATAAGATGGTCTATAAATATAAGACAGTCGATAACTGATTTTCCCTTTCTGAAACCTACTTGACTAAAATGTAGAAGTTTGTGAGTAGTTACAAACTACCATAGTCTTTTGAAATAATTTGATCTAGTAGTTTTGAGATGTAATACAGTGTTATAGGCCGATAAGAAGAAGGAATACATGTTTTGTCTTTGTTTCGTTTTAATATAGGTATTGTTTATTTCATATTGTCTGGACGTTGACGCGTACAATGCGAAGTACGTTCAAGTGGGCCATACGACACCAGGACATAGGCTGTTTCGCGCGAGCCCAAGCAGAGCGCTGTCCACCTCCCGCCCGACGAGACCGTGGGGCGCATCCGTATATCGGACGGCACGATCGCGTGGACAAATACAAATATAACGGACAAACAACTAAAAATATGATTTACTACAGCTCATTACTAGCTAAATGTGCTAAAATAGAGGTTTTCACAAGATAAAGAGAGGCTTCTGATCTGATTACGGGATACACAAGATTGTAATCGGAACATAGAACTCGAAAAGGTTCATGCAAAGAATAGTTAGAACTACAATGTTTTAAGGATAGAGGAATAAAATTTCTAGTAGGTCTATGGGGTACAGATAGGTTTAACTGGTTGAATAGCTCAGGAGAGTCTATTTCACCTATTAAAAGTTTATGAATAAAGATAGCACCAAGCATTACTCTACGATTAATTAGTGAAGGAAGATTCAGTAAAAGAAGTCTACTGGAGTATGATGGCAAATTGACATTGCGATCCAGAGTTGGATGAAAGTTGTCTTCAGGAATAACTAAGGAATCAGTCCTGGAAACATCGCAGTTGGAAGTGTCCAACACAAATACAAAATTTAGTGATCTGTTACGACTATTTCGAACGACTATTTCTGCAACAGTAATAAACAATCAGTCCAGACAATCTCAGGTAAATTAAAATCTCCCAGAACAACGAGCAAGTCTTTGTCAGAGAGATATGAGGAAATAAGTTGAATAGCTTCCAAATGGTGAATGTATACTGCCAAGTCGGACTGTGGTGGAATATACGAACAAGTAATATAGGCAGAAAAAGAATTAAACGAAATTTTAAACAAATTCAATCTCAATTTCAGACGAGAACTCCGAGTCAACAGCGATCAAATCACCACCACCATTATGGATAGTCCGATCATGTCTATATATTAAATATTTTGAGGGGAAAATTTAAGCATCGGCAATACAAGGCTTCAGCCAAGTCTCAGTAAAGACAGCAATATGAAAATCAAAAGCTAAACTAGATAGTTACATAGAGTCTAGAGAGTTTGGACTTTAGTCCCCGTACGTTCTGATAGGCCAGAGTTAGGGACGAAATTAGTTTTTTGACGCAGGCGAGCCGGAAGGAACGTTATTCACAGAGGCAGGTAGCTAATCGGAGGCTAATTCTTGTTTTTTATTGTATACTCTTACAACAAGGTGTTCCGGCCAAAAATCTTTATGACATATTTGGCTCAAAAGGACGAAATGTTGGAACTTTTCCACAGCAATGATTGGTGCTTGAACTTAGCGCTGGGTGTAGGCCATGACTTCTACAGAAGTAGTATTGGGATCTAGCCTCGAAATAAAAATTTGCTTTTTGGGTGGAACTACAACAAGGGAACTAGGAATACTAGGTACATCAGTAGTGGCTACAGCAGACGCAGCAGCAACTGAAGCAGCCAACACTTTACTAGCTCCTCTTGTAACTACTTTATTGGCAATATTCCTGGAAACGGATGTTTGCCCGGACGGTTCGGAAACTACAACCGATATCGTGTTAGTAGGTGGGATACTTTCACCAGGGGAAATGGGAAGAGCCTCCACACCTTCCAAAGCCGGACGCCTAAACGATATCAGCTGCTGTACATTCGGTGACATAGGGTCATTGTCGGAAGCCGGAACTGGTAGATAACGATATTATATTTGCTGAGGGATGCGCCCTGAAACCTGGCCCTCTTTCGCGTCGGAGATTCAATCAAAAGTTAAGAACTTCTGAATTGAACCTCCATCGCCAAAAGCTCCTTTTGGAGTTTATGAACGCCAGCTGACAGGGTTTTAAACGCATCCCCAGTCCATTTCATAAAACTTCGCATCTCGAGCTCCAAGCCACGACACGAATCACAGCGCCATTTAAGGCCGCCACCCTGTGCATTACTATCCCGCACCTTGACTGTATAACCAGCACATTTAAAGTGCATTACATTGTCACACAGCCAACAGTAAAGAAAGTCTTAACAGGTCTTGCTGGGACTATTGTAATTATATTTGCAACAGACATTACTAAATAATTGATTTATCAAAAACAAATTATAAATCAATATGTTAATAAAAAGGAAAAAATGTATATATGTACAAAAAAAGAGAAGAAAAACTTGTCACCTGCGCGAAGTTAACGGCCGCGAGCGCGATCAAAAGAGAAAACAAAATAATAGAGAGCACCAACACCACACAAACAAAAACAAACTATGATCTGTAAATTGAGAGCTCGGGTGGGAGCAAAAAGTAGAACGAAATCAAAAACTGAGCAGCGCATATTAATATATAAAATATTAGTAAATTTAACCCAAATTTCGCGATGAGTATAGCGAATTATTAAAATATGGTAAGGCAATGAATTTACTTCACGAAAGAACGAAAAACAGTAATTAAACGAGAACGCAAAAAAACACGACCGACTTCGATGTGTGACAATATGATATTTCTATAGAGTCTTATATTTAAATTATTTAATAAGGCAAGTTAAGGCTTACGCATTTCTACGGCCCCATTGCGTTTCCTCGCTCTTTGGCGTTGTTCAGCTTTCAGTTGGTCAATACGCTCTATGTAGCGTTGTCGGTCCTCTTAGCAGAGGGTCTAGCTTGTCGCGCTAGACGGTGCCGGTGCTGGTCTTCGCACAGGCTGTTGGAGCGCCGGTGCTGGTTTCTCAGAACTCTTTGGCTCCGGGGTCTGCTTGTCACGCTAGACGATGCCGGTGCTGGTCTTCGCACAGGCGTACCCGTCGGACCCGTTTCTCCGGTGTGTTATTTTTTTTTTGCTGTGTTGTTGCTCAGCTGCTGTTGTCCAGGGCCTTTGGGCTCAGGCGGCACCGGTGCTGGTCATCGCACCAGATTTGATTGTATTAGCAGTGTTTCGTTCAGCAGACTATTCTTTGCAATTATGTTGTTGCTTTGCTGCTGTTTGTAATTGCCGACTTGCATCTATATATACACTAGGTAACTTTTTTCTTCAATATTAGGGCTTCGAATACGCCACACACAACCACTCCCGCCGCCGAAAATTCCACAGTTGCTCCACTAGCCAAACTGCCTTTATAATCGGACGCACGCACTTTTTATTTATTAAGCAATATTTTGTATTTTGTTTTATGTCTCTTACCACTGGTGGAGTTATTTTATTTTTGCTACCTTCAGCTGATCTTAGCAATTGCATTAGAATTCAGACTTCAAGGAGCTGATTCTCTGAGTCACTTACCACTGGTGGGGGGAAAACTGCAGAGTTCCTTTTTCTCGAAGGACCATAATGAATAGGGATTCCCGGAGAGAAGGAAAATAACCCAGTCTTCATTCGTTGAATTCAAAATATGAACTGATTTTATTTAAAAACTCTTAAACTCTGACGTTTTCGGGGGTTGAAAATTGTTTATACTTCATGCTCAGCGTTGGCTACTTGATACCGCGCCGCTGTTATAATCTTAAGTGTTTTCCATAGAATGTGAATGCATGTTTTGCTTGGTATTAAGCAGTAATTGTCATATGAATTTTACGACTTACTTTTGTTTATGTTTCGTTTTGTATATTTTTCTGGTCAATCTGATTTAGTGAAGCCATTTCAGCTGATCACGATATTTAATCTTAAAGACACACAATGAGTGAATGTGTGGTTATTGGAGACGCATTCTCATCCTTAAAACCCATCTGCGCACGAGTTCCACAAGGAAGCGTACTCAGCCCTGTTTTATACACACTGTTCACAGGCGATATCCTTACTCCTACCGAGTCCACAACCAACGGCGTGATGATTGCAACGTAAGCAAAAATTGTAATCAAAAATTTACACTGCGATAGTGGTACCACCATTCACATATGCCCTTCCAATCCGGGGCTCTGCAGCTACTTCTACTGTAAAAAAGATCCAAACCATGCAGAGCAAAGTGCTTCGTTGCATTACAGGAGCAGAATGGTATGTGCGAAATTCAGTTCTCCACTTCACTATAGCTGAACTAATAGGCCGAAACAGCACGCGCTATAGAGAACGCCTCCAAGCTCATCATCCAGGCGTATGAATGAATTTGCTATGAAGAGCACATTTTTCATATCTTATTAAAGCTAACGGGACCACAAATGAAGTGCAAGGAAGACTAAAATATTCTGGGTCACAGGACATTCAATTGACCCCACAATTGCATATTCAAAACAAATAATTGTAACGCTTTTAGAAATATTGGTAACACTTTTTGCACATATAGCCATTTTACATAGGAAGCTCCCATTCATATCGGTAGGAAAACTGAGACTTTTATCATTAATTTCTTCACTTTTCAATGTATTATTTCTCAGTTTAATAAGACATTCGCGAACACTAGACTCTTTATATGAAATGTTCTTCCACTTTGTCAACTGTATGTAGAGGGTCCAGCATGAAAAATGAGTCAATATAGGCATGTCCGATCGGACTACAATATCATTAAGTGTTATACGAAAATTCGGTGAAGGAGTGGGAATGACTTTACCAAATTTACTAATGAGATAGTTTTGCATGTAAAACGCATTTGATGTGTCAAGTTTGTATATGGCATGTAATGCACTTACGTCGAATTTTAAAGATAGCAAAAGGTTTCAGAATTTTGAATCTGTAATTTCGATGATCCTTTTAAGACATAGCATAGATTGGGCAACATTGATTGGATTTGTGCATGCTATGACATTTAACACATTTCCATATTAATGGAAATTATAGTGTCATAATTGTTTTAGATATGACTGATTCCATCAAGTCATAGGTCCAAATTTGAAGGAGTATTTTGAAGAAAAATTACTGAGGAATTCATATTTCAATTTGATGGTTCTGTAGGTACTGGAAGTCGGTATAGGTTCGGTGGTCTTGCGATCCATTGACTGGATTACAATCGCTTGCGCCTGCGAAAGCAGTGTCTGTTATGACTTGGTACGGACGATCCGTTTGAGTTGCCATTGACTTGGGTTAATGTGCTTGCCAAAGACATTGCTTCTCTGTTGGCAGTACGCAAAAGGTCGGCTATGCTTGAGAATTTTCTAAACTTGAAGGATCCATCTAGGGTTTGATTTTAATTTAAATTCAAAGATTTCTGCCGTTTCGAGCTCAAGATGCTGTTTAAAGCAATAAAAGAAATCTCGGTAGAATATACTATATATTAACGTCTAGAATTAGGGAATGGAAAACAAATAGCACTATATAAATAAAAATTATGGCCAGTTGCAGATACGTCTCCTGCACTGAGACAATACCATTTGACACTAAACTTAACTAATGATCCTTCTAGGCAACTATGACTATGCTTATTCCTCAAACTGTAATAAATATGAAGGAAATGTTTAACGTGGAATCTGATCGGCAAATCTCTCACTAATACTCTAATACTATGACGTAAAAGACAACACTTACCTAACAGCATCAAAACTACTCAAGAACTGGGGACCTGTGCGCTTTCAATAAACGTTCCTGTCCTCATTAAACAGCCTAGGGAAAAGGAATATGGGAAAAAGTGAAACATTATTAGTACAGATTTTGTTTAACCAAAAATTCAACTCAAAGGACGACATAATTTACTCCTTATTAATATTAGACTAATTTAGGATTATATTTGGTTTTAAAACTATTTTAAAATTGAAACACATCTGGAAACTCAAACTAATAAACTGTCGTTAAAAAAGTCTGTAGACATTAAGTACAAGAAAGATAAAAAGAACAATCGAATACAAATCTAAATGATATTTCAGATATTATGAGGAGAATACAAAGAATATATATTACATATGTATGTTCCATAGTGACTACATAGTACTATAAAGCGCTCTCACTAGGTGTTACCGGCTACCGGCTCACTTTGTGAGCTACAAATGTAGTTTTGTCAGATCTTGCACTCAAAAACAAATTTTTACCTTAACCATCACGTTAAAATATCGTCTTTTTTTTGTCATAATATTTTTTAATACAATCTTAATGAGAGGGAGGTCCCATCCTCTCTCATTGTTTCGCGTGCTAAAGTGATTTGGTGAAGCCATTTCAGATGAACACGATGTTTAATCTTAAATCTGCGAATCTGGAATCTGCGCTTAATCGTAAGATGTCTTGCATCCCTAGTATTGTTAAGGAGATCTGGCAGCTCTTAACAGGAAAAATAGAGTTATTGGTTTCTGTTCTTAGCAATGTACGGTCTTACGCTTAAGTTTAAATAGAGTTACATTTTCAAATAAGTGTAAATAAGCGCAAACAATTACGCGGGCTCATATTTTCCAACAGGCTTTAGGCCCAGGCCCATCCTTGTAATTGAAAAGACAAAAAGTGAATGCAAAAGCTGTGCAAAATGACAAGTGCACTCATAAAGATAAAGCCGCTTAACGCGGAGAACTATAAGAACGCGTGAAAATTGTGAATGCGTGTCATTCTCATGAAAAACGATTTATGGCACTATGTGTCATAACACATAAACTTAATATTAACAAGCAAACTAGTTGCAATGCATGCAAACTGAATATAAATAAGTATTTAACATGGATACAATGTATACATTGCAACAAAAAATGTACAATTCTCCACATACTCACAGAATGCAAGGAATATAATGAGCCGAGGAAAAAATTCCTACACCCCAACCCTATTGAATCCCTATCCCTAAGTAACCCCAATATCGTCGCTATCTCCCAATTCCTTAAAGAAATAAAACTATACCACCTATTGTAAAATATTACCCAAACTCATTTAAATATAGGTTAACAAAGAAATGTAAATAAGTATTAATATAAAGAACTGTATAGTATATATATATATTTTACAACTAGCTTAAGACCATAGCAGTTATAGCTAGTACATAGATTAGAGGTAATTTACAATTACCTACTATTCGTAGTTTAAATAAATAAATAAATAAAATACGTTTAAAAATGAAGTAAGTGAGTCGTCTCGCCGACTTAGGTATACCATACACAAGAAAAGCAAATATTTCAAATTTATTAAACAAATGCATTTTCGCATGCTTTTTACAAGCGTATCTTTGTATTTCGCTCACTCAAGCATTCGAGCACCCTAACGCCCCTACGAGCCAACGGCCAGCTTCGGCCGTATGGAAAAACGTTTCTCTAACTCATAACTTAAATATTTTTTGTCCGATTTTGATTGAATTTGTTATTTTGGTGGACATTAGTATCAAATTTAAGTGCGCCAAATTTGACCGCACGAGAAAATTACGGGAGTTAATCGAGTTTTTCAAATTTAGGGGAGGAAAGGGGCGTGGCAAAATTGTTATATATTCAAAATTTGCGCCTTTACTAAGCAAATATACATACCAAATATGGTGTCTCTAGCTAGAATAGTCTTTCAGATAAACGTTTTGTTAAAATTGCGGGGACGGAAAGGGGCATGGCAAAAATTTGAAATAAACTCAATCATTTTACATACTACATGAGCCTACATACCGAATGTGGAAGCTCTATTCCTCATAGTCTTCGAGATCTACGCGTTCATACGGACGGACAGACGGACGGACATGGCTAGATCGACTCGGCTGTTGATACTGATCAAAAATATATACATATACTTTATGGGGTCGGAAAAGCTTTCTTCTGCTTGTTACATACATATATACCATTTGACCTTATGGGTGTATGGTACATCCTAAAAGTCGTTTTCTACATCAATTTCTATTAAAAACGGATTTTCATAGTTCGAACCTGAATCACTATCACTATTGTTAGCATCAAAAACGGGAACATTGTTATTATTGCTCGTGTTACAAAAATATAGCAAGCTTGGTGACTCCAAAAGTTCGATTACGCCTGCTGGTAGGGGGAAAGCCTTTGGGGCGTTCTCGCCAAGAACACCTAATGGAAGGATTTATTTATTTATTTACGTCAACTAACACAGCAGGCGACGAAAAATCTTAAGATAAAAGAGAGATAACAATTAATTGAAGAAGGTAGCTTATCTTTATAAAAAACTAGGGATCAGGGATCAGTTGCAGCCAATCCCACTCCAGAATATATTCAGCGCGAAGAGAAACGACGGAAAGATGAGGAGAGATACGGTGAGAAAGGTTGATAAAAGATTGGCAAAGAACACGAAACGGTACGTGAAGATAGTAGTTGGTCAGACATCTATTAGTCTATAGGAATAAAGTTTCTGGTCCGACGCGAGGGAACACAAAAATATAGCGTATCTAGTAAATTAGTAGAAATGACCTCGCCGTTGAAGAGTTTATGGAGAAAGAGAATGCCAAATACGAGCCTACGGATGTAAAGTGAAGGAAGATTAGTAATAAGAAGTCTGTCAGAATTCTTATTCTTAGTTATGCGAAGACTCGGGTCCCAATTAACACCGCGTAATGCGAACTTAAGGAATTGTTTCTGTAGCGATTCAATACTACGCTGGTGAACATCATATTGAGGGTTCTACACTGGCGAGCAATACTCTAGAGTAGGGCGAACTACCGAAGTATATAAAAGATTTGTTATGTAGGGGTATCAAATTCTTTGAACCAACGTTTTATGAAGCCAAGAAGACTGCTCTATTGATATTTGAAGATATATGAAAATTAAATGAAAGTTTTGGGTCAAACATAACTCCTAGGTCTTTGAATGATGGTATAATCTAACCGAACAGACTTAATAGAGTAATGAGCTAGGAACGGAGATAAACGACTGAATGTCATGAAAGGGCACATTGAGGCGTTAAGGTGTAATTTATTAACGTGGCACCAATCACAGAACGCATCGAGATCTGATTGCAAATACTGTTGGAAAGAAGGATCATTATAGGAATAATAAATCTGGACGTCATTCGCAAACATGAGCACGCGTGAAAAGCCTATGATGTTAAGTTTCGTAAGAAGCATAGAATGATCAACCGTATCAAAAGCTTTACTAAAGTCGGTATAAATAACATTTGCTTCACACTTTTTACAGCAGCCATGGTGCACAAGGGTAGTCAATTCTAAAAGGTTGGTAAGCGACGAACGACCTTTCATGAAGCCATTCTGACAAGGAGAAATAGTGGATCTAGATATGTAGGTATTGAAGGCAAGACGTAATAAGTTTCGCAAACGGCTTAGGTATTGCGGAAAGTTTGGCAATGCCACGTTAGTTGGAAATATCCGATTTATTGCCTTTTTTTAAAATCGGAATAATAAAAGACTTCTTCCAAACATTAGGAAAGCTACAAGTCTCACTCGATACAAAGAATAACCGAGATAAACGCTTAGATACGGAAATCGGGGGAATACGGGGGAATACGTCATAGATGACAAGCTAGGGATAATTCAGTCTTCAGTAATACTAGGAAACAACATACAATTTAAGTGTTGGATTGAGAAGGAATAGGATGTGAAGCAGTAGTAAAATAAGTCGACTTAAATAATTTAGCAAACAGATCTGCAATATCTGAAAGGTAGTAAATTATAGCGTCGTTTAGAATTAACAAAGTTGTAAAATCTTTTGGGGTTCTTATAAAATTCAACCTTACAGCGCACGGTATAATTACACTGTGATAGTCGAAAAAAAGACATGTCAAAATTCGATGGTTTCACCCTATTCCGGTCCTGCGAATCGAAGTGCATCATTAGTTTTTTAAGTTATCACGATGGTTTCATACAAAAGTTTTTGAGGAAGTTTTGCATCAAGGTTGCCATTTTTTTTGCAAAGAGAATTTTTTCCATTTGCTTCTAACTTCTAAAATATTCAGTTTTTTTACAAACTTTTTTTAGCAAAGTGTCTTAGAATTGAAAGGGCTACATATGTTGGGAAAACATCTAGCCTCTAAATTCGTCCTTTTCCAAGATTGAGGACAAAATGTAAAAAAATCGAATCTTGACCCAATTTTTTTTATGTTTTCATTCTCGCATTTTGCTAAAATTAAAAATTTCCATTCGAATCTTCATCATAATATAAGAATTTATTATGCTCAATGGCAGCAGAAAAGACACCAAACCGATCTATTTTACGATTTATAATATAACCATTCAATCAAATTGAATTTTTTTAGAAATGTTAACAAAATTAAACTAACGGTATTTGTTTAGGTTTTAAAAAATATTAATGCAGTCGGTATATTATTTACCATTATTTCACAACAATATACGTCAACTGCGTAGGCTGGTTTGAACACAGGAGGATGGAATAATGCAGACACAATGCAATAACAATTTGCAGAATTGGTCAAAAAGGTTGCGGGATAAAATGGGTTTTCGCATTCCAATGATTTGGATAGATCCACAAGGTCATCAAACGGATAACTGCTATGCATGCCAGAATAATCTCGCAAAACTGAAGAAGAGTTCACCGAGTATGGTCCATAAAATTTTTCAATCTGCACAGTTGCCAGTACCTCACTCAGAGAATATTCCACTTCCAAGATGTCAAAGCCCAACAGAAAGATATATTCCGCACATATTTATGACCGAACCTGAAAAGCTACTATAAATGTACATATGAGCCATCGCAAATCGATAAATCTTGCCAACATGTCGAGATATCCAAAAATAGTTGTGAAATACATAATATGCAGTTATTATACCGACTGAATAAATATATTTCAAAAACTAAACAAATACCGTTAGTTTGATTTTGTTAACATATCTAAAAAAAATTCAATTTGATTAAATGGTTATAATATATATAGTAAAATAGATCGGTCTGGTGTCTTTTCTGCTGCCATTGAGCATAATAAATTCGCATATTATGATCAAGATGCGAAGCAAAATGCGAGAATGAAAACATAAAAAAAATTGGGTCAAGATGCGAAACGGACGGATTTAGAGGCTACATGTTTTCCCAACACTTGTAGCCCTTTCAATTCTAAGAAACTTTGCTAAAGAAAGTTTGTAAAAAAACTGAATATTTTAGAAGTTAGAAGCAAATGGAAAAAATTCCCTTTACGAAAAAATGGCAACCTTGATGAAAAACTTCCGGAACAAATTTTGTATGAAACCATCGTGATAACTTAAAAAACTAATGATGCAGTTCGATTCGCAGGACCCAAAATAGGGTGAAACCATCGAATTTTGCCATGTCTTTTTTTTTTTTTGAAAAAAACTATCACAGTGTTATTGTAGCATTGAGTATTTAAGAGACAAAATAGAGATTTCGCTACACAATAATTTGCATATTAAAGTCGATTGATGAGTCTATTATTTGATAGCCGTGCATTAACATTTTGTAGACTTGCTGTATTGCTGTCGTTGGTATTTCTATTGCCATGTTGCTTAGGCTTATCACATGTAGAGCCATAGCATTCAACATCTGCTTCTGTCTCTTTATGTTTCGCCAAATCTTTGTTACATTTCGTCTCTTATTTGGCATTTTTAAGTTTCAAAAAAATGGAATCCAACCATATAGAGCACCGGAATTCAAAAAATCAAATCCAACCATATAGAGCACCTATGTCCTATTTTAATGCTTTATGTCTTGGCTTAAATTTTGGTGAGTCCATTTTAGCATTTTCCATGAAGTCTTTTGGAGTCACGCCATATATCGGACACAATTGGCAAGGTTTGGTCTCAGTCAAAATGTTTAAAACTTTTAAATCTAAAAGGGTGATTTCAAGATTATATTTAAAATAAATCTTTTATTTGATTATCCAAATTTTTTTCTCAGCAAGAATATGGTCTATTTATCAAACTCAAGATTGACTGGTCTACAAAATCTAATCGTCCGAGGAGTTCGATTCATCCAAAATAAATTTCCAAGATGGTCCATTAATTTTAGGTGGATTATTGTTATCGCAAAGAGCGAGTCGTCAGAAAGCAATAAATCACAGTGTTGCTTATACCTGCTTTGTCAAGTTGTTCCGTGAAATCTATAGCTTGCAATTTGGGTTAGACTTAAAGTACTGCCAAGCTGTTCAAATAAATCTTCTTGCATTTGAATTATACGGTAACTAGTGTGATCTAGAAGACTTTGCAGCAGGACTTTAGCAACTGACTCGGTTACATTACAGCTTCTCTTACTTTGTTGTAAGCAGGAAAAAGTTCACAAGATCGGGAAATGCTAAGCTCGCGAAAGTTGTTATATTGACTTTTTGTTAATGTATTTTCAAGTAGATATAGAGAACAGAGTTATATTTTTGAGTGAAAAGATATTTTTTTGCCTTATTGGTGTCACTGGTAAGATATATATTTTTTAACGCAAGGCTACAGTCTCGGTCGACTTTTCTGCCGAAACTGCGGCGGCATGCACAAGAAGAGATGTGTTGTGACCGTGAGTTACAGATAAACCGGATAGCAATTTTCTCTTCTGCCGTGGACCGGCGTTAACATATTCAATGGGTATGCGTTAGAGCGATGTTTAGCCACATCGAGAAAAAACATCAATGTATCGATACTACATCGAAGTAATATAGGCCATTTTTTGATTTTATATATATATATATATATATATATATATATATATATATATGTGGGAATGGTGGATGGATGAAAAACTTCCGGAAAAAATTTTGTATGAAACCATCGTGATAACTTAAAAAACTAATGATGCAGTTCGATTCGCAGGACCCAAAATAGGGTGAAACCATCGAATTTTGCCATGTCTTTTTTTTTTTTGAAAAAAACTATCACAGTGTTATTGTAGCATTGAGTATTTAAGAGACAAAATAGAGATTTCGCTACACAATAATTTGCATATTAAAGTCGATTGATGAGTCTATTATTTGATAGCCGTGCATTAACATTTTGTAGACTTGCTGTATTGCTGTCGTTGGTATTTCTATTGCCATGTTGCTTAGGCTTATCACATGTAGAGCCATAGCATTCAACATCTGCTTCTGTCTCTTTATGTTTCGCCAAATCTTTGTTACATTTCGTCTCTTATTTGGCATTTTTAAGTTTCAAAAAATGGAATCCAACCATATAGAGCACCGGAATTCAAAAAATCAAATCCAACCATATAGAGCACCTATGTCCTATTTTAATGCTTTATGTCTTGGCTTAAATTTTGGTGAGTCCATTTTAGCATTTTCCATGAAGTCTTTTGGAGTCACGCCATATATCGGACACAATTGGCAAGGTTTGGTCTCAGTCAAAATGTTTAAAACTTTTAAATCTAAAAGGGTGATTTCAAGATTATATTTAAAATAAATCTTTTATTTGATTATCCAAATTTTTTTCTCAGCAAGAATATGGTCTATTTATCAAACTCAAGATTGACTGGTCTACAAAATCTAATCGTCCGAGGAGTTCGATTCATCCAAAATAAATTTCCAAGATGGTCCATTAATTTTAGGTGGATTATTGTTATCGCAAAGAGCGAGTCGTCAGAAAGCAATAAATCACAGTGTTGCTTATACCTGCTTTGTCAAGTTGTTCCGTGAAATCTATAGCTTGCAATTTGGGTTAGACTTAAAGTACTGCCAAGCTGTTCAAATAAATCTTCTTGCATTTGAATTATACGGTAACTAGTGTGATCTAGAAGACTTTGCAGCAGGACTTTAGCAACTGACTCGGTTACATTACAGCTTCTCTTACTTTGTTGTAAGCAGGAAAAAGTTCACAAGATCGGGAAATGCTAAGCTCGCGAAAGTTGTTATATTGACTTTTTGTTAATGTATTTTCAAGTAGATATAGAGAACAGAGTTATATTTTTTGAGTGAAAAGATATTTTTTTGCCTTATTGGTGTCACTGGTAAGATATATATTTTTTAACGCAAGGCTACAGTCTCGGTCGACTTTTCTGCCGAAACTGCGGCGGCATGCACAAGAAGAGATGTGTTGTGACCGTGAGTTACAGATAAACCGGATAGCAATTTTCTCTTCTGCCGTGGACCGGCGTTAACATATTCAATGGGTATGCGTTAGAGCGATGTTTAGCCACATCGAGAAAAAACATCAATGTATCGATACTACATCGAAGTAATATAGGCCATTTTTTGATTTTTTATATATATATATATATATATATATATATATATATATATGTGGGAATGGTCTGGCAATCCTATTCAGCCAGCCCAGTAGCGCAAGACAATCTGGAAAGCCCGCCAGATAGGAATGTATGAAAAAGACGATTCTTAAAACGAAAAGCCGAAAGTGTAAGACGTACAGAAGGGTTTTAAGACGAAAAGCCGAAAGTGTAAGACGTACAGACGACGAAAAGACGAAAAGCCGAAAGACATTGAACAATAATTAATTATGTACATCCACTATTTAAAAAACAATACTTATCTTAACATTAAGTAGAACTATTACAAAACTATAACCGGGACTGTGTTTATTCGTAAGACAATACCCTAGTCCCACACATTTTGGGGGGCTCAACCTAAAAAGAATAAAACGTGAAAGAGTTAAAAGCGTAAAAGAAGTAGCCCAAATATATTGAGTCATTACGTGAAAAAACTATAAGTCGAAAAGAGATAGCACACATACATACATACATATTTTGTGAACTCAACCTAAAAAAAAAAAGTATAACGGAAAATGAAAATAAAGTATAAAGAGGTGCAAAATTAAATAATACGAGTCTCTCTGAAAGATTAATGAAAATGGTGAATTATGCTAAAAGTTGAATAAAAGTCGAATCGGTATAAAAGAAAAAAATTTGTTTCACTAATTACACACACAGCATAAACAAAGAAAAACGAAACGAAAAATGGCACAGTTAAATGACTTTCAGTGCATTAGTGAGATGCTTCGGCTGGGAAAGAGAGAGAATATCGTTCTGTTGCACAAGTTTATTTTTGAAAAAGATTTAACGAAACACATATTTTGCAATTTAAAAAAGAATTCTTCGCTCAAAGTGTAAGTGTGCGAAGCGATTATTCATGCAGTGTGCAAAATACAAGCAGTGGTCAAAATCCAAGCAGTTTTTCCGAAGTTCCGAGGTTCGCTTTAAACTTTCGCAATATAGAAGACTCGATCCGTTTGTTTAGTGGCGAAGATAATCTATCTATCGAAGTATGGGTCCAAGATTTTGAAGATATGGCAACTGTTATGTGTTTGAACAAGTTACAAAAATTTATTTTTGCCAAACGATCGTTGAAAGGCCTACCAAAAATGTTTGCTAATGTCATCTCGCGGAAATATTGAAGACTGTTCGCTGATACAATATTTGCTCGATGGCATAGACGATACGGTGAATAACAAATCAATTTTATACGGATCTAATAATATAAATGAATTCAAGCAGAAACTTAAAACTTTTGAACTTAGGCGCACGAAATCGAAATATGAAAACAAATATAACAATGGTGTTGGCAAGCAGTATCCGAAAACGACGATAAGTTTCAAGCAGTGCAAAAGAAAAGTGCAAACAAAGAACTTAAATTGCGGAGCCAAGGGCCATACATCAGTTAATTGCGGTAATAAGAATAAGGTCAGCCAATACATGCAAAATTACGTCATCTCTAAATTTTATGTCTATTCCAGTTAAAATCGTTAATATTAATTAGAACGCGTTCTTAGACACCGGTAGCAAGTGCAATTTAATATCTGAAGCAATGCTGAAAAACATGAATAATCCAATGTCGAGTGATTCTAACGTTTATTTAATCGGCTTCGGAAAGAAAAAAGACACAGACAAGATCAAAGCATCTGGTTCATTTAAATATACAGTCGATATTAACGGTGAAAATACTGTTTGACATTTCTCTCAGTGGAGCAACACTTTATGGACGTGGAAATTGTTCTTGGCGAGTAAGCAAGCGGAGCTTACAATCAGCTACAAGGGTCTTAAGTTGACAAAAACTCAATGTTTAGAATCCGAAGAATCCTTTCTGAAAATCAGCAGCAAGTAAAAGGGCTAAACAAGCAGTTCAAAATTTGATATAGAATTATCATCCGGTAAGCGAAAAGTCAACAAATATTCAAATGCTACTAGCTCTAAAGGATGATAAACCGATATACTCACGATCTCGACGATTCTCATATGCAGAGAGATGCATCATTGACAATCAAATCGATCAATGGCTGAAGGATGGCGTAATTGAAATATCAGAGTCTGAGTATACTAGCCCAGTCGTGCTTGTGAAAAAACGGGACGGATCAAATCGGTTACGCATCGGCTACAGACGATTTAATAAAGTGATCATTAGAGATCATTTTCCAATTCCCTTAATAGAAGATCAGTTAGACAGGTTTGAAAATGCACTTTTTTTTTTTCCATAGATTTAAAAAATGGTTTTTTTCATGTTGGCATTGAAGAAGGGAGCCGCAAGTATACTTCTTTCGTAACACATAGTGGACAATTCCAGTTTCTTCGAGTTCCATTTGGTCTTTCGAACTCTCCCAGCGTCTTTCAACGGCATGTTAATGCTATATTCAGAGATCTAACCAGGAAAGGAGTAGCCATACCATATGTTGACGATATAATAATTCCAGCGAAAACTGAAAACGAAGCTGTAGCCAATTTAAAAGAAGTACTCAAACAATGTGCAGAATATGGGCTTTGATTAATTTCAAAATATGTCAGTTCCTTAAAACGAAAATTGAGTATTTACGACACGTAATTGAGAACCAAAGTATAAGTCCATCCCCATCGAAAACGCAAGCCGTGTCATCGTTTCCTATCCCGTCTAATCTAAAACAATTACAGAGTTTCTTGGGATTAGTTGGATATTTTCGAAAGTTTATATTAAATTTTTCTCTGGTTGCATATGACAGAAAAAGGTAACTGTGTTTAACAAACTAAAGATGCTTATTACAGAGAAGTCAGTTTTGAAAATTTTCATCATCTACACGAAGCTGGTGCTTCATACGGACGCCTCAATCGACGGATTCGGCGCAGTTCTTCTCCAGAAGTCTGGCTATAACTATTCAGAAAGAGGATCTGTGCACACGGGTAGCTCGTTGGATTCTCCAAATGCAAGAATTTGAATTTGACGTCGTACACAGAGTGTGCACTCAAATACGCCATGCTGATGCACTCAGTCGTGAACCAATGATGATGATCAGCGAAACCAGTATGCATAGCTGAATAACGCATCTGCAAGCTCAGGACGACCAGCTTAAGGCAGATAAGACGAATCACAATAACTATTTGTTAAAGGCTGTAGTTCTGCACAAACTTATCTCGGATAACGTACCTTAAAAGAGGCCCACGACCATGGTCATTTTCCATCAAGAAGACACGAGAGATCATTGGAAAAGAATATTTCATACCGAATCTGGAAGAGAAAATAAAAAGATGTTTTAACTTTTGCATAAGTTGTATCGTGACTAACCGCAAGCAAGGAAATCAAGAAGGCGAGCTTCATCCATTATACAGAGATGAACAACCGCTTTTGAGCTGCTTACGGGAACAAAGATACGATTAAAGTCTGATATTAAAAATCAATGAAATGATAGAAGACGAAATGATTCAACACTTTAATGATGAACGAGATAAACAACGTAAAGAAGCAAAGCAACATATTCTACAAATTCACGATGAAAACAAAAACAGGTACAACTTAAGACGAAGACCAGCATCGAAGTATAAGATAGGCGATTTAGTTGCCATCAAAAGAACCCAACTTGGTCCTGGGTTAAAGCTAAAGCCGAAATATCTTGGTCCATACCGGATCATAAGGGTAAAATTCAACGACACCTACGACGTGGCAAAGGACTCTGTATTCAGCGAACGCCCAAAGCAGACGAGCACTTGAGCTGAATATATGAAACCATGGCTACCATACGACGACGACGATGCATTCGGGGCGAATGAAGAGGAATGGTCTGGCAATCCTATTCAGCCAGCCCTAGTTGAGTCAGCTGACTCAAAGAAGCGCAAGACAATCTGGCAAGCCGGCCAGACAGGAATGTATGAAAAAGACGAGTTTTAATACGAAAAGCGGAAAGTGTAAGAAGTACAGACGGGTTTTAAGACGAAAAGCCGAAAGTGTAAGACGTACAGACGGGTTTTAAGACGAAAAGCCGAAAGTGTAAGACGTACAGTCGGGTTTTAAGACGGAAAGCCGAAAGACATTGAACAATAATTAATTTTGTATATCTACTATTATCTAATAACGTTAAATAAAACTATTATAAAACTATAACCGGGACTGTGTTTATTCGTAAAACAATACCCCAGTCCCACATATAAATCTTTATTAAAAATAACATCCTTTTTCCAAACTTAAGACTATGTATGATCTGCCCAGTTGCAGATTGTACAAGACTCCAATGACTCTCCAATCTGCTCTTCGATTTCCAATAAGAAGTCATTTTTATATTTCGGTTTCATAAGTTAGAAGCTCTTCATAAGTCATGCAACAGAAGCTTTTAGAACATGTTAAGGTAAATACAGTGGTAGAAATTCTAATTATCTTTAACAAATAATCGATGTATCGATACTACATGTATCGATACTATGTACATCGATGTTTTGCACAGTAAGCGGCCAACTGGTCTTGATGTTGATGGCTTTGGATTTGAAGATAATAATGAACTTACTCTTATGCCATATTGGACAAAATCCATTCGGAATGCTTTGCCTTAAATCTGGCGATACTTCTGTTATATTTTGCTTAATTCTATTGTATGTAAAGGTGAAAGCTTCTCACTTTGTGTTGATTTTATCCCCTTTTCTCCGTGCTTAAGTCGAATTCTTTCAGGTCATTATACATCCAACTCGAAACGGCAGATGAGCTAAGATTGTTTTGTATGTAGATATCAAGCAGTTGCTCATACGCGAACCACAGCTAAAACATCAGGAATCTATACATATCGGAGCAAAATGGAGCATTAAAGCCTTTTAAAATTAGTTTATATACACTTTGCATTGTAAGGACATATAGTTACTTTTTGGCACAACTTGGCCCAAAATTAGTTATAATCCATTACAGACGGGTTAGCAGGTTAGTTTTTTTTCCTTTTTTGGACTACGCAAATAAACGCACACAATAGCACATTAATAAATATGAACAAAATTTTTTTTAATTCAACTACTTTTTTCATGTTTATTTATTTATAAGCAAATAGGCACTAGCACATAAACCAGTGACTAATAATTGTATCAGATCTACTTATGACTAATGAGCCATCGATATCTATAATCGGGTTACATACTAATTGTGAGATACATTTCCATTTGTTCTATATTATGACGGTGTTATTGTTACCTTATTTATTTTGTGTTTAGATTATAAACACCAACATGTTCCCGGCCGTTGAATACCTGCTGAACGTTATCCAACGTTGACCGCAAAATTGATGAGGCAGGGTTTGCTGCAGAACCAATGGTATTGTTAGCGCTACGTAGAAGACGATAAATTGAAGCGCCGGTTGGCTGCGTTCTTCTGGCAACTTCCAGTTTTGCTTAGTTTCCAGTTTTTCTTGAATGTTGCTTAGTTCGTCGTAGCTTAGCTGCAATTTCGTAAATTGTGTTGTTGTTGGCTAATACTGAAGTTGCCAAACCGTGGTGGCCGTATGAAGGGACGGGAAGGGAAAAGGAGAGTCCAAGGGAAGCTGCAACGACTGATCTTGGCCATCAGCGAAGTCCCGTTAGGCCAAGGACCTTTGCCTACTGGACTGGGAAAGCGGAAGCAGAGGGAGACGTGGGAATGAGTGGGGTTAAGGGACTGGAGTGGACAGAAACTGCAACGACTGATCTTGCCTGCCAAGCGAAATTCCGCTGGGCAAGATCCGTTGCCTCATCACCTGGAGCGACTGAGTGTTACGGGATGTAATATACATATAGCAACGGCGTAGTGTTTTTATGAAAAAGCCTTCACTATTTGTTGTGGTACACCATAGAAGCATATTCAATTTAACCATAGGTACACTCACGCGCAATAATGAGCTCACCTGATTTATAATTCTTGCTTAGAAAATATCCTCGTGGCTTTTTCCTTGCTCTTTGCCTGCTATTTATTCTTCAACCCACTCTTCACACTCTGATGGTCAATTGCAAATTTTTCTCTAATTCTTTGCCGTTGCTTAAACTCACCCTTGCTCTGCCTACTTATATCCTAACGGTGAAAACATACGATGCGTCTTGCGCTTTGTCACGCGTTACGATCTCCGTCCCTTTCTTTTGCTTTCCAGTTCTTTGCTTTTCCTTTGGCGTGGCATGCAGTGTAGCTGCCGCTAGTGAGAGGTTTCCCTCTCCGCGACGCGTCAATCCCGCATCCAAGACAGTAGCCAGCAAAAGAGAGGCGTAAATCGGGAGAATTGTCTGTTGAAAAAAGGGACTACAGTTAACTTCATTTTGAAATATTTTAATATTCCCTACATGGGCGTAATGAAAGATAATCACTAGAGGTGCCCTGCATGGACGTAGTTTAAATTATTACATATATCAAAAGGGGAACGGTAATGAGGTGTTAGACCCTGCCGAGTTTTATGACTTGTCACATGTTGAATCTGATAAGTTGAATATTTTGTGGGCTCTAGAGAGCCCAATGTTTTGATTCTGTTGATTGTTGACAGCTATAATGGGAACTTTAATATTCATGATTACAATCCCATGAGTTTCAATTGGTGGAATAGGTACCAGGTTGTATAGTTGCACTGCCTACATTGCCACTAATGGGAACGTAACTTTAAATATCTCATAATTATTCGCGATTGTGCCTTGTGCCTTCATTAAGGCATATAATTGCAAGGCATCGGTTTCTGGAACTGGCAACTCCAAACCAAATGGAAATGTGTCTTTTAAGTTGGTTCAGATGTCCCCGAAACTGGCCTGGTGATGGTAGTAACGGACTTATTCTGCTATGATGGGCATCTTTAAATACTCGAGAAGTTGCGGTTTCAATTCGTTGCAAATTCCCTGAAATATCTGTCATCTGGGTAGTTAGCGTGATATACCATTGCAATGCCTTTACCGCATTGTCCTGGACCTTTAGCTCGCTTGTAGGTGCCTCTGGATGTTTTAACATCCACCACATGGACGTATCCATCCATGCCTGGATATAATTTTACAATTCGTTCAATCGGCCACTGCAAGATTGGCACATTATCCTCTTTTAGAATTATCATCATGTCTTCTTTGACATTGTTATATGGTTTCTTCCATTTCTGTTTTATTGGGAGTGCATCTGGTTGAGCTACCAATGGTTCTCCGATTAATAGATGGCATGGGGTTAGAGCTGTCAAGTCGTTGCGATCGTCTGAGTATGAGGTTAACGGTCCAGATTTCAGCATTGCTTCAACATTGACAATGATGGTAGACAGCTGTTCAAATGTTGAGTTTGCTGTCGATACGTTTTTCACCAATAAAAGCTTAACGGATTTTACTCTTTGATCGTAGCTGTTGCCCTTTCTAAATGTATTGTATCGGTCAGTTCCTTAAGTTGGTTATTTGCTCCAACAAAGTTTGGTGCATTGTCGCAGTAAAACGTCTGGCATCTTTCTCTGCGCCCAATGAAGCACTGAATCCACCTACAAATGAGGAGGTGGGCTGGTCTTCTACCAACTCTAGGTGAATGCCTTGGTTGCAAAGCATACAAATACTGCAATGTCCATCAGTGAGTTCACTTCAACGTACAGCTGCACATAGTTCCAGCCGGGGCAGTGCACAGTGGGCGAAACGGCTGATTTAGCGGCGATTAATTAATAACTTCTGCAAAAATTATGCTATTTTTGTACGGATATTTTTTTTTGTAGATAAATTTATTACACATCAAAATTAATGAATAAAAATTGTTTCATTCAGTGAAAATACTTGTTTTATTATTTGTTCCAAGTTAGTGTAAACCTGTTTTATTCGATTTCTATTCGTTTTCGCTCAATTTTAAGAAATTTCGTTACACATTTTCAAAATTTTTTTTCTTTGCTGTTGCTTATAAAGGATATACATATACACATATAAAAAAATTCAAATAAATTGGACAGCTACATATATCATTAAAAAAGCTCATCGGAAATTTAATATTCTCTTGCATGTGTACTCATTTTCAGCTAGAGTTATGTTTAATCGAGAAAATATATGCTTGTATCTTTAAAAAAAAAAAAACATGTTTCTTTCTTAAAACATACATTAATTTAATCATTCAATATAGAGTAAATATAATCAACTTCAAAAATATTTTATATATTTTTTTTTTAATTTTTTAATTTTACTCTTAATCGGTATCTGATGTTGTGCAATCTGATAAGTCTTCTTATACGTCTTTACTTAAAATAAGACTAACAATGTCTTTATCTAAAAAATTGTCTTTTTTTAGAAAATTTAACTGTAGATTTTGCTAACATTGTAATAAATGGGTCCGATGAAATAAAAAGTGTGTGAGCCAAGTCTTCCTTTGTGTTACTGCGAGAATTCTTTCGTGTGTGGTTTAATTGAAACTTTCTCTGGTTTTTATTTCTGGCCTCAAGAGCTTCTTCTGACATCATACCTATCGGAAGGGCAAAGTGTTCTATAATTTCTGCACCATGAATCAAAATTTTATGGACAGATGAAGGCATATAGAACCATGGGTACTTGTCTACAAATAATATTGCAGTTTGAAATGCATAATGTTTAAAGGCTTGTGTATCAATTTCACATCCGGATGCTAGTGTTCGTAAGATTACACTAAATCGAGAAATTAAAAGATAGTTGACTGCAATTATTTTGGCAGCTAATTTTGCATCATGAAAAAACTTTCTCGCTGTGTTGCCGTTATTTGTATTGCCTGAGCCACCTGGCTGGGGAATATCAACCAATATACCTATCTCCTTTCGCAAATTCTTTTGTATTTCCAGTTTTCTAATATCAACAGCTGATTTATCTGTACTTCGAACTTGCCAATTTTTAATTATCAGTCTATAGCTAATATGCAGAATGCAATCAAGGAAACGAATCCAAGCATGTAGACTGGATAAACCATATTCGTAGAGATTTTCTTTGCATGGTAAATTTTTAATATCACTGAGATCATTCATTTTTTTTTTTGAGTTGTACCACATATTCCACAAACTGAAAATGACGATTCCGCCAGATCACTAAATACTTTTCCATCTATCATGGTAATATAAAATTGATGATGTACTTCAAAACTTTCTACAATAGTTGGCTGTATTGTTGTTATTTGGCTTTTGAAATTATTTACAACATCATTAACCAAATCTGCTGTTTCCTTTCGACAAAGCACTTTTAATGGCCTGCAATAACGAGTAGATGAAGGTTTCTCATTCTTCCAAACTTTTTCTGATCCGCGAAGTATTTTCAATGGTACCAAGTACACCGAAAACATGTGCTGATCGATCATACAAGCGTGAAAATCATTAAATATTTCTCGATAAGTTGAGTGGCCATTACTTCCATCACAGCCCCATTTATATATAGCAGTTAGCTGGGAACCATTGTTACTCTCTATACTTGGAAAATCTTTATAATGTGCTTTATATATTCGGGATACTGTGTGGTCAATTAAATTTTGTAAAGGTACCTCAAATGAATGATCAGTTACTTCTAGACCACTAGGATAGCACAGTTTTTTTGCAGACCACAATACATCATACGTCGGAAATATTTTTGCATTTCGCTTTTTGGTACCACGCTGCAAGTCCGTGTAGGCCTTCTTTGTGTAACCACCATCAATATATAAGGCTAAGGCTTCCTCTGGTGTGTAGTTAATTGGTTGTTTATCATCGGATTGAATGAACGATATTACTTTCTTGGGAAGACTTTCATCAGAGCTCAACAAATTAATCATTTTAGATGCACTTCGCTTTCCACAATTGTACAAACTAGTACTTGCCGCAGAGACCAGCTCATTGCTCGGAATTTCCCTGACAATGTCCAATTTTTTTTTTTTGTTTTTTCCTGGCTATCTCCAAAACTGAGTTTAGGTCGTCCAACATTTGAAATTTGGTCCACCAATACTCGTCATCTAACCACTCTTGGTTGTTTACCTCAAAATTTTTGCAAATTCGGTGGTTCTCTTTCCATTTCCATGTCAATTTTTTTATGAAATTTTTAATTTTCAATGTACGCAATGTACGCGCATTGGCTTTCGTCGAATTTTGTTTTATCAATAATATTGGTGTATATGTACGTCTCTACCGCAAAAGTTTTTTTTGAACAATTTTACTTCGTAATACACAGACTAATTTTTAAATGAAACATTGATACCGAACCCAGTCGGACCTCAAAAGTTACACTCTACTAAAGTTCAATTTATTAGTAAATGTTAGGACACATATGTATAAGTACCAAAGAAAATATTACATTTTGGGACGAAACACAATAACATTTATTTTGTTAGTAACTACATACCTTTTCCTTTAATTTACTGCAAAAAGTTCAATTGAAAGCAATAACACTAATTTATACAAATTTTTTTTATACGCAATCAGAATTGGCGGGTAAGCTGATGGCAAGTGCTGATGAAACACCTGCTGACTCCAAAGCTTCACTGCTGTTCAAATATTGGTAGAAAATCGAATCGATTAATGTTTTTGGACTATTGAATATGTTAGCAATCGATTGCAAAAACAATTTTGGCGCCAAGTTTTACTTTAAATTTGAATTAATCGGAGCTAAATCAGCCGTTTCGCCCACTGTGCGGCAGAATGAGGGTGCGATCGTAGGTCGTTTTTTGTTAGTCTGGGCAGCCGTTAACAGGTGGCGAGCCTTGGCATTTACCACACGTAGTCGATTTTGCAATTTAGCCAAGAAGCCTAAGTTCTATGGGCAGCAGCTCATCCCAATCATGCTGGCTGGTAGATACAAACTTCGCCAAGTAATCCAGTAATGTGCGATTGAAGCGTTCCACTATGCCGTCTGACTGTGGATGCAGCGGCGTGGTACGTGTCTTTTTAACAGTTATCAGCCGCATGCAGGCTTGTAAGACCCCTACTTCGAAGTTGCGTCCTTGATCAGAGCGTAAGACTAATGGAACGCCGAATCGACAGAAGACTTCTTGTACCAATGCTCGCGCTACACTTTCGGTTGTCTGGTCCGGTATAACTAGTGGATAAATCTATAAAGACCGCGACGTAGCGGTTCCCACGAGGCGCAGTTGGTTGAGGGCCTAGAACATCAATCGCTAGACGATCGAAAGGGGCTCCCATTACGATTGGTTGCAGGCGACCGACGGTTCTTCGAGGTGGTCTTTTGCGTGCGTTGAGGATGGTGCAGCGTGTGCACCAGAGGGTTAAATCGGCACTTTGGCCGATCCAGTAAAAACTTTTCTTCGCTTTGGCTAAAGTCTTCTTAGCACTCGAATGGAAGAATCTACCAGTGAGCGAGGCATAAGGGCTACCGGTATATTCTCCGAGTTTTTTATGGTAATCACTCACATTTCATCAAAGGCTAATCGGTCGTAGAGATGCCACAAGGCTCTAATTTCCTGGCTCTCGCCCACAATGTAGTTTTAGGCGGTCGTTCGGACTTGTTCATCCAATCGCGCACTTCACCAAGGGCCTCGTCGGCCTCTTGCTCCTTACAAAGGTCGGGTAACAGGACTTGGTTAAACAACAAGGCCACCCCATTTTTTCCGTTAGACTCTCTCGCATGTGGGACAGTTGCTGCAAGGTCGGCGAGAGAGGCTGTCGTTACCAAGTTGTGTACCACTTCAATGCTGAATCCGCATGCCGTACTGTTTCAGACGTTCTATCCAACGTGTCATCTGCCCTTCTGGTTCTTTGAAGTTGTACAGCCACTGTAAAGATGCACGAGAAACGGACGGCCATACAAATAATGATGAAAGTGTTTAGTGTCTCGGACTACGTTGATGAGCTCTCGACGTGTTACACAATAGTTTTGTTCAACTGGCTGAAAACATTTACTATAATACTCGATTACTCGTTCATGTCAATCCTGTAGTTGATGAAGCGCCGCTCCCGCCCCAGAACTCAAGGCGTCCGTCTAGAATAAATTGACCGGTGTCATTAGGGGGTCTGTCTTTTAACACTGTGTCAAAGGAGTGACTGCATTCAAAACGTCGGAGTTTCTCGGTCAGCTGGTGGAGCGGTTGAGCGATAGCGAAGTTGGGGATAAAGTTTCGGTAGTACGAGCAAAGCCCTGTAGCCCGTGACGACTCACGATTTGGCCTAGGTAACTAACTTGTTTCTTTAAAAAGCTGCGCTTTTTCGGATTAAGTTTAAGACCAGCCCCAGACCAGGGGTTCGAAATACCAGGGAAGTGCGATCCTGCCAGTCGTTCAAACCATCCTGCAGGTGTGTGAGGTGATCCTTGGTTATACGAGAGTAAACGATCACGTATAACGTCCATTTTGGGCAGCGGGTTATGTCGTTCAGGCGCCTATAATCCATACAAAACCGTGTCGCTCCAACCTTCTTCTTGACTAGCACTACCGGCGACGACCATGGACTGACGGACGGGCGAATTATGCCTCCGTTCTCCATGTCAACCAGTAGCTGCACTTCAGTTTTGCGTGTCTGTGCACGCATCTTCGCATCTGTCGGGTAATACCACTTCTACTGTTTCTAAATCGCCCAAAAACTAGTGTGGGTGGCAGCGTTCTTTCATGTGCGCTTAAATTCGATATCCTGGCAGAGAATTAGCCGGCCACAGGTTGGACGACGCCGGTGCTTATGACGATATCGTCCGGCAGCACTGTGTAGCCGTCTTCCTTCAGTAAGCTTGGTAACGCCGGCTTTGTCGTCGCACATTGCAATCTGAAATGCGTGTCGGAGAGTGGCGTCAAACAGACGGGAGTCATCAAGTATATCGGATTTCGTGGAGCTTCGGAGGCTCGGAGTAAGGGCATGGAACCTCAGTGGAATCTTAGGTGCATCTTATCAAAGTCGATCACGGCTTTGTGTTCTAGTGAGAGCGTTCTGTGGAGGTGAGCGTTGACGACACCATACCATCCATGGTCACCTGGCATGGTGAGGTTCATATTGGCTGCTGCACATCTCGCCAGTTCAACACCGAGACTGCCGCGTCGGTATCCACTACTATTGGGAATGGCCTCTGCTGAAAGAAAACAATACAATGTAAACTGTCCTTGGTACGGGTGACTACGTAGCTTGGATAGGATTCCCCGTTTCACGTTGCCTATTTAAGATACCAGCATTTTTCCTGTCTACTTCGGGAGGGCATTTGGCGCATATATTTGTTGGGACGGCAACCATAGGTTCACGAAACAATCGCGCCAGTTCGGTTTCTTCGTTCAAGCCAGTGTTCTCGCTTTTGACCGAGGGCTCTGTCCACAGCGACTCGGGCAACGGCGTAGTTGGATGCCTGTTGCTCTGGTCCGTGGATGGCTCCAATGTAGTAAGAACGGAATGCTGAAATGCGGCAGACCGCTGAACTCCGTTAACGGTGGACACGTTAGAATGGCAAACGTTCCTGATGGTTGAATTTTGGGACTCTCGACGCTCGGTAGAGGCCAGATGATCCTCATCTACTAGCGTATTCGGTTCCGAGTGATGCCTGGGAACTTCGCGTCAGTGGGCTATTGGTGCGTTCTTCACTACATTGAGCATGAGAGCCGCCGGTGCATTCACTGGTGTAAGAGCTAGAGTAGCCGTATCGTTGGGTTGGGGCGTTGTCTGCTATTGCCAATGTTCGCCCCTCGTCATTGGCATGCTGCTGTTTTCCGAAGGGTGATTTACTTGAAGCGGTGCATCTCTCGGGAGCTGAGACGTCTTGGTATATGGACGTCTCCACTCTCCACTCTCGACCACCTGACAGTGCAGAACCGGCCTATCGGGTGTGCGTCCAAACTGGGCCTGCACTCGCATCGCTTCGTCCAAATCCTCTTGTAGCTGACTCGGTCGACTGTAGCGCTAGATCATTAATCGTTGTAACGGAGTTTCGCGCATACCGTCAGTAAATTGTCGCACCAGAATCTGGTCATACATATGTCCGGGCATTCCGCTAAAAGCGTTTTGAACCAAGCGTTCCAAATCCAATGCGGAATCAAGCAACGATTCCCTGGGTCCTTGTATCCGATGACGCAACTATTGATAACTCGACCGGCAATCTAACATAAACCGTTTACGCATGGCGGCACACAGTGCTGAGTGGGTAAGTGTAAGTTGTGTAGGCAAGGTGCCATAAAATGTTCAGACGTGGACGCGCAGATTTATCACCATCGTCGTCCTCATCCTACGCCCGTCGCTTAAATTCGCCCCAAGATCCAGTTCCATCGAACAACGGTAACAAACCTGGGTTAAATTGCGGGACGGGGGGTGATCGCGACCACGCATGTGTTCCGGCGGTGTGTTCCGGCGGGGGAAACGGGTGTGGACTATGCACTTATAAAGGAGCGTTGTAATGCCTCGCACATTTGGTCGATCTATTTATTCACCGCCTCCACTGTTTGTGCCAAAACAATATTGGAACTGCTGCTGTCCTCAACTATTCTGCTTTTCCGAGCCTGCATCGATTTCTTAGGCATTTTACATGTGGTGAGGTTCTTCGTAGTAATCGAACATAACCCCACACATGACACCAATGTAATATGTTTTGCCTTTGTGAAACAAAATAACGACACGCGTGGCCGAGCGGTTGGTTTACACTTTGGCGTTCGATTATCAGGCCTCAGATAATTCGGCAAAGAAAACAGGGATGGTTAGTTTCTTCGTTTATTTAATTCCTTTCTTTCTCTTCTCTTGCGACAGCGAAAACTTTCAAACCCTCCTTCTCTCTCTCTCTCTCTCCTCTTCTCCCTCTTCTCTTCGTTAAGTTGGCCGCGCTAGCTCAAAAAAACCCTATCCTTTCCTGTGGCGTCCTTTTTTGTGTGCCCAGCCGTAGAAAGTGGAACCGTGTACGGCCGTGACGAACCTGTAGTGGCTTCAAAGTGAAAAACGTTCAACCTACCGTGACATCGCGAGACCTTCCGCAATACCTAAGCTATTTGAAAAATATCATAGAAGCTAATTTCGGCTATGCCAAAGTTTATGTACCCTTGCAGTCCATGGCAATATTATTTTTACATTTTGAAATTTCTTTTCCTGAAGCCCATTTCATCAATTCTTATGCTGCGACTTACGCGACTGCTACAAAAAGAGAGGGGGAGTGGCAGTACATACATACATATTATTTGGGTAGCTTGCATCAAAGTGCAAACGCTGGCTTGGCCACTTTGGCAACAAAGTGTAATAAGCTGAGCTCTTTGTATTAAGTGTTTTTTGGTATGAATATACTACACTACAATTTTTTCTTCTTCTTCCATCATTCCCTATGCAAAGCACGGCGCGCATACACATACAGTTCATATAGCGTTGCGTCTGTGTGTGTATGCATGTGCGCCGCTTTAGCCGATTTTATTGACTGTAACTTGTGTTTTATATTCTCATTTTATATCCAATAGCTCTTAAGATTCCAGCGTGAAGTTGATTTGCACAGACACACGGACAGACGGATATGGCTATATCGACTTAGCTTCTCATGCTGATCAAGAATATATATACTTTATAGGGTCGGAAACGTCGCCTTCTACGCGTTACAAACATCTGACCAATTTTATTATACCCTCTGCAAGCGTATAAAAATATTATATCTTCCCTTCAACACATGATTCACTATTTCTTTTTGTCAACATGGCTTCTTAAAATGCCATTCGTCGCTTACCAACTTTCTAGAATTGAATTCCCGTATTGGCTTGATCATTCTCCTCTTCTTACGAACATTTTGACTATTTCACGAAACTATTGGCTTGGTTAAATTCCTATCTTGACAGAACTCAAAAATTGTCTTTTCTGTCCTCTTTATCTGTTGTTTACCCTGTTTATTAACAATCTTCTTATGAATCTTTCGTCTCTTGTATTTGGCATTCTCGTTTCCCATAAACTATTCAACGGTGAAGGCATTTCAAGTAATTTTGTTACTAACATTTTGTAACATTTTAGTTAATTTTGTGTTTCCTCATGTCGGACCAGAAGTATTTTTCCTATTAATCTTAGTAAAATGTTTCACTAACTACTTTCAATACGAACCTTTTCGTGTTCCTTGCCAATCTTTTAATAACTTTTCTCACCTGATCCTTCATTAATTTTCTGTCACCATGCTCTCTATTTTACAATAATCTGCAACGAATCCGCTGATGTATGTGAAGTTCTGTGACAAGGCCACATTTCGAGATTTTGTTGCTTCTATGGAATCTAAAAAACTGTTGAGATTTATTCAACTTCATAGGTTTACAGAGTTATTGATGGATATATTTATATATTAGTAGTGAATAGATTATTTGTGGCAGAACTGAGAGAAGTACGACCGGCACAGACGGTGACATATACGAGAGTGGCACCCATGCATATAGGGTTGCCAGTTGGGCGGGTGACAAAGCAGGCTGCCTGATGTATTCGTAATAAAAACATAGTTCCACTATGCCGTCTGACTGTGGATACAGCGGCGTGGTACGTGTCTTTTTAACAGTTATCAGCCGCATGCAGGCTTGTAAGACCCCTACTTCGAAGTTGCGTCCTTGATCAGAGCGTAAGACTAATGGAACGCCGAATCGACAGAAGACTTCTTGTACCAATGCTCGCGCTACACTTTCGGTTGTCTGGTCCGGTATAACTAGTGACCGCGATGTAGCGGTTCCCACGAGGCGCAGTTGGTTGAGGGCCTAGAACATCAATCGCTAGACGATCGAAAGGGGCTCCCATTACGATTGGTTGCAGGCGACCGACGGTTCTTCGAGGTGGTCTTTTGCGTGCGTTGCAGATGGTGCAGCGTGTGCACCAGAGGGTTAAATCGGCACTTTGGCCGATCCAGTAAAAACTTTTCTTCGCTTTGGCTAAAGTCTTCTTAGCACTCGAATGGAAGAATCTACCAGTGAGCGAGGCATAAGGGCTACCGGTATATTCTCCGAGTTTTTTATGGTAATCACTCATATTTCATCAAAGGCTAATCGGTCGTAGAGATGCCACAAGGCTCTAATTTCCTGGCTCTCGCCCCACAATGTAGTTTTAGGCGGTCGTTCGGACTTGTTCATCCAATCGCGCACTTCACCAAGGGCCTCGTCGGCTTCTTGCTCCTTACAACGGTCGGGTAACAGGACTTGGTTAAACAACAAGGCCACCCCATTTTTCCGTTAGACTCTCGATTTGGCCTAGGTAACTAACTTGTTTCTTTAAAAAGCTGCGCTTTTTCGGACTAAGTTTAAGACCAGCCCCAGACCAGGGGTTCGAAATACCAGGGAAGTGCGATCCTGCCAGTCGTTCAAACCATCCTGCAGGTGTGTGAGGTGATCCTTGGTTAGAGAGTAAACGATCACGTATAACGTCCATTTTGGGCAGCGGGTTATGTCGTTCAGGCGCCTATAATCCATACAAAACCGTGTCGCTCCAACCTTCTTCTTGACTAGCACTACCGGCGACGACCATGGACTGACGGACGGGCGAATTATGCCTCCGTTCTCCATGTCAACCAGTAGCTGCACTTCAGTTTTGCGTGTCTGTGCACGCATCTTCGCATCTGTCGGGTAATACCACTTCTACTGTTTCTAAATCGCCCAAAAACTAGTGTGGGTGGCAGCGTTCTTTCATGTGCGCTTAAATTCGATATCCTGGCAGAGAATTAGCCGGCCACAGGTTGGACGACGCCGGTGCTTATGACGATATCGTCCGGCAGCACTGTGTAGCCGTCTTCCTTCAGTAAGCTTGGTAACGCCGGCTTTGTCGTCGCACATTGCAATCTGAAATGCGTGTCGGAGAGTGGCGTCAAACAGACGGGAGTCATCAAGTATATCGGATTTCGTGGAGCTTCGGAGGCTCGGAGTAAGGGCATGGAACCTCAGTGGAATCTTAGGTGCATCTTATCAAAGTCGATCACGGCTTTGTGTTCTAGTGAGAGTGTTCTGTGGAGGTGAGCGTTGACGACACCATACCATCCATGGTCACCTGGCATGGTGAGGTTCACATTGGCTGCTGCACATCTCGCCAGTTCAACACCGAGACTGCCGCGTCGGTATCCACTATTATTGGGAATGGCCTCTGCTGAAAGAACACAATACAATGTAAACTGTCCTTGGTACGGGTGACTACGTAGCTTGGATAGGATTCCCTGTTTCACGTTGCCTATTTAAGATACCAGCATCTTTCCTGTTTACTTCGGGAGGGCATTTGGCGCACACATTTGTTGGGACGGCAACGGTTCACGAAACAATCGCGCCAATTCGGTTTCTTCGTTCAAGCCAGTGTTCTCGCTTTCGACCGAGGGCTCTGTCCACAGCGACTCGGGCAACGGCGTAGTTGGATGCCTGTTGCTCTGGTCCGTGGATGGCTCCAATGTAGTAAGAACGGAATGCTGAAATGCGGCAGACCGCTGAACTCCGTTAACGGTGGACACGTTAGAATGGCAAACGTTCCTGATGGTTGAATTTTGGGACTCTCGACGCTCGGTAGAGGCCAGATGATCCTCATCTACTAGCGTATTCGGTTCCGAGTGATGCCTGGGAACTTCGCGTTAGTGGGCTATTGGTGCGTTCTTCACTACATTGAGCATGAGAGCCGCCGGTGCATTCACTGGTGTAAGAGCTAGAGTAGCCGTATCGTTGGGTTGGGGCGTTGTCTGCTATTGCCAATGTTCGCCCCTCGTCATTGGCATGCTGCTGTTTTCCGAAGGGTGATTTACTTGAAGCGGTGCATCTCTCGGGAGCTGAGACGTCTTGGTATATGGACGTCTCCACTCTCCACTCCACTCCGCTAAAAGCGTTTTGAACCAAGCGTTCCAAATCCAATGCGGAATCAAGCAATGATTCCCTGGGTCCTTGTATCCGATGACGCAACTATTGATAACTCGACCGGCAATCTAACATAAACCGTTTACGCATGGCGGCACACAGTGCTGAGTGGGTAAGTGTAAGTTGTGTAGGCAAGGTGCCATAAAATGTTCAGACGTGGACGCGCAGATTTATCACCATCGTCATCCTCATCCTACGCCCGTCGCTTAAATTCGCCCCAAGATCCAGTTCCATCGAACAACGGTAACAAACCTGGGTTAAATTGCGGGACGGGGGGTGATCGCGACCACGCATGTGTTCCGGCGGTGTGTTCCGGCGGGGAAACGGGTGTGGACTATGCACTTATAAAGGAGCGTTGTAATGCCTCGCACATTTGTTCGATCTATTTATTCACCGCCTCCACTGTTTGTGCCAAAACAATATTGGAACTGCTGCTGTCCTCAACTATTCTGCTTTTCCGAGCCTGCATCGATTTCTTAGGCATTTTACATGTGGTGAGGTTCTTCGTAATAATCGAACATAACCCCACACATGACACCAATGTAATATGTTTTGCCTTTGTGAAACAAAATAACGACACGCGTGGCCGAGCGGTTGGTTTACAGTTTGGCGTTCGATTATCAGGCCTCAGATAATTCGGCAAAGAAAACAGGGATGGTTAGTTTCTTCGTTTATTTAATTCCTTTCTTTCTCTTCTCTTGCGACAGCGAAAACTTTCAAACCCTCCTTCTCTCTCTCTCTCTCTCTCCTCTTCTCCCTCTTCTCTTCGTTAAGTTGGCCGCGCTAGCTCAAAAAAACCCTATCCTTTCCTGTGGCGTCCTTTTTTGTGTGCCCAGCCGTAGAAAGTGGAACCGTGTACGGCCGTGACGAACCTGTAGTGGCTTCAAAGTGAAAAACGTTCAACCTACCGTGACATCGCGAGACCTTCCGCAATACCTAAGCTATTTGAAAAATATCATAGAAGCTAATTTCGGCTATGCCAAAGTTTATGTACCCTTGCAGTCCATGGCAATATTATTTTTACATTTTGAAATTTCTTTTCCTGAAGCCCATTTCATCAATTCTTATGCTGCGACTTACGCGACTGCTACAAAAGAGAGGGGGAGTGGCAGTACATACATACATATTATTTGGGTAGCTTGCATCAAAGTGCAAACGCTGGCTTGGCCACTTTGGCAACAAAGTGTAATAAGCTGAGCTCTTTGTATTAAGTGTTTTTTGGTATGAATATACTACACTACAATTTTTTCTTCTTCTTCCATCATTCCCTACGCAAAGCACGGCGCGCATACACATACAGTTCATATAGCGTTGCGTCTGTGTGTGTATGCATGTGCGCCGCTTTAGCCGATTTTATTGACTGTAACTTGTGTTTTATATTCTCATTTTATATCCAATAGCTCTTAAGATTCCAGCGTGAAGTTGATTTGCAAAGACACACGGACAGACGGATATGGCTATATCGACTTAGCTTCTCATGCTGATCAAGAATATATATACTTTATAGGGTCGGAAACGTCGCCTTCTACGCGTTACAAACATCTGACCAATTTTATTATACCCTCTGCAAGCGTATAAAAATATTATATCTTCCCTTCAACACATGATTCACTATTTCTTTTTGTCAACATGGCTTCTTAAAATGCCGTTCGTCGCTTACCAACTTTCTAGAATTGAATTCCCGTATTGGCTTGATCATTCTCCTCTTCTTACGAACATTTTGACTATTTCACAAAACTATTGGCTTGGTTAAATTCCTATCTTGACAGAACTCAAAAATTGTCTTTTCTGTCCTCTTTATCTGTTGTTTACCCTGTTTATTAACAATCTTCTTATGAATCTTTCGTCTCTTGTATTTGGCATTCTCGTTTCCCATAAACTATTCAACGGTGAAGGCATTTCAAGTAATTTACTAATACTCTTTAATTTTGTGTTTCCTCATGTCGGACCAGAAGTATTTTTCCTATTCATCTTAGTAAAATGTTTCACTAACTACTTTCAATACGAACCTTTTCGTGTTCCTTGCCAATCTTTTAATAACTTTTCTCACCTGATCCTTCATTAATTTTCTGTCACCATGCTCTCTATTTTACAATAATCTGCAACGAATCCGCTGATGTATGTGAAGTTCTGTGACAAGGCCACATTTCGAGATTTTGTTGCTTCTATGGAATCTAAAAAACTGTTGAGATTTATTCAACTTCATAGGTTTACAGAGTTATTGATGGATATATATATATATTAGTAGTGAATAGATTATTTGTGGCAGAACTGAGAGAAGTACGACCGGCACAGACGGTGACATATACGAGAGTGGCACCCATGCATATAGGGTTGCCAGTTGGGCGGGTGACAAAGCAGGCTGCCTGATGTATTCGTAATAAAAACATAGTTCCACTATGCCGTCTGACTGTGGTACGTGTCTTTTTAACAGTTATCAGCCGCATGCAGGCTTGTAAGACCCCTACTTCGAAGTTGCGTCCTTGATCAGAGCGTAAGACTAATGGAACGCCGAATCGACAGAAGACTTCTTGTACCAATGCTCGCGCTACACTTTCGGTTGTCTGGTCCGGTATAACTAGTGGATAAATCTATAAAGACCGCGACGTAGCGGTTCCCACGAGGCGCAGTTGGTTGAGGGCCTAGAACATCAATCGCTAGACGATCGAAAGGGGCTCCCATTACGATTGGTTGCAGGCGACCGACGGTTCTTCGAGGTGGTCTTTTGCGTGCGTTGAGGATGGTGCAGCGTGTGCACCAGAGGGTTAAATCGGCACTTTGGCCGATCCAGTAAAAACTTTTCTTCGCTTTGGCTAAAGTCTTCTTAGCACTCGAATGGAAGAATCTACCAGTGAGCGAGGCATAAGGGCTACCGGTATATTCTCCGAGTTTTTTATGGTAATCACTCACATTTCATCAAAGGCTAATCGGTCGTAGAGATGCCACAAGGCTCTAATTTCCTGGCTCTCGCCCACAATGTAGTTTTAGGCGGTCGTTCGGACTTGTTCATCCAATCGCGCACTTCACCAAGGGCCTCGTCGGCCTCTTGCTCCTTACAAAGGTCGGGTAACAGGACTTGGTTAAACAACAAGGCCACCCCATTTTTCCGTTAGACTCTCTCGCATGTGGGACAGTTGCTGCAAGGTCGGCGAGAGAGGCTGTCGTTACCAAGTTGTGTACCACTTCAATGCTGAATCCGCATGCCGTACTGTTTCAGACGTTCTATCCAACGTGTCATCTGCCCTTCTGGTTCTTTGAAGTTGTACAGCCACTGTAAAGATGCACGAGAAACGGACGGCCATACAAATAATGATGAAAGTGTTTAGTGTCTCGGACTACGTTGATGAGCTCTCGACGTGTTACACAATAGTTTCGTTCAACTGGCTGAAAACATTTACTATAATACTCGATTACTCGTTCATGTCAATCCTGTAGTTGATGAAGCGCCGCTCCCGCCCCAGAACTCAAGGCGTCCGTCTAGAATAAATTGACTGGTGTCATTAGGGGGTCTGTCTTTTAACACTGTGTCAAAGGAGTGACTGCATTCAAAACGTCGGAGTTTCTCGGTCAGCTGGTGGAGCGGTTGAGCGATAGCGAAGTTGGGGATAAACTTTCGGTAGTATGAGCAAAGCCCTGTAGCCCGTGACGACTCACGATTTGCCACTAGTGTGGGTGGCAGCGTTCTTTCATGTGCGCTTAAATTCGATATCCTGGCAGAGAATTGGCCGGCCACAGGTTGGACGACGCCGGTGCTTATGACGATATCGTCCGGCAGCACTGTGTAGCCGTCTTCCTTCAGTAAGCTTGGTAACGCCGGCTTTGTCGTCGCACATTGCAATCTGAAATGCGTGTCGGAGAGTGGCGTCAAACAGACGGGAGTCATCAAGTATATCGGATTTCGTGGAGCTTCGGAGGCTCGGAGTAAGGGCATGGAACCTCAGTGGAATCTTAGGTGCATCTTATCAAAGTCGATCACGGCTTTGTGTTCTAGTGAGAGTGTTCTGTGGAGGTGAGCGTTGACGACACCATACCATCCATGGTCACCTGGCATGGTGAGGTTCATATTGGCTGCTGCACATCTCGCCAGTTCAACACCGAGACTGCCGCGTCGGTATCCGCTATTATTGGGAATGGCCTCTGCTGAAAGAACACAATACAATGTAAACTGTCCTTGGTACGGGTGACTACGTAGCTTGGATAGGATTCCCCGTTTCACGTTGCCTATTTAAGATACCAGCATCTTTCCTGTTTACTTCGGGAGGGCATTTGGCGCACACATTTGTTGGGACGGCAACGGTTCACGAAACAATCGCGCCAATTCGGTTTCTTCGTTCAAGCCAGTGTTCTCGCTTTCGACCGAGGGCTCTGTCCACAGCGACTCGGGCAACGGCGTAGTTGGATGCCTGTTGCTCTGGTCCGTGGATGGCTCCAATGTAGTAAGAACGGAATGCTGAAATGCGGCAGACCGCTGAACTCCGTTAACGGTGGACACGTTAGAATGGCAAACGTTCCTGATGGTTGAATTTTGGGACTCTCGACGCTCGGTAGAGGCCAGATGATCCTCATCTACTAGCGTATTCGGTTCCGAGTGATGCCTGGGGACTTCGCGTCAGTGGGCTATTGGTGCGTTCTTCACTACATTGAGCATGAGAGCCGCCGGTGCATTCACTGGTGTAAGAGCTAGAGTAGCCGTATCGTTGGGTTGGGGCGTTGTCTGCTATTGCCAATGTTCGCCCCTCGTCATTGGCATGCTGCTGTTTTCCGAAGGGTGATTTACTTGAAGCGGTGCATCTCTCGGGAGCTGAGACGTCTTGGTATATGGACGTCTCCACTCTCCACTCCACTCCGCTAAAAGCGTTTTGAACCAAGCGTTCCAAATCCAATGCGGAATCAAGCAATGATTCCCTGGGTCCTTGTATCCGATGACGCAACTATTGATAACTCGACCGGCAATCTAACATAAACCGTTTACGCATGGCGGCACACAGTGCTGAGTGGGTAAGTGTAAGTTGTGTAGGCAAGGTGCCATAAAATGTTCAGACGTGGACGCGCAGATTTATCACCATCGTCATCCTCATCCTACGCCCGTCGCTTAAATTCGCCCCAAGATCCAGTTCCATCGAACAACGGTAACAAACCTGGGTTAAATTGCGGGACGGGGGGTGATCGCGACCACGCATGTGTTCCGGCGGTGTGTTCCGGCGGGGAAACGGGTGTGGACTATGCACTTATAAAGGAGCGTTGTAATGCCTCGCACATTTGTTCGATCTATTTATTCACCGCCTCCACTGTTTGTGCCAAAACAATATTGGAACTGCTGCTGTCCTCAACTATTCTGCTTTTCCGAGCCTGCATCGATTTCTTAGGCATTTTACATGTGGTGAGGTTCTTCGTAATAATCGAACATAACCCCACACATGACACCAATGTAATATGTTTTGCCTTTGTGAAACAAAATAACGACACGCGTGGCCGAGCGGTTGGTTTACAGTTTGGCGTTCGATTATCAGGCCTCAGATAATTCGGCAAAGAAAACAGGGATGGTTAGTTTCTTCGTTTATTTAATTCCTTTCTTTCTCTTCTCTTGCGACAGCGAAAACTTTTAAACCCTCCTTCTCTCTCTCTCTCTCCTCTTCTCCCTCTTCTCTTCGTTAAGTTGGCCGAGCTAGCCCAAAAAAACCCTATCCTTTCCTGTGGCGTCCTTTTTTGTGTGCCCAGCCGTAGAAAGTGGAACCGCTACTTAATAGGGACAGTTTGCCAACTACCCGAATTGCCACCCAGGCCGTGTACGGCCGTGACGAACCTGTAGTGGCTTCAAAGTGAAAAACGTTCAACCTACCGTGACATCGCGAGACCTTCCGCAATACCTAAGCTATTTGGAAAATATCATAGAAGCTAATTTCGGCTATTATATACCCTTTATACCCTTTATATATCCTTGCAGTCCATGGCAATATTATTTTTACATTTTGAAATTTCTTTTCCTGAAGCCCATTTCATCAATTCTTATGCTGCGACTTACGCGAGTGCTACAAAAGAGAGGGGGAGTGGCAGTACATACATACATATTATTTGGGTAGCTTGCATCAAAGTGCAAACGCTGGCTTGGCCACTTTGGCAACAAAGTGTAAGAAGCTGAGCTCTTTGTATTAAATGTTTTTTGGTATGAATATACTACACTACAATTTTTCTTCTTCTTCCATCATTCCCTATGCAAAGCACGGCGCGCATACAAATACAGTTCATGTAGCGTTGCGTCTGTGTGTGTATGCATGTGCGCCGCTTTAGCCGATTTTATTGTAACTTGTGTTTTATATTCTCATTTTATATCCAATAGCTCTTAAGATTCCAGCGTGAAGTTGATTTGCAAAGACACACGGACAGACGGATATGGCTATATCGACTTAGCTTCTCATGCTGATCAAGAATATATATACTTTATAGGGTCGGAAACGTCGCCTTCTACGCGTTACAAACATCTGACCAATTTTATTATACCCTCTGCAAGCGTATAAAAATATTATATCTTCCCTTCAACACATGATTCACTATTTCTTTTTGTCAACATGGCTTCTTAAAATGCCGTTCGTCGCTTACCAACTTTCTAGAATTGAATTCCCGTATTGGCTTGATCATTCTCCTCTTCTTACGAACATTTTGACTATTTCACGAAACTATTGGCTTGGTTAAATTCCTATCTTGACAGAACTCAAAAGTTGTCTTTTCTGTCCTCTTTATCTGTTGTTTACCCTGTTTATTAACAATCTTCTTATGAATCTTTCGTCTCTTGTATTTGGCATTCTCGTTTCCCATAAACTATTCAACGGTGAAGGCATTTCAAGTAATTTACTAATACTCTTTAATTTTGTGTTTCCTCATGTCGGACCAGAAGTATTTTTCCTATTCATCTTAGTAAAATGTTTCACTAACTACTTTCAATACGAACCTTTTCGTGTTCCTTGCCAATCTTTTAATAACTTTTCTCACCTGATCCTTCATTAATTTTCTGTCACCATGCTCTCTATTTTACAATAATCTGCAACGAATCCGCTGATGTATGTGAAGTTCTGTGACAATAGCTTGGAAAATAACGAATAATTGAGAGAGGCCACATTTCGAGATTTTGTTGTTTCTATGGAATCTAAAAAACTGTTGAGATTTATTCAACTTCATAGGTTTACAGAGTTATTGATGGATATATATATATATATTAGTAGTGAATAGATTATTTGTGGCAGAACTGAGAGAAGTACCACCGGCACAGACGGTGACATATACGAGAGTGGACCCATGCATATAGGGTTGCCAGTTGGGCGGGTGACAAAGCAGGCTGCCAGATGTATTCGTAATAAAAACATAGTCCGATTTGGCTGAATCCGATATATACAAAGCGTATATACAACCAAAATTTCATCCAAATCTTATTAAAGAGGGGAAAGTAGAGTGGGCGATCAACTCCTTCGATGGATATAAATCGCCCATTCTGGACAGTATATTTGCGGCCCTTTGTAGGACAGCAGGGGGAGAACCATGTATGTTGTTAAAATAAGTCTTGAGTATGAGTCTGGCACCTGGATACGAGTGTGGTCAGTGCTCGGGTGCCAGATACGAGTCTACCATATGTGTCTCCATGTCGGGCTGTGGCTTTACCATGATCCTTCAGATACACATAGGAGATGATATACAAGACCCTTTTTTAACCATTCAGCAGTTTCTGGTATTGGTATTACGTTTGCTGCATCATAGTTGGTTCTACTTGTTCTGTAGGAATCGGCGTAACGTGGAGAAACGCGTGTGCTAACTTATGTATATATTATATATTTTCCTAATATTTGTCTAGATTTCGACCTTATTGAACTTAATCAAAACTGGGTTGCAGCCGGATTCAGGTCAATAAATCTTACTAATTTATAAAATTTTAAATCATAGGCAGCACAAAAAGTGAGCAGGTGAATCCGGCTGAAACCCAGTTTTGATTATTTTCCTAAAAAATTGCGTGTCATTGCTGCGGTGATGTATAGGTAAAATGCCGAAAAAACTTGAAACTCGTCGGCCTAGTGGATAGAGATCCTGTCCGTAATTGACAACACCCTTGTTCAACCCCCGACCGCTAATATTTAGTTTTGAATTTGTAATAATAATTAATTTTTGGCAATAGCAGAATATATGATGAAATATTCGTAAACGCAGATAATTCATCAACTTCAGCGCTTGAGGTAATACTGATCCATACGCTACTAAAATGCAGGAAGGTCCAAGCTGAATAGTGACCAACGCTTATTCTAAAAGAGGCCCATGGTGGAACCCCCAAGGGGAAGTTTTAGTCTCTCTAGCTAAACGACCTGCGACCGGATTACTGCCTATGAAAATGACATAAACAACATTTAATACATACATAGTTCTCTAATGAACTATTCTCGGGGTTATGTTAAGGAGGGTCAGTTAAGACGGACCGAGCATAAATGGATCTGATTATTTTCACCAAAGATAGACGATACCACCCAAGATAGACGATATGCCTCTAACACCAATTAACCAGATCAAATACCTTGGATTGATTATAGACAGCAAATTGTCCTAGAAGGACAATGTGGTGGAAAGGGTAAAGAAGGCAACCAATGCACTTGGCGTCTTTCACCTCAACTCACACATTGGATTTTAATCTCACAAGGGGAACTTCAGGTATGCGAATCACCGATTTGGATGAATTTTGGATATGTTGTAGAATACCCCGTCATTTGAAGCTGTGTAAAATATTTCGGCGTACTATTTTATATTTTCCTTATAAATCGCGTTTAAAGCTATAGCTTCGGTGACTTATATGTAAAACGCCGAGGCGACTTCTAGCAGCTCGGCGGTGTAATGGGTAGAGTTCCTGACTAAAGTTGACGGAACCCTGGTTCAACCCCCGCCCGAAACTAGTTACGTCAACAGCGTTTTACGTATAAGTCACCGAAGCTATAGCTTTAAACGCGATTTATAAGCAAAATATAGAATAGTGCGCCGAAATATTTTACACAGCTTCAAATGACGGGGTATTCTACAACATATCCAAAATTCATCCAAATCGGTGATTCGCATATCTGAAGTTCCCCTTATCAGTGTTGCGGCCTATACTTTCTATCAAAAGCCTCTAGAAGAAGTGCAAAGAAGCCTTCAGAACCACCACAATAAAGGCCCTGGAAATGCTGCTTGGAATCAATACAGCAGACATCCAGGCTAAACTAGGACTATGAGTCTAGCCACAGATCATAGATTGGAACGATTGCTATGGGCAACTATGATTGGGAGACCAGTCAAAATCTACAATGACTGCATTAACATTATAAAGGAGTGGCAGTGCAAGCAGAATATTCCAAAGGTCGATGTCGCTCTCCCCAGACAAGGATCGCGTGAATTTCTTTGTGGGGTGCCAAGCAGCTATTAAGGCCACTCGGTCGACCAACATTTGTTCGATCGAGTCCTGACCATCTGCGGTGCTGTGGATGCTCTAAACATCAAAAAAAGGCATGCATCTTCTGGATACCGAGCCATTAGAGCATCGATGGCAACGAATGGGCAGACCGCCTGGTAAAAGCAGGCGTGGAGCTATATATTAATAACTCTGAAGACATTCCAATCTAGCGATGCTATCGAATAAACTCAAACTCTCTGCTATCATTGCCGCAACGGTGGAAAACAATTTCCACCATCGGTATAGCTAAAACTATCTGCAGCACGTGAATAGATAGACTAGGACAGATTGTTGGATGCATACCGGTGCACCCACTCGAAACTGCCTTAGCAAATTATGCGAACAAGCTAAACCTAGTAGACTACATCAACTTCTCAGGAAATGTATGTTGACGGATGTTCCAGAAACGCTTGAACATCTCCTGTACGAATTCCCAGGCTTGGCAGCGGTGACGGTAACTGGGAGCCCATCTACTGAACTCGCTTCAGAATGCGTCTACCATTTACCAACTCTTAACCTTCGCCAACACACAAGTATATCCTGACAAATAAGCCCCCGTTAGCTATTCTACAAATCCTGCAGCACTGACTTCATTAAGACTATGTCGAACTCTAATTAGATATCCAACGGCTGCACCTAACCTAACCTGTACTTGGTGTTAAAAATGTTGAAACGAAAAAAGTCCTTGTAGATGATATTTAAATTAAGTCTTTCAAATTTCCAAATTGTTGTTAGACTTGTTTGTAAGTGTCAACTTGCCTGGGTAGTAAAATGTTTTCTTTAGAAACGCGAATACGAACAAATTGTTTTCACGGCTGCCTCTTTGGTTGTCACACAGTATTATAATGAGGCCCTGTATTCCACTTTCTTACATACATGGCATGCGGGTGGAACAGTATCGATTTACACAAAATAGCTGATTGTTGAATGGAGCAAAACAAATTAATCTTCCTCGGCATATACAAAATTATTGGAGCTTATTAGTAGCTTAAACGATTCGCCTTATGGAACGATTCTAAAAATGAAGTAAGTAAGTCGTCTCGCCGACTTAGGTATACCATACACCAGTAAAACAAATATTTCAAATTTGTAATAACTAATGCATTTGCCTATTTTAAAAAATTCTGTTCACATGCTTTTTACAAGCATATCTCAGTATCTCGCGCACTAATGCATATAAGCACCCTAGCGCCCCCCACCCGCCAACGGCCATCTCCGGCCTTATGCAAAAACGTTTATATGCATAACTCACCTGTTTTTTCTTCGATTTTGATCAAATTTGGTATTTTGCTGGGTATTAGTATCAAATTTAAGTGTGCCAAAAACTTTATACATACAAAATGTGCGCATTTACTATGCAAATATACATACCAAATTGGGTGTCTCTAGCTGCAATAGTTTTTGAGATCAACGTTTTTTTTTTAATTGCGGGGCGGAAGGGGGCTTGGCTAAATCTTTATACATACAAAATGTGCGAATTTACTATGCAAATATACATACCAAATTTGTTGTCTCTAGCTGCAATAGTTTTTGAGATAAACGTTTTTTTTTGAATTGCGGGGGCGAAAAGGGGCGTGGCAAAAATTTGAAACAAACTTGATCACTCTACATACTACACGAGCCTACATTCCAAATGGTGGCTCTATCTCTTATAGTCTCCGAGAACTAGGCGTTCATACGGACGGACAGACGGACAGACGGACGGACGGACGGACGGACAAACGGACGGACATGGCTAAATCGACTCGGCTATTGATACTGATCAAAAATATATATACCTTATGGGGTCGGAGAAGCTTCCTTCTGCCTGTTACATACATTTTGGCGACTTTAATATACCATTTCACCCTATGGGTGTATGGTATAATAATATATATAAGGGAAAATTTGTTGAAAGGCTTCAGACTAAATATCATAACTCTGCTATCACTCTCGTCCAAAATTAGAGAAATTTAAACAAAAATTAATAAATAATCGACATAGCCGATTCTAGCTTCTTGATATTTAAATTACTGTAGATTGGATAGTAATCCAATGTTAACAAACAGTATATTTAATTGTGAAATTATGCATTTTTTTTACCATATACCCATAGGGTGAAATGGTATATTAAAGTCGCCAAAATGTATGTAACAGCCAGAAGAATGTTTTTCCGACCCCATTGTAGTATATTCATACAAATAATCATTCAATACAACGATCTCAACTTGTATCACTTTGTTGCAAGTATAAACAATAAAACATATACGCATTAAAATATAATTGTGCACTTGAATATGATTATATGTATACATTGATGTATGCACAATTAAGCATGAACATATATGTATGTACATTTGTATATGCACATACATATATTCAGATAGGCACTGCATGCACAAGCGTGACATGAGCTAGAGGCATGGGCCAGCGTGTGACCGTTGACCTAGCACTTTGATGCATGCGCTCCAACAGTATGTATATATGTACTGACACTCTCCCTCTCTTTCGTAGCTGTCGCATAAGTCGCAGCATAAGAATATATGTACATATATGTAAACATAGGCTAAGCAAAAGAATATTTTCTGAATAAAAATCAATCAGAATATTACCACAAAGAAAAACAGACGTGTTCATTACTTAAAATCTTGAACCAAAGGAACCCGGTCATTACATGGCGACCGTGACGTGGTCCTAAAGGACCTACAACAAAAATAATAATAATATAAAAGGACGCAGCCAAGCTCCTAACTAAAATATAAAAAAAGAAAAATTAAAAAAAAATCACATGGAAATCCTAACCCTGATTTTGGAAGTTCTCGAAGACTTGGAAAAGTGATACAAAAGAAATAAAAAACTACACAATAAATTACTAAAATAAAACACAATACAAATGCATCTGTGGACGAAACAAAATGGCAAGCAGTCATATCGGCACTCAAAAAATACAACATGGGCTTCAATTGCATCCCAGCCAACTAAGTTAGCCTCGAAGACGAGATCGACCGCAGCCAACCATAAAAACAAAGGTCCAGGACGTCACATCGGCACTCAAAAATACAAAGTGGGCTTCAATTGCATCCCAGCCAACTAAGTTAGCCTCGAAGACGAGATCGACCGCAGCCAACCATAAAAACAAAGGTCCAGGACGTCAAAAAAAAAAACAAGCAGCAGCAAGCTACAAATCGTGGATGAGCAACAGTGAAGATATTCCCTTTGCGGAATCTGCTCCTATCGAGCAAAGGGATGCACCGATGCTAGAAGAAGCGTTAGAGCTGCATCCCAACGATGGACCGCGCCCACTCACAATAGCTGAGTACCTGGCCCGCAACACAAAATCTACAAAGCCAAAGAAGACCAAAAGAGGAGGCCAAGTACGTAAGCTACTCCAGCAGAGGAGGCTGGAATTAGACTTACTGGCCGCTCTGAAGACGGAGGAAGACCGACAATGCTGCATAGAGCGTATTGACATCATAAAAGCTGAACTTCGCCAAAGAGCGAAGAAACGCAAGGGGGCCGACAAATGACATGTATACTTGAATTGTGAGCCAACCACATGCTCTATAATTTTTCTGGTTCGCTGTGCAAGAGACAGTTGAGATAAACTTTTTTTTTCTTTTGTTCCAAAATAAAAAAAAATTTTTAAATAAAAAAGCAGACACTGAGTGTCTTTTTAAGGGGAACCACTCTCGACTTGGTGCACAACAATCTGACTGAAATTTGCCATTTTTATAGGTTGATCGGATATAAGCTGCCATACGCCTTTTCTGATGCATCAACATGCAGTGATGCAGTTCCCTTGTAGTGGGACCTTACCATCAAAAATATGCCTTGGAATTTTCATGTTGCTTAATGTGTGTACATCCTCTCAGTAGGCTTCCTATTGCTTCTCCAAATACGGCGGCAGGTCACCATCCATCTCAATTCGTTCGGTAGTAATACCACTACCGGTGCAAACAGACCTAGAAGGTCGAAAATATTCAGATAGCACCACTTGTCTGGTTATTTCTTCTGTATGCTTTTAAGCCTTTCCACACCATTATTCTTTCCTGGGTGCCCATATGATTCCCCATATTTTAACAATTGTTTGTTTCAGTGTTCCACCGAGATTGATGTTAGGAACCGTAATTTCCTTTGGACTTTGTTTTAGAATTTGACTGCTATTTGAACACCATTAAGCTTAAACCCTTAGGTCTCAGGATTTCTAGAAGCTCTTGTCTTATTTGCAGGGCTTCTGACAAATTGTCTGCTCCTGTAGACAATAATCAACATAAAAGTCATTTTTTAATGCCAACGACGACAATTTTTCCAGTTCCAAATATTGCATACACTTTGTCGCTATGGGGCTGATGTGGTTCCATAAGTCACCGTTTTTAAACAATAAAACTTTAGTTCTTGACTTGGATCCTCCTTCCACCTAATCACCTGTTTAAATTGATCGGCAGAGTTTATCAATACTTGTCGAAACATATTTTCATTTTCCGTGGTGAACACATATTTGTGTGCCCTAAACCGTAGTAGAATTAAGAGAAGCTGTACAGTCAGCTTTTTAAAGGTTTAAGAAAGCCGTTAAGAAATTTTTGAGATGAAATTTTTAAATAAAATATTGAACAAAGGTTTTGCAGATGACGCAATTTGATTACCACTCTTAGCTTTCTAGTGGTACTCTCTGGTTTTAGTACACAGTGATGCGGTATAAAGTAATGGTTCTTGGTAATTTGCTCTACCATTACCTGCTTGATATGTCCGAGATGTTCGTATTCTGACATAAATTTCACATATTCCTTTTTATGTCAGGGCTCATTAAGATGTATATCTTCGTATGCCCACATCCCGAAATTCTCCAAGCAATGAAGCCCCTTCAGCAATTGTAAGCTTTACAATTAGTCGATTCTCAGCCGTCGTGTTCAGGTTAATGAGGAAAAACGTTTCATAATATTCTTCTTCCGGACTCCTGTACCTTCTCATTGGCTGTAGTGTGCCTAGATGCCAGAATCTTTCTCGAGATTCTTCTGAATTGGTAATGCCTACCATACATGTGTTTGAAGCTGACGTTGACAAATTAATTATAAATCAATCTAAACTCTGAATTTTGTTATGTTGGATGGTTTCGATTGCCCCGTTTTCTTTTTGAAAGCAGTATACCATAGTGATCATTAGCTCCAAACAGCATATCAATTTTTACTAGTTTATCAAATGTTGGGTCCGCTAACTGAATGTTGTCTGGTAATATGACTTTCTGCGTTATTTGTTCTGTGGGTTGCCCACATTATATGTGTGCCAATACAAATGCCTTAATTAGCATTGCGAACTTGTTGTATCTTGACCCTACAACCTAGCTTACTCGCGCCTTGCTTTTCTCTGGGCGACCATCCACTCCATTTATGTGCACATGCGTCGCATTTGAAGCATCATCTCCAAGAGCAATTTTGCTCTGCACCCAATTAAGTCGCGGATTTCGTTTTAAACTTTTCACGTTGAAAGACTTTGTGCTTTGCTTTCTCACAGAAAGCACCCATGGTAATGTTTATGCCAGATGCTGCTGCGCATGTCTTCCTTGGATTTAGTGTTTCAATGCTGCGAATCTCGTTTCTTGATTTCCCAATCGCCTTTGATGTTAGGAAGTGCTTTTTCAAGAATGATAAGAAATTCTTTACTTCCTGCAGATCTTTTGTGTTGGAAAGAGATTGGTCATATAGTGAGTGGAAAAATCTGTCCAATTTCCTTGTCATATGAAACAGTATGACAGCATCTGACGATTCCATATTGACGCCTACATTTTTTAAAGTTTGCCACGATTCAAAAATATCATACAAGTTCTTTATACGAGCTTCGTTATTTCCCGCATTTGGGTGATCAAACAGCTGTCAGTATGGGTTTATTATTAAGTCGTTCCTGCAATACTATACAATAGGCAGTGTTGTAATTGGCTTCTCATAATTCCAGGTGCCGTACCAATGTCTGTGTTTCTCCAGAAAGGTTCGATTTTAAGTACACCATTTTCTCTATAATGGATACATTTGACTTATAAACGACCTTTTTATAAATGTCATGAAATTGTTGCCACTATTCCCATCAAATTTTGGAAATGGAATTTTGTCAGTTGCAATAATTGTATCGATTGCAATACAGGCGGTGATTGTATCCCTATAGTTTCTGCTGGTACCGCACAAAATTTCAGCATTTTATTTTCTGGGTATACCATACACCAGTAAAACAAATATTTCAAATTTGTAATAACTAATGCATTTGCCTATTTTAAAAAATTCTGTTCACATGCTTTTTACAAGCATATCTCAGTATCTCGCGCACTTATGCATATAAGCACCCTAGCGCCCCCACCCGCCAAGGGCCATCTCCGGCCTTATGCAAAAACGTTTATATGCATAACTCACCTGTTTTTTGTCCGATTTTGATCAAATTCGGTATTTTGCTGGGTATTAGTATCAAATTTAAGTGTGCCAAAAACTTTATACATACAAATTGTGCGCATTTACTATGCAAATATACATACCAAATTCGGTGTCTCTAGCTGCAATAGTTTTTGAGATCAACGTTTTTTTTTTTAATTGCGGGGGCGGAAGGGGGCGTGGCAAAATCTTTATACATACAAAATGTGCGAATTTACTATGCAAATATACATACCAAATTTGGTGTCTCTAGCTGCAATAGTTTTTGAGGTAAACGTTTTTTTTGAATTGCGGGGGCGAAAAGGGACGTGGCAAAAATGAAACAAACTTGATCACTCTACATACTACACGAGCCTACATTCCAAATTTGGTGGCTCTATCTCTTATAGTCTCCGAGAACTAGGCGTTCATACGGACGGACAGACGGACAGACGGACGGACGGACAGACGGACAAACGGACGGACATGGCTAAATCGACTCGGCTATTGATACTGATCAAAAATATATATACTTTATGGGGTCGGAGAAGCTTCCTTCTGCCTGTTACATACATTTTGGCGACTTTAATATACCATTTCACCCTATGGGTGTATGGTATAATAATATATATAAGGGAAAATTTGTTGAAAGGCTTCAGACTAAATATCATAACCCTGCTATCACTCTCGTCCAAAATTAGAGAAATTTAAACAAAAATTAATAAATAATCGACATAGCCGATTCTAGCTACTTGATATTTAAATTACTGTAGATTGGATAGTAATCCAATGTTAACAAACAGTATATTTAATTGTGAAATTATGCATTTTTTTTACCATATACCCATAGGGTGAAATGGTATATTAAAGTCGCCAAAATGTATGTAACAGCCAGAAGAATGTTTTTCCGACCCCATTGTAGTATATTCATACAAATAATCATTCAATACAATGATCTCAACTTGTATCACTTTGTTGCAAGTATAAACAATAAAACATATACGCATTAAAATATAATTGTGCACTTGAATATGATTATATGTATACATTGATGTATGCACAATTAAGCATGAACATATATGTATGTACATTTGTATATGCACATACATATATTCAGATAGGCACTGCATGCACAAGCGTGACATGAGCTAGAGGCATGGGCCAGCGTGTGACCGTTGACCTAGCACTTTGATGCATGCGCTCCAACAGTATGTATATATGTACTGACACTCTCCCTCTCTTTCGTAGCTGTCGCATAAGTCGCAGCATAAGAATATATGTACATATATGTAAACATAGGCTAAGCAAAAGAATATTTTCTGAATAAAAATCAATCAGAATATTACCACAAAGAAAAACAGACGTGTTCATTACTTAAAATCTTGAACCAAAGGAACCCGGTCATTACATGGCGACCGTGACGTGGTCCTAAAGGACCTACAACAAAAATAATAATAATATAAAAGGACGCAGCCAAGCTCCTAACTAAAATATAAAAAAAAAAAAAATAAAAAAAATCACATGGAAATCCTAACCCTGATTTTGGAAGTTCTCGAAGACTTGGAAAAGTGATACAAAAGAAATAAAAAACTACACAATAAATTACTAAAATAAAACACAATACAAATGCATCTGTGGACGAAACAAAATGGCAAGCAGTCACATCGGCACTCAAAAATACAACATGGGCTTCAATTGCATCCCAGCCAACTAAGTTAACCTCGAAGACGAGATCGACCGCAGCCAACCATAAAAACAAAGGTCCAGGACGTCACATCGGCACTCAAAAATACAAAGTGGGCTTCAATTGCATCCCAGCCAACTAAGTTAGCCTCGAAGACGAGATCGACCGCAGCCAACCATAAAAACAAAGGTCCAGGACGTCAAAAAAAAAAAACAAGCAGCAGCAAGCTACAAATCGTGGATGAGCAACAGTGAAGATATTCCCTTTGCGGAATCTGCTCCTATCGAGCAAAGGGATGCACCGATGCTAGAAGAAGCGTTAGAGCTGCATCCCAACGATGGACCGCGCCCACTCACAATAGCTGAGTACCTGGCCCGCAACACAAAATCTACAAAGCCAAAGAAGACCAAAAGAGGAGGCCAAGTACGTAAGCTACTCCAGCAGAGGAGGCTGGATTTAGACTTACTGGCCGCTCTGAAGACGGAGGAAGACCGACAACGCTGCATAGAGCGTATTGACATCATAAAAGCTGAACTTCGCCAAAGAGCGAAGAAACGCAAGGGGGCCGACAAATGACATGTATACTTGAATTGTGAGCCAACCACATGCTCTATAATTTTTCTGGTTCGCTGTGCAAGAGACAGTTGAGATAAACTTTTTTTTTCTTTTGTTCCAAAATAAAAAAAAATTTTTAAATAAAAAAGCAGACACTGAGTGTCTTTTTAAGGGGAACCACTCTCGACTTGGTGCACAACAATCTGACTGAAATTTGCCATTTTTATAGGTTGATCGGATATAAGCTGCCATACGCCTTTTCTGATGCATCAACATGCAGTGATGCAGTTCCCTTGTAGTGGGACCTTACCATCAAAAATATGCCTTGGAATTTTCATGTTGCTTAATGTGTGTACATCCTCTCAGTAGGCTTCCTATTGCTTCTCCAAATACGGCGGCAGGTCACCATCCATCTCAATTCGTTCGGTAGTAATACCACTACCGGTGCAAACAGACCTAGAAGGTCGAAAATATTCAGATAGCACCACTTGTCTGGTTATTTCTTCTGTATGCTTTTAAGCCTTTCCACACCATTATTCTTTTCTGGGTGCCCATATGATTCCCCATATTTTAACAATTGTTTGTTTCAGTGTTCCACCGAGATTGATGTTAGGAACCGTAATTTCCTTTGGACTTTGTTTTAGAATTTGACTGCTATTTGAACACCATTAAGCTTAAACCCTTAGGTCTCAGGATTTCTAGAAGCTCTTGTCTTATTTGCAGGGCTTCTGACAAATTGTCTGCTCCTGTAGACAATAATCAACATAAAAGTCATTTTTTAATGCCAACGACGACAATTTTTCCAGTTCCAAATATTGCATACACTTTGTCGCTATGGGGCTGATGTGGTTCCATAAGTCACCGTTTTTAAACAATAAAACTTTAGTTCTTGACTTGGATCCTCCTTCCACCTAATCACCTGTTTAAATTGATCGGCAGAGTTTATCAATACTTGTCGAAACATATTTTCATTTTCCGTGGTGAACACATATTTGTGTGCCCTAAACCGTAGTAGAATTAAGAGAAGCTGTACAGTCAGCTTTTAAAGGTTTAAGAAAGCCGTTAAGAAATTTTTGAGATGAAATTTTTAAATCAAATATTGAACAAAGGTTTTGCAGATGACGCAATTTGATTACCACTCTTAGCTTTCTAGTGGTACTCTCTGGTTTTAGTACACAGTGATGCGGTATAAAGTAATGGTTCTTGGTAATTTGCTCTACCATTACCTGCTTGATATGTCCGAGATGTTCGTATTCTGACATAAATTTCACATATTCCTTTTTATGTCAGGGCTCATTAAGATGTATATCTTCGTATGCCCACATCCCGAAATTCTCCAAGCAATGAAGCCCCTTCAGCAATTGTAAGCTTTACAATTAGTCGATTCTCAGCCGTCGTGTTCAGGTTAATGAGGAAAAACGTTTCATAATATTCTTCTTCCGGACTCCTGTACCTTCTCATTGGCTGTAGTGTGCCTAGATGCCAGAATCTTTCTCGAGATTCTTCTGAATTGGTAATGCCTACCATACATGTGTTTGAAGCTGACGTTGACAAATTAATTATAAATCAATCTAAACTCTGAATTTTGTTATGTTGGATGGTTTCGATTGCCCCGTTTTCTTTTTGAAAGCAGTATACCATAGTGATCATTAGCTCCAAACAGCATATCAATTTTTACTAGTTTATCAAATGTTGGGTCCGCTAACTGAATGTTGTCTGGTAATATGACTTTCTGCGTTATTTGTTCTGTGGGTTGCCCACATTATATGTGTGCCAATACAAATGCCTTAATTAGCATTGCGAACTTGTTGTATCTTGACCCTACAACCTAGCTTACTCGCGCCTTGCTTTTCTCTGGGCGACCATCCACTCCATTTATGTGCACATGCGTCGCATTTGAAGCATCATCTCCAAGAGCAATTTTGCTCTGCACCCAATTAAGTCGCGGATTTCGTTTTAAACTTTTCACGTTGAAAGACTTTGTGCTTTGCTTTCTCGCAGAAAGCACCCATGGTAATGTTTATGCCAGATGCTGCTGCGCATGTCTTCCTTGGATTTAGTGTTTCAATGCTGCGAATCTCGTTTCTTGATTTCCCAATCGCCTTTGATGTTAGGAAGTGCTTTTTCAAGAATGATAAGAAATTCTTTACTTCCTGCAGATCTTTTGTGTTGGAAAGAGATTGGTCATATAGTGAGTGGAAAAATCTGTCCAATTTCCTTGTCATATGAAACAGTATGACAGCATCTGACGATTCCATATTGACGCCTACATTTTTTAAAGTTTGCCACGATTCAAAAATATCATACAAGTTCTTTATACGAGCTTCGTTATTTCCCGCATTTGGGTGATCAAACAGCTGTCAGTATGGGTTTATTATTAAGTCGTTCCTGCAATACTATACAATAGGCAGTGTTGTAATTGGCTTCTCATAATTCCAGGTGCCGTACCAATGTCTGTGTTTCTCCAGAAAGGTTCGATTTTAAGTACACCATTTTCTCTATAATGGATACATTTGACTTATAAACGACCTTTTTATAAATGTCATGAAATTGTTGCCACTATTCCCATCAAATTTTGGAAATGGAATTTTGTCAGTTGCAATAATTGTATCGATTGCAATACAGGCGGTGATTGTATCCCTATAGTTTCTGCTGGTACCGCACAAAATTTCAGCATTTTATTTTCTGGGTATACCATACACCAGTAAAACAAATATTTCAAATTTGTAATAACTAATGCATTTGCCTATTTTAAAAAATTCTGTTCACATGCTTTTTACAAGCATATCTCAGTATCTCGCGCACTTATGCATATAAGCACCCTAGCGCCCCCACCCGCCAAGGGCCATCTCCGGCCTTATGCAAAAACGTTTATATGCATAACTCACCTGTTTTTTGTCCGATTTTGATCAAATTCGGTATTTTGCTGGGTATTAGTATCAAATTTAAGTGTGCCAAAAACTTTATACATACAAATTGTGCGCATTTACTATGCAAATATACATACCAAATTCGGTGTCTCTAGCTGCAATAGTTTTTGAGATCAACGTTTTTTTTTTTTAATTGCGGGGGCGGAAGGGGGCGTGGCAAAATCTTTATACATACAAAATGTGCGAATTTACTATGCAAATATACATACCAAATTTGGTGTCTCTAGCTGCAATAGTTTTTGAGGTAAACGTTTTTTTTGAATTGCGGGGGCGAAAAGGGGCGTGGCAAAAATGAAACAAACTTGATCACTCTACATACTACACGAGCCTACATTCCAAATTTGGTGGCTCTATCTCTTATAGTCTCCGAGAACTAGGCGTTCATACGGACGGACAGACGGACAGACGGACGGACGGACAGACGGACAAACGGACGGATATGGCTAAATCGACTCGGCTATTGATACTGATCAAAAATATATATACTTTATGGGGTCGGAGAAGCTTCCTTCTGCCTGTTACATACATTTTGGCGACTTTAATATACCATTTCACCCTATGGGTGTATGGTATAATAATATATATAAGGGAAAATTTGTTGAAAGGCTTCAGACTAAATATCATAACCCTGCTATCACTCTCGTCCAAAATTAGAGAAATTTAAACAAAAATTAATAAATAATCGACATAGCCGATTCTAGCTACTTGATATTTAAATTACTGTAGATTGGATAGTAATCCAATGTTAACAAACAGTATATTTAATTGTGAAATTATGCATTTTTTTACCATATACCCATAGGGTGAAATGGTATATTAAAGTCGCCAAAATGTATGTAACAGCCAGAAGAATGTTTTTCCGACCCCATTGTAGTATATTCATACAAATAATCATTCAATACAATGATCTCAACTTGTATCACTTTGTTGCAAGTATAAACAATAAAACATATACGCATTAAAATATAATTGTGCACTTGAATATGATTATATGTATACATTGATGTATGCACAATTAAGCATGAACATATATGTATGTACATTTGTATATGCACATACATATATTCAGATAGGCACTGCATGCACAAGCGTGACATGAGCTAGAGGCATGGGCCAGCGTGTGACCGTTGACCTAGCACTTTGATGCATTCGCTCCAACAGTATGTATATATGTACTGACACTCTCCCTCTCTTTCGTAGCTGTCGCATAAGTCGCAGCATAAGAATATATGTACATATATGTAAACATAGGCTAAGCAAAAGAATATTTTCTGAATAAAAATCAATCAGAATATTACCACAAAGAAAAACAGACGTGTTCATTACTTAAAATCTTGAACCAAAGGAACCCGGTCATTACATGGCGACCGTGACGTGGTCCTAAAGGACCTACAACAAAAATAATAATAATATAAAAGGACGCAGCCAAGCTCCTAACTAAAATATAAAAAAAGAAAAATTAAAAAAAATCACATGGAAATCCTAACCCTGATTTTGGAAGTTCTCGAAGACTTGGAAAAGTGATACAAAAGAAATAAAAAACTACACAATAAATTACTAAAATAAAACACAATACAAATGCATCTGTGGACGAAACAAAATGGCAAGCAGTCACATCGGCACTCAAAAAATACAACATGGGCTTCAATTGCATCCCAGCCAACTAAGTTAACCTCGAAGACGAGATCGACCGCAGCCAACCATAAAAACAAAGGTCCAGGACGTCACATCGGCACTCAAAAATACAAAGTGGGCTTCAATTGCATCCCAGCCAACTAAGTTAGCCTCGAAGACGAGATCGACCGCAGCCAACCATAAAAACAAAGGTCCAGGACGTCAAAAAAAAAAAACAAGCAGCAGCAAGCTACAAATCGTGGATGAGCAACAGTGAAGATATTCCCTTTGCGGAATCTGCTCCTATCGAGCAAAGGGATGCACCGATGCTAGAAGAAGCGTTAGAGCTGCATCCCAACGATGGACCGCGCCCACTCACAATAGCTGAGTACCTGGCCTGCAACACAAAATCTACAAAGCCAAAGAAGACCAAAAGAGGAGGCCAAGTACGTAAGCTACTCCAGCAGAGGAGGCTGGATTTAGACTTACTGGCCGCTCTGAAGACGGAGGAAGACCGACAACGCTGCATAGAGCGTATTGACATCATAAAAGCTGAACTTCGCCAAAGAGCGAAGAAACGCAAGGGGGCCGACAAATGACATGTATACTTGAATTGTGAGCCAACCACATGCTCTATAATTTTTCTGGTTCGCTGTGCAAGAGACAGTTGAGATAAACTTTTTTTTTCTTTTGTTCCAAAATAAAAAAAAATTTTTAAATAAAAAAGCAGACACTGAGTGTCTTTTTAAGGGGAACCACTCTCGACTTGGTGCACAACAATCTGACTGAAATTTGCCATTTTTATAGGTTGATCGGATATAAGCTGTCATACGCCTTTTCTGATGCATCAACATGCAGTGATGCAGTTCCCTTGTAGTGGGACCTTACCATCAAAAATATGCCTTGGAATTTTCATGTTGCTTAATGTGTGTACATCCTCTCAGTAGGCTTCCTATTGCTTCTCCAAATACGGCGGCAGGTCACCATCCATCTCAATTCGTTCGGTAGTAATACCACTACCGGTGCAAACAGACCTAGAAGGTCGAAAATATTCAGATAGCACCACTTGTCTGGTTATTTCTTCTGTATGCTTTTAAGCCTTTCCACACCATTATTCTTTTCTGGGTGCCCATATGATTCCCCATATTTTAACAATTGTTTGTTTCAGTGTTCCACCGAGATTGATGTTAGGAACCGTAATTTCCTTTGGACTTTGTTTTAGAATTTGACTGCTATTTGAACACCATTAAGCTTAAACCCTTAGGTCTCAGGATTTCTAGAAGCTCTTGTCTTATTTGCAGGGCTTCTGACAAATTGTCTGCTCCTGTAGACAATAATCAACATAAAAGTCATTTTTTAATGCCAACGACGACAATTTTTCCAGTTCCAAATATTGCATACACTTTGTCGCTATGGGGCTGATGTGGTTCCATAAGTCACCGTTTTTAAACAATAAAACTTTAGTTCTTGACTTGGATCCTCCTTCCACCTAATCACCTGTTTAAATTGATCGGCAGAGTTTATCAATACTTGTCGAAACATATTTTCATTTTCCGTGGTGAACACATATTTGTGTGCCCTAAACCGTAGTAGAATTAAGAGAAGCTGTACAGTCAGCTTTTAAAGGTTTAAGAAAGCCGTTAAGAAATTTTTGAGATGAAATTTTTAAATAAAATATTGAACAAAGGTTTTGCAGATGACGCATTTTGATTACCACTCTTAGCTTTCTAGTGGTACTCTCTGGTTTTAGTACACAGTGATGCGGTATAAAGTAATGGTTCTTGGTAATTTGCTCTACCATTACCTGCTTGATATGTCCGAGATGTTCGTATTCTGACATAAATTTCACATATTCCTTTTTATGTCAGGGCTCATTAAGATGTATATCTTCGTATGCCCACATCCCGAAATTCTCCAAGCAATGAAGCCCCTTCAGCAATTGTAAGCTTTACAATTAGTCGATTCTCAGCCGTCGTGTTCAGGTTATTGAGGAAAAACGTTTCATAATATTCTTCTTCCGGACTCCTGTACCTTCTCATTGGCTGTAGTGTGCCTAGATGCCAGAATCTTTCTCGAGATTCTTCTGAATTGGTAATGCCTACCATACATGTGTTTGAAGCTGACGTTGACAAATTAATTATAAATCAATCTAAACTCTGAATTTTGTTATGTTGGATGGTTTCGATTGCCCCGTTTTCTTTTTGAAAGCAGTATACCATAGTGATCATTAGCTCCAAATATATCACATCAATTTTTACTAATTTATCAAATGTTGGGTCCGCTAACTGAATGTTGTCTGGTAATATGACTTTCTGCGTTATTTGTTCTGTGGGTTGCCCACATTATATGTGTGCCAATACAAATGCCTTAATTAGCATTGCGAACTTGTTGTATCTTGACCCTACAACCTAGCTTACTCGCGCCTTGCTTTTCTCTGGGCGACCATCCACTCCATTTATGTGCACATGCGTCGCATTTGAAGCATCATCTCCAAGAGCAATTTTGCTCTGCACCCATTAAAACGCGGATTTCGTTTTAAACTTTTCACGTTGAAAGACTTTGTGCTTTGCTTTCTCGCAGAAAGCAGCCATGGTAATGTTTGTGCCAGATGCTGCTGCGCATGTCTTCCTTGGATTTAGTGTTTCAATGCTGCGAATCTCGTTTCTTGATTTCCCAATCGCCTTTGATGTTAGGAAGTGCTTTTTCAAGAATGATAAGAAATTCTTTACTTCCTGCAGATCTTTTGTGTTGGAAAGAGATTGGTCATATAGTGAGTGGAAAAATCTGTCCAATTTCCTTGTCATATGAAACAGTATGACAGCATCTGACGATTCCATATTGACGCCTACATTTTTTAAAGTTTGCCACGATTCAAAAATATCATACAAGTTCTTTATACGAGCTTCGTTATTTCCCGCATTTGGGTGATCAAACAGCTGTCAGTATGGGTTTATTATTAAGTCGTTCCTGCAATACTATACAATAGGCAGTGTTGTAATTGGCTTCTCATAATTCCAGGTGCCGTACCAATGTCTGTGTTTCTCCAGAAAGGTTCGATTTTAAGTACACCATTTTCTCTATAATGGATACATTTGACTTATAAACGACCTTTTTATAAATGTCATGAAATTGTTGCCACTATTCCCATCAAATTTTGGAAATGGAATTTTGTCAGTTGCAATAATTGTATCGATTGCAATACAGACGGTGATTGTATCCCTATATTTTCTGCTGGTACCGCACAAAATTTCAGCATTTTATTTTCTGCGGCCACAAACGTAGTTATGTTATATACGGCTTCGTCTGGATTTTCTGCTAGCCGATGAATCTCATACTAGGTTTCTTCAATTTGCACCCATAATTTGTCAACTACAGATTTGTAATTCATTTTTCCTGTAGGCACTATTTGACTTAATATCCTCGACAATGAATCCAGCTGCGCATTAGTAGTTTCGATCATTTATTTTTGTTAAAATAGACCGATATAAAATAGTCATGTTTTGTTGCCTCGGTATTTAGTTTCTTCATCAGCTCCTGATGACTATCTTCAGAATTCTCCCAAATGTATTCCAGAAGCTCAAGTTTCTCCTCAAAATAAGATGGTGTCGTTTTCCTGACGAGAGAATCCTTTTTGGTATTCCGCATGAAGGCCAGAATTGACTCTTCTCATTCTGTCTGCTGCTTATAAAACTCCTCCATGTTCTTTTATATTCTTATGTATTTGCTTATTTATACTAGTACTTAACCCGATGGGATTTTATTTATTTTGTCAAAGACAGGGAACGCTACGACTCGTTCCCTAAATTAGTCAAGTGTAGCACAAATAAGAATAAGAAATTAGTAGAAGTCGCCATTTTGTTTAGTGTTTAACAATAGTTAATTTGATTTCCAATATTCCTTTTCTTTTCTTCCCTATTTTCCTATTATCCTATTTTTTTTTTTTAAATTTCTTTTATTTGTTACATCTTTTGAAAAAGAGTTTATAAGTTGAACAAACTTTATTTTACATAAAAAAACTTTTTATGATTTGGTCGCCTCGTTGACACAAATCGTTGTTAAATGTTTTTGCCAAAGTGATCGCCTAGTTGATCAACTTTTATTCAATGGGTATGCACTGCTACCCCGTTGCGGAAAACTAACTCCTAGTTTTCCAAAAAATTGTTTTTTAGTCGCCAAGGTGGCTACGCAATGATTGCCAAGTTGATCAATTTCTATGTTTTAGTCGGGTCCCCAGATTGATTTGGAATGTTCATTAATTTGTGCTCTCGCTTTAGATTGTAACTGGCAAGTTAAACCAAGTTAAACTACAGGAATGTACCAAAACAATTAAAATCGTTTGATTCATTTTAGTCAAAGTAAATTTATACTTAAATACTATGTTAATTTCAATTTTAAAATAGATTTGGTTGCTATAAAAAATTCAAATTTTCGTCGACAAATCGGCTTCCTGGCCCAATGTGCATTATAATGTTCGTAATATTCTCGGGCAGACGAACGGAATGAAGTCTTGTTTGGTAGTGCGGTTCTAAACAGTATGTACGTCGCCCAGAATATACGAAATACAAACCACACGCAAAAAACGGTAAACTGTTTTTTGTGTAAACAAAAAGTGAATTTGTATACCATACACCCATAGGGTGAAATGGTACAACTTACTGTGCTCGATCGGAAATTATCTGAAATCAAAAACCATTAAAATTTAGTTAAAGTATCATAAATCCTCCCCTCTCTGGTCATTTTTTTTCACTTAAAATGTTTTTATTGCAGTCTAAAGTATAAACTTAAATTTTTTGCGAAATATTCCGCTATTTTGAGAGTAAAAAACACTCTTAAATAAAAAATATCAAAGAAGCTAACTTCGGCTATGCCAAAGTTTTTATACCCTTGCAGTGTTTGGCAATAATATTTTTACATTTTAAAATTTTTTCGCTGCAACTCAATTCATCAGCACACAAACAAAACATTCAAATTGTTACTTTTTTACTACAATTTTTTTTTTTCTTCCATCGTTCCCTAAGCAAAGCACAACACGCATACACATACAGTTCATGTAGCGTTGCATCTGTATGTGTGTATGCATGTGGTATGTTTGATTTGATGATGAAGTAGTAGGCAGCAGGCAGACTTAAGCCGATTCATATTGACTATAACTTGTGCTCTATTTGGATACATAGGGATCGGATGATCAGATTCAAACTTTGGGATCCGTAATTTTATATCTCATACTATCGTATTGGTAAATTTCATGGGGATTTTCCAATTTTTGCAAAAATATTTCTTTTAGAGCTATATGATATAGTAGTCCGATCCTGGCAATTTTCATACTTTATCAGCTCCGGGCTAAAAGTAGCTCAAATATCAAATTTCATTCCAATAGCTCTTAAGATGCCAGCGTAAAGTTGATTTGCACAGACGGACAATCGGACATGGCTATAACGACTCAGCTTCTCATGCTGATCAAGAATATATATACTATATGGGGTCGGAAACGTCTTCTTCTGTGCGTTACAATTTTATAATACCCTCTTCAAGGGTATAAAAAATGTAAACTATACGTTATATATAGGAAATGCCTACCATGTTTAAAATGAATCGATCAAGTAGTATTTAAATGACAGTAAACACCGACTTGCAAAATGCTGTTCGAAAAATCAGTTTAAAGTTTTTTATACTCGAACAGCTTCACCGCAGGCCAATCAATTGAACCGCTATATTTTCGTCAGTTTTATTCCGATTTACTTAAAATTTTCACACAACATTCTTCAAGTGTTTAAGATTAAAAAAAAAAAAAATAATAATAATAGTGAAAAAAAAACTGCAAAACCCTTCCCACACCTCGTTTCATATATATTGTGCTTGGTCCAATTCATAAGATTGATGGGAGTATGGTTCGAAATCTTTACGTGAACATCACAAAAAAGGTTATTCTCTCTTATATCATATGGAAATGGACATATCATCCAAACATAGAAACAAGCCCGCAAAAGTTATTTTTTAATTCAAAAGAATCGATGTATTGCCAGGACCAGCTCAGTTGCCGGATTGGTAGCCATTGAAAATGGCTAATAATAATGTACCAAACAACAAACAAGCGATAAGCAAGGAAAACATACTAAAGCACACTGTGATAAGCCAGATACAAGATACAGTCGAGACACGAACCGGTGGAGCTACGATATACGACCGAACATATCGCTAAACGATCGAACCGAATCGAGGCAACGATTTACGATCAAACATGGCCGATCGAACCACAAGCGACAGCTGGCGATTTCGTATAAGCGGGAAGATGCGTGGGAGGAGGAACATGAGAAATCGGCTGCATGAGAGTAAATGAAACGAGGCTGAAGGGCATAATTGCAAACGAAAAGAGGGCATTGGTCTGGTAATGAAAGTTCAGAGCGCAGAGTGGGAGAGAGATACATGCACTAGTATAGCAGGCGTGTAGTTTGGGGAGCAAGAAGCGGGAGAAGCATACATACCGACACCACACATATACTATGCGTGTTTGCCCGCAAGAGAGAGTACCGGTGGCCAATGCAGGTACTCTCTACATACGTCACGCATACGAGATCGAAAGCAATTAGATCGCGAGAAGCCGAAACCAAACGAACAAAAGAGAGTTAAAGTGACGGCCAAGCAAGCCCGTGAGACGGGTGCGGGGGATGCATGATGCTGAAACGAAATCAAGTGAGGGCTATGCTTGTAAATCGGGGAGTAGGGGGGAAAACGATAACGGCTTGTGCACTTATGAGGGGAATATACAAGCCGAAGAGGGATGGATGAGTAATGGGGAAGCCCTCTACCCAATGGATCAAATGGGCCCAATGTATTGAAATACGGACGACGGCATCGCCAACAAAGGAAAGAAAGCCAACAAGGAAGCGCTGCCTATGCGAGAAAGTGATGGATGCCAACATAGCGACCAAGATGCCTAACAGGCAAGGGAGAAAGCCAAGGAAAAGAAACGGATGGGCGCGCAGCTACAAAAAAAGTGGACACGTCTGCGCCAAGAATTTACGGGTCTTTCACCACGCATGCCAACAAGTAGATGCGTAGGTAAAGGTAAGAAAAAGTACCAGGAAAAGTACCAGCTGTATAGCGGTACTACACCAATCAATTTCTGAGGCCAGAGGAGCTGCCTATATAAAGGCAGCCCAAAGCGAGAGAATCATCAAGTCAACAAGTCGTGATCAATAAAGGAGTTTTAAGGCCTTACAAGTAGCCTTAAAAGCTCAAGCGAGTGAAAAACAAGTCCTGTGAAAAGGATCAAGGAGAAATACAATAACTGAGAAGGCCTTACGAGTAACCTCTCAAGTTATCAGACAACCAACAAGTCCCTAGAATAGGACCAGAACACCGTGCCCAGGCGATAAAAGGAGAGAAGTCAAGCGGCTCAAGGACGATTCACAGCACATTGGAAGGCACGAGGATATATCCTACTGCCGAAATCCCAGGATCTATATATCCTGGCTAATACCAATCGCTGGGAAAAATCCTGTTGCATAGCAAGCAGCCACGGGATTTGTCTTAGAGGCAACGAGCACGCAAAGACCATCTTACAAACACAGCTGAAGGCATCGAAGTGGAAATAACATCCCTAGAAGATCAGGATACGCCAGGAAACGTGAAAGACAGGCCATAGGATCTATCCTAAGGCCAATCAACGTTCCAGAGATATTCGGAAGAGGGAGATACAAGTCAAAGTGTCTACATTGCGAGTCTGAAATAGTAACCACGGAGACACAAGGAACAAGAAGACTGGAGCAAACAGCAAGGAACCCATGCCATAATCAACGCTGCCCAAGTTCGAGACTTCTTCAGAAAAGTTGGTCATACCCAGCCGAGCCCAAAAAGATTATAAATAAATACCTGCTTTAAAACTACTAATTAAACAAACGAGTTCTAATTTCATCAGGGCACAAAATAAATTTTGTTGAGCCGACCCTAGCCCAAGAGATATTGGAAATATCCCAAGGGACGAGAAAGGAGCGTTACAAGGTTCCTTTGCTGGATCCTGTGCACAGACGTTTCCGACCCATAAAGTATATATATTCTTGATCAGCATGAGAAGCTGAGTCGATAAAGCCATGTCCGTCTGCGCAATCTTCTGCATAAGTGCAGAAATTGGAGTATCCCCCCATCTATCTATTTTTATTATTATATACTTATATCGATATCCTAATATACGCATAAAACAAAAATGTTCCCTACCAAAACTGAAAAATTGTTAGGGAAGCAACACGAGTTGCACAAAAGATAGAAGAAGATAAAAGAGTTAGATGCTAGTAAGTTAACTAGCAAGATTCTTAATGAATTAACTGAGATTCAGAAGCAATGGATTAGTTACGATAGCCAAATGATACAGAGTGGTGTAACCGAACACTACTATTTTACAGATGGAAAGTATGAGGAGGGTTTAGAGATGGTAGCCAGATTAATAGCCAAAGGAGAGTCAAGTGGGCAGGGCACTGTTGAGTCGGAGAGCAGTGAAGCAGATGCAACGATGTCAGAAAATGTTGAGGTCAGCATCGGAGAATCGCGGGGAAACGCGACCTCTAGTAATGAGAACGCTAATGTTAGCCAGGAAAAATTTCAAGAAAAAGTCCGTCAGCTCCAGATATATTTGGACATGGTGCGCAAAGATTTACGTACGATAGATAATAGAACAGGCGAAATGTATATTAAAAAAATAAAATTCTTGTTCAAGAAGGTACAGATGTGCCAAGCTTATACAGGTGAACTTATACATAATGAAACGCTTAGAGAAGTCATAGAAGAATTAGAATTCGATCTTCAGAATACCTTGGTAGCATTAGAAGAGAAAATAAATGATCAGAAAAACTTGAAAGTTGAGAATGTTACCCTTAGAGGCGAACTACCGGTGTTGCCAAAAATACAAGTACCCACATTTTCTGGAGAGCCAAGAGAATGGGAATTGTTTGTAGAATTATTCGCGGAACTGATTGAAAAAAAGAGAGGATCTAAGTCTTACGCTTAAATTCAACTATTTGAAATCCGCGTTAAAGGGCGAAGCCATGAGCATGGTAGCCCATCTATTGTCAGGTTCAGCTGACAATTATAGTGCCGCTTGGGAATTGTTAACCAAGCGGTATGAAAATAATCGGAGGGTATTTTCCGAACAATTAAATCGGATCGTTGATTTACCTATGATCAACAATGAATCCGCAAAAAGTGTAAAAGGAGTGATTGACATAATTAATGAGTCAATACACTTAACTAAAATTAAAGCAAATTTGTCCGATGAAGTTGACGTAATAGTCGCTCAACTCATACTTCGGAAATTTGACAGAGAGACTCTACAATTATATGAGAGTCAAATTAGAAAAACAAGGCAGATACAATTACTATCTGATGTAATGGAATACTTAGAGCAAAGATATTGCTCGTTAAGTGCCATGAGGAAGGAAGAGTGCAGTGCTGCAGTGTTTAAAGATAGTTGTCCGATCTGCAAAGGTCCTTGGCATAGCGCACCTCTTTGCTATAAAGAAAGGGCGGAAATAGCAAAAAAAAGTACAATTATGTACAAGATGCTTGAAGCATTCAAGCAACAAGAGATGCACTATTGAAATAGGCTGCTCATTGTGCAGCTAGGGGCACCACACCCTTCTCCATTTTGGGGAAAAGCAGGCGAAGGTAAATACTTGTGTTACGCAACAACAAAAACTGTTGGCCACAGCTCTAATACAAGTTATAAAAATAAATGGAGAGTATGAAACATTAAGAGCCTTAATTGATAATGGCTCTCACAGCACTATTTTGTCTGAAGAAGCCGCTCAAATGTTAAAATTACCTAAGATCAAGAAACAAACAGAAATAAGCGGCGTATCTGCAACAAAAAGTAGAACATCGAAGTATAGGGTAAATATTGAAATAAAGACACGTGATTCTGAGAAGGAACTTATTAAGGTTGAAGCAATTGTATTACCGCAATTAATGAAAGCACTTCCGTTAAAAATAGCAAACGTGGATATGTCAAAATGGCAAACTTACGTGCTAGCTGACCCCACATTTAATAAACCTGGTAGGGTTGATATGATAGTAGACGTATATACCCATATCTTAAAAAGTGGAGTTGCCAAGATTAACAGCTTGCTGGGACAAAACACTCAATTTGGCTGGATCGTATCGGGATGTACTAAGTCAAAAGGAGATCAGTCTATAGTAGCTACAACAATAGACGTGACAGATATGGAACGTTTTTGGGAATTGGAGGCAGACGAAAAAGATGATATAGAAGCTAATCAATGTGAAAATTTTAACAAGACAACAATAATTGATAAATCGGGAAGATATGTGGTAATGTGGTAAGGTGACTCCAAGGCGCAAGCAACTGCGCGATTCCTTAACTTGGAGAAAAAATTTCAGAAAAATCCAAAACTTAAGGGGGAGTACGAAAAATTCATTAAAGAATATTTGGAGTTGGGCCATAGCAACTAAGGATGAAACTAAGGATGAAGGTTCTTATTACCTGCCACATCAAGCAGTAGTAAAAGAAGAAAGTGTGACAACTAAGTTAAGAGTTGTATTTGACGCTTCTGCAAAAACCACGAATAACAGAAGTCTCAATGATGTGATGTGGATCGGGCCGCGACTCCAAAAAGACATTTTCGACATAATATTAAAATTACGAAAGTGGCAGTACGTAGCATCTGCAGATATTGAAAAAATGTATCGGCAGATAAACATTGATCAAGACAATCAAAAATATTTGCATATTTTGTGGAGGAATTCACCACAGAAAAAATTAAGAAGGAGTGATTGACATAAATATAAATTAACAACAGTAACGTACGGTACTGCTTCGGCACCGTACTTAGCTACAAGGGTGCTTGCAGAGATCGCAAACAGATGTCAGGATAAAGTGATAAGTGAAATTATCCGAGATGAATTTAACATGGATGATTTAATGACAGGGGGTGATACCGTACAAGAATCAAAACACAAACTTCAGCAGGTTACCAGAGAGCTGGAAAAGGCAGGAATGAATTTGAGAAAATGGATTTCGAATAGATCCGAAATTGTTGAAGAAGTTATTAATACAGGCGATAATAAAGTATTAAAAATTGATGAGAACGAAGCAATTAAAACCTTTGGGTTGCAGTGGGAGCCATTTAAAGACGAATTTAAATTTAAGGTAAACCGTGACTAAAGCAGAAAGGTGAATAAAAGAGGGGTGCTATCCACGCTAGCCAAAATTTATGATCCACTAGGTTGGCTAGCACCAGTAACAGTAATAGGCAAGCTATTCATGCAGAAGTTGTGGCTAGCGGGGCAAAATTGGGATCAAGAGTTGTCCGATAACGAAACAACAGAATGGAAATCCTTCAGGGACAATTTGGTGTTTCTGGAAGAAGTCAGATTACCCCGATGGATCAAGACACAGCCTAATATGTTGTTACAGATTCATGGTTTTGCTGACGTTACCCTCATAGCCAGCAAGAACAAAGTTAATCCAATCAAAAATAGGAAGACCATTCCTAAATTGGAATTATGTGCAGCGCACTTGCTATCGCAATTGCTAAAAAGAGTCCAGCAATCTATTGCTGTTCCAGCTGAAATATATGCTTGGAGTGACTCTACTATCACACTGTGCTGGATAAAGACGGTGCTAGTAAGGAAAAATTTGTAAGGCGTCGCATAGAGGATATCCTAAAAATCAAAGAAATAATATGGAACCATGTAAAATCAGAAGATAATCCTGCAGATATAGCGTCAAGGGGTATTTGCCCAAATAAGTTAAAAGATTGTGAGTTGTGGTGGAATGGGCCAAAGTGGCTCGGCGAAGCAAATGAAAAATGGCCTAAACCAAAAACAGATGAAGACAAGAGTATGGTAAATTCCGTACTATTAAATACAGGGAGTAGTGTTATGCAGGAGCTAATTAAAAAGTATTCCTGTATGAATAAGCTGGCCAGAATTACGGCATATGTATTAAGATTTATTGGCATTAAAAAAAGAGATAGAGTGTACTCATCATATGTCACCGTCAATGAGCTTAAGAATGCAAAAAATTTTATAATTAAACATGAACAGGCATATCAATTTTGCAGAGAGATATCATGTCTTACGCAGAACAAGCAAATTGACATGAAAAGCAAAATTTTAAGCTTAAATCCATTTTTGGATGACGATGGAATATTGCGCGTGGGGCGAAGATTGCAAAATGCCAACATATGTTTTGATACTAAACATCCTGTGATTTTGGATAAATCACATCTAACAATGCTATTGATTAAAGATGCTCATAAGGAAACTCTACACGGAGGAATTAATCTTATGAGAAATCAAATTCAAAGGAAATTTTGGATTTTCGGCTTAAGAGGCGCACTTAAACAATAGCTGAGGGAATGCGTCACTTGTGCCAGATACCGCGAAGTAACTGCGGAGCAAATTATGGATAACCTACCCAAAAGCAGGGTAACGGTGTCATCTCCATTTCATAATACGGGGATTCGTTTTGCCGGTCCATATTTTATAAGATGCTCAAAAAACCGGGGACAAAAAACATTCAAAGGGTACATAGCAGTATTCGTGTACTTGTCAACTAAAGCAATTCATTTAAAAGTTGTTAGTGATTTGACAACTGATGCTTTCCTAGCAGCATTTCGGAGATTTATTGCAAGACGGGGTAAATGCGCTAATATATATTCCGATAATGGTACAAATTTTGTGGGAGCGGCTAGGAGGCTCGATGAAGACTTCAAAAAAGCAGTTCGAGATAACGTTCAGGTTGCCCCTGATCTAGAACGAGAACAGATCAGCTGGCATTTTAGCCCCCCGGCAGGACCTCATTTCGGAGGTATTTGGGAAGCGGGAGTAAAATCGGTCAAGTATCAAGTAGTAATAAGTGGCGACGAACCACAGAAAATTTAGAGAATGGTCAGGTCGTACTGATCAAATATGAAAATTGTCACCCAGCCAGGTGGCCTCTGGGCAAGATTGAAGAAATTCACAAAGGCAGGGACGATAAAGTAAGAGTGGTAAAAGTCAAAATGCAGGAAGGGTCAATTACAAGACCTATAAATAAAATTTGTCCACTCATTGGGGTAAAATCATCAGAAGACGTTGAGGAGAACCGACATCGGAAAACTACCAGATTCGGTCATCTGTCCAAAGTAGGAACCGTAATAATGTGAGCAATGTTGATGCTTCTTTGTCAATTGTCGAATGCAGCAAGCATTAAAGATAATCGGTAAAAGAACTAAACGCAACAGCCGCATTGTACTTAGATCCAATGGGTGAGGTGGAGGTAGTAGCGTCCTCATGGGACCCAGTTGTATACTGTGACATGTCGGCATATTTTGAAATGCTTACTAAAGGTCACAGATTGATTCCTAAAATGAGGGATTTATGTCAAAAGTTATAAAATTTTGAAGACCAGTGCCATTTCGTGTTAGACAACACGATAAAACGCATTACGGAAATCGAAGAAAACTATTAGATTGTTCATGAGTCAAAATAAGCCAAGAAGCAAACGAGCACCGTTTGAATTCATGGGTTCACTGTACCATATATTATTTGGCATAATGGATGCAGATGACAGAGTACAGATGGAAGAAAACATGAGAAATTTACTGACAAATCAGCAAAATTTGAAACACCTACAAGAAAGGCACACATCGATAGTAGACTCCACGGCAAACATTCTTAAGACAACTATAGATGAAATAAATGATAGCTTTCGCAACATGAACAACCGGATTGAAAATATGACGGAAGTACTAAAAGAAAGCTATTACGTATATAGAGAATTCACCCAGTTTTTCATGATTGCAAGGCAACTGAGTTCAGTGGTGGATGAATGTGAAAAAATCCAGACAGGAATTATAAATCTTTTAATAGACATTAATCATGGTAGGTTGAACCCTAACATTTTAAAACCAACCCAGATGAAGTTGGAAATAACGAAAATAAAGGACAAGTTGTCCGAAGCCTTAGTACTACCAGGTAAAAGGACAGGGACTGAGTTATAAGATATATATACTCTGTTGACGGCCAAGGGTATCTTTATTGACAGAAAACTAATCATAAATGCAAAAATACCACTTTTTCTCTATAAAGTTGTTCCAGTGCCTGTACGATTAAACAATAATCAAATGGTAATGGTCCATATAGATAGCCAGTACTTAATATATAACTTTGAAATAGATTCGTATCATCTGATGTCTGAGCCAGCTATGCAAAAATATCGTAGCTGCCAGTCGAACAGGAGAACATGTGAAGGAAGTTGGCCATGGAGTAGTGCCAATGATAATGCCTGCGAGCTGACACCTTTTAAACAAATCTAGTTGCGTATACACAACGATTGTGGAGACAAAATCTTACTGGGTAGAATTAGATAGCAGCAGTAGTTGGTTATTCAAGGTACCGCCTAAAACTAAGGCCAGAGTCCAATGCGGTAACGAACAGCAGGAGGTGCTAGAGATACCAGAACAAGGAATTTTAAGCCTCAGATCAGGCTGCACAGCTAGGGCAGAAGATAAAATTTTAGTAGCTCATCATAGCGTCCAATCAGAGTCGTACATAGCTGTTAAAACTTCGCACGTAGGCGATATTAGTAACATAGAAAATATAGCACGGAGTTCAGTAGAAGCAAACATAGTAAACCATTCGGCAGAATTAGAAAGAATAGGAAGCCAATTAAAATCATTAAAGGAACATCATATTGAATTACTAGGTTTAAACTTCCATCACGTAGCTGGTCATGCTTCTTTAATGTTGGTCATCTTACTAATGATAATATTAATAATAATAATTTGTTTAAGACAACGTAATAAAAATATAAGAATCCCAATCGCCCCATTTGGCGTCCCCTCGCAGAATGTTTAAGAATAAACATAAAACGTTCCTTTGTACCAAACAATTAACCTAGCATATGACTAGAATTACAATCAGCTACACACGATGTGGGAAAAACACTTGTAATTCTAAAACTAACCCAAAAGATCACAACGACAGGATGTCAGGTGACCGACGCCGTGCCCAAAATAATAATAAATTTTTAACCCCCAAATACGTGGGTGTGAGTCTAGAATAAGATCTTCTAAGAAAAATTGTTACCTCCTACAGCCTAAAATAATCCTATATAAACTCCACACTTTTGTAAATAAAATCAGTTCATATTTTGAATTCAACGAATGAAGATTGGGTTATTTTCTTTCTCTTCGGAAATCCCTATTCAGTAGCGATCTTCTAATCCTGACCGAGTTGTACTGTAATGTTGCTCGATGACTTGGAACGACTATGTGACCTTAAGTACATATTCTGATAAACATTCGAGAAGTTAATTGAATTTATTAAGTTTTAGCATGTGGTCCTCGTTGTGAATATTTGCCATCGAAACTGGGTAATTTCAGTAAAAGCAATCGTTGACTTTAAACCATTGAATAACTCATAAAACTTATATCCGATGCGTTTACTGGTCCCGTTGAACGTTTTCTTTGTAGAAAAGACAATAAATGTACCTTGACCTTTATGTACGTCTCATCCAAATTACTGCGCTCTTTATCAATTACGTGCAAATTTTCAAATGGTGGTTGAATATGAGTAATTTGCCGATAATGAGATTCAAGTAATTGAAGTCTGCAGTCTAAGGTATCGGCATCTTCCTGGTCGCCAGTAGATATAATCTTTTCATGTAAATTTCGAATATGATTTTCAAACTGATTCCGCTGGGTTCTTAGATCAGCATCATTAAATCAGAAGAGCACATGCATACACACACAAACACAATATTACATCAACTGTATGTGTATACGTGCCGTGCTTTGTTTAGGGAATGATGGAAGAAGAAGAAAAAATTGTAGTTAATACAGTGACAATATTTTGTTTGTGTATTGACGAATTGAGTTGCAGGGAAAGGAATTTAAACTTAAAAATATTATTGCCAAGGACTGCAAGGGTGTAGCAGTTAGTTTCTTTGGAGCAGCTGCCATTGCTTCTATTTTCTGCTTTTGGTTTTGTTGTCCGTATTTTTGGCCCAGGCCATCGCATTCTGAAGAGCAACTTCCAGTGGCTGCCTCGGGGAAGTGTTTTGAACTGCTTCTAAAATAAGAAATTGGAAATATTAATAGATATGAAATGAATTATAATATCAAAACTAACGTTTTTCTATCAATAAATAATGTACTTACCGAGTAAAATGTTCAAATCCTTTAGATAGGTTTTAAGGTTCAACTTTCGCTTTTTCTTATCCAGGTTGTGGCTTTCAACAAGAGACTTTCCGGCGTATTGCGGTTCTAGAAATTAATTGTTTCTAAAGCAGTTGCTAATGTTTTATTTTTAAGAGAAAAAAATTAAATTATTTTAAAATAAAAAAAAAGTATTGTTTTGGCACAGCCCAGGTCGAACTTGCATTTCATTTTGTTTGTTTCCATTTCACCTTGTTTCCTTTTCACTTTCTGTTTTCATTTTTTTCCACTTATAATTTCATTCTATTGATTTGTATTCAAACAATAACAACGCATAGTCTTTTATTTCGAAGTAAAAAAAAGAAAAACTGTCAACAAAATTACTATTCATTATATGTGTATATTATATATTTAAATGCTATACATTCATTTTCTTGCTGCCTGCGCTGCAGCGAATATTCTTATGCATATTTTTAGTCTCTAATAAACCTCTACTCGAATAGGTTATGGGCCCAAGCAGCAGAAAATAAAACTGTGCGGATTGGTCGGAAAGACTTGTAAGAGATTCGTTTTGTTAGTTAAAGTTTGTGATTAACTAATTTGTTCAAGATGAGTGCACAATTTTCAATCGAAAAACTAATGGTGAAAATTATAGTGTATGGTCAGTACAGATGAAAAGTCTGTTGATTCATTCTGATTTGTGGTCGGTGACTTGTGGTCGGATAAAAAAAGAGGCGTCTGATACGGCTGAACAAAAGGAGTTGTTTGACAGAAAAGACGAGAAAGTCCTCGCAAGTATATTGTTGTGCGTAAGTCCGTCGCATATCAACGGTATAAAACATTGTAAAACCGCGAGCGAAGCATGGGCAAAGTTATCCGCCATCCACATGGCCTCCGGTCCGGCCATAAAAATACAGTTGCTTAAGCAATTGCTACAGAGAGTATTTGAGATCATTTGAATAGTTTTTCTAATGTCGTAGAAAAGTTAAATGAAATTCAGGAACAAGTGCCTGATGAAATGCTAGTAATAATTTTGTTAGCAAGTTTAAGTGATGATTTTGAAAATTTTGTAGTTGCCATAGAAACGCGAGACTCGTTGCCATCGCTAAGCGCTGTAAAAATTAAATTATTTGAAGAAGGAGAGAGACGCAAGATTAGCGAAGTAGCCGAGAAAAGTGAGCATGAAATGTATTCGTTTAGAAAACGGTAAAAAGAATAAAGCAATGAGAGAACCAAATAACATTGAATGTTGGTTGTGCGGTGGAGCACGAGATGCACTTGCATCAGATGGATGTCTCGGCAGCATACCTCAATAGTGAGCTACAGATGACAACCTGAAGGCTTTGTCGTTGCTGATCATCCCAAGCGTGTACTCAAGCTACATAAATCGTTGTACGGCTTGAAACAGAGTGGGCGTGAGTGGAACCAAAAGCTGGAGAGCATTCTTTTGAAGATTGGTTTCGTTCCGTGTGCAAGCGAACCGTGTATATACACGAGCAGAGTCAATGGGTATTTATCTATTATTGTTGTATATGTTGACGATTTTATACGAATCGATGTGGTCGAATTTGATGTGGTCGACGACGGTGAACTCCATCATTTTTTGGGGATGGAAATCGAGCGAGATGGCAAGACTGGCAATGTCTCCATAGGCCACAAGCAGTACATCGAAGGCTTGTTGCACGAATATGGTATGCAGGACTGCAAGCCGAACGCGACTCCCCTAGAGGTCGGGTTCCAGACGAAATGTGATAGAAATGATTGCGGTCAGGTGGACAAGACAAGCTATCAGTCACTCATTGGTTCGTTATTGTATTTGGCGTTGACTACACGTCCAAATATAATACACTCTGTGGCTAAGTTGGCGCAGAGAAAGGCAGATCCGCACAAGGAACATGAGGTTGCAGCCAAGAGGGTATTGAGATATCTAAGAGGTACCTTAGATGTGAGACTTCATTATAGCAAAACTGGCGTTCCTATCCACTGTTTTGTTGATGCGGACTGGGCTGGCGATTGCAGCGATCGGAAGTCGTTCACCGGTTGGTCATTCCTTATTGCTGGAGCGGCGGTGTCATGGGAATCAATAGCTCCCCCACAAAATTCATATTGGAAAGTTTATTACACCTATAAACGACTGTGCGAAATTTGATCAAGATCGAGTGACTATGTCATATAGCTCCGATCGTTCGAAAACAGTGACTTTTTTGACTAAATTTGTTACTTTTGAAACATTCGTCAGTTTAACTATATTATATAACTCTCATCGGAACAATCGGTGATAAACAATGACTTTGACGTGGTGAATGGACGCCAGAGGGAATCGGGTATAATTCGAGTTTTAAAATTAAATCTGATTATAATAACGTTTTTTACATTTCGTTGCAGGCTTTGGAAATCGATCCGACCGATACTTTGACTATGTTCCGTCTTGGACAACTTTCCTTAAAAATAAAGCGATATGAGTTAGCCGAATATGCCTTTCTGTCATGCTTAAAGCAAAATCAAAACCACTATCCATCGGCACATGGTGTATTAAAACTTTTTACTGAGCATAATAACATAATGGCAGCTTATGGATTGGCAATCAAACTAATTAAGCAAAATCAAATTTCCAAATTGGTAGTGGATACTATGAATGATATGACTCAAAGATTTTTCTGTTTCATTCCAATTTGCGAACAGATATATGGGATCATGCCAAAAAACTTAATCAATTCACCAAGTAGTCTGAACACATTTAAAACATTTCAAAATATAGGCTACGAATCAAAATATAGAACTGCTCCAAAAATGAATCTTCCAAAGACTAACTTTTGCGATATAGGAAAACTTGTTTTAACGATGTTTGATTACGTATGTCTGAATCGCCTAATGATGTCCCTCCTGCAAAATCCAAATCACCTGGATAATAAAAATTTTGTTGCCCTACTTATGCCTACTATTACGACGCTAGACTCAGTATCCATGAAAAGTGTATCTCACTCCGTTGACTTAATAAGTAGTCCAATGTCAATAAAGAAAAGTGATATTACAACGCCAGAAAAAGCAACGGAGAGAATGAAACCTAAAAAAAGATGTAGTGATTTACGTTTGCTAGAACAATGGGGTTGGCATAAAAATCGAAAGTACTCTTCAAGGAAAAAACATGGACACGATCATATGGAAAATACGGCATCGCTTGCTGGATTTCTGCGCAAATATTTTATCAAATTCATGCAGTAAGTATTCCGGGCGTTAAATACTCGGTCAAAACAGCCATAAGGTACATGAATTTGGTATCATACGGCCGAGCAGCCAAATATTCCTCGACTTTATGAAACTAAGTTGTGTGCAATAATAGCACATTTGCCAACCCAGGTTTACCATAGCAGTGTTCAAACTTAAATGCTAAAATACATAAAAATAGTACCGGGTCGATGTACATATGTACATAAAAAAAAGGATTTTAATGTGTTTGTATACCCTTGCAGAGGGTATTCTAAAATTTGTAAAACGTTTGTTACGCACAAAAGACGACGTTTCCGACCCCATACCCCAGTATACATATTCTTGATCAGAATGAGAAGCTGAATCGATATAGCCATGTCTGTCTGCCCGACCGTCAGTGCAAATCAAGCTTTCCATTTGGAAAGTTATTGGAATGAAACTTGGTTAGATAATAAGCACATGAAATAGGTACTTTGAATGACAAATATTGTTATATCTTTTAAAATTAAAAAAAAAAAATATAAATGATTTTCAGGGATTATTCATATTTATTGCTTTTATATTTGTTTTTTTTTTTCGCACTCCTAACCGATGGAGCGAGTGAATATAAAAACACTGTGAAAAATGACTAAAAAGTCCAATGAATATAAAAACACTGTGAAAAATGACTAAAAGTCCGGGAAAACTGTAGTAGAAACCCCCGTTCAGATTGCCCAATATTAATTGACAACCGAATATGAAAGCTAGCGATCAAAAAAAATATCAGCGTATCCCAAATAGGGAATCATTTTTCTCTATCGATATCAACGAGACGTGTGCATAAATCTTGCAGTGAAGATATAATGCATTGTATTGGAAGAAACTCATGAAACCGGAGCTACTGCCTAGGCACAAAGCTCATCGTTTACAGTTTGCCAACAAATACAGAGTTTGTACTCTCAGATTAATAATAATGTTTTTAGTAACCATAAATGTTTAATTTACATAGGTGAACCCGATGAGTAGCGCTATTAAATTCGCAATTGCGCGTCCCAAAGCATGGTCATTTGTCCTTAAATTTTTATATGATTATATAGTCATATATCCAACAGCAATCCCTAATAACTTATAAATTTTTCGCCCCCTAAAATGTATAACTTTAAAGTAAACATCCGTTTTATTCACAAACAATTGGACACTTGCAATAACAATTGTCCCCCTCAAAAACTTCCAGCGTGAGAATGCAATATTATAAACAAATCTGTCCCCGAAAATTCCTCTAAGCGTGAGAACCCTTAGTAGGCGAAATCAATAAGCCAATCAAATATCAGATCAAGACATCATCCGATAAAAAGCTCCCACTAGTAGCATAAAAAGCTTTCAACATAATTGTAAACTTAATTGTATAAATAATGATAAGTTAGTTCTTAAGACACATCCTTTGAATAAAGATCGTTTCTTTTGAGTTCAATAGATCCAAGTTTTATTTTTTTTCACCTATAAAGGAAATGGATTTATACTTGGCGCAGTCGCTAGGATCGGTAAAGGTGAACTAGTTATTCTAACCGTGTGACACATAGAATTATTATCCGTGTATTACATAGAATCACTATAAAACTACGATCCGACATCAAGAATTTAGGGGCATCGCTCAAAAGCCAACAACGGTGAAAAATATTTACACCAACTGTGTGTGGTATCAACTGCGTGTTGCAACCAAACAAAAAAAAAAAAACAAAATAAAAAGTTCCAAATGTGGAACAAAAAAAAACGCCAACTGTGTGCGGAAATATTAACTGTGTGTGTTACAGCCATAAAACTCCAATTGTGGAACAAAAACGACAACAGTGTGCGGAAATATCAACTGTGTGTTACAACCTAAAACTCCAATTGTGGAACAAAAAACGATGCAAATAACACCATTCTTTATACAAATGCCTTAAATAATACTATAAAAGATGTAATAAACAAAAAATTACCCGATAGATTATTTATGACGTTAGCTAGATACGATATAACCACAGTTAGCAAGCTAAAACAAGTAGCTCAAAGAGAAGGGTTATACGAGGATAGCATAACAGAAATCAGAAAATCAAATCAAAGCCAAAATCAAAAAAGTGGAAAATCTTTTGTAGCCAATAGCGCAACTCCGTCTCAAACAAAACAATCACACACAACACAAAACCAAAAACTTTTCCCAAGAATTTCAACAAAAATTAAATATCGATAGGGCTCAAAATCCAATGAATTATCAGCAGCAAAATAATTATCAAAAAAATAAGGTAGCAAACCAGCCTACAAAAAGGCCAAGAGAAAGTAATAGTAGAATCAGCAAAATGGACACATCCAAAAATTTTCATCAGAATGCCCCGGATCAATCAGAAAAAGAGATAGAGACAAGTCCTTCATCAGAATCACAATGAACAATAAACATTTGAGATGTGTAGTCGACTCAGGCTCTTCAATAAATATAATGTCCGAAAACTTTTTTAATTTCAAAACCTATTCAGGAGATACCAAAATTCACACGATTGAAGGAGCAGTAGAATTAAAAGAAATAATTTGCCTTGCACCCAGCAAACTTTGTCCGACAGAACAAAAATTCTATGTCCCTAAATTTTCAAATAATTACGACATGTTAATAGGCAGAACTTACCTAAGAGCATGCAAAGCCCAAATAAATTATGAAGACGAATAGGTAAAGCTAGGAAACTATACATTTTATTTCAGAGATATGGATGAAATAGAAGAAGAAGATAACATAGAATGTTTAGACCCACCTACAAAAAGGGACCCAGACAAATTTTGCTATTGAAAATGAAATAATAGAAAATAATCAGTATAGACTCGACCATTTAAATATCGAGGAAACACAAAAACTAAAAAAGGTCTTGTACGAATTTAGTGATATTCAGTACCGAGAAGGTGAAAATTTGACTTTCACGAGTACAATAAAGCACTCTATTCATACAAAACATGAGGACCCAATTTACAAACGTCTTTACACATATCCCCAAACGTTTGACACAGAAGTCAACAAACAAATAAATGAAATGATCGAACAGGGTATCATTCGAAAATCGAACTCACCCTACTGTTCACCCATTTGGATCGTCCCAAAAAAAGGAGACGCTTCCAACAAAGAAAAATTCAGATTAGTCATTGACTACCGAAATTTGAATGAAGTCACAATAGATGACAAATTCCCAATTCCAGTCATGGATGAAATTCTTGACAAACTGGGAAAATGCCAATACTTTACCACCATTGATTTAGCTAAGGGATTTCATCAAATTCATCAAAAACAGCTTTCTTAACTAAACATGGCCACTACGAATACACACGTATGCCATTTGGTCTTAAAAATGCACCGGCAACATTCCAAAGATGCATGAATAATCTTGAACTATGTCTTTATTGTTAACTGCTGACCATATCAGATCTACTTATGACTGATGAGCCATCGATATCTATAATGGGTTACATACTTATATTGGCATACATTGTTTAAAGAAAAATATTATTTCCCCGATTTTCAAAACCTGATTAAAAACATTATTAACGATTGCTCAGTATGCAATATCGCAAAGGCAGAAAATAGAAATACAAAACTAACTTTTGAAATAACACCAGAGACTTTTAACGTCATAGAAAAATACGTCATGGACTTTTACATGATCGACAATTTAATATTCCTTTCATGCATTGACATTTACTCCAAATTTGCAACACTTGTAGTAGTAAAATCTAGAGATTGGTTAGAAGCCAAGAGAGCAATTATGAAAGTATTCACTAAAATGGGCAAACCAATAGAAATAAAATCAGACAAAGATTCAGCATTTTTGTGTATAACACTAAAAAATTGACTACAAAAAGAAAATGTAAAGTTAGAAATTACAACAAGTAAAAACGACATTTCAGACGTAGAAAGATTCCATAAAACAGTTAACGAAAAACTCAGACTTATAAATAGCGAAAATGACATCGAAGATAAATTACTTAAATTTGAAAAAATTCTCTACATATACAACCATAAGACGAGACATAAAACAACTAACCAGCGGACATTTTTATCTATGCAGAATCACCCGACTATAATACCCAAGCAAATAAAATACATAAAATAAACGATTTAAATAAAGACAGACACGACTTCGAAATCGATACTAGATTTAAACAAGCACCATTAGTAAAATCTAAACAAACAATCCATTCAAAAAGACAGGAGAAATAAATCAGTTAGATGAAAAACATTTTGAAGAAAGAAACAGAGGACAAAAGGTCACACACTACAAATCAAAATTCAAAAAGAAAAAGAAAGTTAATAAAAGCAAATACGACAATTGATACATTACAGGTCAACAACTCAAGATGACTTTTTTGTGCATCGTGCTATTCTTAACATTAAAATCAACATGCAGTCAATCCATAGACAAAAACCCAGTAAAAGCACCGAACGGTTACTTAATATTTAAGACAGGAACCATGGACTTACCGACAAACTTTGAATATCATTATTTAAAAGTTAATTTAACACTAATAGACATTACATATAACAATCTAATGCAACAAGCACAGGAATTTAAAGACATAATCCATATTCAATACTTAACATAAAAATTAAGTAGGGAAATTAATGGAATGCAAATTGTAAAACGCAATAAACGAGGACTAATTAACGGAATTGGTTCAATATACAAATATCTGGTACTCTTATACTCTTGATCAAGACAATAAAGACGAATTAGAAGAAAAAATAAATAATCTTGAAAGTAATAGCGTACAAGCAAACGAACTGAATTACGTAATAGACACTATAAATAAAGGTTTAGAAGTAATAAACAACCTCAAGGAAGAAAAGGAAAAATCAGTAAAAGTAGAAGTTCTAATCTTTAATTTTGAGCATTTCACAGAATACATTGAAGATATAGAAATGGGCATGCAGCTGACTAGACTAGGAATTTTCAACCCAAAACTTTTAAAACATAATCGCTTAAGTCATGTTAATTCGGAAAAACTATTGAATACAAAGACATCCACCTGGCTTAACCCAAATTCAAACGAGATATTTATCATTTCAAACATTCCTCAAGATATAATAAAAACCCCTATCTTTGAGATACTTCCTTATCCAGATGAAAATAAAAATATTTTGACAGAAAATTCATACGATAAATACTATTTTAACAACAACACTTTGTTTAATAAAAATACAAAACAAATAGAAACTAATGAATGTATAATAGGCATTTTAAATCAAATCCCAACCACTTGCAAATACACTAAAACATAAAAATTATCAAACTAAATACATTGAACCAAACATAATTGTAACATGGTATTTACCAAAAACAAAACTTAATCAAAATTGTGTAAACAACGACCTAATAATAGAACGCAATAACATAATAAAAATTTACGATTGTGCCTTAATATTAAATGAAATATCAATAACAAATTCACTGCTTGACTACAGCCAATGCATTTATGTAACAAACAATATCACTAGGCTAGAACCTATTTCTTTTATCCAAACAAGAAATATAATTAACGAACACACAAAATATTATACTGTATTTCAAACTATTACATTAACCACATTTGTACTTACTATAATAAGTTTGATTACATACTTAATCTATAAGTTTAAGGCAATGCCACAAAAATTAATAATTAAACATTATCGATCAAATAAGAATCGTATTCCCACAAAAAAAATCGAAACCCCATTTGTTGGTAAAATTCAATCCCAAAGTATAAACAAAATTGATACTTCAATCTTTGCAACTGAGAAAAATATCTCGCTATACCCCAATGTATCCGCCTGAGGACAGGCATTTTTCTTTAGGATGGGGGAGTCATATATCCAACATCAATACCTAATAACTTATAAATTTTTCGCCCTCTAAAATTTATGACTTTAAAGTAAACATCCGTTTTATTCACAAACAATTGGACACTTGCAATAACAATTGTCCCCCTCAAAAACTTCCAGCGTGAGAACGCAATATTATAAACAAATCTGTCCCCAAAAATTCCTCTAAGCGTGAGAACCCTTAGTAGGCGAAATCAATAAGCCAATCAAATATCAGATCAAGACATCATCCGATAAAAAGCTCCCACTAGTAGCATAAAAAGCTTTCAACATAATTGTAAACTTAATTGTATAAATAATGATAAGTTAGTTCTTAAGACACATCCTTTGAATAAAGATCGTTTCTTTTGAGTTCAATAGATCCAAGTTTTATTTTTTTTCACCTATAAAGGAAATGGATTTATACTTGGCGCAGTCGCTAGGATCGGTAAAGGTGAACTAGTTATTCTATCCGTGTGACACATAGAATTATTATCCGTGTATTACATAGAATCACTATAAAACTACGATCCGACATCAAGAATTTAGGGGCATCGCTCAAAAGCCAACAACGGTGAAAAATATTTACACCAACTGTGTGTGGTATCAACTGCGTGTTGCAACCAAAACAAAAAAAAAAAACAAAATAAAAAGTTCCAAATGTGGAACAAAAAAACGCCAACTGTGTGCGGAAATATTAACTGTGTGTGTTACAGCCATAAAACTCCAATTGTGGAACAAAAACGACAACAGTGTGCGGAAATATCAACTGTGTGTTACAACCTAAAACTTCAATTGTGGAACAAAATACCAACTTGTGTGCGAATAAAATAAAACACCACCAAAAACAAAAATGGCAGAACTCACCGAAGCCCACCTCAATCAAGCACTGTCTTCATTAAAACAGGTGGCAAACTATGATGGAGCACCAGAGAATCTGACATCCTTCATAAGGAGGATAGATTTCATCATGCACCTATATCCAACCCATGACATGAGGCAACATAACATATTGTTCAGCGCAAGAGATGCAGCTCACTGGAGAAGCTCAACGACTTTCGCAAATTGGACAAGCCAACACCTGGCCGGAACTAAGAACGTTTCTCATCAACGAATTAAAGATGCAAACCCCATGTGAGGAACTTCTTCGACGCCTCTACAACACCCACTATACAGGAAACCTTCGTAAGTTTGTAACTGAACTAGAAGATAAATCTTATATTATTACAAACAAACTTAGTCTTGAAAACGATGCAAATAACACCATTCTTTATACAAATGCCTTAAATAATACTATAAAAGATGTAATAAACAAAAAATTACCCGATAGATTATTTATGACGTTAGCTAGATACGATATAACCATAGTTAGCAAGCTTGTTAGCAAGCTTGCGAGGATAGCATAACAGAAATCAGAAAATCAAATCAAAGCCAAAATCAAAAAAGTGGAAAATCTTTTGTAGCCAATAGCGCAACTCCGTCTCAAACAAAACAATCACACACAACACAAAACCAAAAACTTTTCCCAAGAATTTCAACAAAAATTAAATATTGATAGGGCTCAAAATCCAATGAATTATCAGCAGCAAAATAATTATCAAAAAAATAAGGTAGCAAACCAGCCTACAAAAAGGCCAAGAGAAAGTAATAGTAGAATCAGCAAAATGGACACATCCAAAAATTTTCATCAGAATGCCCCGGATCAATCAGAAAAAGAGATAGAGACAAGTCCTTCATCAGAATCACAATGAACAATAAACATTTGAGATGTGTAGTCGACTCAGGCTCTTCAATAAATATAATGTCCGAAAACTTTTTTAATTTCAAAACCTATTCAGGAGATACCAAAATTCACACGATTGAAGGAGCAGTAGAATTAAAAGAAATAATTTGCTTTGCACCCAGCAAACTTTGTCCGACAGAAAAAAAATTCTATGTCCCTAAATTTTCAAATAATTACGACATGTTAATAGGCAGAACTTACCTAAGAGCATGCAAAGCCCAAATAAATTATGAAGAAGAATAGGTAAAGCTAGGAAACTATACATTTTATTTCAGAGATATGGATGAAATAGAAGAAGAAGATAACATAGAATGTTTAGACCCACCTACAAAAAGGGACCCAGACACAAATTTTGCTATTGAAAATTAAATAATAGAAAATAATCAGTATAGACTCGACCATTTAAATATCGAGGAAACACAAAAACTAAAAAAGGTCTTGTACGAATTTAGTGATATTCAGTACCGAGAAGGTGAAAATTTGACTTTCACGAGTACAATAAAGCACTCTATTCATACAAAACATGAGGACCCAATTTACAAACGTCTTTACAAATATCCCCAAACGTTTGACACAGAAGTCAACAAACAAATAAATGAAATGATCGAACAGGGTATCATTCGAAAATCGAACTCACCCTACTGTTCACCCATTTGGATCGTCCCAAAAAAAGGAGACGCTTCCAACAAAGAAAAATTCAGATTAGTCATTGACTACCGAAATTTGAATGAAGTCACAATAGATGACAAATTCCCAATTCCAGTCATGGATGAAATTCTTGACAAACTGGGAAAATGCCAATACTTTACCACCATTGATTTAGCTAAGGGATTTCATCAAATTCATCAAAAACAGCTTTCTTAACTAAACATGGCCACTACGAATACACACGTATGCCATTTGGTCTTAAAAATGCACCGGCAACATTCCAAAGATGCATGAATAATCTTGAACTATGTCTTTATTGTTAACTGCTGACCATATCAGATCTACTGATGACTGATGAGCCATCGATATCTATAATGGGTTACATACTTATATTGGCATACATTGTTTATTTCCCCGATTTTCAAAACCTGATTCAAAACATTATTAACGATTGCTCAGTATGCAATATCGCAAAGACAGAAAATAGAAATACAAAACTAACTTTTGAAATAACACCAGAGACTTTTAACGTCATAGAAAAATACGTCATGGACTTTTACATGATCGACAATTTAATATTCCTTTCATGCATTGACATTTACTCCAAATTTGCAACACTTGTAGTAGTTAAATCTAGAGATTGGTTAGAAGCCAAGAGAGCAATTATGAAAGTATTCACTAAAATGGGCAAACCAATAGAAATAAAATCAGACAAAGATTCAGCATTTTTGTGTATAACACTAAAAAATTGACTACAAAAAGAAAATGTAAAGTTAGAAATTACAACAAGTAAAAACGACATTTCAGACGTAGAAAGATTCCATAAAACAGTTAACGAAAAACTCAGACTTATAAATAGCGAAAATGACATCGAAGATAAATTACTTAAATTTGAAAAAATTCTCTACATATACAACCATAAGACGAGACATAAAACAACTAACCAGCGGACATTTTTATCTATGCAGAATCACCCGACTATAATACCCAAGCAAATAAAATACATAAAATAAACGATTTAAATAAAGACAGACACGACTTCGAAATCGATACTAGATTTAAACAAGCACCATTAGTAAAATCTAAACAAACAATCCATTCAAAAAGACAGGAGAAATAAATCAGTTAGATGAAAAACATTTTGAAGAAAGAAACAGAGGACAAAAGGCCACACACTACAAATCAAAATTCAAAAAGAAAAAGAAAGTTAATAAAAGCAAATACGACAATTGATACATTACAGGTCAACAACTCAAGATGACTTTTTTGTGCATCGTGCTATTCTTAACATTAAAATCAACATGCAGTCAATCCATAGACAAAAACCCAGTAAAAGCACCGAACGGTTACTTAATATTTAAGACAGGAACCATGGACTTACCGACAAACTTTGAATATCATTATTTAAAAGTTAATTTAACACTAATAGACATTACATATAACAATCTAATGCAACAAGCACAGGAATTTAAAGACATAATCCATATTCAATACTTAACATAAAAATTAAGTAGGGAAATTAATGGAATGCAAATTGTAAAACGCAATAAACGAGGACTAATTAACGGAATTGGTTCAATATACAAATATCTGGTACTCTTATACTCTTGATCAAGACAATAAAGACGAATTAGAAGAAAAAATAAATAATCTTGAAAGTAATAGCGTACAAGCAAACGAACTGAATTACGTAATAGACACTATAAATAAAGGTTTAGAAGTAATAAACAACCTCAAGGAAGAAAAGGAAAAATCAGTAAAAGTAGAAGTTCTAATCTTTAATTTTGAGCATTTCACAGAATACATTGAAGATATAGAAATGGGCATGCAGCTGACTAGACTAGGAATTTTCAACCCAAAACTTTTAAAACATAATCGCTTAAGTCATGTTAATTCGGAAAAACTATTGAATACAAAGACATCCACCTGGCTTAACCCAAATTCAAACGAGATATTTATCATTTCAAACATTCCTCAAGATATAATAAAAACCCCTATCTTTGAGATACTTCCTTATCCAGATGAAAATAAAAATATTTTGACAGAAAATTCATACGATAAATACTATTTTAACAACAACACTTTGTTTAATAAAAATACAAAACAAATAGAAACTAATGAATGTATAATAGGCATTTTAAATCAAATCCCAACCACTTGCAAATACACTAAAACATAAAAATTATCAAACTAAATACATTGAACCAAACATAATTGTAACATGGTATTTACCAAAAACAAAACTTAATCAAAATTGTGTAAACAACGACCTAATAATAGAACGCAATAACATAATAAAAATTTACGATTGTGCCTTAATATTAAATGAAATATCAATAACAAATTCATTGCTTGACTACAGCCAAAGCATTTATGTAACAAACAATATCACTAGGCTAGAACCTATTTCTTTTATCCAAACAAGAAATATAATTAACGAACACACAAAATATTATACTGTATTTCAAACTATTACATTAACCACATTTGTACTTACTATAAGTTTGATTACATACTTATATTCCCACAAAAAAAATCGAAACCCCATTTGTTGATTAAATTCAATCCCAAAGTATAAACAAAATTGATACTTCAATCTTTGCAACTGAGAAAAATCTCTCGCTATACCCCAATGTATCCGCCTGAGGACAGGCATTTTTCTTTAGGATGGGGGAGTCATATATCCAACATCAATACCTAATAACTTATAAATTTTTCGCCCTCTAAAATTTATGACTTTAAAGTAAACATCCGTTTTATTCACAAACAATTGGACACTTGCAATAACAATTGTCCCCCTCAAAAACTTCCAGCGTGAGAACGCAATATTATAAACAAATCTGTCCCCAAAAATTCCTCTAAGCGTGAGAACCCTTAGTAGGCGAAATCAATAAGCCAATCAAATATCAGATCAAGACATCATCCGATAAAAAGCTCCCACTAGTAGCATAAAAAGCTTTCAACATAATTGTAAACTTAATTGTATAAATAATGATAAGTTAGTTCTTAAGACACATCCTTTGAATAAAGATCGTTTCTTTTGAGTTCAATAGATCCAAGTTTTATTTTTTTTCACCTATAAAGGAAATGGATTTATACTTGGCGCAGTCGCTAGGATCGGTAAAGGTGAACTAGTTATTCTATCCGTGTGACACATAGAATTATTATCCGTGTATTACATAGAATCACTATAAAACTACGATCCGACATCAAGAATTTAGGGGCATCGCTCAAAAGCCAACAACGGTGAAAAATATTTACACCAACTGTGTGTGGTATCAACTGCGTGTTGCAACCAAAACAAAAAAAAAAAACAAAATAAAAAGTTCCAAATGTGGAACAAAAAAACGCCAACTGTGTGCGGAAATATTAACTGTGTGTGTTACAGCCATAAAACTCCAATTGTGGAACAAAAACGACAACAGTGTGCGGAAATATCAACTGTGTGTTACAACCTAAAACTTCAATTGTGGAACAAAATACCAACTTGTGTGCGAATAAAATAAAACACCACCAAAAACAAAAATGGCAGAACTCACCGAAGCCCACCTCAATCAAGCACTGTCTTCATTAAAACAGGTGGCAAACTATGATGGAGCACCAGAGAATCTGACATCCTTCATAAGGAGGATAGATTTCATCATGCACCTATATCCAACCCATGACATGAGGCAACATAACATATTGTTCAGCGCAAGAGATGCAGCTCACTGGAGAAGCTCAACGACTTTCGCAAATTGGACAAGCCAACACCTGGCCGGAACTAAGAACGTTTCTCATCAACGAATTAAAGATGCAAACCCCATGTGAGGAACTTCTTCGACGCCTCTACAACACCCACTATACAGGAAACCTTCGTAAGTTTGTAACTGAACTAGAAGATAAATCTTATATTATTACAAACAAACTTAGTCTTGAAAACGATGCAAATAACACCATTCTTTATACAAATGCCTTAAATAATACTATAAAAGATGTAATAAACAAAAAATTACCCGATAGATTATTTATGACGTTAGCTAGATACGATATAACCATAGTTAGCAAGCTAAAACAAGTAGCTCAAAGAGAAGGGTTATACGAGGATAGCATAACAGAAATCAGAAAATCAAATCAAAGCCAAAATCAAAAAAGTGGAAAATCTTTTGTAGCCAATAGCGCATCTCCGTCTCAAACAATGTAATGGTTGCGTGTAATTTAAATTCTAAGTATCCGACGCACATTTGGGTTTATCGCCAACTTTCGAGTGCGATCAAAAATGTGCGGCGAATTCATAACCGTTTATGGTAATAATGCATCTCTGTAGAAGCTTTGCAGCGTAACGGCAGCTAACTTCATAAAGGGAAGGCTTTGAGAATAGGAGCGAAAGGGTATATAAGAACCTGCCACCCACACTTCCACCTCTTTTCATTATTCTGGCTTAACGAAAAATTAGAATAAATTGCGTTCGAATAAAGTGAACCGTTTAAATTTTAATGGTGAAAATCACCGAAAACGTCAAGTCACTCGGGTTAAATAAATCATTCGTAAGCCCAGAAACAAACAAAAAGAACAAGGAAAAAGCGTTTGGAAAAAATACGATTTTTGGATACCAATCTGGACCTAGAGGCATATGTAGGCGTAAGCCTAACCTAAAGACCTCGTGGGTAACCTCATCTATATGTTATACAGCCTCGGTCACAAGGCCAACTCAGTCGACATTTAATTCATTCATAAGGTATGTCCGCTATAGAAAAAAAAGGGTTTTGATATTCGACTAAAATTAGATTAATTTATCTAGGAAAAATTTAAGTACGATTTGACATAACCTATCACAGGCCTATCCCCATCACCATACGGCCAAGACGATAATTTAATCAAACACTACGGAAGAAAATTTAATCACTGGGATTAAACATCAGTCAGCAGTGACGTCATAGCTCGACCAGTGAGATGTTAGCTGTCACAAGACGAAAATTCGTGTTTAAAAGAGAGCAATTACCAAGTGGTTATATCGAATTTTGTTTTTATGGAAATTTTCCATAATATTAATTGGTGCTACTAAAAGATCGTTTGACGCATAAGTCATTGGAAAAAAATATTGATTTGGTTGTCGGAGTGTAAACGCGAATAATTGTAGGAATAGATGAAGAAACGTAAATTTAGTATTGAAAGTAAACGTGTAAATTCAGTAACGATTAGGAACTCTTTTTTGCGCACCCACAGTAGATTTATTTTTTTGAGTTTGTATGTCGGTATGACGCACTTAAAACATGAAATCGTATAACACATTTAAACAAAACAATTAAAGAAAAAAAAATTAAAAAAAAAAAAAAAAAAAGAAAAGAACAAAAATATCATAAAGCAACATCTGATCCAGCTGCTGAAGGCCTTCATCGGTGGACTTTCCGAAAACCGTAAGTGTATTCTTTTTATCACTTTTACCTTTTTACTGCGAGAGCTCATAACATATGGTGATTAAGATTAAAGTGCAAAAGAAAAGTAAAGAAAAAGAAGGTTTGATGCCCACATATACCTATGTTATGCAGCTCACTCGCTATTATTGTTTCTTTTATTTGGTTTATGCATTCTAAATTTTATTTGCCTTTGCCTCACATACAAACCATACTTAAAAATTGATCATGAAATTTTTGAATTAAATTAAATTAAAATTATTGAAAGATATAAGGGCTATCATTCATTTCGGTGTCGCGATTAATTTTTATACCATACACCCATAGGGTGAAATGGTATATTAAAGTCGCCAAAATGTATGTAACAGGCAGAAGGAAGCTTCTCCGACCCCATAAAGTATATATATTCTTGATCAGTATCAACAGCCGAGTCGATCTAGCCATGTCCGTCTGTCCGTCCGTCTGTCCGTCTGTCCGTCCGTCCGTCTGTCCGTCTGTCCGTATGAACACCTAGATCTCGGAGACTATAAAAGCTAGAGCCACCAAATTTGGAATGTAGGCTCGTGTAGTATGTAGAGTGATCAAGTTTGTTTCAAATTTTTGCCACGCCCCTTTCCGCCCACGCAATTCAAAAAAAACGTTTATCTCAAAAACTATTGCAGCTAGAGACACCAAATTTGGTATGTATATTTGCATGGTAAATGCGCACATTTTGTATGTATAAAGTTTTTGCCACGCCCCTTTCCGCCCTCGAAATTTGAAAAACTCGATTATCTCCCGTAATTTTTTACCTTGTGCAATCAAATTTGGCACACTTAAATTTGATACTAATACCGAGCAAAATACCAAATTTGATGAAAATCGGACAAAAAATAGCTGAGTTATGCATATAAACGTTTTTGCATAAGGCCTTTGATGGCCGTTGGCGGGTGGGGGCGCTAGGGTGCTTATATGCATAAGTGCGCGAGATACTGAGATATGCTTGTAACAAGCATGTGAACAGAATTGTGGAAAATAGGCAAATGCATTAGTTATTACAAATTTGAAATATTTGTTTTACTGGTGTATGGTATACCCAAGTCGGCGAGACGACTTACTTACTTCATTTTTAATAAGCGCGTTTACAGTAACAAGCATAGCAAGAAAGAAGAAAAACAACAAAAACATGTAATACAATAGTTAATAATGAAGCGTAGATTTAAGTAAAGTAACGGGAGAATTTATCTCGGTGAATAGAAAAAATGCCCTTTTGCAAATGAAATTGTTTTTGAAGAATAAGTAAATAAAAAAAAAAAAAAAATGTATTTTGAATAGAAGTTTAAGTTCCCACAACATGAATTTATAAAATGATGAAATAGAATGTGCATTTGGGGTCCATTAACATATCATAATTTTTGTATTTGTGTTATTGGCCATGGACGGGAGGGTACAGATAAATAATGGCAACTAACATCTCAGCCATACTAAAGCAAGATGTCAAACGTTTGGAGGAGTTCACAATTATATAGCTAGTTGATTAACTTTGCTGTATTTGTTTCTGTCTTGTTGCTCGAGCCATTCGAGATCAATAAGTTTGTTTCTTTTAGAGAATATAGTTCTCTCTTTTAGTGTCATTAGGGACTCTATAATAAATTTTATGTAACGAGATGCCACGGAAACTGCAGCAACAACCCATCCCACCCGGAAGAGCTAGGGTTACATATTAGGGTCCCGATCCGCTGTAAGATCGGAGCATCACGGTGTTAGATATTAAGAAAGCCAACACTACTCTGTTACAATACAACAAAACAATCACACACAACACAAAACCAAAAACTTTTCCCAAGAATTTTAACAAAAATTAAATATCGATAGGGCTCAAAATCCAATGAATTATCAGCAGCAAAATAATTATCAAAAAAATAAGGTAGCAAACCAGCCTACAAAAAGGCCAAGAGAAAGTAATAGTAGAATCAGCAAAATGGACACATCCAAAAATTTTCATCAGAATGCCCCGGATCAATCAGAAAAAGAGATAGAGACAAGTCCTTCATCAGAATCACAATGAACAATAAACATTTGAGATGTGTAGTCGACTCAGGCTCTTCAATAAATATAATGTCCGAAAACTTTTTTAATTTCAAAACCTATTCAGGAGATACCAAAATTCACACGATTGAAGGAGCAGTAGAATTAAAAGAAATAATTTGCTTTGCACCCAGCAAACTTTGTCCGACAGAACAAAAATTCTATGTCCCTAAATTTTCAAATAATTACGACATGTTAATAGGCAGAACTTACCTAAGAGCATGCAAAGCCCAAATAAATTATGAAGAAGAATAGGTAAAGCTAGGAAACTATACATTTTATTTCAGAGATATGGATGAAATAGACGAAGAAGATAACATAGAATGTTTAGACCCACCTACAAAAAGGGACCCAGACACAAATTTTGCTATTGAAAATGAAATAATAGAAAATAATCAGTATAGACTCGACCATTTAAATATCGAGGAAACACAAAAACTAAAAAAGGTCTTGTACGAATTTAGTGATATTCAGTACCGAGAAGGTGAAAATTTGACTTTCACGAGTACAATAAAGCACTCTATTCATACAAAACATGAGGACCCAATTTACAAACGTCTTTACAAATATCCCCAAACGTTTGACATAGAAGTCAACAAACAAATAAATGAAATGATCGAACAGGGTATCATTCGAAAATCGAACTCACCCTACTGTTCACCCATTTGGATCGTCCCAAAAAAAGGAGACGCTTCCAACAAAGAAAAATTCAGATTAGTCATTGACTACCGAAATTTGAATGAAGTCACAATAGATGACAAATTCCCAATTCCAGTCATGGATGAAATTCTTGACAAACTGGGAAAATGCCAATACTTTACCACCATTGATTTAGCTAAGGGATTTCATCAAATTCATCAAAAACAGCTTTCTTAACTAAACATGGCCACTACGAATACACACGTATGCCATTTGGTCTTAAAAATGCACCGGCAACATTCCAAAGATGCATGAATAATCTTGAACTAGGTCTTTATTGTTAACTGCTGACCATATCAGATCTACTTATGACTGATGAGCCATCGATATCTATAATGGGTTACATACTTATATTGGCATACATTGTTTAAAGAAAAATATTATTTCCCCGATTTTCAAAACCTGATTAAAAACATTATTAACGATTGCTCAGTATGCAATATCGCAAAGACAGAAAATAGAAATACAAAACTAACTTTTGAAATAACACCAGAGACTTTTAACGTCATAGAAAAATACGTCATGGACTTTTACATGATCGACAATTTAATATTCCTTTCATGCATTGACATTTACTCCAAATTTGCAACACTTGTAGTAGTAAAATCTAGAGATTGGTTAGAAGCCAAGAGAGCAATTATGAAAGTATTCACTAAAATGGGCAAACCAATAGAAATAAAATCAGACAAAGATTCAGCATTTTTGTGTATAACACTAAAAAATTGACTACAAAAAGAAAATGTAAAGTTAGAAATTACAACAAGTAAAAACGACATTTCAGACGTAGAAAGATTCCATAAAACAGTTAACGAAAAACTCAGACTTATAAATAGCGAAAATGACATCGAAGATAAATTACTTAAATTTGAAAAAATTCTCTACATATACAACCATAAGACGAGACATAAAACAACTAACCAGCGGACATTTTTATCTATGCAGAATCACCCGACTATAATACCCAAGCAAATAAAATACATAAAATGAACGATTTAAATAAAGACAGACACGACTTCGAAATCGATACTAGATTTAAACAAGCACCATTAGTAAAATCTAAACAAACAATCCATTCAAAAAGACAGGAGAAATAAATCAGTTAGATGAAAAACATTTTGAAGAAAGAAACAGAGGACAAAAGGTCACACACTACAAATCAAAATTCAAAAAGAAAAAGAAAGTTAATAAAAGCAAATACGACAATTGATACATTACAGGTCAACAACTCAAGATGACTTTTTTGTGCATCGTGCTATTCTTAACATTAAAATCAACATGCAGTCAATCCATTGACAAAAACCCAGTAAAAGCACCGAAAGGTTACTTAATATTTAAGACAGGAACCATGGACTTACCGACAAACTTTGAATATCATTATTTAAAAGTTAATTTAACACTAATAGACATTACATATAACAATCTAATGCAACAAGCACAGGAATTTAAAGACATAATCCATATTCAATACTTAACAGAAAAATTAAGTAGGGAAATTAATGGAATGCAAATTGTAAAACGCAATAAACGAGGACTAATTAACGGAATTGGTTCAATATACAAATATCTTTTTGGTACTCTTGATCAAAACGATAAAGACGAATTAGAAGAAAAAATAAATAATCTTGAAAGTAATAGCGTACAAGCAAACGAACTGAATTACGTAATAGACACTATAAATAAAGGTTTAGAAGTAATAAACAACCTCAAGGAAGAAAAGGAAAAATCAGTAAAAGTAGAAGTTCTAATCTTTAATTTTGAGCATTTCACAGAATACATTGAAGATATAGAAATGGGCATGCGCTGACTAGACTAGGAATTTTCAACCCAAAACTTTTAAAACATAATCGCTTAAGTCATGTTAATTCGGAAAAACTATTGAATACAAAGACATCCACCTGGCTTAACCCAAATTCAAACGAGATATTTATCATTTCAAACATTCCTCAAGATATAATAAAAACCCCTATCTTTGAGATACTTCCTTATCCAGATGAAAATAAAAATATTTTGACAGAAAATTCATACGATAAATACTATTTTAACAACAACACTTTGTTTAATAAAAATACAAAACAAATAGAAACTAATGAATGTATAATAGGCATTTTAAATCAAATCCCAACCACTTGCAAATACACTAAAACATAAAAATTATCAAACTAAATACATTGAACCAAACATAATTGTAACATGGTATTTACCAAAAACAAAACTTAATCAAAATTGTGTAAACAACGACCTAATAATAGAACGCAATAACATAATAAAAATTTACGATTGTGCCTTAATATTAAATGAAATATCAATAACAAATTCATTGCTTGACTACAGCCAAAGCATTTATGTAACAAACAATATCACTAGGCTAGAACCTATTTCTTTTATCCAAACAAGAAATATAATTAACGAACACACAAAATATTATACTGTATTTCAAACTATTACATTAACCACATTTGTACTTACTATAATAAGTTTGATTACATACTTAATCTATAAGTTTAAGGCAATGCCACAAAAATTAATAATTAAACATTATCGATCAAATAAGAATCGTATTCCCACAAAAAAAATCGAAACCCCATTTGTTGATAAAATTCAATCCCAAAGTATAAACAAAATTGATACTTCAATCTTTGCAACTGAGAAAAATCTCTCGCTATACCCCAATGTATCCGCCTGAGGACAGGCATTTTTCTTTAGGATGGGAAAGTCATATATCCAACATCAATACCTAATAACTTATAAATTTTTCGCCCTCTAAAATTTATGACTTTAAAGTAAACATCCGTTTTATTCACAAACAATTGGACACTTGCAATAACAATTGTCCCCCTCAAAAACTTCCAGCGTGAGAACGCAATATTATAAACAAATCTGTCCCCAAAAATTCCTCTAAGCGTGAGAACCCTTAGTAGGCGAAATCAATAAGCCAATCAAATATCAGATCAAGACATCATCCGATAAAAAGTTCCCACTAGTAGCATAAAAAGCTTTCAACATAATTGTAAACTTAATTGTATGAATAATGATAAGTTAGTTCTTAAGACACATCCTTTGAACAAAGATCGTTTCTTTTGAGTTCAATAGATCCAAGTTTTATTTTTTTTCACATATAAAGGAAATGTATTTATAATTATATGGGCAATATTCCCGTTTATTCAAAGATCTCCAAAGCCTTTCACAACGCATAAAACAATTGCAGAAAACGTTTCGTTGTCAAAGGTAGTTTTTGTGCCATTTGGATAGGATACATACATTTTCTGACTCGTTGTTTGGTAAAATTTATTCCCAGCTCAGCTTATTGTTAGATTTAGTTGTAGCTCATCCCTTGCCAGTTTTTTTTACTGTCCCATGGCGACGCTTAATGCTGTAATCCCCGGGGTCCTTTAAGTATCTTGTAATGGTATTTCTATGGGGATTCATTTGTTTAGCGATTTTACCAATTTTAAGCTTTAGATCTGATAGTTGCGTGCCACGAGGCATTATGTCGAAATATACTATGTTTGACTCGATTTCTTCTGTGAACTGCTTTCTATAAATTATTTTATTTTATTTATTTTATTTGGAGAGTTGATTTTTGTTTACAAAACTCGAATTAACATTATGAAGCCAAAGCTGCAGGGGCCTTGGTCTGAATTACAGTATGATACAATTTACTAATTAACTTTAATCTAATATATACATTTAATATACAGTTTTTATTTTATGGTTTTTGAACTTATGTTATAAAGAGTGATTATATGTTATGTACATACATTTTTTTTTTTTTTTTGGTTTGCATTATGTTAGAAAAAGTGATTATAACATATTGTTAGTAGGTGGACTAAAGTGTTTTATTTAACTAAGTTATAATCTATCGAAAATATTACATTCCTTAAAGAATTTTATTAATGTTACAATGTTGTCTACAGATGGGTTGCATAATGCGATCATAGCAGAAATTTAAGACCAGTATTTCGTTCTATTAAAAATAATGTTAGGATAGTTGATAAGTAAATGATCGAGGGTTAATGTGGTTAGGGAAAGGCAGAGTGGACATGATTTAGGGATGTCTTTATCCAAATAGTGAGCGTGTGTTATGTTTGTGTGACCCAATCGAAGTCGGATAAGTTTTATTTCTTCTTTTGGGGGTGTCATAGTGTGTCATTTTCTTTTCTACAGGAGAAAATACGGTCTGGGGTAGACTGTCTTTTTCCTAGCCTTGTGAACTTATATTTTTTAACTAAATTTTGGATAGGTGAGTCTGAACTGTTTAGGATGGTTTGGAAGTTGAATTCTCGAGGTTGGAAATGACGGATTCAAAAAATAAATTGGTTACTGGTGTTGTGCGAAAGGCGCCTAAGGCAATTCTAATTCCTGCGTTTAAGATGGTTTTATTGCATTCCCGTATATTGGTAAGCCGTAGTCAATTTTGGATATAAATAATGACTTTACTACAGATATCAATGTTATTGTGCTGCAACCGAATCTCGTTAATGAGAGACAATTAATGATATTTAGTCGTTTATGCGGTGATTTAGCTATTTCGTCTATGTGCATATTCCATTTGTGTTTCTTTCTAAATTTAAGGCCCAATAATCTAAGTGAGTCTACGTAAGGGATTTGTAGATTGCTTGTACTAACGTAACATATGCAGCGCTGTTTATTACAAATGTGCATATGCCTACATTTGGCAGGAGCAAGGCTACCACCAGAATACATACACCAATCGGAAATGCTGTTAAACAGAGAATCAAGATTAATTGTTTTGTTTTTGCTGTTGTCTAATTTAACTATTAGATTGAAATCAACAGCATATGCACTTATTTGAATATTTTTGTATAGGCCTATGGTTTCAGTAAGTTTTGATAAGCAATGACAAACAGGACTACGGACAATGGAGACCCTTGCGGGACTCCGTTCTCCAATGAAAGGGTTGCAGAGTAAAACTTTCACTTTGATTTTCCTATTGGTAATAAAATTTGACATAGTTAAGAATATTGGGTCCAACTTTCCATTTAGTCAGTTGATCAATTACGGCATGAATGCCAATGAATAGGGATTTCCGAAGAAAAAGAAAATAACCCAATCTTCATTCGTTGAATTCATAATATGAACTGATTTTATTTACAAAAGTACGGAGTTTATATAGGGTTATCTTAGGCTCTAGGAGGTAACAATTGTTCTTATTCTAGACTCACCACCCACGTATTTGGGGGTTAAAAATTTATTATTATTTTGGGCACGGCGTCGGCCACTTGACATCCTGCCGTGGTTATCGTTTGGGTTAGTTTAGAATTACAAGTGTTTTTCCCACATCGTGTGTGGCTGAATCTAATTCTAGACATATGCTAGGTTAGTTGTTTGGTACAAAGGTACAGTTGTATTGCATTTTCTTTATTGCATCTGATTTGGTGGAGCCAGCTCAGATGAACACTATGTTTATTCTTAAACATTCTGCAAAGGGCCACCAAATGCGGCGTTTTGGACTTTATTTTTATAGTTAGTTGTCTTATACAAATTATTATTAATATTATCATTTGTAAGATAACTATTGTTAAAGAAGCATGACCAGTTATATGAAGGACGTTCAACCTAGTCAATCTCATGTTCCTTTACCGATTGTAACTGACTTCCTATTCTTACCAATTCTGACGTATGTATCACTGAGTTTGCTTCTACTTGTTTTTAAATTATTTGGCATATTACCTAGCGATTTCTGTTTTCTCCTGATGGTGGAGTATTTAAAAAATAACTACCTTTACTTTTTGACCTGTTCCAATGTGATCTTTGCTCCACTATTTTGAAATATCGCTAATTGCTGAAATTTGAGTGGTTATTCTGGTCATTATTAAATGTTGTACTTTTATAATTTTTTTATAATTTTGCGATATCTGCTTTTTTGGTAGTACAGTTTCGGACAATTTACTACCGGAATCTATTTTAATATTATTTTTTAGATAATCATTATCTAATTGAACCATTGCCTTCTGACTATTTTAATTTTTTACTGGCTCTGGGATATATACTTTTTCTTCCCCAATTTTCACTTTACCTCCAATGTGAGGTCCTGCCGGGGGCCATAAATTTATTTCTTGAGTTTTGTTGATGTATTTATTTAGAATTGTATTATTTTTATTTTGAAATTTACCTTTCTTTTTCTCGCAACGTTGTTCAAAACCTGTGACGTCTATTGTTGTTGTCACTACAGATTAATTCTGATTTGATTTGGTGCATCCCGAAACGATCCAACCAAATTGAGTATTCTGGCCTAGCAGGCCATCAATCTTTGTAAGTCCTCCTTTTAAGATTTGGGTATATACGTTTACCCCCATTATTATGTCAACCTTACCAGGTTTATTAAAGGTAGGATCAGCTAGAACGTAAGTTTGCCATTTTGACATATCCACGTTTGCTATTTTTAATGGGAGAGCTTTCATTAACTTTGGCAACACAATTGCCTCAACCCTAAGATGTCCTTTCCAAGGGTTTCGCGTCTTCACATATATTTTTACCTTATATTTTCATTTATTAGATTTTATTGAGGACACGCCACTTATTTCTGTATATTGTTTAATTTTAGGTAATTTCAATATTTGAGCGGCCTCTTCGGACAAAATGGTGCTCTGTGAACCACAATCAATAAGGGCTCTTAGAGTCTTATATCCTCCATTTACATTTTTTACTTGTATTACAGCTGTGGCCAACAGTGTTGGTTGTGCGGTTACACAAGTATTAACTCTCTCCTGATTTTGTTCAAAATGGAGTAAGGTATGGTGTTCCTTACGGCACAATGAACAGACCATTTCATTAGTGCACACCTTATTGCTTGAATGGTTCAGGCATCTTATGCAAAGCTGCACTTTTTTGGCTGTTTCATACCTTCCAGTAGGTGTCAAACCTTTAAACATATAGCACTTATACGCTTTGTGCCCGGCAATTTTGCAAATCGGACATTTATCTTCGACTTTCGCATAATTTAACACAGTTTTTAGCGGTTTTTTCTCTTCTTTGCTCATGGCACTTAGCGAGCAATATCTTTGCTCCAAGTATTCCATGACATCAGATAGCATTTGAATTTGCCTTGTTTTTCTAATCTGACTCTCATACAATTGTAGAGCCTCTCTGTCAAATTTCCTTAGTAGGAGTTGTGCGCATTTGACGTCAACTTTATCGGACAAATTTGCTTTTATTTTAATTAAATAAACTGACTCATTAACTATGTCAATCACTCCTTTAACACTTTTTGCGGATTCATTGTTGATCATCGGTAAATCAACAATCCGACTTAATTGTTCGGAAAATACCCTCCGATTATTTTCATACCGCTTGGTTAACAATTTCCAAGCGGCACTATAATTGTCAGCTGAGCCTGACAATAGATGGGCTACCATGCTCTTTACTTCGCCCTTTAACGCGGATTTCAAATAGTTGAATTTAAGCGTAAGACTTAGATCCTCTCTTTTTTCAATCAGTTCCGCGAATAATTCTACAAACAAGTCCCATTCTCTAGGCTCTCCAGAAAATGTGGGTGCTTGTATTTTTGGCAACACCGGTAGTTCGCCTCTAAGGGTAACATTCTCAACTTTCAAGTTTTTCTGATCATTTATTTTCTCTTCTAATGCTACCAAGGTATTCTGAAGATCGAATTCTAATTCTTCTATGACCTCTTTAAGCGTTTCATTATGTATAAGTTCACCTGTATAAGCTTGGCACATCTGTACCTTCTTGAGCAAGAATTTTATTTTTTTAATATACATTTCGCCTGTTCTATTGTCTATCGTACGTAAATCTTTGCTCACCATGTCCAAATATATCTGGAGCTGACGGACTTTTTCTTGAAATGTTTCCTGGCTAACGTTAGCGTTCTTATTACTAGAGGTCGCGTTTCCCCGCGACTCTCCGATGCTGACCTCAACATTTTCTGACATCTGCTTCACTGCTCTCCGACTCAACAGTGCCCTGCCTACATGACTCTCCGTTGGCTATTAATCTGGCTGCCATCGCTAAACCCTCCTCATACTTTCCATCTGTAAAATAGTAGTGTTCGTTTACACCACTCTGTATCATTTGGCTATGGTAAATAATCAATTGCTTCTGAATCTCAGTTACTTCATTAAGAATCTTGCTAGTTAACTTACTAGCATCTAACTCTTCTATCTTCTTTAATCTTTTGTGCAACTCGTGTTGCTTCCCTAACGATTTTTCAGTTTTGGTAGGGAACATTTTTATGCGTATATTAGGATATCGATTTAAGTATATAATAATAAAAATAGATAGATGTGCTTATAACTATCTTAATTTATATCTTATCTGATGATCCTGTTGTTGACACCGTTTGCCACTGTTGTCCGCCAAGTAGAGTTTGCCAAGTAGGTTTTGACGATAATCTGCTGCTGCTTGTCTGCCAATGGCTAGGGTTTGCCGATAGTTTGCTGGTGGTTCGCCGTTTGTTTACATTCGCCTCGCCTCCAGTCGCCTCTCCTCTGCAACTCTCTTATTGCTCTGCTGCTGTCTCTAGTTGCCGACTTGCAACTATATATATAGCGTATATATACAATATGTAATTAACATTTTTTACTTTCGATATTAGGGCTTCAAATACGCCACACACAAAAACTCCCGCCGCCGAAATCACTGCAGTTGCTCCATTATTATTAAGCAATATTGCTTTTTTTTTGTATTATACTCTGTCTCTTACCACTGGTGGGGAAAACAAGAGTTAATTCATTTTTGCTACCTTTAGCTGATCTTAGCATTTACACTTGCATAAGAATTCAGACTTCAAGGAGCTGATTCACTCTCTGAGTTTCTTACCACTGGTGGAGGAAAACTACAGAGTTCCTTTTTCTCGAAGTACCAAAATGAATAGGGAATCCCGGAGAGATGAGAAAATAACCCAATCTTCATTCGTTGAATTCATAATATGAACTGATTTTATTTACAAAAGTACGGAGTTTATATAGGGTTATCTTAGGCTCTAGGAGGTAACAATTGTTTTTAGAAGATCTTATTCAAGGATTTAATTATAAGATGGTCTATAAATATAAGACAGTCCATAACTGATTTTCCCTTTCTGAAACCTACTTGACTAAAATGTAGAAGTTTGTGAGTAGTTACAAACTACCATAGTCTTTTGAAATAATTTTATCTAGTAGTTTTGAGATGTAATACAGTGTACAGCCGATAAGAAGAAGGAATACATGTTTTGTCTTTGTTTCGTTTTAATATAGGTATTGTTTATTTCATATTGTCTGGACGTTGACGCGTACAATGCGAAGTACGTTCAAGTGGGCCATACGTCACCAGGACATAGGCTGTTTCGCGCGAGCCCAAGCAGAGCGCTGTCCACCTCCCGCCCGACCGACCGTGGGGCGCATCCGTATATCGGACGGCACGATCGCGTGGACAAATACAAATATAACGGACAAACAACTAAAAATATGATTTACTACAGCTCATTACTAGCTAAATGTGCTAAAATAGAGGTTTTCACAAGATAAAGAGAGGCTTCTGATCTGATTACGGGATACACAAGATTGTAATCGGAACATAGAACTCGAAAAGGTTCATGCAAAGAATAGTTAGAACTACAATGTTTTAAGGATAGAGGAATAAAATTTCTAGTAGGTCTATGGGGTACAGATAGGTTTAACTGGTTCAATAGCTCAGGAGAGTCTATTTCACCTATTAAAAGTTTATGAATAAAGATAGCACCAAGCATTACTCTAGGATTAATTAGTAAAGGAAGATTCAGTAAAAGAAGTCTACTGGAGTATGATGGCAAATTGACATTGCGATCCAGAGTTGGATGAAAGTTGTCTTCAGGAATAACTAAGGAATCAGTCCTGGAAACATCGCAGTTGGAAGTGTCCAACACAAATACCAAATTTAGTGATCTGTTACGACTATTTCGGACGACTATTTCTGCAACAGTAATAAACAATCAGTCCAGACAATCTCAGGTAAATTAAAATCTCCCAGAACAACGAGCAAGTCTTTGTCAGAGAGATATGAGGAAATAAGTTGAATAGCTTCCAAATGGTGAATGTATACTGCCAAGTCGGACTGTGGTGGAATATACGAACAAGTAATATAGGCAGAAAAAGAATTAAACGAAATTTTAAACAAATTCAATCTCAATTTCACACGAGAACTCCGAGTCAACAGCGATCAAATCACCACCACCATTACGGATAGTTCGATCATGTCTATATATTAAATATTTTGAGGGGAAAATTTAAGCATCGGCAATACAAGGCTTCAGCCAAGTCTCAGTAAAGACAGCAATATGAAAATCAAAAGCTAAACTAGATAGTTACATAGAGTCTAGAGAGTTTGGACTTTAGTCCCCGTACGTTCTGATAGGCCAGAGTTAGGGACGAAATTAGTTTTTTGACGCAGGCGAGCCGGAAGGAACGTTATTCACAGAGGCAGGTAGCTAATCGGAGGCTAATTCTTGTTTTTTATTGTATACTCTTACAACAAGGTGTTCCGGCCAAAAATCTTTATGACATATTTGGCCCAAAAGGACGAAATGTTGGAACTTTTCCACAGCAATGATTGGTGCTTGAACTTAGCGCTGGGTGTAGGCCATGACTTCTACAGAAGTAGTATTGGGATCTAGCCTCGAAATAAAAATTTGCTTTTTGGGTGGAACTACAACAAGGGAACTAGGAATACTAGGTACATCAGTAGTGGCTACAGCAGACGCAGCAGCAACTGAAGCAGCCAACACTTTACTAGCTCCTCTTGTAACTACTTTATTGGCAATATTCCTGGAAACGGATGTTTGCCCGGACGGTTCGGAAACTACAACCGATATCGTGTTAGTAGGTGGAATACTTTCACCAGGGGAAATGGGAAGAGCCTCCACACCTTCCAAAGCCGGACTCCTAAACGATATCAGCTGCTGTACATTCGGTGACATAGGGTCATTGTCGGAAGCCGGAACTGATAGAGAACGATATGCCGACGGACTGAGGGACGCGCCCTGAAACCTGGCCCTCTTTCGGGTCGGAGATTCAATCAAAAGTTTAGAACTTCTGAATTGAACCTCCATCGCCAAAAGCTCTTCTTGGAGCTTATGAACGCCAGCTGACAGGGTTTTAAACGCATCCCCAGTCCGTTTCATAAAACTTCGCATCTCGAGCTCCCAACCACGACACGAATCACAGCCCCATTTAAGGCCGCCACCCTGTGCAATACTATCCCGCACCTTGACTGTATAACCAGCACATTTAAAGTGCATTACATTGTCACACAGCCAACAGTAAAGAAAGCTTTCACTGGTCTTGCTGGGGTTATTGCAATTATATTTGCAGACAGACATTATTAAATAATTGATTTATCACAAACAAATTATAAATCAATATGTAAATAAAAGGGGATAAATCTATATATGTTAAGAGAGGTGTATACAAACCAATGCAAAAGCTAACTGCAATATGCAAATTAAAAAAAGAAAACAAGAAGAAAAAAAAAATAAAATATTTTTTGTATTACAACACACAACAACAAAAACTTTTCACAAGCGCGAAGTTAACGGCCGCGAGCGCGATCAAAAGAGAAAGCAGAAGAATAGAGAGCACCAACACCACACAAACAAAAACAAACTATGAACTGTAAATTAAGAGCGCGGGTGGGAGCAAAAAAATAGAACGAAATCAGCAGCGCATATTAATATATAAGATATTAGTAAATTTAACCCAAATTTCGCGATGAGTATAGCGAATTATTAAAATATGGTAAGGCAATGAATTTACTTCACGAAAGAACGAAAAACAGTAATTAAACGAGAACGCAAAAAAACACGACCGACTTCGATGTGTGACAATATGATATTTCTCTAGAGTCTTATATTTAAATTATTTAATAAGGCAAGTTAAGGCTTACGCATTTCTACGGCCCCATTGCGTTTCCTCGCTCTTTGGCGTTGTTCAGCTTTCAGTTGGTCAATACGCTCTATGTAGCGTTGTCGGTCCTCTTAGCACAGGGTCTAGCTTGTCGCGCTAGACGGTGCCGGTGCTGGTCTTCGCACAGGCTGTTGGAGCGCCGGTGCTGGTTTCTCAGAACTCTTTGGCTCCGGGGTCTGCTTGTCACGCTAGACGATGCCGGTGCTGGTCTTCGCACAGGCGTACCCGTCGGACCCGTTTCTCCGGTGTGTTATTTTTTTTTTTGCTGTGTTGTTGCTCAGCTGCTGTTGTCCAGGGCCTTTGGGCTCAGGCGGCACCGGTGCTGGTCTTCGCACCAGATTTGATTGTATTAGCAGTGTTTCGTTCAGCAGACTATTCTTTGCAATTATGTTGTTGCTTTGCTGCTGTTTGTGATTGCCGACTTGCATCTATATATACACTAGGTAACTTTTTTTCTTCGATATTAGGGCTTCAAATACGCCACACACAACCACTCCCGCCGCCGAAAATTCCACAGTTGCTCCACTAGCCAAACTGCCTTTATAATCGGACGCACGCACTTTTTATTTATTAAGCAATATTTTGTATTTTGTTTTATGTCTCTTACCACTGGTGGAGTTATTTTATTTTTGCTACCTTTAGCTGATCTTAGCTATTGCATAAGAATTCAGACTTCAATGAGCTGATTCATTCTCTGAGTCACTTACCACTGGTGGGGGAAAACTGCAGAGTTCCTTTTTCTCGAAGGACCAACATGAATAGGGATTCCCGGAGAGAAGGAAAATATCCCAGTCTTCATTCGTTTAATTCAAAATATGAACTGATTTTATTTAAAAACTCTTAAACTCTGGCGTTTTCAGGGGTTGAAAATTGTTTATACTTCATGCTCAGCGTTGGCTACTTGATACCGCGCCGCTGTTATAATCTGAAGTGTTTTCCATAGAATGTGAATGCATGTTTTGCTTGGTATTAAGCAGTAATTGTCATATGAATTTTACGACTTACTTTTGTTTATGTTTCGTTTTGTATATTTTTCTGGTCAATCTGATTTAGTGAAGCCATTTCAGCTGATCACGATATTTAATCTTAAACACACACAATGAGTGAATGTGTGGTTATTGGAGACGCATTCTCATCCTTAAAACCCATCTGCGCACGAGTTCCACAAGGAAGCGTACTCAGCCCTGTTTTATACACACTGTTCACAGGCGATATCCTTACTCCTACCGAGTCCACAACCAACGGCGTGATGATTGCAACGTAAGCAAAAATTGTAATCAAAAATTTACACTGCGATAGTGGTACCACCATTCACATATGCCCTTCCAATCCGGGGCTCTGCAGCTACTTCTACTGTAAAAAAGATCCAAACCATGCAGAGCAAAGTGCTTCGTTGCATTACAGGAGCAGAATGGTATGTGCGAAATTCAGTTCTCCACTACGACGAGGCCTACCCAATATAGCTGAACTAATAGGCCGAAACAGCACGCGCTATAGAGAACGCCTCCAAGCTCATCATCCAGGCGTATGAATGAATTTGCTATGAAGAGCACATTGTTCATATCTTATTAAAGCTAACGGGACCACAAATGAAGTTCAAGGAAGACTAAAATATTCTGGGTCACAGGACATTCAATTGACCCCACAATTGCATATTCAAAACAAATAATTGTAACGCTTTTAGAAATATTGGTAACACTTTTTGCACATATAGCCATTTTACATAGGAAGCTCCCATTCATATCGGTAGGAAAACTGAGACTTTTATCATTAATTTCTTCACTTTTGATGCGGATGCCTTTCAATGTATTATTTCTCAGTTTAATAAGACTTTCGCGAACACTAGACTCTTTATATGAAATGTTCTTCCACTTTAACAACTGTATGTAGAGGGTCCAGCATGAAAAATGAGTCAATATAGGCATGTCCGATCGGACTACAATATCATTAAGTGTTATACGAAAATTCGGTGAAGGAGTGGGAATGACTTTACCAAATTTACAAATGAGATAGTTTTGCATGTAAAACGCATTCGATGTGTCAAGTTTGTATATGGCATGTAATGCACTTACGTCGAATTTTAAAGATATCAAAAGGTTTCAGAATTTTGAATCTGTAATTTCGATGATCCTTTTAGACATAGCATAGATTGGGCAACATTGATTGGATTTGTGCATGCTATGACATTTAACACATTTCCATATTAATGGAAATTATAGTGTCATAATTGTTTTAGATATGACTGATTCCATCAAGTCATAGGTCCAAATTTGAAGGAGTATTTTTAAGAAAAATTACTGAGGAATTCATATTTCAATTTGATGGTTCTGTAGGTACTGGAAGTCGGTATAGGTTCGGTGGTCTTGCGATCCATTGACTGGATTACAATCGCTTGCGCCTGCGAAAGCAGTGTCTGTTATGACTTGGTACGGACGATCCGTTTGAGTTGCCATTGACTTGGGTTAATGTGCTTGCCAAAGACATTGCTTCTCTGTTGGCAGTACGCAAAAGGTCGGCTATGCTTGAGAATTTTCTAAACTTGAAGGATCCATCTAGGGTTTGATTTTAATTTAAATTCAAAGTTGCAGATACGTCTCCTGCACTGAGACAATACCATTTGACACTAAACTTAACTAATGATCCTTCTAGGCAACTATGACTATGCTTATTCCTCAAACTGTGATAAATATGAAGGAAATGTTTAACGTGGAATCTGATCGGCAAATCTCTCACTAATACTCTAATACTATGACGTAAAAGACAACACTTACCTAACAGCATCAAAACTACTCAAGAACTGGGGACCTGTGCGCTTTCAATAAACGTTCCTGTCCTCATTAAACAGCCTAGGGAAAAGGAATATGGGAAAAAGTGAAACATTATTAGTACAGATTTTGTTTAACCAAAAAATTCAACTCAAAGGACGACATAATTTACTCCTTATTAATATTAGACTAATTTAGGATTATATTTGGTTTTAAAACTATTTTAAAGTTGAAACACATCTGGAAACTCAAACTAATAAACTGTCGTTAAAAAAGTCTGTAGACATTAAGTACAAGAAAGATAAAAAGAACAATCGAATACAAATCTAAATGATATTTCAGATATTATGAGGAGAATACAAAGAATATATATTACATATGTATGTTCCATAGTGACTACATAGTACTATAAAGCGCTCTCACTAGGTGTTACCGGCTACCGGCTCACTTTGTGAGCTACAAATGTAGTTTTGTCAGATCTTGCACTCAAAAACAAATTTTTACCTTAACCATCACATTAAAATATCGTCTTTTTTTTGTCATAATATTTTTTAATACAATCTTAATGAGAAGGAGGTCCCATCCTCTCTCTTTGTTTCGCGTACTAAAGTGATTTGGTGAAGCCACTTCAGATGAACACGATGTTTAATCTTAAATCTGCGAATCTGGAATCTGCGCTTAATCGTAAGATGTCTTGTTCGATGTTAGCGCCATCTGTTTTTGTCAAAGTGGCAATCTGGCATCCCTAGTATTGTTAAGGAGATCTGGCAGCTCTTAACAGGAAAAAAAAAAGTTATTGGTTTCTGTTCTTAGCAATGTACGGTCGTACGCTCAAGTTTAAATAGAGTTACATTTTCAAATAAGTGTAAATAAGCGCAAACAATTACGCGGGCTCATATTTTCCAACAGGCTTTAGGCCCAGGCCCATCCTTGTAATTGAAAAGACAATAAGTGAATGCAAAAGCTGTGCAAAATGACAAGTGCACTCATAAAGATAAAGCCGCTTAACGAGGAGAACTATAAGAACGCGTGAAAATTGTGAATGCGTGCCATTCTCATGAAAAACGATTTATGGCAGTATGTGTCATAACACATAAACTTAATATTAACAAGTAAACTAGTTGCAATGCATTCAAACTGAATATAAATAAGTATTTAACATGGATACAATGTATACATTGCAACAAAAAATGTACAATTCTCCACATACTCATAGAATGCAAGGAATATAATGAGCCGAGGAAAAATTCCTACACCCCAACTCTATTGAATCCCTATCCCTAAGTAACCCCAATATCGTCGCTATCTCCCAATTCTTTAAAGAAATAAAACTATACCACCTATTGTAAAATATTACCCAAACTCATTTAAATATAGGTTAACAAAGAAATGTAAATAAGTATTAATATAAAGAACTGTATAGTAGACATATTTTACAACTAGCTTAAGACCATAGCAGTTATAGCTAGTACATAGATTAGAGGTAATTTACAATTACCTACTATTCATAGTTTAAATAAATAAATAAATAAATAAATAAATAAATAAATAAATAAATAAATAAATAAAATACATTTAAAAATGAAGTAAGTAAGTCGTCTCGCCGACTTAGGTATACCATACACAAGAAAAGCAAATATTTCAAATTTATTAAACAAATGCATTTTCGCATGCTTTTTACAAGCGTATCTTTGTATTTCGCTCACTCAAGCATTCGAGCACCCTAACGCCCCTACGAGCCAACGGCCAGCTTCGGCCGTATGGAAAAACGTTTCTCTAACTCATAACTTAAATATTTTTTGTCCGATTTTGATTGAATTTGTTATTTTGGTGGACATTAGTATCAAATTTAAGTGCGCCAAATTTGACCGCACGAGAAAATTACGGGAGTTAATCGAGTTTTTCAAATTTAGGGGAGGAAAGGGGCGTGGCAAAATTGTTATATATTCAAAATTTGCGCCTTTACTAAGCAAATATACATACCAAATATGGTGTCTCTAGCTAGAATAGTCTTTCAGATAAACGTTTTGTTAAAATTGCGGGGACGGAAAGGGGCATGGCAAAAATTTGAAATAAACTCAATCATTTTACATACTACATGAGCCTACATACCGAATGTGGAAGCTCTATTCCTCATAGTCTTCGAGATCTACGCGTTCATACGGACGGACAGACGGACGGACATGGCTAGATCGACTCGGCTGTTGATACTGATCAAAAATATATACATATACTTTATGGGGTCGGAAAAGCTTTCTTCTGCTTGTTACATACATATATACCATTTGACCTTATGGGTGTATGGTACATCCTAAAAGTCGTTTTCTACATCAATTTCTATTAAAAACGGATTTTCATAGTTCGAACCTGAATCACTATCACTATTGTTAGCATCAAAAACGGGAACATTGTTATTATTGCTCGTGTTACAAAAATATAGCAAGCTTGGTGACTCCAAAAGTTCGATTACGCCTGCTGGTAGGGGGAAAGCCTTTGGGGCGTTCTCGCCAAGAACACCTAATGGAAGGATTTATTTACTTATTTACGTCAACTAACACAGCAGGCGACGAAAAATCTTAAGATAAAAGAGAGATAACAATTAATTGAAGAAGGTAGCTTATCTTTATAAAAAACTAGGGATCAGGGATCAGTTGCAGCCAATCCCACTCCAGAATATATTCAGCGCGAAGAGAAACGACGGAAAGATGAGGAGAGATACGGTGAGAAAGGTTGATAAAAGATTGGCAAAGAACACGAAACGGTACGTGAAGATAGTAGTTAGTCAGACATCTATTAGTGAATAGGAAAAAAGTTTCTGGTCCGACTCGAGGGAACACAAAAATATAGCGTATCTAGTAAATTAGTAGAAATGACCTCGCCGTTGAAGAGTTTATGGAGAAAGAGAATGCCAAATACGAGCCTACGGATGTAAAGTGAAGGAAGATTAGTAATAAGAAGTCTGTCAGAATAAGAAGTTATGCGAAGACTCGGGTCCCAATTAACACCGCGTAATGCGAACTTAAGGAATTGTTTCTGTAGCGATTCAATACTACGCTGGTGAACATCATATTGAGGGTTCTACACTGGCGAGCAATACTCTAGAGTAGGGCGAACTACCGAAGTATATAAAAGATTTGTTATGTAGGGGTATCAAATTCTTTGAACCAACGTTTTATGAAGCCAAGAAGACTGCTCTATTGATATTTGAAGATATATGAAAATTAAATGAAAGTTTTGGGTCAAACATAACTCTTAGGTCTTTGAATGATGGTATAATCTAACCGAACAGACTTAATAGAGTAATGAGCTAGGAACGGAGATAAACGACTGAATGTCATGAAAGGGCACATTGAGGCGTTAAGGTGTAATTTATTAACGTGGCACCAATCACAGAACGCATCGAGATCTGATTGCAAATACTGTTGGAAAGAAGGATCATTATAGGAATAATAAATCTGGACGTCATTCGCAAACATGAGCACGCGTGAAAAGCCTATGATGTTAAGTTTCGTAAGAAGCATAGAATGATCAACCGTATCAAAAGCTTTACTAAAGTCGGTATAAATAACATTTGCTTCACACTTTTTACAGCAGCCATGGTGCACAAGGGTAGTCAATTCTAAAAGGTTGGTAAGCGACGAACGACCTTTCATGAAGCCATTCTGACAAGGAGAAATAGTGGATCTAGATATGTAGGTATTGAAGGCAAGACGTAATAAGTTTCGCGAACGGCTTAGGTATTGCGGAAAGTTTGGCAATGCCACGTTAGTTGGAAATATCCGATTTATTGCCTTTTTTTAAAATCGGAATAATAAAAGACTTCTTCCAAACATTAGGAAAGCTACAAGTCTCACTCGATACAAAGAATAACCGAGATAAAGGCTTAGATACGGAAATCGGGGGAATACGGGGGAATACGTCATAGATGACAAGCTAGGGATAATTCAGTCTTCAATAATACTAGGAAACAACATACAATTTAAGTGTTGGATTGAGAAGGAATAGGATGTGAAGCAGTAGTAAAATAAGTCGACTTAAATAATTTAGCAAACAGATCTGCAATATCTGAAAGGTAGTAAATTATAGCGTCGTTTAGAATTAACAAAGTTGTAAAATCTTTTGGGGTTCTTATAAAATTCAACCTTACAGCGCACGGTATAATTACACTGTGATAGTCGAAAAAAAAGACATGTCAAAATTCGATGGTTTCACCCTATTCCGGTCCTGCGAATCGAAGTGCATCATTAGTTTTTTAAGTTATCACGATGGTTTCATACAAAAGTTTTTGAGGAAGTTTTGCATCAAGGTTGCCATTTTTTTTGCAAAGAGAATTTTTTCCATTTGCTTCTAACTTCTAAAATATTCAGTTTTTTTACAAACTTTTTTTAGCAAAGTGTCTTAGAATTGAAAGGGCTACATATGTTGGGAAAACATCTAGCCTCTAAATTCGTCCGTTTCCAAGATTGAGGACAAAATGTAAAAAAAATCGAATCTTGACCCAATTTTTTTTATGTTTTCATTCTCGCATTTTGCTAAAATTAAAAATTTCCATTCGAATCTTCATCATAATATGAGAATTTATTATGCTCAATGGCAGCAGAAAAGACACCAAACCGATCTATTTTACGATTTATAATATAACCATTCAATCAAATTGAATTTTTTTTAGAAATGTTAACAAAATTAAACTAACGGTATTTGTTTAGGTTTTAAAAAATATTTATTCAGTCGGTATATTATTTAACATTATTTCACAACAATATACGTCAACTGCGTAGGCTGGTTTGAACACAGGAGGATGGACACCAAGGAATAATGCAGACACAATGTAATAAAAATTTGCAGAATTGGTCAAAAAGGTTGCCGGATAAAATGGGTTTTCGCATTCCAATGATTTGGATAGATCCACAAGGTCATCAAACGGATAACTGCTATGCATGCCAGAATAATCTCGCAAAACTGAAGAAGAGTTCACCGAGTATGGTCTATAAAATTTTCCAATCTGCACAGTTGCCAGTACCTCACTCAGAGAATATTCCACTTCCAAGATGTCAAAGCCCAACAGAAAGATATATTCCGCACACATTTATGACCGAACCTGAAAAGCTACTATAAATGTACATATGAGCCATCGCAAATCGATAAACCTTGCCAACATGTCGAGATATCCAAAAATAGTTGTGAAATACATAATATGCAGTTATTATACCGACTGAATAAATATATTTCAAAAACTAAACAAATACCGTTAGTTTGATTTTGTTAACATATCTAAAAAAAATTCAATTTGATTAAATGGTTATAATATATATAGTAAAATAGATCGGTCTGGTGTCTTTTCTGCTGCCATTGAGCATAATAAATTCGCATATTATGATCAAGATTCGAATGGAAAATTTTTAATTTTAGCAAAATGCGAGAATGAAAACATAAAAAAAATTGGGTCAAGATTCGATTTTTTTTATATTTTGTCCTCGATCTCGGAAACGGACGGATTTAGAGGCTAGATGTTTTCCCAACATTTGTAGCCCTTTCAATTCTAAGAAACTAAAAAAACTGAATATTTTAGAAGTTAGAAGCAAATGGAAAAAATTCCCTTTGCGAAAAAATGGCAACCTTGATGAAAAACTTCCGCAAAAAATTTTGTATGAAACCATCGTGATAACTTAAAAAACTAATGATGCAGTTCGATTCGAAGGACCCAAAATAGGGTGAAACCATCGAATTTTGCCATGTCTTTTTTTTTTTTTTTGAAAAAAACTATCACAGTGTTATTGTAGCATTGAGTATTTTAAAGACAAAATAGAGATTTCGCTACACAATAATTTGCATAGTAAAGTCGATTGATGAGTCTATTATTTGATAGCCGTGCATTAACATTTTGTAGACTTGCTGTATTGGTGTCGTTGGTATTTCTGTTGCCATGTTGCTTAGGCTTATCACATGTAGAGCCATAGCATTCCACATCTGCTTCTGTCTCTTTATGTTTCGCCAAATCTTTTTTCCATTTCGTCTCTTATTTGGCATTTTTAAGTTTCCAAAAAATGGAATCCAACCATATAGAGCACCTATGTCCTATTTTAATGCTTTATGTCTTGGCTTAAATTTTGGTAAGTCCATTTTAGCATTTTCCATGAAGTCTTTTGGAGTCGCGCCATATATCGGACACAATTGGCAAGGTTTGGTCTCAGTCAAAATGTTTAAAACTTTTAAATCTAAAAGGGTGATTTCAAGATTATATTTAACTGAAATTGGTTTTTCATTTACAACGGTGCAGACATATGAAGATAAATCTTTTATTTGATTATCCAAATTTTTTTCTCAGCAAGAATATGGTCTATTTATCAAACTCAAGATTGACTGGTCTACAAAATCTAATCGTCCGAGGAGTTCGATTCATCCAAAATAAATTTCCAAGATGGTCCATTAATTTTAGGTGGATTATTGTTATCGCAAAGAGCGAGTCGTCAGAAAGCAATGAATCACAGTGTTGCTTATACCTGTTTTGTCCAGTTGTTCCGTCAAATCCATAGCTTGCAATTTGGGTTAGACTTAAAGTACTGCCGAGCTGCTCAAATAAATCTTTTTGCATTTGAATTATACGGTAACTAGTGTGATCTAGAAGACTTTGCAGCAGGACTTTAGCAACTGACTCGGTTACATTACAGCTTCTCTCACTTTGTTGTAAGCAAAAAATATATATCTTACCAGTGACACCAATAAGGCAAAAAAATATCTTTTCACTCAACTTTCGGTCGACTTTTCTGCCGAAACTGCGGCGGCATGCACAAGAGGAGATGTGTTGTGACCGTGAGTTACAGATAAACCGGATAGCAATTTTCTCTTCTGCCGTGGACCGGCGTTAACATATTCAGTGGGTATGCGTTAGAGCGATGTTTAGCCACATCGGGAAAAAACATCAATGTATCGATACTACATCGAAGTAATATAGGTAATTTTTTGATTTTATATATATATATATTTATATATATATATATATATATATACATATATATATATATATATATGTGGGAATGGTCTGGCAATCCTATTCAGCCAGCCCAGTAGCGCAAGACAATCTGGCAAGCCCGCCAGATAGGAATGTATGAAAAAGACGATTCTTAAAACGAAAAGCCGAAAGTGTAAGACGTACAGACGGGTTTTAAGACGAAAAGCCGAAAGTGTAAGACGTACAGACGACGAAAAGACGAAAAGCCGAAAGTCATTGAACAATAATTAATTATGTATCCATCCACTATTATCTAAAAACAATACTTATCTTAACATTAAGTAAAACTATTATAAAACTATAACCGGGACTGTGTTTATTCGTAAGACAATACCCTAGTCCCACACATTTTGGGGGGCTCAACCTAAAAAGAATAAAACGTGAAAGAGTTAAAAGTGTAAAAAAAAGTGGCCCAAATATATTGAGTCATTACGTGAAAAAACTATAAGTCGAAAAGAGATAGCACACATACATACATATTTTGTGAACTCAACCTAAAAAAAAAAGTATAACGGAAAATGAAAATAAAGTGTAAAGAGGTGCAAAATTAAATAATACGAGTCTCTCCGAAAGATTAATGAAAATGGTGGTCGAAATCCAAGCAGTTTTTCCGAGGTTCGCTTTAAACTTTCGCAATATAGAAGACTCGATCCGTTTGTTTAGTGGCGAAGATAATCTATCTATCGAAGTATGGGTCCAAGATTTTGAAGATATGACAACTGTTATGTGTTTGAACAAGTTACAAAAATTTATTTTTGCCAAACGATCGTTGAAAGGCCTACCAAAAATGTTTGCTAATGTCATCTCGCGGAAATATTGAAGACTGCTCGCTGATACAATATTTGCTCGATGGCATAGACGATACGGTGAATAACAAATCAATTTTATACGGATCTAATAATATAAATGAATTCAAGCAGAAACTTAAAACTTTTGAACTTAGGCGCACGAAATAGAAAAATGAAAACAAATATAACAATGGTGTTGGCAAGCAGTATCCGAAAACGACGATAAGTTTCAAGCATTGCAAAAGAAAAGTGCAAACAAAGAACTTAAATTGCGGAGCCAAGGGCCATACATCAGTTTATTGCGGTAATAAGAATAAGGGCAGCCAATACATGCAAAATTACGTCATCTCTAAATTTTATGTCTTTTCCAGTTAATATCGTTAATATTAATTATAACGCGTTCTTAGACACCGGTAGCAAGTGCAATTTAATATCTGAAGCAATGCTGAAAAACATGAATAATCCAATGTCGAGTGATTCTAACGTTTATTTAATCGGCTTCGGAAAGAAAAAGACACAGACAAGGTCGATATTAACGGTGGAAATACTGTTTGACATTTCTCTCAGTGGAGCAACACTTTATGGACGTGGAAATTGTTCTTGGCGAGTAAGCAAGCGGAGCTTACAATCAGCTACAAGGGTCTTAAGTTGACAAAAACTCAATGTTTAGAATCCGAAGAATCCTTTCTGAAAATCAGCAGCAAGTAAAAGGGCTAAACAAGCAGTTCAAAATGTGATATAGAATTATCATCCGGTAAGCGAAAAGTCAACAAATATTCAAATGCTACTAGCTCTAAAGGATGATAAACCGATATACTCACGATCTCGACGATTCTCATATGCAGAGAGATGCATCATTGACAATCAAATCGATCAATGGCTGAAGGATGGCGTAATTGAAATATCAGAGTCTGAGTATACTAGCCCAGTCGTGCTTGTGAAAAAACGGGACGGATCAAATCGGTTACGCATCGATTACAGACGATTTAATAAAGTGATCATTAGAGATCATTTTCCAATTCCCTTAATAGAAGATCAGTTAGACAGGTTTGAAAATGCACGTATTTTCAGTTCCATAGATTAAAAAAATGTTTTTTTCATGTTGGCATTGAAGAAGGGAGCCGCAAGTATACTTCTTTCGTAACACTTAGTGGACAATTCCAGTTTCTTCGAGTTCCATTTGGTCTTTCGAACTCTCCCAGCGTCTTTTAACGGCATGTTAATGCTATATTCAGAGATCTAACCAGGAAAGGAGTAGCCATACCATATGTTGACGATATAATAATACCAGCGAAAACTGAAGACGAAGCTGTAGCCAATTTAAAAGAAGTACTCAAACAATGTGCAGAATATGGGCTTTGATTAATTTCAAAATATGTCAGTTCCTTAAAACGAAAATTGAGTATTTACGACACGTAATTGAGAACCAAAGTATAAGTCCATCCCCATCGAAAACGCAAGCCGCGTCATCGTTTCCTATCCCGTCTAATCTAAAACAATTACAGAGTTTCTTAGGATTAGTTGGATATTTTCGAAAGTTTATATTAAATTTTTCTCTGGTTGTGTGTTCAACAAACTAAAGATGCTTATTACAGAGAAGTCAGTTTTGAAAATTTTTTTATCATCTACACGAAGCTGGAGCTTCATACGGACGCCTCAATCGACGGATTCGGCGCTGATCTTCTCCAGAAGTCGCCAGAAGACATGCAGTTTCATCCAGTGTATTACATGAGCAAGAAAACGACAGATGCCGAAAAGAAGTTCACCAGTTACGAGTTAGAAATCTTAGCTGTTGTAGAAGCATTAAAGAAATTTCGAGTTTCTTTACTAGGTCTACGCTTCAAACTTGTTACAGATTGCAATGCTCTAGCTATAACTATTCAGAAAGAGGATCTGTGCACACGGGTAGCTCGTTGGATTCTCCAAATGCAAGAATTTGAATTTGACGTCGTACACAGAGTGTGCACTCAAATACGCCATGCTGATGCACTCAGTCGTGTACCAATGATGATGATCAGCGAAACCAGTATGCATAGCTGAATAACGCATCTGCAAGCTCAAGACGACCAGCTTAAGGCAGATAAGACGAATCACAATAACTATTTTTTAAAGGCTGGAGTTCTGCACAAACTTATCTCGGATAACGTACCTTAAAAGAGGCCCACGACCATGGTCATTTTCCATCAAGAAGACACGAGAGATCATTGGAAAAGAATATTTCCTACCGAATCTGGAAGAGAAAATAAAAAGATGTATTAACTTTTGCATAAGTTGTGTCGTGACTAACCGCAAGCAAGGAAATCAAGAAGGCGAGCTTCATCCATTATACAGAGATGACCAACCGCTTTTGAGCTGCTTACGGGAACAAAGATACGATTAAAGTCTGATATTAAAAATCAAGGAAATGATAGAAGACGAAATGATTCAACACTTTAATGATGAACGAGATAAAAAACGTAAAGAAGCAAAGCAACATATTCTACAAATTCACGATGAAAACAAAAACAGGTACAACTTAAGACGAAGACCAGCATCGAAGTATAAGATAGGCGATTTAGTTGCCATCAAAAGAACCCAACTTGGTCCTGGGTTAAAGCTAAAGCCGAAATATCTTGGTCCATACCGGATCATAAGGGTAAAATTCAACGACACCTACGACGTGGCAAAAGACTCTGTATTCAGCGAACTCCCAAAGCAGACGAGCACTTGAGCTGAATATATGAAACCATGGCTACCATACGACGACGACGATGCATTCGGGGCGAATGAAGAGGAATGGTCTGGCAATCCTATTCAGCCAGCCCTAGCTGAGTCAGCTGACTCAAAGAAGCGCAAGACAATCTGGCAAGCCGGCCAGACAGGAATGTATGAAAAAGACGAGTTTTAATACGAAAAGCGGAAAGTGTAAGAAGTACAGACGGGTTTTAAGACGAAAAGCCGAAAGTGTAAGACGTACAGACGGGTTTTAAGACGAAAAGCCGAAAGTGTAAGACGTACAGTCGGGTTTTAAGACGGAAAGCCGAAAGACATTGAACAATAATTAATTTTGTATATCTACTATTATCTAATAACGTTAAATAAAACTATTATAAAACTATAACCGGGACTGTGTTTATTCGTAAGACAATACCCCAGTCCCACATATAAATCTTTATTAAAAATAACATCCTTTTTCCAAACTTATGACTATGTATGATCTGCCCAGTTGCAGATTGTACAAGACTCCAATGACTCTCCAATCTGCTCTTCGATTTCCAATAAGAAGTCATTTTTATATTTCGGTTTCATAAGTTAGAAGCTCTTCATAAGTCATGTAACAGAAGCTTTTAGAACATGTTAAGGTAAATACAGTGGTAGAAATTCTAATAATCTTTAACAAATAATACAAGAAATCTTAATACATACGAATCTAATTCAACGAATCTAATTCATCTAAATCAACGATGATGTCTCCTTCAACAAACTGAAATTCACTTGTGACAACTTCATGTCAACATAAAACTTGAGCGAACTTTTCTTCTCGCTCACTATGATTCCAGCCTTGCATTAGTTCGTTTTCAGTCAAAGTTGCTGGAACACAAAAATATTTTTTGCAGCCATCTTGAAATGCTGAGATCTTTTCTCAGTGTTACAAAAGCTAACCAAAACATCGAACATCGGAGAGAAAAAAATCTATGTTTTTTACGAAAGGAGAAACATCGATGTATCGATACTACATGTATCGATACTATGTACATCGATGTTTTGCACAGTAAGCGGCCGACTGGTCTTGATGTTGATGGCTTTGGATTTGAAGATAATAATGAACTTACTCTTATGCCATATTGGACAAAATCCATTCGGAATGCTTTGCCTTAAATCTGGCGATACTTCTGTTATATTTTGCCTAATTCTATTGTATGTAATGGTGAAAGCTTCTCACTTTGTGTTGATTTTATCCCTTTTCTCCGTGCTTAAGTCGAATTCTTTCAGGTCATTATACATCCAACTCGAAACGGCAGATGAGCTAAGATTGTTTTGTATGTAGATATCAAGCAGTTGCTCATACGCGAACCACAGCTAAAACATCAGGGGTCTATACATATCGGAGCAAAATGGAGCATTAAAGCCTTTTAAAATTAGTTTATATACACTTTGCATTGTAAGGACATATAGTTACTTTTTGGCACAACTTGGCCCAAAATTAGTTATAATCCATAACAGACTGGTTAGCAGGTTAGTTTTTTTTTCCTTTTTTGGACTACGCAAATAAACGCACACAATAGCACATTAATAAATATGAACAAAATTTTTTTTAATTCAACTACTCTTTTCATGTTTATTTATTTATAAGCAAATAGGCACTAGCACATAAACCAGTGACTAATAATTGTCGTAACCAAATCATAAATTGGGTGACCTTCGGAGCGAGACTACAAAGGTAGATATGGGGGCCAACGACACAGCGTTGCACACCCGCTGTAGCTACAATTGGTATCTAATTTTACTAAGAATAATGCATTACTTTTATAGTAAAAATAGAGCGCTCAATGCATAGTTCGATACAGTGTTAGGTCAGCAAAATGCGTCTTTATTGATAACAGCTAACCATAGCAGCTTAAATAACTAGATCTTTATTGTTAACTGCTGACCATATCAGATCTAATTATGACTAATGAGCCATCGATATCTATAATCGGGTTACATACTAATTGTGAGATACATTTCCATTTGTTCTATATTATGACGGTGTTATTGTTACCTTATTTATTTTGTGTTTAGATTATAAACACCAACATGTTCCCGGCCGTTGAATACCTGCTGAACGTTATCCAACGTTGACCGCAAAATTGATGAGGCTGGGTTTGCTGCAGAACCAATGGTATTGTTAGCGCTACGTAGAAGACGATAACATGAAGCGCCGGTTGGCTGCGTTCTTCTGGCAACTTCCAGTTTTGCTTAGTTTCCAGTTTTTCTTGAATGTTGCTTAGTTCGTCGTAGCTTAGCTGCACTTTTGTAAATTGTGTTGTTGTTGGCTAATACTGAAGTTGCCAAACCGCACATATGACAATTTGATTGCGTCTGTCGTCGCTACACTGTTATTCGGATACAGGTACAGGTACAACTTAAGACGAAGACCAGCATCGAAGTATAAGATAGGCGATTTAGTTGCCATCAAAAGAACCCAACTTGGTCCTGGGTTAAAGCTAAAGCCGAAATATCTTGGTCCATACCGGATCATAAGGGTAAAATTCAACGACACCTACGACGTGGTAAAAGACTCTGTATTCAGCAAAGGCCCAAGGCAGACGAGCACTTGAGCTGAGTACATGAAACCATGGGTACTGTTCACGCCACCGGGTGAACGGCACAGAGTGAGGGGTAGGGTTTTTTCCAAAAACCGAATTCGGTCATACTGAGGAAGGTGACGAAGGGTTCTCCGGTAAATCGCCATATTCAATCGAGTACGAGCATCCAACCCGAACACCCGTTCTTTCACTGTGCTTTTTTCCGATATTGTATTTTTCCAACTCGAAACATTTTCGTGTGTGTCGGGACATTTTGTAAAGAAACTAAATAAACCAAAATTAATTATAAACGAAGTTTTGCGCGCGTTTCAATTTCATTCCTCACTCACCAGGCCCCTGAAGAAATTGGCACCCGCCAACCACTTGTGACCTATTTGGAACCTTCCGTCCCGTTACGAACATTGGTCCTTCGAGCCGGATCTCCTTCCGCTCTTCCAGCTTGCATCGGCGGAATTCCTGATAAGTACAACATTTCTTAATAAAAATCTCATTCACATTATACCCCATTGCAAACTTATAAAAGTGTGAGGTTTCCCGCTCTTTCATAGCGACCTACACACTTTTGTATACTTGTATGTACATACCTGACCTGTTCCAAAGGTTACATGGTTTTTGAGGTGCCTTTTTCCCATTCTTTTAAATTCTGAATGTCTAAAAGTCCAATTGCATAACAATACATATGTATGTACATATATGTATGTATACATATATATACGTACATGTAAAAACAGCTGTTTTCTAACCTGCAAGTAAAAGTGTTTATAAAGTACCACTTACCTTGCCTTAAAGTGTAAAGCACACTCCACGGGCTGATCATTAGTCCAGCGGCATAAATTATTTATGCCAAATACTTTGTATATGCATACATACTTATGTATGTACATACATACATATGTAATAATTTTTGCCGCGGTAAGCACACTCATACGACATACTTATATAAGTACATATGTCCATATGTCCACACACAATTTGATTTCACCCACACAAAATAAATTGCAGCCACTCCGATTGGCTTTCCGCAATTTAATATTTCGAAGCCTACATAATTAAAGCAGGAAATCGTGATCTTCGTTAAACAATTTAAAATTAATTAAATTCATAAAACATAAACAACGGCAGAACAGCTGACTCCCGATCAGTGCTGACACTCAAGTCTCATCAGTGCTGACACTTGAGCCAAGCCGTGACTCGGTCACGACATCCATTTTTTCCATCGTGATTTTTGTATTGTGCAAAAAATATTTCAATCGACTGATGAATTTAATTCGCAAAATATTTTCTAAAGAAAAATAAGTACAATTTTATTTATATGGAATTAGTATTTTGTCTTGGTGCATTTTTGATTTTTTTCCTCACAGATCCACGAAATTGATCTAGTCCGTTTAATGAAAATTAATTCCGAGTTTTTTGCCCTTCATTGAAAAGTAATCCTACTGATCTCAATTTCTTCATATTTTTTTATACTCTTATAAATTTCAACAAATTTCCACATTGTATAAATTTTAATATCCAAGTGATTATATATCCTTATAATTTATTTATTTATTTATTTATACTGAGATTGGGCAGTGATTGTAAATTAAAGCCAATCTTCTTACTAGCTATAGCTACTAGGCCTTAAGCTAACAAATGGACTAATTGATTTTAAATCTACTTAAATATGTATTTAAAGTAGTTGTTCTTATAAAATAATAATTTTATTACTTAAATATGTATTTAAAGTAGTTGTTCTTATAAAATAATAATTTTATTACCTTTAATATTTACATATAGTTCAAGTCATTTTATTGTATCTTTCAAATTATTGGGGGGTTTTATATTTTGTGGTATATGTTGGTTGTTTTTAAAAATTTGATTAGTGCAGTGATATTTTTGTTGGAAGGGTAAGCTATGGTTTCGTAGGGGTTTGTGTGCAGGAGTTGTGTTCTTGCTCGATTAAGATCTCTGCATTCTGCGATTATATGGTTGATTGTTAGGGTGGTGTTACAAGAAGGGCATATTGGTATGGGGTGTCTGTTTAGTATGTAACTATGTGTGAGTGCCGAGTGTCCCAGGCGAATTCTTGCAAATTTTATAAGGTCTACTCTATTATTGACTGGGGAGTATTCGCTTATTGAGAGTTTTGTGAAGTTGGCTCTTCTGTAGTGAGGGGAGGATTGCTGCCATAGCTCGTCCCTGTACTGTTTGAAGAGTTTTGTTATGAGTTTTTGTGTGTCTTTTGTATTGTTCTTATATGTCAAGGGGTAGAGAAGAGCTTGGCGTGCTGCTCTGTCCGCTGTTTCATTTCCCGCTATGTTGGTGTGTCCTGGTACCCATATTAGTATTAATTTTGGATATTTGTAGGATATGATGTCTCGAATTGTGGAACAGTAGTAGTTGTGGTTGTTGATGTTTTCGATCGACTTTAGAGCTGAGAGTGAGTCTGTGCAGATTGCATGATGTCGGTTTGATTGTTTTGCCAGTAAGCATGCGTCTAAAATAGCTGAGATTTCAGCAGTGAAGATTGAGCTATGGTTGGGTAATTGGGAATATTTGATGATTTCCGTTTCGGTGGTTATGCTGTAAGAGGTACCAGAGTCTGACTTAGAACCGTCAGTATATATGAACTTGAATTCTTTCATTACGTCTTTCAGTTTAATGAATTTTTTCTGGAATACTGATGGGTGTGTGTTTGGTTTAGTAGTTTTATGTAAAGACATGTTTAATGCATTAGGGTTAAACAACCAAGGGGGGAATCTGAGTTTCCTAGATGGGATCGGGTGGACATTTATACTATGTAGTAAACAAATGTTTAAAGTCCTATGTAGTAAGGAGGGTACTTTAGGTTTGGTTTTTGAGATTTTGATTTTTTATAGTATGGGGTAAATTGGTGAGTTTGACGCATTAGCTATTAAAGTGAATGTTTTTGCTGTCAGGTATTGAGTTCTTATTTCGATTGGCATCAATTCTGCTTCGTATAGTAGATTTTTAATGGGGGAAGTTCGATAAGCTCCTAAGGCGAATCTTAGTGCAGCGTGATAACAAGTTTTGAGTCTGACCAGAATTGATGGGGGGCTGTTTCCGTAGAAGGGTAGGCAATAATCTATCTTTGACATAAGAAATGCTTTGATCGTGAGAATTAAGGTTTTGGTGTCACAATTGTATCTTTGGTTTGATAACCATTTGATAATGTTGAGCCTTGTATTCAACTGCATAGTGAGGTTTTCAATGTGTTTATTCCACCTGTAGTTCTTTGTTATCGTAAGCCCAAGAATTTTGAGCGTGTTGGACTGGTTGAGAGGGAAGTTGTGTGATCCAGTGTGGATGGAGCAGTTTCTTTTACGGCATACGTGAAGGTGATTGCATTTCGGGACTGAAAGCTTAGCCCCAGAGTATTCGCACCATTTTTCAATATCCATTTGTGTAGTTCGTCTATCACCGTGTGGATTCCTATTTTATCATAGGCTTTTTCAAAGTCGAGGCTTATGATTGACATATGATTTTTTTTTGATAAGGCCGAAGAAATCTGATAGTCTAACACTGCTAGGCAGTCAGATATCGACTTGCCTTTTCGGAAGCCGAGTTGGCGATTGTCGATTAGCTTGTTGTTGTTAGCAAGTCACCACAACCGGTTTGAAACGATCTTGTCTAACACTTTGGATAAGCATGGGTTAAGTGAAATCGGTCGATATGAGTTTATGGACGTTTTGTTGCCTTGTGGTTTTAGGATGGGAATTATCTTGCTGGTTTTAAATTGTTGGGGTATGTGCTGTATGAGGATATTGTTGTACAAGTTTAAGAGTCTTTTAGTGACAGAAATATTTAAGTTTTTCAACATAGGGTATGAGATGCGATCTAGTCCGGGGGTTTGACCTTTTAGGCTGTTTAGAGCGGATTTTAGTTCAATAAGAGTGATAGGTACCTCTAGGAGAAGTGCATTGTTGGATGGTTCATAATTAATAACTGCAGCCAGTGCTCTGGCTTTATTTCTTTGAAATGTTGGGCTAAAGTTGTGGTCGGATGATGCTGTTGACCAGTGGGTGGCAAATGCACGAGATATGTCGCCTTTGTCCACAATGTTAAGATTGGGGTCAGTAGGAGATGATATACAATGTATCTCATGACGTAGTCGTCTGCCGCAGGACTTTATTCTTGACCAGATTTTGGAGACAGGGGAATGTGAATTAATTTCTGTATGTATAGAGGATCGTTTTGATTGTTTGATCTCGCGTCTTAAAAGAGCTTTTGTTTTTTTAAACTTCATTATGTTCTCAGGGCTAATGCATCTTCTGAGTTGGTACCAAGCTTGGTTTTTATTCTTTTTTAATTGTTCAAGTGTTTTGTTCCACCAGGGAACTGTTTTTTTTTTTGTTGATAGCGATGGCCTGGTCTGTGATATGGACATGTTTGCGCTTTGTCTGATGATTTTCGTTATGTTTGCTAGTTCTTGGTTTATGTTGGTACCTATCTGTCTTTCTAAGTGGAATCTGTCTGTTAGTTCGTTAAATAGTTTCCAGTTAGCTGAATCAACTAAAAATCTCGGTTGCGTATATTGGGGCGTTGCGTTATTCTCAAAAAGTGTAATATGAATGGGGAAGTGGTCGCTGCCAAATAGGTCTGAGTCTGTTTTCCATTTGGTGTGTGTTGTGAGGTTAGGGGTACTGATGGTCAGGTCTACATGGGTGAAGGTTGAGTGCGTTGAGAAGTGGGTGGGTGATCCGTCGTTTAAAATGATAAGGTTTGACTGAGTCACGTATCTCGACAGAGTGTTCCCTTTAGCGTTATTAGAGGGGGAACCCCAGGTGTTATGCCAGCTGTTAAAATCGCCAGTGATGATGGTGTGGTCTCTAGGATTCCCTAACATATTTCTAAGGTTATGAATTCCAAAGTGTTTGTTGTGTGGGATATACGAGGAGATAAGTTTAATCTTTACTTTAGTGTGTATGAATGCTCCGACTGCGTCAAACTCATTATTAAGGTCTATCTGTTGGAAATTAATAGAATTATGAATGAGGAGAGCTACTCCGCCGTAGGAGTTGGATGAAGAGTTTGCGTGAATTATCGAATAATTCAGTGGTATGCGAATATTGTTTTGTGAGTGTATATGAGTTTCTTGCAGGCTGATAATTTTTGGACTGTATTCTTTGATTAAAAGTTGGAGGTGGTCATAATTGTTGATATAGCCGTTACAATTCCATTGGATTATTTTTAGCATTATTGAAAGTGGAAGTTGGGGAAGTTAAAGGGACTTGAGTTGATTAGATCGAATCGGAGGGTTTAACTTTTTTTGCCTGAGGCTTAAATGAATTCTTTAGGGTGTTATTACTTTTTGAGAATACCTTAATCTTTAATTCTTCGGCGATGTTGCCAGATGTAGTTGTGTGAATAGTTTTTGTTGGTTGAGGGTTTGATGAGGATGTTGCTGGGGTGGATGTATCCATGTCTTCATAGGTGGTCTGCTTACGTTGGGGTGTGGAGGGTACGTTGGTTGGGTTATGTTGGATTTTTTTGTTTGTTATAGCTGAGTAGGATGAGTTGCCTGCGATATGACGTTCGTTGTAAATATTGCGAGCTGACTTTTGTCGGTTTTCTCCAGATCCGTATTGCAAGAATTTCCTTCTCCTTGATGTAAGTAGGGCATCTGCGGTCTACAGTTGTATGGTGGTAATTTGCTACGCCGTCTTCCTTGCAGTTGATGCAGCAGTTAATGTTTTGACAGGCTGTCGGTTCTTCAGAGTCAATGTGATCGATGTATGGGTAGCTGCAGGTTAGGCAGAGTTGTATTCTGCTGCATGATTTAGTGGTGTGTCCTAGTCGTCCGCATTTGCGGCAACGTATTGGGAGGGGGATATATGGGCGAACATTTGTCTTCTGGTATCCAATGTTTATTTCGATGGGGAGGTTGGGTGTCGAGAACGTAAGAATGATGAGTCCGGTTTCTACGAGTGAGTCGTTGTGTTTTTTTAAGATTTTCTTAATTTCGCACATGTTTTGTGGTTGTAGTTCGGTGGCTATGTCCTCTTCGCTGATTTCTCTCAGATTGTTTGAGTAAATTACACCTTTGGAGTTGTTCAGTGTTCCATGCTCAGAGACTTCAACTTCAATTAAATTATTGAGCGAGCCGAGCGTTATCAAATTCATTGCTTGTGAAAGTGTTTTAGTTTTGACAAGAATAGAGCCGTTTCGTAGGGTTTTACACTCACTAATCTCACCATTGCAAATTTTATCTATGACTTTTTTAATTAAGAAAGGTGAAACATTTGCGAGAGTATCGCTACTATTTTTTCTTGTTATAATGAGAAATTTAGGTCCAGCTGAGATGTTTTTTAATTGTTTTGTTTTGTCAACGGTAAATTGGTTTTGGAGTGATGCTGTGTTTCGGTCGGGCGGTTGCCCCATGGTTGTTGTTGTTTGGCTATTCACTTTGTAAAGATTGTAACTATTCCCGTTATGAGTTTTGTAGTTTGTTGTTGGTAGATTTAATTTTTGTTTCGTTTTGATTTTGATTTTTGCTTTACGCTTGCGGTTTTGCTGTAGGCTCGACTGCGAGGAAAATTATAAATCCTTCTAAATTCATTTATGCTATCTATGCTTATCCATTGTGTTCATTAAAAAGAGGAGACATTTTTCCTTCTCACTCCTCTATCCTTAAATTATACAGTCCATTTACAGCTTCGTTTCGATCTCCTCGCTTGAGAGCTCTAATTCCAAGCAGTTATTTGTTTCAATTTGATTCGAGCTCAGAGAACACTCTACGATGTCTCTTTCCGACTTTGTTGCCGTGTGCGAGGCATTAACGGCGTTCGAGGCTCGCGAGGCCCAGGCTTTAGCGGACGATGTGCCACCCGTCTGCATTAAAATACACTTAGACCAGCTTAAGTCGCTTTGGGCACAAATCGAGGCAGAGTTTTCACGATGTCATAAGGCCTTGACGGCTCAAAAGAACGAAGATAGTCCGAAGCACATAGCTACAATTAAAGCTAAACATAAATATTGTTATATGGTTTATGTGCGAGGCGGGACTTTGTTTGGAGAGCGAATCGAGCAGTTGTCAGTGAAATTGTTCCCCCACCAGTCAGGCTCTCCGTCGATTCCACACATCAAAGCCACACAGTTCCCCCGTGTGAAGTCGAAATCTTCAACGGAGACAGCCTGGCTTGGCCTACATTCCGTGATTTGTTTACCGCGATTTTCATCCATAATCCAAGCCTAACACAAGTGGAGAAACTGTACCACTTAAGTTGCAAAACTCGCGGTGAAGCCAGAGCCATTGTTTCTAGATCACCCTTGACCAATGAAGGGTTCCAGTCCGCGTGGGATAACCTCACTGCGCGATACGAAAATAATCGATTATTGATTATGAGCCAAGCCAAGCAGCTTCTACAGATCCCAGCTGTAACCCAAGAGTCTGGCAAAGCGTTGAGAGAACTGCAGACGTCAATTCAAGGTTGCTTAACCGGTCTTGAGCTTTCCGGGGCTCGTACAGACAATTGGGATATCCTTCTCATAGCAATCTGTACGAGCAAAATGCCCAAAGCCACCCTTCTGTTGTGGGAACAGTCCGTTCCAAAAAAGACCGCCGTCTCATCCTGGGACGACCTGAATCGATTCCCAACTGATCGCCACCGTGTACTAGAGGCCACAGACATCCTTCAGCCAGGCTCTAGCGGTCAGGACTTTCCATCCGTGATCCGAAAACCTACGGCACGAACTCTGGCCTTTTCCGCTCAAGTGCAAGAGAGCTCAGCACCTGATGCTTGTATAATTCCGAATCCTGCGTCCTCCGATTCTTCCAGCAGCCCCCATGTAAACGTGGGAAGTTACTTCGCCTCCACTCGCAACACTGGCCTCCTGGGTACTGCGAGGGTAACTATTCATCATCGTGGCAAGTTGTTTCAAATCCGCGCTTTGATTGATATGGGATCCGAAGCGTCCTTTATTTCCCAAAGAATATTTCAATTGATTAATCCTCCAAGCTGCAAGGTATCAACTAGCATTCGCGGCATTGGGCAATGCGATGCGGGTAGCGGCGACAAAGTGTGCCGCTTACAGATTTCTCCTCCTGACGAACCGCTGCGACAGTTCCAAGCAGTCGCCGTGGTGCTGCCTAGTGTAGCTGAAGCACTTCCGTCCTGCGCCGTTCCGAATAAGGAGAAGCAGGACTCGCTTGACCTTCCGCTCGCTGATCCGCAATTTCACCAAAAAGCTCCTGTGGATTTGGTGCTTGGAGCCGAGTTCCTTCCCACTATCCTCGGGGAACGAATCATTAAGAATGTTGGTGATTCTTTCGTGGGGATCGAGACGATGTTCGGATGGGTTCTCTGTGGATCTGTTACTGGAAAACCCAGAAGGTCTCGGTCCAACTCCTCCAGCAGTCCGAAGATGTCTCTAAGGACAGCAGTACCATCCGATTTAGAACGCAGTTCCAATTGCTTCAGGTGCCGCGTTTGTCAAGGGGCAAATTATTAAAATTATTATCATTAGTAAGAAAACTATTGTTAAAGAAGCATGACCAGTTACATGATGGACGTTCAACCTAGTCAATATGATGTTCCTCTACTGATTGTAACTGACTTCCTATTCTTACCAATTCTCCCGTATGTATTACTATATTGGCTTCTAGTGGTTTTTATACTATAGTTGGAACATTACCTAACAGTTTATATTTCGGGATATCTACCCACTCCTGATGTGCATTACTGTGCTGACTTCTAGCCTTTTTATACGGTGGCGAATTTAAAAAAAAAACTGCCTTTTCTTTTTGACCTGTTCCAATGTGATCTTCGTTCCACTATTTTTAAATATCGCTGATTGCTGAAGTGAGAGTGGCTATTCTGGTTACCATTAAATGTTGTCCTTTTATAATTATTTTGCCATATCTGCCTTTTTGGTACTACAATTTCGGACAATTTGTTACCGAAATTTATTTTGATATTATTTTTTAGATAATCATTATCTAATTGAACCATTGCCTTCTGAATATTTTCATGATTTACTGGCTCTGGGATATATACTTTTTCTTCCCCAATTTTCACTTTACCTCCAATGTGAGGTCCTGCCGGGGGCCATAAATTTATTTCTTGACTTTTGTTGATGTATTTCTGTGGAATCGTGTTATTTTTATTTTTAAATTTACCTTTCTCCTTCTCCCAACGTGGTTCAAACCCTGTGACATCTATTGTTGTTGCCACTACAGATTTATTCTGATTTGATTTGGTGCATCCCCGAGACGATCCAACCAAATTGAGTATTTTAGCCTAGCGGGCCATCAATCTTCTTAATTCCCCCTTTTAAGATTTGGGTATATACGTTTACTCCTATTATTATATCAATCCTACCAGGTTTAAAGGTAGGATCAGCTAGCACGTAAGTTTGCCATTTTGACATATCCACGTTTGCTATTTTTAATGGAAGAGCTTTCATTAACTTTGGCAACACAATTGCCTCAACCTTTAGATGTCCTTTCCAAGGATTTCGCGTCTTTACATCTATTTTTACCTTATATTTTGATTTATTAGATTTTATTGAGGACACGCCATTTATTTCTGTATATTGTTTAATTTTAGGTAATTTCAATATTTGAGCGGCCTCTTCGGACAAAATGGTGCTCTGTGAACCACAATCAATAAGGGCTCTTAGAGTCTTATATCCTCCATTTACATTTTTTACTTGTATTACAGCTGTGGCCAACAGTGTTGGTTGTGCGGTTACACAAGTATTCGCTCTCTCCTGTTTTTCTTCAAAATGGAGTAAGGTATGGTGTTCCCTTCTGCACAATGAACAGACCATTTCATTAGTGCACACCTTATTGCTTGAATGGTTCAAGCATCTTATGCAAAGCTGCACTTTTTTGGCTGTTTCATACCTTTCAGTAGGTGTCAAACCTTTAAACATATAGCACTTATACGCTTTGTGCCCGGCAATTTTGCAAATCGGACATTTATCTTCGATTTCTGCATAATTTAACACAGTTTTTAGCGGTTTTTTTCTGTTCTTTGCTCATGGCACTTAGCGAGCAATATCTTTGCTCCAAGTATTCCAAGACATGAGATAGCATTTGAATTTGTCTTGTTTTTCTAATCTGACTCTCATATAATTGTAGAGCCTCTCTGTCAAATTTCCTTAGCAGGAGTTGTGCGAATATGACGTCAACTTCATCGGACAAATTTGCTTTTATTTTAATTAAGTAAACTGACTCATTAACTATGTCAATCACTTCTTTAACACTTTTTGCGGACTCATTGTTTATAATCGGTAAATCAACGATCCGACTTAATTGTTCGGAAAATACCCTCCGATTATTTTCATACCGCTTGGTTAACAATTACCTCTATTTTCGGCAACACCGGTAGTTCGCCTCTCACGGTAACATTCTCAACTTTCAAATTTTTCTGATCGTTTGTTTTCATTTCTAGCCCTGCTGGAGCAATTTTCCATGGTTAGGCATTCATCGGCTCTTTATCACTTTTACTTCCTCGATTACCTTGCTGGTAACGTTTCTGGGATCCAGTGCTTCCAACTGCCTTAACCTGGTATGCAACTCTACCTGCTTCTCTAACAATTTAGCAGCCTTTAGATGTTATTACTGAACATCTTATATGGTGGATGTATATATGTGTGACAATCAATTGATTCTTTTTTTTTTAATTCGATATATTTATCCCCTTTTTTTTTGAGAAAGTGAAAAAAATTGCACAGTGAGCCAGAGACGTGGAAAAAATGTTGTTAGCGTATGTGGTTGGCTCACAATTCAGATATACCTTTCATTTTTCAATAAAAGAAGTTTTTTTTTTTTAATCTCCAACCACATTGTGAGTAAAAGCCTATCAAGGAGTTAGTAATTCGCAAGTTGCACTTTCGTGCATCAACTTGCTTATAGAGGCTTATATTTAAATTATTAAACAGGGCAAGTTAAGGCTTGCGCATTTCTGCGGCCCCCTTGCGTTTCTTCGCTCTTCGGCGAAGTTCAGCTTTCAGTTGGTCAGCACGCTCTATGCAGCGTTGTCGGTCTTCTTATCGCAGGGTCTAGTCGGGTCGAGCCGATGCCGGTGCTGGTCTTCCCACAGACGTACTCGCAATAAGGTGAGTCAACTGGTCCAGGGCAGTCCTTGGGACCCGTCTTCGTCGTTTCTCAGCTGCTGTTGTCCAGGGCCTATGGGCTCAGGCGGTACCGGTGCCAGTCATCGCACCAGATTTTCTCCTATTAGCAACCTCTTCTCTGCAACTATCTTGTTGCTCTGCTGCTGTTTGTAGTTGCTGACTTGCAACTACATATACACTTTTAACTTTAACTTTTTTTTTTTCGATATTAGGGCTTAGAATACGCCACACACAAAAACTCCCGCCGCCGATAGTACTACAGTTTCTCCACTATTTTTGTGATAAATGTCGTACCACACGAATAATGTGTTTTTGTAAGGAAGGTCTGGCTGGGGTACAACTCTTAGTCTCCAGCGTCCCGTCTACAGAAAAATGTATTTGATTCTGAAAGTATTATAAGTAAAGTGGTGGTCGTATGAAGGGACGGGAAGGAAAAAGGAGAGTCCAAGGAAAGCTGCAACGACTGATCTTGGCCATCAGAGAAGTACCGTTAGGCCAAGGACCTTTGCCTACTGGACTGGGAAAGCGGAAGCAGAGGGAGACGTGGGAATGAGTGGGGTTAAGGGATTGGAGTGGACAAAAACTGCAACGACTGATCTTGCCTGCCAAGCGAAATTCCGCTGGGCAAGATCCGTTGCCTCATCACCTGGAGCGACTGAGTGTTACGGGATGTAATATACATATAGCAACGGTGTAGTGTTTTTATGAAAAAGCCTTCACTATTTGTTGCGGTACACCATAGAAGCAAATTCTATTTATCCATAAGTACACTCACGCGCAGTAATGAGCTCACCTGATTTATATTTCTTGCTTAGAAAATATCCTCGTGGCTTTTTCCTCGTTCTTTGGCTGCTATTTATTTTGTCACTCACTCATCACACTCTGATAGTCACGTGCTATATGATTTTCTCTAATTCTATGGCTATGCTCAATCTCACCCTTGCTCTGCGCTCTTATATCTCAACGGTGAAAACATACGATGCGTCTTGCGCTTTGGCACACGTCACGATCTCCGTCCCTTTCTTTTCGCCCTCTCTACGACGCCGCCACGCCAAGACGGTAGCCAAATAGATCGTAGATCGTGACCATTGTCTGTTGACCTAGAGTTAATTTCATATTGGTATATTTGAATATATATATAATCAACAGAGGGGCCCTGCATGGGTGTAGCTTAAATTAATATATATATATCAGAGCGGAACGGTAATAAGGTGTAAGACCCTGCCAAGTATTGCGACTCGTCACACGGTGTCCTTACTTTGCGCGGACGAAATGGACCGTGAGTCGCGCGGCTTCACTTGTTTGCGAAACAAAAAGGCATTTGCCCACATCAGGAACCGATGATTCCGTCATATCCTCTTGAAATACTCGCTTTGTTGGCCAGACGAGAGGTTCCCGTTGGGGAAAAGGAGGCGTGACCATACCTTCGCGGTATGGTTCAGTGTCATCGCCGGAGGGCACACACCCGAAGGTTGCTCGTCTAGGCGGCCGGTTATGGTCACCTCTATACGGCAGAGATGGATCGAGTTATCGGGTTGGCTGCCGTCTTTATTTATTTTATTTACAGCAGTCGACGAAAAAGCTTAAGCTAAAAAATAGATAACAAATAATTGAAAAAACCAAGCTTCGTCTTATACACATCAGTGGGGGAGAAAATGGGCGTGGCAAAATTTTTATATATACAAAATTTGCGCATTTACTAAGCAAATATACATACCAAACATGGTGTCTCTAGCTACAATAGTTTTTGAGATAAACGTTTTTTTTTAAATTGCGGGGCGGAAAGGGGCGTGGCAAAATCTTTATACATACAGAATTTGCGCATTTACTAAGCAAATATACATACCAAATATGGTGTCTCTAGCTACAATAGTTTTTGAGATACACGTTATCTTTGAATTGCGGTGATGACAGTACATACTACATGAGCCTACATACCAAATGTGTGCTTTAATATCTTTGGGGGTATAAAAATGGGACCCTAAGCGCAAGATTACCAAAAGATTGAATAACCTAATAACGTCGCGATCAAGCAATAATCAGTATCAAGTCAACGAATTTCCTAAGGCCTTACGAGTAACCTTAGAAACTCATCAAGTACAACAAGTCCTTGCAACAGGTCACATAGGCAAGTCAACGAATTTCCTAATCCCTTTTGAGTAACTTTAGAAATTCATCAAGTAAAAATTAGTCCTTAGAACAGGACTAGCAACACCGTAATTAATAATAGCACCACAAAGAGCAGTGCTGCTCAGGGTCGAATCCTTATACATTTGGAAGGCTAGAGGAGATATCATACTGCCAAATTCCAGCATACGTATCCTGACGGGCACCAAACGCTAAGGAGGATCCGCAAGCACACAGCGACGGTTACAGGAGATATCCTTGTGACCTGTGAGCGCGATTAAAAGGTTCGAAGGACGCATTAAAGATACTGAGGGTGGCAAAAGAAAAAATTTGAACAGTTCATACGAACGCAAACCAAAGGTCACAGGAGTCATCCTAGGACTAATTGAAGTTCAGGAACTACAGGCGTATTTCTTGCAATTGTGAGTCACCAAACGCACAACCGAAGAATAATGCATCAACAACGCAGCAGAAAAACACCAGAGGCAAGAGACCAGGTAACACGTTCATTGAGGGGGACCAGCAATACACGCGCAGCGCAGCTAAGAGCCGAGACTTCCAACGATTGCGACCTATTTTCTCCCTCCCCCACAAATCTGGGTTTGGCCGTCCGTCTGCCTTCAAACAGACGATTGCTCGCCTGACACAAAAAAGGTCGTTTTACCCACACAAATTTTTGTGGGCGTCGACACTCAAAAGTGACCTTTTTCACTTTCACTCACTTCGATCCGCTCAATCAAGCTGCGATCAACATGCGGTTATACACCATCAAGTACAAGAGAGCATTTGCTGAGCATACGATTCGAACCAGTGCAGACTGCAAAATTTCAAAACAGTTGTATGATGCAGAGATTCTCAAGTTTTTTTTTTTTTTGCGGGTACTTCTAGTTTTTTCTACTTGCAATTACTTGTTACAAGTTGATATATTTTTATTAAATGGTTTGTATTCTAATCGTTATACTTTAAAACAGTCACACCCATCGCAGTAGTCTCGATTTGGTTAGCTGGTGTAGAATTAACAATAACAATAACCCTTCAATTCCATCACCATTAGAGAGAAATCAAAAATTTCTCAAAATGCAGAAATTTTGTCGGAAAATCGACAAACTCGCTCTCATTTATTGAATTGTCACATTAGCCCAAAAACTTAAGTGAGTCACCTGTCTTGTGTCTTATGTATTAAGCACAAGCCACAAGTGATGACTTTTGTGGCTCAGTTAAGGAAACATTTCCAATTCAAGTAAGGCCTCCATTAAAGGGCTTATATCGCACTAGTCTATTGTTTTTCTTCCAAAGCGGATCATTTAAAATATGTGTCTGATAAGGGTACTACAACATTTCGTAAGGCTTGAAGATCTCCACACTTCGAAGGACTGTGGGAGGCAGGTGTCACGTTTGTGAAGCTGAGACCAGTCTAACAGCAGATAAAAACGGCGCTAGTGACAGTCGAGCCCACGTGGAGCTCCAGGCCACTCGGGGCAATATTAATTTCGGAGTCACATCACCAAATCGCAGTCCGACTAGTAATCGTAACAAATTATTAAGTTTGTTAAAGATTAAACATCGTGTTCATCTGAAATGGCTTCCCCAAATCAGATTGACCAAAGAAATATACGAAACGAAAACATAAAACAAAAATAAGCCATAAAGATTCTTATGACAAGTATTGCTTAAAACCAAACGAAACATGTATCCACACTCTGTGGAAAACACTTAAGATTATGACAACGGCGCGTTATCAATTAGCCAACGCTAAGCATGAAATTTAAACAATTTTTAACCCCCGAAAAACGTGGGTCATTAGAATAAGTATTTGAGAACAATTGTTGCCTCCTACAGTCTAAGACTGCATTTATATATATAACACTTTGATAAATAAAATCAGTTCATATTTTGAATTCAACGAATGAAGATCGGGTTTTTTAGTTGTGGTTCTAAATTCCCTATTCATTTTGGTCCTTCCAGAAAAAGGAATTCTAGAGACTCAGGGGTTGAATGAGCTCCCTAAAGTCTGAATTCTTATGCAAGTGTAAATGCGAAGATCAGCTTAAGGTAGCAAAATAAAATAACTATTTTTTTCGGATCGGGTTTTTTAGTTGTGGTTCTAAATTCCCTATTCATTTTGGTCCTTCCAGAAAAAGGAATTCTAGAGACTCAGGGGTTGAATGAGCTCCATAAAGTCTGAATTCTTATGCAAGTGTAAATGCGAAGATCAGCTTAAGGTAGCAAAATAAAATAACTATTTTTTTCCCCCACCAGGGATAAGAGACAGAGTATAATATTAAAGCAAAATATTGATTAATAAATAAAAAATGCGTGCGTCCGATTGTAAAGTCAGTTTGGCTAGTTTAGCAACTGTAGTAATTTCGGCGGCGGGAGTTGGTTTGGTCTGTGGCGTACAGGAAGCCCTAATATGGAAAGTTAAAAGAAACATTTTTCTAGTGTATATATGTAAACCCAAATATTGTTGCAAGTAGGCAAAAAAAAAAAAAAAAAAAAAAGCCGAGCTTCGACACAATTGCAAAGAAGCAAGAGGCGACCGAAGGCGGACATCATTGGCAAACGGTGTTAACAGTATAATCATCAGATAAGATGTAATTCTAGATTTAAGTACATATTAAGAGAAATCAATCTATTGTTTATATATACGCCTATTGATATCATATGCATACGCCATAAAAAATATTCACTAATAAGACTGGAAAACTGTTAGAGAAGCAGGTAGAGTTGCATACAAGATGAAGGCAGTTAGAAGCACTAGATCCTAGAAACGTAACTAGCGAAGTTTTAGAGAAAGTAATAGAGACAAGTATTCCAGGGATACCTAATCATAACAAATTGCTCCAGTATGGGGCAACGTTAACTATAGTTGCCAAAATCATAGCCACAGGAGAGTCACAAAAACCAGGCACTAGTAAGTCGGTGTGGGTTGAAGCAGAGCCGAACATGTCAGAGATGTTTGAAGATAAAAAAGGAGAGTCGCGCGGGTATGCGACCTCTAGTAATGAGAACGCTAATGTTAACCAGGAGAAATTTAAGGGAAAGGTCCATCAGCTGCAGGAATTCTTGGATTTGGTAAATCTTTAATTAAAAATTTGCGAACAATACCTAATAGAACAGGCTATTTTTATTTCTTATATACTAATAAAATAAAATTCTTGTTTGAATAGCTACAAATGTACCAAGTTTATGTAGAGAATAACACATTTAAAAACGGAATAGAAGAATTGGAGTTCGATGTTCAGCATACTTTTTTGTCTTAAAAAAAAAACAAGGATCAGAGAAATTTAAAACTTGAGAATGTTACCGTGAGAGGCGATCCACCGGTGGTGCCGAAAATACAGGTACCCACATTTTCTGGAGAACCTAGAGAATGGGACCTGTTTTTGGAACTATTTGCGGAACTGATTGAAAAGAGAAATCCTCTCTCTTAAGTCTTACTCTTAAGTTCAATTATTTAAAATCCGCTTTAAAGGGGGAAGCGAGGAGCATGGTAGCTCATCTATTGTCAGGTTCAGCTGTCCAATGAAAAAAAATATTTTAAATTTCAAAAACCAAATATATGTCTCTTAAATTCTTTTTACATGCCCTTTAGCATACGCTATCCCGCTCACTCTTAGAATCACACGAGCACTCTAACGGCTCCACTAGTCCACGGAGACATGCGCTTATGTAGACCGGTTAGTTAAGCATGACTATAATTATATTTCGAATGCGATTTGAATAAAATTTAATAGATTGACAGCAATAGGTTAGACTAATTAGTATTGCAAAAATTTTTTAAAATTGAAATCTGCGCAGATACTACGTACCAAATTAAAAAATTGTTATACGAACGAAATCTATGAGGGTACTAAGCCAGTTTTGATGTTTCTATCTAGTATATTATTTGAGAAAAACACTCTTATTCGAATTGCGTGGAAGCGAACAGTGAGCCAATGCTCATTAAAATGATGAACGTTTTATATAGAGGGTATTATAAAAGTGGTCATATGTTTGTAACGCAGAGAAAGAGACGCATCCGACCCCATAAATTTTATATATTCTTGATCAGCACGAAAATCTGAGTCGATAAAGCCATGTACGAATGCCCATTAGTCGGTGCAAATCAGCTTCACGCCTCCATTTGGAAAGCTAATGGACTAAACCGTGGTATTTGAGCTATTTTTAACTTGGGTAATATAAAGTTTGAAAATCATCCGGGTCGGTCCACGATATAATTTAGTGATATACGAAAAATATGAAAAGAAGTTTGGAAGAGTTTGGAAGATATAAGAATATTATGGCCAAGGGCTGCAAGAGTTTGTCTAACGTAAGAAAGTTTGAGTGCAATATTGCATCTGACTATCATGTAGAGCTTGTTTTACATTCTTGAGCTTGCCTCTCAGCCTCTCTTCACTTTATTAAGCTTTTTTTTTTAGTTTTATCTTTCGAAATTTAAAAAAATTTTAGAATTCAGCAACTCTTTCTCTATACAATTCTAATTAATTAGGTGTTGATCGCTCTTTAAATACAGACGGGGAGGAATTAGTACAGACTCTTAAAGAGTGAGAAAAACAAAAAGAAACTCGTACAAAATTCTTCTTATTAATAAAAGACAAAAAACATTTAATAAGGAAGAATCAGCTGAACGTGGAATCCTTAACAAAAACACAAAAAATTTCTTATGATATAATTCGACTTTCGTCAGTATAGTGATCGTAAAAAGGAGAATGACAGTAGTCTAGCCTATCGTCATAGATGTCTTTGGAAAATTGGGTAGTGCGAAAGCTTTCGGCACCATAGAAATCGGGAAAGGATTCTTTTTCGTTCGAGCGATAAAAGCAGCAAGAAGTACACCGCATTTATTACTCTCTCTCACAAAGAAGCGAAATGTTCTGGATGCAGAAGGGTATGGGCTTAAATTAAACTAGAGCCAGTACCGATATCTGCAGACTGACATTGTTTTTTGGGACATCAAATTGGGATTGGAAACATTAAACCTGGAGCTAAAAGGACAATAGCCATTAGTAAGTTTCCAATGACGCAAAACATCAAGGCTGTTCGGGCTTTTCTCGCATTAACTGGCTTCATCCGCAAAATTAAAAGAGACTACTCAGATCTATCTATCTACTAACAAATCTATTGCGATGTCTTTACAAAATTGGTTGTCTAAAGTCAAGTTAACCAACGATGATGTTTTCTTTGACAACTTGTGAACAAAGCAATTGTAAAGGACTTTCAATTATCACTTCAGAATATTTCGTAGATATATATGCGTGTGTCCGCATGCTTGCGAAAATACGTAATTTCGCACAAATGTACAGGGTGGGCCATTTAAAGTGGAAGCATCTGGCAACCCCGTAACTTTTGACAGAGATGTCAGATTAACAAATGTTATACCGCGTTGGAAGCGTCATTTCATTACAATTTAAACCATGGATTTCCGTATAAAATTCAAATGGCTCAACAACTTAACCCATCCTGTCTTACCACGTTGACTTGATTTTGCGAAATGGACCATCGAAATGGCCAAAATTGAACGTGGCTTTTGGCAAAAAATCATAATGTCTGATGAGGCGCATTTCAACTTGAATGGAGGAGTGAATATACAAAATTGTCGGTTTTATGCTACTGAGAACCCACAATTCATCGAGAGTTGGTAGGAGATCTGTCCACTTTTCAATTGTATATGCGCTTTAGCGCTTCATTATGCACAGAAGAAGATTCCAGACTTTATACTGTGACATCGATGAAGCGCAATTTTGAACATTATTGAAGCAATCAAGAAACTAAAGGAACTAAACGATACAATACACTTAGAAAAAGCAGAAGATACGATCAAGCAGTTTTGCAATCACCACGGTCACCAAATTTTGTGGGATTATGGAAGGCTGCAGTAAAGTCTTCCAAGCATTTGCTGTGGATCTATAGCGAACTTAACTTTTGAACAGCTGTCCATCATCATTGTTAACGTTAAAGCAGTGATGAATTCTCGTCCGTTAACCGCAAATTGAAACGATTCCAATGGTCTCAGGAATTCCAAGGTACATTCAAATGATGGTACATGATAGTAATACTAAAGAAGGGTTATGTGCCAATCTTCCAGCGGCCTATTAGAGCAATTGTAAAATTACACTCTACATCAAGCAGAGGGACTTACAAGCGATCCATCCAAGAGTTGCCTCCCTTGCTTAGAGAGACAGGGATTAAATGTAAGATCAAGACAGATGACAGAGTATCCAATTACCACGAACGCCCTGATACCGAAGACACTCCAGAACCAATGAGAAAAAGACGTTTGTAGTATACTTTTATAGATAGAGTTAGGCCAGGGGAAAGTTAGGGGAGGTTAGGGGAACTTCACATATGCAAATCACCGATTTGGATGGATTTTGGAAATGTTGTAGAATACCCCGTCATTTGAATCTGTGTGAAATATTTCGGCACACTTTTCTATATGTTCCTTATAAATCGCGTTTAACGCTATAGCTTTGGTGACTTATAGGAAAAACGCCGAGTGGACTTGAAGTAGCTCGGCGATGTAAGGGGTAGAGGTCCTGCCTAAAATTGACGAAACACTGGTTTAACCCCCGCTCCTTCAATTATTACGCTTTCGCTGGTGTGTTTTGCTTGTGACCCTTGTGTTTTATTGCCAAAATTTACCAAATTAATTTGTGTTCGGTGTATTTTATTTTTTTTCTTGGCTTTTTTTTTTTTTTTAATTTCCCAAAACAAATGGAAAAAAAATCACTCTTAAAGACCACAATGTTGGTCACTGTACGTTGCAAAAGACGATCCACGCAACTCAGCAGTCTTATTGGATGCCGCATTTAGAGTCAAAAGTGGCCCGAATTATTAATAACTGCGTCAAATGGATAATTTATTTTGTCTAGATTTCGACCTTATTGAAGTTAATCAAAACTTGGTTTTAACCCGGCTTCAGGTCAATCAATCTTACTAATTTGTAAGATTGTAAATCATGGGCAGCACAAAAGGTAAGCAGGTTGTCTGTATAGCTATTTCAAGAACCACCAAGTTCTATCGTCTTCAGTCTTTGCGAACGAAACCACAGTTGAATGGCCATACCAACGCTAAAAGTAGTTTGTAATTCAAACTACGGCAAAGCTTGCAACTGCAGATCGTCCTAGAAAAGTTGTCAGCGTAAGAAGTTGAAAAGTCGTCGCTAAAAATAAGTTAAACAAGTCGCTATAAGTTGCACGTGGTATTTAATTTGTCCTAATTTGTAAACTCGTCCTATTGATAATTTTTGTTTTTTGTCATCTGATTTATCATTAAAATTTTCCTATTGGTTTATATACGAATACTTATATGTCAATAATATATACTTTTTTAATTTCAGCTCCGTACATGGGCAAACTAGTGAAATAAACATGACATCAATGTTTAATGCCTGTAACACGTGTCAAAATAGTTCAAATTCAAAATGTTTTGAAGAAGAAATTTATGAGAAATTTATGTCATATTGTCTTACTGCCAAGGTAATTATTACGGTAATTTTGCTTTTTTTTTTACTTATAAAAATTTGAAAGCTATAAGATTAAAGTTTTTGCTACACTGTATGGTATAATTCCTAAACATGGCTTCAGATATATACCATGAACCTATATGGTCGAATGGTATGAGAGTCGCCAAAATGATTTTGAATAAATCAATAAAATAGAAGTTTTCAGGGACAACTTAACAAACAGTCGAACGAACTGCCGCCGCAATAAGCATTACAACAATTTGCAGAATAATAAATTAATAAAAGTGGCAGCGCGAATAACAGCTTAATTTCCATTGAATTTATAAGTTATTTGCATTGAATTTAATTGTAAGTTTGAATGTGTGCGGTTCGCCGAATTCGAGCAATTTAGAAATCAAGTAAGTAATCACTCACTGCAGGTGTACGAAAGTGTAGCAATTGACCCCAGCATTAAATGTGACTAGACGCTGCAAAATCGGTGCCGAATTTTAATGGTGACCAAGGATAAAGGCATATCAGGCTTACAAGAAATACGATGGAAGTGAAGCACATTACCAGGCAGTGATCATTCAAAAAAAAAAAAAAATATAGCGCTGCACGAGCAGTGCTTACTTTACATAGCACTGTGCCAAATTTCCATGCAATCATTACTAGACTTGATAGCACATACGCCGATAAAACCTCTCTGCGCGTTCTCAGATATCAATTAAAAATGGTCAGTCAAGGTGACCTAGACTTAATGCAGTACTATGACGAGGTTGAGAAAATTGTTACTCTTGTCACGAATAAAATTGTCATGACGCATGAGGAGCCAGCAGCGGTCATTCGTAATACAGAAATTAGCAGCGATGCTCTGCACACCTTCATGACATGCCTGGGGAAACCTATTAAAGCATTGGCTATATTAGCACAGCCGAAAGATTTGCCGTCGGCTTTAGCCAGTGCTCGCGAGGCTAAGGATAGCATAGAAAGGAATATAGTCGCAGCTAAGTATGCTAAAGCAGTTGAAATAGGAGCCACCCAATAAAAGGCAAGGAAATCGCTCAATGTCCAGACAGTGAAACAATTTTGAGAAAAACACCCAGCAGGGACCAGCCTCAAATAATAAAGAAAGTCGTGCCTAAGACCAAGTGCAACCGATGGATGTTGATCCATCAGTTTCCAAACTGAGATAGCAGACTTATTGGGGTAAACCTCACAGTAACGCCAATTACGGCAAAGCTCAAAAGAGACAGAACGCATCAGCACGTATGACCGGACAGAGACGGCAGAAAATTGTCAACATTTTTAGAAAGACTCAGCCCAAGACCAACAATATGCGAGTATAGCGGAAACCGGCGTCGCCGATTCTAGCCACGAGAACGATTCTTTACCTTTCAATTTTTTAGGGAACCCTTCCAATTCGTCGAGCGACAGTTGGCAGGTAGAAAACTTACAATCTCGTAAAGGACTTCTGAAACATAACACTTGTTGACACCCCATATACTGTGAACTCTATTCACGGGTATACTAAAATTGAAAGGGTTTCATTCGAATTTTGGGAAAGAATGATCCGTTTCTCATTTTAGATATCCTTGATACCTTTGATGCTTGTTTACACTGTTCGTAACATCTTCCGCCTTCCCGTCTATATGGAAGGAATCGTATATTATTCCTCTTCATACAAAGACGAAAAAGTCGGAAGCGTCCAAATAATAACATCTCAATTGCAGCATTTTTGTTGCTCAATTATTGCGTCTTTCGTTGTGACTGTCTCAAGTCGACTACTAACAACCGTAATTTGCTCTAAGTTGGTAAAAGTCTTGCATCGCGAATTGGAAAGCAAAACAAAAAAGACTAGTAACAAACAGTATATTCGTGCTGAAATTCGGTCTTTCTTTTGCAAGCCCCGTTAGTGTGCTGTGAGTGGCCAGCCAATCGGAGAACCTGAAAAAACCGTTGCTTACTTTAAGTCATCGTTGCAACGTTGCATACTTTTAATCATTGTTGCCGTTGAATAACCCTAAAGAGCCCACTGGTATTTCTGGTGTACTTTCCGGCGGAAGCAATTTATTTTTTGTACTCCTCTCGGGAGTTTTAAAGTAATTTCAATGGGTCTTACTTAGTCCAACATGGGATTAGATGATGTCCCCAGCTGCAGTGCCTTCAGCTCTGCACGATGGTTCTGCGTAACCAAAAGGAAGGCCATGTCATCGCCAGAGGCAGAACGCAAGAAGGGTTCAATAGTCCCAGCCAATGCAAAAACAAGACGCCTATCATCTGATTCTATGTCTACGGATTCTGACTCTTCAGGCCTATTGGAGCCCGTAGAAATCAGACGCTCGTCTGCTGCTGATCCAGCACCTTTCACCGCTGCCAATAGCAGCCGATTTTCCCTGCAACTGACAACCCAGTAAGTGCCCTGAGTTCCGAGGCAGAGCCAGCCGTGGCCCCATCACCAGCAATGGCAAAGCCGCCGAAAATACCGCCCATTTACATATACAATGCGAGCAACATCACTGGCATGCTTTCCTTCGTGAAAGAAAACATTCACAGAGACGACTTCACCTACAAGGCGGGCAGGGATGACCAGGTCCGGATCATGACATCCTGTGTTCAGGACTAGAGGAGCTTGGCAGCTGCACTAGAGGCGAATAAGACGCCTTTCCATACCTACCAGCTCAAGCAGGAGAGAGCATACAGGGCTGTTATCCGTAGCCTGCACCACAGCACTCCTATACATTTTATCCGTGAAGAACTGCCAAACACCGGCACTCCAGAACCCGATGCCAATTTTCTTTGTTGACCTTGAGCCTGCTGCGCATAAGAAGAAAATCTTTTCCATCAATCGCCTCTGCAATGCTGTGGTAACCATCGAGCCGCCAAGGAAAAATACCGACGTTCCTCTATGCCATAAATGCCAAGAGTTCAACCACACCCAAAACTTTTGTGGTAAATTGCGCAAGTGTGTCAAATGTACCAAGGACCACGAAGGAAGGCAAGTGTCCCAAGGACAAAGAGCAGCCCCCTGAATGCGTAAACTGCGGAGGATGTCGAGTTTATAATGAGGCGAAAAAATTAAGGGAGCAAGTTTAGACGCGCTCCGGACCACGCATGCAGAATCGAGCTGCACTGACTTCATTCATGCCCCATACCTTCCCATCTAGCGTTACCCAACCCGGAATGTCCTATGCCGGTGTGACAAAAAAATTCGGCCTCAGCAAGCATTCCCGCTGAAAACATTAATGCTCCTACACCGTTGCAACAGTGAGGACCTATTGAGGACCGTTGCTCATATTGAGCAAATCATCAAAACCCATCAGGCCCAAATGAAGCAGATGACCAAATGATGGTTACGCTAATGACATCCTAATGACACCTCCCTTATTGCACGCTAACCACTTTTAACCTGACCACCCATTCATCTGGCCAACCTACCTACTGGCCAGCTGCTCCGGCCAAGACACCCGATGTCCTGGACTTCGCTATTTCCAGAGCCATCAATAGCAGTTTCATACACACAAATGCAGACCACAACCTGCAATTCGACCACAGCGTTTTTAAGTTTTGGTTAGACATCCCAGTCGAGTCGACAATACGGACCACCAGGCTACTCAGGGAAAAACTCCAACGTAGACTCATTCAAAACTATACTTGACGAGATCACTGAGCCTAACGCCTGCCTCAACAGTGGAGAGGACATCGACGAAATTGTGGAAAAGCTTACCCGAGTCATCTGCGAAGTTGCTTGCGCCTGTAGCCCCCCAACTAACAGCAGACATCAACCAACTCCTCAGACGGACATGTTCACCTGGTCTGACGAGATCAACAACGCCTTGCGGGAGAAAAGACGTTTGAGACGTGGCAACTCAGCCCTAACCCTTTAGACAAAAAAGCCCTCAACCGTGCCACGAAGGAGCTGAAAACCCTTTCAAGCCCGCAATGATGCCATTGCCGCATACCTTTAAGAACTCGAGCCCAACCAACCTGACTACAATCTTTGCAAAGCCACAAAATAGCTAAAAAGGCCCACCGTCAGGAAAGTCCCCTTCCGAGGACCAAATGGTCTATGGTGCAGATCTAGTGAGGAGAAAGCTGAGTTTGCGACCCATTAACTCGTTCAAACCCTTCAGCGCCTGCAGCGCAGAAGACATTAATGCCACCCAGTCCTTCCTCCAGGCCCTTCTTCAGATATCTCTTCCCATCGGTCGAGTCGCTTCTGACTACGTCAAAATTGAGATTGACTGCCTTAAGACAACCAAAAGCCCTGGCTACGATGGCATTGATGCAGTCACCACCAAATAGTGATCCAGCTACCTGCCAACATTTTCAGCAGGATCTTTGATCTCTGCCACTTCCCCACCCAATGGAAGTGCGCAGAGATTTTAATGATTCCTAAACCTGGGAAACCCGAGAGTGAAGTAACCTCGTATCGTCCGATCAGTTTGCCGGCAATAATCTCCAAGATATTCGAAAGAATATTTTTGGCCACAATGTTGCCGCTACTGGTTAAAGGAAACATGATCCCACAACACCAGGTTAGATTCCGCCAACACCATGGCACTCCTGAGCAATGCCATCGCATCGTGCAGAAGGTGCTTTATGCTTTCGAAGACAAGCAATATTCCCCCGCTCTCTTTCTGGACGTAAAGCAGGACTTTGATCGCGTCTGGCTTGATGGGCTTCTGCACAAAATAAAGATGCTCCTCCCTGTCCCGTACGACATGGTACTGAAATCATACATTAGGCAGTTCTACATTAGGTGTGAGAGCTCTTTATCAAGAATAGAGCGCATCAAAGCGGGTGTCCCTCAGGGCAGTGTACTGGGCCATTTACTATACATCCTATTCACTACAAACCTACCAGTGCTGCAACACCCGCAACTCCTGATTGCCTCATATGCAGACGACACTCAGAGATCAACTAGGATCAATTGCTCATACTTAAGCCCTGACTAAGCAGGTGGAACATCACGGTAAATACAGATAAGTCGCTGCACATGACCTTCGCCACACGCAGACTCGACTGCCCCCCGGTCAGTTTTAATGGGACGCTTCTCCTGAGAGTGGACTCGGTCAGAATCTGGGCCCTCTCTGGGCGATTAAACTGGAAGACGCACCTTAAAGTCTTTTCCTCCCATATATATATACCTATATTACTACACCTCAAGTTATTGTTGACCCCCATTAATTAATTTGCTTATTGTCATTCTAGGATAGATTGCAAATAAATATAGACAAAAAAAAAAAAAAAAAAAAAAAAATTATTTCGTTATCCCACCAATGGTTTAAAAACGTAGATCGATAACTACTAACCTATAAGAATTTACATCTCACTGCATCAAATGATTCAAGGCTGCCGTGCATACTGACGTCCTTTATACTGACTTCAGATAAGCCTTTGACTCTGTTAATCATACTCTCCTTTTATATAAGTTGAACACACTTGCTATCCCCATCTTTTTGCTTAATTGAATTCTTCAATATCTTTCTAAGCGTGCGCAAAAGGTCCTCTTCATTTTCATTTTCTAAGACCATCCAAGTGACCTCTGGAGTACCTCAGGGAAGTCATTTGGGTCCATTACTATTCACTCTTTTTATAAATGATCTTCCATAGGAAGTGCAACATTCTAGTGTGTTTATGTACGCGGATAATGTTAATCTTTACCTCAGTTTTAAAGACATATCATCTTCTTGCCTGCTTCAATCCGATCTTAGTGATTTTCAGAGTTGGTGTAAAACCAACTTATTAAACCTTAAAAGCTCTAAATGTAAAGTTGTATGTATTTATAGATGCACTCCATACAACTAATTATCTTAACGACATGAATGTTCTTGGGTTTGAGAAACGATGGTCAATAGAGTTTAACGATCCGTACACAACAAAAATTCTGTATACTTTATTAATCCGTCATATTTTAGAGTACGATCACCTTAATATGAGACGCACCAAAGTAAAATTTAATCTGTTCAAAAGCAATTTCTGCTTTTTGCTCTTCGCGGTCTAAATTGGGATCACAATGTCAATTTGCCATCAAACTCCAGTAGGCTTTTTTTTAATCAATCTGTCTGTCTGTTTAATGCTTGGTGCAATCTTTATTTACAAACTTTTAATAGGTGAAATAGACTCTCCTGAGCTATTGAAACCGGTAAGCCTTTCTGTACCTACTAGAAATTTTATTCCTCTATCCTTAAAACATTGTAAATCTAACTATTCTTTGCATGAACCTTTTCGAGTTCTATGTTCCGATTACAATCTTGTGTATCCCGTAATCAGATCAGAAGCCTCTCTTTAACTTGTGAAAACCTCGATTTTAGCACATTTAGCTCGTAATTAGCTGTAGTAAATCATATTTTTAGTTGTTTGCCCGTTTTATTTGTATTTGTCCACGCAATGCGGACAGTCCGAAATACAGCTCGTGCGAAACAGCACCTGTCCTGACAATATGGCAATACGACAAAAGCATTGCAACACCATACTTGCGATAGTGTTCATTTCACACGCATTGATGACATATCAGTTCCTGATAGCGTAAGAAATAAATTAAAAAAGGTAATAAAAATCAGTTTCGTCGCATTTTCGACCTCTAGGATTTGCCATATAACACTTCAGTCGTTGCCCCAATTCACACAATAGACAACCAAGAAATGTACTCTAAGCTTTACCCAAATCCTATAGGAATAGCCGATTTCGTTAACAAAAAAATCTCTCAGCCATTCAAAGATGTCACTATAAGACCATTTCAGTCTGCAACAACAGTCCTGCATGACTTTATTTATTAACGTCAACTAACACAGCAGTCGATGAAAAAGCTTAACCTTTAAGACAGATAACAATTTATTGAAGAAGGTAGCTCAGTTTAATCCACAACTAAACATCCCCGACCCGGTGGAGGTTTTATTTGCACTAGGTTCCAGCTATGTCACGATTCACAGCCAATGTGGTCAGGAAAGAGTTGCAAGCAATGCGATGTCCAAAATGAATTCAGCGGTTTCGTTCTGACAGACAGATGAGGTAAAGATAAAGTGAGAAAGGTTGTTAAAAGATTGGCAAAGAGCACGAAAAGGTTCGTGAAGAGAGTAGTTAGTCAGACATCTAATAAGGTGAATAGGAAAAAAGTTTCTGGTCCGACGTGAGGGAACACAAAAATATAGCGTATCTAGTAAATTAGTAGAAATCACCTCGCCGTTGAAGAGTTTATGGAGAAAGAGAATGCCAAATACGAGCCTACTGTTGTAAAGTGAAGGAAGATTAATAAGAAGAAGTCTGTCAGAATAAGAAGGTAGGCGAAGACTTGTTTCTGTTTCTGTACCGATTCAATACTACGCTGGTGAACATCATATTGAGGGTTCCACATTGGCGAGCAATATTCTAGAGTAGGGCGAACTACCGAAGTATTCAAAACCTTTGTTACGTTGGGGTCATCAAATTCTTTGAACCACCGTTTTATGAAGCCAAGAAGACTGCTATATTGATAATTGAAGATATATGAAAATTAAATTAAAGTTTTGGGTCAAACATAACGTCTAAGTCTTTAAATGATGGTACACAATCTAACAGAACAGACTTAATAGAGGAATGAGCTAGGAACAGAGACAAACGACTGAATGTCAAACAAGAGCACTTTGAGCTATTATGGTGTAATTTATTAAAGTGGCACCAAGCACAGAACGCATCGAGATCTGATTGCACGTACTGTTGGAAAGAAGGATCAATATATGAATAACAAATATCGACGTCATCCGCAAACATGATCACGCGTGAATGAGCCAAGGCCAAAGGTAAATTATTTATAAACAAGGTAAACAACAGTGGGCCCAGATGCTGCTTTGGGGACACCTGAGGTAACTCGAACAGTTTCAGATATTTAGGAACGAAAAGAGACCTTTTGGGTTCTGCCAATAATATACGATTTTACCCAAGCCAATAGTTTCGGGGAAAAGCCCATGATGTAAAGTTTCGCGAGAAGCATAGAATGATCAACCGTATCGAAAGCCTTACTAAAGTCAGTAAAAATAACATCAGTTTGACACTTTTTACGATAGCCATGGTGGACAAGGGTAGTCGATTCTAAAAGGTTGGTAAGCCACGAACGATCTTTCATAAAGCCATGCTGACAATGAGAAATAGTGGATCTGGATAGGTGTTGAAGGGAAGACGTAATATTTTTCTCTAACAGCTTAGGTATTGCGGAAAGTTTGGCAATGCTACGGTAGTTGGAAATATCCGATTTGCCACCCTTTTTAAAAAGCGGAATAATAAAAGATTCCTTCCAAATATTGTGAGATTGAGAAGGAATAGGGTGTGGGATCCGAAACAGTAGTAGAATAAGTCAAAAGAGGAAAGAAGGTTGTCAGGAAAATTGAAATTTGTTTTCGTAAAACATCTACGACGAGAAATTGAGTTGTTATTAAATGAATTAGTAACGGAATTGTAAGAAAAAGTAACTTCAATGGTATGGTGATAAGGATCAGGCTTCACAAGGCGCTGTGTTTGAGATACAGAACTAACAGTGGGATCCGAGACAAAAACAAGATCAAGGATTCTTTTAGAAGAGTTAAGAAAAAAAATCAACCGAACTATAAAGAAATCACGATCTTTAAGACGACTAAAAATAGTTCGCAAAGCATCAGCATGGTGCATGTAGATCATGATATCAGAAGCTGGAGGAATATATGAACAAGAGATATATAAGCTAAAGTTAGAATATTTAACTTCGACTCAAATAAACTCAACACCGAAGGGGAGATCAATCGGCACAATACTTGAAGACAGATTCGAGTTGACAGCAATGAGTACTCCACTGCCACGACGAACAACACGATCAAGCGTATGAGAAATAAAGTTATTAAAGAGAATTTCATTATCCAAAACAGAGGTGTTGAGCCAAGTTTCAGAAAAAGCTAATATGTCAGCCGAAATGGCTTGGCTATCACAGAATAGTTTCGAGAGCTTGGTAAGAAGTCCTCTTACATTTTGATAATGAATGCAAATACTAGACGTAATTAGTTTTTTGAAGCAGAGGGTACATTAGGAAGGTGAACAGGCAAAGGGCGGGGGCGCAAACTCGTGTACAACTAGGCCCTCTGGCCAAAAATTGGTGTCTACCATAGCTAATTATACATGATATTTTAAATTATTTTATAGTTGATAATTTTAAATGAGGAGATTGAGGAGACCTATAAAACTTAATCTTTTGAATTAAAACCTTAGCATTATATTACCAATGTAAGCTGCCACAGAGAGATAAATAATTGTTTGCGATGAGGCACTACAGTTAGTGGAGGCGGAGGAGGATTGGAATCCGCCAGTGATTGAGAGCCAGCATGATCCTGTAATTCCCGTGAGGGATAGATTGAGGTACACCAAGCCTTGCACAGGGTACTTAATTCTGAAAAGAAAAGCATAAAGAGTGATAAGAAGATGGTGGAACGAACTTAAGCTGCGACAATAAATGTCAGACTCGTTAGAAAGCTGTTTGGCTAGTTTGTTTAATGAAAGACTCTTTAAACAAAGATCCCTGTACATACGACTAAAATCAAGCTCCTGGCTGGCACAATATGGGCAACTCTAGCGCATTAAACCAAGCTTTGGCTTAATCACAGACAAACCAGAAAACCGTTGAGGCCAGCTCCTTTTAAGTGAATAAGATTATCGCAGAGCCAACAAGATATTGCTCTATACTGATCATCAAAACTATCACAATGCTTGCAAGTAGGTAGACAGCAAATCATTTAAAAGACAAAAAAAAAAAAAAAAAGATAAAAAAAAAAAAAAACAAGAATATATAGAAAATTTAAATACACGGGTCAAAGATAATTAACGAATTAATTAATTATTAAAATAAAATGCACCAAGCACTAATAACAAAAAAAAAAAAAAATTATTAATTTGGCAAATTGTCCAAATAAAACCCAACGGTATCAAATAACACACACCAAGGAAAGCGTAAACGAACTAAGCATATTTAATAATTGAGAGCAACAATAAATATTGAAAAAAAATCAGGAGCGTTGAAAAACAAATAATGACAAATAATGAAGTCAGTAAGTTGTCTCGCCAACTTAGGTATACCAAACACCAGTTAAAGCATTTACGTATTTTAAAAAAATTGTGCTCACATGTTTTTTACAAGCATGTCTTGGTATCTCGCTCACTCAAGCAGTCAAGCACCATTTAACTCCGGCCTTATGGATAAACGTTTATATGCATTACTTGGCTATTTTCATTTCGATTTTAATCAAATTTGGTATTTTTTAAGTGTGCCAAAGTTAACTGGATAAGGTAGAAAATTGCATGAGATAATCGGTTTTTTTTTTAAATTGCGGAAGCGGAAAAATGCGCCACAAATTTTAAATAAACTCGATCGCTTTTCATACTATACGAGGCTACCAAAACTTGGTGGCTCTATCTCTTTCTTCCTGTTACGTACATTTTGGCGGCTTTAATATACCATTTCACCCTATGAGTGTATGGTATAAAAAGGCTTTGACTCAAACTGTAACAAAATCAAACTACACATCATGGACTTTTAAGAGTTAAATGACCATTTCCCACCGGTACCACCAAATTTATCTACCTAAAAAGGATCAAGCGAAAACGGCGTTCTCTGTTAACCGCGGGAAATACAAATTCTGTCGCTTTGGTTTGAAAAATGCAAGAAGCATCTTGCAGAGTGCAATTGATGATGTTTTAAGGGAACAAATCCGACAAATATGCTACGTCTACGTAGATGACGTACTAAAAGACACAAACAGGTCTTTTCGGTTTGAGTTTGCTTTATTGAATATTTGTTAATTTTATAACAATTGTCAACTATAGACAGTGACGCCGGCAGAGGAACGGTATGTATATATGAGGATGTATCATATTGCATATTGGGCCAGAGCGGCCGCGCGTGTTATATTTGCCGACTCAGCAATGTCCAGCACTTGAATGTAATGGAAAAGTAAGAAATCACTGTCCAAAAAGGTTCCAATGGTTTTTGATGAGTCGCAATGCCATGCTTCTGACCGCTCAAGAAACATTCTGCCATCAGAGGAAAGAAGAAAATGTAGGCAGTCGTGTGGGCTCTTGGAAAATTACAGACCACCAATCTGTATCACAAAAGAAGACAAATGCGCAAATTAAAAAGTGGATGGCACTTATTGAAGAGCGTCATGCTCAAATTCATTACAAGCCATGGATGCCAGATGTCTTATTAGGCCAACATTTTAATGCCCTACAAGATAAAACACAATCAATGCTGTGCCACCATCTACAGTGAGCTCTCCTTGACCTACACAATCAAAAGAAGAGAAAAGCCTGTTAATCTTTTTGGGAACAAACAAAACTTGCATCGAAACCTAATTCTCGGCCTCAGACAAGACCGATCTCCTTGAATTCTTAAAACTTATATTTTGAGTCGCTTATTAACTTTATTTTTTTAAAACTATGATTTACAATGTTCTTATTGTCGGCGTGATCTTACTGTCATACTAATAAGCTACGACATAGCGTCCCCTAGTGCGGAATCTCCTTTTTGAAAACGATCCTTCTCATCGTTTTTACATCGTATTGGAAGTAAAGTTGCCTCGACCATGGAGTGTGCAGCTTTGCGGGATCGTTTAGACATATATAGATCAAGTTCTTCGTCATCATTCGCCATCATTCTTCGAACTGACATTATGCAGGAATCGGTGTCTAGATGATAGCTCGGGTAGTCAGGCATGTGAATATTACTCCGTACCGCTTGCGGAGGTGTTTTGCGGCGAGTTCCTTTTTCTGCTTTGGTGTAAAATGGCCCGAAGTAATCTAAGCCTCTTGTTGTCGATGGTATTTTGTGGGTCTATTAGTCTAGATAGAAAGCCTATTTTTGGTGTTTGTGGTTTTGTCTTTTTGGGTTTACACCAAACATCCAAATTATCCTACTTAATTTTCCTGAATTGATTTACTACTACCTGTGTTCCGACATGTTGTGCGTCGACATGAATATTATTGATCAGCATCCCAGTAAAGGTATGTTTGCCATCGAGAACAACTTGGCTTTTGGTATATGTCGATACCTCTTTTGCACGTTTTATTCTGCTATCCACTCACATTATGCCTTTGTCATCCAGGTACACACAATATTTCGACAACCTCAATTTTGAAAAAGGCTTTCCAGTTTTTAGGCTGATTAGATCGTCCTGACATAGTTGTTGCTCTACAACCTTCCACCAGACAGTTTCATTTTCCATTTTCGATTACCTTTTAACCGTTTCGTTATGTTGTTTATGTTTCCCCCAATTCAGGCAGTAATGCGAATCTATTTATTGTATCCGGAAATTCTATCTCTTGAAATACCATTACGACCCCTGTTTGGTCGAATTCTTCTACAATAAGTTGTTGAAGATCCCGAGTGGATTCTGGTCTTTGTAGAAATTCGGGTCCTGTCAACCACCAATGAAGTTTATGCTGATATGTTGACACGCGTTATGACGTCAGCGATGTTTTTATTTGTTGATAGCCAGCGCACTCTAATCTTACCGATCTTTTCACAAATCTCACGTAATCGATTTGCGACAAGACCATCCATATGTTTATCGCTGTTAATCCAGGTAAGAACCGTACGTGAATCACTCCAAAAGTGACGTTGATCTATGTTGATTTGTAATTCATGGCTTATCATTTCAGCCAATCGGCATCCTAGTACGGCGGCCATCGTTTCCAGTTTAGGAATAGTTATATGTTTGATTGGAGAAACCCTTGCCTTAGATGCTATCAGTGACACTTCAAATTGACATTTATGTAGCTGCATCTGATATCGGCAACTGAAGAATATGCATTTGCATATGCGTCATTAAATATATGCATTTCAACGCGGTCAGCGTTGTTCAGATTAGAACTATAACACCTTGGAATTTGGGTGCCTTCGATGGATTTATCCAATTTCGCCATTTGTTTATTAGATTTCCCTTGATTTGGTCATCCCAGCCGATTCCAGACTCCCATACATCTCGCATAAGGATTCGTCCTTTAATTGTGACTGGTGTCACAATGGGTCATATAGCGAATTATGTAACTACTGACAGTACATTCCTCTTTGTTGGTGTTGGTGCCAGAAGACAGATCATCTGTAACTTTATGTGTTACCGTTGTGGAGTACATCAATAAGTCGCCTTTTGCGTCCCATAATACTCCTAGTACCTTTTGTGGTGCGTCCATTTTCTCCCCTATCATCGCTGTAGACTTGTTCTTTCTGAGAGTTTTGGGAATGGGTTGCATCACTTCGTTGTTATTTGATATAAATTGACACAATTCAAATCCAGCTTTTGAGTGTATTTTTGTGATTGCTTTAATGATGTTCATGACTTCATACGCACTAGGTTTGGAATCGAGATAATCATCTAGGTAATGATTTTCCAATATAGCTGTTACTGCGTCGGGTTGTGCATCTTTAAATTTGCTGGCATTATAATTTTTAACAACTTGAGCCAGAAATGGTGAGCAAGTAGTTCCAAACAACATTGCTTTCATTTGAAATATTGATGGCTCTCTTTCCTGATCAAGATCTTTCCATAGGAAGCATTGTGCTGCAGTATCACATTCTGCAATACTCACCTGATTGAACATTTCGCGAATGTCTGCTATGACTGCTATCGCATGTAGCCGAACTCGTATCAATATTCCTATTATAGACGTTGACCAGTCTGGGCCAGTTGGAAGTAGCCGCAGCGTTGAACACAAGTCGAACCTCGCCGGGCTTATTTGGGTTGATAACAGCAAAATGTGATAAAAACTACAGTTTTGAAGAGTTGAGAACGTTAATGTCATTTAATTGGAAGCCGTACCTTTTGTCCAATAGTTTTGTTATTTCGTTCTTATATGCTTCTGCGGTATCCTTGTCTCTCAAAAGCTTTCGCTCAAGACATTTGAGTCGTTGAAAGGCCATTGACTTGCTTTCCGGTAGTTTTATATCATCCGATTTCCATGGTAATCCAATTTCGTAGAATTTATCCTTTTGTTTAATTTAAGTTCCGGCCTTTGTTATTGGTAACCGCTCTTCCACAGACCGTGTTTTGTCGATCTTTACTGTGCAGGCACCGAAGTTTTCAATACTGAATTGTTATTTAATCATCTGATGTAGACATACATCTTCTATTTGACAGCGAGTAGAATATGATACTTGTACACTAGTTTGCGCTGGTCCATGTACTACCAAGCCTGATTTGGTTTTAGATAACATTGGCCGATGCTCATTACCATCTATAACGGCTCGTGCGGTAATTAATTTAGCATCTTTCATTACAATGGGTTGCCTATCCTGCAATTTCGTCTAGACTACCATATTCTTATGTACAAATTCCAGTTAAGTTAGATCGTTGACCAACCAAATTCCATTTCGCTGATATTTCGGACCATTTTTTCCACTGATATTAATGGTTGCCGATTTCGCTTCTGCCTCATATCTGTAGACACCACCTGTCCAACAAAAACCAAAATGGGTTTGCGATACCCTTTGTGCCAACTTCTCTTGCCAAGCTCATTTCCATGAGTAATCGTTGTGTGTCGATTAACAGGTTATCAGTGTATTCCAAAGCAGAACTTTTGTTTTGAACAGTTTTATTAAATTCTTCAAAATTGTCGATATTGTTGACTGGCTATACTTGCCACGCTCTTGACATCATCTCTAGTGCAATAATTTCGGCTCCACCGTATGCTTTATCTTTGATCAATAAGATTTTTTCCGGATCTTTTGCAGAGATTAGTAGCAAAGATACCATTACCTTAGCCCCTTCCTTTAGAGCTTTAGATAATCGTTGAATATCTTCCTCCTTGGAGAATCCGCAATGTTTGCTCGTAGCATTGAACTCATGGACAAAGTGTGTCCAATTCAACGCTGATGAACCATCGAACTCCAGGTGTTTACTATTTAGACTCTGTCGCGCCAGCATCTGGTTCATGGCTCTTGTTGCCAAGCTCGTATTATTGGTTTCATCCAAATTGTTGTAACAATCTCCAGATTTTGAACGAACCCACACTGAAGTTCGATCATTTGGCATAGATGTTTCGGACATGCGGGAAGAACAATCTGTTAGTGCGACTTTGGCTTTGAAGAAGCTCTAGCTCTGTTTGGACTATAAGTATTTCATTGTGCATACTAGTTAATCTATCTCTGAGTTTGCAGTTGGGTTTTTATCTGCCTCGGACTGTATCCGGTTGCTGTATAAGCTTTGTCTCCTTTTCGCATACTTTACGTTTAAAGTCGACGTATGCTGTGTCCACATTTTCAATTTGTTTCAGTATAGCTAATCACTGCATCAGAACTGTTGCATTTGACCCATCAGAGTCTTCGGTGGTGACAAATGATATGGCGTCAACCATATTTGCCCCCAATTCATTCTTTGTCTCTTTCTCACCGTCGCCGATGTCAAGAAACTCACAGACGCAATAAAGCGATTATCCCAAGTTCCTTTGAGATTGCCTGCTTATGTTCTGCCTTTTTAGCATTGGTATAATTTACACCTATGAACGTACGAAGCTGTCGTTTTATCAATGGTTCCGTAACAAATTTAAGGTAGATTGCAATATGTAGGTACATCTCGTAGGGTTTACGATTTCCACGAAAGCGGCCAACCTGCTGTACGCTCCAATGCCACATTTTTGATTAGATGGTTTTGTGTTGATTATTGACTTAATTTCTATCGCTGATAGCTTATTAACTTTATTTGGATATTTTCTTAAAAGTATGTTTTACAATGTTCTTATTTACGGCGTAGTCTTTTTTCAAGTGTGTATTTTGCTAAAATGAGAATGCATTAAAATGATCGAAATTTAAAACACTAGATATATCGATCTTGTTCAAGGCATCTTACCACCATACTAATAAGGTACGACACTTTTAGTGAACCGTGATGTTGTAGACGCACTCCATTGCGATCTTCCTACATTAGCCGCCTTTCAGCATGAATTAGTGCGAAATTTTCTCACAACAAAGTTATGGCACTGCAAAAATATGGTAACAATATGGTGTTATATGGTATATCATATAACATAAAAATATGAACAAATACTTCGTAAGTAGTACTTCCCAAAAATGGCCAAATCAACTAATGAAATTGTCTTAAATTGCAATGTGTTGACTACTGATATGTACGACAGTTATTTATTTATTTATTTGTTTATTTATTTATTTATTTATTTATTTATTTATTTATTTATTTCTTATGTATTTATTTATTTATTTTTTTATTTATTTTTTGTTTATTTATTTACGTCAACTAACACAGCAGTCGACGAAAAAGCTTAACCTTATCTGTCGATAACGATTTATTGGAGAAGGTAGCTCAGTTTAACCCACAACTAAACATCCCCGACCCGGAGGAGGTGTTTTATTTGCACTAGGTTCCAGCTATGCCATGATTCACGATTCACATTCACAAATGTGGTCAGGAAAGAGTTGCAAGCAATGCGATGTCCAAAATGAATTCAGCGGTTTCATTCTGACAGACAGATGAGGTAAAGATAAAGTGAGAAAGGTCGTTAAAAGATTGGCAAAGAGCACGAAAAGGTTCGAGAAGAGAGTAGTTAGTCAGACATCTAATAAGGTGAATAGGAAAAAAGTTTCTGGTCCGACGTGAGGGAACACAGAAATATAGCGTATCTAGTAAATTAGTAGAAATGACCACCCCGTTGAAAAGTTTATGGAGAAAGAGAATGCCAAATACGAGCCTACTGTTGTAAAGTAAAGGAAAATTAATAAAAAGAAGACTGTTAGAATAAGAAGGTAGGCGAAAACTCGGGTCCCAATTAAGCCCGCCTAACGCGAACTTCAGGAAATGCTTCTGTACCGATTCAATACTACGCTGGTGAACATCATATTGAGGGTTCCACATTGGCGAGCAATATTCGAGAGTAGGGCAAACTAACGAAGTGTATAAAACCTTTGTTACATATGGATCATCAAATTCTTTAGTCCAACGCTTTATGAAGCCAAGAAGACTGCATGCTCTATTAACAATCGAAGATATCTGAACATTAAATGAAAGTTTTGGGTCAAACATAACGCCTAAGTCTTTGAATGATGGTACACAATCAAACAGAACAGACTTAATCGAGTAATGAGCTAGGAACAGAGACAAACGACTGAATGTCAAACAAGAGCACTTTGAGCTATTTAGGTGTAATTTATTAAAGTGGCAAGTACTGTTGAAAAAAAGGATCATTACATGAATAACAAATATTGACGTCATCCGCAAACATGATCACTCGTGAATGAGCCAAGGCCAAAGGTAAATCATTTATAAACCAAGTAAATAACAGCGGTCCCAGATGACTACTTTGGGGGACACCTGAGGTAACTCGAACAGTTTTAGATATTAAGGAACGAAAAGAGACCTTTTGGGTTCTGCCAATAATATACGATTTTACCCAAGCCAATAGTTTCGGGGAAAAGCCCATGATGTAAAGTTTCGTGGGAAGCATAGAATGATCAACCGTATCAAAAGCCTTACTAAAGTCAGTAAAAATAACATCAGTATGACACTTTTTACGATAGCCATGGTGGACAAGGGTAGTCAATTTTAAAAGGTTGGTAAGCCACGAACGATCTTTCATAAAGCCATGCTGACAATGAGAAATAGTGGATCTGGATAGGTGTTGAAGGGAAGACGTAATAATTTTCCTAAACAGCTTAGGTATTGCCCAAAGTTTGGCGCACTTTTTAAAAAGCGGAATAATAAAAGATTCCTTCTATTTCAAAAAAGAATATGAGGTTGTTAAGAAAATTGAAATTCGTTTTACGAAAACATCTACGACGAGAAATTGAGTTGTTATTAAATGAATTAGTAACGGAATTGTAAGAAAAAGTAACTTCAATGGTATGGTGATAAGGATCAGGCTTCACAAGGCGCTGTGTTTGAGATACAGAACTAACAGTGGGATCCGAGACAAAAACAAGATCAAGGATTCTTTTAGAAGAGTTAAGAAAAAAAATCAACCGAACTATAAAGAAATCACGATCTTTAAGACGACTAAAAATAGATCGCAAAGCATCAGCATGGTGCATGTAGATCATGATATCAGAAGTTGGAGGAATATATGAACAAGAGATATACATATAAGCTAAACTCAACACCTAAGGGGAGATCAATCGGCACAACACTTGAACACAGATTCGAGTTGACAGCAATGAGTACTCCACCGCCACGTCGACCAACACGATCAAGCCTATAAGAAATAAAGTTATTAGAAAGAATTTTATTATCCAAAACAAAGGAATTAAGCCAAGTTTCAGAGAAAGCTAATATGTTAGCCGAAAAGGTTTGGCTATCACAGAACAGTTTCGAGAGCTTGGTAAGAAGTCCTCCTCTTTCTTTTGATAATGAATGCAAAGACTAGACGTTATTAGTTTTTTGAAGCAGTAGATACATTAGGAAGGTGGACAGGCAAAGGACGGGAGCGCTTATTGGGCGCAAACTCGTGTACAACTAGGCCCTCTGGCCAAAAGTTAGGGTCAACCATAGCTAACAAATACTCAATTGGTACTGTAATTTTAAAAGAGGAGATTTCGCGAGGCCTAGAAAACTTAAACTTTTGAATTAAAACCTTAGCAGGGCATATATTACCAATGTAAGCTGCCACAGACGATTCAGAATAATCTGGAGCAAGCCTAGAGATAAATAATTGTTTACGATGAGGCACTACTGTTAGTGGAGGCGGAGGAGCATTGGAATGCGCAAGTGATTGAGAGCCAGCATGGTCCTGTAATTCCCGTGCGGGATGTGTAGGCGAAAGTAAAATGGAAGAAGATGTAATAGAGAGTGCTGGCGATGGCTTATGAGGCAACTGAAGGGTACATTTCAGAAGGTGGAACAAACTTGAATTACGGCAATAAATGTACGCTAGAGTAACATTCGTTAGTCAGCTGTTTAGCCAGTTTATTTAAAGAAAGAACCTTTATTGAAGATCCCTGGACATACGGGTAAAATCAAGCTGCTGGATGGCACAAGATGGGCAAGTCCAGCGCATTAAGCGAAGCTCCGTCGAAACACAGACAAACCAGAAAATTTGTCTTAGTCGCGGCCGTTGAGGCCAGCACATGTTGAGTGAATAAGATTATCGCAGAGCCAACAAGATATTGCTGTATACAGATCGTCAAAACGATCAGAATGCTTTCAATTAGGTAGTCAACAACCCATTGAAAACTTAAAAGAAACAGGGCAAAACTATATAAAATAGGAAATTTATCGATGAAAAATCAATAATTACAAATAAAACAAAGAGACAGCTAGAGTGCACAGCACAAGAAAAAGTGCGGGAACAGTTATAAGCCAAGTTTTGAGAGGCGGCTTTACAAAATTGATTACGCGAGAGCAGCTTAGCACAAGCACAAAGAAAAGAGAACTACAAAATTAAAAATCCAAAAGAACACATGTACTGATGATATGATCGAGGCGATGAGGGGAGCAACTGCAGGAAGCAATGACGTGAAAGAAAAAAAAAAAAAAACAGAAACAAAAAAAATATCAAAGAAGCTAGTTTTTTTACTTGCAACTCAATCCATCAATACACAAACAAAACATTCAAATTTTTACTTTTTTATTATTACAATGTTTTCCTTTTCTTACAACATTCCATAGGCAAAGCACCGCACGCATACACATACAGTTCATGTAACGCTGCGTCTGTGCGTGTATGCATGTGCTCTGTTGATTTGATGATGACGTAGTAGGCACCGCTTGAGCCGATTTATATTTGCTGTAACTTGTGTTCTATTTATCCGATCAGATTCAAATATATCTCTTAAAATGGCTGAGTAAAACGCATACGTAACGACGGACGGACGGGCGGACGGACAGACGGACATGGCTATATCGGCCCGTGCTGATCACGAATATATTTACTTTATGGGGTCTCTCTCTGTGCGTTACAAACATCTAACCAATTTTATAATACCCTCTGCAAGGGTATAAAAAAGAAACAAAAAAAAAAAGTAATGCACCAAACACTAATCACAAAAAAACTAATTAATTTGGCAAAATATGCAAATAAAACACAAGGGTGTCAAGCAAACCACACCAGCAAAAATGTACACAAACTAATCACAATTAAAAATTGAGAGAAATTAAAAAATATTGATTAAAACTCAAAAGCTAAGAAAAAACACGACCGTCACGTCAGAGAGCAGAAGCTTTATTAGAATTGTAAAGAAATGAGAGATGACCCACTCCAACATATTCAAGAATGATAAGAAAATGCCTATAACGATATTCGTTTGATATATATCGATATATCAATGGTGACAATCCATGAGAGGTAGAGGCTTGAGTTACTTGACGAAGAGGTTGTGTTGGTGTCGTTACAAAATTAGCTGTTTAATAAGTTGGTTTTTTTGTTTTGATAAGTAAATAAATATGATAAGCTTAGACATAAAAAGTGAATCGGCGTCAAGTTTATTTTATTTTGGTGTAATGGAGCCAGCCCTTACATATATATTACATGTATTTTAAAAATGACTTATATGGTGAACCAAGAGGTACGAAAAAAGATTAACAAGTAACTGAACCAGGACAGAAAAATTAGTGTGGCTAGACTACAAGAACATATTGTTGTCGAATTCATGGATATTATAATATTCCCAAATTATCAACAATCTCGAACAAAAACGGATATCACCATCCCCATATTACAGTTAGTCAATATTTTTCCAAAAATAAAGACAATTTATTGTGACAACAAAGCATCGTTTAGTTTAGAAATGATTAGTTCAATATTAAAATAAGTAAGTAAGTCGTCTCGCCGACTTCGGTATACGATGCACCAGGTCAATGGTCATGGTCAATTCCCCCTACGGACCGTCTAGCAAAACTAGTTTATACGTATATTTTCCATGTTTCTAGTCCGATTTCAAAAATATTTGGTAGGTTGGTAGAAATATATACGATTAATACGTCTGCCGAATTTGATTACGATAGTCAACAAATTTTGGGAGGCAATCAGTTTCTTTTAAATTGGAGGCAAAAGTAGGCGTGACAAAATATTGAAACAAATATAAACTTCGCTTATATTAAGCAAATCTACATACCAAATTTGGTGACTTGGCCTTTGATAGTTTTCGAGAAAGTTCGTTGACTAAACGAGTAGTTATACTAAATTGGATGCCCCTAGCTATTATAGTTTTTAGGCAAATCAGTTTTATGTAAATTCTGGGGCGTAAGTGGCCGTGGCAAAGTTAAGAAAATAAAATCTGGGCGTATAATAAGCCACTACACATTTCAAATTTGGTGATTCTAGCTTTGTTAGTTTTCGAGAAAACTAACTCGGGGACGTAAGAGCGTATAGAAAAAAATTGAAATAAACTTGAACACCGTAGGTATTACAGGAGTCTAAATACCAAATTTGGCGACCCTAGCTTTTATAGTCTCCGAGATCTACGTGTTCATGTGTAGATCGCCTCGGGTGTTGATCCTGATCATGAATTTATATACATCATGGGGTCGGAAATGCTTCCTTCTGACTGTTACATACATTTTGACGACTTAATATACCATTTCACCCTATCGGTTTATGGTATAAAGGCCATTGCTAGAGATAGCCAGATGCATGAAAATTTATAAACAACTAAATTATTCAACCCAAATAATAGTAAGAGCAGCAATAGAATGTAATAAATCAATTCATTCAGTTACAGAAAAAAAAAAAACAGTTGACATTACTCGTGCACAACACACCGATTGGCGAGAAAATAAAAAATGTACAAAATCTTTTGTCCGCGTTAATGATACACCACAGGATAGCAAGATGTCTAGATTTTTTTGCCCACAGCGCTAAAGGTTGTGGCAGGAACGCTTGATGCGGCAGATTTGGAAAGGATTAAAATAACAGAAGCACAACTAATTCAATCTAACAATCGACAAATAATAATTAACACAGAAACTTAAAGGCAAATTAATTTCTTTACAAATACTGTTAATTAAATAATACAATCTAGAAGTGGTGAAATTACCGATATCCCGCACTTATACGAAACTTTACTAGCAAGAAATAGAATGCTAATTACAGAAATTCAAGACCTTATGCTTACTGTCACACTTGCCAAATCTAATATAATAAACCCAGCCATTTTTTATCAAGAAGATTTAAAATCTATTTTTACAGACCAGTTCACAACAGTTAAATATTTCAGTTCGATAGCACCATCCACATAATTATAGGTTACCCTAGAATAAATCTTTTATATAAGGTCATTATTTTCCCTGTGATACATGGGGACACCATACTACAGATACAGGACAACGAAGTGGTAGTTTTGCAAACTGGCTAAGCATGACACATGCGCTCGGGGACTACATTCAGGGCAATCAGCTATATGTCGTACACAGCCCAGTCACCTGGAGCCCATTACAAGGGTTAACAAAGGGATAACTATTGTCAACAAGCTTGCGAGCATCAGCGTAGATGAGGGCCCTACGTTACATGCCAACGGAACCAATCTTATAACGTTTGAAAAAAGCGCTATGATAAACGCTTTGCTGCATATAACGGGACACGAGTCTAACCTCTACTACAGAGAATGAATGAACGGAACCTAAACGCCATCCGGGAGCTGAATGATGATATGACATCCAACGGATCGCCCAAGGTCCAAGAAAGTCAGCTGGTAAATTGCAAAGATTCGTCCAAGAGTCATGCATCACCGAGGACGGCAATGAACCTTGAAGGGGAGAAGTTAACAAACAATCCAGTGAACTGCGCTCGCACTAAGTCTTAGAACAATATATGCAGCTCCAACGTCGATGTGACGAATTCCATATAAACATAAATATGCTGACACAGCGTCTGAACAAGAGCCCATAGCATGACCAACGCCTTACATAATTACTTTTTATGTATTTAGCTACATAACTTTACATATGTATTTATTTATGTACTTAGGTTTAGTTCTCTTTTCTTCCTTCAACATATTCAGTTTTGTATAACCATCTAAACAATAGACATATAACTCCGGCACTTGGCCGTAACACAAATTATAATCTCTAATACATTGCTGATCCACAAGGACAGTGATTCAGATACTTAATCGTATCTCATTCTAATCAACCTAAATCATCTCATAGGTTGGATCCTATTAACGGTAACCTTCAACAGGAACTGTTGGACGGACCCAACATCATAATTTAGACATGGCAACGACTGGAAGCTGTGGTCTGTGCCAGGAACCGGCAGGAATTGTGCATTTCAATTCCACTGCAGATGCTGCGAATCGGAGAACAGTGCCACCTCGATTCCCTGGATGTGCGAGACAAGACCTTACGTGCCCGATAAAGGGCAACATAACCTCGAAAATGAATCAAATGTCAAGGTTAACCACCAAGGTAACAAGGATCAGCACGTAGAAGATGAAGCAGTGCCGGAAGACCAGCAAATACTTTTGCGACAATTAGAGGACGAAATGTGCCTCGAAAGAGAATATCTGCGCGGAGAAGCGAATGACCATCCGCAACATGCCGCCGGAATAAACTGGCACTTAATGGTGACAGATGACAGTGCCGCCAACACTCCACAGGCGACGAGTACCAAAGCGCAGAGCATGCCATGCAAAACCAATGGCATAACACAACAACAAGTAGCTGCTCGACAAGCAATGCCCAGAAATGCTGCCGAATGTTATGAGTACTTCGCCCGGAAGGTACTCCCGGAACACATTGGGCAAACTAGCACCCCTGATAAAGATTGCATTTGCGGTGAAAAATATGTGCGCTTCCATTAGGTCAAGCAAGCTAGATGCGCACCTGAACAACTCTACGTTATTTCAAGAGCTTATCGAGAAGATGGGTTTGATTTGGCTGAAGCGGCGAGTCGCGTAACCACGCCAAACACATTACTATAAAGCGACAAGAAGAGAATTATCAGAGGAGTGATGCATAGACATTCAGCAGCGCCCCCATAAACACACATTCTTTACGATATACAAAGGACACCACAAACCAGTGTCTTGCGAAAATTTCTTGCGAAGTCGAAGCCAGGTGCACCGAGATAAATAACCATCACCTACGTGCTCAGTGCCTCAAAAAACACAAGGGAGCCTGTTGGAGTCGCTTAGCTTGCTACAAAGCAAAACATCACCGTATTCTTCGCAAGGAGGTGACTGAAAGCGCCGTGCACAATCATCATGTGTCACTAACCAAGCATCTAGAATGCTTTGTTCGAATTGTTCCAGTGACTTTGCACTCTAATTCGAAATCCGTCGACACAAAAAAATCAAACCTCACCGGACTCTTTTTTCTGAAAGTACATATATTGAGTAGCAAAACCCTAATTGGGTTTTTCACAGTTAGCTCGATTTTTTTTAGCGAGTTGAAATTTTTCATTTTGAGGTTATTTTTTAGTTTGTCATTTGAGCTAAATATGACTTAGATACCGATTCCTTTTTCATAGATTCAACCTAAATCTTCCTTATGATTATATCTTATATAACTCAAAATACTTTTTTCAGACGTTGATCGTGAGCCTTGTCTGTCCTTACTTCGCACGGACGAAAGGGACCGTGACTCGTCGGAACAGCTGGTCATCCGCCCACATCAAGAAACGACGATTTCTTCGAGATCCGTTTTGTGAAAGCTCAACCACCCGATCTCGGTTCTTGGCCGGGACCCGCGTATCCGAGGTGTCGTCGATCCATTCCGGCGGTGTGAGGACCCAATTGGGGGCTGCTCGGGTAGCCTCGGGCTCATAAATGGCCATGGATCGACTTAAGGGGCCCCGCGAAGTTGGGACAGGGCTGCTGCTGGTTGGCGGAGTACTGGCGCTGTTTGCTGTGGGGATTATCGGCCGAGGGTAAGACACAGAAAGGTCCAGTGGCATCTCCCCATCGTCGTGGTCGGAGTGCGCCTTCTTCTGCGTGGTGCCTGTTAGGCGAGCACCTGGGGTCGTTGAGAGGTTTATGGACTCATGCTCGGCCCACAGAGGGGTATGGCCGCGTCTACTATTCCTGGAGAGTGACGTCTTTCAGGACACTCACACACGGGCAGCGAGGGTTCCGGTTCGGGAAATGGAGGCGTGACCGATATCTTCGCAGTATCGGTTTAATGCCATTTTCGGAGGCACACAGGTACTGGGGTCGCATTGAACTATCACCTCTTTTGAGCTGGCTTTTCTCACCGGACCAGTTGATTCTGATCGGTCCCGTGTATGACATATAGGGCCGGGCAACTCTGAGAATTCAGTGTTCGGTGCCGGCGGCGAGAAAGTGACTACCGAGAGAATAACGGCGTGCTCCGGTCCCAAGGTGAACTGAGCGTCGCCAGGTGTTTTTTTTTTCCCGCCTGTTGAGCCCGCCTCTCTGAGGGTCGCTCGTCTAGGACGTTAGTTGTAGTTATCCTCATCCGGCAAAGACGCACCGGGTATTCGGGTGGGTTGCCGCCTTGGGTTGAACCGGGTATGTTGGATGCGAAAGGGCCATGCTCCTTTTCCCACACTGTGATCATTTCTTCGACAATGCGGGCTATGTCGGCTCCGTGATCTCCGTCGTCTTCTTCTGGCTGTGACATTCTGTGAAATATAAAGTATTTTAAAACTACCCTGAATTCTCAGTGTACCTAACGAAGCCCTATGAGTGCGGCTTACAAAGATGCTATTACTAAAACTAAGATACAATGTTTAGATAATTTACGCCTAGTATCGGCGCGATGAACCACTCTTAAGGAGGGAGGGGACGGTGGGCAGGCGCACCACCTACAAGAGGTCCCCCTTGAAAAAACATATTTAGGCGTTGGCCTCGTGCGGGCCGTGGGGACGAAGGGTTCCGAGGCTGATGTCTTCAGAAAACCGGAGTTCTTGGAGTTCGTTGTTATCACGGTTGAAGGCCTTCAAGTCAGCTGGCCTGCGGTGCGTCGCTCACGCCCGTGGGCTTCTTGTAATCCAACGACATTGCTGGAAAGAAACTTGATTATTTTATATGGGCCTTTATACTTTGGCGCCAGTTTTGAGTTCAATCCTTCGTTAGCATTAGGCATTGCCTGAGCATGACCTTGCTTCCGATAATTGGACGCCAGTCGTGTCGTCTCAGATCGTAGTATTTCTTCTGATTCTGGGTGGCCTTGCGTTGGTTCTCGTTTACTAGCTTGAAAACTTCTATTCGTCTGACGCGCTCAGCGGGACTAGAGGGTCCGTTACCAGAGACATCCGTTATTTATAAAGAGCGTCGGACATACGCGCTAATGAAGTAGGTCGGAAGTATGAAGTAGGTCCGACTGAATCCGGCGATATCATAGACGCTAAAATTGATAGCTAGTGTTATTTCTGGAATCCATTGATCCAAGTGCTTTTTCCATTCTCCAGATATTGTGCAATCATGGTCTTAATGGTCCTGTTTGCCCGCTCGGTGGGATTCTGCTGTGGAGAAAATGAGGCTGTGTGGTGGAGTGTAATTCCGGACGTCTTGCAAAAGTTTTTGAAAACCTTGCTAGTGACCTGGGTACCACTGTCACTCACGAGGGTGCAAGGGTTACCGGGCCCAGATCCTCTCACGAAATGCCTTCTCCAAAGCTGCCGAAGTGGCCTTACGGAGTGGTACCATCTCCACCCATTTACTATAAAAATTAAGGAAAACTAGTAGCATCGTATTACCTTGCTTAGAACGTGGCAGAGGTCCGACAAAATCGGTACACCCTGTATCGAAAGACTCTGGGACTTGACGGGTGAACATCTTGCCAGCAGGTGAGGCAGCATCGAACGTAACGGGCCACGTTTCGGAAAAGGCCAGGTCAATAGTACCTTTGTGTCACTCGCAAGGTGGTTTTCCTGATTCTCAAGTGGCCAGCCGTGACCTCATCGTGACATTACTTAAGTACTTGATCTCGATTTTCTGGGGGAACACATAATTTCCAAAGTATAGAACCGTGGTCATCTGGGTGTGGGTCTCGCCTGCGATAAATCTGCCCGTTCTCGAGTACATATCCTAAAAAATTGGCAGGGCGTTCCATGACCTGCTGTCGTATCTTTAGCCACCATTTACATTCCGGATCCGCTTGTCGTGCCAAGTGCAGCACATCCAAAGGCTGTCGCGATAGGGCATCGGCAATCACGTTCAGCTTGCCTCGTCTATAATGTACCTCGAACTCGTATTGTTGCAATTCTAGCGCCCATCTTGCCACACTCTCCGTAGGATTTTCTATCGAAATTAACCACTTCAGGGCCAAGTTACGACATTGGTCGGTGGCAGAAGGTTTCGGATAGCTGCTACCTTCTCGGGGGCCGTATGGAACCCATCCTCGCTGACGACGTGACCTAGAAATTTGATTCGTTTTAAAAAAAAAAAACGACATTTGCCTCGGTTGATCATTAAATTCGCTTCTCGTAGAGGTCGAAAAGCTTCTAACAGGTGTGAAAAGTGTTTCTTTCCAATCACGATAATGTCGTCTAGATTTCTCTAGAATATGATATACACCATATAGGCAAGGTATATGCGTCGCTTACTGACTGCGCATTCAGTTGTCGAAAGTCTATACACATGCGAGTGTCACCAGTTTTCTTGCCTACCAACACGATGGGTGCACTGCGAGGTCTTTTGGATGGCTCAATACGGTCTTCCTTCGTTAGTGCATCTACTGTTTCATTGATAATCTGTTGTTTTGCAGGATTGCGAGGGTAATACCTCTGCTTCATGGGTCGGTCATGCTTGACTACAATGACATGTTGTGCTATTTGGGTAACACCGTTGAGCCCATCAAATTTAGCGATATCCGCTTCGAGGATAGCTTGAAGTTCTGGCTCTAGTGTCTCCTGCACCATACTGGATGTTTCCTCCGGCTTTAAGTCTTCCTCACCAATCTCAGCTTCTACCGAAGCTAAACGGGTGTCTATCTCGGTCACGGGTTCCTTTTCCTTGCCACGCTGGCGGAATGGGTTCTTAAGAACAGCGTCTGGTGCTGGACGCGGCAAGAATTATAGACTTGACTTCAAAGGCCACATCTAAATGGTTTTTCTTTTTCAACTATGATTCTCATTTTACCCTTTTCCTTGGGTTCCACTGGTCTTTGTGGAACTTGTGGACTTTTACTCCCCACATGAGGGGACACAAAAGTAAATCGTATCTAGTAAATTAGTAGAAGTGACTTCGCCATTGACTAGTTTATGGAGAAATAGAATGCCAAATACGAGCCTACGGTTGTGAAGTAATCGAGGCGATAAGGGGAGCAACAGCAGAAGCAATGACGAGAGAAAGAAAAAAAAAAAACAAAGGCAGAAAAAATAAAATGCACAAAACACTTGTCACGAAAAAAAAAACTAATTTATTTGGAAAATTATGCAAAAAAAACACTAGAGTGTCAAACAATCCACACTTGGCACAATTATAGAGAGAAATTGAGAGAAACAATAAATATTGATTAAAACTCAGGAGCTATGAAAAACACGACCGTCACGTCAGAGAGCAGAAGATTTTTAGTTTCATTTGGCTGCCCCCGCAAATTAAGAAGGAAGTTCTGCCACCTATAAACATTTGGCACTCCGAGCCGGACACCAAGATCCTCTTGAACCTTAGCATCGGTGGAGTTTCATAATTTTCAAGCTAAGTAATTTTTTCTTAATTATATGTATACGAGTACATGTACATGCCTCCAGCATCCGTACCCATACTCACATACATATAATTGGATTCAATTGATTTTCCCAATCGAAAAATTATTTTCGCGCATAATTTCTGCTACTTCGATCTACAATCCGATCTCAATGCATTCACGTTTCAAAAACATCGTAATGTTGACCGTGTCTACGATTTTGGACTTGACATCAAGAAAAGACGAATGTCAGCAATGGTGTGTCATTTCTGTGGGAAACCAGGACACAAAATCGCCGACTGCGGAAAAAAAATGCAACAAAACCCGATGCGCCACTTGATTTAAATGCGGCCAACCTGGACACTTTTGCATCAACAAACAAACGGGGATTGTTTCAACAGAAGACCGTGAACTAGTGTTACGTGCCAGAGCATATTTGACTCCGGGGCAGAATGCTCACTTATAAAAAAAGAAAAATAGTAGCTGTAAGTTGTCTGGAAAACGATTTATCAACATTATTATGTTAAAATGCATTGGCGACGCTGGTATATACAGCACATTGCAGATTTTAAGCCAAGTTACTATAAACGAAAACCCACATCAAATATTGTTCCACGTAGTTCAAGATAAACATTTAAATAGCAACATTGTAATTGGTCGTGAAATTCTTAATCAGGGATTTTATGTTATAATATCCCCAAACAAGTTTGAAATTGTAAAAGCCAAAACTGTAAATATTTGTTCAGTAAATGTGGATCCAGTTAACCTTTCCAATTTTGACACCGACTTGCGTGAGCCCGATAAAAATAAGTTAATAAAATTACTTGAAAGTTATTCGACTCCACTTTTTAAGTGTACACCATCTACACGTGTTAGTGCAGGTGAAATGAAAATTCGGTTGATTAACCATACCAAAACAGTCCAACGCTGGCCCTATAGACTTAACTCTGAAGAAGGAAATATTGTGAGAGAAAAGTTGAGTGAGCTGCAAAAATGTAATATTATTCCCATATTGCTCATCAAAAAGAAAAAAAACATTCGTCCAGTATCTGGGATACGAGACAATCGCAGAAGAAATTATACCAAACATGTTAAAAATTTCTGCTTTGATTTTTTTCACACCGCCACAGAAAGTTTTTAGTGTGAGGCAGTTTATCCGTTAAGCATCCTATTTCCGTAAATTTATACCCGGCTTCTCCCAAATAATGAACCCTTATACGACCTAACGTCAGGTAAAGACAGCTTCACTTAGCTCAGAAGGTATTCGTAAGAAAATAGTAACCATCCTTACCAATGAGCCAATTCTAGTAATATTTGACCTACAATACCCTATAAAATTGCTACCTGATGTTAGCTCGATCGGCTTTGGTACCAATCTTTTACACTGTATTAACAATCAACTTCACGTTGTAGAATATTTCAGCAAAACAACTTCTGCCGCTGAATCTAGATACCACTCATATGAGCTCAAAACTTTTCCGTCACTATTTGCTTGGTAGAGAATTTGTGGTTTAAACTGATTGCAACTCATTGAAGGCATCACGCACTAAAATAGACCTAACTCCTAGAGTTCATCGTTGGTGGTCCTATTTACAATCATTTAATTTCATAATACAACATAGAGAAGGGAAACGTATGGCAGCCTTTTTTATCTAGAAACCTAGGTTCCTCCATTACCATCGTTGTTTCTTGATAAAATACCTAAAAGGCGAACATAGCGGAAATATCAAGCAATTGGGTGTTGGCCGAACAGCAACTGGACCCAGATATTGTTAACATTGTTATTAAGCTGAGTTCGAACGAGCTGCCAGACGATATAGTCAAAACATATGATTTGAGAAAGAGGATGTTGTTTCGCAAAATACAAAAAAATGGTAACACACGATGTTTACCAGTTGTACCTGGAACTTTTAGATGTTCAGTGGTGAACCAGGTACATGAGTCCATCATGCACCTAGGATGGCAATAGACCCTTGACAAAGTATATCAATTTTATTGGTTTGAAAAAATGAATTTATTCAACAACAATTGCATAACCTGTAGGACGGCCAAGTCACATATGGGGGCTCAACCTACAAAATAGGCATGACTCAACTTAGAGACAAACATACACAAAACGACGCAACAGTGGAATCAAAACAACGAAAAAAAACCGCGAAGACGAAGAACAACTAGCATCAAAACCCGAAAAATTGGCGGCTAATGACGAAAAAGCGGCAAAGAAACGGAGAAAAAGTTTTCGACGAACGACGAGAAAGTGTTTGAATACGACGATAACTGTGGTGACGTGGTAAACGAGGTATATATACATATACATATAAAATATGAGTGTGTGTGCGTAAGAGAAAGAACTATGAGCAAACTTGAAGGCTTTGGGAATGTGCAAGAGGCACTGAAAACTGAAAAGAAATCTAATATTACATTGTTTATACATATACGAAGAAGAAGGCGATCGTGGAAATCGCCAAAGACTAAGAAAGTTTGAAGGGTTTGATTTTGATTACAACAGCGATTTATGTATATAAAAGTAAAGTGTCTTATGTGGAAAAGTATTTAACAAATAACGATTTAGTGATTATTTGTAAGGTTTTTGGGTCTATCGCATGATAAATCGAATCTATCTTCCCATTTATTTCGCAATTTGCAAGCTGGAAATTTGAGAGCTGACCTTGACACAGAAATTGATCAAAACGAAGATGACGACGATCAGTGCGAATGAGAAGGCGATGTAGGCAATATGCAAGACGAAGACGAAATGTTGTCAGTAGTGAGCGACGAAACGAATTTTTAAACCAGCTGCAACAAACGAAAATATGCGAAACACAGTCGTGGCCAACAATATTGATATGCAAAGTGCAGTAAATGTCAACATGCCACCACCGAGGTTCGATTTGAATTTTCGGGACGTTGAGGACTCTTTTCGACCTTTTTATGGCGATGAACCTTTATTAGTTAAAGTATGGATTGAGGATTTCAAAGACATGGCTGACTTAATGCAATGGGATAATTTACAAAAATTTATTTTTGCTAAAAGAGCTATTAAAGACTTGCTAAAATGTTTATTGTGAGTGAACGTGGAATTAAAAATTGTTCGACATTGAAATAATCACTCTTAAATAAATTTAAAACACTAATAAATAGCGCGGAGTTACATAAGCAATTGTCAGAGCGGAAAACAAAGAAAGGTGAAAGTGTTGAAGAATATTTGTTGAAAATGAAAGAGATGGCATCACGGGGTAATATAGAGAACAGTGCTCTTATGCAGTATGTGAATGACGGAATTAATGACTTGAGTATGAACAAAGCAATATTGTACAATGCTAATAACCTAAAAGAGTTCAAAGAGAAAATAAAATGTTATGAAAAAATGTGGGAGAAGTCAAGTAATCAAAAAAGTGAGTCTCAGAACGTTCAAATTAAAAAAGAAAGTGTAATGAAATACGAAAATAAAGAAAGTGGTGTAAAATGCTATAACTGTGGGCAAAAAGGACATGAATCTGGGAATTTTGACAATAAGAGTAAATGAAGAAAGTGTTTTGGTTGCAATAATTTTGGTCACATAGCAAAAGACTATCCAAATAAAAAGCATGAAAATAGCAGATGTTCGTAATACTAATAAAATATCAGCTGATCATATGTTTATGTGTAAAGAAGAATCAATCAACTAAGCTCGCTAAAGTTGATAAAGTTCTATTCGGTTTCGGAGATAAAAAGAGAGTGGGAGCTATCGGTTCGTTTACGGGAAGGCTTTTCGTAAGCCAAGAACAGTTTGATTCGGTTTTTTTAGTGGTATCACCCGAATTCCTGGATGTTGAAGTGATTTTGGGAGAAGACTTTTGTAAGCATGCCGAACTAAAAAATCAATCGTGATGGCGCACAAATAGGGAAATATAAAGATAAAACGGAATTAAGTTCGGTATTGAGAATAAAGGTTGAAAACGACGAAATTGACATTGACTCAAATGCATCGAAAAGTACAAAGTGCGAATTGAACGAACTTATCAAAAACTATAAGCCGGAAAAGTTAAAATCGACAAATGTTGAAATGCGAATTGTTTTAAAAGACGAAAGTCCAATTTATTCGAGATTCGCTCAGATTCGCTTTTGCTGAACGGTGCATAATCGATGACCAAGTTGATCAGTGGCTGAAAGATGAAATAATAGAACAATCCGAGTCTGAATTCAGCAGTCCGGTCGAATTAGTAAAGAACCGCGATGGCACTCCACGGCTGTGCATTGACCACAGAAGAATAAACAAGGTAATAGTCCATTTTCCATTACCTCTGATTGATGATCAATTGCATCGGCTACAAGGAGCAACAGTTTTCAGCACAATCGATTTAAAGAATGGATTTTTCCATTGAAAAAGAGAGTCGGAGATTCACTTCGTTCGTTACACACAACGGACAGTACCAGTTTTTAAAAGTTCCTTTTGGATTGACGAACTCCCCTGGGGTATTTCAGAGACACGTTAATGCCATTTTTCGACTTTTAACCTGTGCTGGTACGGCTATCCCATACGTTCATGACATTATAAAGCTAGATAAAAAAGAAGGAGAATTGCATCCACTGCCGAAAGACGAACTGCCCTTTCAGACGTTCCACAAAGTTTAATTTTTTGTAATCCAGTTCAAATTATTTTTGACAGAGGTTCTGCGTTTACTTCTGACGAGTTTAAAGAGTATTGCAAGGCAGAAAATATCGAACTTCACGCAGTTACGACTGGTCTTCCACAAGCGAACGGACCAGCCGAACGCCTTAACGCTGTTATTATATCCGTGCTGTCTAAGATTCCGATAGAAGACCCTAGCAAATAACTCAACGTACAGCAGAACCACACATTCAACGCCGTTCGAACTCTTGATTGGTATAAAGATGCACACAAAAGACGACATTAAGCTGAAAGAAATAATTCACCATGAGATGATTCAGATTCTTAACGACAACAGAGATGATTTACGGAATATAGCGAAGCAGCTGATCCTTCGTATGCAAGAAGAAAATAAGAAGAGCTACAACTTACGTAGCAGACCTGCTTCCATATATAAAGGTGATTTGGTAGCTGTTAAAAGAACTCAACTTAGAGGAAGTTTGAAGCTGAAACCCAAATATTTAGGTCCGTACCGCATTACCATGGTAAAGGCCAATGATACATATGACGTGGTCAAAGATACTTTGTTTAACGAAGGTCCTAGGCGAACTACGACTTGCGCTGCCTATATGAAGCCTTGGGCTCTTCTTGATTGCCAAGCGGACCGAGTGGATGTTGCCAACTATACAAAAACAAAATTTGAAATACACTCAGCTACTTCTTGTTATTTGTTTAATATCACCTTTGGAACTGTTCTGAGGTTTTTAAAAAGACTTGGTTTAAAGGGATTTTGTTCAATAAACTTTAACACAAGTACTGGTTATGTAATCACCATGTGGCTTTGTAATATATAAATTACGAGTTTCCATGTCGGTTGGTTTTATCTTACCATGTTTTTTCCTTAGGGTCAGGATGCGAATCTGGGGACTAAAGGTTTTTAGTTTGTACCGAATCACAACACACGAGGTTTAACGTTATAAAGGTTGGTTTTTTTGGGTGTTCAATGTTGGGTGTTTAATGTCACTTGTTCCGTGTCTAACTTTAGACTAACTGCACTTCGGAAAGTGGGTCGTTGCGTATGAGGACGAAAATGAGGTTTCATGTGGGGATGAATGTGGTAACTCCTCCATCCCCAAAAATCCGCGTCACGAAGATCTTACGTTCCCATCATAAGGGCCCTAGATGTGGGTATCGCTTTGTTTTTTGGCGTACCTTTTTCAAAATCCATTCTATAGAGATAGCAAGGAGAATTAAAATCAGTGTCGTAAAACTGGCAGTGATAGTGGTTCTTTTGTCAAGGTGTCCAAGCGGCGTAAGTTGTTTATGTGCAAGCTGTGGATGTATTCTACATCTAGCTTGTGCCCTTCGTTTAACACTTCTGCCAGTATTAAAGGAATCACCACCATTCTTGTGATCGTCTGTCTTTACGAATTATGAATCCAAAATACCGTTTGTCACCTTTTCCCTGAAATTAATTGTATAGATAGTGCCGTGTTCTAGTAGGTCGATGGGGCTTGCCGTGTTGGTTATCGAGTGGCATTTTGCGGTTTCTCCTTTTATTAGTCTTTGTAGTTAAGATCCTTCGTCCAGGTTGGTGGAATCCGTTTTCTTGCAGATAGTGATATTTCCCATGGTTTGGCAGCTTTTTGTTATGATGAAGGTATCCCGAGGTCCCACCAGAATTTTCCCTGAGGGGATGTCAAGATGTTGGTCGTATATGATAGGTGGCCTGATAAGCTGAACCGAAGCTTCATGTCCTGTGGCTCGGCCATGTCCAGTCGATCGGAGTTTACTACTCCAACCTTTGCGAGATGGCAAGCACAGATGATCACGTCCAGCTTACGCTCTAATAGTAAGACGTTACTCAGCAAGCTGGTCAATTCGGAGTCACTATCCTTGCTGAGCGCCTTCAGGGCTCCCGGTAACTCGTTGATTTTGTTGAATGCTTCTTGCATGCTGGCCAGGAATTGGTTGTTAATGGTGAATTGTTGGCAGTTCTCCCTAATGAGGGAGTCCTGGGATTGCAAATTCTGGTCCCAATCAGCTCCATCTGGTGACCCTACTACCCATTTCTATGCTTAACCCAACCATATAAGTGGGCATTTCGATCTTTTGCTCGAGACAGTGAGTTCCCCGATTTTCATATTGAAGTCCTTGATTTTCATATTGAAGTTCTTGATTTTCACCGATGCCAGGATTTTGTGGTCGCAAGATAAATACTGATCCAGGGTGAGCGATAAATTTTCGGCGAAGCCGACGAATGATTCGAGAGGGATCACTTGCACCAGGTTTGTGCGCCCCTGTATTCTCCATCCTTTTCCTTGTTGTATCGTCATTATTGGGGATTCATACTTGAACACCTGGTAACTCCACACCGACGACAGGCACAATATGAGTGTGCTTATGGTAAAAGTATTAAGAAACTCCTAGAGTATGTGAGTGAGATGTGTGAAAAGTGTGTGTTTCCTCTTACTTAATGTGTGATTTGTGGAGTTTTTAGCCTCTTTATGTTATGACCGTAACCTTATTATCTATTGCCACCATTTCAGCAAAAAATCTCTTCCCATGTTTCACTTTTATCTGCTTATTTGGGACAAGAATTTCATGATCCGCTTCATATGTTACTTGGTTATCCCATTTTAGATTTCTGGCCCTTTTCGCTACCTATTGCTGACTTTCCAGCAATCCTCTAACGTTTTCCAGGAGTGTCTCCTTAGGGTTTGTGAGTCCATTAGTGTCCTGTGATGCGATTCGGTTAAAGAAAATGCCGATTTTTTTTTCATTTGGTCACGGAGTGTATTGTAGTATATTCATACTGTGGGCGGTAGATAATTCATACGACTCACTAAGAACTTCAGTTTATTGTCTGTTTAGGGTTATAATCGTTTTTATTTTATTTCTTTAACTGTACTTAAGGTTATTTTAAATATGTTCACCGAGTAATTATTTTTATGTCTTGCTTCCGTCAACTCTACACCCAGACTGCCCCTTACGCCTGACCCGCCAAACTTACTTCTCTCTCAGAGAGTGCTTAAAAAAACCGAGAGCCAAGAACAGTAAGAGAGCGAGTGTGACCGTCTTTCCTACTACAATTCGGCCATCCTGACCGTAAGATCTCCTGATCCTTACATCATTAACGTTACAATAAGGTGAAATCTTATAACTACAAGTTAGTAAGGTACAATACACAAAAGTCTCTTACAGTTAACATTATTTTCATTTTTGCTTAAAAATAACTTTTAGTCGCTTTTTCTTTTACCTATCCAATGCTTTATGTTATGGCTACTCCATACACCTTGATAAGGGTTACGACTAAGCTGAAAGCCTTCCACATCCTTAATTAGAAATCGGTCATTTTTGAGAACCTTGTCTATTACATAAGGCCCTTTGTGCTTTGGGATTAGCTTTTTTGACGCTCCTATAGTCGAATCAAAATTCTTCACCATAATATAATCTCCTGCTTTATATTCTGTGGAATTTACCCTTCTGCTATTATACTGCTGCTCATTGTAATTCTGGATTTTCCTTTGATGTATTTCCCCATCCTTTCTAATTGTATCCAAATTTTGTTCATCGTTCACTATTCCTAGCTGCTCTAGTCCTTCTCTTAACTCATCTCCGACTTTGCCTCTTTGCTCTACACCGAAGAGCATTTTGCTCGGCAACTGTTTAATGCTCCTATGAAGTGTGTTATTCAAACAATGTTCAACATTCTCCACTACCAAATCCCAATATATACCCTTATCTGGCTCCGACAATTTAGCAAGCATAGGTCCCAAGGTACGATTCACCCTCTCAATTTGACCATTAGCTTGAGGGGACCCTGTGGCAATCTTAATGTGCTTAACGTTATTCTGATTTACAAATGTCTCAAAATCTGACGATGTGAAACAGCTTCCTCTATCTGAAACTATGGAAAAAGGTCGACTGTACGCCCTGAAATAGTCCTTAAGAGCTAGAACCGCTTCTTTAGTGTTGGTCGTCTTTGTTTGATACAGTCTGATGAATTTGGTAAAACCGTCAATAATAACAAACAAGTGCTTCTTGCTTCTGCCTGATGCTATAGGACCACAATGATCGATGTGAATTAGTTCAAAGGGTCGATTCCCTTTAGGGATACTGTGCAACATTCCCTCCCCTTTTTCCAGACTTTGGCGAATACGCAACACACTTTAAACAATTGTTAATGTGTTTCACAACTTTCTCCTTGATGTTAGGAAACCAATACGTTTTCGAGATGGCATCCATTACTTTATCTCTGCCGATATGACCTAGTTCGTTATGATATTTAAAGAGGATTGACTCCTCCATTTCACTTAACTCACCATTCAAATAACTTATCCTCAGCGGATTCTAACTTTCGTTTCACTTCCTGCAATTTTTCATCCCTGTGCTGGCATATAATAAGATTGTCTTCAAAACTATTTGTATCTACAACAAGTATGTTCGTACATCTACTAAGCGCATCTACATGTTGCATCTGCTTGCCTGCCCTGTGCACTACTTCATAATCATAATTCTGTAGCTCAAGAGCCCATCGCGCAATTCTCGGGTTTAATTCAATTCGATTGAGAGTGAGAGTCAGCGAATTACAATCTGTAAGTACCTTAAAACTTCTTCCCTGTAGATACACTCTGAACCTGCGGACTGCATACACTATTGCCAAGGTCTCTAATTCGAAACTGTGGTACTTTGATTCTACGTCTGACGTCCGTTTTGAGAAATAAAAAACAGGGTGCAGCTTCTTGTCCTCTTTCCTTTGCATTAATATTGCCCCAAAGCCTAATGCGCTCGCATCACAATGCAGCTCTACTTCGTCCTTGTGGTTATATATTGCCAACACCGGCGCTTCTACTAGTTTATCTTTGAGCAACGAAAAACAATCCAGTTCTACTTTTCCAAATTTAAACACACTATCTTTCTTCAATAGGTCATAGAGTGGTTTCGCAATTATCGAAAAGTTTTTAATAAAACGACGAAAATAAGAAGCCAAGCCCAAGAAGCTTCTTACTGCGTGAACGTTTGTTGGTATGGGAAAATTTTTAACCGCTTCTATGCCCTTATCATCGGCTCTAATGCCCTCTTCCGATATGAGAAATCCTAAGTATTTAATGCTTGACTGAAAGAACTCACACTTATCTATACGCAGTTCCAGCTTGTTTCTGATTATCCTTCTAAAAACTTCTTCCAGTGTATCCAGGTGCTCTTCTGCAGTTTTACTAGCTATCATGATATCGTCTTGATAGACTATTACTTTACTATCTCTAATCAAATCTGTAAAAATTTTGTTCACAAATCTTTGAAACACTGATGAGGAATTTTTCAGACCCATTGGCATCCTGAGGAACTCAAACTGGCCTAACGGAGTGACGAATGATGTATATTTCACTGAGTTTTCCTCCATGAACACGTGAAAATACCCATCTTTTAGATCCAATTTTGAAAAAAATCTTTTGTCTCCAAGCCTGTCTAGTAAATCGTCTATTAGAGGTATAGGGTAGTTATCTTTAACCAAAACTTTGTTCAATCTCCTAAAGTCAATGCACAACCTTAACTCGCCAGCTTTCTTAGGCACTAACACAATGGGTGATGCATACTCCGACTCACTAGGACGAATGATCTTCTTCTCCAAGTATTCGTCTAACATCGCCTGCAATTTCCCTTTTTCGGAATACGACAATCTTCTAGGTGCACAACTGAATGCCTTCGACCCCTCCAAGTTAAGCTTCATTTCACATTTTACATCAGGCAATTCGGGCCTTTGTGCTGCCAAATACGCACTCTCGAACAACTGCTCAAACTTTTTCCGAACTTTAAAATCTAATGTTTCACCTACTTTGCAATCAACTCCCGTGTTGAAACACTCGATATTTAGTAACTCAAATTCTACTTCGGTTAGAGATTGGACATCAGCAATTTCTCTTCTTTCTTCAAACTTTGTAGATCTAACTCTTTCATTAGGTAACTCACTAACCGCTTCATTCCCACTTTTCATAACCATTTTGCTTTTACCTTCATTCTCTATTTCACAAACAATCTTGCTATCACTTTCCTTCACCATTTCACTAACAATTTCGCTATCATTTTGCTTAACTATTTCGGTAACAATTTTCTTTTCCTCATGTTTAGAGGTACATTCTTTCGTGACTCTTCTCTTCTCATAATTCTTTTCTATAACTACTTCATCCACTGTTCTCTCAACATTTTTTTTACTAGCTATTTGCGAATCTGTACAGCATGACAAGGACTCAAACTTCGACCGCTTTCCGAGTTCATTTTCGGCTTCTTTCATTTCAAGTGTAACCATTCTCAAGGCGTCTAAGTCTAACTTAATATTACATGCTGTCATAAAATCTCTTCCCAAAATTACTTCATGGATCATAGACTCGTTATCAACGACTATTAAATGAAAGAATATCTTTATTGAATTTTTGAAAACAAAACATTTGATTTTTCCATATGACAAAAGTGGACTCCTATTTAATCCGTAATATTTATGATCAAGTGAAATTAACTGTATCTTTTCTGGTACACATGAGATTTTAATAAGTGACACATCGCTACCTGAGTCTATGAAGCCTGCTGTAATTAAGTAAGGATTTGTTAAAGTTTCAAAATATATCTTAACATATCTTACGTCATCGCGATTCTTAGCCAGCTTCTCTTTATTAAGAGGACACTTAGCCACCCAGTGATCCAAAGCACCGCAACCGAAACAGGACCCTGGCACTCTGTCGGGTTTCTTGCAGTCCTTTCTCATGTGACCCTTTGAATTGCATTTGTAGCAACGGAAATCTTCTTTGAAACGTCTGCCAGTAGCAGCCACCTGTGTAGCTTCTCTTGCTGCTTGCTGTACCGGTAGCTGAATGCCTGAAAATGCACGGCGTAATTCCGCAATGCACTTGAACCCTTGAATCTGCGCTTGGATGCGGAGTCCCTCCACAGGAATCCCTTCAATGGCTTTTTCTACTCGTTCCTCTTCACTGATGCAGATAGCGTCTGACAACCTGGCCTTCTCGTCGATGTAGCTGACGAACTTCTCATTGGCGCTCCATATGCGAGACTCGAATAGGCGCCTGGCATCCGCTTGAGACATCGTTTTTCCGAACTCCTCGACAAGATGTTGCCCACGGGTTCCAGAATGCGCGTACCATTGGCATGTAGCCACTCATGAGCCTGTCCTTTTAGCTTGGACACTAGAAGCATATGCATTTGTACACCTTTGATTCCGTATACACCGCTTATATTTGTCAGTTGCGTGACCTTTTCTTTTCCACACGAGTTCCCATTAAATTCCGACAACGCTTCTTTTTGCTAATTGGAATTTTGCAGCCGACGAAAAACCGCTTTCCAACACTTCTTCCGAGCGTTGGTTTACCAGCCCTGGTTCGCGACGCTGGTTTTGCGCGCCAATTATTTCTGCTGCCGTCTCGTTTTCGCTGCCTTCGTTTTCCTCGCCGCTGTCGTGCCCCGCGCAATTGTCGTTGCTTGTCGGCACGAAACTGTGCGCTTCGTTTTCTGTCTGGCGTTGAGGCGCCGCTATGTCGAACAATTGCGGTCGCAACAAATCGCACAATTTTTTCAGCAAGTCATCTGTGTTGTTGTCTCCCTCTTTCTCATTTGTGATCTCCGACACTCGACCGTTACTTTCGTCTTCTGTACTTTCCTCGACAGTCTCAGTTCCAATAGATATGGAACACGCTCCTCGTCGATCTGCTGGAACATCGTTTAAGCATGCCACAAGCTCGGCCTTAGACCCTGTAGTAGGCAAGTCCAACAGCTCCAGCCACTTCTTTAATGTTGGCAAGTTGTGGGCGTCAATGTCGATGTTCATTGCGTGAAAGTTCACCACTTCTGATATTGTGGGCGGTAGATAATTCATACGACTCACTAAGAACTTTAGTTTATTGTCTGTTTAGGGTTATAATCGTTTTTATTTTATTTCTTTAACTGTACTAAAGGTTATTTTAAATATGTTCACCGAGTAATTATTTTTATGTCTTGCTTCCGTCAACTCTACACCCAGACTGCCCCTTACGCCTGACCCGCCAAACTTACTTCTCTCAGCAGCAAGTCCTCTTCTGGTATATTTTTTATTCACAGATAAATTTCAACTAACTCTTGCTTAACTAAGAGCGGGGAAGCAAGCCCCGCTTGGAGCGAAGTGTGGGGAGTTCTTTTCGTGGGGAGAGCGATGGACATCATCGGGAGAGCGGCGCGAGGTGAAATCTCCCGCCTCCCTTAACCCTTGTGTTGCCCGTTGGGCATAAACATGCTGCCCCCCATGCTGGAGTGCAAGACCCAGGCAATCTAATCGCACGCTCCGCACAGGGTCCAGCCGAAGACTGTGCGCATCGCAATTGGCCGTCCGCCAACGCCGGGTAGACTCCCCTCTAGCATGACCTCCGTCATCATGTCCGCGCCAAAGACCAAAGACACCGACGACGGTTGGTAGAACGTGTCATCCGCCAGGACGATGCCCTCGAACTTCTTGGAGATTTGCGTCCACCGGAGAGTGTAGCCAAAGTCAGTTTAGGATCGGAGGCTGGCGTTGGTGCGACTCTTCGTCTGGAGGACGTGGCTTCTCGTGGAAGTGAAGTAGCGTGTGGTGGTCCTCCTTACATATTCGGCACCTATCACAGCTCAAACAGCTATTTCCGGAGTGTTGGTGGGCCAGGCAGTTGGCGCAGTACTTGTTCGCAAGCAAGCCCTCATCCTCTTCTCCACGTTCAGCCGCAGGAAGCGACGGCATCGCTTCAGAGGATGGATTCCGCGACAGACTCGGCAACGGAAGGACTCAGTTCCTCGCGAACATCTGCGCTCCTCCTTTGATGCCTGTACTGAACGTGGTCTCGGAGCCATGGAAACGGGATATGGAGTGACGGATATCAGAAAGCTGCCGGGACAAATAACGAAGAAAGCGGATTAATGTAGAACTATAGAATATACATATTACTACTGGCAGCTCAACCCTTCTTATTTGGGAGGAAGGACCAAGTGCTGGACGCTACTGTAGCTTTACGTAGTGAGTTTGAATTCTTTCTTCTGGAGGAAGAAATATCAGCTTTGCGACTGGGCGCTTCACAACTCCGCAAGCGGTAGGCAGATCGACGACGCGGACGTTGCCGTCAATGCCAGGGTGTGTTTGGTCGATTCGACCCAGACTCCATTCATTAAATGAAAGATTGTCGTCCTTTAGTACCACCACATCGCCCACTTCAAGATTTTTAGAAGGGAATTAGATACTCGTCTTTCCATCGGGTGCAGAAATGCTGACTCACAGCCTTCAAACGCTGCCGGTTAATGATAGACGGAACCTGATCCTTGACTTCAGGTTCCGTGACGGACGGACCGCCCACTAGAAAATGGCCTGCGGTCAAAGCTAAAGAATCGGTGGGGTCTTCAGACATAGGAGGAATCGGACGCAAGTTCAAACAAGCCTCTACCTTAGCCGCAGCGTAGAGAACTCTTGAAAAGTATACTTTTTGTTGGAGGTGGCCTTGTAGAACAGAGTTTTTTTTTTTTTTTTTCTTATTTATTTATTTATTTACGTCAACTAAATCAGCAGTCGACGAAAAAGCTTTAGCTAAAATACAGATAATAATAAATTCACGAAGGTAGCTTAGCTTTATGCACAACTAAACATCCCCGACCCGGTGGAGGTGTTTTATTTGCAACAAGGTGCCAGCTATGCCCCGATTCACAGCCAATGTGGTCAGGGATGAGTTGCAGCTAATCCAATATCCAGTCCAGAATACTTTCAGTGGTTACGCTGTAGATTATTAAAAAGTATAGCGCGAAGAGAAGTGACAGATAGATGAGGAGAAGAAAGGTGAGAAAGGTTGTTAAAAGAGGTTCGTGAAGAGAGTAGTTAGTCAGACATCTACTAAGGTGAAGAGGAAAAAAAGTTTCTGGTCCGACGTCAGGGAACACAAAAATATAGCGTATCTAGTAAATTGGTAAAAGTGACTTCGCCGTTGACTAGTTTATGTAGAAAGAGAATCCCAAATACGAGCCTACGGTTGTAAAGTGAAGGACGATTTATAAGAAGACGTCGGTCCGAATAAAAAGGTAGGCGAAGACTCGGGTCCCAATTAAGACCGCGTAACGCAAACTTAAGGAATTGCTTCTGTACCGATTCAATACTACGCTGGTGAACATCATATTGAGGATTCCACACTGGTGAGCAATATTTTAGAGTAAGGCGATCTAACGAAGTGTATAAAACCTTTGTCACATATGGATCATCAAAATCGTTGGCCCAACGTTTAATGAAGCCAAGAAGACTGCATGCTCTATTGACAATTGAAGATATATGAACATTAAATGAAAGTTTTGGGTCAAACTAACGCCTAAGTCTTTGAATGATGGTACACAATCTAACAGAATAGACTTAATAGAGTAATGAGCTAGGAACGGCGACAAACGACTGAAAGTCATAAAAGAGCACTTAGAGGCATTAAAGGTGTAATTTATTAACGTGACACCAATCACAGAACGCATCGAGATCTGATTGCTAGTACTGTTGGAAAGAAGGATCATTATATGAATAACAAATATTGACGTCATCCTCAAACATGTGCACGCGTGAATCAGCCAACGCCAAAGGCATATCATTTATAAACAAGGTAAATAACAGTGGGCCCAGATGACTGCCTTGGGGGACACCTGACGTGACTCGAACAGTTTTAGATATCGAGGAACGGAAAGACACCTTTTGGGTTCTGCCAATAAGATACGACTTTTACCAAGCCAAGCAGAGAATGGTCAACCGTATCGAAAGCCTTACTAAAGTCAGTATAAATAACATCAGTTTGAAAATTTTTACGAAAGCCATGGTGTACAAGGGTAGGCAACTCTAAAAGTTTGGTAAGCGACGAACGACCTTTCGTAAAGCCATGCTGACAAGGAGAAATAGTGGATCTGAATAGGTGTTGAAGGGAAGACGTAATAATTTTCTCAAACAGCTTAGGTATTGCCGAAAGTTTGGCAATGCCACGGTAGTTAGAAATATCCTATTTGCTACCCTTTTTAAAAAGCGAAATAATGAAAGACTCCTTCCAAATATCAGGGAAGCTACAAGTCTCACTCTATATCGAACACATTTTACGGATGCAACTAGGTATATTATCAGGCCCGGCTACGAAGGAAGACGTCATAGATGACAAGCTAGAGATAACACAGTCTTCAGTAATACTAGGAAAAAACATATAATTTATATGTGGAATTGAGAAGGGTGTGGGATCCGAAACACTAGTATAATAGGTCGACTGAAAGAATTTACCAAACAGATCTGCAATATCTGAATCATTATTAGCAGTTTGGTTATTAACTCTGAAGGTGGAAGGTAGTAAATTAGAGCGTCTTTTGGAATTAACAAAGTTGTAGAGTCTTTTGGGGTTCTTATAAAATTCAACCTTACAGAGATCGATATAATTATTGTGGCATTGAGTATTTAAAAGACAAAATTGAGATTTCGCTACACAATAATTTGCATAGTCAAGTCGCGAACCAGTTTTTTTTAAATCTTTTAAAATATCTTGATTTAATGTTACTGAGATTAGAGAGCCTACGTGTGAACCAGACTGGCGCACTGGAGACGGTAGAGACATTCACACAAGAAACGCATTTATCCATTAGAGAATTAAGAGCAGAGTAGAAGAAATTCACTGCACAATCTATATCACAGCACTCAAATAGAAATGACCAATCAAAAAAGAAAATAAGGCTGTTAAGAAGATTGAAATTTGTTTTACGAAAACAGCTACGACGCGAATTTGAGATGTTATTAAATGAATTATTAACGGAATTGTAAAAAATAGTAACTTCAATGGTACGGTGATAATGATCTTCAGGCTTCACTAGGGGCTGTGTTTGTGATACAGCACTAACAGTGAGATCCGAGACAAAAACAAGATCGAGGATTCTTTTAAAAGAGTTGAGAAAACAATTCAACTGATATAGCGGACATTCAAGTAGGCTATCAAGAAAAATATGTTGAGATGAAGGAATTAAGAAAGATAGATTATCATTAACAAGCCAAGAAACATAAGGCAAGTTAAATTCGCCCAAAACTATAAGAAAATCACGATCTTTAAGACGACTGAAAATAGTTCGCAAAGCATCAGCATGGTGCATGTAGATCATGATATCAGAAGCTGGAGGAATATATGAACAAGAGATATACATATAAGCTAAAGTTAGAACATGTAACTTCGACGCAAATAAACTCAACACCTAAGGGGAGATCAATCGGCACAACACTTGAACACAGATTCGAGTTGTCAGCAATGAGTACTCCACCGCCACGTCGACCAAAGCGATCAAGCCTATAAGAAATAAAGTTATTAGAAAGAATTTCATTATCCAAAACAGAGAAGTTAAGCCAAGTTTCAGAGAAAGCTAATATGTCAGCCGAAAAAGTTTGGCTATCACAGAATAGTTTCGAGAGCTTGGTAAGAAGTCCTCCTACATTTTGATAGTGAATGCAAAGACTAGACGTTATTAGTTTTTTGAAGCAAAAGGGAGCGATTATTGGGCGAAAACTCGTGTACAACTAGGCCCTCTGGCCAGTTAGGGTCAACCATAGCTAAGAAATACTCATTTGGTACTGTAACTTTTGAATTAAAACTTTAGCAGGGCATATATTACCAATGTAAGCTGCCACACTGGTGAGCAGTATTCTAGAGAGGCGGCTTTACAAAAGTGATTACGCGCGATAGAAACAGAGCACAAGCACAAAGCAGAGAGAACAACAAAACCACTAGCACTGAAGGTATGATGGGGGCGATGAGGGAGCAACTGCAGAAGCAATGACGAGAGAGAACAATACAAAAAAATTTAAATGCACCAAACACTAATCACGAAAAAGAAAAAAAACTGTTTAATTTGGCGAATTATGCAAATAAAACACAAGGGTTTCAAGCAAACGAGACCAGCGAAAGCGAAAACAAACAAAGCACAATTAAAAATTCGTCTAAACTCATTTCTGGCGCCGGAGAACACAATCCCTTCACACCAGTTCGGCTTCCGCGAAAAACATGGGGCAATTGAACAAGTCAATCGTATAACATCCGAAATACGAACAGCATTCGAACTAAAAGAATACTGTACGGCTGTCTTTCTCGACGTTGCCCAGGCTTTCGACAGAGTTTGGCTGGAGGGTCTAATGTTCAAAATCCGGCAGAAACTCCCACAGTACACCCACAAACTCATGGAATCTTACCTTTACAATAGAAAATTCGCCGTAAGATGTAATGGCTCCATCTCGGCTGACTTTGAAATCAAAGCTGGTGTACCGCAAGGCAGTGTACTCGGCCCATTGCTCTACCTGCTGTACACTGCAGACTTACCAACGAGTTTAGGACTTACAACGTCCACTTTTGCCGATGACACGGCAATCCTCAGCAGATCCAAATGCCCAATACAAGCCTCTGCAAAATTAGAGGAACACCTCAAGGTGGTAGAGGAATGGCTAGCAACCTGGCGTATCCGGGTCAACGAGCAAAAATGCAAACATGTTACATTTACGCTTAACAAAAGAAACTGTCCAGCTATAATGCTAAACGACGTACCAATTCCTCAAGCCGCGGATGTCACTTACCTTGGTATCCACCTAGACAGAAGACTAACTTGGCGCAAGCACATCGAGGCAAAAAAGTTACAGCTTAAACTGAAAGCGAGTAGCTTACATTGGATCATCAATGCTCGGTCCCCTCTACGTCTGGAGTATAAAGTCCTCCTATACAACTCCGTACTGAAACCCATCTGGACTTACGGCGCCGTACTATGGGGAAATGCAAGTACCAGCAATATCGACATTATACAAAGGGCGCAGTCGAAGATTTTAAGATCAATCACTGGGGCTCCGTGGTACATACGGAACGACAACATTCAAAATGATCTAAATATACCTAACGTAAAATATGAAATAGGTAGTCAACAACTAAAGTATTCTGCGAAACTGGATGTACACCCTAATGTTCTTGCCAATTCCCTTACGCGAACTAATAATAGAACTCGTCTTAAAAGAAATGACAGACCAACCCAATAATAAATGATTAGGGCCGCCTGCAATATCCCCTGGATATATCATAAGTACTAGATTAAGAAAAATATCTCAAACTTGTTGTTAGGCTCTAATTTAAGAGTAGATTCAACAAATAAATTAAACGTTAAAAAAAAAAAAAAAAAAAAAATTAAAAATTGAGAGAAAACAATATATATTAATAAAAACTCAGAAGCTAAGCAAAAACACGACCGTCACGTCAGAGAGCAGAAGCTGCATTTTAAAACTTTTAACTCCAGCCTCCCACAACCCTCCCATGTGTGGTGCCCCGCGAGGGATGAAATGCCAGGACAGATTCTGATGGCTATAGTGGGATAAGATTTTCTGCTGGGTAGACCTTACGAGCAGGCAGCAGGCGCGGCCGGTGAAACTCTTGAGGTCGAAAGGACCTGCGAAATCTATCCCGGTGGTCGTGAAAGGACGTGCGAAATTGCTTCGCTGGGACGGAAGGATGCCCATTAGCTGTGATTGCAACCTTCTTTTGTAAATCACACAGACCTTGCATGAATCGTCCACCGATTTGACTAGATTCCTCAGTCTTGGAATCCAGTATCTCTGAGAAGGGATGAGATGAGACGGACTACCAGTTGACTGCCCCCATGGAGAGAGATCTGATGCGTGAAAAGCACCAACAGCCGGGACAATGGACTTACTACTGGGAACAGAATGGGGTTACGCTCATCGTAACTGAGGGCCGCGGCTTGTTGCACGCGCCCATATGCTTGGATCACACATGATGCGTCATTTTGAGAATGGTGCAACACGTGGGCAGAGATTTCTTCTGCTGTAGACACCGATGTTCCATCGGGAAGTAGTCACGCTGAGTGACTCGGATCAACGCCTGTAGTACTTGATTGATCTCATTAGAGGTCCCCTCCCCGGAGTAATCGTTTGGAACTTTTCGACACTTTCTGCCGAAACGGACCACAAATGCTACCACTCGTAAGGCACGTGCCAGATTGGAAAAACGAGACAGTATCTCGTTTGCTGGCTTAGCGATCGCGACGTGGACCTTCACCTAAGGGGAGTGGTGTCGCTTGCTGCCAGGACTCTTGTCGATCCCGTAGCCATGGTGGGCCCTGCCACCACAAATCTTTGTGTACAAGTTCCTGCGCACTCAGGCCACGGCTAGGGAGATACGCTGGATTGTCCTCTGAACGGACGTGATTCAATGGGGCACTATTTGTTGCCGTCACAATTTTAGCTACCCGATTAGCGTCAAACGTTGTTCATGTGCAGGGTGGCTTATTTAACCACGACAGTACGACGGTGGAATCTGACCAACAAAATGCCTCAGCATTTTTAACTGGAAGTTGCGGAAGAACTGCAGCTGCCAGTTCAGCTAAAATCGTGGCTCCGCATAATTCAAAGCGGGGCAATGAAACCGTTTTAACCGGGGCTACTCTAGATTTCGCTGCAAGAAGGCAGCACGATAAGCCTTGGTCATTGCTAACGCGCACGTAAATTGCGGCACCATAATTGAATGTCGGAATTTGGATCATGAAGAACCCACCGCGGGATTCGGATCTGGTCAAGGAAGGAGTAGCTCTTTGTAAAATCCTGCCACCTGTGATGGAGTTCACTGGACAATTGATTATCCCACACTAGCTCCTGTAACCAAAGCTCTTGCATAAACACCTTGGCTTGAATTACAAAGGGAGCCAGCCAGCCAGCGGGATCGCGCTTAGTATAAGCTGTCTTGATATCTTGCGGTGAGATGACAAAAAAAAAAAAAAAAAATTCCTTAGTCGCTTTGGACACTTTGGAATGCAACTGAGCACACTCTTTACATTCGATGCCCACTTGCGCAAAGGAAACACAGCTGAACCAGCAGCTTGAAGTTCATTGACCATTGCGATTGCCCTTGCTTAATTGTGAGCCCCTGCCAGGATATCATCGACATACATATAGGACTTGATAATATCGCTAGCCAAAGGAAATTTGGATTGTACATCACTTGCGAGTTGCTGAAGTACTCGGATGGCTAAGAACGGAGCACAGTTAATGCCAAACGTGACCGTATTAAGATCGTAATCACCAAGTTGCCCCACTTTGTTTCGGAACAGGCTCCTCTAAAATGTCGTATGGATTGGATCGACCATAATTTGGCGGTACATTTTTGTAATGTCGGCATTGAAAACTACTCGGAAAAAACGCCACTTGAAAATCTGAGTAGTGAGATCAGACTGACGTACCAAATCAGGGTAAAGTATGTCATTGAGACTTACTCCGTTTGTTGACTTGCTAGAGGCGTTAAAGACTACCCGCACTTTTGTTGTGGTGCTGTCGGGCTTGAAAACTGCATGGTGTGGCAAATAAAAATTGTTAATACTGCCGTCAAATGGCACCTGACGCATATGGCCCAATTCCAAATATTCTTCGATGACGGCGTCATACTCAGTTTTTGCCGGAAAATTTTTTAGACGACCATCATATTTTAGGATAGGATTGGAATCAGAATCTTCTACCGGTTGGACCGGTAGATCGTCCACCTCTTCAAAACCTTGTGAGCAGAGTTTTAAGTGCTTCCTCTCTGCTAACAGCGACTCTCGTGGTGATCGCGGCACATGAACTAACGGGGATCCCTTGCAACGCGCCTAAAATGACCCAACCGAATCTCGTCGTAAAGATCCGCACACTTCGGTCTGGATGCCAGAAAGGGTCACCGCTGCTATGACATCAATACCAAGAAGCAGATCGATCTTCGCCTTTAATCTAAAGGAGGGGTGGCTAGAGGAATACTGGGCATTCCTTCCAGTGTGGCTTGGGCTATCGTACATGACGGCAAATCATCAGCAAATTGTGACAAGACAAATGCTTCTATCTCTATCTTGACTGGAGGTCCATGCGATGACCGAATGCTTATGTGACAGACCTTCAAGGTTCTATTGACCTTTCCGTTAATGCCTGTCACTTCGGCCCTAACAGTTTGGAATGGTAACTTCATGAGCCGGAACATTCTTTCGGATATGAAATTGGTTACCGAAGCCGGGTCTAATAGCGCCCGTGAAGCATAAGTAGTGCCCTTGTGTCAAAAGTCCACGATGGCTGTACCTAGCAACTTATCTTGTGAGGATCTTGCCTCAGAGGTAAAGTAAGTCCGGACAATATTGTGAGAACTGGGCTCCGCTGGGACCGGCGTTGGAGTATTCTCCGGTCGGCCATCCTTGTGCAAGAGCGTATTGTGACGCCCCTTGCACGTGAAGCAATTGTGCTGACTCGGACAATCTTTTACTTGATGTCCTCTTGCGAAACAGTTCAGACAAAGGGACTTTTTCTTGATGTATGCCACCCTCTCTGGCACCGTCATCTGAAGGAAGCGGGGATATCGACGCACCGGGTGATTTTCCTTCATACAGAGATCACAGGCATTTGGTTTGGTGGTCACCTTGGCTTCAAATGTATTAGCCTTTCGGGTGTCTGGAGGCGGATTTCGCGGAAGTTTTGCTGTGGGAACCGAAATAGCCATTGCAGTTCTATTTTTAACCGCTTCGAGCATACGAAACCGCTCAGTGAGGAAATCGTCCATCATTTGCCACTCCGGAATGGCAGTCTTATCTCCGAGAGATTGTTCCCACAGTGAAAGGGTGTTCTTCGGGAATTTGATGGAACAGAAAAATACGAACATGCCTCCCCAAGTGGTGATTGGCAGGCCACAGTGCTCAAAAGCACGAATGGATGCCTGCAGAGCATTCTAATGATCTTGTGATGCTTTTCCGGACTCATGGGAAATTTTAGGCAGGTCAAAAAGTGCTCGGAAGTGGCTGTTCACGACAAGTCGCTTAATTTCGAAACACTGTTTGAGTGCATTCCATGCCGTTTCATCATCACCATCATTTGTAAGCGGGAATTTTGCTACAATGAGTTTTGCTTCACCCCTCGTTTTTGTTAGGAGATGGTACAGCTTTTCAACTGGGGAAATTCGCGATCGGATGAGCTCGTTTAATCGAGCCGTGCATCGCTCGTAAACTTGATAGCATTTGTCATATTTAGCTTGGATGGCTAAATCTTCAGAGCTATCGTTTTTACCATCTTGGAGTGCCTCGAATTTCTCATATTCCTGCTCGACCTTCTCCCACAACGCTTGAACTCGATCACGTCGGACTTGGAGCGTAAATACACTGTGTCGACTTCAAACTGAATTAGTTTATCGCTAATAGAGACAAACTTCTTCAAAGCCATGGTGGAAACAACTAAAACTCTTTTGGATCCGGACCGAGTGACTCTTGGGGCGGTTACCAAAATCTGTGAATGTGGTACCAATAATTTGACCTCTTTTTGGCATGCTCGTCGTGGCTCTGACTTGGCTTGTTGAAGGGTCGTGCTTTATGGTGCGGACGTGAGAGCTAATGGACTAGAGACGGTCTGAAATGCTCTGGAAGGAGGAGTAGAAGGGCTGGTTCTCCTCTGACGCTTACTTGGAGCAGCAATTGAGGATTTGCTTGTGGCCGCAGTGTTCTTAGCCTCTTTCTCGTCTTTTGGCGGGCTCGTGCTCATAACCCCACAGAACGGCGGTTATAGTGAGCTGGTTTGGCACGGCTTGAAGATTAGCGAAAAATACAAATTGGAACGTTTGGGAAAATCTGGAACACTACCAAACCACTTGAAGAACGGCTTTGAAACACCTTGAAATTGATTAAAAGCCCACAAAACGAATTGGTACGTTTGGGAAAACTTGAAACGCTGCCAAAACCCTAGGAACGGCTTGGAATTGAAATATGTGGAACACTTTTGAATTCAAATATACAACCAAAGATACGACTTGGCACGCGTGGAACACTTTGGAATTCAAATATAACCCCAAAGATACGACTTGGAACGCATGGAACACATAGGAGTACAAATATTACCCCAAAGATACGACTTGGAACTCGTGGAACACTTTGGAGTACAAATATAAACCCAAAGATACGACTTGGAACGTCTGGAAACACTTCGGACTTGCAATATATAACAAAAGATACGCTTTGGAATCGGAATAGTATAACCAGTCACCACTTGGAAAATTTGGGAATTCAATATTAAAAAAACCCAAGATAGACTTGGAAACGAATGGAAAAATTTGAGAATTCAATATTAAAAAAAAACCAAGATAGGACTTGGAAACGATTGGAATCAGAATAGAAAAACGCGGAACACAAATTTTAAAAAATTAAATATTATTCGACCTTTCCCTCAACGTGACCGACCCTTCAGCATATATACCCCACAAAGTGCCTTCCAACCTAGGGTATACAGCACAGCTACTTTTGGTCGTTTGCTTTGTGCCGGTCTTTGGCACATGAGTTTGCAACTGTGCTTCTATACTGCAGTTAAGCGGGACTTATGTATGCATATAGGTTGCAAGGGGGTAGCGGGATTTTGTTCGCGGTGATGGAAAAATATATATTTGTGTGCGAAAAAATAAAAATTTTGTGGAATATGTATATGGATAAGAATATGAATATGTCAACTTTTTATGTTTTAGTGTATATGTACGTGTGTATATGTGAATTGATAGGTATATATGTTTTTCATTTTTTTTTTTTTTTTTTATTTTTAAATATGAAAATATGGAATAGAAATATGCAGAGGTGTGATCGGATCGGATTTCTATATACAAATTAAACATTTTTTTGTGTTTCTTTTAATGTGTCTAGCTGATATGCCCCAACTTTATAGGGTGACACAAGAAATGTGTAAGTGTGGCCTTTATACATATGTGAGAGGGTGGGTCACTTTCCTTTTGTTTGTTCAAAAATCTTTATTAATTTGTATTGAAAATTTATTCTCTTCGTTGGAACCACCTTTCACTTCGCGCACACACTTTTCCCAGGAGTGGACTGTATTTGCACAAAAACTTTTTATGATTTAATTAAGCACTGGATAAAATTTTGTAATTTATGTTATGTCACATTCACACACTCTGCTTGCATTTACATACATATGTATGTAGGAGATCACTTTGAATTTCGTAGGTTTGTTTCAATACATAAATATGTGTATATATTTTGGAAATTGCGATAAATATATATTGGAAATAGGCAAAAAATCTTGGCATATATATATAGATGTGCCAAATTGCGAAATCTGGAAGTGGGCGAACAAATATGTATGAAAAAAATTGGGGACCAAAATTTCTCTCCTTTGAGGAGGAAAAACGAATTAGAATTATGAAATTTGCGCGAAAGTAATTTTAATTGGATTTGAAAAATCAAGGGAAACAATTAGGTATATGTATGTAAGTGAGTAAGGGTACAGATGTTGGAGGCATGTACAAGTACTCATAAAAAAATTACTTAGCTTGAAATGTGAAATTCTACCGATGCAAAACGGTTCGAGAGGATCTTGTTATTCGGCTCGAAGGACCAATGTTTACGTAGGGGGTTGAATCTCCTTGGTAGAGGAGTGATACTTTGGTGTATTCACATAAACATATTCACATAAATATACAGCTAAGAATGTTCATATATGTATGAACATTTATATATACACATACATATATTCACATAAGCTATGTATATTGCACAAGCGTAACATGAACTAGAGCTCAACCAGCGTGTAAACGCTGACCAAGCACTTTGATGCAAGTGCTCCAAATTATATGAATGTATGTACTGACACTCTCCCTCTTTTTGTAGCTGTCGCATACGTCGCAGCATAAGAATAAATATGTAAACATAGGTTAAGCAAAAGAATAATATCTGAATAAAAATTAGATATCTGCATGAATGGCAGAAAATCGACGTTCGAATGAACAATGCGCAAATTGAGTTGAGTGAATTCGAATGCGACGCGCAATTTATTTGAGTGAGTGAGTACGCTGGCGTCGTACAATGTCTCATTCAACTCAAACGAAAAGCAATGAATTGAATGAGTGAGAAAGCGTAAAAATTAGAGTGTTGGTTTTAAATGTATACTTATATTTATTTTTCCTATATCTAATTATAGTATAATAATATGTACATATCTATTACATATGTAAGCCTATATTTATATATGTATTAAATTTATGTTTGTAAACCTATATTTATACATGTATTTAGTTTACATATTTGAGTGCAAAAACAATATTTTGTTAATGTTTTCTGCATTAGTTGCAATGAGACATCGTTTTTCGGTAATGAGATTTCGTGCGTCTGAAAATGTCCTCTCAGACATTGCTCGCTGGAATACAGAATATTTTGCAACTGGTTTTATAAAGGAGCGGAAAACTTTTTTGGTGCTTGAGTTGGGCTACAAACATTTTCTATGAAGAAATGTTGCATTATATTTTTGATGTAGTCAAACATCCTCTTTTTCTGCAGTTGAAAATTGTAGCAATTTGTTTGTTGGTGGGAAAAGGTACAGGCTATGTTATGAAATTTGGAAAAGTTTGGTATTATTGTTGTTAAGATTTGGGTATTTAATGCGGATTTGAGTAACTGAATAATTTCAATGTCAGTGTTATTGATCTGGCAACTTTTCTTTTATTTATTTATGTATATTTGGAATAATTAGATGTATGGTTGGACGTTTAGTTGCTTTTTTTTTTTTAAACATTTTCGAAAGGTTCCAATACCTTAACTATTGCACCTAAATGATTAAAATGTATGCCTTCTATTCTATCTAATTGGTTTTTAGCCTCTAGAACTGTTACAAGTTCGATTCAATTAATTTCTACTGATTTTAAAAGGTAGAAAACTGTATTCCAGCGAGTGGGGCAAAAACTTTTTAGCGAAAATCCCAACGAGGAATTCATTCCTGATTTTTTGAAATACTTCATCAACTTGGTGCAGGTGGACACAATGAAGCTCATGTCAGGAACAGCATCGGTAGCTTTTTCCACAGCGTTGTTCAGCAGATGAACCATCTGTGAATTTTATCCAAATCACGAAAAGCCTTTATCATGTTTGACCCTTGTCCCCATCGAGATCGCATCCGAAGTTCTGCAAAGTTTCCATTATTTTGGTCCGAATATTTGAGCCTCGTTATAAAAAAAAAACTTAATTGAATTTATTTTATAAACTCGTAGATTAACTAAATATACCTGTGCAGGACGCCTCCTTCATTGACTTCATAGCCATTAAACGATCCACCATAACTCCATCCATTCTAAATACGAAGCTCTTAAAAAATTATCCGTCCATATATCGCTAGTGATAGCATATCCAAACGCCTTATATTTTTGTATTTCGTTTTTAATTGGGCCAAAGTGTGACTCGTGAAGACAGTGGGACACTGTATTTGGGTGTGGTAGCAATTTTTCTGCATCGACGTTGAGTCCAAAAGTGGCCCCAACCTTAATTAGGAACGACGCAAACTTTTTAAGCCTCGAATCGTCAATAATTTTTAACGGACGACAATTCTTAACCACCCATTCGGTTACGACAACTACGCCCTCCTGATTCACTTCTGAATTCACTTCAACAGTTGTCGAAGTTTTCTGCGCCTTGCTGCTGTTGACTACATAGCATTTGTGTTTTACTAAATTAGACGTACCACCTGTAAATTTCAAAACTGTAGAACACATATTACAGGCTACTACGTCCACCAACTACTCTTCATTTTCCTTTTTTATCTTAGAAAAAACTGACAAACTTCGCTTCGTCCTCTCTTTTCAATTAACGTATACATGCCACTTTGAAGTTTCTCCTTTACTTCATCTGAATCATTTTCTTTTAAAACCTTCATGTATATTTAAAAAAAAAACTGAATTAAATCTGAAAAAACACATAGGAAACATTTATGGACAGGTCACAAGGTCACAGTTATTAGTCTAATCACAAAGAAAACAATTTATTAACCATAATACAGATAGCATACACATTGTAAAAACAAAAACTAAACTACAACAACAATACAATGCATACCGTGTCGCCTTTCGCTCCGTTGTCTCCGTTCATTTCGCGTGTGTTTCGTTTTGGGCGATGCTAAAGAAATGAATACACACAAAATCTATGCCACAACTCGAATACATGCGAATTTCTTCAGCTTCGCCAAAGTTTTCATTCCGTTTTACGCACTTATTTATTCTCGCTCATTTCGTTGAATGCCGTTAGGTATGAGACACAGTGCGGTGTGTCACTCATACACATTCAATTCATTATGTGCTTCGTAATCAATCAGCCGAATTCATTCGAATACATTCAATTTTACGTATGCTGTGGGTGGACTCATGCAGACCTCTAATAAAAATCAATCCCAATACTACCATCAAATCACACTGATGTGTTGGTCTTCTGATTATTTTAATCAAAGCGGAACCCGGTCATAACAGTATTGATTGGTTGTATTTAGCCACTGTTAGTTTTGCTAGTTGCATTGCACTTAGACTTGGGTATTACATACACAAGCAGCGGTACATCTCCAGGAACGTTGAGTGGAATCGCTCCACCTGTCCATTCAGCTCTCTTTTTTGTGAGGGGGTCCGATAGATCTCAATTCCCAAGTCATGACGGAAATTCATTCCGGAAATTCATTCCAGGAAATTCACCTCGGTTTTCATGAAGCTTATCCTTTCTAGGTTGATTCGAAGGTTTGCCTCTGATACTTTTTCGAACACTTTTCGTATGTCGATTAAGTGATCCGCCTCACTTTTGCTGAAGATTACGATGTCTGTTCAAAGAAAGACGTTAGTATTTCTTGAATTTATTTAATGTTTATTTATTTATAAGCAAAAAGGCACTAGCACATAAACCAGTGACTAATAGTCATTGCAACTAACATATAAATTGGGTGGACTTCGGAGCGAGATTACAAAGGAAGAGATGGCGACTAAAGACATAGCGATGCACACCCGATGTAAATACAATTGGTGTCTGATCTTACAAAGAATAATGCATTTCTTTAATAGTAAACTAGCGACCTCACCAGTGCATTGTTCGACATAGTGCTAGGTCAGCGAAATACGTCCTTATTGATAATAGCTAATCATAGCAGCTAATTTAACTAGGTCATTATTGTTAACTGATGACCATTTCAGATCCACTTATGACTGATGATACTAATCTTAATATACTTTGTGATACATGTCGTATCACACCAACAACCTGTATGTGTGTTTTATCTGACAAGTTGACAGTTTTGTGTTTTTGAATAGTTGGAACTCACAGTTGCTATTAGCCGTAAACTTCGTTTGTTTACCAAAACAAATATATTGCTCATTGTTGAGCTGATGCCATCGTTCTAAATCTGCTCTTGAGAGCCCAATGTATTGATTCCGTTTTTTGTTGACAGCAATAATGGAAATTTTAATGTTCATGAATAGGGATTTCCGAAGAGAAAGAAAATAACCCAGTCTTCATTCGTTGAATTCAAAATATGAACTGATTTTATTTGAATACTCTTAAACTCTAAGAAGCGACAATCGTTCTTAAAAAATACGTATTCTAATGCCCCACGTTTTCGGGGGTTGAAAATTGTTTATATTTTATGCTCAGCGCTGGTTACTTGATACCGCGCCGCTGTTATAATGTTAAGTGTTTTCCACAGAGTGTGGATGCATGTTTTGTTTGGTATTAAGCAATAATTGTCATATGAATTTTATGACTTTTTGTCATTACTTTTGTTTATGTTTCTGTTTCGTTTTGTATATTTCTTTGGTCAATCGGATTTGGTGTAGCCATTGCAGCTGACCACGATGTTTAATCTTAAACATTCTGCAAAGGGCCGCCAAATGCGACGATTTGGATTTTATTTTTATAGTTAGTTAGTTGTCTTATGCAAATTATTATTAATATTATCATTAATAAGATAACTATTGTTAAATAATCATGACCAGTTACATGATGGACGTTCAACCTAGTCAATCTGATGTTCCTTTAGGATTGTCACTGACTTCTCATTCTTACCAATTCTGCCGTATGTATTACTGAGTTGGCTTCTTCTGGTTTTTATAATATGTATTTGGCATATTATCTAACGATTACTGTGCTGACTTCTAGCCTTTCTATACGGTGGTGAATTTAAAAAATAACTATCTTTACTTTTTGACTTGTTCCAATGTGATCGCTCTACTATTTTTAAATATCACTGATTGCTTACTTACATATTTGCATATATACATAATTCTAAATATAATAGGTGGTGTATTTGTGAGATTTAGGAATTGGATTATTTGGGGTGTATTCTCTGGATTAGAACTTGATATAATGGAGACGGGGCAGGTATTTTTGAAAATTTGGTTTCTAAAGTGTAAAGTTGTTGGGCAGTCTTTAAGGATGTGCGTAATATTGAGGTCACTTGAACATAACCAGTTTGGGCATGGGATGATGTTCTTGGGGTCGATGTATATTTGTTGTGTGAGCCTTGTATTTGGTTTTTTTCGTGTGATGATGTTTTGATTAAACTATTTTAGATAGTGGCTTGAGTTCGTTAGGCTAGTGTTGACTTGTTGGTACCATCTATTGCAGTGTTCAATGTTATTCCTAAATTAATAAATAATTTTGCTTCTGAGAAATGCCATAATGGCAGCGAATCCAAAGAAATTTTATTTTGGATGAAGCTTTGGTAGGAAGATTCTTAATTATTGTTGGATTTAAGTTGTTGTTGCTAATGTTCCCGATAGATTTTACAGCAAATTATTACCTATGTTTTGTATTTTATATTTGCCTTTGTATTTGTTTTCCAAATTTATGTCCTGTATCATTTTTTAATAGGATTTCTTGTCATTCAATTAGCGATACTTTTTTGTGTTTTTATCATATGTTTCTTTTTGTAATTCTTTAAATTTTTCGATAAGAAGTTTTGCTCTATTTTGGGATATGTATTTGCAATTTGAATTTTATTTCTTTATGAAAGACATCAATGTTGTACATGGTCTCTACAGTCTCAGATGAAAAAGGGACAGTGAATCCATCCGGTTCGATGGACCAAAATGAATAGGGATTCCCGGAGAGAAGGAAAATGACCCAGTCTTCATTCGTTGAATTCAAAATATGAACTGATTTTATTTAAAAACTCTTAAACTCTAAGAAGCGACAATTGTTCTTAAAAATACTTATTCTAATGCCCCACGTTTTCGGGGGTTGAAAATTGTTTATATTTCATGCTCAGCGCTGGTAACTTGATACCGCCCCGCTGTTATAATCTTAAGTGTTTTCCACAGAGTGTGGACGCATGTTTTGTTTGGTTTTAAGCAATAATTGTCATTTTGAATCTTTATATATATACGTTTTATGTTTCTGTTTCGAATTGTATATTTCATTGGTGCATCTGATTTGGTGAAGCCATCTCAGATGAACACAATGTTTATTCTTAAACATTCTGCAAAGGGCCGCCAAATGCGGCGTTTTGGACTTTATCTTTATTAATCTTTATCTTTATTAATAATATTATCATTAGTAAGAAAACTATTGTTAAAAAAGCATGACCAGTTACATGAAGGACGTTCAACCTAGTCAATCTGATGTTCCTTTGCGATTGTCACTGACTTCTCATTCTTACCAATTCTCCCGTATGTATTACTGAGTGGGCTTCTACTGGTTTTTATAATATTTGGCATATTACCTAACGATTTCTGTTTTGGGATATCTACCCACTTCTGATATGTATTACTGTGCTGACTTCTAGCCTTTTTATAAGGTGGAGAATTTATAAAATAACTATCTTTATTTTTTGACTTGTTCCAATGTGATCGCTCTACTATTTTTAAATATCACTGATTGCTGAAGTGTGAGTGGCTATTCTGGTTACCATTAAATGTTGTCCTTTTATAATTATTTTGCCATATCTGATTTTTTGGTACTATAGTTTCGGACAATTTGCTACCGGAATCTATTTTGATATTATTTTTTAGATAATCATTATCTAATTGAACCACTGACATCTGAATATTTTGCATTTGTACTGGCTCTGGGATACATACTTTTTCTTCCGCAATTTTCACTTTACCTCCAATGTGAGGTCCTGCCGGGGGCCATTATTTTATTTCTTGAGTTTTGTTATTGTGTTTATTTTGAAATTTACCTTTCTTCTTCTCCCAACATTGTTCAAAACCTGTGACATCTATTGTTATCTATTTTGGCCTAGCGGGCCATCAATCTTTGTAATTCTATTTTTTAAGATTTAGGTTTATACGTTTACCCCGATTATTATATCAACCTAACCAGGTTTATTAAAAGTAGGATCAGCTAGAAGGTAAGTTTGCCATTTCCACATATCCACGTTCGCTATTTTTAACGGAAGAGCTTTAATTAACTTTGGCAACACAATTGCTTCAACCCTAAGATGTCCTTTCCAAGGATTTCGCGTACTCACATCTATTATTACCTTATATTTTGATTTATTGGGTTTTATTGAGGACACGTAGGTAATTTCAATATTTGAGTGGCCTCTTTGGACAAAATGGTGCTCTGTGAACCACAATCAATAAGGGCTCATAGAATCTTATATCCTCCATTGACATTTTTACTTGTATTACAGCTGTGGCCAACAGTGCTGGTTGTGCCGTTACACAAGTATTAACTCTCTCCTGTGTTTCTTCAAAATGGAGTAAGGTATGGTGTTCCTTACTGCACAATGAACAGACCATTAGTGCACACCTTTTTGCTTGAATGGTTCAAGCATCTTATGCAAAGCTGCACTTTTTTGGCTGTTTCATACCTTTCAGTAGGTGTCAAACCTTTAAACATATAGCACTTATACGCTTTGTGCCCGGCAATTTTGCAAATCGGACATTTATCTTCGATTTCCGCATAATTTAACACAGTTTTTAGCGGTTTTTTCTGTTCTTTGCTCATGACACTTAGCGAGCAATATCTTTGCTCCAAGTATTCCATGACATGAGATAGCATTTGAATTTGTCTTGTTTTTCTAATTTGACTCTTATACAATTGTAGAGCCTCTCTGTCAAATTTCCTTAGTACGATTTGTGCGAATATGACGTAAACTTCTCGGACAATTTTGCATTTATTTTAATTAAGTAGTCTGACTCATTAACAATGTCAATGACTCCTTTAACACTTTTTTCGGATTTATTGTTGATCATCGGTAAATCAACGATCCGACTTAATTGTTCGGAAAATACCCTCCGATTATTTTCATATCGCTTGGTTAACAATTCCCAAGCGGTACTATAATTGTGAGCTGAACCTGACAATAGATGGGCTACCATGCTCTTTGCTTCGCCCTTTTAACGCAGATTTTAAATAATTGAACTTAAGAGCAAGACTTAAATTCTCTCTTTTTTCAATCAATTCGCCAAATAGTTCTACAAACAGGTCCCATTACCTAGGTTCTCCAGAAAATGTGGGTGCCTATATTTACAATTTTCCTTATTGTTCATTTTCATTTCTAGCATTGATAATGAATTTTGGACGTCAAATTCTGAGTCCTCCATAGTATTCTTAAATTTTGCATCACTTGTTATTACTTGGCATTCCCGTACCTTCTCCCATAAATAATTTTTTTTATTAATATACATTTACATATACATTTCAACTCTACTACCTCCAAATATTCATGGAGCTGTCGGACTCTATCCATAAATATCTTCTGGTTATCAATACCGTTTTCATTAGTGGAGGTCGCATTCCCGTGCGGCTCTCCTTTGCTATCATCAAACATTTTTGACATATTTGCTTCTGCTCCAACTAACACTGACTTACTAGTGCCTGGTTTTTCTGACTCCCCTGTAGCTATTATTTTCTTCATGTATTTTATCTGTGAAATACTGATGATCGAAAGACCCCTGCTGTGATGATTAGGTAACCATCAATTCCTAATCTCTTTTTTTTCCTTGCTAGTTATATTTCTGGGATCTAGTGCTTCTAACTGCCTTAACCTGGTATGCAACTCTACCTGCTTCCCTAACAACTTTTCAGTCTTATTAGTGAGCATTTTGTCGTATGCGAATATTAGGATATCGATATAAGTATATAATAATAAAAATAGATAGATGTATTTATAACTATCTTAATTTATATCTTATCTGATGATCCTGTTGTTGACACCGTTCGCCACTGCTTGTCTGCCAATGGGTAGGGTTTGCCCATAATTTGCTTTGTCGTTGCTCAGCTGCTGTTGTCCAGGGCCTATGGGCTCAGGCGGTACCGGCGCCTGTCATCGCACTAGATTTTCTCGTATTAGCAGCCTCATATACATACACTTTTAACTTTAACTTTTTTTTTTTAATATGAGGGCTCGAACACGCCACACACGAATTCTGTAATTATTTCTTGTTTGATTTCGATATCTGGGCTTCGAAAACGCCACACACCAACTCTGTTTTTCTTTTATTAACCTCCGCCGAAATTATTGCAGTTGCTTGACTAGCCAAACTGCTTTTATTTAACTCGGCCGCACGCACTTTTTATTTATTAAGCAATATTTTGCTTTTTATATTGTACTCTCTCTCTTACCACGGGTGGGGGAAAACAAGAGTTAATTTATTTTTGCTACCTTTAGCTGATCTTAGCATTTACACTTGCATAAGATCAGCCTTCAAGGAGCTGATTCACTTTCTGAGTTTCTTACCAATAGTGGGGGAAAACTGCAGAGTTCCTTTTTCTCGAAGGACCAAACTGAGTCCGGCTCGAAGGACCAAAATGAATAGGGATTTCCGAATAAAAAGAAAATAACCCAATCTTTATTCGTTGAATTCAAAATATTAACTGATTTTATTCAAAAATATAGCTTCTGCTCTCTGACGTGACGGTCGTGTTTTTGCTTAGCTCCTGAGTTTTTATTAATATATATTGTTTTCTCCCAATTTTTAATTGTACTTAGTTTGTTTTCGCTTTCGCTGGTGTCGTTTGCTTGAAACCCTTGTGTCTTATTTGCATAATTCGCCAAATTAAACAGTTTTTTTTCTTTTTCGTGATTAGTGTTTGGTTCATTTAAATTTTTTTTATTGATCTCTCTCGTCATTGCTTCTGCAGTTGCTCCCCTCATCGCCCCCATCATACCATCAGTGCTAGTGGTTTTGTTGTTCTCTCTGCTTTGTGCTTGTGTCTTATAACTGTTCTTGCACTCTCTCTTGTGCTGTGTACTCTAGCTGTCTCTTTGTGTTATTTGTAATTATTGATTTTTTATCGATAATTATCTTTGTGCTGTTTATTTAAATTTTTCTATATATTTTTTATTTTTTTTTTTTTTTTGCGTTGTGTTTCTTTTGTCTTTTCAATGGCTTGTTGTCTACCTACTTGCAAGAATTCTGATCGTTTTGACGATCAGTATAGAGCAATATCGTGTTGGCTTTGCGATAATCTTATTCACTTAAAATGTGCTGGCCTCAACGGCCGTGATTACGACAAATTTTCTGGTTTGTCTGTGTCTAAGCCTGAGATTGGGTTAATGCGCTGGACTTGCCCATCTTGTGCCAGCCAGCATCTTGATTTTAGCCGAATGTACAGGGATCTTCGTTTAAAGTTTCTTTCTCTAAATAAAATGGCCAAACAGCTGTCTAATGAGTGTGACTCTAGCATACATTTATTGTCGCAATTCAAGTTTGGTCCATCTTCTAAGGAATTGCCCAAGAAATGTACCCTTGAGTTGCCTCATAATCAGTCGCCCGCTCTCTCTTTTACATCTTCTCCCATTTTACTTTCGCCTACACCATCTTCTTGTATAGGAAGTGCCCAGATTGAAGTACCCATTACAAGCCCAGGTGTACCTCAATCTCAATCACTTGCGGATTCCAATGCTCGTCCACCTCCTTTTACTGTAGTGCCTTATCGCAAACAACTATTTATTTCTAGGCTTGCTCCAGATACTTCTAAATCGTCTGTGGCAGCTTACATTGGTAATATATGTTCTGCTAAGGTTTTAATTCAAAAGTTAAAGTTTTCTTGTCCCTGTTTTGGATAATGAAATTCTTTTTAATAACTTTATTTCTTATAGACTTGATCGTGATGGTCGTCGTGGCGGGGGAGTACTCATTGCTGTCAACTCGGGTATAGGTTCAAGTGTTGTGCAGATTGATCTCCCCTTAGATGTTGAGTTTATTTGCGTCGAAGTTACATGTTCTAACTTTAGCTTATATATCTCTTGTTTATATATTCCTCCAGCTTTTGATATCATGATCTACATGCACCATGCTGATGCTTTGCGAACTATTTTTAGTCGTCTTAAAGATCGTGATTTTTGGATAGATTTAGGTGATTTTAACTTTTCTAATGTTTCTTGCCTTATTGATGATAGTCTATCTTTTTTAATTCTTTCATCTCAACGTGTGTTTTTTCATAGTCTACTAAGTCAGCTATATTAGTTGATTTCTTTTCTTAACTCTTCTAAAAGAATCCTTGATCTTGTTTTTGTCTCGGATCCCACTGTTGGTGCTGTATCACAAACACAGCCCCTTGTGAAGCCTGAAGATCCTTATCACCCTACGGATGTAGTTACTATTTCTTACAATTCAGTTTATAATTCATTTAACAACATTTCAACTTCTCGTCGTAGATGTTTTCGTTAAACAAATTTCAATCTTTAACAGCTTTATTATCTCTTTTGATTGGTCATTTCTATTTGAGTGCTGTGATATAGATTGTGCAGTGAATTTTTCCTACTCTGTTCTTAATTCTCTAATTGATAAATGCGTTCTTAAGTAAGGTTGCATTTTATAAGAACCCCAAAAGATTTTACAACTTTGTTAATTCCAAAAGACGCTCTAATTTACTACCTTCCACCTTCAGACTTAATGACCAGACTGCTAATAATCATTCGGATATTGCAGATATGTTTGCTAAATTCTTTCAGTCTACTTATATTACTACTGTTTCGGATCCCACACCCTATCCCTTCTCAATCCCACGTTTAAATTGTTTGTTTTTTCCTAGTATTACTGAAGACTGTATTATCTTCCGCTTGTCATCTATGACGTCTTAGACTTAGGCGTTATGTTTGACCCAAAACTTTCATTTATTGTCCATATATTTTCAATTGTCAATATAGCATGCAGTCTTCTTGGCTTCACTTTTTTTTTTTTAATAGTTAATTATTTAAGCGCTGAATCCATACATACAAAAATAGTATCATAACAACACAAATAGATAATTTACAAAAATGACCATACCTTATTGGTGTACCCATAACTATAAATATTATTGTTGGTGTTGGTTATCTTATGTTTTTGGAGAAGCCCTTTCTTTTTAGCCGTCTAAGGGGCCTGGCAGGTAGTAACCGTTATGCGAGGATACTGCGGTGTCTATTAAACCGGTCGCTATATATGCTGATCTGTCTTCCGATCTGTTCCTCCACTGTGTGCAGGTTGAGATCACGGTGTAATGTGGATCCACGCACATACCATGGACAGTTCGCTATTTGCCGCGCAGCGCGATTTTGGATCACCTGTATGCGTTTGTAGTTGGATTTAGCCGCAATTCCCCAGATCTGCACGCCATACAGCCAGATTGGAGCATTGCAGTGCACGTAGACTGCTCTTTTGGCCCTGAGCGACATAGTGCTTTTCCTATTAATCAGCCACCTTAATTGCTGCATTCTTTGGCCACATTTTTTTGCTGTAGCTTTAAGATGTTTGCCAAAGGTGAGGCGTTTATCGAGGGTGATGCCAAGATACCTAGCTTGCGACGGCTGTTCGAGAGTTACGCCTTCTAGTTGTATAGCCGGTGTGTTGTCTCTGAGCGTTTTTAGTGTGTAGCAGGGATTTATAGTCTTCTGTGCGTTGATTTTTAAGTTCCATCGCTTACACCAAGCTGAGAACATGTTGAGATACTCCTGCATACCAGAAGCTGCCTCAGAGCGACATTTTGAGCTGTATTGGAAGGAGAGCTTTGCTGGGGGAAACCATATGATTTTCGTTAGGACTCGGTATGTCTGCAGTATACACTGAGTAGTGGGCCCAAAACGCTGCCCTGTGCGACTCCAGCTCTCATAAATTAAGCATTGGAGAATGTGTTCCTGACCTTAATCATATACTGCCGGCCTTCTAAGTATGATCGAAGGACACTGTACTGTGTGGTGCTGGGAATAATTTCTTTATTTTGCTCAGCAAACCCATATGCCAAACTCTATCAAAAGCTTGCTGCATATCAATGAAGACTGCGTTACAATATTTCTTGTCATCAAAGGCTTATAGTATGTGTTTCGCCAATCTATGAACTTGTTCCAGAGTGCCGTGTCCCTCGCGAAAGCCAAAATATGGCGTTCATTAATGATGTCTTTCAGTCGGTTCGCAATAATCCTTTCCCATACTTTAAAGAGTGAGGGCAGGAGACTTATTGGCCGATACGATTGAGGATCGTTCTCTGGTTTACCAGGCTTATGGATCATTATGATTGCAGCTGCTTAGGGAAGTGCTGCACTTTTAAAATAGAATTATATATAAATTATTATAAATATGAAATATTTGTATTACTGGTGTATGGTATACCTAAGTTAGCGAGACGACTTACTTCATTTTGATTTTTTAATGGTATTTTGTTTTATTTGTGACTCGTACTTTCCTGTTTGTTGGTATTCTCTTCTTTGATGCTGTTGTTGCCCTCTTCTAATTTAAATATTTCTGCCAGATTCGGCATGATTCTCCCCACGGTGGTGGTGGGTTTCCGTTTACGTGCGCCCCTCTGCCGGCGAAAGCTTTTCAGGTTTCCTCCCCGTGCTCAGCACCATTAGTATGGCAGTGAATCGGTCTTCTTTTGTCTTTCTTCGGGAAAACTCTGATCCTACTACCGGTTGTCGGGCCAGTAATCCTCAATTCTAAGGGGACTTGGTCCGTCTTGCGGACAGTCTTTAAGTACCTATTGCAGGGTCTCTTCGTGGCTCTGTGGCATTGGATTTTTTTTCTTTTTCTGAATGGCAGGATTAATATGCCAGATATTGTTTTGCCAGTATTAGGCAGGATCTGTTCTGCAAATTATAGGCATGATCGCCATGTAATGAGAGAGCGACGGTTTGTTATTTAGCCGATGGTCCTTTCGGGCCTTTATATAGGCCAAGGTTATGCTAATATTGCAATCTAAGTATATTACACAAGTGGAAAATATCACAAAGCATGTCAGGCCGTTATTAACTATAAAGAAAATAATGTAACATTATCAAATTATAGATTCTATTTCAAATGCACCAATAAAGAAAAAGAAAAATCGATACCTTATCCTTACCCAGATTTTGAATATGCATTCGCACAGAATATAAATAACAGTATCGACGAAAGAAACGAATTTAGAGTCGATCACTTAAATTCAGAAAAAGTAGAAGAGTTTAAGAAAATATTGCATGAGTTGAGCGATTTCCAGTATAGGAATGGTGAAAATTTGACCTTTACCAGTGCAATAAAACATAATATCAGAACCAAACACGAGGACCCAATATACAAACTCCCATACAAATACCCACAAATCTTTGACGAAGAATTCAATAAACAGATCAATGAAATGATACAACAGGGAATCATTCGAAAATCGAAATCGCCCTATTGTTCTCCAATCTGGATCGTATCTAAAAAAGAGCACGCATCCAACTCTGCTATCTACTCTGCTTTTAATTCTCTAATTGATGAATCCGTTCCTTAGGTGTATGTCTCTACCGTCTCCAGTGCGCCAGTCTGGTTCACACGAAGGCTCTCTAATCTACGTAACATTAAATCGTGATATTTTAACTGGTTCGCGACTTGACTATGCAAATTATTGTGTAGCCAAATCTCAATTTTTTCATTTAAATACTCACACCTACCGTGGCATTGCCAAACTTTCGGCAATACCTAAGATGTTTGAGAAAATTATTACGTCTTTCCTTCAACACCTATTCAGATCCACTATTTCTCCTTGTCAGCATGGCTTCATGGAAGGTCGTTCGTCGCTTACCGAACTTTTAGAGTTTCCTACCCTTGTACACCATGGCTTTCGTAAAAATTTTCAAACTGATGTTATTTATACTGACTTTAGTAAGGCTTTCGAATCGGTTGACCATTCTATGCTTAGCTTGGTTAAAGTCGTATCTTATTGGCAGAACCCAAAAGGTGTCTTTAATCTCAATATCTAAAACTGCTCGAGTTACGTCAGGTGTCCCCAAAGCAGTCATCTGGGGCCACTGTTGTTTACCTTGTTTATAAATGATTTGCCTTTGGCCTTGGCTCATTCACGCGTTCTTATGTTTGCGGATGACGTCAAGATTATTCATATAATGATCCTTCTTTCCAACAGTACTTGCAATCAGATCTCGATGCGTTCTGTGATTGGTGCCACGTTAATAAATTACACCTTAATGCCTCTAAGTGCTCTTTTATGACTTTCAGTCGCCGTTCCGAGCTCATTACTCTATTAAGTCTGTTCTGTTAGATTGTGTACCCTTCAAAGACTTAGGCGTTATGTTTGACCCAAAACTTTCATTTAATGTTCATATATCTTCAATTGTCAATAGAGAATGCAGTCTTCTTGGCTCCATTAAACGTTGGACCAAAGAATTTGATGATCCATATGTGACAAAGGTTTTATACACTTCGTTAGTTCGCCCTACTCTAGAATATTGCTCACCAGTGTGAAACCCTCAATATAATCTTCACCAGCGTAGTATTAAATTGGTACAGAAGTTATTCCTTCCGAGTCTTCGCCTACCTTCATATTCTGTCAGACTTCTTCTTATTAATCTTCCTTCACTTTACAACCGTAGGCTCGGCGGGAAGTCATTTCTACCAATTTACTACATACGCTATATTTTTGTGTTCCCTCACATCGGACCAGAAACTTTTTTCCTATTCAAGTTAGTAGATGTCTGACTAACTACTCTCTTCACGAACCTCTTCGTGTTCTTCGCCAATATTTTAACAACATTTCTCACCTTATTTCTCCTCTTTTTTCTGTCACTTCTCTTCGCGCTGTACTTTTTTATCATCTACAGCGAAAGCACTGAAAATATTCTGGACCTGGATTGGCTGCAACTCATCCCTGACCACATTGACTGTAAATAGGGGCATAGCTGGCACCTTGTTGCAAATAAAACACCTCCACTGGGTCGGGGATGTTTAGTTGTGCATAAAGCTAAGCTACCTTCTTGAATTAATTATTATCTGTATTTTAGCTTAAGCTTTTTCGTCGACTGCTGGGTTAGTTGACATTAATTAATAAATAAATAAATAGTCGTCAAAATGTATGTAACAGGAAGATGGAAGCTTTTCCGACCCCACAAATATTTATATTGTTGATCAGGATTATTAGCCGAGTCGATCTAGCTATGTCCGTCCGTCCGTCCGTCCGCCTGTCCGTATGAACACGTAAATCTCAGAGACTATAAGAGCTAGAGTCACCAAATTTGTAACGTAGAGTACGTTGGTCAAGTTTATTTCAAATTTTTCGACGCCCTTCCACACTGGCAATTTTAAAAAAACGTTTATCTCAAAAACTACTCTACTAGAGAACCATATGTATTTTGTATTTATATATGCTTAATAAATGCGCATATTTTGTATATGTAAAGATTTGGCGTTTGAGTTTGATAGTAACACTTATTTGATACTATTAAATTTGATCAATATCGGACTAAAATATCAAAGAAGCTAACCTAGGCAATGCCGATGTTTATATACCCTTGCAGTCCTTGGCAATTATTTTTTTTACATTTTGAAATTTCTCAATTCATCAATACACTAACAGAACATTCAAATTGTTTCCGTTTACTACAATTTTTTCTTCTTCCATCATTCTCTAAGCAAAGCACAACACGCATATACATACAGTTCGTGTAGCGCTGCGTCTGTTTGTCTGTGTGCATGTGCTCTGTTTGATTTCATGATGACGTAGTAGGCAGCAAGCAGCGCTGCCGGCTGCGCTTGAACCGATTTCTATTGACTATAACTTGAACACAAGTTTATTTATCCGATCAGATTAAAATTTTGGGATCTGAGAATTTATTTCAAATACATCATATTGGTAAATTTCATGGGGATACTCCAATTTTTGCAAAAATGTTTTTCCTAGAGCTATATGATATAGTAGTCCGATCCTGATGATTTTCATACTTTATCTTACCCGGGTAATAAAAAGCCCCAAAAAAATTTCATCCCGATAGCTCTTAAGATGGCTGGGTAAAACGCGTACGCACAGACGGACAGACGGCTATGGCTATATCGACTCTGCGTCTCATGCTGATCAAGAATATATCGGTCCTTCTGTGCGTTACAAACATCTGACCAATTTTATAATACTCTCTGCAAGCGTATAAAAAAGCCAAGTTATGCATATAAACGTTTTCCCATAAGGCCGAAGTTGGCCGTTGGCTGAGATACTGAGATATGCTTGCAAAAAGCATGTGATCAGAATTTAAAAAAAAACGTGCATTTGTTATTACAAATTTGAAATATTTGTTTTACTGATGTATGGAATACATAAGTCGGCGAGACGACTTTCTTACCTCATTCATTATCTATTTGTGCCACCGGATTGAGTAGCGGCACTTTTAATGAATTTCAATTTTTATTGCCGATATGTTTGACAGTATCTATTGAAATTGATTCAAAGATTTTTTGGCTCGGTGCCACTTTTAGTTGGCTTAATTAGATACACCGGCTTGCCATTCAAGCCTTTGAAAAAACTGACCTAAGTCGAAAATTCCATTGCAGTATAAATTGCTAACATTAATTCATGAGAATTCTCTCTAGAATTTCATTGGAGTGTAAATTGCTAACGTTAATTCTTGCTACAACTGTTTTTCCATGTTTCAATAAACATGTGCAATCTGTTTTTCGCAAGGTCACTACTTTTCGAACCGCCTAATTTGTGATGACTTCGTATACGTTAGACCTAGAAGCTTTTTCAAGACTTTGCTATGGCAATAGTTCTTGATTATTTTCTGTGCAAACATTGTTTTGTCTACTTTGGTGCCTGGTCGTCTGCCACAAAATTATCTTTCCCTCTCAGATTCTATATGTAAAATCATACTCTTAGAACTCGAGTCGCATGCGTGTTAATTTTAACTTGGCTTTACCATAGAAAATAAATAAGTCAAAGGTCTGTGATCAGTTCTAACTGTAAAATGTTTGCACATATATATGTTTGAAAATGTGTTATTGCCCAATGTATTGCTGCTAACTCTTGTTCTGTAGTACTCTTATTGCTTTCACCTTTAGTGAATGCTTGTGATGCACATGTAACCGCTTCACATGCGTGTTTACTTGAATCTGTGGTTATGCAAATTTCTTTGCTAAAATCTGGGTAGTGTAATAAATTTGGTTCAACAAGTTTCTTTTTTACATACTGGAATGCTTTTTCACACTCTGTTGTCCATTCAAATGGGACATTCTTTTTACATAATCTTGTTATGTGCCGTGAATATTCGGCGAAGTTTTTTATAAAACATCAATAGTAATTGCAAAATGCAGCGAATCTTCTAGCGCTGTCTGCGTCCGAAGGATAATGGACATCATCGCTATTGTAGAGTGAAACAGACGGTTCGACAATATTTTTTTGAATTAACTTTTCAATTTCTTACATATACTGGTTCGTCATCCTTGTTGGGGAATGGTTGCTGAATCCATAATTGCTTACACATTCCAAGAATAAGCCTGTGAATTCCAGAGAGAATGTGGTGGATACTGTGATGACCGGCTCGACACCGTGTGCGAGCAGTTTGATCAATCCACTGATGATATGTTTGATTTTCAAGAATCGGAAGGGTACGTCGACCCCATGGGTGACTACGGAGACTATGAGATGAAGTACTTAGCCGCACAACTGCATTTAAAGGAGCTGGGAAGATTGGTTAACCTAGTAAAAGCAACTAAAGTCGTGGACTCCAGTGAGGGAGTAAACGAAGTAGCATCGCAGTACTACACAAGCAGATGGAACTTCAACGGGAATTTTACGAAAGCATGATAGTAAGTGAAGCTGCCAGTTCGGCGTTAGGGGGACAGGTCCAGCTGCCCAAATCACACTCCAAATTATGTGGAGTGGCCAGCCTTTAAGGATTTATTCAAGAGTACCATTCACAACAGAGTGAATCTGGATAAAGCTCAGAAATTTCAGTATCTCAAGCCCTTTCTCTCTGATGAGGCTGCAAGTTTTATTAATCGTTTGCCGTTAACAGGAGCGGTGTACGAGAGGGCTTGCCTAATGGGACATCTCCAACCTTTAAGGATTTTTTCAGATTTCTCGGAGAACGATATGAAGAGTTCGAATTAAGCCGGTGCGAACAAGTCGTACAATCAAACGTTAAGAAATCAACTCGGATATTGATTTCCACAGACTCCAGACTGACTAAATGTCAGTCTAAGGAGCATAGTGCATACAACTGTGAACAGTTCCTGGCGTTGTCCGTTGAGAGGCGCTGTTCATTCGCTAAGGAAAAACATCTGTGTTTCAGTTGTTAAAGGCCTGACCATGGTATTTCAAGATGTGAGGCAAAGTGTAGATGCAAACATTGTCAGGAGAAGCACCACACGCTGTTACATCGCCAAGCCAAAGGAAAGAGCACATATCCCACTAAGCTTAGTGATAACCGAAAGTAAGCAAGTAAAGGAAGCCCAATCTATGGAATCACAGAGCTATTTAGCACGTTCTGCAGTACATCTACAGTCGCAAGGGAAACAAAGGAGTGTATTGCCCACGGCTCTAGTTTTTGCATTAAATTCAAACTGGTCATACACCACTTGTCGTGTTCTCTTTGATAGTGAATCAGAACTATCATAGATATCGAAGCATTGCATACTATCACTGGGTTTCTCATGCTCACCATCTCGAATACTTGTCTCAGGAATTTCGTCATTCAAGTTCATTCATTCAGTTTCTTGAAGCCGACACTTGATATTACAGCTCATGTTTTAGGTAACTCTATTGCCAAAGGATGAAGTCGACCCTGCCGTATTGAAAGTTTTCGATGGGTTAGACTGGCTGATTCACTGGAAACCAGCGCTAAGCATGTGGGCATTGTGTTGGGTAGCGACTACGTATGTTCCGTATTCACAGGAGTGAAAGTATTAGATAAACATGGGAACACAATTGCAATATCTACTATGATTTACTGATGATTTGAAAGACGAAAATCATTTTCGCTCCAAACACTTTCGTGACTCAAATGAAAGGTATGGTCGGATGTCAAATTTGCAGATGCTCTTCAGGGAGCAGCATCACGATATTATTCTTGATGAGACAGAAAAGTCAAATGCACCGCAAGAACACATTTTCTATATGCCTCACCATCCGGTTATTGGTACCAAACTGAGAATTGTATTTGATGGATCTTAAAGGGATAAAAGTGGCAGATCACTAAACGACGAGTTACTAGTGGACCTAAGTATTCAGCGTAACCTAATGGATGTGTGTTTGCGCTTCCGAACTCACAAGTTTATTTTTTGCACAGACATCATAAAAATGTTTAGGCAGATATAAATTTCTGAAAACCACCGGAATATCAACGAATTGTATGGTGAGAAAACAAAACTGAAAAGTTGCAACATTACTAGCTTTGTATGATAACTTATGGAACAGCCTGTGCACCGTTTTTAGCCGTTCGTGTCTTAAAACAACTTTCCATCGACCAAAATGATAAATATCCGACAGCAGCCAAGATTCTATTGGAAGATTTCTATGTGGACAATGCCCTGACCGGAGAACACACCGAAGACTAGCTCATATCTAGCAAAGATGCACTTATTCAACTATTAAGTCAAGCTCAGCTGGAGCTTTGAAAATGGGTGTCCAATACCATTGAACTCGGTCATTAAGAAGAAGCAGCATCGACAAGTGTGATTGCAGATGCCTCCTCCGTCAAGGTATTAGGAATGTATTGGGAGCCAAAGTCTGATATCTTCACATATGGTACAAAGTTGAGGGAATGTACAGAAAGTTCAAAAAGACAAGTGTAATCGGACATATCACGCGTTTTTGACCCGCTTGATCTACTGGCGCCAGTCATAGTTCAATTCAAGATCCTGTTCCAAGAACTCTGGCTTCTCAACCTAGATTGGGATTCACCGCTTTCAACTAAACTGGCAGAACGGTGGCATAAGTATAGCGAAGACATTAACAACGTAAAGCAGTTGAAGATACGGCGTCATATTGGATATGTCGGCAAACGAATAGAGTTACACGCCTTCTCACGCAGCAGTTGTATATTCTCGGATAGTGAACCATTATGACAGCATAGGTATTTCACTGATTGCGGCGAAAACACGTGTCGCTCCACTTAAGCAGCAATCGCTCCCTCGGTTGGAATTATGTGACCCACTTCTGCTAAGTATGCTGATCGCATCAATCAAGTTAGCTTGGAAGGATCTAGAAAGCACCGTCTATGCCTGGTGTGATTCGACATTTGTGTTGGCAGGGCCGAACCAGTTGTTATCAATTTGCCATTGGCAATCGCACTGCCCAAATATTGATAATAATACCAAGAGACACATGGCACCATGTTATTAACAGAAGAATGCTGGCTGAGGACTTACTCCATTTTACTCTCTGTTGGAAGCGTTCCGACTGGGTGGCTGACAGACACCTTAAATTAAGTAACGAAAATGATACACAAATCGCTAACATTATTTCAGATGAAGAGTACCAAAAGGAGTTGAAACCTGCAGTATTAGTTACTCTCGCAAAAACCACGAACGAGTTATTTCCATTCGAAGAACTTATTGGTCGTGTTTCTTCCTGGCAGAGACTGGTGCGCATAAAACACGACGCATAAAACATCCCCAAGAAAGGTCGGATTCTCTCTCGATAACCTATGACGAGTATAAGGCGACTAGGGATCTATGTTTGCAGCAAGCTCAAGACGAATGGCATTAAGAACTAAAATCGCTACGAAACAAAGGATGCGTCCCTAAAACCTCAAAGCTGTGTACCCTGACGCCAATTTTAGATGACGTTGGGCTTCTATGTATAGGAGGTCGCCTCAATATTTCAGAGTTATCATATTGAGCCAAGCAACCGCTCATCTTGCCGAAGTACAATCGCTTATCTCACCTGATCTTGGAACACGAACATCAACATAATTTACACCCAGACGTTTCGGCACTCTTTGTTATCGTACGTCAATGTTTCTGGATAATAGGAGCCAGGAATCTCATTCGTAAAGTTACACTTAGACAGCGTGCACATACCAGCAACCAATTAATGGGGGCACTACCGGCAGAGAGAGTGCTGCAAGCATTTGCGTTCGAAAACACAGGCTGTGATTATGTTGGCACAATCATGATACAAGATACAGACGTTGGAAATTTTTCGCCCGCTCACATGCTGATCGATCGTCCTTACACCACAGTGCCAGATGGAGATTTGGATTAGGAGATTAGGAGAGACGACCCGTCCCAAGGTGGCTCCGGTAACAGTTTCAGAAACCTTGTTTCAGGGCCCGGCGGTATGTTGAGGAACGGTTGCTGAATTCATAATTGCTTTATTTAAATTTGAAACGATCTTTTGTATTTTTATTTTTGGTGATGCAATATCAAGCGTCTGGTGAAATAAGAATAAAACAAATACAATTAGTTTAATTCTGTTACCATTTTTAAATAAAATTCAATATGATTAAATGGCTATATTTTAAATCGTAAATTATATATGTCTGGTGTGTCTTCTGAACAAGCTTCGAATGTAAAATTTTCAATATTAACAAAATGCGAAAAAAAACAAACAAAATTGGTTTAAAATTAGGTTTTTTTTGACATTTTGGTCCAAAGCTGGAAAACTTTGGCGAAGAAAGTTTTAAGAAAACAAAAAAAGAAATATTTAAGAAGTTAGAACCAAGTGAAAATAAATTCCTTTTCGAAAAACTTTCAACTTTAATGAAAAACTTTCGCAAAAAATATTATATGAAACCATCATGGTAACTAAAAAAACGAATGATGCAGTTCGATTCGCGGGACCCGATATAGGCTGAAACCATCGAGTTTTACCGACTTTTTTTTTAAACTATCACAGTATTATTATAAATTTATGCAACAGACTAGTATGAAACAATATGAATAAATAAAAAGAGCCCAAATCGATTGTTTAAAATTCATATTGATTCATCTGATTTCATATAGCATCTATATTATTCGGTGAAAAAAAAACTAACAGAGGGGATTTTGATGATTTTTGGATATATTGTAGAACACTCGGGACATTTTTTCGGGACATTTTTTTATATTTTCCTAACAAATTGCGAATTAAACTACAGCATCGGAGATTTTCAGCTTTCTTTATACACAATTATTTTTTACGTTATAGCAGAATTGGTCTTTCAATGATTTTTGAAGTTCCCCTTGTAAGCTACATTTTTTTGTTTGTTTTTTATGAGATTCTAAGGTTGGACTTGAATTTTCAGTCGAAACAGTAGTTCGCTGGTGCGAATAAGTTCACAATTATCATGTTATTTTTAATGTAAGTTTTTCTTATTTACGTTTCAAGAATCCTCGGCAAGGTACCACCACGTAGCATCGACAACAAAAATCCCTCCAACATCAACATTCCCCACATGTCTCATTCTCTAGTCCATACGGTCTTTTTCACCCGTCTCTTCACCACAGTCCTTTCCAACTGTTTCAGTACGGTCTTTTTCACCCGTATCGCCACAGTCTCTTCCAACTATGGCATTACGGTCTGTTTCACCCTTTACACCACAGTCTCTTCCAACTGTTCCACTACGGCCCGTTTCACCCGTTTCACCAGATGAATCAAACTTTCCTCCGTCGATATCCAGCTCGCTTGGTACCTGCACATCTGGCATTCTCCGTAAATTATCATGTGGGTAATTATACTATTTTTATACTTGACAAGAACTTCAACGTATATCTATCGCCTTTTATCGACGTGACGGTCGTGTTTTTGCTTAGCTCCTGAGTTTTATTAATATATATGGTTTTCTCTCAATTTTTAATTGTGCCTAGTTTGTTTTTGTTTTCGCTGGTGTCGTTTGCTTGAAACCCTTGTGTTTTATTTGCATAATTCGCCAAATTAAACAGTTTTGTTTTTTTTTTCTTTTTCGTGCTTAGTGTTTGGTGCATTTAAATTGTTTTTATTTTTTCTTATTGTTCTCTCTCGTCATTGCTTCTGCAGTTGCTCCCCTCATCGCCCCCATCATACCATCTGTGCTAGTGGTTTTGTTGTCTCTGCTTTGTGCTTGTGCTCAGCTTCCCTCCCGCGTAATCACTTTTATAAAGCCGCCTCTCAAAGCTCGTCTTATAACTGTTCTTGCACTCTCTCTTGTGCTGTGTACTCCAGCTGTCTCTTTGTTTTATTTGTAATTATTGATTTTTTATCGATAATTATCTTTGTGCTGTTTATTTAAATTTTTCTATATATTTTTTTTTTTTTTTTTTTTTTTTTTTTTTTTGCCTTGTTTATTTTGGCTTTTCAATGGCTTGTTGTCTACCCAATTGCAAGCATTCTGATCGTTTTGACGATCAGTATAGAGCAATATCGTGTTGGCTTTGCGATAATCTTATTCACTTAAAATGTGCTGGCCTCAACGGCCGTGATTACGACAAATTTTCTGGTTTTTCTGTGTCTAAGCCTGAGCTTGGCTTAATGCGCTGGACTTGCCCATCTTGTGCCAGCCAGCAGCTTGATTTTAGCCGAATGTATAGGGATCTTCGTTTAAAGTTTCTTTCTCTTAATAAAATGGCCAAACAGCTGTCTAATGAGTGTGACTCTAGCATACATTTATTGTCGCAATTCAAGTTTGGTTCACCTTCTAAGGAATTGCCCAAGAAATGTACCCTTGAGTTGCCTCATAAGCAGTCGCCCGCACTTTCTATTACATATTCTCCCATTTTACTTTCGCCTACACCATCTTCTTGTCCCTCTTTATGCTCTTCTTTTCAGATTGATGTACCCACTACAAGCCCTGGTGTACCTCAATCTATCCCTCACGGGAACTCTGATCATGCTGGCTTTCACTCACTTGCGGATCCCAATGCTCCTCCGCCTCCACTAACTGTAGTGCCCCATCGTAAACAATTATTTATCTCTAGGCTTGCTCCAGATACTTCTGAATCGTCTGTGGCAGCTTACATTGGTAATATATGCCCTGCTAAGGCTTTAATTCAAAAGTTTAAGTTTTCTAGGCCTCGTGAAATCTCCTCTTTTAAAATTACTGTACCAAATGAGTATTTCTCAGCTATGGTTGACCCTAACTTTTGGCCAGAGGGCCTAGTTGTACACGAATTTGCGCCCAATAAGCGCTCCCGCCCTTTGCCTGTCCACCTTCCCAATGCATCTTCTGCTTCAAAAACTAATAACGTCTAGTCTTTGCATTCACTATCAAAATGTAAGAGGACTTCTTACCAAGCTCTCGAAATTATTCTGTGATAGCCAAACCTTTTCGGCTAACATTTTAGCTTTCTCTGAAACTTGGCTTAATTCCTCTGTTTTGGATAATGAAATTCTTTCTAATAACTTTATTTCTTATAGGCTTGATCGTGTTGGTCGACGTGGCGGTGGAGTACTCATTGCTGTCAACTCGAATCTGTGTTCAAGTGTTGTGCTGATTGATCTCCCCTTAGGTGTTGAGTTTATTTGCGTCGAAGTTACATGTTCTAACTTTAGCTTATATATCTCTTGTTCATATATTCCTCCAGCTTCTGATATCATGATCTACATGCACCATGCTGATGCTTTGCGAACTATTTTTAGTCGTCTTAAAGATCGTGATTTTTTTATAGCTTTAGGTGATTTTAACTTGCCTAATGTTTCTTGGCTTGCTGATGATAATCTATCATTCTTAATTCCCTCATCTCAACATGTTTTTCTTGATAGCCTACTTGAATGTCCGCTATATCAGTTGAATTCTTTTCTTAACTCTTCTAAAAGAATCCTCGATCTTGTTTTTGTCTCTGATCCCACTGTTAGTGCTGTATCACAAACACAGCCCCTAGTGAAGCCCGAAGATACTTATCACCCTACCATTGAAATTACTATTTCTTACAATTCCGTTAATAATTCATTCAATAACATCTCAAATTCTCGTCGTAGATGTTTTCGTAAAACAAATTTCAATCTTCTTAACAGCCTTATTTTCTCTTTTGATTGGTCATTTCTATTTGAGTGCTGTGATATAGATTGTGCAGTAAATTTTTTCTACTCTGCTCTTAATTCTCTAATTGATAAATGCGTTCCTTATGTGAATGTCTCTACCGTCTCCAGTGCGCCAGTCTGGTTCACACGTAGGCTCTCTAATCTCCGTAACATTAAATCGAGATATTTTAAAAGATTTAAAAAAACTGGTTCGCGACGTGATTATTGTGTAATCAAATCTCAATTTTGCCTTTTAAATACTCAATGCTACAATAATTATATCGTTCGCTGTAAGGTTGAATTTTATAAGAACCCTAAAAGATTTTATAACTTTGTTAATTCCAAAAGACGTTCTAATTTACTACCTTCCACCTTCAGACTTAATGACCAGACTGCTAATAGTGATTCAGATATTGCAGATCTGTTTGCTAAATTCTTTCAGTTGACTTATTCTTCTACTGCTTCGGATCCCACACCTTATCCCTTCACAATTCCACATTTAAATTGTATGTTTTTTCCTAATATTACTGAAGACTGTATTATCTCTAGCTTGTCATCTATGACGTCTTCCTTCGTACCCGGGCCTGATAATATACCTAGTTGCATCCTTAAAATGTGTTCGATTTCCCTATCTAAGCCTTTATCTCGGTTATTTTTTATATCGAGTGAGACTTGTCGCTTCCCTGATATTTGGAAGGAGTCTTTTATTATTCCGCTTTTTAAAAAGGGTAACAAATCGGATATTTCTAACTACCGTGGCATTGCCAAACTTTCGGCAATACCTAAGCTGTTTGAGAAAATTATTACGTCTTCCCTTCAACACCTATCCAGATCCACTATTTCTCCTTGTCAGCATGGCTTCATGAAAGGTCGTTCGTCGCTTACCAACCTTTTAGAATTGACTACCCTTGTACACCATGGCTTCCGTAAAAAGTGTCAAACTGATGTTATTTATACTGACTTTAGTAAGGCTTTCGATACGGTTGATCATTCTATGCTTCTCATGAAACTTAACATCATGGGTTTTTCCCCGAAACTATTGGCTTGGTTAAAGTCGTATCTTATTAGCAGAACCCAAAAGGTGTCTTTTCGTTCCTCGATATCTAAAACTGTTCGAGTTACGTCAGGTGTCCCCCAAGGCAGTCATCTGGGCCCATATAATGATCCTTCTTTCCAACAGTACTTGCAATCAGATATCGATGCGTTTTGTGTTTGGTGTCACGTTAATAAATTACACCTTAATGCCTCTAAATGCTCTTTTATGACTTTCAGTCGTTTGTCGCCGTTCCTAGCTCATTACTCTATTAAGTCTGTTCTGTTAGATTGTGTACCATCATTTAAAGACTTAGGCGTTATGTTTGACCCAAAGCTTTCTTTTAATATTCATATATCTTCAATTGTTAATAGAGCATGCAGTCTTCTTGGCTTCATTAAACGTTGGGCCAAGGAATTTGATGATCCATATGTGACAAAGGTTTTATACACTTCGTTAGTTCGCCCTACTCTAGAATATTGCTCACCAGTGTGGAACCCTCAATATGATGTTCACCAGCGTAGTATTGAATCGGTACAGAAGCAATTCCTTAAGTTTGCGTTACGCGGTCTTAATTGGGACCCGAATCTTCGCCTACCTTCTTATTCTGACAGACTTCTTCTTATTAATCTTCCTTCACTTTACAACCGTAGGCTCGTATTTGGGATTCTCTTTCTACATAAAGTACTCAACGGCGAAGTCAGTTCTAGCAATTTACTAGATACGCTACATTTTTGTGTTCCCTCACGTCGGACCAGAAACTTTTTTCCTCTTCACCTTAGTAGATGTCTGACTAACTACTCTCTTCACGAACCTCTTCGTGTTCTTTGCCAATCTTTTAACAACCTTTCTCACCTTATTTCTCCTCATCTATCTGTCACTTCTCTTCGCGCTATACTTTTTAATTATCTACAGCGTAACCACTGAACGTATTCTGGACTGGATATTGGATTGGCTGCAACTCATCCCTGACCACATTGGCTGTGAATCGGGGCATAGCTGGCACCTTGTTGCAAATAAAACACCTCCACCGGGTCGGGGATGTTGTGCATAAAGCTAAGCTACCTTCATGAATTAATTTTTATCTGTATTTTAGTTTAAGCTTTTTCGTCGACTGCTGACTTAGTTGACGTAAAATAAATAAATAAATAAATAAATAAATAAATAAATAAATAAATAAATAAATAAATAAATATTCTGTGACCATAAAAGTTCCACGAAACTTAGGGTCCAAGTTAGTCTGTTGTCGCTCACTATTTTTGATCATAAGCTCCCTTATTGAATCTGCCTACTTTTGTCAAATCTAATGTCATTATCAAATCTAAGTTTGTCATAGCTTGCTGCATTGTCCATATTTGTTGTAGTCTGTGAGATCTTTGTTCATTTGGGTCTATCGATTTCTTATTGCCATCCCAATGGTCGAGCAATGGTCGAATTTGTAACGCGATTAACTGTACAACTTCTACTATAGAATCTTGCCATGGACGCTCACTGGATTCACCGATAGTTAAAAGATTTTTTAAAGTGCTCATCACTTTTTCGACTTGTCCATTTGCCCGGCTAGCACCTGTCGCTATCAGATGAAGCTGAATTTTCCGAGAAGCACAGAATTCAACAAATTTTCGATCCCGTAAATCTTCTGCCTTGATCAGCTACTAATCGAGCAGTTACAACTAATTGAGTCAAGCTTATAAGTGTGATATAAATAAACATATTTTGTAAAACCATCGATTTGAGCAATCACATACTCTTTACGATCGTTCTTGCCACTTAGTTTCCCAGTGATATCTATATGCAACGTATGCCAAGGTATGGTAATCTTCGGAATCGAATGCAGTTCCACTTGGACTTTTCCGGACGCTGATTTTGTGACTCTACAAGTGATACAATTCTCTACAAGCTTTCGAACATACTTTGCCATTCCCGTAAACCAGTAATGCTCGTACACTTTATCTAGAGTCATTTCCCAAACTCAGTGTAAGATCGATTCGTGTACTTGATTTATTACCGACCACCTAAATGTTCTAGGAATGACTGGCAAACAACGAGTCCTACATTTTCTTTTGAACTTTTCTGTATCGCACATTGGCTCTCATATCATAAGTTGCAGCTAAATCTTTAGAATGTTCCAATTTTCAAACATTTCCATTAACTGTATGTTTTGCTAAAACTTTGTTTTGATTCTATTTTTTCTTATTAACCAGAAAAATATATTATTGACAGAAAATATACGTTTGCCTTTACAATATTGAATATCAAAATCGAATGCTTGAAGAAATGGCCACCAGCGAATTACAATCAGTAAAAATGACAAACCTATAACCATGTAGATAGTGTCTGAAGTGTTTTACTGCATTAACTACCGCGAGTGTTTTTTACTCATTAGACGTGTATTTCGATTCACACACACTAATAGTTTTACTGAATTATTCAACCACATACGGTTTATTTTCAATGCGATGCAAGATTATGGCTCTATAGCCAATGGCACTGACATCTGTATGCAGTTCTTCTGGTATTTTGGATCAAATATTACCAAGACTGCTTTGCTTGTAATGATATCAATAATCTTTTAGCGAACCTTCCCATGTTCCTTCCCCCAACCAAAATTAATTTTAATAGATGTAAGAGAGTAAACAGGTTTCAATAGCTGGCAGAATCCTGGTACAAATAAGCGAAAATACGAAGCCAATCCTATAAATTGCATCAATGTTGTAATTGATCTGGGTGATGCCAACGCGCTAAAGGATTCAATTATAAGTACATTAGGACGATTCTCACCCGCCTGTGCTTCGTATCCTAGATACTGAACAGAGTCGTTTAAGAATTAGCATTTTTCTACATAAATCGAAAAGCCTGCCTTAGTTAACATATTCAAGTCGATTACTAATCTTTCGTTTGCTTCTTCCTTAGTTATGGCGACGGTCATTATCATCCATATACACGATAACGTATGAAAATGCCAAAACACCCACTGCTTTCATCACTGCTCTTTTAAAAACCGACAGTGCGTTCTTTAGACCAAACGACATCGCTAAAAAACTCAAATTGTCCGTCGGGAGTGACGAATGCAGTATACTCAATGAAATTGTCATGTAATAAGACCTGATAATAAATACCCGCAGGAGGCCATGTCCAAGCAAGTTAAGTATCTTGCTCTACGCAATCTAGCTATCTGATCTGAAATGAATGGTAGAGGAAACTTATCTGCAATGGTGTTTCTTTTTAATTCCTTATAATCGACACACTAATAGTGCTGGACTACCTTAAGATGAACTGCTCGGCCGTATTACATTATAATCTATTAACTCTGGAACTTTTGACCGGAGTAATTCTCCTTCACTGGGACTGAATCTGTAAGGTCGTCTTTGTACAGTCTTGGTGGGTTCTACTAATCGAATAGACGTTACACCAGTAGTTGTGCTTCAGTTACTAAATATAAAAAATCATTTACGTAACTTTTTACAGAACAAACGTTAACTGTTTTGTCTTCAATTATTTGCACACCTTCTGTTGATACTATAGCAGAGTATCCTTGTGCTAAAATTTCGTGGCCAATTACAATATTTTTTTCATATTATCATCTTTGACTACATGAAATACTACTTCGATACAATTTTTATTTATCATTACATTACTTGTGATTTGAATTGACGAAACTACACTAACATTACCAATTCCACTTAATAATATTAAGTTATTTGTTCCTTTCCCAGACTGTTTGCGTGCTATGCTGTCTGTGACTAACGAACATTATGCACCTGAATCAAATGTAAATTCTCAACATTTGATTGGCAATGTTTTAGCACACCTTGCACTAGAATGATGGTCTGAAGAGTTTGGTCGCTTATTGTACAACGAAAAGACTTGTATTTCGGACTACAAGTCTCGTCTGCTGCGAATAGTCCCTGTGTACGCAAGTCGTTGGAATCCAAGTGACCAAGAACAACCGATGCAGCAATTTGCTCGTGGTCCATGCCACCCCATTTTGTAAGAAACGACGTCATTAGCCGACTCGCACACACGGCAAGACACTCACCAGAATTTTGGCGACTGTTCAACAAATTCAAAATAGTTGTGGCGGGTGCCTTTGAGTTTTCGTATCTCTGCTCGAAAAGCTGTCTAATTTGTTCCTATGTGATAGGTAGCAAATCTGCGATAACCACTGCGAAGCTAATCCTTCCAATGACTTCGTCATGGCCAAAATTAGCGCACTACCTTGCAATGGTTTTTCTTTTAGGACGATGTCCACCGTAGCACACCATTGCGTGGCATTGGCGCCAGCAGCGTCAGGGTTGCATTTCGGTTGAAGAATTTCAACACCTTGTCGAGACTCACTAGGCGATGCATGAAAAGTTTTTTCTAGCTGCCAGAAGTTTCCATCTTGTTGTTCTAATAAATTACAACACTGCTCCTCATTTATTGTTGGTGTTGAGCTAGATCTCGCATCTGATATCAACGAGTTGAGGCTTTCAGGGATTCAGAAATCGTTCTGTCTATTGTTGGCTTCCATTTTATTCACTAGATTTGTGCGACGAGTCTCAACGTGCGTTCTGGTTGACTTCTGAAAGGAAAAGAGACTGAATTCTCTCAACCGCACACTGAGCCTCACTCGACGGCAGCGTATACTGCCATCGCACATATCTAGTGTTATACAGTTCTACGTCAGTCATGTTATTCATCACTCGATACTGATCAATTCACCTTAAAAGTAGGCACACAATTTAAATTCTTAGAAATGCTGTTTAAGCCGGCTCGTAGTCAACCTTTAAAAGAATATTATTTCAGAGGCAGCACAGAAAGGTGAGCAACCACCAAGTACAACTATTAGCAGAATTTGCTAAAAAATTATAATGGATATACCATATCTTAAACACTTGAACTAGTTGTCTTTGACCTTTAGCCTTGCAAATTACAGATCCATTAAACTGACAAGCATATATTTTCATGAAAATAGGTTAAAGAATATCGAAGTTATAAAGAATAGTCACTGTTTATGACTTTGTAGTTTTGTATGCAAGCTATATGAAATTCTGATCCGATCCAGCTGAACGAGATATACAATCCCTACTATATATACAGGCGAAATTTCGGCTCTGTAGCTTTTACGGTCTAGGAGCTTTTGCGCTGATCCAGACGTATAGATGATTTGTACCTACATATGTATTTTAATATGGCCGGATATGGTCTCTTTAATGCGTTGCAATTGGGCCAGTGAGTTAGCTGAGCAAATGAGTCAGTGAGGGTCAACTAAACAATTAAATAATATATGGCTTTAATTTGAAGTAATAATTTCCGAACAAAATGTCCCTCTGCCTCTGCATGCGAACATATTTATGATCTTATTTTTTTTTTTTTTTTTCTTACAGAAATCCGTACTGGATATTGGTATTTTATCTTTACTCTGGCTTAAGCACGTATCCGAATTATGGAATATATTTGTGCCTATTTCAGTTAAGGATATTTATATAAAATTATATCTGCTATACACGTAAGTAGAGTTTTTAAACATTTAAACCAAGGGTGGGCACGAAAATTTAACTGGGGAGACAGAGCATTAGCAGCAAAGGCTGGGCAGAGAAATATGTCACTTTTGCGAGTCAACGAACACAAAAATTTGTGTGTCTCGAGTTTTATGACAGGCCATAAAACGAGCTTTTTTGGGTCGAGCGAGAGATTTCATTTTTAAATTTCAACATTTTTTAATTTTGATTGATTTAGGCATATTGGCCAGTCCGTTCTCGTGACTTTTAATATACTTATATATAATGTAACCAGCAGCTTCTAACTGAAACGTTTCCTTGGTAAGCCTAGCCTGGGATGTTTCATTCGGCCAGATGTACTGACCTAGTAGCATGTGCAATTTTTAATGTCCCATGCTCTTACACTATGTTATACAATGCATAGCGTGGGAAATGCTGGAAAAGCAGAATCACCTTCTTCGTCTTGGGCGGATGTGATAACTTATACATTCTTAATATAATAGATTTGGTGTTCACAATTTAAAATATTTGGTCTACGTGGTATACCGAAGTCATACTGTTATACAATAAGAAACTACTTAGTAAACCTTCTAAACCTATATACTGGATGACATCTGTCTTCGTGCCGTCTCACCCCGACACACAAGTCAAAGTGAGGTGCGATACCAGCGAGACCAAGCTTAATAAAAGAGGACGGTTACTTGGAACAGCCGGACGATGTCGTTCCTCCCGCTGATATCGTTTACTCTGAATCCGGCCAGTTCGTTGTCAGGTTATTGAATTAAAGCGTACACGAAGAAAACTGAAAACTTAATCTACAGATTCATAGGCCGATGCTGCCAAATGGAACCAACTATGGGAAGTGACCCTCCAACTACGGAACAACTGAGGCTAAGGGAACTTTTGGATTGGGTCTATTTTTGCACGTAACAATGACGAGTTCCGCCAAACCAACTTGACCACTCGCCATACAATTAGTGGGTCAATGCGGCCTATGAAATAAGTGGCTTGAAGAATACTCTGCAGGAACTTGTAACTGAAAAAAGAAGAACAGACGCATAATTCGTACGTCTATCGAAAAAGCTGTTGAGAACTCCTACCCGCTACCCAAAATTAATAACATCCTAGCAGCGTTTGAAGGCTTCCCATGCTTTTTGACAATGGACCCAATACGGATCCTCACAGAATACTAAGATAACTTTCACTTGCGATACCGCACTGTTCGTTTGGATACCTAGGATAACCTTACACACTTGCAAGAGGTGTTTCAACAAATATAGAGTTTTTTAACAAACTCCAAGCGGAGTTTACTGTGGTGGACCAAAGGACCAGTCCTTGGGGTGTTTCTGTATATGTAAATCCGCCAGCGGCTGTTATCGTCCCCGACCGGTCTCATACATCGTCCACTTCCAATGTACAACAATTGATATCGTTTACGAGCCCGGTTGTGAATGCAAATATTAAGGAATTACCGGTGTCACCTGGCAATGATCTCTCAAAAACGATTCCAATTGTAGTGTTGTCACATCTAATGGTAATATACATTCGGAAGAAAGTTAACGTCTGGAATATTGCAGTCGAAAAGTTTAAATTTTCGTATTCTCGAGACATTTTGTCCTTTAAAATTAGTGTTTCTGCCACTATGTTCGACATTATATGTCGAGAATACCTAAACTAGTTTTTTCCCTTAACCTGCGTAACCAGAACGTTATAGAAAAGAAATCTGAACTTCCTTATCTCTATGTAGATAGTCTTTCTTTAAAAAAAAAAGGTTGACTTTTACAGAGACGTGGCTAAGACCTGACATTGCTGTTGCATCTGTTTTTTCCACAAACTTTTCTATATTCAGACGTGACCGTATTTCTCGCAATGGCGGTGGCGTTCTGATAGCTGTTGATGCTGCTTTATCATCTGAAATGATTAAAATTTCTAGTACCCAGAAGATTGAGTTTGTCGGTGTTAAAGTAAATCTTAAAACTTGTAATGCTTTTATTACTTGTTCCTATATTCCCCCATCGCCAGACATTATGGTCTATTTAAATCATTTAGAGGCAATTCAGTTTGTCTCCTCTTTAGTTTCTAGACAAGACATGCTGATAGTTTTAGGCGATTTTAATTTACCTGCTTTGTTATGGCCACTAACAGATGAACTTTGAACAGATGTTGCTGCCCTCTATGTCACATGATTTTATTGATGGCCTTCTTGGCCTATCTTTATCCCAAGTCAATGCTGTCTTCAATTCTAATGCAAAATCGTTAGATCTTATTTTTGTATTGGATTCTTCTTATTGCGATGTTTCTAGGATCGAACCTTTTGTTCTTCCCGAAGACAAATTTCATCCAACATTAAATTCAAAAATGGATTTACCCTCACTATCACGATTACTTGGTTCAAATGTGGTACCTCTAACTAGGTGTTTTCGTAAGACTGACTTTACCAGCCTTAATGAAAATATTTTTACTACCGATTGGTCTTATCTGTACAATTGTAGAAATATGAACTCAGTTATTCGCTTCTTTTATGATACTCTGCATTCACTCTTTGTTATTTGTGTGCCTCTTGATAGGCAGGAGCGGCTTTATAAACCTCCATGGTTCTCTCGAGATTTATCCAATTTAAAAAATGTGAAGATATTATAAGAAGTTTCAAAAACACGTCGTTCATCAGATTACGCTCTGTATAAAGTCGCTCGTTTAAAATTTATGATGCTTAATACACAATGCTATAAGAATTATCTTCAGCGCTGTAAGCTTCAGTTTCCTTCTGACCCTAAACAATTTTATAATTTCGTTAATTGTAAACGTAAGACCTCTGTGCACCCATCTTTGTTGTCCTTTCAAAATAAAAAGCGAGCACTGATCAGACAATTGCCGATATTCAAAAACATTTATTCTTCATTGGAATATCGAGCAAGTCCATATCCTTATCATTTAAAAGAGGCTAATTGCATTTTCAATCCCGTGATTGATAAAAGTTCTCTTAGCGAACTTAAACTAGTTAAATCTGTTTATTCTCCGAGACCAGATGGTCTACCTAGATGTGTTCTCAGTTTCTGTGCAAACGCATTATGTAAACCCATTTTAAAATTGTTTTCAAAGTCTGCCGAATCTTCCTCTTTTCCATTCCTCTGCACAAAATCGGCAAAAAGTCCAAAGCCTCTAACTATAGGGGCTATATTTCAAAATTGACCGTTATTCCAAAAGCTTTTTAGAAAATTATAACTTCGCAATTGCAACATTTTTGCAGCTCTATTATGTCGCCATCCCAACATGGGTTTGTAAAACGTAGAACCACTAACCTTTTCGAATTTACCCTTATTATTATTAAGGGGTTAAAAAATGCTAAACAAACTGATGTCATATTCACTGACTTCAGCAAAGCCTTTGATTCTGTTAATCATACCCTATTACTTTCTAAACTGAACGACATGTGATTCCCACCCCCTTTCCTTTCTTGGGTTCGAGAATATTTAACAAACAGAAAACACATAGTACTTTTCAAGTCTTATTTTGCCTATTCCATTCCTGGGTCCTGTTCGATTCACATTCATTAACGATCTTCCATCAGTCTTTATTCATCGCGTGTGCTTATGTATGCTGACGATGTTAAGCTTTGTCTTACTTATAAAGATACAGATTCATTTAGTCAGCTACAAGCTGATCTTAAACATTTTCAATCCTGGTGCCAGTTTAATCTATTAAATTTTAACACTACCAAATGTAAGGTAATGACTTTTCATTGTAATTCTCTTCAACTGGTTACTTATTTTCTAAACAATAGTCCTTCTGAACGTCTAAATAATATGAATGATTTGGGCGTACTTGCTATAAGTTAAATTTTCAAAAGAATTTGATGACCCCTATACCACTAAAGTTCTTTTTACTTCGCTTGTCCGTCGTATTTTAGAGTATGGATCCTGCATTTGGTCACCTCAATATGAGTCGCACCAGATTAGACTTGAATCAGTTCAAAAGCAGTTCTTGCTATTTGCTCTTCGTGGCTTAAGCTGGGATCGAAATGTCGATTTGCCTTCGTATTCTAGTAGACTTCTCTTGATTAACCTTCCTTCCCTAACTAACCGTAGAATTATGCTTGGTGTTATTTTTATGCACAAGCTCCTAATCGGTGATATTGACTCTCCTGAGTTATTGGCTCAGGTAAATTTGTCGGTACCATGTAGGCAGAGTAGACATCCTATTATACCTTTAACCCTTAGTCGTTGTTGTTCTAACTATGCCATACATGAACCTTTTAGAGTCCTCTGCTCTGATTACAACCTTTTATTCCCTGTAATCTGCTCAGAGTTTTTTATTAACACACTTTGTTGGCCAATTTCTCGGCCATATAATAAACTGCTACTCGGTTGGATTCGATGATTCAAACTTCCCTTGCCACATTCTTCCCGAAACAGATTAGACGACGTTATGTAGTTTTACATTTATTTTTTGCGTCCGTCGCATTCGAGTTCTCTTGTTACAGTGATTGCATAAATTCTTATATGCTACGAGAGAGTAATTCAAAGTGAAGTGTAAAGGGAAACGCACGAAGAGAGCCAACAGTGATGCTAGATTGAACTCTCCTTGAGCTTGCGATATATCGATAGTTTAGCTATTTAACCCAATGGTTAATATTTCGGAATAATTAAATTAATGAGTTTAAATTCAGGAGTTCTCCTCCAACATGCTCTCCCTGTTGAAAGAACCAACTTTCAAATAAATGATTCTGGAAGCGGAGCGATCTTGTGAATTGGCCTTTTGAAGATTTCCTTTGCAGTCCTAAGTTCGACCACTCGAATTTTGTCATCAGGTCCGGCATTTACAGACACTACTCTTGCTAAAGGCCAATGTTGAGCCGGCACGTTGTCTTCGTGTACTATAACTAGTTGTCCCAAGGCCACATTTGGTTTTCCGTAAATCCATTTGCTGCGTTGTTGTAAGTTATGAACATAACGTGCCCACAGTGTCCAGAATTGTTGTTTCAAATAGGTCACTCGCTGCCATCTTTTCAGATACCGAAGTTCCGTTCCGGGAGGGTCCGTGGAATGGTAAAGTAATGATTCTGGTACTGACGTTAATTCGGTTCCAATCAGCAAATGCCCAGGAGTGAGAGCATTGAAATCGTTGGGGTCATCTGAAGTGGGTGCTATTGGCCTTGAATTAAGGATAGCTTCCACATCCGAGAACACAGTGAGTAGTTCCTCGAAAGTAAGAGATGCGTTTGAGATATTCTTTAGAGCCAGTGTCTTCGTTGATTTTACTGACGCTTCCCAGAGGCCGCCAAAGTGTGGAGCTCTAGGGGGAATAAAGCAAAAGTTAAATCCTTTAATTGAACTATATGTTTTTATGTGACCTATGACGTCTGAGGTAAACAATTTTGACTTAAACTCAGCTAGCCTTGTAGCGGCGCCAACAAAATTTGTGGCGTTGTCGCAAACCATGCGCAATGGTACACCACGGCGCGCTACAAATCTACTTATACAAAGCAGAAATGCATTTGTTGACAATTCGGAGACTAATTCAATATGAATTGCCTTTGAAGCAAAACATACAAAAATTGCCGCATATGTTTTGTACGGCGGCCTTCCGGTAAGACGTGAAAAAAGGGCCGCAAAAATCTACTCCTGTTACTAGGAATGGTCTTTCAGCTCGTAGTCGATCAGCATGTAGATTGCCCATTAGTTGAGTTATTAGGCGAGGTTTAAAGTGAAAGCAGCGAATGCAGCTTCGCACAACTTTTCTAATCAACGCTCGTGCGTTGATTACCCAAATTCGTTCTCGTAAAAGAGATAAAATAAACTTTGGGCCAGCATGAAGATTTTTGTTGTGCAAGAATTCGATGTATAGCTTTGTAAAACGATGATTTTGAGGTAGCAGGGCCTGATGCTTGGCGTTGAATGGAAGGTCTCCGTTTTCAAGACGTCCTCCGACTCTCATTACACATACTGCAGTTTGTCCAAATGTCATTGTGTGCATGAATGGTGTCAAACGCTGTAAACATGGTGTGAAGGTTTGTTTGGTTTTTAGTAAAGATATTTCATCAGCATAACATTCTTGTTGTATTAGTGCAACAATTTTCCAAGACGATTGATACATTTCTGTCTCACTAATGCGAATATCGGCTATTGATGATGAACTTAGAGTGCGATCAGGCTTCACTTTGTTCACGCTGCGATAGAGGTATGAAACAATTCGAACTATTCGAATATACGATGAAGAATTATTTATGATCATATTAAGAATAGATTGTGAATTAGCGTTGTCTGCTCTGCTACAAAGAAGTGCTGACTTGGTTCTTACCTCGATAGGCGACGGAAGGGGTTCCCTAAGAATTGGCCATTCGGCCTTAGACAATTTTAAAAATGTTGGCCCTGTTATCCACATGCTTGTTTGCAGCTCTGATGTCCGACAACCACGAGAAACAATGTCTGCTGTATTCTTAGTAGAAGGGACGTGCTTCCATATTATTTTTTCCGTGTGTTGTTGTAACTCTGATACTCTATTTGCTACAAAACAATTTAGTGTTGATGCATGAAGTTTCATTGCAGAACAATTTTTGAATCGGTCCAAAAGTATACCTTGTCGATGTATAATTTTAATGTCCTTTCGAATTTGCGCCAAGTCCGACTGAGCAACAATGCTCCGCACAGTTCTAACTTAGGCAATGACTGTGTCTTGGTAGGTGCTATCTTTGATTTCGCAACGAGTAAAGTGACTTTGACTCCACTCGGGAATTCTGATCGAACATAAATACAGCATCCGTAGGCTCTTTCGGATGCGTCAGCGAATCCGTGTATTTCGCATCGATACGTTTTTGATGTGCTTACATATCGTGGTATTTGTAGATTTGATAAGTCTTTAATATCCTGTAAAAGTTCTTTCCATCTTTCCCTAATTCGACCATTGACAGGCTCATCCCAATCTAGGCCCTTGAGTGTCAAGTCTTGCATAAGAATTTTGCACTGAACTATGACCGGACTTATGAATCCCAGCAAGTCAAACATTCTTGCTACTACTGAAAGAATTGATCGTTTGGTAAATGGTTCTTGGTGGTCACAAATGTATCGAAATGTAAAGATGTCGCTGCTGGGCATCCACGTCATTCCTAGAGTTTTGGTAGTGTCTTGATCTTCCATGGCGATAAATACTTCGTCTTCTGAAGTTTTCGTAATTTCCTTGCAGTTGCTACTAAATTTTGTAAGATGCAATCCAGCCTGTGCTAAGATGTCTACTGTATCATTTTTAATGTGTTGAAGCTCGGTTACGCTATCAGCTCCGGTTAGCAAGTCATCCACATATAAGTCGTTGCGTAATGTTTTAGCTCCTATAGGATGATCATGTGAGTACAAATCGGCAATATGGTGAACACCTCTGATAGCTAAGAAGGGCGCAGCTGACATGCCATATGTCACGGTGTTGAGCTCGTAAGTTTTTAGTTCTTCTGTTTTTGATGGTCGTCATACAATGCGCTGAAATCTTCGGTCTCTTGGATCTATGACAAATTGGTGATACATCTTGGCTATGTCGCCTGTAAGTGCATACCTGTTCAGACGAAATGATAGAAATGTTATAAATAGGTCTTGTTGAATTGTGGGGCCAATCATTAACAGCTCATTTAATGATTTTCCCGATGATGTTTTAGCCGAAGCATCAAACACAACTCTAAGTTTCGTAGTAACGCTTCGCGGACGCAACACGCAATGATGAGGTAAGTAATAATGCGGTTCGTTCTGGCTTGCAACAGGTTTGAGAGACATGTGACCAAGTTTTACATACTAGTTGATGAAATCTACATATGCTTGTTTTAGTTGATCGTCGCGGTCGAGACGATTTTCTAAGGATTTGAAACGCCGTACTGCGTTGTCGTAGGAGAATCCTAACTTCTCTGGGGGTTCCTTAAATGGAAGTCGAATTTGGAGTCTTCCATCAGATTTTACAATTGCATTTTTACAAAAATGGCTTACGCATTCCTAGCAAATCAAGTGATGGGTTGACGTGTACCAATAAACATTGTTGTCGAGGCCTTTCGTGTGTGGTTTCCGAATTTCCACCAACTATCCAACCATATTCCGTGTTGATTAAATATGGCATGTTTTCGCTCAAGCCTTGCTGACCATCGAGGATTGCTGCAAACAGCCCATTAGTGTTTATTAAAATGTGTATCTTGTGGGGCTCATTGAAATACGGATCGGCTAGATTGATATCCGTAGGTATGGTCCAATTTGATGTATCGATACGCTCTTTTGGTTGCTGAGCACAAATTTTCTTAATGACGGCAAAGTTGGCGGACCACTTAAATGATGAATGCCCAGAACGTATTGTGGCAAACGCATTGTGTTTAGTGCCTTGACTGCTTCCGGTAATGCCGCTGAATTCTTGAGATACGCGAGTCCTATCCAGATTTAGCCGCTTGGCAGTCTTTTCTGTAATAAAATTAAGTTCAGAACATGAATCTAAAAGTGCCCGTACAGTATGTAATTGGTCAGACTCATCCATTATGTGAATCAATGCTGTAGGAAGCATTCCCTTTTGATCAGTGTTCGTTAATAACGAAGTGCTTTGTGAATTAGTTATTGGATTACCAGATTGAATCGATGATGATAAGTTTTTTATCGGGGTGGAGGCGGATTAATGCAATAACGTATGATGAGCCGATCGGCACACCTTGCACCGGGAGAGTGAGGGACAATCCGTGACGCGATGTCCAGTTCGCAGACAGTTAAGACATGCATTGGTCCGTATGACTCTATCGAACCTTTGCTGTAGCGATAATTCTCCAAATGACTTACAATTACTAACATAGTGCGCCGTCGAATGGCAGTGTAAGCAATGAGAGTTAATATTGAGGAATGCCTTTGACGTTGATGGTCGTTTTCCTCCTAGTGAACTATTGCGCTGACCGAGTTGACCTGTCTGATGACTTTCTAGGAACTGGCAGCGGCGATGAAGAATTGTGCAGAATTCCTCCCACGTTGAAAGCTTGTCGAAGCTTTGCTTTTCGTCGTAGACGCCTTTGGTCTCAGCATCAACCTTCGTAAGAAGTATGTGAATCATGATGTTATTCATTATTTCCTCAGTTGATCCTAGTGTAAGAAGTGATCCGCGTATAGCGGACGCATTATCGATGAGCTTCTGCAAAAGTCTTGCTTCTGGTTGCTTGACTAATGGTAAATTGAAAAGACTCGATATAGAATCATGGAAGATTAGAACGTCGTTGTCGTAGCGAGCTTCTAATCTTGACCAAGCTTGACTGTAGTTTTGTTCGGTGACTTGGTCCCGATAAACATTCAAGAAGATAATTGAACTTATCAATTGTTGGCATGTGGTGATCGTTATAAATTAGATTCAGGAAAGACGATTTGAATCTCTTAAACGCTGAATATTTGCCATCGAAATTGGGTAATTTCAATGTAGGCAATCGTTGACTGTGAACCACTGTAGGAGACATGGAAGAACTCATAAAACTCATATCCGATGTGTTCACTGGACCCGTTGAACGTTTTCTTTGTAAAAGAGACAATAAATGTACCTTGACCTTTATGTACATTTCATCCAAATTACTGCGCTCTTTATCAATTACGTGCAAATTTTCAATTTGTGTTTGAATATGAGTAATTTGCCTATAATGAGATTCAAGTATTTGAAGTCTGCAGTCTAGTGTATCGGCATCTTCTTGGTCGCTAGTAGCAATGATCTTTTCATGTAAATTTCGAATATGATTTTCAAACTGAGTCCGCTGGGATCTAAGATTTGTTAGTTTGTCTGTTCCCTTTGAGCTTACGGGAGTATTTGAACCGTCTTTGCCCATAATGCTTCAATAAAAGCCAGCAACACCTCCAAGTAGCAGAACCAACGCGAATGTTGATTAGTTATATGTACATACATATATGTATGTACCTATGTTCGCAAACTTAACGGGTCTTTGATGTACAGTTGGCGCAGGCACTCACGCTCGTGTGTTTGGGTATGTAGAAAGTGGAATGACAAACGACGAAAATATAACTGTTCGGTTTTCTTTTATTGTACATGTGCGAATACAGTAATTGTTTGATTGAATACTTGCGGTTTCATTCCAATGACTTTACTGCAGAGAGTTTAAACGTGGCTTATGATGTCCACCTTTCTTTCTAGATGTCTCAACGGGTTTTGATGGTTGATTGCCTCTTGCAATCTATTATCGGAAATTTGTGGTGGCTTACGACACTATGAAACGACGAGTCCAACTTAGTTGCAATTGAACAAAAACTTATTTAACAGCAAGGATAATGTCCTTTCACGGTCGCCAAAATGTTGGCCAATTTCTCGGCCATATAATAAACTGCTACTCGGTTGGATTCGATGATTCAAACTTCCCTTGCCACATTCTTCCCGAAACAGATTAGACGACGTTATGTAGTTTTACATTTATATTTTGCGTCCGTCGCATTCGAGTTCTCTTGTTACAGTGATTGCAAAAATTCTTATATGCTACGAGAGAGTAATTCAAAGTGAAGTGTAAAGGGAAACGCACGAAGAGAGCCAACAGTGATGCTAGATTGAACTCTCCTTGAGCTTGCGATATATCGATAGTTTAGCTATTTAACCCAATGGTTAATATTTCGGAATAATTAAATTAATGAGTTAAAATTCAGGAGTTCTCCTCCAACACACTTAAAACTGTAGTAGTATTTGTTTGTCTGTTTTTTCCATTGTGTATGTGTCCACGCGATGCGTGCCGTGCGTTATATGATTGCACCCCCTCGGTCGGTCGGATTGGAGGTGGGCAGCTATCTTTGCTTGGGCTCGCGCGTAACAGGCTTTGCATGGTTTCGTAGGGGCCACTTGAAAGTACTGCGCATAGTATCGTCAACGTCCGCTAAACGTTTTCTTAAAAAAGGAAGCATAAGCTTCATTCAGCCTATTTAGAACCAGTCGAGTTTACAGAAATATCTAAAAATAAGATACAATAGTACATAAGAATGGAGTAAAAATCATCAAGAATATAAAAAAAAATACGTATTAAAATTTGTATGGATTTAACTAATATGACTAATTAAATTAATTAAAAATATATTTGTACATACAATTGAAAACTATTTCGAGAAAAAAAGAGAAAGAAAATTTGTCTGGCCAGACACAAACAAAACAATTTTTCTAACATACACATTTTATTTTTATTTAATCACTAATTATCATCATCATTAATCAATAAATAACTCCATAATATTACGTTATATTCTAAAGAGTGAAGGTGTAGTATATTCATACCAAAAATCAATTAATACAAAGAGCTCAACTTGTAACATTTTGTTCCAAGTATAAACAATTAAAAATGTACGCTATAAAGTATAAGTGTGCACTTGAATATGTTTACCTAAATACATACATTGATGTATGTGGGGTTGGGTTGGTAATGCCGAATGGCCACACCACCTCAGAACAGCTGTTAAACGACGACCCGGCAAGCGATCCACAAAACGACGATGTGGCAATGTTGCTACGATACGACGAGGAAGAATAATTTTTAAGACGAGCCATCGACGAGAATGAATGAAACAATTAACATTCAATTCAATTTATTGTTACTAAAACCTAATTATAATCTAAAATAAAACCTATTGCCATATAATACATAAATATAAATCTAAACGGGACTACTTATTTCTTCGGAATCAGAACCCAGTCCCACGAATTTGGGCGGTAGTCCGCGATCGGTAAAAAGAGAATGGTAAAAAAAAAGAATGCTGAAAAGTGAATGGTGAAAAGAAAACTGTGAAAAGATTGCAAAAAAAGTATAAAGAAGTTGAAGTTTTTCTTCAATAATAAGATAATAAGATATAAAACAATAAATGCTGTAAAAAATAACCCTTTTTTTTATGATAACCAAAATGCCTTGTTTAAAAAATTTCATTAATGCTAAAATCGCTAGTGCCAGTAAAGCAAGCATTACTGCTTTGCATAAGTATGTATATGAGCAAGAGGGAGACAGAAATAATCAGCAACGGTTAAAAATTTTCTGGATTAAGCTTCGATGAGAATGACGCGCAGTAGGAAACCAAGAAAATATAAGTTGAACGGAACTTGTCTGAACGTGATCTCGTTTCTATATGTAACATACTCGGTATAGGGCACGAAGTAGAGAATTTGCAGTCACATATATTCAGACGAAAAACGTTATAGTGACATTTCTATGCGATTCGGTATGGATTTTCGTGATATAGAAAACATAATTAGAACATACGATGGAACAAGGATGGTAGGCGAGTTTAGGCAGACCGTATCGAGCAAAGAATTACATAGACAACTGAGCGAAAGAAAGTGAAACAAAAGTGAAAATATGCAAGAAAATTTTTATAAAATGAAAGACATTGCATTGCGCGGTAGAATCGAAGATCAAGCTCTAATTCAATATATAATCGACGAGATAGATGACTATGAAACTAATAAATCGGTTTTATAAGATTCAACTGATTTAAAGAATTTGAAATCAAAACTAAGAAGCTATGAAACAATGAGTGAAAAATCCAAAGGAAAGTCGACCGCGCTGTTTTTGTTAAAAAGATGCTGTTCGTTGCGGGGCGGAAGGATCCAATAAGTCGCAAGTGGTTGGCGGATGCCAATTTCTTCAGGGGTCTGGTGAGTGCGTAATAAAATAACGTTTCAATTAATTGTGGTTTATTTGTCTTGAAGTTATAAAATATCCCGACACACACGAGAATGGTTCGGGTTGGAAAAATACAATATCGAACAAGAAAGAAAGCACAGTGCAAGAACGGGTGTTCTGGTTAAAAGTTCGTACTGGATTAAAATGAGTTTCAAATTTCCTCTGCATATAATGATTTTACTAGACAATATGTTAAGAAATAAGCAATTCAAGGTTCACATGAACCAGAACCTTAGTGATAAAGAGTTCTCTGTAGATAATGGCTTACAGCAGGGTTCGGTAAATGCGCCTACTACTATATATAATCTATATATCTTGGACCTAATGAATAAGATTGACAATATTATTGCCTACGCTGATGACATCGTTATATTTCACTCTAGCGATACAATAAATACGATAAATGCAGAATTGCAAGACAAAATGAACACGTTGGCTAGATTTGCTAAACATTGGCAGCTAAAGATTAACTATTCTAAGTGTGAGTGCATCTTATTTAGACCCCCATTAAAAAAATGTAACTACAACGTCAAAAAATATTGGAGGCAGTTTAAGATAGTCAACTATGAAGGTCCCACCTGTATCCCAACATGCGCCGAAGTAAAGTACTTGGGGATTATACTGGATAGATTCCTTTATTTCGATAGACACGTGAATGAGCAAATCAAAAAAACTAATAAAGCGTTTAATTTACACAAAAGAATGTTCTTGTCTAAGCTTTTATATAGTAGCGTCAATATAATTATGTACCAAGCGCTGGTCAGGCCGATATTAACTTATGGCTGCCCTATATGGTGGAATATATCTCCTTTCTATATGGGAAGAATTCGTAAACTTGAAAGGAAAATACTAAGGGCCTGTACATCCTTATACAGAACTCCCACAAGTATGTATATTAAATTTTACTCAAACGAAGTACTTTACAACGCAGCAGCAATTTGCAGAATCGACGTACACATAATAAACTTGATAAGAAATCATGTCAGAAGATGTTTAGATATTTCGGAAAATACCTTAACAAAAGGCCCTTTCTTCGAAAGTCACACCTACTTTGCTCGAGCTCTAAGCAACGGGCTTACACCCCCAGAAATATTTCTATATCTAGACGAAAACAATTATATCCAAAACAATTTGTGTATTCCAATTATTTATCATATTTTCAGAAGGGCTAATTGTAAAATAGTAGAACATAAGGATATAACACCCCAAAATAAAAGATTCGACTGTACTATATACATTTTAGATAAAAATCTCTCCATATATACCGCCAGCAAATGTTGGGGGTCTCCCCCTCCTTTTTCACTTCTTCACCCTTACTCACTTCGTTTTCTTTGCACAAAAAGTTACGAATATACTTATCTTTAGTGTAAGTAAAGATTAATTAATTCGCAAAATGAAATGAAAATTTAAATCAGGAGCTCGATTAGAGACAGTGTCCATAGTATATAGTAAAATAAGAACTTTTGTTTGTTTAAGTAAATGCATATATATATATATCTGTAAATTTAATTTAAATTTCAATTTAAAAAAAAAAAAAAAACTTTGTCTTACTTATAAAGAAACAGATTCACTTATTCGGCTACAAGCTGATCTTAAACATTTTCAATTCTGGTGCCAGTTTTTTAAATCTTAACACTACAAAATGTAAGGTAATGACTTTTTTTTCGTAACTCTCCTCCTAAATATTATGAATGCCCAAATCATTAAAATCATACTTATGGACCATAAGTTAAATTTTAACATACATATTTCCACCACGGTCGCAAAGGCCATGAGTGTTCTGGGTTTCATTAAGATAGTCATAAGAATTTGATGACCCCTATACCACTAAAGTTCTTTTTACTTCGCTTGTCCGTCATATTTTAGAGTATAGATCTTGCATTTGGTCAGTTCAAAAGCAGTTCCTGCTATTTGCTCTTAGTGGCTTAAGCTGGGTTCGCAATGTCAATTTGCCTTCGTACTCTAGTAGACTTTTTTTGATTAACCTTCCTTCCTTAATTAACCGTAGAATTTTGCTTGGTATTTATGTACACAAGCTCCTTATTGGTGATGTTGACTAGCCTGAGTTATTGGCCCAGGTATTTTTATTGGTACCTTGTAGACATCCTTTGATATCTTTAACACTTAGTCGTTGTTCTTCTAATTATGTCATGCATGAACCTTTTAGAGTCCTCTGCTCTGATTGCAACCTTTTATTCCCTGTAATCTGGTCAGAGTCTTCTATTAACACATGTTTGTGTAGGGGGTCGAACTTACTTCTTGGTTGGGGCAGCTATGTGAAATTATCCCTTTTAATCCTCTTTCCAAAAAAATGTAGAACGCACAATGTTTGTTCAACTAACCCTAGCTTAATTAAGAGCAGGGCACCAAGCCCCGCTTGGAGCGAAGTGTGGGGAGTTCTTTTGCTTGGGGAGAGCGATGGGCATCATCGGGAGAGCGGCGCGTGGTGAACGCTTTCGCCTCCTTTAACCTTTGTGTTGCCCGGTTGGGCATAAACATGCTCCCCCCCTTGCAGGAGTGCAAGACCCAGGCAGTCTAATGGCACGCTCCGGACAGGGTCCAGCCAAAGACTGTGCGCATCGCAATTGGCCGCCCGCCAACCCCGGGTAGACTCCCCTCTAACATGACCTCCGTCATCACATCCGCGCCCAGGACTAAAGACACTGACGACGGTCGGTAGAAAGTATCATCCGCCAGGACGATGCCCTCGAACTTTTTGGAGATCTGCGGGTCCACCGGAGCGCTTGGAGTGCGGCAGCACAAGCCATCGACCACCTTCAGGATCGCCTCCAATCGCCATCCTTCACTGATTGGGGACCGGATCACTGCTGCCACCGCTTTGTCTGCCCCTATATTGACGGCTGTCAATTTAAAGGCCGTGGCCAGTGACGTCGCCATCGACGATACCGCCCAACACGGGTCCACGAGGGCCTTCACGTCGAAGGATTTTCCCCCGTCTCAAGACGCACCATCGCCGTGGGCATCAGATGCGGATTGCGGTGCTGCAGCAGTGTGGTCAGTGTCAGCTTCGGATCGGAGGCTGGCGTTGGTGCGACCCTTCGTCTGGAGGACTCGGGGGTGACTCGGCGTACGACGGAGCTTGGAGTGCGTCGACGTGGCTGTTCGTGGGAGTGGAGTAGCGTGTGGTGGTCCTCCTCACATATTCGGCACCTATCACCGCTCAAGAAACTTCCTCCAGAATGTTGGTGGGCCAGGCAATTGGCGCAGTACTTATTCGCAAGCACTGCCCTCATCCTCTTCTCCACGTTCAGCCGCAGGAAGCAACAGCATCGCTTCAGAGGGTGGATTCCGCGACAGACTCGGCAACGGAAGGACTCAGTTCCTCGCGAACATCTGCGCTCCTCTTTCGATGCCTGTACTGACCGTGGTCTCGGAGCCATGGAAACGGGATCTAGGTTGACGGATATCAGGAAGCTGCCGGGATAAATAATGAAAAAAGCGGGTTAATGTAGGATGATAGAATACACATATTACTACTGGCAGCTCGGCCCTTCTTAATTGGGAGGAAGGACCAAGTGCTGGACGCTACTGTAGTTTTACGTAATGGGTTTGAATTCTTTCTTCTGGAGGAAGAAAGATCAGCTTTGCAACGGGACGCTTCACAATACCGCGAGCGGTAGGCAGTTCGACGACGCGGACATTGCCGTCACTGCCAGGGTGTGTTTGGTGGATTCGCCCAAGACGCCATTCATTAAATGGAAGATTGTCGTCTTTGAGTACCACCAGATCGCCCACTTCAAGATTTTTAGAAAGGAATCACCACTTATTGCGCTTATGTACCTCCTTCAGATACTCGTCTTTCCATCGGGTGCAGAAATGCTGACTCATAGCCTTTAGACGCTGCCACCGGTTAATGATAGACGGTACTTGATCCTTGATTTCAGGTTCCGTCACGTCACGGATAGCAACGGACCGCCCACTAGAAAATGGCCTGCGGTCAAAGCTAAAGAATCGGTAGGGTCTTCAGACATAGGAGAAATCGGCCGCGAGTTCAAACAAGCCTCTACCTTAGCCAGCAGTGTAGAGAACTCTTCAAAAGTATACATTTGGTTGGAGGTGGCCTTGTTGAACATGTGGTGCCCCGGGAGGGATGAAATGCCAGGACAGATTCTGATGGCTGTAGTAGGATTAGATTTTCTGCTGGGTAGACCTAAGGAAATCTTTTTGAAACACTCTGGATGCACCTACGAAGTTTTTTCCGTTGTCGGACTGGACTTGCTGGGGACACCCTCGCCTCGGTACAAAGCGAGCGAATGCGGCCAGAAATGCTTCGGTACTTAAATCCAAAGTTGCCTCAAGGTGAATGGCTTTGGTGGAAAAGCAAACAAAGACACACACATATCCCTTTGATATGCGGCAAGCGCGGCTGGTGAAACTCTTGAGGTCGAAAGGACCTGCGAAATCTATCCCGGTGGTCGTGAAAGGACGTGCGAAAGTAGTTCGCTGGGACGGAACGATGCCCATTAGCTGTGATTGCAGCCTTCTTTTGTAAATCACTCAGACCTTGCATGAATCGTCCACCGATTTGACTAGATTCCGCAGTCTTGGAATCCAGTATCTCTGTCGGATGAGACGGACTACCAGTTGACTGCCCCCATGGAGAGAGATCTGATGCGTGAAAAGCACCAACAGCCGGGACAATGGACTTACTACTGGGAACAGAATGGGGTTACGCTCATCGTAACTGTGGGCCGGTGCTTGTTGCACGCGCCCACATCCTCGGATCACACCTGATGCGTCAATGAAAGGATTCAGATTGAGAATGGTGCTAGACGTGGGCAGAGATTTCTTCTGCTGTAGACACCAATATTCCGTCGGAAAGTAATCACGCTGAGTGACTCGGATCAACGCCTGGAATACTTGATTGATCTCGCTAGAGGTCACCTCTCCGGAGTAATCGTTTGGAAGTTTAAGACACCTTCTGCCGAAACGGACCACATATGCTACCACTCGTAAGGCACGTGCCAGATTGGAAAAACGAGACAGTATCTCGTTGGTTGGCTTAGCGATCGCGACGTGGACCTTCACTAATGCTTCTCCAAGGTAGTGTCTAGTGGGAGTGGTGTCGCTTGCTGCCAGGACTCTTGTGGTTCCCGTAGCCATGGTGGGCCCTGCCACCACAAATCTTTGTGTACAAGTTCCTGCGCACTCAGGACGCGGCTAGGGAGATACGCTGGATTGTCCTCTGAACGAACGTGATTCCATGGGGCGTTATTTGTTGCCGTCACAATTTTTGCTACCCGATTTGCGACAAACTTTGTCCATGTGCAGGGTGGCTTATTTAACCATGACAGTACGACGGTGGAATCTGACCAATAAAAAGCCTCCGCATCATCAACTGGAAGTTGTGGAAGAACTGCAGCTGCCAGTTCAGCTAAAAGCGTGGCTCCGCATAATTCAAGGCGGGGCAATGAAACCGTTTTAACCGGGGCTACTCTAGATTTCGCTGCAAGAAGGCAGCACGATAAGCCTTGGTCATTGCTAACGCGCACGTAAATTGCGGCACCATAACCCCCCTGTGACGCATCGCAAAAACAATGGAATTGAATGTCGGAATTTGGATCATGGAGAACCCACCGTGGAATTCGGATCTGGTCAAGGAAAGAGTAGCTCTTTGTAAAATCCTGCCACCTGTGATGGAGTTCACTCTTGTAGCCAAAGCTCTTGCATAAACACCTTGGCTTGAATCACAAAGGGAGCTAGCCAGCCAGCGGGATCGAATGACTTGGCGATCTGCCCAAGGACTTTTCGCTTAGTATAAGCTGACTTGATATCTTGGGATGAGATGACAAAATAAAACTCATCCAGTGTTTTTGCTGTGCTAGCCTCTTCGATATCGAGGAAATCAGCATTCAGCAAATGACACTTTGGAATGCAAGTGAGCACGCTCTTCACATTCGATGTCCACTTGCGCAAAGGAAAACCAGCTGAACCAAGAGCGTCTTGAAGTTCATTGACCATTGCGATGGCCGTTGCTTCATTGTGAGCCCCTGCCAGGACATCATCGACATACATATAGAACTTGATAATATCGCTAGCCAAAGGAAATTTGGATTGTACATCACTTGCGAGTTGCTGAAGTACTCGGATGGCTAAGAACGGAGCACAGTTAATGCCAAACGTGACGGTATTCAGCTCGTAATCACCAAGTTGCCCCTCTTTATTTCGGAACAGGTTCCTCTGAAATGGCGTACATCGACCATAATTTGGCGGTACATTTTTGTAATGTCGGCATTGAAAACCACTCGGAAAAAACGCCACTTGAGAATCTGAGTAGTGAGATCGGACTGAAGTACCGGACCAGGGTAAAGTATGTCGTTGAGACTTACTCCGTTTGTGGACTTGCTAGAGGCGTTAAAGACTACCCGTACCTTTGTTGTGGTGCTGTCGGGCTTGAAACCCGCATGGTGTGGCAAATAAATATTGTTATTAGTGCCGTCAAATGGCACCTGACGCATGTGGCCCAAGTCCAAATATTCCTGGATGATGGTGTCATACTCAGTTTTTGCCGGAATATTTTTTAGGAGCCGGCTTTCGTTTTTTAGGACCTGAGCCAATGCCCCTGGTCTGGAATGACCAAGGTTGATGTTGGTTGGATCTCGAAACGGAAGTGAGACCGTATATCTCCCCGAAACATCTCTTCTTGTGGTCTTCTGGAAATTAACCTCGCAAACAGAATCAGAATCTTCTACCGGTTTGCCCGGTAGATCCTCCACCTCCCAAAACCTTGTGAGAAGAGTTTCAAGTCCCTCCTCTCTACTAACAGCGACCCTCGTGGTGAACGCGGCACACGAACTAACGGGGACCCCTTGCAACGGGCCTGAAATGACCCAACCAAATCTCGTCTCTTTCGCCATTAAAGATCCGTACACTTCGGTCTGGATGCCAGGAAGAGTTACCGCTGGTATGACATCAATGCCAAGAAGTAGATCAATCTTTGCCTTTAATCTGAAGGAGGGGTCGGCTAGAGGAATATTGGGCATTCCTTCCAGTGTGGCTTGGGCTATCGTACATGACGGCACATCATCAGCAACTTGGGATAAGACAAAAGGTTCCATCTCTATCTGGACTGGAGGTCCATGCGATGACCGAATGCTTATGTGACAGACCTTCAAGGTTCTATTGACCTTTCCGTTAATGCCTGTCACTTCGGCCCTGACAGTTTGGAATGGTAACTTCATGAGCCGGAACATTCTTTCGGATATGAAATTGGCTTCCAAAGCCGGGTCTAATAGCGCCCGTGAAGCATAAGTAGTGCCAAAAGTCCACGATGGCTGTACCTAGAAACTTATCTCGTGAGGACCTTGCCTTAGAGGTAAAGTATGTCCAGACAATATTGTGAGAACTGGGCTGAGCTGGGACCGGCGTTGGACTATTCTCCGGTCGGGCATCCTTGTGCAAGAGCGTATTGTGACGCCCCCGCGGGGACATCGACGCACCGGGTGATTCTCCTTCATACAGAGATCACAGGCATTTGGTTTGGTGGTCACCTTGGCTTCAAATGTATTTGCCTTTCAGGTGGCTGGAAGCGGATTTCGCGGAGGTTTTGCTGTGGGAACCGAAATAGCCATTGCAGTTCTATTTTTAACTGATTCGAGCATACGAAACCGCTCAGTGAGGAAATCGTCCATCATTTGCCACTTCGGAATGGCAGTCTTATCTCCGAGAGATTGTTCCCACAGTGAAAGGGTGTTCTTCGGCAATTTGATGGAACAGAAAAATACGAACATGCCTCCCCAAGTGGTGATTGGCAGGCCACAGTGCTCAAAAGCACGAAATTTTAGGCAGGTCAAGAAGTGTTCGGAAGTGGCTGTTCACGATAAGTCGCTTAATTTCGAAACACCGTTTGAGTGCATTCCATGCCGTTTCATCATCACCATCATTTGTAAGCGGGAATTTTGCTACAATGAGGTTTGCTTCAGGAGATGGTACAGCTTTTCAACTGGGAAAATTCGCGAGTCGCTTATGTAGATGGCTGTAAACAAGTCACGGAACGTAGGCCATTTTAAGTAATCTCCCGTAAAGACTTCTGTGTCAATGGGTGTCAATCGACAGCCCCGTTCTGCTGGTGCAGAGGTAGGCGCATGACGGTTCGGAGGAGTAGGAGCAGACGCTTCATGGATAAGCTCGTTTAATCGAGCCGTGCATCGCTCGTAAACTTGAAAGCATTTGTCATATTTAGCTTGGATGGTTAAATCTTCAGAGTTATCGTCTTTACCATCTGGGAGTGCCTCGCATTTCTCATATTCCTGCTCGACCTTCTCCCACAACGCTTGAACTCGATCACGTCGGACTTGGAGCGTAAATACGCTGACCTCGGACAGTGAAGTGACGTGGGTGTCGACTTCAAACTGAATTAGTTTATCGCTAATGGAGACAAACTTCTTAACAGCCATGGTGGAAACAACTAAAACCCTTTTGGTTTCGGACCGAGTGACTCTTGGGGCGGTTACCAAAATCTGTGGAACTGGTACCAATGATTTGACCTCTTTTTGGCTTGCTCGTCGTGGCTCTGACGTGGCTTGCTGAAAGGTCGTGCTTGCTGGTGCGGACATGAGAGCTAATGGACTAGAGAGGGTCTGAAATGCTCGGGAAGGAGGAGTAGTAGGGCTGGTACTCCTCTGGCGCTGACCTGGAGCAGCAATTGAGGATTTGCTCGGGGCCGCAGTGTTCTTAGCCTCTTTCTCGTCTTTTGGCGGGCTCGTGCTCATAACCCCAGCGAATGGCGGTTATAAAGTGGTGAGCTGGTTTGGCACGGCTTGAGAATTAGCCAAAAAGATAAACTGGAACGGAAAAACTGGAACACTACCAAACCACTCAAAGAACGGCTTTAAAACGCTTTGAAATAGATTAAAAAATCCAGAAAACGAGCTGGTATGTTTTTTATGACGTGGAACATTGCCAAAAAACACTAGGAATGGCGTGGAACGCCTTGGAATTGAGATATAAAACCCGATGATACGACTTGGGACACTTGGAACACCTTGGAATTCAAATATATGACCAAAGATATGATGAAACGAGTGGAAAGACTTTGGAATTGAAATATAACCAAAGATACGACTTGGAACGCGTGGAAACACTTTGGAATTGGAATCTAACTCCAAAGATACGACTTGGAACGCGGCGGAATACTTTGGAATTGAAATATAACCAAAGATACGACTTGGAAACGATTGGAAAAATTTCGGAATTCAATATTAAAAAACCCAAGATACGACTTGGAAATGATTGGAAAAATTTCGGAATTCAATATTAAAAAACCCAAGATACGTCTTGGAAACGATTTGGAATCAGAATAAACATAAACGCGGAACACAAATTTTTAATAATTAAATATTATTCCATTTTTCCTCAACGTGACCCTTCAGGCTACTTTTGGTCGTTTGCTTTGTGTCGGTGTTTGTAAAATCCTGCCACCTGTGATGGAGTTCACTGGGCAATTGATCATCCCACCCTAGCTCTTGTAGCCAAAGCTCTTGCATAAACACCTTGGCTTGAATCACAAAGGGAGCTAGCCAGCCAGCGGGATCGAATGACTTGGCGATCTGCCCAAGGACTTTTCGCTTAGTATAAGCTGACTTGATATCTTGGGATGAGATGACAAAATAAAACTCATCCAGTGTTTTTGCTGTGCTAGCCTCTTCGATATCGAGGAAATCAGCATTCAGCAAATGACACTTTGGAATGCAAGTGAGCACGCTCTTCACATTCGATGTCCACTTGCGCAAAGGAAAACCAGCTGAACCAAGAGCGTCTTGAAGTTCATTGACCATTGCGATGGCCGTTGCTTCATTGTGAGCCCCTGCCAGGACATCATCGACATACATATAGAACTTGATAATATCGCTAGCCAAAGGAAATTTGGATTGTACATCACTTGCGAGTTGCTGAAGTACTCGGATGGCTAAGAACGGAGCACAGTTAATGCCAAACGTGACGGTATTCAGCTCGTAATCACCAAGTTGCCCCTCTTTATTTCGGAACAGGTTCCTCTGAAATGGCGTACATCGACCATAATTTGGCGGTACATTTTTGTAATGTCGGCATTGAAAACCACTCGGAAAAAACGCCACTTGAGAATCTGAGTAGTGAGATCGGACTGAAGTACCGGACCAGGGTAAAGTATGTCGTTGAGACTCACTCCGTTTGTGGAGTTGCTAGAGGCGTTAAAGACTACCCGTACCTTTGTTGTGGTGCTGTCGGGTTTGAAACCCGCATGGTGTGGCAAATAAATATTGTTATTAGTGCCGTCAAATGGCACCTGACGCATGTGGCCCAAGTCCAAATATTCCTGGATGATGGTGTCATACTCAGTTTTTGCCGGAATATTTTTTAGGAGCCGGCTTTCGTTTTTTAGGACCTGAGCCAATGCCCCTGGTCTGGAATGACCAAGGTTGATGTTGGTTGGATCTCGAAACGGAAGTGAGACCGTATATCTCCCCGAAACATCTCTTCTTGTGGTCTTCTGGAAATTAACCTCGCAAACAGAATCAGAATCTTCTACCGGTTTGCCCGGTAGATCCTCCACCTCCCAAAACCTTGTGAGAAGAGTTTCAAGTCCCTCCTCTCTACTAACAGCGACCCTCGTGGTGAACGCGGCACACGAACTAACGGGGACCCCTTGCAACGGGCCTGAAATGACCCAACCAAATCTCGTCTCTTTTGCCATTAAAGATCCGTACACTTCGGTCTGGATGCCAGGAAGAGTTACCGCTGGTATGACATCAATGCCAAGAAGTAGATCAATCTTTGCCTTTAATCTGAAGGAGGGGTCGGCTAGAGGAATATTGGGCATTCCTTCCAGTGTGGCTTGGGCTATCGTACATGACGGCACATCATCAGCAACTTGGGATAAGACAAAAGCTTCCATCTCTATCTGGACTGGAGGTCCATGCGATGACCGAATGCTTATGTGACAGACCTTCAAGGTTCTATTGACCTTTCCGTTAATGCCTGTCACTTCGGCCCTGACAGTTTGGAATGGTAACTTCATGAGCCGGAACATTCTTTCGGATATGAAATTGGCTTCCAAAGCCGGGTCTAATAGCGCCCGTGAAGCATAAGTAGTGCCAAAAGTCCACGATGGCTGTACCTAGAAACTTATCTCGTGAGGACCTTGCCTTAGAGGTAAAGTATGTCCAGACAATATTGTGAGAACTGGGCTGAGCTGGGACCGGCGTTGGACTATTCTCCGGTCGGGCATCCTTGTGCAAGAGCGTATTGTGACGCCCCCGCGGGGACATCGACGCACCGGGTGATTCTCCTTCATACAGAGATCACAGGCATTTGGTTTGGTGGTCACCTTGGCTTCAAATGTATTTGCCTTTCAGGTGGCTGGAAGCGGATTTCGCGGAGGTTTTGCTGTGGGAACCGAAATAGCCATTGCAGTTCTATTTTTAACTGATTCGAGCATACGAAACCGCTCAGTGAGGAAATCGTCCATCATTTGCCACTTCGGAATGGCAGTCTTATCTCCGAGAGATTGTTCCCACAGTGAAAGGGTGTTCTTCGGCAATTTGATGGAACAGAAAAATACGAACATGCCTCCCCAAGTGGTGATTGGCAGGCCACAGTGCTCAAAAGCACGAAATTTTAGGCAGGTCAAGAAGTGTTCGGAAGTGGCTGTTCACGATAAGTCGCTTAATTTCGAAACACCGTTTGAGTGCATTCCATGCCGTTTCATCATCACCATCATTTGTAAGCGGGAATTTTGCTACAATGAGGTTTGCTTCAGGAGATGGTACAGCTTTTCAACTGGGAAAATTCGCGAGTCGCTTATGTAGATGGCTGTAAACAAGTCACGGAACGTAGGCCATTTTAAGTAATCTCCCGTAAAGACTTCTGTGTCAATGGGTGTCAATCGACAGCCCCGTTCTGCTGGTGCAGAGGTAGGCGCATGACGGTTCGGAGGAGTAGGAGCAGACGCTTCATGGATAAGCTCGTTTAATCGAGCCGTGCATCGCTCGTAAACTTGAAAGCATTTGTCATATTTAGCTTGGATGGTTAAATCTTCAGAGTTATCGTCTTTACCATCTGGGAGTGCCTCGCATTTCTCATATTCCTGCTCGACCTTCTCCCACAACGCTTGAACTCGATCACGTCGGACTTGGAGCGTAAATACGCTGACCTCGGACAGTGAAGTGACGTGGGTGTCGACTTCAAACTGAATTAGTTTATCGCTAATGGAGACAAACTTCTTAAAAGCCATGGTGGAAACAACTAAAACCCTTTTGGTTTCGGACCGAGTGACTCTTGGGGCGGTTACCAAAATCTGTGGAAGTGGTACCAATGATTTGACCTCTTTTTGGCTTGCTCGTAGTGGCTCTGACGTTGCTTGCTGAAAGGTCGTGCTTGCTGGTGCGGACATGAGAGCTAATGGACTAGAGAGGGTCTGAAATGCTCGGGAAGGAGGAGTAGTAGGGCTGGTACTCCTCTGGCGCTGACCTGAAGCAGCAATTGAGGATTTGCTCGGGGCCGCAGTGTTCTTAGCCTCTTTCTCGTCTTTTGGCGGGCTCGTGCTCATAACCCCAGAGAATGGCGGTTATAAAGTGGTGAGCTGGTTTGGCACGGCTTGAGAATTAGCCAAAAAGATAAACTGGAACGGAAAAACTGGAACACTACCAAACCACTCAAAGAACGGCTTTGAAACGCTTTGAAATAGATTAAAAAATCCAGAAAACGAGCTGGTATGTTTTTTATGACGTGGAACATTGCCAAAAAACACTAGGAATGGCGTGGAACGCCTTGGAATTGAGATATAAAACCCGATGATACGACTTGGGACACTTGGAACACCTTGGAATTCAAATATATGACCAAAGATATGATGAAACGAGTGGAAAGACTTTGGAATTGAAATATAACCAAAGATACGACTTGGAACGCGTGGAAACACTTTGGAATTGGAATCTAACTCCAAAGATACGACTTGGAACGCGGTGGAATACTTTGGAATTGAAATATAACCAAAGATACGACTTGGAAACGATTGGAAAAATTTCGGAATTCAATATTAAAAAACCCAAGATACGACTTGGAAATGATTGGAAAAATTTCGGAATTCAATATTAAAAAACCCAAGATACGTCTTGGAAACGATTTGGAATCAGAATAAACATAAACGCGGAACACAAATTTTTAATAATTAAATATTATTCCATTTTTCCTCAACGTGACCTTTCAGGCTACTTTTGGTCGTTTGCTTTGTGTCGGTGTTTGGCACATGAGCTTGCAGCTGTGCTGGTATACTGCAGGTAAGCGGGACTTATGTATGCACGTATGTATGTATATAGGCTGCAAGGGGTAGCGGGATTTTGTTCGCGGTGATGGAAAAATATATTTGTGTGCGAAAAAAATTAGAAATTTTTGTGAATTATATGTGTGGATATGGATGTATGTATATGTATATGGATATGAATATCAGTATGTAAGATTTTATGTGTGGAAAAATATTTATATATATGTATGTGTAAAATGTTGGAGTATATGTATAGATATATATACATATATATGTATATGTATTTAAAAATTTTTTTTTTTTTTTTTTTTTTAAATATATAAAATATGGAATGGAAATATGCAGAGGTGTGAATGGATCGGATTTCTTTATACGAATTAATATTTTTTTTTTTTTTGGTTTTTATATTCCTTTGCTGTGTCTAACCGATATGCCCCAACTTTATAGGGTGTCGCGGGACACCAGAAATGTCTAAGTGTGGCCTTTATATGTATGTGAGAGGGTGGTTCACTTTCCTTTTTTGCTTAAAAAAAATCTTTATTAATTGTATTGAAAATTTTCTCCTCTCTTCGTTGGAACCACCTTTCACTTCGCGCACACTTTTCCCAGGAGTGGAGTGTATTTGCACAAAACCTTTATTTTTGGATTTAATGTAGCACTATATAAATTTTTGTATTATTTGTCACATTTACACACTCTGCTTGCATATATATTTGTATGTAGGAGATCACTTTGAGTTTCGTAGGTTTGTTTGACTGCATACATACATACATATGTGTTAATATTTTTTTGGAAATTGCGAAAAAATATATGTATATTGGAAATAGGCAAATAAATATGGCGCCTTATATACTTGGCCTATATATGCCAAAATGCGAGAAAAAAATCTTGAAGTGGGCGAACAAATATGGCGCCTTATGTACTGGACACATACATATATACATATGTATGAAAATTTGGGGACCAAAATTTTCTCTCCGCCTCCTTTAACCTTTGTGTTGCCCGGTTGGGAATAAACAACACACTTAAAACATCTATCCTTTCCTATTTAGTTCATAGATAGCTGTAGTATTATTTGTTTGTCTGTTTTCTTCCATTGTGTATCTGTCCACGCGATTCGTGCCGTGCGTTATACGGCTGCATCACTCGGTCGGTCGGGTGGGAGGTGGGCACTCATCTGATTGGGCTCGCGCGTAACAGGCTTTGCCCTGGTGTAGTAGGGGACACTTGAACGTACTACGCATAGTATCGTCATCGTCCGCTGATATAAATATAGACTAAACCAGAAGAAATGCAGCTTTTTTAACTTGCTGTTAGTCGAAATTGTAAGCCGGGAAGGGCTGCTGACGTCCCACGAATATTGATAAACTTCTAATCAGTACAACACCAGTACAAACCAACATGGTAACGCCGACAGATCAACAAAATCGGTATGCTTTGCGATCACAACCTGCCAAATCGCCAACGTCGGGTAACCGCCCACCCCTCCAGTTGGGCACCCACACGTGGTAGACGGTGTTATTAGACTTCACGAGAAGCGTAAGATGTAGCAAGAGAAAAAATTGAATGAAAATATATAGAAGATACCTTTCTTCGTCTCTCAACGCTGTTCAACGCCTGTGACATCTATTGTTGTTGCCACTACAGATTTATTACTTTTTGATTTGGTGCATCCCGAGACGATCCAGCTAAGTTGTGTATTTCGGCCTAGTAGGCCATCAATCTTTGTAACTCCTCCTTTTAATATTTGGGTGAATACGTTTACCCCCATTATTATATCATCCTTACCAGGTTTATTAAAGGTAGGATCAGCTAGAAAGTAAGTTTGCCATTTCCGAATATCCACGTTTGCTATTTTTAACGGAAGATCTTTCATTAACTTTGGTAACACAATTGCCTCAACCTTAAGTGGTCCTTTCCAAGGGTTTCGCGTCTTTACATCTATTTTTACCTTATATTTTGATTTATTTGATTTTATTGAGGACACGCCACTTGTTTCTGTATATTGTTTAATTTTAGGTAATCTTAATATTTGAGCCGCCTCTTCAGACAAAATGGTGCTCTGTGAACCACTATCAATAAGGGCTCTTAGAGTCTTATATCCTCTATTTACATTTTTTTCTTGGATTGCAGCTGTGCCCAACAATATTGGTTATGCAGTTATTAATCTCTCCTGTTTTTCTTCAAAATGGAGTAAGGTATGATTTCCCTTGCTGCACAATGAACAGACCATTTCATTGGTGTATACTTAAGCGCTTGAATGATTCAAGCATCTCGTGCAAGGCTGTACTTTTTTGGCTGTTTTAGTATCTGTCAAACCTTTAAACTAATAGCACTTATGCGCTTTATGCAACTTTTCAAATCGAACATTTATTTCCAAATTCCGCTTAATTTGAAACAGCTTGTAGCGTTTTTTGTCTTCTTTGCTCATGTTACTTAGCGAGCAATATCTTTACTCCAAATATTTCATGACATCAGATAGCAGTTGGATCTGCCTTATTTTTTTAATTTGATTCTCATACAATTGTAGAGTCTCTCTGCCAAATTTCCGCAGTATGAGTTGAGCGACTATTACGTCAACTTCATCGGACAAATTTGCTTTAATTTTAATTAAGTAAACTGAATCAATCACTCGTTTAACATTTTTTGCGGATTCATTGTTGATCATCGGTTAATCAACAATCCGACTTAATTGTTCGGAAAATAAACACCGATTATTTCCATATCGCTTGATTCACAAGTCCCAAGTGCCACTATAATTCTCAGCTGACCTGATGATACCATGATCCTTGATTCGCGATTTTTTTAAGAATAAACATAGTGTTCATCTGAAGCGGATTCACCAAATCAGATGCTCTAAAGAAAACAAAATACAGCTATACTTTTGTCACAAAAAACTAACCAAGCGTATGACTAGAATTACAATCAGCCCCACACTTGTAATTCTAAACTAACCCAAAAGATCACAACGGCAGGATGTTAGATTCCCGATGCCGTGCTCAAAATAATAACAATTTTTCAACCCCCGAGTATGTGGGTGTGAGAAAAAGATCTTCTAAGAACAATTGTTACCTCCTAGAGCCTAAGAAACCCTATACAAACTTCTTAATTTTACAATTAAAAACAGTTTGCATTTTGAATTCAACGAATGATGATTGGGTTATTTTTGTTCTCCCTGGAATCCCTGGAATCATTTTCGTCCTTCGAGAAAAAGGAACTCTGCATTTTTTCTCACCAGTGGTAAGAGAGTCAGAGATTGAATTAGCTGTTTGAATTCTGAATTCTTATGCAAAGGTTAATGCTAAGATCAGCTATATGTAGCACAATAAAATAACTCTTGTTTTCCCCCACCAGTTTTAGAAGACAGATTATAAGATAAAACGCAAAATAGTGCTTAATAAATAACCAGAGGGCCGGGGCTAACTTCGACCGCGCCGAAATTTGTGTACTCTTGCAAGTTGTTTGGTACTCTTCCCTCACCTATAGCCGTCAATGTGGACCAAAAACACTTTATCTACAAAGAGTAATGTTTGCGAAAGAACGGCCCACAATGTTAACATAGGAAAAAACGAAGTTATTGATCAAAGTGACTGTTTTCGACCGATCATTCCTACGGAAGCTATATGATATATACCCGATCTATATATATATGATATACCCGATCTTTACCAAATTCGGCACAGTATATGGTCGAAGATGCTTCCTTCTATGCGTTGCACACTTCTGACCAAAATTAATATACCCTTTTTGGAAGGGTATAAAAGTGCGTGTTTCTGATTTTAAAGGCACTTTGGCTAGTGCAGCAATTGTAGTAATTTCGGTGGCGGGAATGTTTTTTGTGTGTGGCGTATTCGAAGCCCTAATAACGAAAGTAAAAATAAAACCAGACGGCTGGGGCTAACTTCCACCGCGTTTCTATACCCTTGCAAGTTATTTGTTACTCTTTCCTACCTCATAGCCGTCAAAGAGGAGAAATCTTTTATCTAAAAAGTCAATGTTAGCGGAGGAAGAGCCTACAATCTTAGCAAAGAAAATAACGAAATTATGGATTATTTTTTTTATTTATGTATTATTAATTATTATACAAAATAATATAAGAACTAACGGGTAAAGAGTGCTAGCTACTAAGGCCAACGACTCGATAGTTAGCTTATAACTTATTTACATCTAGGAATTTGATTACTGATTTTATGTTACTGAGTGTAGGTGAAATAAGAAGAAAGATGGTTTGGATTACATATACAGTTGGGGGCAGGTATCCAATATGTGTTTGGTTGATAATTCTCCCCCGCATTTCGGGCATCTGGGCATAGCTTTTCCATTTAGCAAATGGTCGTGGGTTAAGGAAGAGTGACCAGTTCTGAGGCGGGTGATGATATTACAATGTCTTCTGTGCAATGAAGGTAGATATCGGACTGGTTTCTTGCTTGGGTTAAATTGTTTAAGCTTATGATCGTAACTGTCCCATTGTGTGATTTCCTTTCTTCTTAGTATCTCCTTAATGTTGCGCCAAAAGTCTTCTCTGACACTAGGGATGACAGTTAGGCAAGGAGAATGTCTTGCCTGTTTGGCCGCTGCATCTGCAAGCTCATTACCTGTTACGCCCAGTGACCAGGAGCCCAAACGATTTTCATTTTGGTAGCGTGTTTTATTCAAAGATGTCGAATTTCGCAGGCTAGTTTGGTTGTAGATGTTATTAACTGCATTGAGGGTGGAAAGACGAGAGCGTGCTTAATTGCTTTAAGCAGTGCATCCGCTTCGGCAGAAAATACTGAAAAATATGAGGGGAGAATTCGAAATGATACGAGGGTTCCAGATTGGCTAACGACTGCGAGGCTAGTAGAGTCAATTGTTTTCGATCCGTCACTGTAAAGCCAGGTCCAGTTAGGGGCTTTTTTTTTTTGATGTTTATGATTTTTTTAATAAGTTGAGAGACGTGTTCACGGTGTGGTCCCGAAGTTGCCAAGGACGAGATGGGCTGGTTTTGTTCCAACGATATGGCATTCCAGTTGATGTCTTTTGAAGAAATTGGAACATCTGTGGATAGTAGACATGACTTTGCACCTTCGTCGCTGTTTAACCGTTTATTGAAGACTTTTAGCAGAATTTGGTTAGTCGAGCAGAGAATTTTAGGTATTGACTTAAAAGTCAGTTACGCAGCTCTCGTCTGTACTTCAGAAGCCCAGCTTCCGCTAAAAGGCATTTCGTCGGAGTTGTGGGGAAGGCGCCAATGCTACGCCATGCTGCTACATGGTATGAGGGGGGAGAACAATTTGATGTTGCATGGCGCACATTTGTGATGTTGGACAGAAGAACGCTTAGACCCAAGAAACTTAAAGATATTGTTAAGGCTATCTCTAAGATTAACATAAAGTTGCTTAAACGTAAGTAAGTCTACTGTCGAGCATAAGGCCGAGAACATTAAGACTAGATTTATATTCTAATGTTGTGTAATTTACCGTTAGAGTTGGATATGTACAACAATGTTTTTAACAAATATGAAATAATTTACACTTGTTTAAGGCAAATTAAATTGGTAATTTACCCCATTCAACGATATCCATGAGTATTTGTTTAAAAGTAAGAAATAGTAAATTTGTATTTTTGCAGTTGCTGAATATTATGGCATCATACGCGTAAACAGAGAGTTGTACTTTTTTGTGCTTTAGTATTATATTATATAGGGAGTGGACGGCAATCATGAACAATACCACTGAGAGTGGTGATGCTTGTGGAATGCCGTTGTGTAATTTAAAGAAATTAGTTAAGGTATTATTAACTTTAACAAGGATGGATCGCTTAGTCATGAAAGTCTTCACTAGGTAGAAGGTCTTAGGATCTACCCCCACCGGTTAAGTTGCTCCAGTACGGTGTGCACACCAACGCTATCAAAAGCTTATTCAAAATCAGTAGCCAGGATGGTTACATGATTTTTGGTGGAGAGAGCATCTGACGAGTAATGATGGATTTGCAATAGTGAATCTATGGTTGGAATTTTGTAGCTCTACATTATTATTTTTAATGGATTTAAGAGGCCCTGGGAAGATTCCGACTATTTTGTTGATATCCGCCCATAATTTTTTGTTTGTGGAAAGTGGGTTAATGTAAGAAGTAAAATCGCTAAAAGAACCTCGTTTAGCTCTAATAGCTACTCTTTAAACAGGGCTCTCGCTTTTTTGTGGGCTACTAAATTGGTAGAGTTTCGAGAGGTTTTATAGTTATGCAAGAGAGTCTGCTTTTGTTTTCTTAGATCTTGGAGACTTCGGCTGAACCAAACAGGGTTTCTTATCTGTTTTTTAGAATTACTTTGTGGAATGGCCACGTTGGCTGCTGTTTTTATGCTTTTCGTAATTCTGGCAACGAAGAGGTTCAAGTCGTTGGTCGACGGGAACTGGAAGTGTTTTTTACAAACCAATTGGAAGATATTTCAGTTGGCGCAGTCAGTTTTGCACCTAAATATAGGTGGGAGCTTTTCATATTTTAAATGAGTCAATAGTATAATAGTAATAGGAAAATTATCGCTTTTTGTGTTTTTTGTTTCAATATACATAAATTAAACTTACAACAATTACTTGCAGTAGCGGTGTTGTTGTTTAGCTAATCTCTTTTGCTTTTGTGTCTTTACCGTTGTAACTACCTATCGCGCTCTTGCGCTCTTGTACAAATTGTTGTTGCATGTGTTCAATTTGACGCGCTCTCCCGCTCTTTGCTATTCTTGTTTGATTTGCGCTCTCGTCTTTTGCCTACCCGCGACTCTGTGATACGTGTTTTTGTGTATTCTTGCTTATTAATTTCTTTAGTTGTGAAGGCTTACTCTGCATATTAACCGTTGTGTCAGAACTGGTCAGTATATTCTTATACACAGATTTTTTTTTTTTTTTTAATATATTTAACTTTTTGATAAAATGGTTGTCTGCTCAAAAAATATTTGCATAGTTGCCACTAATGCGGTTGACTCCCATGATTATATTCTTTGTTGGTTGTGTGACAATGCGGTTCACGTAAGTGTGCAGGTTACACAGGCAGAATCAAGAAGTCTATTGCTAAAGGTGGTGGCTTAAAATATGGATGTGATGCTTGCCGGGAGGTCGAAAATGAGATGCGATCATTCATGAGGTGGACTAGAGATAGTTTTGACACTTTGAGGGCAGGTTTGAACAAATTCCAAGCGGTGTTTACTGCGGTGGAGACTCAGTTTAGAAGCTTATCGCTTATGAATGAGTCTCCGAAACGTAAAAGAACCAGTCCTTGGGGTGTTTCTTTATCTGTAGATCCGCCAGCGTCTCTTATCGTCCCCAACCAGCCTCAGGCACCGTCCTCTCCCAATGTACAGCCATTAATATCGTTTAAGAGCCCAGAGGTGATTAGTAAGGAAATTCCGGTATCACCTGGGAATGATCTCTTAAAAACGATGCCAACTGCAGTGTCCCAAGTGTCCGGGCAATTACTCATTCCAATGGAAATTGCCGATAGCTCTAAAAGTATCGAGGGCGCCGTGAACAAGTTGACTGCTGCAGTGGGTGACTTGTCCAACGTTACTGCTGCGGCTGACGGTTTGGGACCGCGGCCTCTGGTTGGCATACCACCAAAGAAACATATATTTGTTTCTAGGCTAGAAGAAAATTAACGTCTCGAATATTGCGGTGGAAAAGTTTAAATTTTCGTATTCTCGGGACATCTCGTCCTTTAAAATTAGTGTTTCTGCCAATATCTTCAACATTATATGTCGAGAAGAATTTTGGCCAAAGCATACATATAATAGTTAAGGAATATACTGTAAAAAAGAAAAATCGGCAACCGATTCGCCTGCCAACAACAACAACTAACACTATTCCTGGCGCATTAGCATCTGCTGGTGTGTTGAAAACTAGTTTCGTCATTAACCTGGATTACCTGAACGTTAGAGGACTGAAATCTAAACTTTCTAATCTCTATGTAGATAGTCTTTATATTGAACATAACATTCTTGCTTTTACGGAGACGTGGCTAAAACCTGTCATTGCTGATGCATCGGTCTTTTCCAAAAAACTTTTCTGTATTCAGACGTGACCGGATTTCTTGCGTAGGCGGTGGCGTTCTAATAGCTGTTGATGCTGCTTTATCATCTAAAATGATTCAATTTTCTAGTACCCAGGAGATTGAGATTGTCGGTGTTAAAGTAAATTTTAAATCTTTTAATGCTTTTATTACTTGTTCCTATATTCCACCATTGTCAAACATGGTGGTATATTTAAATCATTTAGAGGCAATTCAGTTTGTCTCCTCATTGGTTCCTAGTCAAGACATGTTCATAGTTTTAGGTGATTTTAATTTACCTGCTTTGTCATGGTCACTAACAGATGAATCTACCATGTTGATGCCCTCTATGTCACATGACTTTATTGATGGCCTTCTTGGCTTATCTTTATCCCAAGTCAATGCTGTCTTAAATTCTAATGGAAAATCGTTAGATCTTATTATTGTATTGGATTCTTCTTATTGCGATGTTTCTAGGATCAAACCTTTTGTTCTTTCCGAAGATAAATTTCATCCAACATTAAATTCAAAAATTGATTTACCTCACTATCACCATTACTTGGTTCAAATGAGGTACCTCTAACTAGGTGTTTTCGTAAGACTGACTTTGCCAGCCTTAATGAAAATATTTTTACTACCGATTGGTCTTTGTACAATTGTAGAAATATGAACTCAGTTATTCGCTTCTTTTATGATACTCTGCATTCACTCTTTGTTATTTGTGTGCCTCTTGGTAGGTAGGAGCGGCTTTATAAACCTCCATGGTTCTCTCGAGATTTATCCAATTTGAAAAATCTGAAGACTCGATATTATAAGAAGTTTCAAAAAACACGTCGTTCATCAGATTACGCTCTGTATAAAGTCGCTCGTTTAAAATTTATGATGCTTAATACACAATGCTATAAGAATTATCTTCAGCGCTGTAAGCTTCAGTTTTTTTCTGACCCTAAACAATTTTATAATTTCGTAAGACCTCTGTGCACCCATCTTTGTTGTCCTTTCAAAATAAAAAGCGGGCACTGATCAGACAAGTCCGTTTCCTTATCATTTAAAAAAGGCTAATTGTATTTTTAATCCAGTAATTGATGAAAGTTCTCTTCTTAGTGAACTTAAACTAGTTAAATCTGTTAACCAGATGGTCTAACTTCGAAACTCTAGTAGACTTCTTTTGATTAACCTTCCTTCCTTAATTAACCATAGAATTATGCTTGGTGTTATTTTTATGCACAAGCTTCTAATCGGTAATATTGACTCGCCTGAGTTATTAGCTCAGGTAAATTTGTCGGTACCATGTAGACAGAGTGGACATCCTATTATACCTTTAACCCTTAGTCGTTGTTCTTCTAATTATGTCATGCATGAACCTTTTAGAGTCCCCTGCTCTGATTACAACCTTTTATTCCCTGTAATCTGGTCAGAGACTTCTATTAACACACTTAAAACATCTATCCTTTCCTATTTAGTTCATAGATAGCTGTAGTATTATTTGTTTGTCTGTTTTCTTCCATTGTGTATCTGTCTACGCGATTCGTGCCGTGCGTTATACGACCCCTCGGTCGGTCGGGTGGGAGGTGGGCAGCGATCTGCTTGGTCTCGCGCGTAACAGGCTTTGCCCTGGTGTCATAGGGGCCACTTGAACGTACTACGCATAGTATCGTCAACGTTCGCCAAGAAAAAAAAAAAAAAAAACAAAAGAGTTGTGAGTTCAATGGTGGGTGGCAGAGCCGTCATTTAAAATAGCTAAGTTTGTTCTGACTATGAGATCTTCAACTTGCTAACCTTCGGGATTGCGAGAAGTCGACCCAAAAAGAGGACTCCAAGCGTTGAAGTCCCCGACATAGACTATAGGCTTATGAGCTGACTCTACAATATTTATTAAATCTGATGCTATTAGTCTTTGGTTGGGGGGTATATAGGAATTAAATATTATAATATAAGGGTGGGATGAAAGCTCAAAGCCTATGGAGAAAGTGGAAGAGATTATGTTGAGAGTTTTGTGTGGGATGTTTTGACGTATAAGTATACCAATGCCATGCTTCGCATGAAGATAAGGAGAGTAATTGAAAAATTAACCAATAAATGGTTTGGGAGTTGCAACATGAGTATTATTAGTAAATAGGGATTCCCGAAGAGAAAAGAAAATAACCCAATCTTCATTGTTTCAGATGTTTAAACCTAGTAATTCAATATGATGTTCCTTCAATGATTGTAATTGGCTTCCTATTCTTTCTAATTCTGCCGAATGTTTACTATGTTTGCTTCTACTGAACTCCATGCTATTTTTTCTATGTTACTAATATCGCCTACGTGCGAAGTTTTAACAGCTATGTACGACTCTGATTGGACACTATAATGAGCTACTGAAATTTTATCTTCTTAAAATTCCTTGTTCTGGTATATCTAGCACCTCCTGCTGTTCGTTACCGCATTAGACTCTGGCCTTAGTTTTAGGCGGTACCTTGAAGAACCAACTACTGCTGCTATCTAATTCTTCTCAGTAAGATTTTGTCTCCACAATCGTTGTGTATACGCAACTAGATTTGTTTAAAAGGTGTCAGCTCGCAGGCATTATCATTGGCACTACTCAATGGCCAACTTCCTTCACATGTTCTCCTGTTCGACTGCCACCTACGAAATTTTTGCATAGCTGGCTCAGACATTAGATGATACGAGTCTATTTCAAAGTTATATATTAAGTACTGGCTATCTATATGGACCATTACCATTTGATTATTGTTTAATCGTACAGGCACTGGAACAACTTTATAGAGAAAGGACGGATGCCTACCAAAAAGTGGTATTTTTGCATTTATGATTAGTTTTCTGTCAATAAAGATACCCTTGGCCGTCAATAGAGTATATACATCTTTTAACTCAGTCCCTGTCCATTTACCTGGTAGTACTAAAGCTTCGGACAACTTGTCCTTTATTTTCGTCATTTCCAACTTCAGCTGACTTGGTTTTAAAATGTTAGGGTTCAACCTACCATGGTTAATGTCTATTAAAAGATTTATAATTCCTGTCTGGATTTTTTCACATTCATCCATCAATGAACTCAGTTGCCTTACAATCATGAAAAACTGGATGGATTTTCTATATACGTAATGGCTTTCTTTTAGTACTTCCGTCATATTTTCAATCCGGTTGTTCATGTTGCGAAAGCTATCATTTATTTCATCTATAGTTGTCTTAAGAATGTTTGCCGTGGAGTCTATTATCGATGTCTGCCTTTCTTCTAGGTGTTTCAGATTTTGCTGATTTGCCAGTAAATTTCTCATGTTTCCATCTGTACTCTGTCATCTCCATCCATTATGCCAAATAATATATGGTACAGTGAACCCATGAATTCAAACGGTGCTCGTTTGCTTCTTGGCTTATTTTGACTCATGAACAATCTAATATTTTCTTCGATTTCCGTAATGCGTTTTATCGTGTTGTCTAACACGAAATGGCACTGGTCTTCAAAATTTTATAACTTTTGACATAAATCCCTCATTTTAGGAATCAATCTGTGACCTTTAGTAAGCATTTCAAAATATGCCGACATGTCACAGTATACAACTGGGTCCCATGAGGACGCTACTACCTCCACCTCACCCATTGGATCTAAGTACAATGCGGCTGTTGCGTTTAGTTCTTTTACCGATTATCTTTAATGCTTGCTGCATTCGACAATTGACAAAGTAGTGTCAACATGTCTAACATCATTACGGTTCCTACTTTGGACAGATGATCGAATCTGGTACCTTTCCGATGTCGGTTCTCCTCAACGTCTTCTGATGATTTTACCCCAATGAGTGGACAAATTTTATTTATAGGTCTTGTAATTGACCCCTCCTGCGATTTGACTTTTACCACTCTTACTTTATCTTCCTCGCCTTTGTGAATTTCTTCAATCTTGCCCAGAGGCCACCTGGCTGGGTGACAATTTTCATCTTTGATCACTACGACCTGACCATTCTCTAAATTTTCTGTGGTTCGTCGCCACTTATTCCTCTGCTGGAGAGTATATAGATATTCATCTTTCCAGAAATCCTTTTTCATTTTCTGAATTAGTTTCCATCTGTCTAAATTTCCAATTTTTTCTTCTGATATGGACTCGGCTGCTTCTAATGTTGGTCTTCCAATCAAGAAATGTCCAGGAGTTAACACTTCGTTGTTGTCCATATCTTCACCCGTCGTATACAACGGCCGTGAGTTTAGTACTGCTTCTATCTGGCACAATAACGTTGCCAGTTCTTCATATGTGAGGTTACTATCTCCTATTACTCTTTTTAAATGATACTTGACCAATTTTACTCCCGCTTCCCAAATACCTCCGAAATGAGGCCCTGCCGGGGGCTAAAATGCCAGCTGATCTGTTCTCGTTCTAGAACAGGGGTAACCTGGACGTTATCTCGAACTGCTTTTTTGAAGTCTTCATCGAGCCTCCTAGCCGCTCCCACAAAATTTGTACCATTATCGGAGTAGGTATTAGTGCATTTACCCCGTCTTGCAACAAATCTTCGAAATGCTGATAGGAAAGCATCAGTTGTCAAATGACTAACAACTTTTAAATGAATTGCTTTAGTTGACAAGTACACGAATACTGCTATGTACCCTTTGAATGTTTTTTGTCCCCGGTTTTTTGAGCATCTTATAAGATATGGACCGGCAAAATGAATCCCCGTATTATGAAATGGAGATGACACTGTTACCCTGCTTTTGGGTAGGTTACCCACAATTTGCTCCGCAGTTACTTGGCGGTATCTGGCACAAGTGACGCATTCCCTCAGCTATTGTTTAAGTGCGCCTCTTAAGCCGAAAATCCAAAATCTTCTTTGAATTTGATTTCTCATAAGATTAATCCCTCCGTGTAGAGTTTCCTTATGAGCATCTTTAATCAATAGCATTTTTAGATGTGATTTATCCAAAATCACAGGATGTTTAGTATCAAAACGTATGTTGGCATTTTACAATCTTCCCCCCACGCGCAATATTCCATCGTCATCCAAAAATGGATTTAAGCTTAAAATTTTGCTTTTCATGTCAATTTGCATGTTCTGCGTAAGACATGATATCTCTCTGCAAAATTGATATGCCTGTTCATGTTTAATTATAAAATTTTTTGCATTCCTAAGCTCACTGACGTTGAGATATGATGAGTACACTCTATCTCCTTTTTTTAATGCCAATAAATCTTTATACATATGCCGTAATTCTGGCCAGCTTATTCATACAGGAATACTTTTCAATTAGCTCCTGCATAACACTACTCTCTGTATTTAATAGTACGGAATTTACCATACTCTTGTCCTCATCTGTTTTTGGTTTAGGCCATTTTTCATTTGCCTCGCCGAGCCACTTTGGCCCATTCCACCACAATTCACAATCTTTTAACTTATTTGGGCAAATACCCCTTGACGCTATATCTGCAGGATTATCTTATGATTTTATATGGTTCCATGTTATTTCTTTGATTATAGGATATCCTCTATGCGACGCCTTACGAATTTTTCCTTACTAGCACCGTTTGTTATCCGGCACAGTGTGATAGTAGAGTCACTCCAAGCATATATTTCAACTGGAACAGCAATAGATTGCTGGACTCTTTTTAGCAATTGCGATAGCAAGTGCGCTGCACATAATTCCAATTTAGGAATAGTATTCCTATTTTTGATTGGATTAACTTTGTTATTGCTGGCTATTTAGGTAACTGCTTCACCTATTTTAGCATATGCTACCGCTGCATATGCCTTTTCTGAAGCGTCAACAAAACCATGAATCTGTAACAACGTATTAGGCTGTGTCTTGATCCATCGGTGTAATCCGACTTCTTCCAGAAACACCAAATTGTCCCTAAAGGATCTCCATTCTGTTGTTTCGTTATCGGACAGCTCTTGATCCCAATTTTGCCATGCTAGCCACAACTTCTGCATGAAAAACTTGCCTATTACTGTTACTGGTGCTAGCCAACCTAGTGAATCATAAATTTTGGCTAGTGTGGATAGCACCCCTCTTTTATTCACCTTCCTGGTTTCGTCACAGTTTACCTTGAATTTAAATTCGTATTTAAATGGCTCCCACTGCAACCCTAAGGTTTTAATTGCTTCGTTCTCATCAATTTTTAATACTTTATTATCGCCTATATTAATAACCTCTTCAACAATTTCGGATCTATTCGAAATCCATTTTCTCGAATTCATTCCTGCCTTTTCCAGCTCTCTGGACACCTGATGAACTTTGTGGTTTGATTCTTGTACGGTATCACCCCCTGTCATTAAGTCATCCATGTAGAACTCATCTCGGATAATTTCACTAATCACTTTATCGTGACACCTGTTTGCGATTTCTACAAGCAACCTTGTATTGTCAATTTATATTTTCTAAGTCTTTTCTGTAGAGAATTTCTCCACACAATACGTAAATATTTTTGATCGTCTTGATCAATGTTTATCTGCCGATACATTTTTTCAATATCTGCAGATGCTACGTACTGCCACTTTCGTAATTTTAATATTATGTTGAAAATGAAAATGAAATGCCCTGCCTACTTGACTCTCCTTTGGCTATTAATCTGGCTGCCATCGCTAAACCCTCCTCATACTTTCCATTTGTAAAATAGTAGTGTTCGTTTACACCACTCTGTATCATTTGGCTATGGTAAATAATCCATTGCTTCTGAATCTCAGTTACTTCATTAAGAATCTTGCTAGTTAACTTACTAGCATCTAACTCTTCTATCTTCTTTAATCTTTTGTGCAACTCGTGTTGCTTCCCTAACGATTTTTCAGTTTTGGTAGGGAACATTTTTATGCGTATATTAGGATATCGATTTAAGTATATAATAATAAAAATAGATAGATGTACTTATAACTATCTTAATTTATATCTTATCTGATGATCCTGTTGTTGACACCGTTTGCCACTGTTACCCGCCAAGTAGACTTTGCCAAGTAGGTTTTGACGATAATCTGCTGCTGCTTGTCTGCCAATGGCTAGGGTTTGCCGATAGTTTGCTGGTTGTTCGCCGTTTGTTTACATTCGCCTCGCCTCCAGTCGCCTCTCCTCTGCAACTATCTTATTGCTCTGCTGCTGTCTCTAGTTGCCGACTTGCAACTATATATATAGCGTATATATACACTATGTAATTAACATTTTTTACTTTCGATATTAGGGCTTCAAATACGCCACACACAAAAACTCCCGCCGCCGAAATCACTGCAGTTGCTCCATTATTATTGAGCAATATTGCTTTTTTTTTTGTATTATACTCTGTCTCTTACCACTGGTGGGGGAAATAAGAGTTAATTCATTTTTGCTACCTTTAGCTGATCTTAGCATTTACACTTGCATAAGAATTCAGACTTCAAGGAGCTGATTCACTCTCTGAGTTTCTTACCACTGGTGGAGGAAAACTACAGAGTTCCTCTTTCTCGAAGTACCAAAATGAATAGGGAATCCCGGAGAGATGAGAAAATAACCCAATCTTCATTCGTTGAATTCATAATATGAACTGATTTTATTTACAAAAGTACGGAGTTTATATAGGGTTATCTTAGGCTCTAGGAGGTAACAATTGTTTTTAGAAGATCTTATTCTAGACTCACACCCACGTATTTGGGGGTTCAAAATTTATTATTATTTTGGGCACGGCGTCGGCCACTTGACATCATGCCGTGGTTATCTTTTGGGTTAGTTTAGAATTACAAGTGTTTTTCCCACATCGTGTGTGACTGATTCTTATTCTAGACATATGCTAGGTTAGTTGTTTGGTACAAAGGTAAAGTTGTATTGTATTTTCTTTAGTGCATCTGATTTGGTGAAGCCAGCTCAGATGAACACTATGTTTATTCTTAAACAATTAGATTTGACATTAGTTTCTTGTACGCATATAATATTCGGATTTGTTTGTTTGTTGAAATATCCGTTTATTTTCCATTGCAGAATTGTAAAGGTCATTATTTGGATGGCGTAAAGTGGATATTATATGCAGTGAAAAAAGTTTATTTCGAATTACATATTAGAGTTGTCCATATTCTTTTTGAGTTAAATTTGTAGAGGTAGTTGGGAGGTTTGTGCTAAAAAATTTGTTAATATTGTTAGTTTGGGGTTGTTGTACCATATACCCATAGAGTGAAATGGTATATTAAAGTTCCCAAAATGTATCTAACAGGCGGAAGAAGCTTTTCCGACACCATGAATTATATATATTCTTGATCAGAATAAACAGCCGAGTCGATCTAGCCATGTTTGTCTGTCCGTTCGTCAGTATGAACGACTAGATCGTGGAGGCTATAAGAGGTAGAGCCACCAAATTTGGTATGTAGGCTCGTGTTTTATGTAAAGTGATCAAGTATATTTTAAAATTTTTGCCAAGCCCCTTTCCGACCCCGCAATTTAAAAAAGTGTTTATCTCAAAAAGCTAGCTCTAGCTAGAGTAACCGTATTTGGTATATATATTTGCTTAGTAAATGCGCACATTTTGTATGTATAAAGATTTTGCCACGCCCTTTTCCGCTCCCGTAATATGCCTGAGTAAAAATCAAAAAAAAAAAAAAAACGTAAATGCATTTGTTATTATAAAATGAAATATTTGTATTACTGGTGTATGGTATACCTAAGTTAGCGAGACGACTTACTTCATTTTGATTTTTTAATGGTATTTTTGTTTTATTTGTGACTCGTACTTTCCTGTTTGTTGGTATTCTCTTCTTTGCTGCTGTTGTTGCCGCTGCTTTTGTTGCCCCTCTTCTAAATTAAATATTTCTGCCAGATTCGGCATGATTCTTTCCACGGTGGTGGTGGGTTTTCGTTTACTTGAGCTAGAAGTGCGCCCCTATGCCGGCGAAAGCTTTCCAGGTTTCCTCCCCGTGCTCAGCACCAGTAGTATGGCAGCGAATCGGTCTTCTTTGGTCTTTCTTTGGGCAAACTCTGATCCTACTACTGGTTGTCTGGCCGGTAATCCTCAATTCTAAGAGGACTTGGTCCGTCTTGTGGACAGTCTTTAAGTACCTATTGCAGGGTCTCTTCGTGGCTCTGTGGCATTGGATTTTTTTTTCTTTTTCTGAATGGCACGATTAATATGCCAGATATTGTTTTGCCAGTATTAGGCAGGATCTGTTTTGCAAATTATAGGCAGGATCGCCATGTAATAAAAGAGCGACGGTTTGTTATTTAGCCGATGGTCAGCTTGATAATTCATTCTTTATTAATTAGTTCGGGCCTTTATATAGGTCAAGGTTATGCTAATATTACAATCTAAGCTTATGCAGTGGGGCTGTGTGCAGGCCAACATAACTGACAGTCTTGCATTGAAAATGTTAGTGGTCTCCGCACTGCGCGTGTGTGTACTTATGGATGAATTGAATATGCTTCTATGGCGTACCGCACCATACAGTGACGGCTTAATCATAAGAACACTCCAACGTTACTACTTATATGTATATTACACAGGTAGAAAATATCGCAAAGCATGTCAGGCCGTTATAAACTATAAAGAAAATAATGTAACATTATCAAATTATAGATTCTATTTCAAATGCACCAATAAAGAGGAAAAAAAAGAAAAAAAGAGCACGCATCCAACTCTGCTATCTGCTCTTAATTCTCTAATTGATAAATGCGTTCCTTAGGTGTATGTCTCTACCGTCTCCAGTGCGCCAGTCTGGTTCTCTAATCTCCGTAACATTAAATCGTGATATTTCAAAAGATTTAAAAAAACTGGTTCGCGACTTTATGCAAATTATTGTGTAGCCAAATCTCAATTTTGTCATTTAAATACTCAATGCTACCGTGGCATTGCCAAACTTTCGGCATTACCTAAGCTGTTTGAGAAAATTATTAAGTCTTCCCTTCAACACCTATTCAGATCCACTATTTCTCCTTGTCAGCATGGCTTCATAAAAGGTCGTTCGTCGCTTACCAAACTTTTAAAGTTGACTACCCTTGTAAACCATGGCTTCCGTAAAAATTTTCAAACTGATGTTATTTATACTGACTTTAGTAAGGCTTTCGATACGGTTGATCATTCTATGCTTCTCATGAAAGTTAACATCATGGGTTTTTCCCCGAAACTATTGGCTTGGTTAAAGTCGTATCTTATTATCAGAACCCAATAGGTGTCTTTTCGTTCCTTGATATCTTCTCAATCCACGTCTGCTCCAGCGCCACCTTTTCCTACACCGAAGACTCCATCGATAATCATCTCTGACGTCGAGAATATTACTGGCATGCTGCAGTTCATAAGGAGTATCCTTGAAAACGACAACTTCACTTACAAAGCTGGCAGATACAATCAGGTCTGTGTGATGATTTCCAGCGTTGAGGATTTCAGGAAGCTAAAACAGGAGCGGGCCTACAGGGCAGTAATCCGCAATTTGCACCAAAGCACCTCTGTTTCACTCTTCCAGGATGAACTGGACAAACTTGGCCTTAAAGTTCGCTACATAACCAATGCCAAGCATCGCACTAGGAAGGCACCCATGTCACTTTTCTTTGTTGACCTTGAGCCAGCTGGAAATAATAAGGACATTTTCAATGTCAAACGCCTGTGCAACGCAATTTTTGTCGTCGAGCCACCGAGAAAAAACAATGACGTGCCCCAATGCTATAAGTGCCAGGAATTCAATCACACACAAAATTTCTGCGGTAAACGGCACAGATGTGTCAAATGCACGGGTGACCATGAGCCGGGCAAGTGTCCCAAGGACAAGGAGCAGCCCCCTGAATGCGTGAATTGTGGCAAGAGTCATATAGCTTCGTATAAGGGCTGTAAGATATACAAGCACGCCAAAAAGCTACGCGAGCAAGGCCAAGCACGCCCTTTGCAAAAGTAGGTCAGAGATCGACTTTTTCTTGAAAAGGAACAATGTCGACATGTTGTTAATTGCAAAAACCCACTTCACGGACAACTCGTATTTTAAAATCACGGGATATGACCTGCTACACGCCAATCACCCTCCTCCTCTCCGTCACCCGTGGCCTCAAGCGGCTTCACTTAACATTGCCACCTCCTTCGGACATATTAAGATTGCTTCCTGCTATGTCCCTCCCAGGCTTGCAGTCGACACACTGATGTTCCACCTAGCCCTTAGCAGTTTCGGATCGAGGTTCCTGGCTGGAGGTGATTTTAACGCAAAGCACACCTGGTGGGGGTCCAGGCTTAACAACCCAAAGGGACTTGCACTTTTCCCTTGTATCCGCACCCTCAATCTGACCACCCACTCATCAGGCCAACCTACATACTGGCCCACTGACCCTAATAAGATCCCTGACGTCCTGGATTTTGCATTCTCCCGAGGCATCAACAGCAGTCGTATCCACACATATGCAGACCATGACCTGCAGTCGGACCACTGTGCTATAAAGTTCTGGCTAGACATTCCTTTTGAGACGATCACACACACTACCAGGCTGCTCAGGAAAAACTCCGACATAGACTCTTATAAAACTATGCTCGACGAGATCACTGAGCCCAACGCCTACCTCAACTGTGGAGAGGACATTGATGACACTGTGGAGATCCTGACTCGTGACATCTGCGAAGCTTCCTGTGCCTGCAGTCCACCCACCAGTCCGAGACAACGATCAACGCCACCGAGAGACATTTTCGCCTAGTATAGCGAGATCACCAACGCCTTGCGGAAGAAAAGACAATTGCGACGTGTCTGGCAACTCAGTCGAAATCCTCTTGATAAAAGGGCCTTCAACCGCGCCACGAAGGAGCTGAAAGCGCTGTACTTCAAAGTCCTCAACGAAGCAACTGCCTTTCAGTTCCTGCAGCGCAGAAGATGCCAATGCCACCGCGTCTTTCTTTGAAGCCCCTCTTCAGATGCGATGCTCTCCAAGGTATTCGAAAGAATATTTTTGGCTAGAGTATTGCCACTACTGGACGAAGGAAGTATCATCCCAGAACACCAGTTTGGATTCCGGCAACATCACGGCACTCCCGGGCAGAGAGATAAAAAAGATACAGCACCCGGCACTGCTCCAGGCTTGAGTCTCACAGCAATAAACTGGCCCTCAACCTTTTGGACAACAGCGACCAAATAAAGCGACTTAAGAGATGCCATTCACGGACTGGTGATCCCGTAGCGGCGATGAAGAGCTGCAGCTACATGTAGCTGAACCTCGAAACATGAAATATTTGAAATTTTTGAAATTTTTCTCCTTTCTTTTTTTTTGTAAATTGTAACATTAATCTTTGTCCTAAAACTTAAATTTGCTCATTTGCAAGTCACCGGCAACATTTTAAACCATTTGCTCATTGTCCTTATGGGAAAGATTGCAAATTCAATAAAGCGCAACAAAAAAAAAAAAAAATCTTTCTGTCACTTCTCTTCGCGCTATACTATTTAATCATCTACAGCGAAACTACTGAAAATATTCTGGACTCGGATTGGCGTCAACTCATCCCTGACCATATTGGCTGTGAATTGGGTCGGGAATGTTAAGTTATGCATAAAGCTAAGCTACCTTCTTCAATTAATTATTATTTATCTTTTAACTTAAGCTTTTTCGTCGACTACTGTGTTAGTTGACGTAAATAAATAAATAAATAAGTAAATAAGTATTTTGTTAAGTCGCAGATGGCTGTGACTGCACATTCGTATCCGTCTTCCGTTTTTGGAAGTGGTCCTATTGTGTCAATTAATTTTTGGTGTTATAACCATGAAGGATGCTTTGTATGTCGTTGTGATTTATTTTGCTGGCAAAGTTTGAAATTTTTACATATTGGACAATATCTTTGCGCATATTTTTCCAGCGAACATGATTTTGTAATTTTGATAAGAATCGCGATATTCCGGCCGCCCCAGAATGGGATCATCGTGATATTTACACATTATTGCAAGCTTTTCGTCATCATTAATAATGGTTTTCAATCTGAGAGTGGGGGCTATACTTAAATTTTTTTATTTTGGATCCTTTAATTTTGAAGCCTGTAATGCTGCAGCTGTTAAATAAGTTGTCATCTAGCGGCAATTGGTACCTTTTCAGGCCAGTGCTATTAGCTACTTTTTTAGGCTGTGAGAAAATTGATCTACATCGATTCTTTCATTAACAGTATGGTCAAACGTGAAAATTATTTTCTTTCCCAAAATTATTTTTATTGTATCGAATTTAGAAAAAAAATCGAGCATGTTTCTTGACTTCTTTTGACCGAGACGACTCAGTGATAGCTAACTCTTTACTATGTGACGGATATTTATTCATGCCAGTCGAAACTAAGTGATTGCTTTGTTCTTTACTTTGTAATAGTGTGGTTATTTGTCTATATGTTTGGAAATTCCTATTTTATGTGTGTGTGGGATTCTATAATTTTTAATATACGTAGGTTCATCCGACTTATCCCTTAATTTTTGTTTATAGAAATTATTTGTAGATATTTTATCTGTTTCTAGTGCAAATACATATGTCTATATATTGGGAAGGGACTATATCTATATGATGGGAAGTTTTTTGAAAGTTTTTCAAGTTTCTCGGTTTTATTATCATTGGAGATTTTGCTGCTGTATATTATTAGGTTATAATCATTTAGATTTTCTGATTTAATTTTCTGACTTAAAAGGGTAACGTCCTTATCGTTTCTGTATTGGCAATGAAGACACCTGTTTCTAGCTATTGAGTTGGTATACAAATTGATGCATGGGTGTCTATTTGGATAAGCCGGATAACTTCTGATCTTGCAGGTATTGAAACCGTGTTCTTGCTTACATCATTTGGCATATGCACAATTATTTGTTCATGCCAGTCGTCTGGTCTCAATATTAACCAATCTGCGTCAGTTTGATAGTCAAGACTCCAGTTGTATTTTTTAATAAAATCAATACCAAGGATACGTACACTGGATATTAGAAAGTTATCACCGACAAAATAAAATTGATGCTTAACGAGAGCTTGATTTAATTGTAGTTCTACATCAACGTGTCCTAGAGTGTCTGTAAACCCGTGTCCTATTCCATTAATTTTTATTTTATTTAGACTTTTAGAATTGATATGTTTGCTCCTGTGTCTTCGATTAGTGTACTTGTGAGGTGGTTACAACTGATTTTACATGATATAAGGCAGCTTTGATTTAGATTTATATGGAATATTTTGATTCCAAAGATGTGTTTTTCTTTTATTAAGAATTCTGAGGGGTATTGGGGTTTTCTATCCCAGTTAGGGCTCGAACGCCTCTGGTATTGGTATTTGGTTATTTGAATTCTGTCTGTTATTATGATATCCACCTCCACGTCCGCCTCTTTGGTGGCGTGAATAATTTCTGCATCGTTGGCCTCTGTGGGTATTATTGTTGTTCCAGTTTGAGTTGTTTCTTCAGTTACCATTATTGTTATAGCGGCGTCTACCGCGGTCATTATTTTGGATATTGTCTGAGGAGCCTGATTCTACCGAAAGAGTGGTGATGGCTTCATTTGCTGAAAGTTGCCTGATTCCATTAATATTTGGACTTTGGACTTTGACTTTTAGTATGGCTTACCATAGCATTTACCGCAACTTTGGTTTTGTATTTAATGGCTTGGTCGTTTGGAAGACCATCCGAAATATATGCGCTGTTAAGGGCGTCGGTCAATTCAGTAATCTCTTTTGTGTATGAAACACAGTTATTTGAATTTCTTTGCAAGTTTTTAATTTTGGCTGTTAAAAGATTTACTGATTCACCCTTAAAGATTGTTGACAGTTTTTGGATTACTTCATCAATCGTTGTTTCAGAGTTTAGGTTGTTACCCGCTTGACCTTTTAGTTTAGATTTTATAATTTCGATGGCTATGGCTCCGTGTGTTTCTTTTATAGTGTTAAGTACGTGAAGCGCTCCAAGAAAGCCTAATAGATTTTTGATGTCATCAAAGTATGGTGTTGGAGGAGACGTCATCGTTAACTTAGATTTGTATATCTAAAAATTTCTCATATTATTTGTTTAAGATTATTGGAATTTCTACCACTGTATTTACATTAACATGTTTAAAAAGCTCATGGCTCATGAAGAGCTTCTAACTCATGAGACCGAAATATAAAAATGACTTCTTTCTGGAATTCGAAGAGGAGAAGACTTATTTCTCTTTACTACACTCCACATAGTTTTGTACCATCTGCAACTGAGCAGATCAAACATTGGCGACCGTGACAAGACCTTGCACTTCGCAAGTCCCAACATAAAACCTTAAAAACTATATAAAGTCGTTTATTCGTTAATTATATTGCATTCGCCGTTACATCATCTTGGACAGCCATCATTGGACTTTTCAGCTTACATCATCTTCTTGGAAATTCATTATTGGACTTCTTGATTATTACATAATCATCTTGGATAGTCGTCATTGGACTTTTTCATCATTGGCCTTTGCAAGATATATCATGATGGACACTTACATTGGAGCCCTATCATAACCTAAGTCAACTTGAGTGTGCAAATTTACATTATCAATTTCCACTAAAATTTTGACTCAATTGCCACTCATTAGCGATCGCAAAGCTTTCACATGCTTTACACTCACATGTAAAACACTCGTAAGCTTTAACACGTGCTAAGTATAAAGCACAGCGGAGTAAGTACTCAAACTGTCATATACAGAAACGATCTACATATCAAAGCTCACTTATTAGGCTCTTGAGTGAAACTTAATGCATTTGAGTGTTTTTTTTTTAAACTAGAACTCGTTTAGCTTACATTTAATTCATTTCTAACTTGCTACATTTCTTTTGTTTAGGGCCCAAAATGTTTCCACCAGTTGAAACGCAGCTTCTACCTCTTAGACAACAACGGAATCGACTGTAATCTAATATTCAAAGTTTAAGAGCTAGAATCGACCTTTAAAAATTACCCTATTACATTAGATTGTCAGTCTCAAATTGTTGAGCCGTATTTTAAACAGGCATTACAAGTTCTAACCAATATTGAGAAGCTAGAACCAGCAGACGCGAATCGGGCAGAGATAGAAAATCATTTTATCGAAACAAAGGCAATTATATGACGGCGCATCGGCGCAAGTAAGAAGGAAAAGCCAGAAGAACTTAGTTTCTCGACTTATCATGGTGGACATCATAATCGGCTTCCATCCCTCAAATTACCTAAATTCGCAAATATGGGGAATTCCAAAAATTTATTAATTCATTTACAAATATGGTACATGAAGACAACTCATTGCCGAATGTATACAAATTTAACTATCTAATAAGTTGTCTATTTGGCCAAGCTCTGAGCGTAGTCTCGCCATTTCAAGTATCAGACGAAAATTATCCCAAGGCTCTAGATCGCCTCAACGAGCGATATAACAAGAAAGTTCTTATTTCAAGTTTATTTAACATTGCTAGCATGAAAAAGGCAGACGCTGTTACCCTACGTACAATTTTGAATACGGTTTCAGCTCTCCGCGGATCATTATTGTCTTTTGGGTCTGAAGCTGATGTATTAAACGCAGTACTTATTTAGATACACATATGAAACATTCCGTATCTACAAAAATTCGTTCAAGAATATCTCCAGATGAATGGAGTGTGGAGTTTATCGTGACTAAATCTATATCTCTACCTCAGCCTGAGAAGAGACTAGATGTGTCAAATTGGGCCATTCCCAAAGAAGTTGAGTTAGCCGACCCATTCTTTTATAAGCCCGGAAAGGTAGATTTATTGCTTAGCGTAAAGGAGTTTTTTGATCTACTTAAGACGGGTAAAATTAGTTTAGGAATTGGTCTTCCTCATCTAGTGGAAACTGCATTAGGATGAATCGTCGGGGGTAAGATTGCTGAGCCTCAATCAACTCAACACTACACTTGTAATTTAACGCAACAGCAAGACTCTAACATATTATTACAAACGTTTTGGAAAATGGATGAACTACTTGGAATTTAAAATAATGATATTTCGTTAACCTTAGAAGAACAAGCATGTGAAGCTCACTTTTAGATATACACACAATTCCTGGAATCAGGGCGCATTCAGGTTCGGTTGTCGTTCAAGGAATCGACTGAGAAACTTGGAGACTCGTCCTGTGCAAAAAGACGTTTTCTTCAACTCGAAAGACGGCTTGCATCTCAACACCAATTAAAGGAAATGTACAGCGAATTTTTAGATGACTATCTTAAGTTGAATCACATGGAGGTAGCTTCGTTAGACAATTTGCAATCGGGAAATCATTACATTATTTCTCACCATTGTGTCCTTAGACCGCAGAGCTCATAAAGTAAACTTCGAGTAGTATTTGACGCTTCGTCTAAATCATCATCAAATATATCATTAAATGATATTCTCATGGTTGGTCCTACTATTCAACAAGATCTGATCCTAACATTAGTCTCGTTTCGTTTGTATCGCCATGCCATTACAGCTGACATAACAAAAATGTACAAACAATTTCTCGTCGCACCAGAGGATAGAAGTTTCCAACAAATCTTGTGGAGAAAGTCACCGCAGCAACCTATTCAATTATATCAATTGAATACTGTTACCTATGGGATGTAATGCGCTCCATTTCTCGCAATCAGGTCCTTAAAGTTTTTATCAAAGACGTATAAGGAGTTATTTCCAATTGGATCTGGTGTATTAGCTGAGGATATGTACGTTGACGATCTACTTTATGGAGCTGACTCAATCGAAGAACTCAATGCTAAGACGATTGAAGTTACCAAATTGCTCTCCAAGGCAGGCCTAGAATTGACGAAGTGGAATTTTAGTGGGGCACGAACAGATTATGAATATAATCTCACTATTGACAATAGTGATGTCAACAAGGCTCTTGGCATGTCGTGGCTGCCAACTGAAGATCTTATATTATTTCGATTTGATCTTCCATTAACTGTAATACAAACAAAGCGGAAAATAGTATCGATCATTGCCAGGCTCTATGATCTATTAGGATTATTAGCTCCAGTCGTAGTACGCTACAAAATCCTGATCCAAGACTTGTGGTTCGAGCGCTTGGACTGGGACGACCCATTGCCAGAGATCTTACGGACTAGATGGTAACAACTTGACGCTGATTTATCTAATTTTGACATGGTTCGCGTAAGTCGATTTGTCAATACATCACCAAAAATAAGTGTGAAATCCATGCATTTCCGGATGCCTCAAATCGAGCGTATGGATGTTGCATATACGCAAGGGTATTGGACAACGGAAAATATGTAACTTCACTGATCATTTCGGGATCGAGAGTTGCGCCAACCCAATCACAAAGTATACCTCGCTTAGAGCTTTGTGCTTTCGTTTTACTCTGCCAAACATGGAGTAAAATCAAACACAAATTAAATTGCCTTGTCAGCAAAACATATTTTTGGACAAATTCAACTGTCGTTATTCATTGGATTAAAATGCACCCATCAACTCTAAAATGTTTTATTGCCAATAGCGTATCAACCATACAAACTCAAACGCAGGATACTATTTGGAGTCACGTGCCTGGAAAGGATAATCCAGCTGACATTGTTTCACGGGGATGTGCAGCCCGCGATTTGATGCAGACAATTTGGTTTCATGGACCAAAATTCTTAACACTTGATGCATTACATTAACCGAAATCTGAAAGAAAGACAGATTTCGAGCCCAAAGAATTAGAATTGTGAAATACCCTTGTATTGAAATATAGCACTAGGTATAAAGAATGAATGATACGAAAAGCATTTCAGTAGAAGAATTTAAATTGGCTTTTAATCATACAATCTCTTTCATTCAGAGTGACGTGTTTGCGAAAGAACTAAAGGACTTACAAGGAGGACGAAGTCTGAAGCCGGAGCTTCAAACATTAAATCCATTCATCTCAATTGAACAGATAGGTACTCAAAATATTCGACTTATCCGTGTTGGAGGCCGTCTTGCAATGACTGACATACCATTGGACGCCAGAATGCCGTTATTCCTTCCAGAAACTCATCATTTCACTTATAAATATATTAAAGATCTTCACTTGAGAAACCTTCACGCGGGAGCTTAGGTTATAATATCGATACTGCGCCTAACAGTATAGATTGTAAATGCTCGCGAATCGGATCGAAAGGTTGTTAGAAGTTGCACACATTGCTGTCATTACAAACCAGTATTAATGCGACAAATCGTGGGTAACCTCCCATGATATTCGGAGTGGATCTATGTGGACCATTCCTTACTTCGTATCGCATTCGAAGCAAAGTTCCTTACAAAACACATTTGGCCATATTTGTTTGCTTTTCGTCAAAAGCTATTCATACAGAACTAATCTCAGACCTATCTGCCTATCACAACTTGAAGGCTTTATACCGCAATTTTGTTCAGAACTCAATGCAAAAAATCTGGAGGAATTTAGCCGAAATTCCGGCTTTGAATTTAACTTCATTCCACCGCGCGCTCCCCATTTTGGAGGCTTATGGAAAGCCGCAGTAAAGTCAATGAAGACTCTGCTCATCAAACATTTGACCTCTTCTCATTTAACGTACGAAGAGCTTCAATCGATTGCAAATGAAGTGGAGGCGATATTGAATTCCCGTCCAATATCCATTCACAGCTGTCGACTTGGATAAAGTCGTATCTTATTATCAGAACCCAAAAGGTGTCTTTTCGTTCCTCGATATCTAAAACTGCTTGAGTTACGTCAGGTGTCCCCCAATGCAGTCATCTGGGTCCACAGTTGTTTACCTTGTTCATAGATAATTTGCCTTTGGCCTTGGCTCATTCACGCGTTCTTATGTTTGCGGATGACGTCAAGATTTTTAAAGACATTTAAAGACTTAGGCGTTATGTTTGACCCAAAACTTTCTTTTAATATTCATATATCTTCAATTGTTAATAGAGCATGCAGTCTTCTTGGCTTCATTAAACGTTGGGCCAAAGAATTTGATGATCCATATGTGACAAAGGTTTTATACACTTCGTTAGTTCGCCCTACTCTAGAATATTGCTCACCAGTGTGGAACCCTCAATATGATGTTCACCAGCGTAGTATTGAATCGGTACAGAACCAATTCCTTAAGTTTGCGTTACGCGGTCTTAATTGGGACTCGAATCTTCGCCTACCTTCTTATTCTGACAGACTTCTTCTTATTAATCTTCCTTCACTTTACAACCGTAGGCTCGTATTTGGCATTCTCTTTCTCGATAAACTAGTCAACGGCGAAGTCATATCTACTAATTTACTTGATACGCTATATTTTTGTGTTCCCTCACGTCGGACCAGAAACTTTTTTCCTATTCAACTTAGTAGTTGTCTGACTAACTACTCTCTTTACGAAGCTTTTCGTGTTTTTTGCCAATCTTTTAACTGCAGCAAAACCACTGAAAATATTCTGGACCTGGATTGGCTGCATCCATCCCTGACCACATTGACTATAAATAGGGGCGTAGCTTGCACCTTGTTGCAAATAGAACACCTCCACCGGGTCGGGGATGTTTAGTTGTGCTCATAGCTTAGCTACTTTCTTGAGTTAATTATTATCTGTATTTTAGCTTAAGCTTTTTTATCGACTGCTGGGTTAGTTGACGTAAAATAAATAAATAAATAAATATTCAACAAACTTACTATCTTCAAACAATAAACATTATACAAACATCATACAAAATCAACCAAAAAGCAAGAAATAAATGAATGTATAATTGGCTTTATTTCACAAAAACCAGCAGAATACAAATACACAAAAAAGTTCAAAACAAATTCAATTAGTAATGTAGAACCCAATATTATCGTCACTTGGAACTTGCCCAAGACAAATTTAAAACTAAATTGTAACTAGAACATAATGCTCATAGTAGGAAATAATAGCATGAAACCAGAACGCCGGGGCTAACTTTGACCGCGTCAAAGTTTGTATACCCTTGCAACTTTTTTGGTAACCTATAGCCATCAAAGGGAAAAACGTTTTATCTAAAAAGGCTAATGTCTGCGGCCTACGGCCTACAATCTTATCATAGGAAATAACGAAGTTATTAATGAAAGTCACTGATTTGAACCGATCGTTCCTATGGGAGCTATAAGATATAGTCACTCGATCTTTATTAAATTCGGCACAATCATTAGCTGATATATTAAACTAACAAATGTTTATTTTGATATCAATCGCATTAAAAGTTACGAAGATGTTGACAAAAGTCACTGAAATTTAATATTGGTGAGTATATTACCTATAAACAACTGTGCCAAATTTGATTAGGTTCGGGTGACTATATCATATAGCTCCCAAAGGAACGATCGGTCGAACACAGTGACTTTGATCAATATCTTCGTTTCTTACTATATATTATAGGTAAAAAGAGTTCCAGCGGTCGAAGTTAGCCCCGGCCCACTAATTTAACTTGTAGTAGGGCTGTGGCTAACAGTTTTTGTTGTGCCGTAACACAAGTATTTACTCTCTCCATTTTTTTCCCAAAACAAAGAAGGGTAAGGTGCCCCTTGCTGCACATTGAGCAGAATATTTCATTAGTGTATCTCTTGTTGCTTGAACGCATCAAGCATCTTGTACATAATTGCCCTTTTTTGCTATTTCCGCCCTTTCTTTAGGAATTAGCGCTTTAAAGTTATAGCACAGAGGTGCGCTATGCCAGGGACCTTTGCAGACCGGACAACTATCTTTAAACACCGCCACCGACGTTTTTTGTAACGGTTTTTTGTCTTCTTTTCGCATGGCACTTAGCGAACAATATTTTTGCTCCAAGTATTCCATAACATCAGATAGCAATTGTATCTGCCTTGTTTTTCTAATTTGACTCTCATATAATTGTAGAGTCTCTCTGTCAAATTTCCTGAGTATGTGTTGAGCGAATTTTACGTCAACTTCATCGGACAAATTTGCTTTAATTTTATTAAAGTGTATTGACTTAATAATTATGTCAATCACTCCTCTTACACTTTTTTTTCGGATTCATTGTTGATCATCGGGAAATCAATGATCCGACTTAATTGTTCGGAAAATAGCCTCCGATTATTTTTATACCGCTTGGTTAACAATTCACAAGCGCCACTATAATTGTCCGCTGAACCTAGTAATAAATGTGCTATCATGGTCCTTGCTTCGTCCTTTAACGCGGATTTTGAATAATTGAATTCAAGAGTCAGACTTAAATTCTCTCTTTTTTCAATTAATTCCGCAAATAATTCCACATTCCACATAATAATTCGAGGCTCTCCAGAAAATGTGAGTTCCTGAATTTTTGGCAACAGTGGTAGTTCACCTCTCACGGTTACATTCTCAATCATACTTTCCTTATTGTTTATTTTCATTTCTAATGCTGATACTGAATTCCGGACATCCAATTCTAAATCATCCATGGCATTTTTCAATTAAGCATCTTTTGTCAAATTCTGGCACACCTGTACTTTCCCATAAATATCTATAGTACGTAGATCTTTAGTTACCCTATCCAAATATTCCTGGAGCTGTCGGGCTCTAACCAAAAATATCTCCTGGTTATCATTAGAGTTTATTACTGGAGGTCGCATTCTCGCGCGACTTTCCTTTGCTATCATCTAATTTTTCAAACATCGTTGCATCTGCTTCAACAGTGCCCTGCCTGCTTGATTTAAAATCTCCTTTGGCTATGAATCTGACTGCCATGTCTAAAAATCTCCTTTGGCTATGAATCTGACTGCCATGTCTAAATTTTCCTCATACTTTCTATCTGTGAAATAGTAGTGTTCGTTTACTCCACTCTGTAGCATTGGCTATGGTATGGCTAATCCATTGCTTCTGTATCTCAATTACTTCACTAATAGTCTTGCTAGTTAACTTACTAGCATCTAACTCTTCTGACTTCTATAACCTTTTGTGCAACTCGTGTTGCTTCCCTAACAATTTTTCAGTTTTGGTAGAGAACATTTTTGTCTTATGCATATATTAGGAAATCGATTTAAGTATATAATAATAAAAATAGATAGATGTACTTATAACTATCTTAATTTATATCTTATCTGATGATCCTGTTGTTGACACCGTTCGCCACTGTTGTCCGCCAAGCAGAGTTTGCCAAGTAGGTTTTGACGATAATCTGCTGCTGCTTGTCTGCGAATGGCTAGGGTTTGCCGATAGTTTGCTGGTGGTTCGCCGTTTGTTTACATTCGCCTCGCCTCCAGTCGCCTCTCCTCTGCAACTCTTTTATTGCTCTGCTGTTGTCTCTTGCAACTATATATATAGCGTATATATACACTATGTAATTAACATTTTTTACTTTCGATATTAGGGCTTCAAATACGCCACACACAAAAACTCCCGCCGCCGAAATCATTGCAGTTGCTCCATTATTATTAAGCAATATTGCTTTTTTTTTGTATTATACTCTGTCTCTTACCACTGCTATGGGAAAACAATAGTTAATTTATTTTGCTACCTATAGCTGATCTTAGCATTTACACTTGCATAAGATTTCAGACTTTAAGGAGCTGATTCAAAATCTGAGTCTCTTACCTGGTGGTGCAAAACTGCAGAGTTCTTTTTTCTCGAAGGACCAACATAAATAGGGATTCCCGGAGAGAAGGAAAATAACCCAGTCTTCATTCGTCGAATTCAAAATATGAACTGATTCGATTTACAAAAGTACGGAGTTGATTTAGGATTATCTTAGGCTCTAGGAGGTAACAATTGTTCTTACAGGATCTTATTCTAGTACGACTCACCCCCACGTATTCGGGGGTTGAAAAATTATTATTTTGAGCACGGCATCGGGAATCTAACATCCTGCCGTTGTGATCTTTTGGGTTAGTTTAGAATTACAAGTGTTTTTCCCATAGCGTGTGTGGCTGATTGCAAACCTAGTCATATGTTAGGTTAGTTGTTTGGGGCAAAAGTACAGTTGTATTGTATTTACTAATTTGGTGAAGTCGTTTCAGATAAACACATTGTTTATTCTTAAACTCTTCTAAATCCAACTTTTTTCAGTAAGCTATGATGATGGGTTTTTTTTAGTGAAAATAGATATGTTAATGGCTGTATGGTTTGAATTTGAATCTCCCAATGTATTGCTGTTAATTCCTGCTCTATTGTTAGTCAACTTATTGCTTTCGCCTTTTGTAAATGCCTTAGATGCGTATGATACGGGTAATTGAAGTCCATCATATTCTTAGCTGAGGTCGGCTCCATATGCGATCTTGCTTGAATCGGTTGCAATACGAAATTGTTTATTAAAGTCCGGGTTTTGGAGTAGTTGTGGACTTAATAATTGGTTTTTTAAGTATTCGAAAGGTGATTGACAGTTTGCATCCCAGTTAAATTCTACATTTTTCCTTGATAGTTTATTGATAAATTGTGCATGATCTGTCTTGAGAAAGAGCTTTTGCCAGGGTGCAACTTTAAGTTATTCTCTCGACAGGTTTCAAATACATTTCTTAAGTTGCTGATCATGTGACTTTCAGAGCACCCAATGACAATTAGATCAACCATATATAGGAATGTTTGGGATGGTGTTAGACCCGTGAATGCAAGGGACATCATTCTTTAAAACGAGTTTGGTGTAATTTTTAATTCATATGGTATTCGCTTGAATCTGAATGAGCTCTTATATGTGGAAAACTATGTTATATCCCTATCCCTGACATTAAGTCTAAAAAAGAGAAGTACTTAGCGCGACCTAGTTGGTCGAGGATATCGTCCATTATAGGTAGTGGGAATGTATCTGCTACTAGTTGTTTATTAATTTTTCAATGATCAACTACCAATCTCCACCTTTTTTCATTGCTGCCAGGTAGCGACGTTTTAGGAATCAATAAAATCGGACTATTGAACTCAGAAATCGATGGTTCAAGGATATCATGATCAATTTATCCACTTGCTTACTGATTGCGTTTTTTTTTTTTTTGGCAATGCGCTATTCTGTAGTTTTTGGTGTAGACTGGTGTTGTGTCTTTAAATCTTAACTTTTGTTTTTAGATTTATTAGGGGGTATTTGTTCAGACTGCGAATAGATCATCAAACTCTGAGCATAATTTATATAGAGGTTCCTTCACGAAGTCGGAAAAATGGGGTGCTAGTTTGTTAATTATGCTGGTTTTATGTTCTGAACCATGTGGTTTGTCTATTTTCAGGATTTCATATTTTAAATTTTCATTTAATAGGTGTATGTTTGTAATTTGGACGTTCGTGCTGTTAGAATTTAATATCCGAACATATGGGTTAGTCTTAGAAGCAATTGTGTTCGCAATGAATATTGGGTGCAATTATATAATAGAATAGGGATAAAGGTGTTATGATTGGTTGAGGATATTGCAATACGTCCTATGTTTTCTCTTCTAGATGGAATATGGAACACATGTACGTTTTGACTGATCTGTTATGAATTTGTTGGTGAAATAATTGAGTATGCAATTGAATTTTTTTTAGGTTTTTTTCATAATTATCTTCAAAAATTGGTTTAAAACATTAAAAAAGTTATAAAGTCGTTTAAAACAATAAAGAATTTAATTTTATTTCATAAAAAAAAAAAACGGGTTTCATTCAAATTTTAGTGGAAAAACGTGCTTGGAAATATTTTCTGACTTTTACCTTGAATCTTACAGCACCACGAACAACCATCACTCTTGGCAAAAATTCATTTTGAATATTGAGAAATTCTTTATCATAAACTTTTTAAATTTTTTAAATCGATTTATCCGTTTAGAATCGAATTCAGCTGGTTCGAAGAAAGCTCAACCAGACCATCAATAAAATCGTGACACCAGAGGGCCAGAAACGTTTTGCTAAATTAAGTTTTGACCAAGTTATAGCAAGCAGGTTAAAGTCCTGGACAATTAAATAGTCTCTGTCAGAAAGTAGTTCAAGTGTAAAATTAATATATTCTAAGTGCAGTAGGTAGGTTGGCACTTCCGATTGGGGCGCAATGTAAGAACAGGTAATATAAAAGGAAAAACGAATAAAACATATTTTAACGCATATTAATTCGTTACTAATTGAGACAGGTATTGTTATCAGATTCGATGATAGGGCGGAATATACAGCAATAAAAACTCCACCACCCCTACGATCAGTACGATCACGTCTAAAAATATTATAATTAGAGGGTAAAACTGTGTCAAAAACGTCTGATTTTAACAAAGTCTTAGTAAATACAATTATGTCTAAAACAAAAGACAGATTATTTTCAAAAAGTTTGGTAAGTTTAGTGGGCCACGACATCATGATATAGCATCAGGAAGTAGTCTCGATACAAAAATGTGTTTTTTAGGTGCCACACCCACCAAACACCACCCGGCATTACTATTACAAGGATCCCTGGCGGCAATATCCAAGGGTGTAGATTCTTGCCCAGACATATCGGACACTACAGACATCGTCTGCGGAATTGGAGTTTGCATTGGTGGAGAAAGGGTCGGAACCGATATAAATGTGGAGACCGGCAAACGCAAACACAAATCAGTAGTCCGTTCACCCGCCTTCTTACGCTTTCGAGGCTCAGTCAGTAGCGTTAAACTACTAAACTGAGACTCGACACCTTTAAACAATTGCAAGACTTTAGAAAACTGGCGGACAGACTCATCAGGTTATCGTTTGTTTGCCGCGTGAAAAGTTCATTTTTATCTTCCGCGATCCGGCACGACTCACATCCCCATTTGAGACACTGTAAGGAACATTATATGTATATTATAATAATGTACCACAAAACAAACAAGCAATAAGCGAGGAACAACACACTACAAACGATACAATATTCCAGATACAAGATACAGCCGAACCAACCGAACAAACCGCCATAGCTATCGAATCGATCGAATCATAGCATACAATTTAAGGTCGAACACAATTATGGCCGATCGAACCCCTCGTAACCGCTAGCGATTTTGTACAAGCGGGAAGATGAGTGGGAGGCCTAACGTGAGACATCGGCTGCGAAAGGGCGAATGAAACGAGGCTTGAGTGCATAATTACGAACGAAAAGAGGGCATTGGCGTAATAATAAAATCCAAGAGCGCAGAATGGGAGAGGCGATAACAGAAATGCATGCACTAGTCTAGCGAGCGTGTGGCTTATGGAGCAATACGTGGGAGAGCAAATACCCGCATACACTATGCGTGTATGACCGCAAGAGAGAGTACCGGTGGCCAATGCAGGTGATCCCTGCCTGCGCTACGCATGCGAAACCGAACGAAATTAGATCACGAGAGGCCGAAACCCGACGCGCGAAAGAGAATAAAAGTGAGGGCCAAGCAAGCACATGACACGGGTGCGGGGTGCATCGTGCCCGATCCGAAATAAGGGGAGGCTAAGCTTGCGAATCGGTAGGGGGAAGATTAGGGAGTAGAGGGGAAGACAATGAGTGCGAGAACAATAACGACTTGTGGGCATGTGAGGGGAATATGCAAGCCGAACAGGGAGGAATAAGCATTGGGGATAACTTATGCGCGTTCGATTACGATACATTTTAAATCAACCACTAATATTTAATAAAGTAAACAGGCTAACTAATACAAAGTAGTAGACTAAGTTAAATATAGCGAATATATATGTATGTACATGTATGTTCCAGCGTGGGTGAAAGGGCGAAGTTGGTATGACGAATGAATCAAGGGGGGAAGAAAGCGCCAAAATCAACGGGAGAAGCTGGGCGGCCAATAGAATGGCGACCCCAGTGAGAGCAAGTGATGGAAGCCGGCATAGTTACAGAGACTTTATGCAGGCAAGGGAGAAAGACAAGGACAAGGAAGCGGATGGGCGCGCAGCCATAAAGAAAGTGGACACATCTGCGCCAAGGATTTACGGAACTTTCACCACCCATAGCAACAAGTAGATGCGTGGGTGAAAGCGGTGGGCCGATGGAAAAGTATATAAAGCCTATATAAAGGCAACACAAGTCAAGGAGATCATCAAGTCATCAAGTCGTGATCAAGCTACAAGTTTCTTAAGGCCTTACTAGTAACCTTAAAAACTCATATGGTGAAAAAGAAAAATGGCTACTGCCACAAACAGAGCTAAAATAATCGAATGCCAAATTATAAATATAGAACTCCAATCTTGTCTTAACTCTCTTAAATGTTCCACACCAAATTATTAAAAAATTACCACCACTCACAACTAATAAGCTGCAAGGCTTTTATAATAAAATACTATAATAGCCACAAAAAATCATATATTGCTTCCTTCAATTGACATGGAGAAAACTTTTTATAGAGTTGGCGCGCACTGCTTTCTTCAACAACTGCAAGAATGGAAATTTGGCCCGACAATCATAAACTTCATACGTAGCTATTTTAACAATCGCAGAATAAAAGAGAAAGTTAATAACACTCTCTCAAGTAATATGAACGTGAACAATTGAATCCCACAAGAGTCCCTACTATCTGTCACACTCTCTCTAATCGCTTTTAATAAACTTGATCAGAACAAATTCTTCACACACACAATGTACTGCCTCTTTTTAAAGCTGATCCTCCATAAAACCCACATAGACAAGCTTTTCCATGAAATTGATCAATGCATTGATGCAATGTCACTGGCTCTAATATATCAGCCGAAAAATCTTCTCACCTACACAAATGCAGAAAACAAAGATGTAAAAATATTGATATTATAATTAACAATGTTTAACAATAAATCCACCAAATCAAATGCACCGAACAAAATATAATACAACTGTACTTTTGTCACAAATAACTAACCTAACAGATGACTAGAATTACAATTAGCGTTGTGAAAAAAATTAACCTAAAACATCTCAACGGCAGGATGTCAAGTCGCCGACGCCGTGCTCAAAATAATAATAATTTTCAACTTGAATACGTGAGTGTGAGTTGTACTAGAATAAGGTCTTTTAAGAGCAATAGTTATCTCCTAGGGCCTAAACTCCTTACTTTTGTAAATCACTTTATATTTTGAATTCAACGAATGAAGACTGGGTTATTTTCTTTCTCTGTGGGATACCTGTAGGACTTCCAAAAGGACGAAATGGGGATGCAATTGTTGAATTTCCCCCCACCCCACCCACATCAACTGGTTTAAATTTTATTCCTTGATCTATTATTATACTTTTCTAAAAAAAAAATTCCTACTAAAAAGCGCCTGCTTTGTAAACCGCCCATCTGGCAACCCTATATGCATAAGACGCACTCTCGTATATGGCACGGTCTGTGTCGGTCGTTCTTCTCCTAGTTCTACCACAAATAATCTATTCACTGCTAATATATATATATGTACATCAATACCTCTGTAAGCCTATGAAGTTGAATAAATCTCAACAAGTAGAACAAGGAATAGATAAGGAAGGAGTGGGAATAGATAAAGAAGAAAGAGGATGGATAATGAAGGAATCCTCGTTTGGCCCATTGTCTTCCTTTTTCTGGATGTAAACTCTAGCTTTTCGAGCATAAGCTAGAACTGCAGATACCGTCAAAAAACTCAATTGGAACACTGATTTTAAAAGATAAAATTTTTCTACGATATTAAAATTTAAACTTTTCTATGGATATATTGGAGACAATATATCGGAACCGATATAGATGTGGAGACTGGCAAACACAAGGACAAATCAGGTGTCTGTTCACCTGCCTTCTTACGCTTTCGAGACTCAGTCAGTAGCGTTAAACTACTAGACTGAGATTCGACAGCTTTAAAATCTTGCGAGAGTTTAAGAAACTGGCGGACAGACTCATCAGGTTATCCTTTGCTTGCCGCATGAAAAGTTCCATTTTATTTTCCACGATACAGCATGAGTCACATCCCCATTTGAGACGCAATTTGTGATCTAAAAGACCCTTAACCCTGCATATAAAGCCGGTGCACTTAACATGTACTGTAGTTTAGCGCGGGAGCTAGAAAAAACAATAACAAAGATACTGCAACAAGAACTCAAAAAAATTGGAGGACAACAACAAATGAGCAGTGCTTGTGATTTACAAGAAAGAGAAAAGAAAAAAAATGAGTTTAATGTGGGAGAGAGGGGAAGAAAAGAAAAAAGCCAACAAAGGTTATTAGGACAGTGATAAACAGAAGTTAAAGTTGTTAAAATTATAAACACTAAACACACAAAAACGCAACAAGAGGTACGGTGTAAGTTGGATTTAATAATGTAATTTAATTTGCGATCGCAATGCCGATAAATAAAAATAAAAAATAATACAGAATCAGTTAAAAACGCGGGAGCTTAGAAAAAAGGCCGAGTGGACTTTCAATCAGCTCGGCGGTGTAATGGGTAGAGGTCCTGACTAAAGTTGACGGAGCGCTGGTTCAACCACCGTCCAACACTAGCTAGTTTTGGATTTTCATTATGTTTTTTGCCTTTTTAATAATTATTTTTATACCAAAATGTATGTAACAGGCAGAAGGAAGCTTTTCCGTCCCCATAAAGTATATATATTCTTGATCAGGATCAACACCCAAGTCGATATAGACATGTCCGTCCGTCCGTCCGTCTGTCCGTCCGTCCGTCTGTCCGTATGAAAACGTAGATCACAGAGACTATAAGAGCTAGAGTCACCAAATTTGATGCGTAGACTCGTGTATTACCTACGGTGGTCAAGTTTATTTCAAATTTTTGCCACGCCCCCCTCCGCCCACGAAATTTAAACAAATTTGATTTTCTTAAAGACTACAATAGCTAAAGACATCAAATTTAGTATGATTAATCCTTTAGTAAGCGCGCAGAAATTTGTTGCAAAAAAATTTTGCCACGCCCCCCTCCGCCCCCCGCAATTGAATCAAAACCAAATAACTTAAAGACTATAATAGCTCGAGACATCAAATTTGGTATGTATATTTTGTATATGCAAAGATTTTGCCACGCCCCTTTCCGCCCCCGTTATTTGGAAAAACTCGATTATCTCACGTAATTTTTTACCTTTTGTAATCCAATTTGGCAACTTGAATTTGATACTAATACCCAGCAAAATGCCAAACTTGATCAAAATCGAATTAAAAATAGCCAAGTTATGCATATAAACATTTTTCCAGTTGGCCGTTGGCTGGTGGGGCCGCTAGGGTGCTTGTAACCTTGCGTGAGCGAGATACTGAGATATGCTTCAAAAAAGCATGTAATCAGAATTTTTTAAAACAAAAAAACGTAAATGCATTTGTTATTATAAATTTGAAATATTTGTTTTACTGGTGTATGGTATACCTAAGTCGGCGAGACGACTTACTTACTTCATTTTAAATAGCAAAATATGTTTTGTGATGATTTGTCATCGGATACATTTTTTTGTACATATGTTAAAGCTTATACGCTTAAGGTTATACTAGCTATAAGCACGACATTATGAACTGTCTTTTTCGGGCAGGTTAAAAATATGATAAAGCGAATGCAAAACTCCTCAACGCTTAAGAAGAACATCTAGAAATTTCATCAAAAGAAGACCACTTGTCCACTTGTCATCCCTGATATTGAAGAGAATGATGTAATATGCATGGTTCGTTTCAAAGTTGATGATGAGATGAGATGAGAGAGTAGTTTTCCAAAATTTTTATTTGGTCTGCTTCATTTAAATTGATTTAAAGTTGGTATATTTTTGAACAAAAGCATAATTTTAGCATGTTCATGATTTTGAAAAAATGTATGTATTTCAAGTTTTTATGGTGTATATCACAACATAAAATGTAAAGAAACAAGTTAATTAGTGTACTTTACGTTTACAATATATTCGTATTTATTACATTTATGTTTTTGTAAAGGCATAAAAAATTAATTCAATCAAAAATCATCAAATGCCCTATTTTGCTATTTAAAAAAAAAAAAATTTTAAGGCGAAAAAAGAAAAAAAAAGCAGGGGTTGAACCACGGTTTCGTCAACTTTAGTCAGGACCTCTACCCATTACACCGGCGAGCTGCTTGAAGTCCACTCGGCACACTAAAAAATAACCGCAAAATGAAAAATTTCAACCCGGTTAAAAAAATTTTAAACGATCTAACTTTGCGAAACGAAATAGGGTTTTGCTATTTATGTAATAGATGTACTTTCAGAAAAAAAGGTCCGGTGCGCAGTGTAATCGATTATCCCATGACATGAGATTGTGCTGAACCCAGCTGTCTCAAAGAATTAGGCAATGCTTTGAAAGAGCTGCAGTCGGCGATCCATGGGTGTATAATCGGTCTTGAGCGATGGGAGGCTCCTACAGAGAATGGGATATCCATCTTATAGCAATCTATCGTTTCAATCCAGACCCCTGTTCCTTCTGGGTCGAACTGAATCAATGTTTGCGGCCACAGGTGTCCTTCAACCGATTTCCAGCGCTTATACTATTCCATCCTGTATTCGAAAACTTATGGCATGAATTTAGTTTTTTTTTTTTTTGACAGTCACAAATGTTGTTCAAAGTACAGTACAATGTTACAGTATTACTTATCAGGTTTTCCACCGATGCTACCTGTGGTTCCCTCGATGGACCAAAGTTTGAAGGAGGTTAGTTGGTGGATACATGGGTGAGCCTTTTTTGGGGCTATGTGACAATTAAAACGGATATAATTCGGTTATTTATCTAGATCACACACGGTCAATTTATTCGGACTAGAAAAAAAGCACAAAAAATATATGAAATATGACAAAGTCGGCAAAGAACTGCACTTCCCACTCCCCAGTGTGATAATGATAAATACATATGTACGACGGTCATTCGCTAAGTACTTAGCCTCACCGCCCAGTGGCGGTCACTACGTCAAGAAAAGTTAATTATCGTGTAGACCCATCTTATAGACACGCAGGATAACGTGGAAAAAGTCCTCGATCTCGTATTGGCAGACCACCGATTGAAAGTGCGCGAGATAGCTGAGACAGTAGGTATCTCGAAGGACCGCGTGGGTTATATCATGAGAAAGCTGTCGGTGCGAAGGTTTGCCGCGTTTGGTTACTCCGGACGACAAACGTAAGACGATGTTAGACCAGTGTTTGACGCTGTTTAAACGCAATCCGAAGGAGTTCTTGCGTCGTTTTGTAACCGTCCACGAAACTTGGATCCACTGGTTCACACCAGAGGCCAAAGAACAGTCGAAACAGTGGTCTTCACCAGGCGAATCTGCTCCGAAGAAGGCGAAGACTGTTGTAGTATACTTTTAGGGATAAGATTAGGGCACATACTTTTAGGGATAGATTATAAGTAATTAGAACTTAAGCATAATGTCTAGCTTTAAGTACCGTTAAGGACACTAGCCATAAGACCAATGTAAACGTTCTCCTATAAATACCGGGCTTGCGGCCCCAATAAATCACTTCAAGTCAAACCTTGCCTTCGCCTATTTCATGGCGATCCTGCCTACTATCGGCAATAAATAAATTAAGGCAAAATAAAATAAATCCTTGCCATACATAAAAGGCAAAAAGAAAAAAAAAAAAACACAAAAAGGATTAGCTGTACCACTGCCAAAGGATAAAGAAGCCCTACAAAAGGCGTTGGAGGACTGCCCGCTGGACGGACCACGGCCGCTGACTATTGAAGAATACCGAGCCAGGCAACCTGCAGCACGAGCGGATCTGGCAAGAAGGAGGCGAGAGGAGGACGCGCTGACGGCAATCCCCCTTGTCCTAAGGCCAAAGCGCCGAGGCGGCCACCTGGTCCGCTTTAGGAAGCAACGTGCGGCTCTACTGGCGCAAATCAACAGCGAGCCGCCACCACCCTGGGCAGAAGCGTGCAAACTCTGGAGCAGGATAGACGAGTTGGAGAAAACGCACGAGAGAAACCAACAGGCAAGGCGGCAACAACAGCAGAATTTGAATAATCAATAAATAAAAAAATAATAATTAATTAATAAAAAAGAGTGCTCACAATAGCACCTTTGTGGTAAGAGGCGATTTTTGCGCTGCCACTATAAATTAATGTAAATACACAAAAAAAAAAAAAAAAAACAACACAAAGAAAAATGAAATAAAATGGAAAAATCTTAATATATTTTGTTTATAAATTCCTTTATTTGAATAAGTCTATCATTGCCAAAATACCCTAGAAACAAAAGAAAGAAGAAAACAAAAAAAAAAACACATATTTTCAAATATACACTAAAATGAAAACTACACAAAAACGAAAAAAAAAAAACAAATATATACATAGATAATTAAATAATAAATTACAAACAGCCTAATATACCCCAACATACCCTAAAGAAGAGCACATGTCAAACATGTGCAGTCAAAAGTGCACAAACAACAAAAGCACACTTGAAAAGCTTGCCGCGATCAAAGCAAACTTTTGAAAAAAAGCTCAAGTAAAGCTTGCAACCACACATAAAGCTTTCTGATCGCAGCAAGCTCAACAAGATCAAAACTGGCCAATAACGAAGTCTAAATACCCTATAAGAAAAATTACAAGATTTTTTTTTGGATATAATTAAATATTAGAAAATAGAATTATAAACAATTTGAAAAAAAAAAAACAATAACAAAAAAATATAGGAGAATCAGAAAATGAAATAATTTAAAGAACAAAATTATTTTAATAAAATAACATCAAAAGTAACATAATTTCAATGGACCAGAACATAGAAATATTGAAAGAAAAATTTCAGAAAGCATACAAGTGCCTAAATAAAACAATTTATATACACCCTCAAACCATAAACAAGCACCTTGAAACTATCTTCGACAGTTATAATAGAATAAAGAGTAGCAATACAGACATATGCAATGAATCTAGCAGTAAATGCTTTACTGAGCTAATATATAGTTTAAATAAACAACTAATAAGTATAGCAACAAAACATAATATAAAATTCACAATACCGGTAGATTCGAATTTAGAAGCAACTTTTGAACCTCTAATAGCAAAAGACACAGAAGAACCAGCTGTAAAAGATAACCCAGGGGACATTCAAGATACATCAGGTGTAAAAGATAACCCAGAAAACATTCAAGATAATACAAAACCAAAGATGGCGCAAACAAAGATTGAATTTCTTAATACAGCCTCTAAGCTGATTCAAGAGTATGATGGGGGAGTAGAAACAATTCAAAGTTTCATAGATTCACTGGAATTAATCAACGAAATAAAAGCAGAACATGAAGAAACAGCTATTAAAGTCATAAAAACAAAACTAAAAGGGGACGTTAGACTACTAGTTACTAATGAAAACACTATAAATGGTATAACCCAAACATTAAAGAAAGAAATTAAGGGTGAAACAGTTCAGGTAGCGGAGGCAAGATTAATGAATTTAAAACAAAATGGCAAGAACGCAAATTCATTTATGTCAGAAATAGAAAATCTTACTAAATCATTGAAACGCGCATTCATAACAGACAACGTAAACCCTGAAACAGCAAAGAAATATGCCACTCAAACAGCAGTGAAATCAATCATAAAGAACTGCGATAACGAAAAGGTCAGAACAATAATAGAAGCAGGCAATTTTACTGAAATGAATGATGTTATAGCTAAATTTGTAAATACATCTACAAATATAGAACAAGATCACAGCGTGTTTTATACTAAAAGAAACAATTACACAAATAGGAACTTTTACAATAATAATAAAAATTATAATAATAATTACCAAAATAGAAACCCAAATGATAATACTAACTATAACAATACTAGGAATTACAATAACTATAGTAATAATTATAATCGAAGAAATTATAACAATAGATATACCAAAACTAATTATCCTCCTAAAGCACAACAAAATAATAATGTTAGATTTACAAATATAGAAGAAAATTCGGAAAACTCCGAAAGTCCTCTGGTGTAAAAAATCGAACAAATAAAATATATAATTTAAATTGCAACCTTAATAGCTACATAACTTTAAACTTTGACGATGTAGGGACAATAAAATTACTATTAGACACAGGAGCTGATGTATCACTAATAAAACAAGAAATATTAAGAAAAGACAATACAGTTAACATACAAAAACGGACAAAACTTAGTGGAATAGGCAAAGACGTCCTATTTAGAATAGGCGAAACCAAACTAAAGGTCAGCAACCTCTCAACGGTACACACCTTCCAAGTAATAGAAAATGATTTCCCCATCCCATGTGACGGAATCTTGGGGCTTGACTTTATAAAAAAATTCAATTGCACACTCAATTATTCCACCAACAAATTGATAATAGATCCATATAAATCAAGATATAAAATTATAATCAATATAGGGATCAGTCAAAACACACATGTATTCCATATCCCACCTAGAACAGAAAAAAATTGTACGCATTACAATATCCTCAAACAACAATAACATCTTTATCCCTAATCAAGAATTACACCCGGGGGGTATTCGTCGCAAACACTATTGCTTCTAAGACTAACCCATATGTCCGCATATTAAATACTAACAACACAGACTTGCAAATTACAAATATAAACCTATTAAATGAAAAACTGTCCGATTATGAAATCTTAAAAACAGACAAACAACATGATTCAAAACATAAATCCACAATAATGAACAAACTAGCACCCCATTTTCCCGATTTCGTAAAAGAACCTCTACATAAATTATGCTCAGAATTTGATGATGTATTCGCAATAGAATCTGAACAAATATCGTCCAACAATTTCTATAAACAAAAATTAAGACTCAAAGACACAACACCAGTCTACACCAAAAACTACAGGATAGCACACAGTCAAAAAAAACGAAATCAATAAACAAGTGGACAAATTGATCAATGATGATATTATTGAACCATCAATGTCTGAGTTCAATAGTCCGATTTTATTGGTTCCTAAAAAGCGCTACCTGGCAGTAAAGAAAAACGGTGGAGATTGGTAGTTGACTATAGAAAAATCAACAAACAACTAGTAGCGGATACATACCCACTACCCAGAATGGACGATATCCTTGACCAGCTAGGACGCGCTAAATACTTCTCTTGTTTAGACTTAATGTCAGGATTTCATCAAGTAGAATTAGAAGAAAAATCTCGGGACATAACATCATTTTCCACAGATAAGGGCTCATTCAGATTCAAGCGATTACCATACGGATTAAAAATTGCACCAAACTCGTTTCAAAGAATGATGTCCCTTGCATTCACGGGTCTATCACCATCCCAAACATTCCTTTATATGGATGATCTAATTGTAATTGGTTGCTCTGAAAGTCACATGATCAGAAACTTAAGAGATGTTTTTGAAACTTGCCGAAAATATAACCTAAAATTGCACCCAGACAAATGCTCTTTCTTCAGACATGAAGTTACTTTTCTAGGACACAAATGCACAAATAAAGGAATTTTACCAGACGAAAGCAAGTTCAAAACGATTCAAGATTACCCGACTCCCAAAAATGGCGACGAAGCCAAAAGATTTGTAGCATTCTGTAATTACTACCGTAGATTCATTCCAAACTTTGCATACCATGCACAATTTATCAATAGATTATCTAGGAAAAATGTAGAATTTATTTGGGATGCAAACTGCCAAGCAGCTTTTGAGTACTTAAAAAACAAATTATTAAGCCCACAAATACTTCAATATCCAGATTTTAATAAAAAATTCTGTATCACAACTGATGCAAGCAAGATCGCATGTGGAGCCGTCCTCAGCCAAGAATTTGATGGACTCCAATTACCCATATCATACGCATCTAAGGCATTTACAAAAGGCGAAAGCAATAAGTCAACAATAGAGCAAGAATTAACAGCAATACATTGGGCAATTCAATATTTCAAACCATACATATACGGGAAAAAATTCCTAATCAGAACTGACCATCAGCCATTAACATACCTATTTTCTCTAAAAAACCCATCGTCAAAGCTTACTAGAATAAGGCTAGATACATCAGGGGACAAGAAAATTTCGCAGCGGATGCTCTCTCCAGAATTGAATTTGAAAATATAAAAAATATAGAAACCAATAAAATACTTAAAGTAGCAACAAGATCAGAAACAAAAAAATTAGTACATAAGGAAAACAAAATTAACAATAGCAGAATAGAAACACCAAGAATATATGAAATAATAAATCCTAGCGAAGCCAAAAAATACGCGCAAATTAAATTCAAAAAATGCAAATGTTATATTATCAAAAATAAAGAAAAATTACTCTCATTCAACATAGGCGATTTGATCATTAGTGGAAGAATAGATCTAGATCGATTCCTTCCAAGGCTTGAAAAAGAAGCCGGTGCTCAAAAAAATCTATAAACTGAAGATAGACATGTCAGAAAAACTATTAAGGTCACTTACACCTAATGAACTAAAACAAAAAGGAAAAGACACATTAAAACGTTTAGAAATAGCAGTTCTACCCCAAATAAAAGTTATAACAAATAAAGAAGAAATAAGAAATACATTAAATAAATATCATAATGACCCAATAGAGGGAGGTCACTGCGGGGTAAACAGAACACTAGGAAAAATAAAAAGAGATTTCTTTTGGAAAAATATGTCTCGGGATGTTGCAACATACATAAAAAATTGCGAAAAGTGCAAACTAGCCAAAGTAACCAGACACAACCACTCCCCATTAGTCATAACACCAACCCCTGCAACCACTTTTGACACAATAATAATAGATACAATTGGACCATTACCAAAAACAATGAACGGTAATGAATACGCAGTTACTATTATCTGCGATCTGTCCAAATATCTCATATCAATACCAATACCAAACAAAAGTGCAAAAGCGGTTGCAAAGGCAATATTCGAGAAATTCATTTTAATTTACGGTTCAGTGAAAACAATTCTAACAGACATGGGAACAGAATATATGAATTCAATACTAATAGAACTTTGCAAAAATTTTAACATAACTAAAATTAATTCCACGGCGCACCATCATCAAACTCTTGGAACAGTAGAAAGAAGCCATAGAACTTTCAATGAATACATCAGGTCATATATATCCATAAAAAAAGACGATTGGGATGAATATCTAGCATACTTCACATATTGCTTTAACACCACTCCATCCAGCGTACATGGTTATGCACCTTTTGAACTAGTCTTTGCAAAACATCCTAAAACTGTCCCATTCTCGTCTGAAACGGTAGAACCCATTTACAACATTGATGATTTCAATAAAGAAATAAAATTTAAATTACAAATAGCACAAAATAGAGCGAAACTGCTTATCGAAAAATTTAAAGCATTACAAAAAGAAACATATGATAAAAACTCAAAAAAAGTATCGCTAACTGAAGGACAAGAAATACTCTTAAAAAATGATACAGGACATAAATTAGATAACAAATACACAGGCAAATATACAATACAGAGCATAGGTCCTAACAATAATATAGTAATAGCGGATGATAAAAACAAAAAGCAAACAGTACATTTAGATAGAATAAAAATAACATAAAAAGGATGTTAGAAAAATATAAATTTTTCTTTTTAAAAAAAGGAGGTGTAGTATACTTTTAGGGATAAGATTAGGGCACATACTTTTAGGGATAGATTATAAGTAATTAGAACCACTAACCATAGAATACATAGATGCGTCAAACTCAAGATTTTTTTGATTACAAACGCTACCCTGAGCCTGGAACCCCAGAGAACTTCGGCAAAGCCGAACAGCGTAGAACCCCAGAGAGCGGCCGCTGCGAGAGCGAAAAATTCGCTCACAGCAGTGTCGCTACGCATCGAAAATAATTCAGTCTGGCACAGACTACCGAACGACCAGGCAGCTCTATGTCGCTTGTCATTTCGTTCTGTCTATGTATGTGTACACTCGTCGGTACATGCTCATGCTTCGTAGTGTGTGTGTGTGACGTGAAGTTGTACAACACCGCATTTCAATAGCTCGTTCGACAAAAATTTTTAATTTTCGACAAAACAGCGACTAAGCGAATAGGACATGCCCCTGTGGAAAGAATATCAAAAAATATTGGGATCAGTTTTGTATGTAGCCCGGTGGCTGTGTCAATAGAGTGCTCGCTTGGCGATCGGGCAGCCGGGGTTCGACTCTCAGCTTGGCCAAAGTTTTTTATACATATTGTTTTATATATTTTTTGATACATTTTTATTTACTTTTTACTATTAAAATTGTTTAGAATATATTAAATATAAATTTAATTAAATATATATTATTGAGTATACAAATATTGAAAACCTGCATAATAAAGGTCGCCGCTCGAATTCGTTACCGATTGCAATGTACAGTATGTACATACAATCGGTATCCAGGGAACACCACGAGGAGGCCATTGCAATAGCAATGGGGTCATTTACGAATGACCTTCGAGCGGCGACCTTTATTATGCAGGTTTTCAATATTTGTATACTCAATAATATATATTTAATTAAATTTATATTTAATATATTCTAAACAATTTTAATAGTAAAAAGTAAATAAAAATGTATCAAAAAAATATATAAAACAATATGTATAAAAAACTTTGGCCAAGCTGAGAGTCGAACCCCGGCTGCCCGATCGCCAAGCGAGCACTCTATTGACACAGCCACCGGGCTACATACAAAACTGATCCCAATATTTTTTGATATTCTTTCCACAGGGGCATGTCCTATTCGCTTAGTCGCTGTTTTGTCGAAAATTAAAAATTTTTGTCGAACGAGCTATTGAAATGCGGTGTTGTACAACTTCACGTCACACACACACACTACGAAGCATGAGCATGTACCGACGAGTGTACACATACATAGACAGAACGAAATGACAAGCGACATAGAGCTGCCTGCGTCGTTCGGTAGTCTGTGCCAGACTGAATTATTTTCGATGCGTAGCGACACTGCTGTGAGCGAATTTTTCGCTCTCGCAGCGGCCGCTCTCTGGGGTTCTACGCTGTTCGGCTTTTGCCGAAGTTCTCTGGGGTTCCAGGCTCAGGGTAGCGTTTGTAATCAAAAAATCTTGAGTTTGACGCATCTATGTATTCTATGGTTAGTGTTAGAACTTAAGCATAATGTCTAGCTTTAAGTACCGTTAAGGACACTAGCCATAAGACCAATGTAAACGTTCTCCTATAAATACCGGGCTTGCGGCCCCAATAAATCACTTCAAGTCAAACCTTGCCTTCGCCTATTTCACTGTCCTATCAGCCTGAAAGGTGATGGCCACCGTTTTCGATTCGGCGCTAAATTACAGAAAAAACGGCTGCATTTGGCGAAGAAAAAAGTGCTTTTTCACCATGACAACGCACCGGCTAACACCTCCGTCATGGTCAAAATGGCCAATTCTTCAGACCTCGAGAAAACTTATTTCTCAGACGGGTTAAAAAAGTTGGAGTATCGCTGGATCAAGTGTAACAACCTTAAAAAAGACTATGTTAAGAAATAAATCGACACTACTTGGAAATTTTCTTTTTTCATTTCATAGGCTAAGTACTTATCGGACTGCCCTCGTATGTAATATTTTATTTAGGTCTAGGACTAATTATTTTTTCTAAAATTGTAAATTTATATATTATTTCATACGAATAAATACCCCTTTCAGGTATTTGAAACGTATATTGTATATCATCTGAACTAACCTTTCACTTTTTTTGTTTACAGTGATTTATTTGGGTTTCCCAAATTTTGGATACCTGAAATGTTCGACATTTCTGATTTCCTTAACATTCAATTATTTTTCTTGGAGGTTCAGTATGACAAATCTATTAAAACGCAAAGGTAAATATTATTGAAATATACGACAAGGCCATTGTACACCACTTTTTTTTATGAGTATTATTTTATTATTTATTCAATTATTTACGTTACGGCATTATACGTAATCAAACATCTGACCCGGTGGAGATGTTTTATTTGCACAAGGTGCCAGCTGTCCCGATTCACAGCCAATGTGTTCAGGGATGAGTCGCTAGCATGCGAAGTCCAAATATTATGGGGTTTCGTTATAGAGTGAAGAAAGGTGACAGAAAGATGAGGAGTGATAAACTGGGAAAGTTTGTTGAAAGATTGCCAAAGAACACGAAAAGGTTCGTGCAGAGAGTAGCTGGTCAGACATCTACTAAGGTGAATGGGAAAAATTATACTAAATATGTTTAAAAATATATATATTTAAAATTATATTAAATTAAGTTATCGTTGGTTATTTATTCATAATTACTCTAATGCTCTACGTTCGGCGCTTAGTCTTTTACTGATTAATCGAATATCTCAGCGTTACCCGAGTCAAACTACTTCTACTTAGCTCGATTATAGCTAAGTTATTCCTCAAAAGCGACACTCTAAATTTTAGAATCACTCTGCAAACGCAACATTCCAACTGTTATGTCATATCTAAAAATCTAAAATTTATAATACTATACGTTAATTTATAACAATAAAACTAAATGTAAATCCACATAAACATATTTGCGATTATAGTTTAATTTTATTAAGATTAAAACTGAACTTTATAGCTAGCTATTATTTTTGGAGTAAGATCTTTAAAACGTTTGACAATGACTACAATGAAGAAGCGACAGTGGCATAATGGTCAACTACAAGGACACTGTTAATTATGCAGTCTTTATTGCAGTGCAATTTACAGCAATACAAAGATAAGGTTACAGGTATACGACGCACGGCAGCCGAAGAGGTATTGCTGAGGTTGTCCAGAGGCACAGACGAAGTAAAGCCAAACCTGCAAAAAGCCGTACAAGAGGCACTTGGTAAATCCGCAGAAGTCAAGGCCTTGACCTATACCGACACGGTGGAGATCAGGGACAAACCTCACTGGTGTACCGGCAGTACCAGTCGCAAAGATGCGGAACACGGACACCTGACGGCAGCAATGACGCTATAGTATGCTGCATATGTATATGTAAGGCTATGTACTAAAATTGTTGAGTCGGCATCTTGCCCACGCGGCGTATGTGGGATGTGGTATAAACAATTCTGCAGATCACATCAGTTGGCTTTGCTGCAATAGCAAAGTGTTGCAATGTTGCGATCGATCTCTTAACGCCATCCGCAGAGATTGAACTGTTCTCATAGTGAATTACCATTGAACCGCTGAAGGTACGATCAGAGATGCAGTCAGAGGTAATATTTATATTGTTGGCGTTAAAGATGAGTAGTATGCCCTTTACTGGTACGAAGATCAATCAATGATGTTGCAGGTAGCCTTTTTTCACCCCTGCGAGGGGTATTATAAAATTGGTCAGATGTTTGTAACGCACAGAACGATGCGTTTCCGATCCCATATTCTTTATCAGCATGAGAAGCTGAGTCGATATAGCCATGTCCGTCTGTCCGTCCGTTCGTCAGCTATACAGCTGCGAACTTTATGTGACGAGGTGGATTTTTCGCATGCAGGTATTGAGTCAATTTTGAATACTGCCTGAATAGTGGCAGTTCAATGGGCATTTAGCCACAAGGATACTAGGGTGCTGTGTGGGGCTGGTGTCATTTAATGCATCTGACATAACGTTTTGCGAGGCTTTCTTGTAAACTATCTCATAGTCATATTCATTTCCAACGAAGAAGCTTTGGATTCTGACCTTTGAAATTCTTTAGCCATAGTAAAGGCTTGTGGTCTGTAACGACCTTGAATTTATTACCGTATAGGTATGGACGACGTATTTTATTGCCCAAACTGTAGCAAGCATTTTTTTTTTCCATAGTAGAATGTCGAGTTTCTGTATCGGTTAACGTTCTACTAGCGAAACAGACGGGCTTATCTGAACTATCTGGTTCCTGAAACAATACGGCACCTATGGCAAAGTTACTCGCATCCGTTGTAAAAGGCTTGCTATAATCAGGGTATTGTAATATAGGGTCGTTAATTAGTAATTTTTATTGCTTTAATTTTGTCCGAGTTCAGTTTGACTCCTTTTTGCGTGACTATGTGTCCCAAGAGTCAATCTCTTTACGTAAAAAATTTGATTTGGTTAATTGGATCTTTAAATTGGCTTTACTCAGTTTTTTGAAAACGGCTTTTATGTCTGTCAAATGTTTTTGGAGTGACGATGAAAAAATTACGATGTCGTCCAAATTAGCGAGACAAGTATTCCCAATAAGCTCTCCTAATACATTGTCCATTACTCTTTGAAAGGTAGCAGGCCATATCTACGGGATCCATTTCAATTTCATGAAACCCGCTTGCCAGATCCAAGGTGGAAAAGTATTTAGCTCTACCTATATTATCAAGGATTTCGTTTTTGTTGGGAATAGGATATTTATCAGCGATAGTTTTCTCGTTTAATTTCCTAAAATCGAGGAATCAAGGCAAATGGCTATTCCTTATAATAGTTTGCTCTACCATATTTGAAATCTATTTGCGAACCTCTTGTTTATGTATATAAGGGTATCTATACGTTTTAACGTAAATTATTAACGGTAAATTATCGGTTGTGGGAATACAGTGTTTGACCTCGTTGGTGAAAGTTAAGGGTGAAGCATCGTCGTTGAAGAGATCACGAAATTCTTAACAGGTTCTAAGCAGTCCATCCTTCTCCTCTTTGTTTAAGTGACCCGTTTGGATCAGTTTTGAAGATTGTTTTGCTTCATAAGGACAAGTTGGGTGTCATATGCTTCCTCGTTACAAGGAATTACCTGTACTGTTTGATCTAAGCAAAACGTTTGTTCTGCATCGGAATTGTTGCTGACCTCGAGAAAGCTACTAGAAAGGTTTGTGTCCATGGACATAGAATTGCAGAAAAAGTCGCCTTCAGTGAGGTCGAATGGGAGGTTAACACGAGTTTTTGTGTGTAGATGTAATTTAAAAATTTGCAATGCACGATTAATTGTGGTTATAACGTTGAGCGAAGCGTTTTGGGTCTGAAGTTGGAACCTTCCCATGGTTTATTATAAGAAAATCCATTCCTAAGAGGCCATCAAAATACGGATGAAATTTTAAAAGTAGGAGATCGATTTGACCCTGTTCTTTGAATTCGGTTGGCGTGGGTATAGTAATTTTATTTTGTAGTAAGTAATTTTGTAAAACGGTTGTAATGGTTATGTTTTCAATTAGGCTGAGTATCATGTCTCCCTGTACATACTTTGGGTCCATGAACGAAAAGGTAGAACCGGTATCTATCATGAATTTCAACGGGGATTTTGCATTGAAGAGGTTTAGGAGTATATACATATGGTAGTGTGAGCCCGTGTCGAGGCGGCCTGTTGAAAGTTTTCGCTATCATTAATATTATGGAAGTTAGAGGTGGGAATTTCCCCAGATCTATTATGATTTTGGTTAGATTGTTGCTTAAATGGGTTAAAATGTGTCTGATTAGTAGAGTTGTTGGTTCTGATAGAGGCAGAAGCGTTATTAGTTTTATTTCTGTTTTAATTCTTATTCGTATATTGTGTCCTGTTTGAATTGTCATTTGCATATTGGGTCATGTTTGAATTATTATTTGTGTGCTGTTCTGACTGTTCGATGGTGGTTGGTCTTCTGGTCCTAATCATGGTTTTAAGGGGTCACGGAGACCTACCAGAAGGGCATGAAGATAAATCTCGTCATATCCAGCGTGCCGGGGCAAACTTCGACAGTGCCGAAGTTTGTATACCCTTGCAAGTTGTTTGGTACTCTTTCCCCACCTTTAGCCGTCAAAGTGGAAAAACGTTAAAATTTTCGCATCTCCTATTCTTACCAAACACTCTCCAAGCTTCCAAAAAACACTTCGACGTATCAAGCACATATCTGCTCCTGTATCTATAAGCCCTTTAAATTCAATATTCTCATAGCTAACTTTCTTTAGTTCTAATCCAGATGGAGTGATCGTACTCGAACTAACTTCAACTTTGTCATGTTGAACAACATTTGCTTGCTTCTCTCGTTTAATCTGTGTTTCGATGCTACACTGAGCTGCACAATGACCTGACTGACCGCACTTGAATCGATCGAACTTAGGACAATCTTTTCTTAAATGAGACGCCTCTCCGCAACCAAAACATTTTCTCTCTCGAGCCTGTACTGCCTGTTCTTCACTTGAACCATATGCCTTACTTTCAAATCTGTTTGCTGCCTTGTATGCGTCACGTCCTTTCTTATTAACTTCGATTTGAAACTTTAACTCTGAAATATTGCGAGCTTGGAATAATATCATTTTGTTGGTTTTTGTATCCGGAATACCTTTAACGAAGTACTCTATCAGACTCTCCTCATGTACGTCTACCGGCTTCGCAATTTCCATCAATGCATATAAATATTCATTTAGAGTTTCGCCTCTCTTCTGTTGGCGCTGATTTAACTTCTTATGGACTGCACCTGAAGATGTTCTTACACTAAACTCAGTACGAAGAGCTGTTTTCAAGGAACTCCAGTTTTTAATATTTCTCTGACTCCTTATGAAAGATTTTGCCGCCACACACAATAACTGTTTTCCATACACAAATAACTGCAATTCATTCCACTGTACCGTGGCTACCCATTCTTCTAGTTTTTCAATCCATTGAGCAATGGTAGGAAGATCTGAACCAGAATACTGTGACACACTGTCCTCAACATCTTTCAAAGTAAACCATGATCTCTCGGGTCTAACTATGTTTCCTGCTGCAATCTCTAGTCCCCCATTCGCTGTTACAACTGACTGATCGTCTGATTCCTCATCTTCCTCCTGCAAACCATAATGGGTGACTAACCTATTCTGCAAATCCCGTTTTCTGCCAGACGTAGGGAGCCCTAGTTCGGATAATTTCGATCGCAAAGCCTCTGCAAGCTCTATCTCAATTACAAAACTTAAAATTACATACAATTATTCTTATACTATGTTAGTATTATTTTCTAGCTTTGAAAATTGTTATTAAGTTTCGCTATTTCTGAATAACATAACGCTTTTCCCGTCTTTCGCTGGTCCCACGTCGCTCTGTGTTGTCGTCGTCTTCTATGTTGATTAGTCTTATCGCCGAATTCCTCCAGAAATCCTCTCTTAGCAACAATATTGAAGTTTCTCGCCAACCTTCGAGTGGCAACACCCAATGCCAAAATTTTCTCACGTCACCGCCACCAGACGTTGATCACACCACCACCACTAACGCAGCTCACTCCTAGAACTCAACGCTAGTTTCTGTTGTTCACCGCCACCACCAACGCAGTTCACTCCTAGAACTCAACGCTAGTTTCTGTTGCTCACCACCACCAGATTTTGTCCACCGCCACTCCTTACGCAGTTCACTCCTAGAACTCAACGCTAGTCTCCGCTGTTCACGCCGTCGGCACCAGATTTTGTCCACCGACACCACCAGATTGTGTCCACCGCCACTCCTAACGTAGTTCACTCCTAGAACTCCACGCTAGTTTCTGTAGACTTCAAGTTTCGTTGCGTCCAGCCCTGGCTAACCGCTGTACCCTTCTCCAACAGTTAGCACAGCGTCGAAACGTTGTTACCACCAACACCTGTAAACTACTGTACGCTTCTCCAGCAATTTCCTTTCTTTCTTTCCTTTCTGATCAGCTTTCTCACTCCTTCTGCAGTTTCCTTATGTCAGCGTCACTTGCTGTCTCCCTCATCGGCCGAATTTTGAAGTTCTTGTTGCTCGCCGATACCGCGCTTTTTACTGCAGCTATCTCGCTTCCTCTCACGTCTCCCTCGTTTTTAGAATTTCACAAGTTTTAACGAATTTGTAAAATTCAATAGCCAATATTAATTGTTTCATTTTTAATCTGCCATTCGCGGACGAGCCCCCAATTTCTGGTATTTAATAATATTCCGATTTGTTTATTGGCAATGATGTTAGTGTTGCAAACTTAGAAGTCCCCTTGCATATTATTATGCTACGCTGGCATAGCACTACGAACTGGCTTTAGAAACAATGACCGCTTCTGGTTCTTTTATTGTCTATCGGTGTCTCATCACCGATTCCTACATAAAGTATATATATTCTTGATCAGCACGACGAGAAGAGTGCAAATAGCCATGTCCGTCCGTCCATCCGTCCGTCCGTCTGGATGAACGCAAACTCCTCATAGACTGTAAGAGCTACAGAGCTGAAATTTTGCATGTAGGCTTGTATATGCAGGGGTTGTATATCTCGGATTCAGCCGGACCGGACCACCACATCTTATAGCTCCCATACAAACGGCAAAGTCACGAACAGTGACTTTTCTCAATAACTTCATTATTTTCTCAGCTTTTGCCGTGAAATTGAATATTAGTAAATTCATTATAACTATAAACGACTGTGCCAAATTTGATCAAGATCGGGTGACTATATCAGATAGCTCCCATAGGAACGATCGGTCGAAAACAGTGACTTTTGTCAATAACTTCGTTGCTTTTGACGCGATTGCTTTCAAATTAAACATTTGTTAGTTTAATATATCTGTTAATGACTGTTCCAAATTTAATAAAGATCGGGTGAATATATCATATAGCTCCCATCGGTCGAAAACAGTGACTTTTGTCAATAACTTTGTTACTTTGAACTCGATTGAAAATTAAACATTTGTTAGTTTAATATATCTGTTAATGACTGTGCGGAATTTAATAAAGATCAGGTTACTATATCATAAAGCTCCCATAACAACGATCGCTGGAAAACAGTGACCGTTCAATATTTTCGTTATTTCCTATGCTAAGAATGTAGGCCGTTCTTTCGCAAACATTAGCCTTTTTAGTTAAAACGTTTTTCCACTTTGATGGCTATAGGTAACGAAAGAGTTACAAAAAAGTTGCGAGGGTATACAAACTTTGACGCGGTCGAAGTTAGCCCCGGCCCTCTGGTTTTAGCTTAATCCTGCACGATAAATTAAGTACGAACTCTAAATCACGAATCCATGCATGCAAGGGACTTACACCTTATTGAAGAGATTCAGGCTTAGAATTGAAAATTTTCGAACTCATGTCTGATATTAACATCAATTGTAAAGGCTTTGCTCCACATATTGGACACGTTTGTAGCGATTTATTTCCTGTTAATGTGTTTAAAACCTTACCGTCAATCATAGTCATGTAAAGTTCATACTTTATAGTAAAATTATGAAAAAAATATCAAAGAGGCTAATTTTGGCTATGCCCAAGTTTATATACCCTTGCAGTCCTTGGCAATATTATTTTATAATTTTAAAATTTTTTTCCCTGCAACTCAATTCATCAATACACAGACAAAACATTCAAATTTTACTAAAAATACTCATACATCTGCTCTGTTGATGATGTAGGCAGCAAGCAGCGCTGCTGGCAGCCCTTGAACCGACTTATATTGACTGTAACTTGTGTTCTATTTATCCGATCAGACTCAAACTTTGGGATCTGAGATTTTATACCCAATGCTATCAAATTGGTAAATTTCATGGGGATACTCCAATTTCTGCAAAAATGTTTCTCCTAGAACTATATGATATAGTGGTGCGATGCCGGGTAATAGTATTTCTTACCCGGGTCATTAAAAGACCGCAAAAAATTTCATCCCGATAGCTCTTAAGATGGCGAAGTAAGACGCATACTCACCGACGCATACTCATCGACTCAGCTTCTCATGAATATCAAGAATATATATCAAGAATATATATCAAGAATATATATACTTTATGGGGTCGGAAACGTCTCCTTCTGTGCGTTACAAACATCTAACCAATTTTATAATACCTTCGGCAAGGGTATACAAATGGCACAAATTTTTTAATTTGATTGTCTAAGTCATATTTTTCCTTTAAAATATGTTCAGTGGTTTCCTTTGTAAACTGAATATTAAGAGGTCTGAAAAATCTGTTAGATTTACTGTGGGATCTAAAATATCCTGTAATGGAACGACTGCAACAGTTTCAGAAATGGAAATGTTTTTAGGTCTACATTTTTCCTTTGCTTCAATAACGTAATTTAAGGGGGTTTCTACCTTGTTCGGCCGAAAAGGCGCTTTTTAGTATAAATTTTTTTTGAGAAAAGTATAATAGATCAAGGAATGAAACTTGTTGGAAAAATTCCGGTGACGCTTGATGAAACCCGCTTGCCAGATCCACGGTGGAAAAGTATTTAGCTCTACCTATATTATGAAGGATATCGTTTCTGTTGGGAATAGGATATTTATCAGCGATAGTTTTCTCGTTTAATTTCCTAAAATCGAGGAATCAAGGCAAATGGCTATTCCTTATAATAGTTTGCTCTACCATATTTGAAATCTATTTGCGAACCTCTTGTTTATGTATATAAGGGTATCTATACGTTCTAACGTAAATTATTAACGGTAAATTATCGGTTGTGGGAATACAGTATTTGACCTCGTTGGTGAAAGTTAAGGGTGAAGCATCGTCGTTGAAGAGATCACGAAATTCTTAACAGGTTCTAAGCAGTCCATCCTTCTCCTCTTTGTTTAAGTGACCCGTTTGGATCAGTTTTGAAGATTGTTTTGCTTCATAAGGACAAGTTGGGTGTAGTGCGATACTACGAATTTGGTCATATGCTTCCTCGTTACAAGGAATTACCTGTACTGTTTGATCTAAGCAAAACGTTTGTTCTGCATCGGAATTGTTGCTGACCTCGAGAAAGCTACTAGAAAGGTTTGTGTCCATGGACATAGAATTGCAGAAAAAGTCGCCTTCAGTGAGGTCGACTGGGAGGTTAACACGAGTTTTTGTGTGTAGATGTAATTTAAAAATTTGCAATGCACGATTAATTGTGGTTATAACGTTGAGCGAAGCGTTTTGGGTCTGAAGTTGGAACCTTCCCATGGTTTATTATAAGAAAATCCATTCCTAAGAGGCCATCAAAATACTGATGAAATTTTAAAAGTAGGAGATCGATTTGCCCTGTTCTTTGAATTCGGTTGGCGTGGGTATAGTAATTTTATTTTGTAGTAAGTAATTTTGTAAAACGGTTGTAATGGTTATGTTTTCAATTAGGCTTAGTATCATGTCTCCCTGTACATACTTTAGGTCCATGAACGAAAAGGTAGAACCGGTATCTATCATGAATTTCAACGGGGATTTTGCATTGAAGAGGTTTAGGAGTATATATGGTAGTGTGGGCCCGTGTCGAGGCGGCCTGTTGAAAGTTTTTGCTATCATTAATATTATGGAAGTTAGAGGTGGGAATTTCCCCAGATCTATTATGATTTTGGTTAGATTGTTGCTTAAATGGGTTAAAATGTGTCTGATTAGTAGAGTTGTTGGTTCTGATAGAGGCAGAAGCGTTATTAGTTTTATTTCTGTTTTAATTCTTATTCGGATATTGTGTCCTCTTTGAATTGTCATTTGCATATTGGGTCATGTTTGAATTATTATTTGTGTGCTGTTCTGACTTTTGTAATAGAAGCTTTTTTCAGCATGACACCATTCGTAGGCTTCTTCGATGGTGGTTGGTCTTCTGGTCCTAATCATGGTTTTAAGGGGTCACGGAGACCTACTAGAAGGGCATGAAGGCAAATCTCGTCATATCCAGCGTGCCGGGGCTAACTTCGACAGCGCCGAAGTTTGTATACCCTTGCAAGTTGTTTGGTACTCTTTCCCCACCTTTAGCCGTCAAAGTGGAAAAACGTTAAAATTTTCGCATCTCCTATTCTTACCAAACACTCTCCAAGCTTCCAAAAAACACTTCGACGTATCAAGCACATATCTGCTCCTGTATCTATAAGCCCTTTAAATTCAATATTCTCATAGCTAACTTTCTTTAGTTCTAATCCAGATGGAGTGATCGTACTCGAACTAACTTCAACTTTGTCATGTTGAACAACATTTGCTTGCTTCTCTCGTTTAATCTGTGTTTCGATGCTACACTGAGCTGCACAATGACCTGACTGACCGCACTTGAATCGATCGAACTTAGGACAATCTTTTCTTAAATGAGACGCCTCTCCGCAACCAAAACATTTTCTCTCTCGAGCCTGTACTGCCTGTTCTTCACTTGAACCATATGCCTTACTTTCAAATCTGTTTGCTGCCTTGTATGCGTCACGTCCTTTCTTATTAACTTCGATTTGAAACTTTAACTCTGAAATATTGCGAGCTTGGAATAATATCATTTTGTTGGTTTTTGTATCCGGAATACCTTTAACGAAGTACTCTATCAGACTCTCCTCATGTACGTCTACCGGCTTCGCAATTTCCATCAATGCATATAAATATTCATTTAGAGTTTCGCCTCTCTTCTGTTGGCGCTGATTTAACTTCTTATGGACTGCACCTGAAGATGTTCTTACACTAAACTCAGTACGAAGAGCTGTTTTCAAGGAACTCCAGTTTTTAATATTTCTCTGACTCCTTCTGAAACATTTTGCCGCCACACACAATAACTGTTTTCCATACACAAATAACTGCAATTCATTCCACTGTACCGTGGCTACCCATTCTTCTAGTTTTTCAATCCATTGAGCAATGGTAGGAAGATCTGAACCAGAATACTGTGACACACTGTCCTCAACATCTTTCAAAGTAAACCATGATCTCTCGGGTCTAACTATGTTTCCTGCTGCAATCTCTAGTCCCCCATTCGCTGTTACAACTGACTGATCGTCTGATTCCTCATCTTCCTCCTGCAAACCATAATGGGTGAGTAACCTATTCTGCAAATCCCGTTTTCTGCCAGACGTAGGGAGCCCTAGTTCGGATAAGTTCGATCGCAAAGCCTCTACAAGCTCCATCTCAATTACAAAACTTAAAATTACATACAATTATTCTTATACTATGTTAGTATTATTTTCTAGCTTTGAAAATTGTTATTAAGTTTCGCTATTTCTGAATAACATAACGCTTTTCCCGTCTTTCGCTGGTCCCACGTCGCTCTGTTTTGTCGTCGTCTTCTATGTTGATTAGTCTTATCGCCGAATTCCTCCAGAAATCCTCTCTTAGCAACAATATTGAAGTTTCTCGCCAACCTTCGAGTGGCAACACCCAATGCCAAAATTTTCTCACGTCACCGCCACCAGACGTTGATCACACCACCACCACTAACGCAGCTCACTCCTAGAACTCAACGCTAGTTTCTGTTGTTCACCGCCACCACCAACGCAGTTCACTCCTAGAACTCAACGCTAGTTTCTGTTGCTCACCACCACCAGATTTTGTCCACCGCCACTCCTTACGCAGTTCGCTCCTAGAACTCAACGTTAGTCTCTGCTGTTCACGCCGTCGGCACCAGATTTTGTCCTCCGACACCACTAGATTGTGTCCACCGCCACTCCTAACGTAGTTCACTCCTAGAACTCCACGCTAGTTTCTGTAGACTTCAAGTTTCGTTGCGTCCAGCCCTGGCTAACCGCTGTACCCTTCTCCAACAGTTAGCACAGCGTCGAAACGTTGTTACCACCAACACCTGTAAACTACTGTACGCTTCTCCAGCAATTTCCTTTCTTTCTTTCCTTTCTGATCAGCTTTCTCACTCCTTCTGCAGTTTCCTTATGTCAGCGTCACTTGCTGTCTCCCTCATCGGCCGAATTTTGAAGTTCTTGTTGCTCGCCGATACCGCGCTTTTTACTGCAGCTATCTCGCTTCCTCTCACGTCTCCCTCGTTTTTAGAATTTTACAAGTTTTAACGAATTTGTAAAATCCAATAGCCAATATTAATTGTTTCATTTTTAATCTGCCATTCGCGGACGAGCCCCCAATTTCTGGTATTTAATAATATTTCGATTTGTTTATTGGCAATGATGTTAGTGTTGCAAACTTCAAAGTCCCCTTGCATATTATTATGCTACGCTGGCATAGCACTACGAACTGGCTTTAGAAACAATGACCGCTTCTGGTTCTTTTATTGTCTATCGGTGTCTCATCACCGATTCCTACATAAAGTATATATATTCTTGATCAGCACGACGAGAAGAGTGCAAATAGCCATGTCCGTCCGTCCGTCCGTCCGTCCGTCCGTCCGTCTGGATGAACGCAAACTCCTCATAGACTGTAAGAGCTACAGAGCTGAAATTTTGCATGTAGGCTTGTATATGCAGGGGTTGTATATCTCGGATTCAGACGGACCGGACCACCACATCTTATAGCTCCCATACAAACGGCAAAGTCACGAACAGTGACTTTTCTCAATAACTTCATTATTTTCTCAGCTTTTGCCGTGAAATTGAATATTAGTAAATTCATTATAACTATAAACGACTGTGCCAAATTTGGTCAAGATCGGGTGACTATATCAGATAGCTCCTATAGGAACGATCGGTCGAAAACAGTGACTTTTGTCAATAACTTCGTTGCTTTTGACGCGATTGCTTTCAAATTAAACATTTGTTAGTTTAATATATCTGTTAATGACTGTTCCAAATTTAATAAAGATCGGGTGAATATATCATATAGCTCCCATCGGTCGACAACAGTGACTTTTGTCAATAACTTTGTTACTTTGAACACGATTGAAAATTAAACATTGTTGGTTTAATATATCTGTTAATGACTGTGACGAATTTAATAAAGATCAGGTTACTATATTATAAAGATCCCATAACAACGATCGCTGGAAAACAGTGACCGTTCAATATTTTCGTTATTTCGTATGCTAAGAATGTAGGCCGTTCTTTCGCAAACATTAGCCTTTTTAGTTAAAACGTTTTTCCACTTTGATGGCTATAGGTAACGAAAGAGTGAAAATTGAAAATTTTCGAACTCATGTCTGATATTAACATCAATTGTAAAGGCTTTGCTCCACATATTGGACACGTTTGTGGCGATTTATTTCCTGTTAATGTGTTTAAAACCTTACCGTCAATCATAGTCATGTAAAGTTCATACTTTATAGTAAAATTATGAAAAAAAATATCAAAGAGGCTAATTTTGGCTATGCCCAAGTTTATATACCCTTGCAGTCCTTGGCAATATTATTTTATAATTTTAAAATTTTTTTCCCTGCAACTCAATTCATCAATACACAGACAAAACATTCAAATTTTACTAAAAATACTCATACATCTGCTCTGTTGATGATGTAGGCAGCAAGCAGCGCTGCTGGCAGCTCTTGAATCGACTTATATTGACTGTAACTTGTGTTCTATTTATCCGATCAGACTCAAACTTTGGGATCTGAGATTTTATACCCAATACTATCAAATTGGTAAATTTCATGGGGATACTCCAATTTCTGCAAAAATGTTTCTCCTAGAACTATATGATATAGTGGTGCGATGCCGGGTAATAGTATTTCTTACCCTTGTCATAAAAAGACCCCAAAAAATTTCATCCCGATAGCTCTTAAGATGGCGAAGTAAGACGAATACTCACCGACGCATACTCATCGACTCAGCTTCTCATGAATATCAAGAATATATATCAAGAATATATATACTTTATGAGGTCGGAAACGTCTCCTTCTGTGCGTTACAAACATCTGACCAATTTTATAATACCTTTGGCAAGGGTATACAAATGGCACCAATTTTTTAATTTGATTGTCTAAGTCATATTTTTCCTTTAAAATATGTTCAGTGGTTTCCTTTGTAAACTGAAGTTTAACAGGTCTGCAAAATCTGATAGATTTACTGTGTGATCTAAAATATCCTGTAATGGAACGGCTAAAATAGTTTCAGAAATGGAAATGTTTTTAGGTCTACATTTTTCCTTTGCTTCAATAACGTAATTTAAGGGGGGTTTCTACCTTGTTCGGCCGAAAAGGCGCTTTTTAGTATGAATTTTTTTTTGAGAAAAGTATAATAGATCAAGGAATGAAACTTCTTGAAAAAACTTTATTCTATGTAGAAACATTTTTTCACTGCGATTCTCGAAAAGGGGGAGTGGGGGAATTTTACAATGGCATCCCCATTTCGTCCTTATGGAAGTCCTACCGTTCGCAAATGAAATCTAAATCCAAAAATTTGTTTCTTAATCTAAACACTTTTTCGCAGCGCTGGTATTAGAATTAGGAAAAAAGGATGAAAAATAGTTATGAGCTTTTTTAGAAAAAAATGTATTTATTTATTTATTTGAGAGCTAACTTAATAATATAAAATTATTACGAAGTCAAAAACTCACGATGCTTTGAACTTGTTGTGTGCCTCACGTCAAGCAGTTCTGCATGCCCGAACTCAAAGATGCCTAGTTAAATTCGTGTTTGTATGGAACCGGGGGGATTTGGGTAAAAAGTGATTAGTGTTTTATACAGATTTGACATTGAAAAACATGATTTGATTAATAATAACTTCACGAAGCCAAAATTATTATAGGTTAGGGGCGCTAAGAACAACACAGCGTAAAAGACATAAAATAAAGGACAAAATACATAGACAATCGAGTAAAACAAATCTCGAGCTACAATTTCCTTTGTAATTTTTGTATACTGGACTATTACTTTTAATGATACAAAACAAAACGGAAGATGACTAAATCTTACTTTCTTCAACTATGTGCACAGAGAATCATACTTTCAGGGCTTGAGAAAATTTTGGGTGCTGCACTATTTATTTGAAACGTTAATTTCTTTGTTTTGTGTGATGTTCTCAATTGAAAAAAATACTTTTTTTTTATAAATCAAGATATTTTTTTTCTAATTAATTAAAAAAAACGACTTTGGGACCATAGTGGAGCGGTTAGATATTATCAATGACTTGGGGGGTTCTTATGGACCATAAATTTACTTTTAATCCTCATAAATCTGCTACAGTTAGTAAAGCTATGAATGCTCTTGGGTTTGTAAAATGATGGTCAAAAGAGTTTGACGATTCGTACACAACCAAAATTCTGTATACTTCATTAATCCGTCCTATCTTAGAGTACGGATCATGCATATGGTCACCTGAATATGAGACGCACCAAAGTAAAAGTGAATCTGTTCAAAAGCAATTTCTGCTTTTTGCTCTTCGCGGTCTAAATTGGGATCGCAATGTCAATTTGATATTATACTCCAGTAGGCTTCTTTTAATTAATTTTAAATTAATGGTAGAGTAACGCTTGGTGCTATCTTTATTCACAAACCTCTAATAGGTGAAATAGACTCTCCTGAGCTATTAAACCAGTCTATCTACCCCGTAGACCTACCAGATTTTTTATTCCTCTATCCTTAAAACATTGTAGTTCTAACTATTCTTTGCGTAAACCTTTTTCGAGTCCTACGCTCTGATTACAATCTTCTTTATCCCGTAATCAGATCAGATAAAATCAGATCTCTCTTTCTATTGTGAAAATCTCTAGTTTATCACATATATGTAGCTCGTAATTAGCTGGAGTTAGTCATATTTTTAACTGTTTGTCCGTTATATTTCTATTTGTCCACGCGATCGTGCCGTCCGATATACCGCTGCGCCCACGGTCGGTCGGGCGGGAGGTGGACAGCGCTCTGTTTGGGCTCGCGCGAAACTGGCTATGTCCTGGTGTCGTACGGGCCACTTGTACGAACTTTGCCTCGTACGCGCCAACGTCCAAGCAATAAAAAAGCTTTTTTTGTTGCTGAAAAATACTTTAATTTTAGACCAGATTTCGGAAATAATATAAAATATCTGAAACAATTGAACGGCGGTAGCACCGTGTACCAACGTCGCACAGTTGGGCCTCTCCTCGGATAGCGTTGCAAAAATACGTTTTTTCATGATCGCGTTTGGCAAAAATGATATATGCAATCGATAGGAAATACTTCAGAGATTATGAATCCAAAAAATTTTTGAAATTGGTTGAGATTCATGGGTGCTAGAGGCGCCCAAAGTTGAGGCATTTTTAGTGAATAGGAAATAATGATAATTTTTAAAAAAAAATCGCAACTTCAAAACTGAATATTGGGCGATTTCAACAATCGATCTTGAATTTTTTGGTTTTATCTGAAAAGTATGTTCTTTATGAATAGCATGTTTCATAAATTTTAATAATTACTTAAATCGTTATTGAACTAGAAGCGTTTAAAAAATGTACTAAATATTGGCATTTTTTAACTTTGGTGGAATAAAACTAGCAAGGATCAACGAGTATCAATACTGGACTACATACACTAGGTAGGTGAAATATTTACCTATCAGATGTATATAGTCCCAATATGGGAAAACCTGCGACACCGATGCGTAAGCCATAAGGAACAAGAAGAGCGCATGCGTATTGGCCTGTAGCTTCTTTGTATTTAATAATAACATTGCGTAATGCTGTTTTGTAAATACTACCTGTTTATATATATGCCTTCCTACAATGTTAAATTGCTAATTGGAAATATTGACAAGACAGGTAAATGTTATTTAAGTAGATGAAAAATTTGACCCAGTTGTAGGTTGGTCGTCTTTATTTCCGTTTTCCTAATTGGATGTAAATATTAAGTTTTTTACCTAATTGATACAAAAAGGGTAATACCGATTGTTCGTTCTACCTAGTTAATTCAAAAAATATGACATAAACAGCTAATTGTTCCTCTCGTTTACGACAGTTTATTTTTAACTCCACTTTCTTAACTTTTTTTCTTTTTGTAATTAGTTTTAAAAATCAAATTAAAACATTAAAAAATGTTACATAGTCGTTTAAAACAATGAAAAATTCCATTTGTGATTGAAAAAAACAGGGTTTCGATCCATTTTTAAAGGAAAAACATGATTGGAAATATTTTCTGACTTTGACCTTGAATATTACAGCACCACAAACACCCAGCACTTTTGACAAAAATTCATTTTGAAGCTTAAGGTATTCTTTATCATGTGCTTTTTAAATTTTTGAATCCACATTATTGGTTTAGACGCTATGATTTTTGCAATGCTAAATGCCAGAAGGCCCCACTGTGCGTCGCAATGCATTTTCCATTGCTGATGTTTTTGTAGAACAGGAAAGTGGTGATGACATTGAACTTGTTACTGCTGTTCCACGGATAAAAAAGATGGATGTTTCGAATAAATTGTCTGGTCACAGGTATCTGAATCGCAAAATACGTAGACGTAGACTTTTTCAAAGTCTGAATTTAAAATTATTCTTACGCTTAAACGATTAACAAAACAACACCTAAAAGTACACATACAATGTTCAGAAAAGAGAGAAAAGGCGAAACTAAAAGTCAAAAGCCTATTTAAATAAAATAGGATGGAGTGATTATCTGAAAATATTTACACATATTGGGACGCAGAAAGTACAATTTGAATGCAATGAATACAATAGTACGCAATATTCAGTGTAGACTAATTTAGATTCGATTTATTTAAGTACACTTTCATACGAATGTTTCGTAACTCCAGAACAAAAATGCACATATTTTAAAAACGACTTGTTTATATTGATTTTTGTAATTTTAATTTTTTAATTTCAGTGGCTTACCAAAAGAATGGAAAACATCATTAAGCAAAACTCAATTTTTTTTTGGACTTTCAATTCAAGAAAATAACCATTGTTTCGATATATGTGCGCTTAGAATACTTAATTTAGAATTCTTGGAATCAATCATAAATACTGATGAGAGCAAAGTCTTACAACAGTTGGATTTTTTATTGGAAATTCTACAAACCAAACCAAAGAATTACGGCATTCATTTGCCTAATTTAAGCTCATGTTGCATTACATATGAAAAGTATTATTATAGGAAAATTGATATTGAAAGGTAAGTATTTATTAAAACCTTAAATAATTTAAACATCAAAAGATTTTCTATCCGGCTAATACCAAATTCTCAAACGAGAATACGTAAAGACGTATTTGAATCCTATCACCATAATTTGTTGAAGAAATATAGGTATTATATACATATACTCATACTTGTCTTCTAAATCAAACTAATGTTTTATATACCACTCTTAAAAAAGGAAAATTGTAAAAATTAAATAAAAATATCAAAGAAGGCGACTTCGTCTGTGCTGAAGTTTATTTACCCTTACGGTTAAGTCCGACTATATACTAACACTTGGCGCTTGCCAATATCTTGTGGTATGGGTGGGCTGGTGGGGCTGTGCCGAACTAAATTTAAACGCGAGTTACATAAGAAATGAACATAAAAGTACTCACAGATAAATGAAACTAAATCATACGCAACAAAAAAGTCTTCGTCATATCCGTTACTTATGCATAGCAATGCCTAAACCACGAGAGAGTTACACAAAAGCATAGGCTGCGGGGGGTGTCTCCGTTACTTATGCATCACAAAGCGTAAGCAACTAGAGCGTCGCCGATATTTTTCGTTACTTATGCTTAACTTTTGTACAAATTCATGCAATCACGAAGGAAAAAAAGTGTACACAAATTCGACGTAAAACGAAAAATAGAAACAATGGAAGAAGAGCTAAATAACATGAGAACAATGGTGCTCCAACAGGAGGCAGACTTGAACTAGTTGAAAGAAAAACACCAACAAGAATTATTACAGCAGCTGCAGCAACAACAACAACAACCAATTCAGTGGCTGACATTATTCAGCAATTCTGTCAATTGGGGTAGCTAGACGACCAACATGACGTGCTGGCCTTATAAAATTCGTCGAATTTATTATGATGATATGCCAAGGGAACGAACTACTCATCAAGTTCGGTATCAACATCGGAAGAGCAGCAACTTCGTCAGGCAATTGGGGAAATACACGAGCTGGGAGCAAAACAAAACCACTTTAATAGAACAGATGCGTCTTAAGACAACATACATACATATGTAAACGTATTCGACAAAAAGTGTCCGGAAGAGCAGCAAACTTCGTCAGGCAATTGGGGAAATACCCGAGCTGAGAGCAAATTAAAACTAAAATAATGGAACAGATGCGTCTTAAATGAAAGAATTTGAAACGGCTAAGTGCGAAATAAATAAAATATACATGTTCGCCGAACTTAAGCCAGCAATTTATGAAAATAACAAAGTAGATAGATATTTGTTGTTATTAGATATGTACTAATAAACAAAATCAATACATCTTACAAACTAAATATTCATATATTAAAGCACTGGATGATCCCAGAGCAATAACACAAAGATATAGAAAAACACCTACAAATACATATAAAAAATGAAGTAAGTAAGTCGTCTCGCCGACTTAGGTATACCATACACCAGTAAAACTAATATTTTAAATTTGTAATAACCAACGCATTTGCCTATTTTAAAAAATTCTGTTCACATGCTTTTTACAAGCATATCTTAATATCTCGCGCACTTATGCATAGCACCCTAGCACCCCCACCCGCCAACGGCCATCTCCGGCCTTATGGAAAAACGTTTATATGCATAACTCAGCTATTTTTTGTTCGATTTTGATCAAATTTGGTATTTTGTTGGGTAGTAGTATCAGATTTAAGTGTGATTACACAAGGTAAAAAATTACGGGAGATAATCGAGTTTTTCAAATTTCCGGGGGCAGAAAGGGGCGTGGCAAAATCTTTATTCATACAAAATGTGCGCATTTACTATGCAAATATACATACCAAATATGGTGTATCTAGCTACAATAGTTTTTGAGATAAACGTTTTTTTTGAATTGCGGGGGGCGAAAAGGGGCGTGGCAAAAATTTGAAACAAACTTGATCACTCTACATACTACACGAGCCTACATTCCAAATTTGGTGGCTCCAAACCGTAAACCAACCGCTCGGCCACCGGTGGCGTTATTTTGTTACAAAAAAGCAAAACAATATAATAGGACACAATCTGGCCAAAGCCAAAATTTTCAGCCCAATTACAACGAAAAGGCAGCAGCTCAAAATAAACTAGAATGTATTGTTGAAATAATTCCTCTCAACTCAATGCATGCATGATCACACACATGAATATATATGTGAAACTTTGTATACTCTCTCACGAGATAAGTAATAGAGAGCAATAACTTGATGAGAGACAAAAGAAGTTAGTCGCGAATAAACTGTACAACCAACCACACGGATTCTGATATTTTTCATTTATTATAACAATAGGTTATGTGGTTGCTGGGGTAATTTCTGGAAGAAAGAGGACCCGGAAGGAAAGTATCTCTGTTCAAGAAATTGATAAGTAAACGTATACAGGACGGTCAAAGCATTTCGAGTTATTTGTTGGATTTCACGGAAATTTTGGACAGACTTGGAGTTGAAATTGAAATATTGGACGAGCTTGTAACGATTATTTTGCTTTCCAGGCTTCCAGACGAATTCGACAATTTCGTTGTCGCCATTGAGCCGCGCGACGATTTGCCGACTTTCAACATGTTATGCATAACGCTGATGGAAGAAGAAGAACGCAAAAGAGAGCAAAAAACCGATCGAGAGTGCAAAAGCATTTACAGTAGTGGAAAGGCAATCTATGCAGAGAGACAATTGGAAGAAAAAGCAAAAAGTTTGGAATTGTTTTGCGTGTGGTAGCAAAACAAATTGTCCCAGTGTAAGCGGTCCGAAGGTTGCATCGAACGCGAATAAGACAGCACAGTCATCGTTAGGTTTGCTGAACGCGGAGGACGCGACGTTTTTTGAACGAACGAACTGGTGTCTGGATAGAATTTGAGAAACATTCGGAAAAAAATGTTATGGATGATAATTTTTTTCAGGCTGAAGGAAAGGGCGAGGTAACGCTGAATACCGATTTACGTATACTTAAATTAAAGAATGTATTGTATGTACCCAAAATGAGAGGTAATTTCGTGTCTGTGAGCAAAGCAGTCGAACATGGAAGCATAGTTGCATTTGGACAAACGTGTGCACGAATGTTTTTGGAACACCAGCGAGCAAGTGCTATGCTATTGAACAGTCTTACGAAGATTTGTGACATAAAAGGTACGGACATCTCAACTATGGCAGTTTGGGTGAAATTGCACGAAAGGATTTGGTCCGTTTGATACGAAAAGCCTTGGAGGCAGCAGACACTTTTTGGCATTTATCGATGACAAATCATGTCGTATATTTGTATATTTCCTAAAGGGAAAAGATTAAGTATTTGGAAAGATTATCGAGTATGAAAACATGGCAGAACGGCAAACTAGAAAGAAGCTAAAGTTCACCCGGAGCGACAATGGTTTCAAGTACGTCGATAAATCGTTTGACGAGTTTCTCAAGTGCAATGGAATATTGCGGGAGCTTACGGTACCACAAACGCCGCAGCACAACGGTGTAGCAGAGAGAGTTAACAGAACTTTTGTGGAGATGTCAAGATGCTTGCTTATCCAGTCTAATCTACATCATTCCCTTTTGGGCTGAGGCAGTTTATAAAGCTGCTTATTTGTGGAATAGGTCACCAACTAACATAACATGACTACAATGTAGGCATAGAATAGTAAGAAACCATCAATAACACTATGCAACAAAATGAAGGGTATTAAAATCAAACCGCACCGGACCTTTTTTTTCTGAAAGTACATGTATTGAATAGCAAAACCCTGTTTGGGTTTTTCAAAGTTAGCTCGTTTTTTTTTTTTTTATAGCGAGTTGAAATTCTTCATTTTGGGGGTATTTTTTAGTTTGTCATATGAGGTAAATATGACTTATATATCGATTTCTTCGTCATGCTTTCGACCTAAATCATCCTTATTTATTGTAGAAATATTGCTAATGGTTAAATAAATTAATTTTATAAATGTTATATAACCCAAAATGACTTTTTCAGCTACAGTTCTAGAAAAAAAATACAATTAAGCCATTTTTTAGAGTAGTTATGGAAGTATTTTTAATTGATAACTATTTTTTTTTTGAGAATAATAATATTTTGGAAGTATTTTTAATTGATAACTTTTTTTTTTGTGAGAATAGTATCAAGATGAAGATGTTGCCAACCGCACTGCAGAATATACCACGCTGCGCTTAGAGACCCGTCAGCACTAAGAAAAATATCAAAGAAGCTAACTTCGGCATTGCCGAAGTTTATATACCCTTGCAGTCCTTGGCAATAATTTTTTTACATTTTGAAATTTCTTTCCTTGCAACTCAATTCATCAACACACAAACAAAACATTCAAATTATTTCTCTTTTTACTACAAATTTTTAAGCAAGGCACAACACGCATACACATACATACATACGTGTAGCGCTACGTCTGTGTGTGCGTATGCATGTGCTCTGTTTGATTTGCTGATGACGTAGAACCGATTTGAATTGACTGTAACTTGTGTTCTATTTATCCGATCAAACTCAAATTTTGGGATCTGAGATTTTATATCAAATTCTATTATATTGGTAAATTTCATGGCGATACTCCAATTTTTGCAAAAAATTTTGTTCTAGAGCTATATGATATAGTAGTCCGATCCTGACAATTTTCATACTCTATTATCTCCCGGCTAAAAGTAGCTCAAATATGAAATTTCGTGAAGTTGATTTGCACAGACGGACGGACGGACGGACGGACGGACGGACGGACGGGCGGACAAACGGACGGACGGACGGACGGACAGACGGACATGGCTATATCGACTCAGCTTCTCATGCTGATCAAGAATATATATACTTTATGTGGTCGGAAACGTCTCCTTCTGTGCGTTACAAACATCTGACCAATTTTATAATACCCTCTGCAAGGGTATAAAAATCATGCGGATTGTGCATCACAAGGCATGCTAGAGAGTGAATTAATTAAGGGAAGGGACCACAATTGACTGCACAATTGTACACTATACTCAGAGACAATGAATAGACCACAAACTTGCTGTTGAATTGTTATGCCAGCAGCAGAACTTGAGTCCAAAACCTAAATCTTGTCAACTATTTCTAAGGATATTGAAGATTCCCGATTTGATGTACTACTCGAAAGAATATCATCTTGGACTGGACTGTTTCAAATCAAGCCAGCCTAAATATTCTAGACCTCTAAAGTTTGATGAAATTACCAAGGCAAAGAAGTTTTGCCTACGACAGGCACAAAATCGATTCAATGACGATAGACAGCTGCTCTTGAGGAAGCAGCCTTTGGAGCGCCGATCAACTTTAAGCAAAATATCTCCCTTCGTAGACAAAGATGGAATTATACGTGTGGGTCGTTTAGAAAAGTCACATCTGCCTGCAGACGCCAAGCACCCAGTAGTTTTGCCGAAACACAATCGCCTTGCGTAATTGCTGCTGAAGCATGAGCATCAAGTCAATCTTTATCCAGGAGTTTCAGCCATGTTTGTAATAATTCGCCAGAAATATTGGATCATTGGCGCACGAAGTCTTATTCGACGTATCACACATGAATGTTTAAACTGTTTTAGACAGCGCCATCACACTGCACAACAGTTTATGGCCAATTTGACGTCTTTTCGAGTGCGACAAGCCTTTCCATTTGAGCATACTGGATACGACTATGCTGGGCCTATTTTGCTAAAGGTTCACAAGGGACGAAGTCCTAGGAAGGAAAAGGGCTACATTTGCCTATTTGTATGTATGGTTACTTTAGCTCTTCATCTGGAGCTAGCCACTGATCTCAGCACAGACACATTCTTAGCGGCATTAAAACGTTTTATGGCTCGTCGTGGGAAATGCTCCCAAATGTATAGCGATAACGGTCGCAACTTTGTAGGCGCAAAACGCGCACTAGATGATATGGTACAGCTTCTCGCTTCACGCGAGCACAATGAAGTCATTTCGGAAGCCCTTGCAGATCAAGGCATTAAATGGAATTTCATTCCCCCATATTCACCACACTAGGGTGGTAAGTGGAAGTCGCCAGTACGCTCGGTTAAGCTGCACTTGCGACGAATAATAGGAACCACCGTCCTCACCTTTGAGCAGATGCACACACTGCTCTCGCAAATAGAATCAGTCGTTAATTCGCGACCATTGTGCACAACATCGGATACTGAGATTGCCTACCTGTCACCGGCACACTTCTTAATTGGCAGAACTTATACAGCAGTTCCGGAAGACAGCTATTTGCAGATTCCGACCAATCGATTTAGCTATTGGCAGCATACAATGCTGCCATGCTTCAAGGATTTTGGAAGCGATGGCATCAAGAATATTTGACATCGGTGCAGCAGCCCCCGAAATGGACCACCAAGTTACCAAACACTGCAATCGGTAACCTTGTACTGATCAAGGACTCTAACACGCCTCCATCGGCACGGCTCTTAGAACGCGTAACTCAGGTGTTCGCAGGAGATGATGGTCTCGTTCGATCGGTGCAGATTCTCACCAAATCAGGAGAAGTCACTCGCCCTATCACGAAGATTGCAGCCCTACCGGATTCAGAAACGGAGTTTCAGGGGTGGGCGGGATATGGTCATTTTATTTATATTTCTACATATTTCGTACCCTAAGTCTCATGAATGATCTTGCACATCTTACAATGGTTTTGTTTTTGTATTTTATAAGTTTTTCTGGAATTCGCTGGCGCCAGTCTGATACTCTCTGTCTCTGTCTCTCTTATACAACCTACATGACCTACGTAGATGCGTAAGAATTGAAAATTTAGTAATAAGCAAGCAAACGAACGATCAAGACGTGTTCTAGCAGTGGCAGACACAGTTCAGTACAGTTACGGTAAAAATAAAGTAAAGTTCTTATGAGATACTAAACACAGTTGTTTATTCATCATCAATTATATAAAACTTTATCCCCGACCCCTTCCGCCACTGTGAATTAGAAATTAGAAAATTTGGTGACTAAACTTGTTTAATATGCGCGCAGATTAAAATTATTTAAAATTTTAGCCCCGAACCGCAACTATGAATTAGAAAAACCCGATTGCCAACCAACATTTTTCGACTATTGTTGTCAAATTGAAAAGAATAATATTTATAATATATATATGAGATTGCCTCCCACAAAATACTTGACTATCGTTGTCAAATTAAAAAAACTAAAATTGCAGCGGGGGGCTCTATAGTGCCCGTTTTTTTATGCCCTTGCAAAAAGGGTATATTAATTTTGGTCAGAAGTGTGCAACGCATAGAAGAAAGCATTTCCGATCATATAAAGTATATATATTCTTGGTCAGCACGACGAGAAGAGTTCAAATAACCATGTCCGTCCGTCCGTTCGTCTGGATCAACGCAAACTCCTCCTAGATCGTAAGAGCTACAGAGCCGGATCGGACCACTATATCATATAGCTCCCATACAAACGGCAAGGTCACGAACAGTGACTTTCTCAATAACTTCGTTATTTTTTCAGCTTTTGTCGTGAAATTTAATATTATTGAGTTCATTATAGCTATAAACGACTGTGCCAAATTTGGTCAAGATCGAGTGACTCTATAAAATAGCTTTCATAGGAACGATCAATCGAAAACAGTGACTTTTGACAATAACTTCGTTACTTTTGACGCGATTGCTTTCAAAATAAACATTTCTTAGTTTAATATCTCTGCTCATGACTGTATCGAATCGATCGGGTGACTATATCATATATGTAGCTCCCATAGAACCTATCGGTGGAAAACAGTGACTTTGATCAACAGCTTCGTTTTTTCCTATGTTGATTCAAGGGTATACAAACTTTGGCGGGGTTGAAGTTAGCCCTGCCCTCTAGTTTTTTAATTAATTATTTATTTATTGAAGTCAACTAACACAGCAACGAAAAAGCTTATGCCAAAAGACAGATGACAATTAATTGAAGAAGGTAGCTTAGCCTATATATGTTTTATTTGCATAAGGTGCCAGCTATGCCCCGATTCACCGCCATCCAAGTCCAGAATATATTCAGCGGTTTCATGATTAAAAAGTAAAGCGCGAAGAGAAGTTTCAGAAAGGTGGGGAGAGATAAGGTGAGAAAGGTTGTTAAAAAATTGGCAAAGAACACGAAAAGATTCGTCAACAGAGTAGTTAGTCAGACATCTACCAAGGTGAATTTGAAAAAAGTTTCTAGTCCGACGTGAGTGAACACAAAAATATACCAAAGCCTCGGTTTGCGTCGTTAATAAGGACTGGAGAAATCGACGCAAATCGAAGCACGATATTCATTGCATTTGTTTTGATTTTCAATTAATTGTTTCCAAAATAAAAATGTTTTAATGAAAACCATAATTATTATTGATAGTACTTATATGTCATTTAAAAAAGTAATAAGAAATGAAATATAATTCATATTATATCCATATAGGACGATTTCATATGCCGGATTTATTTGTTTTCTTTTAATATTCGCCTAAAGTTTGTTAAATTTTATCAGTTTTTTTTGCACATGATTCTCTATGTGCCAGCAACAGTTGTTGCAACGTTTGAGTTTCTATTTTCATCTGGATCAGCAAAAATATGCATGACTTGTGCAATCAATTGCATTGAACAAGATATTTTTTCATTGTGTTGTCATTATGGCCTTAAATATTTTTTGAAACGGATTATGGCTATATAATTTGAAAAATAAACGCAAATCGAATTCACAGTGACGCAAACCGAAATGCGAAAGGGTATGGTATGACACAGAAACCAAGCAAGTTTTTGAGAAGGAAGAAGTTTTGTTCGACGAGCGTTTTGGCAATGACGATTCGAATAGTACTATTGTCAAATTTGGTTTTCCGCATATCGAAGATCAGGATTTCGGATCTGTTAATGCAGCAGCGAAAAGGGCAGTAGTAGCGAAGAATTTGACATGGCATTTCAACATGAAATGACAGAACCTGTGGTTGAACAACGTGTTGAACCTAGCAGACCAAAAAAAGGAGTTCAACATTTTAAGCGCATAGATTACAATTGAGACCGTTGATGAGGCGCTTAGTTGTTCGTTTGCTTCGCAGTGGCGTAAGGCAATGCAGTGGGAGTATGACTCATTGATGTCAATTCACACGTGGCAGTTTAGTACGTTACCGGAAGGGTATAAACCTGTTGGCTGCAAGTGAAGTCGAGACTAGTAGCAAAAGGATTTTCACAGCGATATGGAGTGAACTACAATGAAACATACTCCGCTGTATGTCGTTTGGAGAGTGTTCGTTTCATCTTGGCCCTATCAGCGCAGGTAAAATTGTATCTACACCAGATAGATGTTTGCACTGCTTACTTAAACAGTGCTTTGGCAGTGGACTAGAGATAGTTTTGACACTTTAAGGGCAGGTTTGAACAAACTCCAAGCGGAGTTCACTGCGGTGGAGACTCAGTTCAGAAGCTTATCGCTTATGAATGAGTCTCCGTAACGTAAAAGGACCAATCCTTGGGGTGTTTCTATATCTGTAGATTCGCCAGCGTCTCTTATCGTCCCCAACCCAATGTACAGCAATTGATATCGTTTAAGAGCCCGTTTGTGCATGCGATAAGTAAGGAATCACCGGTATCAATTGGGAATGATCACTTAAAAACGATACCTATTGTAGTGTCCAATGTGTCCAGGCAATTACCCATTCCAATGGAAATTGCCGATAGTTCTAAAAGTATCGAGGGACCCGTAAAAAAGTTGACTGCTGAAATTGGTGAGTTGTCCAACGTTGCTGCTGCAGCTGTCGCTTCGGGACCGCGGCCTCTCGTTGGCATACCGTTAGCATCTGCTGGTGTGTTAAAAAACTAGTTTCGTCATTAACCTGGATTACCTGAACGTTAGAGGACTGAAATCTAAACTTTCTAATTTCTATGTAGATAGTCTTTATATTGAACATAACATTCTTGCTTTTAGGGACGCGTGTCTAAAACCTAACATTGCTGATGCATCGGTCTTTACCACAAACTTTTCTATATTTAGACGTGCCCGGATTCCTCGCATAGGCGGTGGCGTTCTGATAGCTGTTGATGCTGCTTTATCATCTGAAATGATTCAATTTTCTAGTAGCCAGGAGATTGAGTTTGTCGGTGTTAAATTAAATTTTAAGTCTTTTAATGCTTTTGTTAATTGTTCCTACATTCCACCATTGTCAGACATGGTGGTATATTTAAATCTTTTAGAGGCAATTCATGGTTACTAACAGATGAATCTACCATGTTGCTGCCCTCTATGTCACATAACTTTATTGATGGCCTTCTAGGCTTATCTTTAACTCAAGTCAATCCTGTCTTAAATTCTAATGCAAAATCGTTAGATCTTATTTTTGTATTGGATTCTTCTTATTATGATGTTTCTAGGATCAAACCTTTTGTTCTTCCCGAAGACAAATTTCATCCAACATTAAATTCAAAAATTGATTTACCCTCACTATCACCATTACCTGACCCAGTCGGTGGTTCAGTGGAGACCTACTAAATCTACAATTCTGATGCTGTCGAGTTCTAACCCCGACGTAGGTGTCTTTTCCCCCTGATGAACCAATACTGAAAGGTAGTTCCGTCGGGGATAATGGAAACGATTGTGGTTACCGAATAATTTTTTTGTCCTGGCTACTGGAAAAATGAATCATTTCAGATGATAAAGCAGCATCAACAGCTATCAGAACGCCACCGCCTATGCGAGGAATCCGGTCACGTCTGAATATAGAAAAGATTGTGAAAAAGAATTTATGTATATTTAAACAAAAGCCACTACAAGGTTTCGCGAAATGAACACTACTTGGTGCATTTAAATTTTTTGTATATTTTTTTTTATTGTTCTCTCTCGTCATTGCTTCTGCAGTTGCTCCCCTTATCGCCCCCATCATACAATCAGTGCTAGTGGTTTTGTTGTTCTCTCTGCTTTGTGCTTGTGGTCAGCCTCTCTCCCGCGTAATCACTTTTGTAAAGCCGCCTCTCAAAGCTCGTCTTATAACTGTTCTTGCACTCTCTCTTGTGATGTGCACTCTAGCTGTCTCTTTGTTTAATTTGTAATTATTGATTTTTTATCGATAATTATCTTTGTGCTGTTTATTTAAATTTTTCTATATATATATGTATATTTTTTTTTTTGCCTTGTGTTTCTTTTGGCTTTTCAATGGCTTGTTGTCTACCTACTTGCAAGCATTCTGATCGTTTTGACGATCAGTATAGAGCAATATCGTGTTGGCTTTGCGATATTCTTATTCACTTAAAATGTGCTGGTCTCAACGGCCGTGATTACGACAAATTTTCTGGTTTGTCTGTGTCTAAGCTTGAGCTTGGCTTAATGCGCTGGTCTTGCGCATCTTGTGCCAGCCAGCAGCTTGATTTTAGCCGAATGTACAGGGATCTTCGTTTAAAGTTTCTTTCTCTAAATAAAATGGCCAAACAGCTGTCTAATGAGTGTTACTCTAGCATACATTTATTGTCGCAATTCAAGTTTGGTCCACCTTCTAAGGAATTGCCCAAGAAATGTACCCTTGAGTTGCCTCATAAGCAGTCGCCCGCACTCTCTATTACATATTCTCCCATTTTACTTTCGCCTACACCATCTCCTTGTCCCTCTTTATGCTCTTCTTTTCAGATTGAAGTACCCACTACAAGCCCTGGTGTACCTCAATCTATCCCTCACGGGAACTCTGATCAATTACTGGATCATGCTGGCTTTCAATCACTTGCCGATCCCAATGCTCCTCCGCCTCCACTAACTGTAGTGCCTCATCGTAAACAATTATTTATCTCTAGGCTTGCTCCAAATACTTCTGAATCGTCTGTGGCAGCTTACATTGGTAATATATGCCCTGCTAAGGTTTTAATTCAAAAGTTTAAGTTTTCTAGGCCTCGCGAAATCTCCTCTTTTAAAATTGCAGTACCAAATGAGTATTTGTTAGCTATGGTTGACCCTAACTTTTGGCCAGAGGGCCTAGTTGTACACGAGTTTGCGCCCAATAAGCGCTCCCGTCCTTTGCCTGTCCACCTTCCTAATGTATCTACTGCTTCAAAAAACTAATAACGTCTAGTCTTTGCATTCATTATCAAAATGTAAGAGGACTTCTTACCAAGCTCTCGAAATTATTCTGTGATAGCCAAACCTTTTCGGCTAACATTTTAGCTTTCTCTGAAACTTGGCTTAATTCCTCTGTTTTGGATAATGAAATTCTTTCTAATAACTTTATTTCTTATAGGCTTGATCGTGTTGGTCGACGTGGCGGTGGAGTACTCATTGCTGTCAACTCGAATCTGTGTTCAAGTGTTGTGCTGATTGATCTCCCCTTAGGTGTTGAGTTTATTTGCGTCGAAGTTACATGTTCTAACTTTAGCTTATATATCTCTTGTTCATATATTCCTCCAGCTTCTGATATCATGATCTACATGCACCATGCTGATGCTTTGCGAACTATTTTTAGTCGTCTTAAAGATCGTGATTTTTTTATAGCTTTAAGTGATTTTAACTTGCCTAATATTTCTTGGCTTGTTGATGATAATCTATCTTTCTTAATTCCTTCATCTCAACATGTTTTTCTTGATAGCCTACTTGAATGTCCGCTATATCAGTTGAATTCTTTTCTTAACTCTTCTAAAATTTCTCAGCCACTGTTAGTGCTGTATCACAAACACAGCCCCTAGTGAAGCCTGAAGATACTTATCACCCTACCATTGAAATTACTATTTCTTACAATTCCGTTAATAGTTCATTTAATAACATCTCAAATTCTCGTCGTAGATGTTTTCGTAAAACAAATTTCAATTTTCTTAACAACCTTATTTTCTCTTTTGATTGGTCATTTCTATTTGAGTGCTGTGATATTGATTGTGCAGTGAATTTTTTCTACTCCGCTCTTAATTCTCTAATTGATAAATGCGTTCCTTATGTGAATGTCTCTACAATCTCTAGTGCGCCAGTCTGGTTCACACGTAGGCTCTCTAATCTCCGTAACATTAAATCGAGATATTTTAAAAGATTTCAAAAACTGGTTCGCTATTTGACTATGCAAACTAATGTGTAGCGAAATCTCAATTTTGTCTTTTAAATACTCAATGCTACAATAATTATATCGTTCGCTGTAAGGTTGAATTTTATAAGAACCCCAAACAATTTTATAACTTTCTTAATTCCAAAAGACGCTCTAATTTACTACCTTCCACCTGCAGACTTAATAACCAGACTGCTAATAATGATTCATATATTGCAGATCTGTTTGCTAAATTCTTTCAGTCGACTTATTCTACTACTGCTTCGGATCCCACACCTTATCCCTTCATAATTCCACATTTAAATTGTATGTTTTTTCCTAGTATTGCTGAAGACTGTATTATCTCTAGCTTGTCATCTATGACGTCTTCTTTCGTACCCGCGCCTGATAATATACCTAGTTGCATCCTTAAAATGTGTTCGATTTCCCTATCTAAGCCTTTATCTCGGTTATTCTTTATATCGAGTGAGACTTGTAGCTTCCCTGATATTTGGAAGCAGTCTTTTATTATTCCGCTTTTTAAAAAGGGTAACAAATCAGATATTTCTAACTACCGTGGCATTGCCAAACTTTCGGCAATACCTAAGCTGTTTGAGAAAATTATTACGTCTTCCCTTCAACACCTATCTAGATCCACTATTTCTCCTTGTCAGCATGGCTTCATGAAAGGTCGTTCGTCGCTTACCAACCTTTTAGAATTGACTACCCTTGTACACCATGGCTTCCGTAAAAAGTGTCAAACTGATGTTATTTATAGTGACTTTAGTAAGGCTTTCGATACGGTTGATCATCCTATGCTTCTCATGAAACTTAACATCATGGGTTTTTCCCCGAAAATATTGGCTTGGTTAAAGTCGTATCTTATTGGTAGAACCCAAAAGGTGTCGTTTCGTTCTCGATATCTAAAACTGTTCGAGTTACGTCAGGTGTCCCCCAAGGCAGTCATCTGGGCCCACTGTTATTTACCTTGTTTATAAATGATTTGCCTTTGGCCTTGGCTCATTCACGCGTGCTCATGTTTGCGGATGACGTCAAGATTTGTTATTCATTTAATGATCCTTCTTTCCAACAGTACTTGCAATCAGATCTCGATGCGTTCTGTGTTTGGTGTCACGTTAATAAATTACACCTTAATGTTCTGTTGGATTGTGTACCATCATTTAAAGACTTAGGCGTTATGTTTGACCCAAAACTTTCTTTTAATGTTCATATATCTTCAATTGTCAATAGAGCATGCAGTCTTCTTGGCTTCATTAAACGTTGGGCCAAAGAATTTGATGATCCATATGTGACAAAGGTTTTATACACTTCGTTAGTTCGCCCTACTCTAGAATATTGCTCACCAGTGTGGAACCCTCAATATGATGTTCACCAGAGTAGTATTGAATCGGTACAGAAGCAATTCCTTAAGTTTGCGTTACGCGGTCTTAATTGGGACCCGAATCTTCGCCTACCTTTTTATTCTGACAGACTTCTTCTTATTAATCTTCCTTCACTTTACAACCGTAGGCTCGTATTTGGCATTCTCTTTCTACATAAAGTAGTCAACGGCGAAGTCATTTCTACCAATTTACTAGATAAGCTATATTTTTGTGTTCCCTCACGTCGGTCCAGAAACTTTTTTCCTCTTCACCTTAGTAAATGTCTGACTAACTACTCTCTTCACGAACGTCTTCGTGTTCTTTGCCAATCTTTTAACAACCTTTCTCACCTTATTTCTCCTCATCTATCTGTCACTTCTCTTCGCGCTATACTTTTTAATTATCTACAGCGTAACCACTGAAAGTATTCTGGACTGGATATTGGATTAGCTGCAACTCATCCCTGACCACATTGGCTGTGAATCGGGGCATAGCTGGCACCTTGTTGCAAATAAAACACCTCCACTGGGTCGGGGGTGTTTAGTTGTGCATAAAGCTAAGCTACCTTCGTGAATTAATTATGACGCGTGAAAATATTGATGCTTCATCACTACCGGTATTTAATGTATGCCGAATGGCTGACCCGGACTTCAGAACTAACGCTTCAATCGACATTTTGCTGGGCAATGATTACATCTGGTTAGTTCTCACCGGGGAGAAGTTATGCGATGGTCAAGGGCACCCTATTGCAGTCAACAGCATATTTGGATTGGTAATTACATCGGTGTACACTTCAAGATTGCCAACACCATCTACGTTATTGCTGACTACGGTCAATACATATAGATGGACTACTGCAAAGATTCTGGGAACTAGAGGGAGTTCTATCACGCACAACTGTAAACGAAGAGGTCAAAGCTGCGGGTGGTGTTCGACGGTTCATTTCAAGATCGGGATGGACAATCTCTTAACGATGCACTTCATATTGGCCCATGTATACAACGCAACCTGTTCAACGTTTGTCTATGTTTTCGAATGCGCAGATTCGTATTTTCTGCAGACATCGTCAAGATTTTTAGACAGATTTCAGTAGCGCCGAAACATCAAGATTTTCAACGAATCCTTTGAAGAGAAAACCCCTGTGGCACCATTGAAGCATTACAAATTGAGCATAGTCACCTATGGCACGGCGTGTGCACCCTCCCTGGCAGTTAGAGTACTGGAACAACTGGCAGCTGATCACGAACGCGAGTTTCCAAGGGCTGCTAGGATACTTTTGGATGATTTCTACGTCGATGACGTATTGACAGGAGCCATGAACGAATATGAATTGCTCGACATAAAGGAAGAGCTGGTACTCCTTATGTCACGGGCACAACTGGAGCTAAGCAAATGGGTCTCGAATAGTAAATGCATTGCCAACAACGAGGGAAATGAAATTGATTTCTCAAGGATGGCAGCCAAGGTGCTTGGGCTGCATTGGCGTCCTGGAGAAGATGTCCTAACATACAAGGTTTCATTATCGGAACATACGAGTTGTACTAAGCGACAAGTGCTGTCTGACACGGCACGCATATTTGACCCACTCGGTATTTTGGCGCCAGTGGTGATCAAGTTTAAAATTCTGCTTTAGGAATTATGGCTGTTTATTCTGGATTGGGACTCGGAACTGCCAACAAAGCAAGCGAACTTATGGCAAATATTCAGAAAAGACATTTTCACGTTAAGGAAACTGAAGATACCACGATTTGTAGACAATCAACCCGAACTGCATGGATTTTTAGATGCATCGTTAAAGGCTTACTCTGCTGTCATTTACAACCGTATGACACACCTAGTTGAAAGCATAGGAGTGGCACTCATTGCAGCTAAAACAAGTGTTTCACCACTAAAGCAGAAATCGCTACCTCGATTGGAACTTTTTAAAGCTCTATTGTTAGCTCGTTTGTTCCAAGCAGTAAAATCTGGTCTGCGCTAGAAGGATGCTAAGATATACGCATGGACCGATTGAACGATTTTTTTCTCTCGGCTTTCGCATCAACCCTGTTAACTAAAAATATTTGTTGCCAGTTTTGCCGAAACACAATCGCCTTGCGGAATTGCTGCTGAAGCATGAGCATCAAGTCAATCTTTATCCAGGAGTTTCAGCCATGTTTGTAATAATTCGCCAGAAATATTGGATCATTGGCGCGCGAAGTCTTATTCGACGTATCACACATGAATGTTTAAACTGTTTTAGACAGCGCCATCACACTGCACAACAGTTTATGGCCAATTTGACGTCTGTTCGAGTGCGACAAGCCTTTCCATTTGAGCATACTGGATACGACTATGCTGAGCCTATTTTGCTAAAGGTTCACAAGGGACGAAGTCCTAGGAAGGAAAAGGGCTACATTTGCCTATTTGTATGTATGGTTACTTTAGCTCTTCATCTGGAGCTAGCCACTGATCTCAGCACAGACACATTCTTAGCGGCATTAAAACGTTTTATGGCTCGTCGTGGGAAATGCTCCCAAATGTATAGCGATAACGGTCGCAACTTTGTAGGCGCAAAACGCGCACTAGATGATATGGTACAGCTTCTCGCTTCACGCGAGCACAATGAAGTCATTTCGGAAGCCCTTGCAGATCAAGGCATTAAATGGAATTTCATTCCCCCATATTCACCACACTGGGGTGGTAAGTGGAAGTCGCCAGTACGCTCGGTTAAGCTGCACTTGCGACGAATAATAGGAACCACCGTCCTCACCTTTGAGCAGATGCACACACTGCTCTCGCAAATAGAATCAGTCGTTAATTCGCGACCATTGTGCACAACATCGGATACTGAGATTGCCTACCTGTCACCGGCACACTTCTTAATTGGCAGAACTTATACAGCAGTTCCGGAAGACAGCTATTTGCAGATTCCGACCAATCGATTTAGCTATTGGCAGCATACAATGCTGCCATGCTTCAAGGATTTTGGAAGCGATGGCATCAAGAATATTTGACATCGGTGCAGCAGCCCCCGAAATGGACCACCAAGTTACCAAACACTGCAATCGGTAACCTTGTACTGATCAAGGACTCTAACACGCCTCCATCGGCATGGCTCTTAGGACGCGTAACTCAGGTGTTCGCAGGAGATGATGGTCTCGTTCAATCGGTGCAGATTCTCACCAAATCAAGAGAAGTCACTCGCCCTATCACGAAGATTGCAGCCCTACCGGATTCAGAAACGGAGTTTCAGGGGTGGGCGGGATATGGTCATTTTATTTATATTTCTACATATTTCGTACTCTAAGTCTCATGAATGATCTTGCACATCTTACAATGGTTTTGTTTTTGTATTTTATAAGTTTTTCTGGAATTCGCTGGCGCCAGTCTGATACTGTCTGCCTCTGTCTCTCTTATACAACCTACGTAGATGCGTAAGAATTGAAAATTTAGTAATAAGCAAGCAAACGAACGATCAAGACGTGTTCTAGCAGTGGCAGACACAGTTCAGTACAGTTACGGTAAAAATAAAGTAAAGTTCTTATGAGATACTAAACACAGTTGTTTATTCATCATCAATTATATAAAACTTTATCCCCGACCCCTTCCGCCACTGTGAATTAGAAATTAGAAAATTTGGTGACTAAACTTGTTTAATATGCGCGCAGATTAAAATTATTTAAAATTTTAGCCCCGACCCGCAACTATGAATTAGAAAAACCCGATGGCCAACCAACATTTTTCGACTATCGTTGTCAAATTGAAAAGAATAATATTTATAATATATATATGAGATTGCCTCCCACAAAATTCTTGACTGTCGTTGTCAAATTAAAAAAACTAAAATTGCAGCGGGGGGCTCTATAGTGCCCGTTTTTTTATACCCTTGCAAAAAGGGTATATTAATTTTGGTCAGAAGTGTGCAACGCATAGAAGAAAGCATTTCCGATCATATAAAGTATATATATTCTTGGTCAGCACGACGAGAAGAGTTCAAATAACCATGTCCGTCCGTCCGTTCGTCTGTATCAACGCAAACTCCTCCTAGATCGTAAGAGCTACAGAGCCGGATCGGACCACTATATCATATAGCTCCCATACAAACGGCAAGGTCACGAACAGTGACTTTCTCAATAACTTCGTTATTTTTTCAGCTTTTGTCGTGAAATTTAATATTATTGAGTTCATTATAGCTATAAACGACTGTGCCAAATTTGGTCAAGATCGAGTGACTCTATAAAATAGCTTTCATAGGAACGATCAATCGAAAACAGTGACTTTTGACAATAACTTCGTTACTTTTGACGCGATTGCTTTCAAAATAAACATTTCTTAGTTTAATATAGAGATATGACTGTATCGAATCGATCGGGTGACTATATCATATATGTAGCTCCCATAGAACCTATCGGTGGTAAACAGTGACTTTGATCAATAACTTCGTTTTTTCCTATGTTGATTTCTTTCCTAGAACGAAGAACGAAGAAGAACGAACTTCCGTAAACATTACTCTTCATAGATAAAACGTTTCTCCACTTTGACAGCTATAAGTGAGGAAAGAGTATCAAACCACTTTCAAGGGTATACAAACTTTGGCGGGGTCGAAGTTAGCCCTGCCCTCTAGTTTTTTAATTATTTATTTATTTATTGAAGTCAACTAACACAGCAATCGACGAAAAAGCTTAATCCAAAAGACAGTTGACAATTAATTGAAGAAGGTAGCTTAGCCTTATACGCAACTAAACATCCTCGAACCGGTGGAGGTGTTTTGCAGCGGGGGCCCTATAGTGCCCTTTTTTTTTTAATTAATTATTTATTTATTGAAGTCAACTAACACAGCAACGAAAAAGCTTATGCCAAAAGACAGATGACAATTAATTGAAGAAGGTAGCTTAGCCTATATATGTTTTATTTGCATAAGGTGCCAGCTATGCCCCGATTCATGATGCCAGCTATGCCCCGATTTCATGATTAAAAAGTAAAGCGCGAAGAGAAGTTTCAGAAAGGTGGGGAGAGATAAGGTGAGAAAGGTTGTTAAAAAATTGGCAAAGAACACGAAAAGATTCGTCAACAGAGTAGTTAGTCAGACATCTACCAAGGTGAATTTGAAAAAAGTTTCTAGTCCGACGTGAGTGAACACAAAAATATACCAAAGCCTCGGTTTGCGTCGTTAATAAGGACTGGAGAAATCGACGCAAATCGAAGCACGATATTCATTGCATTTGTTTTGATTTTCAATTAATTGTTTCCAAAATAAAAATGTTTTAATGAAAACCATAATTATTATTGATAGTACTTATATGTCATTTAAAAAAGTAATAAGAAATGAAATATAATTCATATTATATCCATATAGGACGATTTCATATGCCGGATTTATTTGTTTTCTTTTAATATTCGCCTAAAGTTTGTTAAATTTTATCAGTTTTTTTTGCACATGATTCTCTATGTGCCAGCAACAGTTGTTGCAACGTTTGAGTTTCTATTTTCATCTGGATCAGCAAAAATATGCATGACTTGTGCAATCAATTGCATTGAACAAGATATTTTTTCATTGTGTTGTCATTATGGCCTTAAATATTTTTTGAAACGGATTATGGCTATATAATTTGAAAAATAAACGCAAATCGAATTCACAGTGACGCAAACCGAAATGCGAAAGGGTATGGTATGACACAGAAACCAAGCAAGTTTTTGAGAAGGAAGAAGTTTTGTTCGACGAGCGTTTTGGCAATGACGATTCGAATAGTACTATTGTCAAATTTGGTTTTCCGCATATCGAAGATCAGAATTTCGGATCTGTTAATGCAGCAGCGAAAAGGGCAGTAGTAGCGAAGAATTTGACATGGCAGTTCAACATGAAATGACAGAACCTGTGGTTGAACAACGTGTTGAACCTAGCAGACCAAAAAAAGGAGTTCAACATTTTAAGCGCATAGATTACAATTGAGACCGTTGATGAGGCGCTTAGTTGTTCGTTTGCTTCGCAGTGGCGTAAGGCAATGCAGTGGGAGTATGACTCATTGATGTCAATTCACACGTGGCAGTTTAGTACGTTACCGGAAGGGTATAAACCTGTTGGCTGCAAGTGAAGTCGAGACTAGTAGCAAAAGGATTTTCACAGCGATATGGAGTGAACTACAATGAAACATACTCCGCTGTATGTCGTTTGGAGAGTGTTCGTTTCATCTTGGCCCTATCAGCGCAGGTAAAATTGTATCTACACCAGATAGATGTTTGCACTGCTTACTTAAACAGTGCTTTGGCAGTGGACTAGAGATAGTTTTGACACTTTAAGGGCAGGTTTGAACAAACTCCAAGCGGAGTTCACTGCGGTGGAGACTCAGTTCAGAAGCTTATCGCTTATGAATGAGTCTCCGTAACGTAAAAGGACCAATCCTTGGGGTGTTTCTATATCTGTAGATTCGCCAGCGTCTCTTATCGTCCCCAACCCAATGTACAGCAATTGATATCGTTTAAGAGCCCGTTTGTGCATGCGATAAGTAAGGAATCACCGGTATCAATTGGGAATGATCACTTAAAAACGATACCTATTGTAGTGTCCAATGTGTCCAGGCAATTACCCATTCCAATGGAAATTGCCGATAGTTCTAAAAGTATCGAGGGACCCGTAAAAAAGTTGACTGCTGAAATTGGTGAGTTGTCCAACGTTGCTGCTGCAGCTGTCGCTTCGGGACCGCGGCCTCTCGTTGGCATACCGTTAGCATCTGCTGGTGTGTTAAAAAACTAGTTTCGTCATTAACCTGGATTACCTGAACGTTAGAGGACTGAAATCTAAACTTTCTAATTTCTATGTAGATAGTCTTTATATTGAACATAACATTCTTGCTTTTAGGGACGCGTGTCTAAAACCTAACATTGCTGATGCATCGGTCTTTACCACAAACTTTTCTATATTTAGACGTGCCCGGATTCCTCGCATAGGCGGTGGCGTTCTGATAGCTGTTGATGCTGCTTTATCATCTGAAATGATTCAATTTTCTAGTAGCCAGGAGATTGAGTTTGTCGGTGTTAAATTAAATTTTAAGTCTTTTAATGCTTTTGTTAATTGTTCCTACATTCCACCATTGTCAGACATGGTGGTATATTTAAATCTTTTAGAGGCAATTCATGGTTACTAACAGATGAATCTACCATGTTGCTGCCCTCTATGTCACATAACTTTATTGATGGCCTTCTAGGCTTATCTTTAACTCAAGTCAATCCTGTCTTAAATTCTAATGCAAAATCGTTAGATCTTATTTTTGTATTGGATTCTTCTTATTATGATGTTTCTAGGATCAAACCTTTTGTTCTTCCCGAAGACAAATTTCATCCAACATTAAATTCAAAAATTGATTTACCCTCACTATCACCATTACCTGACCCAGTCGGTGGTTCAGTGGAGACCTACTAAATCTACAATTCTGATGCTGTCGAGTTCTAACCCCGACGTAGGTGTCTTTTCCCCTGATGAACCAATACTGAAAGGTAGTTCCGTCGGGGATAATGGAAACGATTGTGGTTACCGAATAATTTTTTTGTCCTGGCTACTGGAAAAATGAATCATTTCAGATGATAAAGCAGCATCAACAGCTATCAGAACGCCACCGCCTATGCGAGGAATCCGGTCACGTCTGAATATAGAAAAGATTGTGAAAAAGAATTTATGTATATTTAAACAAAAGCCACTGCAAGGTTTCGCGAAATGAACACTACTTGGTGCATTTAAATTTTTTGTATATTTTTTTTTATTGTTCTCTCTCGTCATTGCTTCTGCAGTTGCTCCCCTTATCGCCCCCATCATACAATCAGTGCTAGTGGTTTTGTTGTTCTCTCTGCTTTGTGCTTGTGGTCAGCCTCTCTCCCGCGTAATCACTTTTGTAAAGCCGCCTCTCAAAGCTCGTCTTATAACTGTTCTTGCACTCTCTCTTGTGATGTGCACTCTAGCTGTCTCTTTGTTTAATTTGTAATTATTGATTTTTTATCGATAATTATCTTTGTGCTGTTTATTTAAATTTTTCTATATATATATGTATTTTTTTTTTTTTTTTTGCCTTGTGTTTCTTTTGGCTTTTCAATGGCTTGTTGTCTACCTACTTGCAAGCATTCTGATCGTTTTGACGATCAGTATAGAGCAATATCGTGTTGGCTTTGCGATATTCTTATTCACTTAAAATGTGCTGGTCTCAACGGCCGTGATTACGACCAATTTTCTGGTTTGTCTGTGTCTAAGCTTGAGCTTGGCTTAATGCGCTGGTCTTGCGCATCTTGTGCCAGCCAGCAGCTTGATTTTAGCCGAATGTACAGGGATCTTCGTTTAAAGTTTCTTTCTCTAAATAAAATGGCCAAACAGCTGTCTAATGAGTGTTACTCTAGCATACATTTATTGTCGCAATTCAAGTTTGGTCCACCTTCTAAGGAATTGCCCAAGAAATGTACCCTTGAGTTGCCTCATAAGCAGTCGCCCGCACTCTCTATTACATATTCTCCCATTTTACTTTCGCCTACACCATCTCCTTGTCCCTCTTTATGCTCTTCTTTTCAGATTGAAGTACCCACTACAAGCCCTGGTGTACCTCAATCTATCCCTCACGGGAACTCTGATCAATTACTGGATCATGCTGGCTTTCAATCACTTGCCGATCCCAATGCTCCTCCGCCTCCACTAACTGTAGTGCCTCATCGTAAACAATTATTTATCTCTAGGCTTGCTCCAAATACTTCTGAATCGTCTGTGGCAGCTTACATTGGTAATATATGCCCTGCTAAGGTTTTAATTCAAAAGTTTAAGTTTTCTAGGCCTCGCGAAATCTCCTCTTTTAAAATTGCAGTACCAAATGAGTATTTGTTAGCTATGGTTGACCCTAACTTTTGGCCAGAGGGCCTAGTTGTACACGAGTTTGCGCCCAATAAGCGCTCCCGTCCTTTGCCTGTCCACCTTCCTAATGTATCTACTGCTTCAAAAAACTAATAACGTCTAGTCTTTGCATTCATTATCAAAATGTAAGAGGACTTCTTACCAAGCTCTCGAAATTATTCTGTGATAGCCAAACCTTTTCGGCTAACATATTAGCTTTCTCTGAAACTTGGCTTAATTCCTCTGTTTTGGATAATGAAATTCTTTCTAATAACTTTATTTCTTATAGGCTTGATCGTGTTGGTCGACGTGGCGGTGGAGTACTCATTGCTGTCAACTCGAATCTGTGTTCAAGTGTTGTGCTGATTGATCTCCCCTTAGGTGTTGAGTTTATTTGCGTCGAAGTTACATGTTCTAACTTTAGCTTATATATCTCTTGTTCATATATTCCTCCAGCTTCTGATATCATGATCTACATGCACCATGCTGATGCTTTGCGAACTATTTTTAGTCGTCTTAAAGATCGTGATTTTTTTATAGCTTTAAGTGATTTTAACTTGCCTAATATTTCTTGGCTTGTTGATGATAATCTATCTTTCTTAATTCCTTCATCTCAACATGTTTTTCTTGATAGCCTACTTGAATGTCCGCTATATCAGTTGAATTCTTTTCTTAACTCTTCTAAAAGAATCCTCGATCTTGTTTTTGTCTCTGATCCCACTGTTAGTGCTGTATCACAAACACAGCCCCTAGTGAAGCCTGAAGATACTTATCACCCTACCATTGAAATTACTATTTCTTACAATTCCGTTAATAATTCATTTAATAACATCTCAAATTCTCGTCGTAGATGTTTTCGTAAAACAAATTTCAATTTTCTTAACAACCTTATTTTCTCTTTTGATTGATCATTTCTATTTGAGTGCTGTGATATTGATTGTGCAGTGAATTTTTTCTACTCCGCTCTTAATTCTCTAATTGATAAATGCGTTCCTTATGTGAATGTCTCTACAATCTCTAGTGCGCCAGTCTGGTTCACACGTAGGCTCTCTAATCTCCGTAACATTAAATCGAGATATTTTAAAAGATTTCAAAAACTGGTTCGCTATTTGACTATGCAAACTAGTGTGTAGCGAAATCTCAATTTTGTCTTTTAAATACTCAATGCTACAATAATTATATCGTTCGCTGTAAGGTTGAATTTTATAAGAACCCCGAAAGATTTTATAACTTTCTTAATTCCAAAAGACGCTCTAATTTACTACCTTCCACCTGCAGACTTAATAACCAGACTGCTAATAATGATTCATATATTGCAGATCTGTTTGCTAAATTCTTTCAGTCGACTTATTCTACTACTGCTTCGGATCCCACACCTTATCCCTTCATAATTCCACATTTAAATTGTATGTTTTTTCCTAGTATTGCTGAAGACTGTATTATCTCTAGCTTGTCATCTATGACGTCTTCCTTCGTACCCGCGCCTGATAATATACCTAGTTGCATCCTTAAAATGTGTTCGATTTCCCTATCTAAGCCTTTATCTCGGTTATTCTTTATATCGAGTGAGACTTGTAGCTTCCCTGATATTTGGAAGCAGTCTTTTATTATTCCGCTTTTTAAAAAGGGTAACAAATCAGATATTTCTAACTACCGTGGCATTGCCAAACTTTCGGCAATACCTAAGCTGTTTGAGAAAATTATTACGTCTTCCCTTCAACACCTATCTAGATCCACTATTTCTCCTTGTCAGCATGGCTTCATGAAAGGTCGTTCGTCGCTTACCAACCTTTTAGAATTGACTACCCTTGTACACCATGGCTTCCGTAAAAAGTGTCAAACTGATGTTATTTATAGTGACTTTAGTAAGGCTTTCGATACGGTTGATCATCCTATGCTTCTCATGAAACTTAACATCATGGGTTTTTCCCCGAAAATATTGGCTTGGTTAAAGTCGTATCTTATTGGTAGAACCCAAAAGGTGTCTTTTCGTTCTCGATATCTAAAACTGTTCGAGTTACGTCAGGTGTCCCCCAAGGCAGTCATCTGGGCCCACTGTTATTTACCTTGTTTATAAATGATTTGCCTTTGGCCTTGGCTCATTCACGCGTGCTCATGTTTGCGGATGACGTCAAGATTTGTTATTCATATAATGATCCTTCTTTCCAACAGTACTTGCAATCAGATCTCGATGCGTTCTGTGTTTGGTGTCACGTTAATAAATTACACCTTAATGTTCTGCTGGATTGTGTACCATCATTTAAAGACTTAGGCGTTATGTTTGACCCAAAACTTTCTTTTAATGTTCATATATCTTCAATTGTCAATAGAGCATGCAGTCTTCTTGGCTTCATTAAACGTTGGGCCAAAGAATTTGATGATCCATATGTGACAAAGGTTTTATACACTTCGTTAGTTCGCCCGTGTGGAACCCTCAATATGATGTTCACCAGCGTAGTATTGAATCGGTACAGAAGCAATTCCTTAAGTTTGCGTTACGCGGTCTTAATTGGGACCCGAATCTTCGCCTACCTTTTTATTCTGACAGACTTTTTCTTATTAATCTTCCTTCACTTTACAACCGTAGGCTCGTATTTGGCATTCTCTTTCTACATAAAGTAGTCAACGGCGAAGTCATTTCTACCAATTTACTAGATAAGCTATATTTTTGTGTTCCCTCACGTCGGACCAGAAACTTTTTTCCTCTTCACCTTAGTAAATGTCTGACTAACTACTCTCTTCACGAACGTCTTCGTGTTCTTTGCCAATCTTTTAACAACCTTTCTCACCTTATTTCTCCTCATCTATACGTCACTTCTCTTCGCGCTATACTTTTTAATTATCTACAGCGTAACCACTGAAAGTATTCTGGACTGGATATTGGATTAGCTGCAACTCATCCCCTGACCACATTGGCTGTGAATCGGGGCATAGCTGGCACCTTGTTGCAAATAAAACACCTCCACCGGGTCGGGGATGTTTAGTTGTGCATAAAGCTAAGCTACCTTCGTGAATTAATTATTATCTGTATTTTAGCTTAAGTTTTTTCGTCGACTGCTGATTTAGTTGACGTTAATAAATAAATAAAATCAAATTAATATACCCTTTTTGCAAGGGTATAACAAAAAGAAAGTAATTCAGGAAAAACAAAATAATAAATTCAACTAATCAATAATGAGAAAAAAAATAGAATTAATCACTATCGGATGAGGCGTACGTCACCTTTCCTTCAAAAAAAAAAAAAATTGGACCAGTGTTGTCTGACCAGCTTTTTTAGCGTAAAATTCAATTCCTTGTATCAATTCATATTCACAGCTACCGCCTGGGACACTTTGAGACTCCTTTCGCTTTTAAAATCGTTTTTTAATCAAACCTTCATACCTTCGTGAATCAAACACATTGCTTCGGAAATTTGTTTGCAAATTAAGTTTTGTTTCTTTGAGCTTTCTAAGTGGTCACAGTCATCCTTTTCATTAGCGATATTCAATTCCAGTTGGAAAAGTTCATCATTGGAGAATTCTTGGTTGTGCGAGGCTAGCAAATCATTTATGTCAGCCTCCTCCATACCATCACAATTTAACTTTTTGGCACAATTCGAAAGTTCATGACAAACAGCTGGTGTACCATCAATTTCCTCAGTATGTCTTTTGTGAACACATTCAGGCAATATTTTGCGCCAAACTCCATTCATCCAAGATGGTTTAATCTCATATCACGAATCGGATATAATTTCTATGGCTTTCATAATGTTGAATTTTTTCCAAAACTGTAGCATAGTGGGTTTATTTTGTCCATTAGTCTCACTTATAAGAAGCTTTAAGGTTCGTCGAAGGTAATATCTTTTAAAAGTCGATATAACTCCCTGATACTTAGGGTGACTAAGGGTTGTCGTGTAAGGTGGTAGAAATACAAATTTCGAGTTTTCTGACAACTCATCATCGTAAACTGGGTGGCCAGGAGCATTATCTACTAGAACCATAGCCTTGAAGTTTAAATTTTCCTTGGCGCAATAAGCTTTAATTTCTGGAATAGCGCACACTGAAACCCAGTTTTGAAATAAAGATGCTGTCACCCATGCTTTTTTGTTTGAACGCCAGTGGACAGGGAGATTCTGATTGATAAATGAGAAATGGCATTGTTTGTTTGTTACTCATTGGTTAATAAATTGTTGCAATTCGGTGGCAACTAAATATTAAACTCAAAGTTAGTAGTCGATAGTTCTGGCCTATTATCGAATAGGCAATCGCGTGCTTATTGGGAAAAGCGCGAATTCACACGGTGGCGCCACACGCCTATCGATATCTGTTATCGATAAGGCAGTCATCTGGGCCCACTGTTATTTACCTTGTTTATAAATGATTTGCCTTTGGCCTTCGCTCATTCACGCGTGCTCATGTTTGCGGATGACGTCAAGATTTGTTATTCATATAATGATCCTTCTTTCCAACAGTACTTGCAATCAGATCTCGATGCGTTCTGTGTTTGGTGTCACGTTAATAAATTACACCTTAATGTTCTGTTGGATTGTGTACCATCATTTAAAGACTTAGGCGTTATGTTTGACGCAAAACTTTCTTTTAATGTTCATATATCTTCAATTGTCAATAGAGCATGCAGTCTTCTTGGCTTCATTAAACGTTGGGCCAAAGAATTTGATGATCCATATGTGACAAAGGTTTTATACACTTCGTTAGTTCGCCCTACTCTAGAATATTGCTCGCCAGTGTGGAACCCTCAATATGATGTTCACCAGCGTAGTATTGAATCGGTACAGGAGCAATTCCTTAAGTTTGCGTTACGCGGTCTTAATTGGGACCCGAATCTTCGCCTACCTTTTTATTCTGACAGACTTCTTTTTATTAATCTTCCTTCACTTTACAACCGTAGGCTCGTATTTGGCATTCTCTTTCTACATAAAGTAGTCAACGGCGAAATCATTTCTACCAATTTACTAGATAAGATATATTTGTGTGTTCCCTCACGTCGGACCAGAAACTTTTTTCCTCTTCACCTTAGTAAATGTCTGACTAACTACTCTCTTCACGAACCTATTCGTGTTCTTTGCCAATCTTTTAACAACCTTTCTCACCTTATTTCTCCTCATCTATCTGTCACTTCTCTTCGCACTATACTTTTTAATTATCTACAGCGTAACCACTGAAAGTATTCTGGACTGGATATTGGATTAGCTGCAACTCATCCCTGACCACATTGGCTGTGAATCGGCGCATAGCTGGCACCTTGTTGCAAATAAAACACCTCCACCGGGTCGGGGATGTTTAGTTGTGCATAAAGCTAAGCTACCTTCGTCAATTAATTATTATCTCTATTTTAGCTTAAGAGTTTTCGTCGACTGCTGATTTAGTTGACGTTAATAAATAAATAAATAAATCTGGTTAGATTACGACCTATTTTAAATTTAAATCAAACATTGCAATTTAGCCGGCTCGAGGTCAATCTTACAAAAGAAGATTATTTCAAAAGGCAACACAAAAAGGTGAGCAGGTTGTCTGTATAGCTATTTCAAGAACTACCAAGTTCTATCATCAGCAGACTTTGCTAAAGAACTTCGGAATTGCAATAGCCATACCATGTCTTCAACGCTAGAATTAGTTGGGAATTACAGCAACCAAATGAAGCGAAAAAATTTGGTAAAGCCTACAACACCAAAGACCACGTTTTTGTGCATACCCTTAGGCGCTATGAAAAATTAGTGTAAGAGCTTCGCCCTTACCAAACTAATATCACGACCTGTTATTTCATATGCGGTATATTGTACCATATAGAAAAAGGGTTTTTTTGGAATAAAAATTCCAAAGTAACGGCGTGCCTTCCAAACCTTGCAATTTAGCCGGCTCGAGGTCAATCTTACAAAAGAAGATTATTTCAAAAGGCAACACAAAAAGGTGAGCAGGTTGTCTGTATAGCTATTTCAAGAACTACCAAGTTCTATCATCAGCAGACTTTGCTAAAGAACTTCGGAATTGCAATAGCCATACCATGTAAATAAATAAAATCAAATTAATATACCCTTTTTGCAAGGCTATAACAAAAAGAAAGTAATTCAGGAAAAACAAAATAATGAATTCAACTAATCAATAATGACAAAAAAAAATAGAATTAATCACTATCGGATGAGGCGTACGTCACCTTTCCTTCAAAAAAAAAAAATTGGTCCAGTGTTGTCTGACCAGCTTTTTTAGCGTAAAATTCAATTCCTTGTATCAATTCATATTCACAGCTACCGCCTGGGACACTTTGAGACTCCTTTCGCTGTTAAAATCGTTTTTTAATCAAACCTCCATACCTTCGTGAATCAAACACATTGCTTCGGAAATTTGTTTGCAAATTAAGTTTTGTTTCTTTGAGTTTTCTAAGTGGTCACAGTCATCCTTTTCATTAGCGATATTCAATTCCAGTTGGAAAAGTTCATCATTGGAGAATTCTTGGTTGTGCGAGGCTAGCAAATCATTTATGTCAGCCTCCTCCATACCATCACAATTTAACTTTTTGGCACAATTCGAAAGTTCATGACAAACAGCTGGTGTACCATCAATTTCCTCAGTATGTCTTTTGTGAACACATTCAGGCAATATTTTGCGCCAAACTCCATTCATCCAAGATGGTTTAATCTCCTATTACGAATCGGATATAATTTCTATGGCTTTCATAATGTTGAATTTTTTCCAAAACTGTAGCATAGTGGGTTTATTTTGTCCATTAGTCTCACTTATAAGAAGCTTTAAGGTTCGTCGAAGGTAATATCTTTTAAAAGTCGATATAACTCCCTGATCCTTAGGGTGACTAACGGTTGTCGTGTAAGGTGGTAGAAATACAAATTTCGCGTAAACTGGGTGGCCAGGAGCATTATCTACTAGAACCATAGCCTTGAAGTTTAAATTTTCCTTGGCGCAATAAGCTTTAATTTCTGGAATAGCGCACATTGAAACCCAGTTTTGAAATAAAGATGCTGTCACCCATGCTTTTTTGTTTGAACGCCAGTGGACAGGGAGATTCTGATTGATAAACGAGAAATGGCATTGTTTGTTTGTTACTCATTGGTTAATAAATTGTTGCAATTCGGTGGCAACTAAATATTAAACTAAAAGTTAGTAGTCGATAGTTCTGGCCTATTATCGAATAGGCAATCGCGTGCTTATTGGGAAAAGCGCGAATTCACACGGTGGCGCCACACGCCTATCGATATCTGTTATCGATATAATCGACGAGATCATGAGAGAACACATCTCTATGAGAATCAAGCGTCTTGAAATTGAAATGAAAACGTTGATCAAGGGCAGAGGTAGATTGAACTCAACAATTAGCCGCATATATACATATGGAGAGGATCCAGCACAGGATGCAGACGTGTTTACAATTGACACCAAATTGGAAACTTTGTCCAATACGTCGAAGGAGTTCGTCAAGTCTGGTGACGAATTGGCAAAATACGAGAAACTGGAGGGTTATGAGGACCCTACTGAAGATTAAGAGGTATACGAGGATAAACATGAAACGGCGAATGCTTGCCTTAAGGCTTTACGGGCTGATTTGGCATCGTCTGGCAAGTCGGAAGAATGCGGTGCGGTTGGCAACGGTGGTTCGCTTGTCCATGAAGTTCTTCAACAGATGCAACGTCAAATGGAGCATCAACAACTGCAGATGCAGCGCCAAATGGAACAACAGCAACTATTGGTCGACAGATAAGTCTTCGTCAGGCTCACAGTCGGTTGCAACGCCGACAACAAAATCCCAAATCCACATCAAGCCCTTTGGTGGAGATTATAAGAAATGGCATGCTTTCAAGGACCTGTTTGAGAGTACCATTCATGGAAAGGCAACACTAACGAATATACATAAGTTTAATCACCTGAAGTCATGTGTCATAGTAGAAGCAGCGATACTCATCCAGCATTTGGCTGTCGTAGATGCTAATTACGAGGTTGCGTGGAAATCTTTGAGTGATCGCCCCGTTATTTGGTGAATTTGCTTATGGATTCATTCACCGCCTTGGCTAAAGCTGTTGGGCAAAACTCAGCATCGCTACGACAAACAGGCCATGACTGTTGGCTTAAATACTTGCTCATCAACAAGGTTGATGAGCCTACCCGGCGTGAATGGATCGACAAAAGCCAGGATATTGAAGATCCTACCATTGAAAAGTTGCTCAAGTTTTTGGACTTGCGATGCGATCGCCTTGAGCTCAGTCAAGTTCTCGATCATGTAGCGAGCAAGCCAAGGAATGAAAAGGGAAAAAGGCAAGCACGCACCATGCTTGCCAATTACAGGTAATTGTATGAAATGTCATAGTGATGAGCACATACTGTCGGTCTGTTCTCAATTCCAGAGCTTGACTCTGAAGCATGGACATGGAGTAAGCGCAAGTAAGACTTCGAGTCACAAGCGCTTACTCCAAGTCCAGTCCTCAAACAATTAAAACACATACATTTCACCTTCGCAGTCTTTTTGCAATGATGAATATTACCAGATCCAGTAAGCCAAGTGGGCAATGATGAAGTACTCTTCCAACTGCATTGGTACATGTGCAAAATTCCCAAGGAGCCTTGCATACGTTCCGTAATTTACTGGAAAGCGCCTCTGACTTGTCTTTCATTTCGGAACGGTGCGAACAGACGTTGGGGCTTGCACGTTCGCCATTCCGCGTGAAAATATTGATGCTTCATCACTGCCGGTATTTAATGGATACCGAATGGCTGACCCGGACTTGAGAACTAACGCTTCAATCGACATTTTGCTGGGCAATGGTTACATCTGGTTAGTTCTCACCGGGGAGAAGTTATGCGATGGTCAAGGGCACCCTATTGCAGTCAACAGCATATTTGGATTGGTAATTACATCGGTGTACACTTCAAGATTGCCAACACCATCTACGTTATTGCTGACTACGGTCAATACATATAGATGGACTACTGCAAAGATTCTGGGAACTAGAGGGAGTTCTATCACGCACAACTGTAAACGAAGAGGTCAAAGCTGCGGGTGGTGTTCGACGGTTCATTTCAAGATCGGGATGGACAATCTCTTAACGATGCACTTCATATTGGCCCATGTATACAACGCAACCTGTTCAACGTTTGTCTATGTTTTCGAATGCGCAGATTCGTATTTTCTGCAGACATCGTCAAGATTTTTAGACAGATTTCAGTAGCGCCGAAACATCAAGATTTTCAACGAATCCTTTGAAGAGAAAACCCCTGTGGCACCATTGAAGCATTACAAATTGAGCATAGTCACCTATGGCACGGCGTGTGCACCCTCCCTGGCAGTTAGAGTACTGGAACAACTGGCAGCTGATCACGAACGCGAGTTTCCAAGGGCTGCTAGGATACTTTTGGATGATTTCTACGTCGATGACGTATTGACAGGAGCCATGAACGAATATGAATTGCTCGACATAAAGGAAGAGCTGGTACTCCTTATGTCACGGGCACAACTTGAGCTAAGCAAATGGGTCTCGAATAGTAAATGCATTGCCAACAACGAGGGAAATGAAATTGATTTCTCAAGGATGGCAGCCAAGGTGCTTGGGCTGCATTGGCGTCCTGGAGAAGATGTCCTAACATACAAGGTTTCATTATCGGAACATACGAGTTGTACTAAGCGACAAGTGCTGTCTGACACGGCACGCATATTTGACCCACTCGGTATTTTGGCGCCAGTGGTGATCAAGTTTAAAATTCTGCTTTAGGAATTATGGCTGTTTATTCTGGATTGGGACTCGGAACTGCCAACAAAGCAAGCGAACTTATGGCAAATATTCAGAAAAGACATTTTCACGTTAAGGAAACTGAAGATACCACGATTTGTAGACAATCAACCCGAACTGCATGGATTTTTAGATGCATCGTTAAAGGCTTACTCTGCTGTCATTTACAACCGTATGACACACCTAGTTGAAAGCATAGGAGTGGCACTCATTGCAGCTAAAACAAGTGTTTCACCACTAAAGCAGAAATCGCTACCTCGATTGGATCTTTTTAAAGCTCTATTGTTAGCTCGTTTGTTCCAAGCAGTAAAATCTGGTCTGCGCTAGAAGGATGCTAAGATATACGCATGGACCGATTGAACGATTTTTTTCTCTCGGCTTTCGCATCAACCCTGTTAACTAAAAATATTTGTTGCCAACCGCACTGCAGAATATACCACGCTGCGCTTAGAGACCCGTCAGCACTAAGAAAAATATCAAAGAAGCTAACTTCGGCATTGCCGAAGTTTATATACCCTTGCAGTCCTTGGCAATAATTTTTTTACATTTTGAAATTTCTTTCCTTGCAACTCAATTCATCAACACACAAACAAAACATTCAAATTATTTCTCTTTTTACTACAAATTTTTAAGCAAGGCAATTTTTTAACACGCATACACATACATACATACGTGTAGCGCTACGTCTGTGTGTGCGTATGCATGTGCTCTGTTTGATTTGCTGATGACGTAGAACCGATTTGAATTGACTGTAACTTGTGTTCTATTTATCCGATCAAACTCAAATTTTGGGATCTGAGATTTTATATCAAATTCTATTATATTGGTAAATTTCATGGCGATACTCCAATTTTTGCAAAAAATTTTGTTCTAGAGCTATATGATATAGTAGTCCGATCCTGACAATTTTCATACTCTATTATCTCCCGGCTAAAAGTAGCTCAAATATGAAATTTCATTCCAATAGCTCTTAAGATGCCAGCGTGAAGTTGATTTGCACAGACGGACGGACGGACGGACGGACGGACGGACGGACGGGCGGACAAACGGACGGACGGACGGACGGACAGACGGACATGGCTATATCGACTCAGCTTCTCATGCTGATCAAGAATATATATACTTTATGTGGTCGGAAACGTCTCCTTCTGTGCGTTACAAACATCTGACCAATTTTATAATACCCTCTGCAAGGGTATAAAAATCATGCGGATTGTGCATCACAAGGCATGCTAGAGAGTGAATTAATTAAGGGAAGGGACCACAATTGACTGCACAATTGTACACTATACTCAGAGACAATGAATAGACCACAAACTTGCTGTTGAATTGTTATGCCAGCAGCAGAACTTGAGTCCAAAACCTAAATCTTGTCAACTATTTCTAAGGATATTGAAGATTCCCGATTTGATGTACTACTCGAAAGAATATCATCTTGGACTGGACTGTTTCAAATCAAGCCAGCCTAAATATTCTAGACCTCTAAAGTTTGATGAAATTACCAAGGCAAAGAAGTTTTGCCTACGACAGGCACAAAATCGATTCAATGACGATAGACAGCTGCTCTTGAGGAAGCAGCCTTTGGAGCGCCGATCAACTTTAAGCAAAATATCTCCCTTCGTAGACAAAGATGGAATTATACGTGTGGGTCGTTTAGAAAAGTCACATCTGCCTGCAGACGCCAAGCACCCAGTAGTTTTGCCGAAACACAATCGCCTTGCGTAATTGCTGCTGAAGCATGAGCATCAAGTCAATCTTTATCCAGGAGTTTCAGCCATGTTTGTAATAATTCGCCAGAAATATTGGATCATTGGCGCACGAAGTCTTATTCGACGTATCACACATGAATGTTTAAACTGTTTTAGACAGCGCCATCACACTGCACAACAGTTTATGGCCAATTTGACGTCTTTTCGAGTGCGACAAGCCTTTCCATTTGAGCATACTGGATACGACTATGCTGGGCCTATTTTGCTAAAGGTTCACAAGGGACGAAGTCCTAGGAAGGAAAAGGGCTACATTTGCCTATTTGTATGTATGGTTACTTTAGCTCTTCATCTGGAGCTAGCCACTGATCTCAGCACAGACACATTCTTAGCGGCATTAAAACGTTTTATGGCTCGTCGTGGGAAATGCTCCCAAATGTATAGCGATAACGGTCGCAACTTTGTAGGCGCAAAACGCGCACTAGATGATATGGTACAGCTTCTCGCTTCACGCGAGCACAATGAAGTCATTTCGGAAGCCCTTGCAGATCAAGGCATTAAATGGAATTTCATTCCCCCATATTCACCACACTGGGGTGGTAAGTGGAAGTCGCCAGTACGCTCGGTTAAGCTGCACTTGCGACGAATAATAGGAACCACCGTCCTCACCTTTGAGCAGATGCACACACTGCTCTCGCAAATAGAATCAGTCGTTAATTCGCGACCATTGTGCACAACATCGGATACTGAGATTGCCGACCTGTCACCGGCACACTTCTTAATTGGCAGAACTTATACAGCAGTTCCGGAAGACAGCTATTTGCAGATTCCGACCAATCGATTGAGCTATTGGCAGCATACTCAAGCAATGCTTCAAGGATTTTGGAAGCGATGGCATCAAGAATATTTGACATCGGTGCAGCAGCCCCCGAAATGGACCACCAAGTTACCAAACACTGCAATCGGTAACCTTGTACTGATCAAGGACTCTAACACGCCTCCATCGGCACGGCTCTTAGAACGCGTAACTCAGGTGTTCGCAGGAGATGATGGTCTCGTTCGATCGGTGCAGATTCTCACCAAATCAGGAGAAGTCACTCGCCCTATCACGAAGATTGCAGCCCTACCGGATTCAGAAACGGAGTTTCAGGGGTGGGCGGGATATGGTCATTTTATTTATATTTCTACATATTTCGTACCCTAAGTCTCATGAATGATCTTGCACATCTTACAATGGTTTTGTTTTTGTATTTTATAAGTTTTTCTGGAATTCGCTGGCGCCAGTCTGATACTCTCTGTCTCTGTCTCTCTTATACAACCTACATGACCTACGTAGATGCGTAAGAATTGAAAATTTAGTAATAAGCAAGCAAACGAACGATCAAGACGTGTTCTAGCAGTGGCAGACACAGTTCAGTACAGTTACGGTAAAAATAAAGTAAAGTTCTTATGAGATACTAAACACAGTTGTTTATTCATCATCAATTATATAAAACTTTATCCCCGACCCCTTCCGCCACTGTGAATTAGAAATTAGAAAATTTGGTGACTAAACTTGTTTAATATGCGCGCAGATTAAAATTATTTAAAATTTTAGCCCCGAACCGCAACTATGAATTAGAAAAACCCGATTGCCAACCAACATTTTTCGACTATTGTTGTCAAATTGAAAAGAATAATATTTATAATATATATATGAGATTGCCTCCCACAAAATACTTGACTATCGTTGTCAAATTAAAAAAACTAAAATTGCAGCGGGGGCTCTATAGTGCCCGTTTTTTTATACCCTTGCAAAAAGGGTATATTAATTTTGGTCAGAAGTGTGCAACGCATAGAAGAAAGCATTTCCGATCATATAAAGTATATATATTCTTGGTCAGCACGACGAGAAGAGTTCAAATAACCATGTCCGTCCGTCCGTTCGTCTGGATCAACGCAAACTCCTCCTAGATCGTAAGAGCTACAGAGCCGGATCGGACCACTATATCATATAGCTCCCATACAAACGGCAAGGTCACGAACAGTGACTTTCTCAATAACTTCGTTATTTTTTCAGCTTTTGTCGTGAAATTTAATATTATTGAGTTCATTATAGCTATAAACGACTGTGCCAAATTTGGTCAAGATCGAGTGACTCTATAAAATAGCTTTCATAGGAACGATCAATCGAAAACAGTGACTTTTGACAATAACTTCGTTACTTTTGACGCGATTGCTTTCAAAATAAACATTTCTTAGTTTAATATAGAGATATGACTGTATCGAATCGATCGGGTGACTATATCATATATGTAGCTCCCATAGAACCTATCGGTGGAAAACAGTGACTTTGATCAACAACTTCGTTTTTTCCTATGTTGATTCAAGGGTATACAAACTTTGGCGGGGTTGAAGTTAGCCCTGCCCTCTAGTTTTTTAATTATTTATTTATTTATTGAAGTCAACTAACACAGCAATCGACGAAAAAGCTTAATCCAAAAGACAGTTGACAATTAATTGAAGAAGGTAGCTTAGCCTTATACGCAACTAAACATCCTCGAACCGGTGGAGGTGTTTTGCAGCGGGGGCCCTATAGTGCCCTTTTTTTTTTAATTAATTATTTATTTATTGAAGTCAACTAACACAGCAACGAAAAAGCTTATGCCAAAAGACAGATGACAATTAATTGAAGAAGGTAGCTTATCCTATACGCAACTAAACATCCCCGACCCGGTGGAAATGTTTTATTTGCATAAGGTGCCAGCTATGCCCCGATTCACCGCCATCCAAGTCCAGAATATATTCAGCGGTTTCATGATTAAAAAGTAAAGCGCGAAGAGAAGTTTCAGAAAGGTGGGGAGAGATAAGGTGAGAAAGGTTGTTAAAAAATTGGCAAAGAACACGAAAAGATTCGTCAACAGAGTAGTTAGTCAGACATCTACCAAGGTGAATTTGAAAAAAGTTTCTAGTCCGACGTGAGTGAACACAAAAATATACCAAAGCCTCGCAAATCGAAGCACGATATTCATTGCATTTGTTTTGATTTTCAATTAATTGTTTCCAAAATAAAAATGTTTTAATGAAAACCATAATTATTATTGATAGTACTTATATGTCATTTAAAAAAATAATAAGAAATTAAATATAATTCATATTATATCCATATAGGACGATTTCATATGCCGAATTTATTTGTTTTCTTTTAATATTCGCCTAAAGTTTGTTAAATTTTATCAGTTTTTTTTGCACATGATTCTGTATGTGCCAGCAACAGTTGTTGCAACGTTTGAGTTTCTATTTTCATCTGGATCAGCAAAAATATGCATGACTTGTGCAATCAATTGCATTGAACATGATATTTTTTCATTGTGTTGTCATTATGGCCTTAAATATTTTTTGAAACCGATTATGGCTATATAATTTGAAAAATAAACGCAAATCGAATTCACAGTGACGCAAACCGAAAAAAGAGTCATTTTGAAATGCGACGCAAATCAGTAGTAATGCCTTCACCGTTGACTAGTTTATGGAGGAGATTGCCAAATCTAGAGTAGGGCGTACTAACGAGGTGTATAAAACCTTTGTTACGTAGGAGTCATCAAATTCATTGCCCCACGTTTTATGAAGCCAAGAAGACAACATGCTCCATTGACAATAGGAGATATATGAAAACCAGAGGGCCAGGGCTAACTTCGACGGCGTCAATGTTTGTATACCCTTTTAAGTTTTTTAGTAACTCATTTATCTAAACTAACTTTATTATCTAAAAAGGGTAACGTTTGCGAAAGAACGGCCTACAATCTTGGACTAGGAAATAAACTTTTTGATAAAAGAGACTGTTTTTCACCGATTGTTCCTTTGGGAGCTATATGATATAGTTACCTGATTAAACTATCAAATGTTTAATTTGAAAGCAATCGCGTTAAAAGTAACGAAGTTATAGACAAAAGTCACTGTTTTCGACCGATCGTTTCTATGGGAGCTATATGATATAGTCACCCGATTTTGATCAAATTCTTCATAGTCGTTAATAGGTGTAACAGACTCACCAATTTCACGATAATTGCTCAGAAAATAACGAAGTCATTGAGAAAAGTCACTGTTCGTGACTTTGCCGTTTGTATGACTGTTTGACTGAATGTCATAAAAGAGCACTTTAAGGCATTAAGGTGTAATTTATTATCGTGGCACCAATCACAAAATGCATCGAGATCTGATTGCAAGTACTGTTGGAATGAAAGATGAAAGAAAGAATGAGCCAAGGCCAAGGGAAAATCATTTATAAACATAGTAAACAACTCGAACATTTTTAGATATTGATATAGTTTCGGAGAAAAACCCATGATGTTAAGTTTCGTGAGAAGGATAGAATGATCAATCGTATCGAAAGCATTACTAAAATCGGAAGCCACACTTTTTACAGAAGCCATGGTGTACAAGGGTAGTCAATTCTAAAAGGTTGGTAAGCGACGAACGACCTTTCATGAAGCCATGCTGACAAGGAGAAATAGTGGATCTGGATAGGTGTTGAAGGGAAGACGTAATAATTTTCTCAAACAGCTAAGGTATTGCCGAAAGTTTGGCAATGCCACGGTAGTTAGAAATATCCGATTTGCTACCCTTTTTAAAAAGCGGAATAATAAAAGAGTCCTTCCAAATATCAGGAAAGCTACAAGTCTCACTCGATTTAAAGAATAACCGAGATAAAGGATTAGATAGGGAAATCGAACACATTTTAGGATGCAACTCATGCCCGGGTACGAAGGAAGACGTTATAGATGACAAGCTAGAGATAATACAGTCTTCAGTAATACTAGGAAAAAACATACAATTTAAATGTGGAATTATGAAGGGATAAGGTATGGGATCCGAAGCAGTAGTAGAATAAGTCGACTAAAAGGATTTAGCAAACAGATCTGCAATATATGAATCATTATTAGCAGTCTGGTTATTAAGTCTAAAGGTGAAAGGTAGTAAATTAGAGCGTCGATTAGAATTAACAAAGTTGTAAAATCTTAAATAATTTGCATAGTCAAGTCGCGAACGAGTTTTTTTAAACCTTTTAAAATATCTCGATTTAATGTTACGAAGATTGGAGAGCCTAGAGACAATTACATATGGTACGCATTTAGCAATTAGAGAATTATGAGCAGAGTCCAAAAAATTCACTGCACAATCTATATCAAAGCGCTTAAATAAAAATTACCAATCAAAAGAGGAAATAAGGTTGTTAAGAAGGTTGAAATTTGTTTTACGAAGACATCTAGGACGAGAAACCAAGACGGTTTTAAATGAATTAGTAACGGAATAAGAATTAATAACTTCAATCGTAGTGTGATAAGTTTCTTCATGCTTCACAAGGGGCTGTGTTTGACATACAGAAGCAGTGGGATCCGAGACAAAAACAAGATCAAGTATTCTTTTAGAGGAGTTAGGAAAAGAATGCAAGTGGTATAGCGGACATTCAAGAAGGCTTTCAAGAAAAACATGTTGAGATGAAGCAATTAAGAAAGAAAGATTATCATCAACCAGCCAAGAAATATAAGGCAAGTTGAAATTACCTAAAACTATCAGAAAATCACGATCTTTAAAACGACTAAAAATAGTTCGCAAAGCATGGTGCATGTAGATCATGATATCAGACGCTGGGGGAATACCGCCACGTCGACCAACACGATCTAGGCTATTAGAAAGAATTTCGTTATCTAAAATAGGTGGATTTCGTTATCCAAGTTTCAGAAAAAGCTAATATGTCAGCCGAAAAGGTTTGGCTATCACAGAACTGTTTCGAGAGCTTGGTAAGATATCCTCTTACATTTTGATAATGAATGCAAAGAATAGACGTTATAAGTTTTTCGAAGCAGAAGATAAATTAGGAAGATAGACAGGCAACGGACAGGAGGGCGCAAACTTGTCTACAACTACCACAGAAGACTCAGAAGTATCCAGATACCAAGTCTACAGATAAATAATTGTTTGCAATGAGGCACTACCTTTAGTGGAGGCGGAGGAGCAGTGGAATCCGCAAGTGAATGAGAGCCATCAGGATCCTGTAATTGATCAGAGTTGCTGTAAGGGATAGATTAAAGTACACTAGGGTGAGATAATTGTTTGCGATGAGGCACTACAGTTTGTGGAGACGGAGGAGCATTAAAATCCACAAGTGATTGATAGCCAGCATGATCCTGTAATTGATCAGGGTTCCCGTGAGGGATAGATTGAGGTACACCAGGGCTGATAGTGGGTACTCCAATCTGAAAAGCAGCATAAAGAGGGACAAGAAGATGGTGTTGGCGAAAGTAAAATGGGAGAAGATGTAATAGAGGGTGCGGGCGACTGCTTATGAGGCAACTCAAGGGTACATTTCTTGGGCAATTCCTTAGAAGGTAGACCAAACTTGAATTGCGACAATAAATGTATGCTAGAGTAACACTCATTAGACAGCTGTTTGGCCATTTTATTTAGAGAAAGAAACTTAAAACGAAGATCCCTGTACATTCGGCTAAAATCAAGCTGCTGGCTGGCACAAGATGCGCAAGACCAGCGCATTAAGCCAAGCTCAGGCTTAGACACAGACAAACCAGAAAATTTGTCGTAGTCGAGGCCGTTGAGACCAGCACATTTTAAGAGAATAAGATTATCGCAGAGCCAACAAGATATTGCTCTATACTGATCATCAAAACGATCAGAATGCTTGCAAGTAGGTAGACAACAAGCCATTTAAAAGCCAAAAGAAACACAAGCCAAAAATATATAGACAATTTAAATACACAGCACAAAGATAATTATCGATAAAAAATCAATAATTACAAATTGAACAAAGAGACAGCTAGAGTGCACATCACAAAAGAGAGTGCAAGAACAGTTATAAGACGAGCTTTGAGAGGCGGCCTTACAAAACTGATTACGCGGGAGAGAAGCTGAGCAGAAGCACAAAGAGGAGAGAACAACAAAAACTCTAGCACTGAAGATATGATCGGGCAATGACGAGAAAGAGAAAAAAAAGAACAGAAACAGAAAAAATAAAATGCACCAAACACTAATCACGAAAAAAACTGTTTAATTTGGCAAATTATGCAAACAAAAAAGAGGGTGTCAATCCAACCGCACCAGCGAAAGCGTAATCAAACTCATTGGTTTGTTTTTTCTACCGTTTTCTGAATGGGACGAATACATTTTATTCTCATTTTTCTCGACTACTTTGCTAATTTTGCGTCTTTCTCCTTCTTCAAGTAATTTAATTTTTAAAGACCCTAGCGATGGCAACGAGTCTCGCGTTTCTATGGCAACTACAAAATTTTTGAAATCATAATTTAAACTTGCTAACAAAATTATTACGAGCATTTCATCAGGCACTTGTTCCTTAATTTCATTTAACTTTTCTATGACATTAGAATCTCTGTAGCCAACATTTTAGTATACAGCAATTGCTGAAACAACTGTATGTATTTTTCTAGCCGGACCCGGAGGCATGTGGATCGCAGATAACCTTGTCCATGTTTCGCTCGCGGTTTTAAAATTTTATATACCGCTGATCTGCGACGGACTTACGCCCAACAATATACTTGCGAGAGCTTTCTCGTCTCTACTGTCAAACAACGCTTTTTGTTCAGCCGTATCAGACTCATCCGACCACAAGTCACCGACCACAAATCAGAATGAATCAATAGACTTTACATCTGTACTGTCTATACACTATGATTTTCTCTGTCTAGTTTTTCGATTGAAAATCGTGCTCTCATTATGGACAAATTAGTTAATCATAAACTTTAACTAATACAGCGAATCTGATACAAGTCTTTTCGACCAACCGGCACAGTTTTTACTTTCTTTTACTTTGCTGCCTGGGCCCAAAACCTATTCGAGTAGAGGTTTATTAAAAACTGAATTTATACATACAGTGATTGAATAGGGATTCCCGGAGGGAAGGAAAAATAACCCAATCTTCATTCGTTGAATTCAAAATATGAACTGATTTTATTTACAAAAGAACGGAGTTTATATAGGATTATCTTAGGCTCTAGGAGGTAACAATTGTTCTTAGAAGATCTTATTCTAGACTCACACCCACGTGTTTGGGGGTTGAAAATTTATTATTTTGGACACGGCGTCGGCCACTTGACATCCTGCCGTTGTGATCTTTTGGGTTAGTTTAGAATTACAAGTGTTTTTTCCCACATCGTGTGTGGCTGATTGTAATTCTAGTCATATGCTAGATAAGTTGATTGATACAAAGGTACAGTTGTATTGTGTTTTCTTTAGTGCATCTGATTTGGTGAAGCCAGCTCAGATTAACACTATGTTTATTCTTAAACATTCTGCAAAGGGCCACCAAATGCGGCGTTCTGGACTTTATTTTTATAGTTAGTTGTCTTATACAAATTTTTATTAATATTATCATTAGTAAGATAACTATTGTTAAAGAAGCATGATCAGTTACATGAGTCAATCTTAAACCTAGTCAATCTTATGTTCCTTTACCGATTGTAACTGACTTCCTATTCTTACCAATTCTGCCGTATGTATTACTGAGTTGGCTTCTACTGGTTTTTATAATATTTGGCATATTACCTAACGATTTCTGTTTGGGGATGTCTACTCACTCCTGATGTGCATTACTGTGTTGATTCTTGCCTTTTTATAAGGTGGAGAATTTAAAAAATAACTACCTTTACTTTTTGTATTGTTCCAATGTGATCTTTGCTCCACTATTTTGAAATATCGCTGACTGCTGAAATTTGAGTGGCTATTCTGGTTACCATTATATGTTGTCCGTTTATAATTATTTTGCCATATCTGCTTTTTTAGTACTATAATTTCGGACAATTTACTACCGGAATCTATTTTAATATTATTTTTTAGATAATCATTATCTAATTGAACCATTGCCTTCTCAATACGTCATTTTTTACTGGCTCTGGGATATATACTTTTTCTTCCATAGTTTTCAATTTACCTCCAATGTGAGGTCCTGCCGGGGCCACAAATTTATCTCTTGAGTTTTGTTCTTGTATTTCTTTGGAATTGTATTATTTTTATTTTGAAATTTACCTTTCTTTTTTCTCGCAACGTAGTTCAAAACCTGTGACATCTATTGTTGTCGCCACTACAGATTTATTCTGATTTGATTTGGTGCATCCCGAAACGATCCAATCAAATTGAGTATTCTGGCATAGCAGGCCATCAATCTTTGTAAATCCCCCTTTTAGGATTTGGGTATATACGTTTACCCCCATTATTATATCAACCTTACCAGGTTTATTAAAGGTAGGATCAGCTAGAACGTAAATTTGCCATTTTGACATATTCACGTTTGCTATTTTTAATGGAAGAGCTTTCATTAACTTTGGCAACACAATTGCCTCAACCCTAAGATGTCCTTTCCAAGGATTTCGCGTCTTCACATCTATTTTTACCTTATATTTTGATTTATTGGATTATATTGAGGACACGCCACTTATTTCTGTATATTGTTTAATTTTAGGTAATTTTAATATTTGAACGGCCTCTTCGGACAAAATGGTGCTCTGTGAACCACAATCAATAAGGGCTCTTAAAGTCTTATATCCTCCATTCACATTTTTTACTTGTATTACAGCCGTGGCCAACAGTGTTGGTTGTGCGGTTACACAAGTATTAAGTCTCTCCTGTGTTTCTTCAAAATGAAGTAAGGTATGGTGTTCCTTACTACACAATGAACAGACCATTTCATTAGTGCACACCTTATTGCTTGAATGGTTCAAGCATCTTATGCAAAGCTGCACTTTTTTGGCTGTTTCATACCTTTCAGTAGGTGTCAAACCTCTAAACTTATAGCACTTATACGCTTTGTGTCCGGCAATTTTGCAAATCGCACATTTATATTCGACTTCCGCATAATTTAAAACAGTTTTTAGCGGTTTTTTCTGTTCTTTGCTCATGGCACTTAGCGAGCAATATCTTTGCTCCAAGTATTCCATAACATCAGATAGCATTTGAATTTGCCTTGTTTTTCTAATTTGACTCTCATATAATTGTAGAGCCTCTCTGTCAAATTTCGTTAGTAGGAGTTGCGCGAATATGATGTCAACTTCATCGGACAAATTTGGCTTTTATTTTAATTAAGTAAACTGACTCATTAACTATGTCAATCACTCCTTTAACACTTTTTGCGGATTCATTGTTGATCATCGGTAACTCAACAATCCGACTTAATTTTTCGGAAAATACCCTCCGATCATTTTCATACCGCTTGGTTAACAATTCCCAAGCGGCACTATAATTGTCAGCTGAGCCTGACAATAGATGGGCTACCATGCTCTTTGCTTCGCCCTTTAACACGGATTTCAAATAGTTGAATTTAAGCGTAAGACTTAGATCCTCTCTTTTTTCAATCAGTTCCGCGAATAATTCTACAAACAAGTCCAATTCTCTTGGCTCTCCAGAAAATGTGGGTGCTTGTATTTTTGGCAACACCGGTAGTTCGCCTCTCACGGTAATATTCTCAACTTTCAAATTTTTCTGATCATTTATTGTCTCTTCTAATGCTACCAAGGTATTCTGAAGATCGAATTCTAATTCTTCTATGACCTATTTAAGCGTTTCATTATGTGTAAGTTCACCTTTATAAGCTTGGCACATCTCATTGAACATCATTGAACAAGAATTTTATTTTTTTTAATATACATTTCGCCTGTTCTATTGTCTATCGTACGTAAATCTTTGCTCACCATGTCCAAATATATCTGGAGCTGACCGACTTTTTCTTGAAATATTTCCTGGCTAACATTAGCGTTCTCATTACTAGAGGTCGCGTTTCCCCGCGACTCTCCGATGCTGACCTCAACATTTTCTGACATCGTTGCATCTCCTTTACTGCTCTCCGACTCAACAATGCCCTGCCTACTTGACTTTCCTTTGGCTATTAATCTGGCTGCCATCTCTAAACCCTCCTCATACTTTCCATCTGTAAAATAGTAGTGTTCGGTTACACCACTCTGTATCATTTGGCTATGGTAACTAATACATTGCTTCTGAATCTCAGTTACTTTATTAAGCATCTTGCTAATTAACTTACTAGCATCTAACTCTTCTATCTTCTTTAATCTTTTGTGCAACTCGTGTTGCTTCCCTAAAAAATTTTTCAGTTTTGGTAGGGAACATTTTTATGCGTATATTAGGATATCGATTTAAGTATATAATAATAAAAATAGATAGATGTACTTATAACTATCTTAATTTATATCTTATCTGATGATCCTGTTGTTGACACCGTTTGCCACTGTTACCCGCCAAGTAGACTTTGCCAAGTAGGTTTTGACGATAATCTGCTGCTGCTTGTCTGCCAATGGCTAGGGTTTGCCGATAGTTTGCTGGTTGTTCGCCGTTTGTTTACATTCGCCTCGCCTCCAGTCGCCTCTCCTCTGCAACTCTTTTATTGCTCTGCTGTTGTCTCTTGCAACTATATATATAGCGTATATATACACTATGTAAATAACATTTTTTACTTTCGATATTAGGGCTTCAAATACGCCACACACAAAAACTCCCGCCGCCGAAATCACTGCAGTTGCTCCATTATTATTAAGCAATATTTGTTTTTTTGTATTATACTCTGTCTCTTACCACTGGTGGGGAAAACAAGAGTTAATTTATTTTTGCTACCTTTAGCTGATCTTAGCATTTACACTTGCATAAGAATTCAGACTTCAAGGAACTGATTCACTCTCTGAGTTTCTTACCAGTGGTGGGGGAAAACTGCAGAGTTCCTTTTTTCGAAGGACCAAAATGAATCCGGTTCGAAGGACCAAAATGAATAGATATTTCCGGAGAGAAGAGAAAATAACCCAATCTTCATTCGTTGAATTCAAAATATGAACTGATTTTGTTTACAAAAGAACGAAGTTTATACTTATAGGATTATCTTAGGCTGTAGGAGGTAACAATTGTTCTTAGAAGACCTTATTCTAGAGTCACACCCACGTGTTTGGGGGTTCAAAATTTATTATTATTTTGGACACGGCGTCGGCCACTTGACATCCTGCCTTTGTGATCTTTTGGGTTAGTTTAAATTACAAGTGTTTTTTCCCACATAGTGTGTGGCTGATTGTAATTCTAGTCATATGCTAGATTAGTTGTTTGGTACAAAGGTACAGTTGTATTGTGTTTTCTTTAGTGCATCTGATTTGGTGAAGCCCGCTTAGATGAACACTATGTTTATTCTTAAACAGTGGTGGACACGAATTTAGGACGTTTTTTTTTTTTTGACTTTAGTTCTAATTTTTTTGGCTCCTAAATAATTTAATGCAATAATTTTTTCTGTAATTTGTTGGTTATTGTATTCAGATGATGAACTGTAAAAATGGTGTTCATAGTTTAATCCGTTTTTTCACAGGTGCATTTGAACAAAGAAAAGTGCGTTTTTGTATTTCTAGCAAAAATAAGATAAACTGCATACCACAAATTTTAATTTAGCCACCAACTTTCGATTAGGAGCCAATTGAAAATCTGAATTTTGTATGGAAATTTTTGGTCCTTTGGGCGAAGCCATTTTGCGACACTAGTTTGCACTAAAGTACTTTTTCCATGAACGAGGATAGAAAGTGAATTGAATTTCCCGTCGAATGACATATTTTTCATTAAAATCGGATATATTAGATATATTTTGTTGCCTATCAAATTGGGACATATTATGCAAAACTATATATGTATATATTATTTTCGGAATCGAAATCTAAGGTCAAAAATTCCACTTATGCTCTTTACCGAAGGCTGGGCAGAGAAAAATGTCACTTGTGCGAGGCGACGCACACAAATTCGTGTGCCTCGTTGATGCTCTAACTCTCAGGTGAAATTTTCGTGCCCACTCTTGTTGTAAACGGTTATATTAATATTTTTAAGGATTTGATATTATTTTTGAATATTTTGCAGTATTTTTACTATGTAACGCTTATTTTTTATATTTACATTTTGTATTTGGGTTAAGTATACTAATACTAACAATAAGACGAAATATCGCAACCTTGTTGTCGGGCTTTAAGTGAAGAAACGATTCAGCAAATTGTTGAACAATGTCAATCCTTAACGTTTTGATGCTGCAAAATGGGAAAACACTGACTTTTTTCTAAGAGTCTTATTTGCCTAAATATCTTATTTACCTAAATACGGACTAGGGTTTAGTTCTGCCGCTTCAATGCCATCTTACGGACAGCGTAAGCGGCTCACATTTTTCAGGGTAAATCGTAGAAAAGTTTTAAACTGTTGTTCCACACTCAGATGAAAAAAAATTGGCATAGGCTGCAAGGGTATCTGGCCTTTGATTTTAAAACTAAAGGTAATAATGCGGTTATGTATGTATTGTTATGTATTTATATAAAATTCTTTTTACATGCTAAATAGGTAGCAAGAATATACTTTTCCTGATTTTAGTCAAATTCAGCGTACTGATAGATCCAAAAGTTGAATGTGATGTTTTGATATAGGCAGAAAAAGTTTATTTTAAATTACGGTGGCGGAACGGGCGTGGCAAATTATTTTAAATAGGCATGATAACTGTTCAACCTACACGATTCTACATAGATAACTTATTGCTCTTACAGACGTACAAACCGACATGGCTAGATCGACTCTGCTATTGATATTGATCAAGAATATATGAAAAAAGAAAGGGTTTCTGCTTGATACAACAAACGATTTCAAAATGTCATTCCAAATTGTGGGTGAATGGTATAAGAAAATTAAAAAGCTTCATATATATGCGTTTTTTGTTATTATTACAGAAAAAGGAAACTAAAACAAATCTCAACATTACTTGAAACTAACAAGTTGGATTACGTTTGCGGGATTATTACAGAACAACTAAAATTGAAAACTGGAATCAGTATTCACGAATCAGCTTTACTAGACTTTAACAGCATGTATAAAATATTAATTGAATGTCTCTGGAAAACTGGAAAAGTCGAGGTAAGTGTAAAATAATGTGCTTAAATATACAATAAACCATCTAATATTTACCTTTTTCAGGAGTGTTTGATATACTCGGAGTCCTTTTTGCATTTTTCTATGCAAAATTACTTTCATGAATTAAATGGATTATGGATAGAATCTATTTCGTTTTCTTTATCTTATATTGAACATATAATTACAAGCCAAGGAAATGAAATAGGTGAATATATTTTATGTACAGTATTAAGCACCACATGAAATTTAGTACTGTGCCTGATATAGGCAACAATCTAAAAAAAGAACGCGAATATTCAACTACTTTTGCTGCAGGTTGAGGGACAAAACCTTTTCTGATAAATCCTGTACAGAGAGCAAACAAACTATTAATTAAAACGTTGAAATATTTGTGAAAATTATATTTAATTCAATATTTTAAGAGCCTGTTATATTTTGTTGCACTGCTTAGCTTAAGAGTATTATGGCGCAGGTGCTAAAGGTAAAAAAAGGTTAAATTTATGGATAAACTAACTCTTATGTCTTATCGTCTCGCCGATTTCAGTATACCATGCACCATAGGAAAAAATATTTCAAAGTTTGAAAACCACTTGTATGTTTTTAAATGGGTTTTACATGCCTCATCTTAGCAAAAGCTATCCCGCTCACTCTAACAAACACACGCCCTTATGCACCGCCTAGTAAAATACGTTTTGTACGTATATTTTGCATGTTTGTAGTCCGATTTCAATCAAATTTGTATATTTATTTATTTATTTATTTATCTTAAGATTTGAGAAGGCTTCAGGTCAATTTGTTCCAAAAAAAAAAAAAAAAAAATAAAACGTAGTTTTTTTTCCTTTTTTTTCTTTTCTCTTCTCCGATATATTTCGGTTGCGCAGCGGCAACCGTCGCACAGTTGGGCCTGTGCTCGTTGCAAAAATCAGTTTTTTAATGATCGCGTTTGCCAAAAATGATATATGCAATCGATAGGGAATACTTCACAGATTATGAATCCAATTATTATGAAATCCATCCATCCAATCCATTATGAAATCGGTTGAGATTCGTGGGTGCTAGAGGCGCCCAAAGTTGAGGCATTTTTAGTGAATAGGAAATAATGATAATTTTTAAAAAAAATCGCAACTTCAAAACTGAATATTGGGCGATTTCAACAATCGATCTTGAATTTTTTGGTTTTATCTGAAAAGTATGTTCTTTATGAATAGCATGTTTCATAAATTTTAATAATTACTTAAATCGTTATTGAACTAGAAGCGTTTAAAAAATGTACTAAATATTGGCATTTTTTAACTTTGGTGGAATAAAACTAGCAAGGATCAACGAGTATCAATACTGGACTACATACACTAGGTAGGTGAAATATTTACCTATCAGACGTATATAGTCCCAATATGGGAAAACCTGCGACACCGATGCGTAAGCCATAAGGAACAAGAAGAGCGCATGCGTATTGGCCTGTAGCTTCTTTGTATTTAATAATAACATTGCGTAATGCTGTTTTGTAAATACTACCTGTTTATATATATGCCTTCCTACAATGTTAAATTGCTAATTGGAAAAATTGACAAGACAGGTAAATGTTATTTAAGTTGATGAAAAATTTGACCCAGTTGTAGGTTTTTCGTTTTTATTTCCGTTTTCCTAATTGGATGTAAATATTAAGTTTTTTACCCAATTAATACAAAAAGGGTAATACCGATTGTTCGTTCTACCTAATTAATTCAAAAAATATCACATAAAGAGCTAATTGTTCCTCTCGTTTACGACAGTTTATTTTTAACTCCACTTTTTTAACTTTTTTTCTTTTTGTAATTATGTTAAAAAATCGAATTAAAACATTAAAAAATGTTACATAGTCGTTTAAAACAATGAAAAATTCCATTTGTGATTGAAAAAAACCGGGTTTCACTCCATTATTAAAGGAAAAACATGCTTGGAAATATTTTCTGACTTTGACCTTAAATGTTACAGCATCATGAACACCCAGCACTTTTGACAAATGACAGATAAGTATGTTTTCTCATTCTTAGTTTTGTCAGTGGGGAGTTTATGTTTTTTGAATAATGTCCTGATTACGTTATCCGAAAAATTCTTGTCCTTTAAAATATTTATTATTCCCTTCTTTGTTTCCTCATGGTATATTTTATCCGAAATGTTTAGCATCCGTTGGATACAGCTTCCTGCTGTATTTATTATCATCGTCTTAGGGTGTTTTGAGTTAAAATTGATGATTCGTCCTGATGCTGTTGGCTTCCCATACCATTTTAGTTTTAATTCGTTTCCTCGTTTGATGATCAGAGAGTCCAAATACGCCAGTTTTCCATTGTCTTCCAGCTCCATGGTGAATTTATTTATTTATAATATGAACTAAGGCGCTGACAGCTAAGGCCTTCGGCTTGGTACATTTGCTTACTTACATATTTGCATATATACATACTTCTAAATATAATAGGTGGTGTATTTGTGAGATTTAGGAATTGGATTATTTGGGGTGTATTCTCTGGATTAGAACTTGATATAATGGAGACGGGGCAGGTATTTTTGAAAATTTGGTTTCTAAAGTGTAAAGTTGTTGGGCAGTCTTTAAGGATGTGCGTAATATTGAGGTCACTTGAACATAACCAGTTTGGGCATGGGATGATGTTCTTGGGGTCGATGTATATTTGTTGTGTGAGCCTTGTATTTGGTTTTTTTCGTGTGATGATGTTTTGATTAAACTATTTTAGATAGTGGCTTGAGTTCGTTAGGCTAGTGTTGACTTGTTGGTACCATCTATTGCAGTGTTCAATGTTATTCCTAAATTAATAAATAATTTTGCTTCTGAGAAATGCCATAATGGCAGCGAATCCAAAGAAATTTTATTTTGGATGAAGCTTTGGTAGGAAGATTCTTAATTATTGTTGGATTTAAGTTGTTGTTGCTAATGTTCCCGATAGATTTTACAGCAAATTATTACCTATGCTCTGTATTTTATATTTGCCTTTGTATTTGTTTTCCAAATTTATGTCCTGTATCATTCTTTAATAGGATTTCTTGTCATTCAATTAGCGATACTTTTTTGTGTTTTTATCATATGTTTCTTTTTGTAATTCTTTAAATTTTTCGATAAGAAGTTTTGCTCTATTTTGGGATATGTATTTGCAATTTGAATTTTATTTCTTTATGAAAGACATCAATGTTGTACATGGTCTCTACAGTCTCAGATGAAAAAGGGACAGTGAATCCATCCGGTTCGATGGACCAAAATGAATAGGGATTCCCGGAGAGAAGGAAAATGACCCAGTCTTCATTCGTTGAATTCAAAATATGAACTGATTTTATTTAAAAACTCTTAAACTCTAAGAAGCGACAATTGTTCTTAAAAATACTTATTCTAATGCCCCACGTTTTCGGGGGTTGAAAATTGTTTATATTTCATGCTCAGCGCTGGTAACTTGATACCGCCCCGCTGTTATAATCTTAAGTGTTTTCCACAGAGTGTGGACGCATGTTTTGTTTGGTTTTAAGCAATAATTGTCATTTTGAATCTTTATATATATACGTTTTATGTTTCTGTTTCGAATTGTATATTTCATTGGTGCATCTGATTTGGTGAAGCCATCTCAGATGAACACAATGTTTATTCTTAAACATTCTGCAAAGGGCCGCCAAATGCGGCGTTTTGGACTTTATCTTTATTAATCTTTATCTTTATTAATAATATTATCATTAGTAAGAAAACTATTGTTAAAAAAGCATGACCAGTTACATGAAGGACGTTCAACCTAGTCAATCTGATGTTCCTTTGCGATTGTCACTGACTTCTCATTCTTACCAATTCTCCCGTATGTATTACTGAGTGGGCTTCTACTGGTTTTTATAATATTTGGCATATTACCTAACGATTTCTGTTTTGGGATATCTACCCACTTCTGATATGTATTACTGTGCTGACTTCTAGCCTTTTTATAAGGTGGAGAATTTATAAAATAACTATCTTTATTTTTTGACTTGTTCCAATGTGATCGCTCTACTATTTTTAAATATCACTGATTGCTGAAGTGTGAGTGGCTATTCTGGTTACCATTAAATGTTGTCCTTTTATAATTATTTTGCCATATCTGATTTTTTGGTACTATAGTTTCGGACAATTTGTTACCGGAATCTATTTTGATATTATTTTTTAGATAATCATTATCTAATTGAACCATTGCCTTCTGAAAATTTTCATGTTTTACTGGCTCTGGGATATATACTTTTTCTTCACCAATTTTCACTTTACCTCCAATGTGAGGTCCTGCCGGGGGCCATAAATTTATTTCTTGAGTTTTGTTGTTGTATTTCTTTGGAATTGTGTTATTTTTATTTTTTAATTTACCTTTCTTTACCTCCCAAAGTGGTTCAAACCCTGTGACATCTATTGTTGTTGCCACTACAGATTTATTGATTTGGTGCATCCCGAGACGATCCAACCAAATTGAGTATTTTGGCCTAGTAGGCCATCAATCTTTGTAATTCCCCCTTTCAAGATTTGGGTATACACGTTCACTCCCATTATTATATCAATCCTCCCAGGTTTATTAAAGGTAGGATCAGCTAGTATGTAGGTTTGCCATTTTGCCATATCCACGTTTGCTATTTTTAATGGAAGAGCTTTCATTAACTTTGGCAACACAATTGCCTCAACCTTAAGATGTCCTTCCCAAGGGTTTCGCGTCTTCACATTTATTTTTACCTTATATTTTGATTTATTAGATTTTATTGAGGACACGCCACTTATTTCTGTATATTGTTTTATTTTAGGTAGTTGTAATATTTGAGCGGCCTCTTCAGACAAAATGGTGCTCTGTGAACCACAATCAATAAGGGCTCTTAGAGTCTTATATCCTCCATTTATATTTTTTACTTGTATTAAAGCTGTGGCCAACAGTGTTGGTTGTGCGGTTAGACAAGTATTAACTCTCTCCTGTTTTTCTTCAAAATGGAGTAAGGTATGGTGTCCCTTACTGCACAATGAACAGACCATTTCATTAGTGCACAATGGTTCAAGCATCTTATGCAAAGCTGCACTTTTTTGGCTATTTCATACATTTCAGTAGGTGTCAAACCTTTAAACTTATAGCACTTATACGCTTTGTGCCCGACAATTTTGCATAGCGGACATTTATCTTCGACTTCCGCATAATTTAACACAGTTTTTAGCGGTTTTCTCTCTTCTTTGCTCATGGCATTTAGCGAGCAATATCTTTGCTCCAAGTATTCCGTGACATCAGATAGCATTTGAATTTGCCTTTTTTTTCTAATCTGACTCTCATACAATTGTAGAGTCTCTCTGTCAAATTTCCGAAGTATGAGTTGAGCGACTATTACGTCAACTTCATCGGACAAATTTGCTTTAAATTCAATTAAGTAAACTGACTCATTAACTATGTCAATCACTCCTTTAACACTTTTTGCGGATTCATTGTTGATCATCGGTTAATGAACAATCCGACTTAATTGTTCGGAAAATACCCTCCGATTATTTTCATACCGCTTGGTTAACAGTTCCCAAGCAGAACTATAATTGTCAGATGAACCTGACAATAGATGGGCTACCATGCTCTTTGCTTCGCCCTTTAACGCGGATTTTAAATAGTTTAACTTAAGAGCAGGACTTAAATCCTCTCTTTTTTCAATCAGTTCCGCAAATAGTTCTACAAACAGGTTCTCTAGGTTCTCCAGAAAACGTGGGTACCTGTATTTTCGGTAACACCGGTAGTTCGCCTCTCACGGTTACATTCTCAATCTTACTTTCCTTGTTGTTCATTTTTATTTCTAACACTGATACTGAATTCCGGACATCGAATTCTAAATCTTCCAAAATATTTTGAAGTTGTGCATCTTTCTACAAAACACGGCACGCCTGTACTTTCTCCCATAAATAATTGATCTTATTAATATATATTATGCATGCCTCATTGCCTTTTGAATTACCTATAGTGCGTAAATCTTTGGTTACCCTATCCAAATATTCCTGGAGCTGTCGGACTCTATCCATAAATATCTCATGGTTACCACTACCGTTTTCATGACTGGAGGTCGCATTGCCGCGCGACTCTCCTTTGCTATCATCAAACATTTCTGACATATTCGCTTCTGCTTCAACTAACACTGACTTACTAGTGCCTGGTTTGTTTGACTCTCCTGTAGCTACTATTTTGGCAACTATATTTAACACCCTTCATGTATTTTATCTGTGAAATACTGGTGATCGAAAGTCCCCTGCTGTAGCAATTTGTTATGATTAGGTAACCATCGATTCCTAATCTCTTTGACTTCCTCGATCACCTTGCTAGTTATGTTTATGGGATCTAGTGCTTCTAACTGCCTGGACCTGGTAACAACTTTTCAGTTTTGTTAAGAAACATTTTTGTCTTATGCAAATATTAGGATATCGATACAAATATATAATAATAAAAGTAGATAGTAAATGTACTTATAACTATCTTAATTTATATCTTATCTGATGATCCTGTTGTTGACACCGTTCACTGTTGTCCGCCAAGTAGAGTTTGACAAGTAGGTTTTGCCGATAGTCTGCTGCTGCTTGACTGCCAATGGGTAGGCTTTGCCGATAGTTTGCTGGTGGTACGCCGTTTCATTACATTCGCCTCGCCTCCAGTCGCCTCTTCTTTGCAACTATCTTGTTGCTCTGCTGCTGTCTCTAGTTGCCGACTTGCAACTATTGTATATAGCGTATATATATACACTATGTAATTAAAAAATATTTTTTACTTTCGATATTAGGGCTTCGAATACGCCACACACCAATTCTGTAATTATATTTTTTTTTACCGCCGCCGAAATATTGCAGTGCTCGACTATCCAAACTGCCTTTATTTAACTCGGTCGCACGCACTTTTTATTTATTAAGCAATATTTTGCTTTTTGTTTTATACTCTGTCTCTTACCACTAGTGGGGGAAAACAAGAGTTATTTTATTTTTGCTACCTTTAGCTGATCTTAGCATTTAAACTTGCATAAGAATTCAGACTTCAAGGAGCTGATTCACTCTCTGAGTTTCTTACCAGTGGTGGGGGAAAACTGCAGAGTTCCTTTTTTTCGAAGGACCAAAATGAATCCGGTTCGAAGGACCAAAATGAATAGATATTCCCGGAGAGAAGAGAAAATAACCCAATCTTCATTCGTTGAATTCAAAATATGAACTGATTTTATTTACAAAAGTACGCAGTTTATATAGGATTATCTTGGGCTCTAGGGGGTTGAAAATTTATTATTATTTTGGGCTCGGCGTCGGCCACTTGACATCATGCCGTTGTGATCTTTTGGGTTAGTTTAGAATTACAAGTGTTTTTTCCCACATCGTGTGTGGCTGATTGTAATTTTAGACATATATGCTAGGTTAGTTGTTTGGTACAAAGGTGCAGTTGTATTGTATTTTCTTTAGTGCATCTGATTTGGTGATGCCAGCTCAGATGAACACTATTAAGTGTACTTAATGACCTTAATAGTTTTTCTGAAATGTCCATCTTCTGCATATAAATTATTTGAGTACCGGCTTCTTTCTCAAGCCTTGGAAGGAATAGATCTAGATCTGTTCTTCCATTAATGATGAAATCGCCTATGTTGAATTAGAGTAATTTTTTTTTTATTTTTGGTAATAAAACATTTGCATTTTTTGAATCTAAGTTGCGCATATTTCTTGGCTTCGTTAGGATTTATTTGTCATATATTCTTGGGAATTCTATTATATAATTGATAATTTTGTTTTCCTTATGTGTTAATTTTTTGGTTTCTGATCATGTTGCTACTTTAAGTATTTTATTAGTTTTTATGTCTGTTATATTTTCAAATTCAATTCTGAAGAGAACGTCTGCTGCGTAATTTTCCTGTTCTCTGATGTATTCTATAGTAAAATCGATCTCTTCTAAATCTAACCTTATTCTAGTAAGCTTTGACGATGGGTTTTTTATAGAAAATAGATACATATGTTAATGGCTGATGGTCAGTTCTAATTAGGATTTTTTTCCGTATATGTATGGTTTTGCTGTTAATTCCTGCTCTATTGTTGACTTATTGCTTTCGCCTTTTGTTAATGCCTTAGATGTGTATGATATGGGTAGTTGGAGTCCATCATATTCTTAGCTGAGGACAGCTTCACATGCGATCTTGCTTGGATCAGTTGTAATACAAAATTGTTTATTGAAGTCCGGGAATTGGAGTAGTTGTGAACTTAATAATTGGTTTTTTAAGTATTCGAATTTTGATTGACAGTTTGCATCCCAGTTAAATTCTACATTTCTTCTTGATAGTTTATTGAATAATTATGCCTGATATGCAAAGGTTGGAATGAATCTGCGGTTGTCATTACAAAGTGCTACAAATCTTTTGGCTTCGTCGCCATTCTTGGGAGTCGGGTAATCTTGAATCTTGCTTTCGTCTGGTAAAATTCCTTTATTTGTGCATTTGTGTCCAAGAAAAATAACTTCATGTCCGAAGAAGGAGCATTTGTCAGGTTTGAACGCGTTTGATGTAATTTTTAATTCATATGGTAATCGCTTGAATCTGAATGAGCCCTTATGTGTGGAAAATTATGTTATATCGCGAGAGTTTTCTTCTAATTCTACTTAATGAAATCCTGACATTAAGTCTAAACAAGAGAAGTATTTTGCTCGACCTAGTTGGTCGAGGGTATCGTCCATTCTAGGTAGTGGGAATGTATCCGCTACTAGTTGTTTATTAATTTTTCAATGATCAACTACCACTCTCTACCTTTTTTCATCGCTGCTAGGTAGCAAATTTTTAGCAACCAATAAAATCGGACTATTGAACTCAGACATCGATGGTTCAATGGTAACATCACTTATCAACTGACCTCCTGTGTCTAATAGTAATTTTATAGTCCCTACATTGTCAATGTTTAGAGTTATGTAGCTATTAAGGTTATTTTGTTGTGTTTTAGAAGGGTAATTAGCTCTTGTATTCTTGCCATTATATTTTAAATTCATTAATTTCGCCTCTGCTACCTGTACTGTTTCACCCTTAATTTGCTTTTTTTAATGTTTGGATTATACCTATTATTGTGATTTCATTTGTTACTAATAGTCTAACGTCCCCTTTTAGTTTTATTTTTATGACTTTAATAGCTGTTTCTTCGTGTTCTGCCTTTATTTCATTAATTAATTCCAATGAATTTATGAAACTTTGAAGTGTTTCTTCTTCACTATCATACTCTTGAATCAGCTTTGAAGTTGTATTAAGAAATTCAATCTTTGTTTGCACCATCTTTGGGTTTGTATATGTTCACGCCACCGGGTGAACAGCAGAGTGTGAGGGGGTAGGGTTTTTTCCAAAAACCGAATTCGGTCATACTGAGGAAGGTGACGAAGGGTTCTCCAGTAAATCGCCATATTCAATCCAGTACGAGCATCTAACCCGAACACCCGTTCTTTCACTGTGCTTTTTTTCCGATATTGTATTTTTCCAACCCTAAACATTTTCGTGTGTGTCGGGACATTTTGTAAAGAAAATAAATAAACCAAAATTAATTATAAACGAAGTTTTGCGCGCGTTTCAATTTCATTCCTCACTCACCAGACCCCTGTAGAAATTGGCACCCGCCAAACACTTGTGACCTATTTGGATCCTTCCGCCCCGTTACGAACATTGGTCCTTCGAGCCGGATCTCCTTCCGCTCTTCCAGCTTGCATCGGCGGAATTCCTGATAAGTACAACATTTCTTAATAAAAATCTCATTCACATTATACCCCATTGCAAACTTATAAAAGTGTGAGGTTTCCCGCTCTTTCATAGCGACCTACACACTTTTGTATACTTGTATGTACATACCTGACCTGTTCCAAAGGTTACATGGTTTATGAGGTGCCTTTTTCCCATTCTTTTAAATTCTGAATGTCTAAAAGTCCAATTGCATAACAATACATATGTATGTACATATATGTATGTATACATATATATACGTACATGTAAAAACAGCTGTTTTCTAACCTGCAAGTAAAAGTGTTTATAAAGTACCACTTACCTTGCCTTAAAGTGTAAAGCACACTCCATGGGCTGATCATTAGTCCAGCGGCATAAATTATTTATGCCAAATACTTTGTATATGCATACATATATATATGTATGTACATACATACATACATATGTAATAATTTTTGCCGCGGTAAGCACACTCATACGACATACTTACATATATACATATGTATGTACATATATGTACATATGTCCACATACAATTTTATTCCACCCACACAAAATAAATTGCAGCCACTCCGGTTGGCTCTCCGCAATTTAATAATTCGAAACCTACATAATTAAAGCAGGAAATCGTGATCTTCTTTAAACAATTTAAAATTAATTAAATTCATAAAACATAAACAACGGCAGAACAGCTGACTCCCGATCAGTGCTGACACTCAAGTCTCATCAGTGCTGACACTTGAGCCAAGCCGTGACTCGGTCACGACATCCATTTTTCCATCGTGATTTTCGTATTGTGCAAAAAATATTTCAATTTTTGATTTTTTCCTCACAGATCATTGAAATTTATCTAGTCCGTTTAACGAAAATTAATTCCGAGTTTTTTGCCCTCCATTGAAAAGTAATCCTACTGATCTCAATTTCTCCATATTTTTGTTTTTTTTTTATACTCTTATAAATTTCAACAAATTTCCACATTGTATAAATTTTAATATCCAAGTGATTATATATCCTTATAATTATTCACACAACTGCGAGGAAAATTTTAAATTCTTCTAATTTCATTTATCCATTGTGTTCATTAAAACGAGGAGACATTTTTCCTTCTCACTCCTCTATCCTTAAATTATACAGTCCATTTACAGCTTCGTTTCGATCTCCTCGCTTGAGAGCTCTAATTTCAAGCAGTTATTTGTTTCAATTTGATTCGAGCTCAGAGAACACTCTACGATGTCTCTTTCCGACTTTGTTGCCGTGTGCGAGGCATTAACGGCGTTCGAGGCTCGCGAGGCCCAGGCTTTAGCGGACGATGTGCCACCCGCCTCCATTAAAATACACTTAGACCAGCTTAAGTCGCTTTGGGCACAAATCGAGGCAGTGTTTTCACGATGTCATAAGGCCTTGACGGCTCAAAAGAACGAAGATAGTCCGAAGCACATAGCTACAATTAAAGCTAAACATAAATATTGTTATATGGTTTATGTGCGAGGCGGGACTTTGTTTGGAGAGCGAATCGAGCAGTTGTCAGTGAAATGGTTCCCCCACCAGTCAGGCTCTCCGTCGATTCCACACATCAAAGCCACACAGTTCCCCCGTGTGAAGTCGAAATCTTCAACGGAGACAGCCTGGCTTGGCCTACATTCCGTGATTTGTTTACCGCGATTTTCATCCATAATCCAAGCCTAACACAAGTGGAGAAACTGTACCACTTAAGTTGCAAAACTCGCGGTGAAGCCAGAGCCATTGTTTCTAGATCACCCTTGACCAATGAAGGGTTCCAGTCCGCGTGGGATAACCTCACTGCGCGATACGAAAATAATCGATTATTGATTATGAGCCAAGCCAAGCAGCTTCTACAGATCCCAGCTGTAACCCAAGAGTCTGGCAAAGCGTTGAGAGAACTGCAGACGTCAATTCAAGGTTGCTTAACCGGTCTTGAGCTTTCCGGGGCTCGTACAGACAATTGGGATATCCTTCTCATAGCAATCTGTACGAGCAAAATGCCCAAAGCCACCCTTCTGTTGTGGGAACAGTCCGTTCCAAAAAAGACCGCCGTCTCATCCTGGGACGACCTGAATCGATTCCTAACTGATCGCCACCGTGTACTAGAGGCCACAGACATCCTTCAGCCAGGCTCTAGCGGTCAGGACTTTCCATCCGTGATCCGAAAACCTACGGCACGAACTCTGGCCTTTTCCGCTCAAGTGCAAGAGAGCTCAGCACCTGATGCTTGTATAATTCCGAATCCTGCGTCCTCCGATTCTTCCAGCAGCCCCCATGTAAACGTGGGAAGTTACTTCGCCTCCACTCGCAACACTGGCCTCCTGGGTACTGCGAGGGTAACTATTCATCATCGTGGCAAGTTGTTTCAAATCCGCGCTTTGATTGATATGGGATCCGAAGCGTCCTTTATTTCCCAAAGAATATTTGAATTGATTAATCCTCCAAGCTGCAAGGTATCAACTAGCATTCGCGGCATTGGGCAATGCGATGCGGGTAGCGGCGACAAAGTGGGCCGCTTACAGATTTCTCCTCCTGACGAACCGCTGCGACAGTTCGAAGCAGTCGCCGTGGTGCTGCCTAGTGTAGCTGAAGCACTTCCGTCCTGCGCCGTCCCGAATAAGGTGAAGCAGGATTCGCTTGACCTTCCGCTCGCTGATCCGCAATTTCACCAAAAAGCTCCTGTGGATTTGGTGCTTGGAGCCGAACTCCTTCCCACTATCCTCGGGGAACGAATCATCAAGAATGTTGGTGATTCTTTCGTGGGGATCGAGACGATGTTCGGATGGGTTCTCTGTGGATCCGTTACTGGAAAACCCAAAAGGTCTCGGTGCACCTCCTCCAGCAGTCCGAAGATGTCTATAAAGGCAGCAGCACCATCCGATTTAGAACGCAGTTCCAATTGCTTCAGGTGCCGCGTTTGTCAAGGGGCACACGCGCTCCGTCAGTGCCGACAGTTTCGAGGACTACGAGCTGACGACAGGCTACGGGTAGTCTTGAGCAACGGATACTGCCCAAACTGTTTGGCTCATGAGCATTCCAATGATTCCTGCAGGAGCACAGCAGAATGCCATCGATGTGGCAAGCAACACCACACGCTCTTGCACATCGGCAGCTCAGTCGCGTACATCCAACCCAAAGCGTCCAAAGAGCAAAGACCCGAAAGGCACCCGTATTTCATTCGGACTTCTATCCAGAGGTCATCAGTCATCGCGCCGCCTACTCCATCTACATCCAAAGTTCCCCCTCCATCTCCACCCGTGTCTTGGCGATCCAGAACGCTGCCATCCCCCATCCTTAGACATGTCCAGCGAGGCAATTGCAACTTGTTGCAAGGGGGCCGGTATGTTCACGCCACCGGGTGAACAGCAGAGTGTGAGGGGTAGGGGTTTTTCCAAAAACCGAATTCGGTCATACTGAGGAAGGTGACGAAGGGTTCTCCAGTAAATCGCCATATTCAATCCAGTACGAGCATCTAACCCGAACACCCGTTCTTTCACTGTGCTTTTTTTCCGATATTGTATTTTTCCAACCCGAAACATTTTCGTGTGTGTCGGGACATTTTGTAAAGAAAATAAATAAACCAAAATTAATTATAAACGAAGTTTTGCGCGCGTTTCAATATCATTCCTCACTCACCAGACCCCTGAAGAAATTGGCACCCGCCAAACACTTGTGACCTATTTGGATCCTTCCGCCCCGCTACGAACAGTATATGTATTTTGAATGTCTTCTGGGTTATTTTCTACACCTGGCTCTTCGGTGTCTTTTGCTACTAGAGGTTCAAAAGTTGCTTTTAGCTTCGAATCTACCGGTATTGTGAATTGTATATTATGTTTAGTTGCTATACTTATTAGTTGTTTTATTAAGCTGTTTATTAGCTCAGTGAAGGTTTTACTACTTGGTTCGTTGCTTACGTCTACATATATTGCTAATCTTTATTTTATTGTAATTTTCAAAGATAGTTTTAAAGTGCTTATTAACGGTCTGAGGGTGTATATAAATTATCTTATTTATGCACTTGTAGGCTTTCTGAAACTTTTCTTTTAATATTTCTATGCTCTGGTTCATTTGAAATTCTGCCACTTTTGGTTTTATATTTATGCCATACTTAATATTACTAAATAATTCCTTAAAATAATTTTCGTTCTTTTAGTATTTCATTTTTTTTTTTCTTTATACGATGATACAATTTTTTTTCAATTTGTTTTAGAATCAATTTTTTTTATATTTAATTGTTTCAAAAAAAAAAAAAAAATATTTTTGCTTATGGAGTATATAAACTTCGTTATTAGGCAACTTTGATCATGTGATGCTTGCATCTTTTGAGTGCACATGTTTGACATGTGCTCTTCGTGAGGGTATGTTTTGGTATATTATACCGGGTGTCATTTATTATTGAATTATATATATATATTTTTTTCTTTTATGATAGACCTTTTAAAAAAATGTATATACAATTTATATAAATTTTTTTTAATTTAATTTTTTTTCTTTTACATTCTTTAAATTTGTTTGTATTCAGTTTATAGTAGCAACGCAAAAATCGCCTCATGCCACAAAGAAAAAAATTAAAAATTTTTTTTTTTGTTTTTGACAAGGACAAGGCAAAGCGTTGCCAAAGCGTCGTAAATGTGTCGTAAAGGCAAAAGGCGATGTTACCCAATATTAATATTTAAAATAAAAAAAATATAGTATATACATACATACATATATACATATGTCGGAGCGTACTGTATGTACGCACTTCATGTGATTGTTGTGGCGTACTGTATGTACGCACTGTATGTGATTGTTGCTATGTATACGCACTGTATGTGATTGTTACTGCGTACTACACGTACGAGGTGTGTGTGTGTGTTGCTGTATATGGGAATACTGGTTTTCACCAGATTTCCCCGACTTCATCATATTAAGTAATATTGCGCCAGCCGCTAATTGCGCTCTGATTGGCCCTTTGCATTTTCGTCGCTTCAAGAAGTACCGTCTTAGCGAGACGACAGCGCTACAACTCTGTCGTCGTGTGTGGTTCGAAGCTATCCTGAGGAGTAATACTGGCGTTGTCAGGCAGTTTTTAAAAGAAACGTAAAAGATAAGTAAGTATGCGATTATGGACCAAATCTAGAAGTTCCAACATCAGAAGTGGGATCGGCGCCACCCCCTATATTTACTGATGAACAGTGGCGCGTAATTTTGCAAATGCAAAATCAAAATATGTTGGAGTTTGTAAAGACAAAGCAAGCTTCAACATCAGAACAACAACAAAATCGCGAGGTCACATCGCCGAAATTTTTTGCCAACGTCGTAGGCGTAGACGCTTCAAAGTGGTGTGCGACTGCAGATATCATATTAACTGAACAGCCGCTAGAAGGAAGCAAGCTTATTTGGCATTAAGTAATGCGATGGAGGGCAGCGCATCCCAATGGCTAACAGAAATCTCCTACCCTGGCATGAAGTGGAGCGAGTTTAAAGAATTGTTCCTTCATCCATACAAAAGCGGTGAAACACCAGCAGCGACATTTTTGAATTTGTTAAGCAGTCGTCCGGCTAATGAAGAGTGCTTGGCAGTATATGCTAGCCACTTCGTCTCATCGCTAACTACGGCCTGGAAGGACAAAAACATAGAGGAGATCGCCGTTTCTGTTGCGCTTGCACATATGGCAAATATGGACCGCCGTTTACAATGAATTGTATTCACTTCAAGGGTGCAAACAAGAAGTGATCTGCAATCGGACTTAAAGGCTTACAACTTTCAAAAGCATCGCGATACCGGCCGTGATGTCAGGCCTGGTCCTGACAATAAAAGGCGAAAAAGTCAACCATGCTGTGCCATTTCTGCGGATAAGTCGGACACAAGATAGCAGAATGCAGAAAAAGAGCGCGACAAGACACCGAGGCGAAAACCCAAAGAGAGAAAACCCGTGTTACCTGCTTCAAGTGTGGCCAACCCGGGCATTTTGCGACCGATGCTTTGGAAGTGACGTCCCAACAAAACCAAAGAATGTGAACCACCATGTTTCGGAGCCAAAAGGAGATATGTTACATCGAGGTGAGAGCTACCCAACTTGCTTCGACTCTGGTGCCGAATGTTCCTTGATAAGAGAAAAGATAAGTGGCAGATTGTCTGGAAAGCGCATGAATAATATAGTAATGCTAAAAGGTATAGGTGTTGCGGGTATTTATAGTACTATGCAAATTCTCAGTCGGGTTACCATTAATGAAAACATGATAGAAATATTATTTCACGTTGTTCGAGATGAGGATTTGAAGCACGATGTCATTATTGGACGTGAAGTCCTTAATCAGCGTTTCAATGTTGTGCTTTCAACAAATGCGTTTAAATTTGTAAAATCAAAATCTGTAAATATTTGAGCCGCTATTGATTCTCCAATTAATCTTGACGAAATTGATACTGAATTGGGCGATGCTGATAAAAACAAATTAATAAATTTAATTAAATATTATACCTCAGCATTTTCTAAAGGGATCCCAAACACACGAGTTAATATCTTGCAAGCTTTAGGCAATCTTTCATATTCATATGTAATTGTCTATATGGACGACATTATGATCGTGTCACCAACAATTGACTTAGGGTTGGAAAGATTGAGAACAGTACTGAACGTTCTGACAAAGGCTGGATTTATCTTCAATATCTCGAAATGTTCTTTTCTGAAAACAATGGTACAGTATTTGGGGTTCGAAGTGAAAGCAGGCGAGATAAGGCCAAACTCACAGAAGACTACTGCATTAGGTTTATTACCACCTCCGCAGACTGTTTCCAGTTTGCGACATTTTATTGGTCTGGCTTCCTACTTTCGCAAGTTTGTACCCGATTTCGCCAAAATAATGAAGCCACTCTATTCTCTTACGTCAGGAAAAGGAAGTATTGTCTGGGATGTTAAACTCGAGAATATTCGAAAAAAAATAGTAACTGTCCTTACAAACGAACCTGTTTTGGTAATTTTTGACCCACAATACCCCATTGAGTTACACACTGACGCCAGTTCGTATGGATATGGTGCAATACTCCTACACCGTATTAATGGTAGTCCTCATGTGGTGGAATATTTTAGCAAAATAACTTCGCCCTCTGAGGCTAGATATCACTCATACGAGTTCGAAACATTGGCTGTGATTGCTTCTGTAAAACACTTTCGTCATTATCTGCTTTGGCGAAAGTTTGTGGTATATACCGATTGTAATTCGCTTAAGGCTTCACGGACAGAGATAGACTTAACACCAAGAGTTTATCGCTGGTGGGCCTATCTGCAATCATTCGATTTTGATATCCAATATAGGAAGGGAAAACGCATGGCTTAGCCGACTTCTTTTCCAGGGATCTACTTTCTTCAAAGCCTCAACTTGTGTTAGAAAAAATCACCGAGAAGCGAGAAAACTTAGCTGAGATTTCAAGTAAATGGCTTCTTACGGAACAGAAATAAGATCCAGAGATTGTAGAAATAGTTCGTAACCTCAATTCCAACGAGCAACAAGACGATTTAATTAAATCCTATGATTTAAGGAAAGGTATCTTACATCGCAAGATTCGAAGAAACAGTAGAACACGTTGTCTACCGGTGGTGCCGCGAACATTTAGATGGTCCCTGGTAAACCTGGTACACGAAACAGTTATGCACCTTGGATGGCAGAAAACTCTTGACAAGGTCTACCAATATTTTTACTTGTAGGACTTCCAAGTCGCCTTCTGGGAAAATACAAGCTGAGCTCCATCCAATCGCGAAGGTGAACATCTCTTGGCACACTGTTCACATATACATTTTCGCAAGACAAGACGCAATACTAGAAGCTGGTGAATGAGTTCCGAGTAGTATACCCGCCCCATTTTAATCCACACAATCCACTTGTTCCATTAATGACTTCCTACACCTAGAGTAAGCACTTTACCTTCCTATCACATAGCATAAGCACTTTTCTATTCTGTGTAACCAACCCGTTTCTGCTGTCTTCATCGGAAGTGCGTCCTACTCTCAATCTCGGCTCAACACCCTCTTAAGGTATATTTAAGGCACCGATCTCTGTATGAGCTTTAGTCTTAGTTTAGTCTTAGTCTGGCCTCGTCACCAAAGGTACATTCAAGTAATAAACGAATTATAACTTTAAATCAAGCTTCTGTGTAATTAGTTTCATGGTAAACTAGCGGTTAAAGAAAGAGTCTTGTGTGTCATGTCCCATGTGTATCCGAAGGATCATGGTAATGCCACACCCCGACATGGACACACGGATGATAGACTCGTAACTGGCTCCACAGCAGGCACCAGATTCGTATCCATGAACCACACTCGTACTCAAGACTCGTAACGTAAAATTTTTTCATCAGTTCAGCACAGCATTTTTTTTTTTTTTTGTTTTAACGTTTCATTTATTTGTTGAATCTACTCTTAAATTAGAGCCTAACAAGAAGTTTGAGATATTTTTCTTAATCTAGTACTTATGATATATCCAGGGGATATTGCAGGCGGCCCTAATCATTTATTATTGGGTTGGTCTGTCATTTCTTTTAAGACGAGTTCTATTATTAGTTCGCGTAAGGGAATTGGCAAGAACATTAGGGTGTACATCCAGTTTCGCAGAATACTTTAGTTGTTGACTACCTATTTCATATTTTGCGCTAGGTATATTTAGATCATTTTGAATGTTGTCGTTCAGTATGTACCACAGAGCATCAGTGATTGATCTTAAAATCTTCGACTGCGCCCTTTGTATGATGTCGATATTGCGGATATATAGGAGGACTTTATACTCCAGACGTAGAGGGGACCAACCATTGATGATCCAATGTAAGCTACTCGCTTTCAGTTTAAGCTGTGACTTTTTTTGCCTCGATGTGCTTGCGCCAAGTTAGTCTTCTGTCTAGGTGGATACCAAGGTAAGTGACATCCACGGCTTGAGGAATTGGTACGTTGTTTAGCATTATAGCTGGACAGTTTCTTTTGTTAAGCGTAAATGTAACATGTTTGCATTTCTACTTGTTGACCCGGATACGCCAGGTTGCTAGCCATTCCTCTACCACCTTGAGGTGTTCCTCTAATTTTGCAGAGGCTTGTATTGGGCATTTGGATCTGCTGAGGATTGCCGTGTCATCGGCAAAAGTGGACGTTGTAAGTCCTAAACTCGTTGGTAAGTCTGCAGTGTACAGCAGGTAGAGCAATGGGCCGAGTACACTGCCTTGTGGTACACCAGCTTCGATTTCAAAGTCAGCCGAGACGGAGCCATTACATCTTACAGCAAATTTTCTATTGTAAAGGTAAGATTCCAAGAGTTTGTCGGTGTACTGTGGGAGTTTCTGCCGGATTTTGAACATTAGACCCTCCAGCCAAACTCTGTCGAAAGCCTGGGCAACGTCGAGAAAGACAGCCGTACAGTATTCTTTTAGTTCGAATGCTGTTCGTATTTCGGATATTATACGATTGACTTGTTCAATTGTCCAATGTTTTTTCGCGGAAGCCGAACTGGTGTGAAGGGATTGTGTTCTCCGATGCCAGAAATGAGTATAGACAAATCTGCAGGACCTTTTCAAAAAGCTTCGAAAGACATGGCAGCAAACCAATTGGCCTATAGGATGATGGTTGGGTTTTGTCCTTTCGCACTTTAGGAATCATTATGATAGTGGACCTTTTCCATGCTCTTGGGAAGTAGCCAATTCTTATTATAGCGTTGAACATTTTGCAGATGTATTGTATGGCGATGGTAGGGAGTTCTAGGATCATTTTCGGTGTGATTAGGTCATGGCCAGGGGCTTTGTTCGGCTTTATGTGGTTTTTAATAACTGCAGTGATCTCATCCGATTGGAGTTCCGAGTACTCACTATCCGTTAATGTGCTTGAAGGGGGAAGTACAAATGAGTTTGATGTTGGATTTGGCTGGAAAACCATTTTAAGGTGTGTGGCAAATACGGATGCCCTCTCTTCGTCACTGCGGGCCCAACTGTCTCTGTAGGACCGCTTAAAGTTGGGTGGGCTTTCCACAGAGGATGTTTAGTGCTGGATGGACTGAGCTTTTCTATGTATTTCCTTTGAGCCCAGATTTCCTCTTGTCTTAACTCCTTTCCGTTACTAATTGTTCTATCCGCCGGTTCGTAGGCCTGGCAGCAGGTTTAGCATAAGTAGAGGCATGTGGAGTAGATACTCTTGCTGCAGCTCCCAGCATCGACTCAAGTGCAGAGACGCACATGTCAATGTCCTCTGCAGCATCCAGTTTCGGCGAACAGTCAATGTGGGCACTCATGTATATTTTAAATTTAAGCCAATTTGTTTTGTTGTTTGTAAGTATATATGGGCGATCAAGTACTTGAGGTCTTGTTAACAGTGTGAATAGCACTGTAGAGTAATCGGAGGTTAAATCTAGCAGGGTTTCCGCAGTGATCCGATTACGCGGAATCCTCTTGGTTACTGCGAAATCAATGAAGTCAGGCACTTTCTGTGGATCTGTCGGCCAATCAGTAGGCCTACCCGGTGAGACGCAATCCATCTTATTGAGGGGGTTGACTATTGTGTTGTACAACTGCTTGCCTTTAGGATTTACCAGGCGAGATCCCCAGTGCGAATGTTTGGCGTTATAGTCCCCTGCTGCAATTAAGCGTTCTCCGAATGTGTTAAAGAAACCGGTGAATTCCTTTTCAGAGATTGAGAAGCGTGGTGGACAGTACAGGGTAACCAACGTAGTGTTGCCGCAGCTGGTTTGGACGGTTATAGCAGTTGCTTGTAGATGCTGTGTTTCGAATCTGTTGAGGAACGAGTGTTTTATACGGTTTTTGATTAGGATACCAGTCCCGCCATGAGCTTTTCCGTCTGGATGGTTTGTTGCGTAGAAGACATATTTTGGTATTTGAAAATTATTTTTTGATGTTAAATGTGTTTCAGATATCAGCATGACATCGATTTCACTTGAGTTTAGGAACAGTTGCAGTTCATTTTTGTCCTTGGAGACGCCGTTAGCATTCCAAAGACATAGACTTAGGGAAGCCATTATTTATTCTCGATAAGCTTCTGGATAAGCAGGTTTTGATTCCGAATCAGTTCCTGCATACAGTTTTGCATGAACGTCATAAAAGCGGTCAAGTTTTGATTAAGTGTGATCAATAGGGCCTCTAAACCATTTGGAGTTTGCTGGCCAAGTTCTGGTGCGCTAGGTTGCGGATTCTGTAGATGGTGGAGTGACGGGGTCTCTTTCGCGGGCTCCGTCTGTCCAGTTCGGAGTACACTAGCGAAGGATACACTAAGATTGGTTGTAGCAGGCATGTTAGATGATCTAACAGCCTTGGCGAAGAATACCTCCGGAGTAGTTTTGGAGGCGTTGAAGGTGATTTTTGCTCCAGCTGGGGGTTTGCGCCCGTTTAGGTGTGATTTAAGATCAATAAAGACAGGACATCCTCTGTAGTTGGCTGTGTGGTTCCCTACACAGTTACTGCATAGTCCTAGTGCGACGTTGTTTCTATCCTTGCCAACACACACTGACCTAAGATTGCAATTGTTAGCGGTGTGGTTGTATTCCTGGCAGTTTTTACACTGAGGTGGTTGGTATCTCTTATGAGCACAGCATTTAAAGAAATTATTGTTGTCGTTGTTGTTATTGAAGTACAACAAACATGTTGTTGTATTGAATAAAATGATCTTTCGGAAAAAATTCGTGTTTATGAATATTATTATATATATTATTATAGGAATCGATTAACCCACATACATAAGCATCATACACATACATAAGCATTGCCAGACATATTTGACATCAGTAATAAATTGGCACTCAACTGATTCAGTCCGAATTAGGGAATCAGTTTGCCTTCCGATAGGGTACTATCCGTTAAAATTTCTTTCGATCTATTGGAAAGTTTTATGGTTTTAAGTTTTAAGTTTATCACGATACACAACAAAAGGGAGTTAACCAACACTCAGAAGTTTTATCATTTAAAAACACTGTTCGTCGATGATGCTGCCAACTTGGTGCGGCATCGGGCGATAACTGGCACGGCTTACGACACTGCTTGGGAACGCTTAAAGGAAAATTTCTATAGACCACGCCATATTGTAAACTCATTTTTGGAATAATTTATGGATCTACCAACGACAAACAAAATTGATGTGTTCATCTTACGAAAGTTATCAGATGGCACAAACGAGATTGTTCGCGGTCTTTATGCGATCAATCAAACAAGACGGCACTGCTGGGTACAATATCTGGTATTGGAAAAATTGATGCTGAAACACGGCGCAGGTGGAGCGCAGCATGGACAACGAGGCGCCCACACTGAAGGAATTCTTCAAGTTCTTGGTCGTTGTGAGGAATTAGAGCTCAGCAAACGAAAGATTGCGGCTGGAGGCAAAACGCCATCGCAAATGACACACACACAAAAAATCACACATTCAATGGTTGCAGTTTAAGGTGGCAGCTGCACCAAATGTCAGGCGACAGATCATAGACTGTATGGCTGTCAACAATTTATGGATTTAACAATTTTATCAGGGAAAGTTTTGCGAAAACGACCACAGGAAAAGGTTTAAATCGAAGCATATTGCCTACTGCAACGACTTATGTATGTTCAAAAGGTAAATGGAGATTACATCACATGTCGTATCTTACTAGATACCGGCTAGGAACTTTCGCTATGGCATCATTAATTGACATTAACGCTTCAGTCCAGAGGTTTTGGGAGCTAGAGGACATCATCCAATTTAGGCATACTTTACAAGAAGCTCTAAACCGTTTCCAATCGGTGGAACGACGGTTACAACAAGAAAATCTAAGAGCAAAATGTCAATGTCAACTTCAGCAATACTTCGATTTGAGGCATATGCGCAAATTGCTACCAGATGAAGTCATTAATGGGCAACAGTTTTATCTACCACATCACCCGGTTCTGGATCGGAAACTGAGTAGTTTTCGACGGATCATTTGCGACACCAAAGGCAAATCACTAAATGATTAACTCTTTACAGGGGCTAGTTGCTAATTGCTGTCTGCTTGCGCTTTCGGATGTATAAGTTTGTATTCTCTGACGACATAGTCAAGATGTTTCGGAAGATTTGGGTGAACAACAAACACTGCGACTTCCAGAGAATTGTCTGGAGAGAAAGACCATCGGATCCAATCAAACACTACCAACTATGCACCATCACTTACGGAACCTCATGTGCACCATTCCTGGCTGTTAGGGTATTAGAACAACTGGCTACTGATCATCAGCAGGAATACACATGCAAAAATCTTACAGGAGGATTTTTAGAGGGGGTTAGTTGTCAACGACGTGCACAACATTTAATTCGTCGATTGGATTTTCCAATTGATTTATAAAGGCATACGCTGCTGTAGTGTTCAGCAGAGTAATCAACAATGATGGTTCGATTTCTACATTGATAATGGCTGCACCGGTAGACGACGTGTTCTACTGTTTCTTTGAATCTTGCGATGTAAGATACCTTTCCTTAAATCATAGGATTTAATTAAATCGTCTTGTTGCTCGTTGGAATTGAGGTTACGAACTATTTCTACAATCTCTGGATCTTATTTCTGTTCCGTAAGAAGCCATTTACTTGAAATCTCAGCTAAGTTTTCTCGCTTCTCGGTGATTTTTTCTAACACAAGTTGAGGCTTTGAAGAAAGTAGATCCCTGGAAAAGAAGTCGGCTAAGCCATGCGTTTTCCCTTCCTATATTGGATATCAAAATCGAATGATTGCAGATAGGCCCACCAGCGATAAACTCTTGGTGTTAAGTCTATCTCTGTCCGTGAAGCCTTAAGCGAATTACAATCGGTATATACCACAAACTTTCGCCAAAGCAGATAATGACGAAAGTATTTACAGAAGCAATCACAGCCAATGTTTCGAACTCGTATGAGTGATATCTAGCCTCAGAGGACGAAGTTATTTTGCTAAAATATTCCACCACATGAGGACAACTATTAATACGGTGTAGGAGTATTGCACCATATCCATACGAACTGGCGTCAGTGTGTAACTCAATGGGGTATTGTGGGTCAAAAATTACCAAAACAGGTTCGTTTGTAAGGACAGTTACTATTTTTTTTCGAATATTCTCGAGTTTAACATCCCAGACAATACTTCCTTTTCCTGACGTAAGAGAATAGAGTGGCTTCATTATTTTGGCGAAATCGGGTACAAACTTGCGAAAGTAGGAAGCCAGACCAATAAAATGTCGCAAACTGGAAACAGTCTGCGGAGGTGGTAATAAACCTAATGCAGTAGTCTTCTGTGAGTTTGGCCTTATCTCGCCTGCTTTCACTTCGAACCCCAAATACTGTACCATTGTTTTCAGAAAAGAACATTTCGAGATATTGAAGATAAATCCAGCCCTTGTCAGAACGTTCAGTACTGTTCTCAATCTTTCCAACCCTAAGTCAATTGTTGGTGACACGATCATAATGTCGTCCATATAGACAATTACATATGAATATGAAAGATTGCCTAAAGCTTGCAAGATATTAACTCGTGTGTTTGGGATCCCTTTAGAAAATGCTGAGGTATAATATTTAATTAAATTTATTAATTTGTTTTTATCAGCATCGCCCAATTCAGTATCAATTTCGTCAAGATTAATTGGAGAATCAATAGCGGCTCAAATATTTACAGATTTTGATTTTACAAATTTAAACGCATTTGTTGAAAGCACAACATTGAAACGCTGATTATGGACTTCACGTCCAATAATGACATCGTGCTTCAAATCCTCATCTCGAACAACGTGAAATAATATTTCTATCATGTTTTCATTAATGGTAACCCGACTGAGAATTTGCATAGTACTATAAATACCCGCAACACCTATACCTTTTAGCATTACTATATTATTCATGCGCTTTCCAGACAATCTGCCACTTATCTTTTCTCTTATCAAGGAACATTCGGCACCAGAGTCGAAGCAAATTGGGTAGCTCTCACCTCGATGTAACATATCTCCTTTTGGCTCCGAAACATGGTGGTTCACATTCTTTGGTTTTGTTGGGACGTCACTTCCAAAGCATCGGTCGCAAAATGCCCGGGTTGGCCACACTTGAAGCAGGTAACACGGGTTTTCTCTCTTTGGGTTTTCGCCTCGGTGTCTTGTCGCGCTCTTTTTCTGCATTCTGCTATCTTGTGTCCGACTTATCCGCAGAAATGGCACAGCATGGTTGACTTTTTTCGCCTTTTATTGTCAGGACCAGGCCTGACATCACGGCCGGTATCGCGATGCTTTTGAAAGTTGTAAGCCTTTAAGTCCGATTGCAGATCACTTCTTGTTTGCACCCTTGAAGTGAATACAATTCATTGTAAACGGCGGTCCATATTTGCCATATGTGCAAGCGCAACAGAAACGGCGATCTCCTCTATGTTTTTGTCCTTCCAGGCCGTAGTTAGCGATGAGACGAAGTGGCTAGCATATACTGCCAAGCACTCTTCATTAGCCGGACGACTGCTTAACAAATTCAAAAATGTCGCTGCTGGTGTTTCACCGCTTTTGTATGGATGAAGGAACAATTCTTTAAACTCGCTCCACTTCATGCCAGGGTAGGAGATTTCTGTTAGCCATTGGGATGCGCTGCCCTCCATCGCATTACTTAATGCCAAATAAGCTTGCTTCCTTCTAGCGGCTGTTCAGTTAATATGATATCTGCAGTCGCACACCACTTTGAAGCTTCTACGCCTACGGCGTTGGCAAAAAAATTTCGGCGATGTGACCTCGCGATTGTGTTGTTGTTCTGATGTTGAAGCTTGCTTTGTCTTTACAAACTCCAACATATTTTGATTTTGCATTTGCAAAATTACGCGCCACTGTTCATCAGTAAATATAGGGGGTGGCGCCGATCCCACTTCTGATGTTGGAACTTCTAGATTTGGTCCATAATCGCATACTTACTTATCTTTTACGTTTCTTTTAAAAACTGCCTGACAACGCCAGTGTTACTCCTCAGAATAGCTCCGAACCACACACTACGACAGAGTTGCAGCGCTGTCGTCTCGCTAAGACTGTACTTCTTGAAGCGACGAAAATGCAAAGGGCCAATCAGAGCGCAATTAGCGGCTGACGCAATATTACTTAATATGATGAAGTCGGGAAATCTGGTGAAAACCAGTATTCCCATATACAGCAACACACACACACCGCGTACGTGTAGTACGCAGCAACAATCACATACAGTGCGTATACATAGCAACAATCACATTTACATGTATGTACGCACTATACAGTACGCAACAACAATCACATACAAAGCGTACATACAGTACCCTCCGACATATATATGTGAGGTTTTATTTAACGATATAATTATAGTCTAGGGGGTTTACATGAAAATACGACTTTATAGAGATTACACTATGCGAAATGACAATCGACGTTTGGCTCGGCTCGACTTTGGCGTCCGTCAATGACGCTTCGACTTTTCGCGCCCGACTTTGGCGCTCGACTTTAAGTGTCCGACTTTGATACACGACTTATAGCACCCGTCTCTGGTACTCGACTTGACCTTGCATCCGACTATGACGCAAGACCTCAAAACACGTCCGTCTTGTTTGACGCGCAAAAACCGTCTCTCCTCGTCGTCATCTCTCATTCGTTTGTCATCCCTCTTGATCGTCTTTTCTTACACGCTCACGCTCTTTCTTGTTCGTCGTCTCGTCTCTCGTGTACAGTGGGATTGATTCACTTCGCAAATGCACATCCCACATTCGACCCGAATGCTGGGTCATCTTCTTCATCGTCTCGGTTTGGGCTCCAGGGCTTCATGTACTCTGCACATGTGGACGTCACTTTAGGCTCTTCGCACTACTTTTTCGACATCGTATGCGTTGTTGTGCTTCACCTTCTTAACTTGGTAGGGTCCAAAATATTTTGGTTTTAGTTTGAGACCACTGCCAAATTGCGTCCTCTTAATTGCGACCAGGTCGCCAACACTATAAGATCGAGCTTGCTTACGACGTAGGTTGTAGTACTTCTTGTTTTCGTCTTGGAGATGTGTGCCTTCGCCTTGGCCTGTAAATATTGCCTTCGTCTCTTGGTTGATAAGATGTCTCAGTTTATAATCATCGTTGGTCCTCATCTTTACACCAGTTAGTAACTCAAATGGAGAAGTGCCAATACTTCTGGTGTACGTCGAATTGATAGCCTGCTGAACTTTGCTAACATGTCGATACCGCTTCGTCGGATCATCAACGCTAAACTTCGACAAAACAGGAATAATGATCGCATTTAAACGTTCGGCTTGGCCGTTTACTCTCGGAAGTGCTGTAGTCGTCTTAACGTGTTTGATACCCTCGTTGTCGCAGTACTTCAGAAAATCTTGGTATGTAAAGGCGGAACCTCTATCTGAGATAATAAACGTAGGGTTGCCAAAAATCGTGCTTTGAATCGTCAGCTTCGTAATAACTTCATTGCTAGTCGTCGATTTGGTTGGGTATAACCAGCAGAACTTCGAAAATGCATCTATGACTGCCAGAATATGCTTATAGTCTTTGTGTGTAGACTCCAGAGGACCTAGAAAATCAATATGGTAAGTTAAAAGTGGAATATCATTTTTCTGAAGCGGATGCAACAAGCCTTCTTGCTTGCCAACTTTACGGCTACTGATAATACAAGGAATACAGCATTCGATATATTTTTGGATTTTTTCCTCGAGATGCGGCATAAAGCATTCTCTGCAAATCAAGTCTTTCGTCTTCTTTGCCCCGAAATGTCCTTTGTTATGTGCCTGACCAATAATCCGTCATTGACTAATTTGTACAGGATATCGGCTTTCAGAAAATAATCATCATAAGTTTTCGAGTTGTCTTTCAGAACTTCTATGATGGCTCTTATTTTCTCATCTTGTGACTGTGCCTTCTTTATGCCAACGCTGATTCCATAGTCTGAGGGCGTCGACATGTCTCATACGAGTACCTGAACGGTGTAAAACGTCAAAATCGTATTCTTGAAGAAAAAGTACCCAACGAGCTACCCTGGTACAAAGGCTCTTCTTCTCCAGCGTCTTTGTAAATGCGTCGCAATCCGTGATTAGCTTCAAATGCATGCCCAAAAGATAAACTCTAAACTTTTCTAACGCTGTTATGACTGCGAAAATCTCTAATTCGTAGCTGCTATATTTTCGCTGTGCGTCTGTGGTTTTTCGACTCATGTAGTATACGGGATGGAGTTCACCGTCTTCTGGACATCTTTGTAGTAAAACTGCTCCAAAGCCTTCAATGGACGCATCAGTATGGACTTCAGATTCGTACGACTGGTTGTAGATACATACTTAAGACTGGATTTTCTGTTAGTACCTTTTTCAAGATCTGAACTGCATTTTCTTCTTCGGGGCCACAGACAAATTTTGGTGCATTCTTGGTCAATTCGGTCAGAGGCTTCAATACACGCATAGTTTGGAATAAACTTTCTAAAATAACCCGTCAAACCTAAGAAACTTTGAACTTGCTTTACGGTTTGAGGCATTTTAAACTTTGCAACAGCCTCAATTTTATCTGGTGATGGATATATCCTCTTATTCTCGACAATGTGCCCCAAAAATTGTATTCTTTTTTTTAAAAAATGACACTTCTTCAGGCTTAACTCTAAACCATACTCTTCGCAGGTTACGATTACCTCTTTTAGATTCTTAACAGCTTCCTCTTCATCTCTGGCCAAGATGATAACATCGTCAACGTATGGCAGCGCAATGCCTCTCTTGGATAAATGCCGAAATATTGCATTTACATGTCTTTGGAATACTCCAGGTGAATTAGTAAATCCAAACGGGACCCTCTTGAATTGGTACTGACCACAGTGGGTCACAAACTTTCGACTAGATTCTGCAACTGCCACATGAAAGAATCCGTTCTTCAAATCAATCGTACTAAAAATCGTAGCGTCTTGCAAACGATCCAACTGATCCTCGATGAGCGGAAATGGATAATGGTCACGCACACATACCTTGTTTATTTTACGAAAATCGACACATAGCCGGTAGGAATCGTCATGCTTCTTCACAAGTACCACCGGACTTGTGTATCCGGACGTTGAGTCTTCAATTATGCCTTCAGCCAACCATTCTTCGACTTTCTCGTTCACGAATTCTGCTTCTTTAAATGCAAGTCTACGGGGTTGTGCAAATATCGGACTGTCATCATTTAAAATTATTCGCATTTCTACATTGGTTGTCTTTATTGCTACCGGTTGATAGTTAGATATCAAATCGAATACCTCTTTTTTAGCACTTGTACTTGCACATTCGTCTATATTAAGTTCATCTTTATTATTCGCGACATCAATTTTTAGAATTTTTATTTCATCACTTTCTTTTTCGAACTTTTCTACTCTTACACCATTTCGACTAAATATAATGTCAGCTTGCAAACATAATTCCTCGCCTATGATCATTTCGACATCTAACAATCTAATCGGAACTACATGAAAATCGAACACGAACGATTGATCGTCAATCAAAATGGAATTCACAGTGTCCAATTGACTTTATCTTATTTGATTCTCCGCCACCAAATCCAATTAGAAACCCGTCAAAGCTACTCAACTCGGGTTGTTTCAAACGTTTATATAAATCTTCGCGAATGATACAAAATTTACTTCCGGTGTCGAACAATGCTTTACACTCAATATTGTCAATTTTAATAACTTTACAGGTTATTTCTTCTTTCGACTTAAAACTTCTTGTGTTTGGTTCAAATTTACCGTTCATTTCTCTTTTATTACAATTTTTAGCTATATAACCAAATTCATTACATTTGTTGCACTTTCTACCTGATAATTGTCTACTGATATTGTCTACTTTACCCCTTTTCAGAGTACCACTTATTAAATCATTTAGACACGACATGGATAATGTTTTAATTTCACCACTAGCAGAGCAGGACCGACTTAATACGACACGATTGTTAAAGAAAAAAAAATCACTTTCTTTTTTTTTTCACTCTTCTCCCGCACGAACGCACAAAAAATGTATGTGGGATGTTCTCTTGTATCCCGCACTCATTCTATCACGACAAAATATGTGGGGAAAACTCTTTGTAACCGGATGAGCGCCACTCTTACTCGAATCTTTCCCGGTCGCGCACCCAAAATATGTGGGGATTTATTTAACGATATAATTATAGTCTAGGGGGTTTACATGAAAATACGACTTTATAGAGATTACACTATGCGAAATGACAATCGACGTTTGGCTCGGCTCGACTTTGGCGTCCGTCTATGACGCTTCGACTTTTCGCGCCCGACTTTGGCGCTCAACTTTAAGTGTCCGACTTTGATACACGACTTATAGCACCCGTCTCTGGTACTCGACTTGACCTTGCATCCGACTACGACGCAAGACCTCAAAACACGTCCGTCTTGTTTGACGCGCAAAAACCGTCTCTCCTCGTCGTCATCTCTCATCCCTCTTGATCGTCTTTTCTTACACGCTCACGCTCTCTCTTGATCGTCGTCTCGTCTCTCGTGTACAGTGGGATTGATACACTTCGCAAATGCACATCCCACATATATTTATATATACTATATGGCTTTTTAAATATTAATATTGGGTAACATCGCCTTTTGAATTTACAACACATTTACGACGCTTTGGCAACGCTTTCAACTTTCGGCATTTGACCATAGAGCAGTACCAAGCCAGGCAACCGGCGACAATAACAGAGCTTGCTAAAAGGAGGCGAGAGGAGGACGCGCTGATGGCCACCCCCCTTGTCCTTGTCAAAAACAAAAGAAAAATTTTAAATTTTTTTCTTTGTGGCATGAGGCGATTTTTGCGCTGCTACTATAAACTGAATGCAAACAAATTTAAAGAATTTAAAAGAAAAAAAATTAAATTAAAAAAAAATTTATATAAATTGTATATACATTTTTTTAAAAGGTCTATCATAAAAAAAAAAAATATATATATATAATTCAATAATAAATGACACCCGGTATAATATACCAAAACATACCCTCACGAAGAGCACATGTCAAACATGTGCACTCAAAAGTGCAAGCATCACATGATCAAAGTTGCCTAATAACGAAGTTTATATACTCCATAAGCAAAAATATTTTTATTTTTTTTTTTGAAACAATTAAATATAAAAAAAATTGATTCTAAAACAAATTGAAAAAAAATTGTATCATCGTATAAAGAAAAAAAAAAAAATGAAATACTAAAAGAACGAAAATTATTTTAAGGAATTATTTAGTAATATTAAGTATGGCATAAATATAAAACCAAAAGTGGCAGAATTTTAAATGAACCAGAGCATAGAAATATTAAAAGAAAAGTTTCAGAAAGCCTACAAGTGCATAAATAAGATAATTTACACTTTAAAACTATCTTTGAAAATTACAATAAAATAAAGACTAGCAATATATGTAGACGTAAGCAACCAACCAAGTAGTAAAACCTTTACTGAGCTAATATACAGCTTAAATAAACAACTAATAAGTATAGCAACTAAACATAATATACAATTCACAATACCGGTAGATTCGAAGCTAGAAGCAACTTTTGAACCTCTAGTAGCAAAAGACACCGAAGAGCCAGGTGTAGAAAATAACCCAGAAGACATTCAAAATACATATGTACACAAACCCAAAGATGGTGCAAACAGAGATTGAATTTCTTAATACAACTTCAAAGCTGATTCAAGAGTATGATAGTGAAGAAGAAACACTTCAAAGTTTCATAAATTCATTGAAATTAATTAATGAAATAAAGGCAGAACACGAAGAAACAGCTATTAAAGTCATAAAAACAAAACTAAAAGGGGACGTTAGACTATTAGTAACAAATGAAATCACAATAATAGGTATAATCCAAACATTAAAAAAAGCAAATTAAGGGTGAAACAGTACAGGTAGCAGAGGCGAAATTAATGAATTTAAAATATAATGGCAAGAATGCAAGTTTAATTATGTCAGAAATAGAAAATCTCACTAAATCATTAAAACGCGCGTTCATAACAGACAACGTAAATCCTAAAACAAAAAAGAACTATGCAAGTCAGACAGCAGTGAAATCAGTTATAAAGAACTGCGACAATGAAAATGTCTGAACCATATTAGAAGCAGGCAATTTTACTGAAATGAATGATGTTGTAGCTAAATTTGTAAATACATCTACAAACATGGAACAGGATCAAAGTGTCTTATATACTAAAAGAAACAACTACAAAAATAGAAACACATATAATAATAATATAAATTATAACAAAATTAATTATCAAAATAGAAACCCAAATGGTAATACTAACTGTAATAATACTAGGAATTACAATAACTATAGTAATAATTATAATCGAAGAATTATAGATAGCAATAATAATACAAGAGCTAATTACCCTTCTAAAACACAACAAAATAATAATGTTAGACTTACAAACGCAGAAGAAAATTCGGGAACACTCCAAAAGTCCTCTGATGTAATGAATCGAACAAATAAAATATATAGTTTAAATCGCAACCTTAATAGCTACATAACTCTAAGCTTTGACGATGTAGGGACTATAAAATTACTATTAGACACAGGAGCTGATGTATCACTAATAAAACAAAAAATATGAAGAGAAGACAATATAGTTGACATACACAGACGGACAAAACTTAGTGGAATAGGCAAAGACGTTATATTTACAATAGGTGAAACCAAACTCAAGGTCAGCAACCATAGCCAAAAAAAAAAAACCAAATCAATAAACAAGTGGCCAGTTGATAAGTGATGTTACCATTGAACCATCGATGTCTGAGTTCAATAGTCCGATTTTATTGGTTGCTAAAAATTTGCTACCTAGCAGCGATGAAAAAAGGTGGAGAGTGGTAGTTGATCATTGAAAAATTAATAAACAACTAGTAGCGGATACATTCCCACTACCTAGAATGGACGATACCCTCGACCAACTAGGTCGAGCAAAATACTTCTCTTGTTTAGACTTAATGTCAGGATTTCATTAAGTAGAATTAGAAGAAAACTCTCGCGATATAACATAATTTTCCACACATAAGGGCTCATTCAGATTCAAGCGATTACCATATGAATTAAAAATTACACCAAACGCGTTCAAACCTGACAAATGCTCCTTCTTCGGACATGAAGTTATTTTTCTTGGACACAAATGCACAAATAAAGGAATTTTACCAGACGAAAGCAAGATTCAAGATTACCCGACTCCCAAGAATGGCGACGAAGCCAAAAGATTTGTAGCACTTTGTAATGACAACCGCAGATTCATTCCAACCTTTTCATATCAGGCACAATTATTCAATAAACTATCAAGAAAAAATGTAGAATTTAACTGGGATGCAAACTGTCAATCAACATTCGAATACTTAAAAAACCAGTTATTAAGTTCACAACTACTCCAATACCCGGACTTCAATAAACAATTTTTTATTACAACTGATCCAAGCAAGATCGCATGTGAAGCCGTCCTCAGCTAAGAATATGATGGACTCCAATTACCCATATCATACACATCTAAGGCATTAACAAAAGGCGAAAGCAATAAGTCAACAATAGAGCAGGAATTAAGAGCAAAACCATATATATACGGAAAAAATCCTTATTAGAACTGACCATCAGCCATTAACATATGTATCTATTTTCTATAAAAAACCCATCGTCAAAGATTACTAGAATAAGGTTAGATTTAGAAGAGTTCGATTTTACTATAGAATACATCAGAGAACAGGAAAATTACGCAGCAGACGTTCTCTCCAGAATTGAATTTGAAAATATAAAAAACATAGAAACTAATAAAATACTTAAAGTAGCAACATGATCAGAAACCAAAAAATTAATACATAAGGAAAACAAAATTATCAATTATATAATAGAATTCCCAAGAATATATGACAAATAAATCCTAACGAAGCCAAGAAATATGCGCAACTTAGATTCAAAAAATGCAAATGTTTTATTACCAAAAATAAAAAAAATTACTCTCCTTCAACATAGGCGATTTCATCATTAATGGAAGAACAGATCTAGATCTATTCCTTCCAAGGCTTGAAAAGGAAGCCGGTACTCAAATAATTTATAAGCTGAAGGTGGACATTTCAGAAAAACTATTTAGGTCACTTACACTTAATGAATTAAAACAAAAAGGAAAAAACACATTAAAAAATTTAGAAATAGCAGTTCTACATCAATTAAAAGTAATAACAAATGAAAAAGAAATAAAATATACGTTAAATAAGTATCATAATGACCCAATAGAGGGAGGTCACTGCGGGGTAAACAGAACGCTAGGAAAAATAAAAAAGAGAATTTTTTTGGAAAAATATGTCTCGAGATGTTGCAACATACATCAAAAGTTGCGAAAAGTGCAAACTAGCCAAAGTAACCACACACAACCACTCCCCATTGATCATAACACCAACCCCTGCAACCACTTTTGACACAATAATCAAAGATACAATTGGACCATTACCAAAAACAATAAATGGTCATGAATACGTAGTTACTATTATCTGCGACCTGTCCAAATAGCTCATATCAATACCAATACCAAACGAAAGTGCAAGCGCGGTTGCAAAGGCAATATTTGAAAAATTTATTTTAATTTACGCTAATTACGCTCAGCTAAAACAGTTCTAACAGATATGGAAACAGAATATATGAATTCAATACTAATAGAACTCTGCAAACACTTTACCATATGTGACTAAAATTAACTCCACGGCTCACCATCATCAAACTCTTGGAACAGTAGAAAGGAGTAATAGAACTTTCAATGAGTACATCAGGTCATATACATATATCCATTAAAAAGAACGATTGGGATGAATATCTTCACATATTGCTTTAACACCACTCCATCGACCGTACATGGTTATACACCTTTCGAACTAGTCTTTGTGAAACATCCTAAAACTGTCCCTTTTTCATCTGAGACTGTAGAGACCATGTACAACATTGATGTCTTTCATAAAGAAATAAAATTCAAATTTCAAATACATATCTCAAAATAGAGCAAAACTTCTTATCGAAAAATTTAAAGAATTACAAAAAGAAACATATGATAAAAACCACAAAAAAAGTATCACTAACTGAATGACAAGAAATACTAATAAAAAATGATACAGGACATAAATTGGAAAACAAATACACAGGCAAATATAAAATACAGAGCATAGGTAATAATTTGCTGTAAAATCTATCGGGAACATTAGCAACAACAACTTAAATCCAACAATAATTAAGAATCTTCCTACCAAAGCTGCATCCAAAATAAAACTTCTTTGGATTCCCTGCCATTATGGCATTGAAGGTAAAGAACATACCGATTCGGTATCCAAATCTACAATTTTTAGTCCGTCGCATTGCACTCACAACTTCAGTACTATAGACATCAATAAATTTCTCAGAAGCAAAATTATTTATCAACTTAAGAATAACATTGAACACTGCAATAGATGGTTCCAACAAGTCAACACTAGCCTAACGAACTCAAGCCACTATCTAAAATAGTTTAATCAAAACATCATCACACGTAGGGACCAAATACAAGGCTCACACAACAAATATACATCGACCCCAAGAACAGAATCCCATGCCCAAACCGGTTATGTTCACCTCAATATTACGCAATATTACGCACATCCTTAAAGACTGCCCAGCAACCTTACACTTTAGGAACCAAATTTTTCAAAAATACCTGCCCCGTTTCCACTCCAGAAAATACATCATACATACATTTTAACTCAAAACACCCTAAGACGATGATAATAAATACAGCAGGGAGTTGTATACAACGGATGCTAAACATTTCAGATAAAATTTACCGTGAAGAAAGGAAAAAGGAAATAATAAATATTTTAAAGGACAACGATTTTCCGGACAACGTAATAAAGACATTATTCAAGAAATATAAATCTCCTACTGACAAATCTAAAAAGAGCTACTTATCTGTCACTTATGTACCTAAATTATCAGAAAGACTACTACTTTCGAAATGTTATGACAAAGATCAAAGAAAAATAGGACAAAGACCTGACAATACCCTCAAACACATGTTCAATAATACGAAATCCAAGATAGACACGACTAGTAGAAGTAATGTAATATACAAAATTCCATGCAATGGACAAGGATGGTAATAAGATATATATAGGGACGACCACATCGAAATTAAAAACCAGGATCTCACAACATAAATCTGACTATAAAATGAGAAATTATTCAGCCACACCAAAAATAGCACTGATGACTGTGCAACGAGTGGCCATGCACCGAATTTTGAAGAGACAGTAATATTGGATGAAGAGCGGCATTACAACAAAAGGTTTGCTATGGAAATGATACACATAATTAATACTCCGAGCGCCACACGACTCAATTTTAAGACTGATACTGACAATTGCGCCCACATATACAGACATTTACTTGACAAACATTAGTTCGTAACTCCACGTCAAACGGTGCTGACGTGTCAAATAATGTATGTAAAACATAGTTAATTGTCACATAATTGTTAAATGTTTCTTGTACTTTATTGTAGTTGCCCTGAAGACAGTTGCCGCTGTGCAACCGAAATATATCGGTAGAAAAATAAATGAAAAACTAAATACTAAAAAAAGGAGAGTGTGTCTCTAGACACGCGTTAGGATCGCAAGCTCTTTTTGCATGCGCACTGTTTATGAATCATAAACAAAGCAGACAGAGGTCAGTGATGGGGAGATGGTGATAAACAAACCAGAGGGCCGGGGCTAGCTTCGACCGCGTCAAAGTTTGTAAACCCTTGCAATTTTTTTGGTAACTCTTTCCTTACCTATAGCCATCAAAGGAAAATACGTTTTATCTAAAAAGGTTAATGTTTGCGAAAGAGCGGCCTTCAATCTTGGCATAGGAAATAACGAAAATTTTGATCAAAGTCACTGTTTTCCACCGATCGTTCCTATGGGAGCTATATGATATAGTCACCCGATCTTCATCGAATTGGGCACAGTCATTAACAGATATATTAAAATAGCAAATGTTGAATTTGCAAGCAATCGCATCAAAAATAACGAAGTTATTGACAAAAGTCACTGTTTTTCACCGATCGTTCCTATGTGAGCTATATGATATAGTCACCCGATCTTGATCAAATTTGACACAGTGGTTTATATGTGTAATAAACTGCCCAATATTTAATTTAATAGCTGAGAAAAAAACGAAGTTATTGAGAAAAGTCACTGTTCGAGACTTTGCTGTTTATATGGGAGCTATACGATATAGTGGTCCAATCCGGCTGAATCCGAAATATACAACCCTTGCAGTATATACAAGCCTATATGCGATCGATCTTCAGCTCCGTAGCTCTTACGGTCTAGGAGGAGTTCGCGTTGATCCAGATGGACGGACGGACGGACATGGCTATTTGAATTCGTCTCGTCGTGCTAATCAAGAATATATATACTTTATATGGTCGGAGATGCTTCCTTCTATGCGTTGCACACTTCTGACCAAAATTAATAACGCTTTTTGCAAGGGTATAAAAATTGCTTATTACTTATTCTAGGTATATAAATCTATTCAGATATGGTAACTAAAGTAAGGTACGAATGTTTTAGATTCCACTTTGCCAAAATATCTTAAAGAAAATTCATCGATAGTGGTTTGGAACTTGGTTGTAAATATTGTCGTATCATTAGTGATTTGTAAATCAAATTCTTCAAAAATAAATTCTTTTTATTGGCTCAAATTGTAAATCACAAAAGTTGATATTAAAATAACCTGCTAAAATTAGAGAAAGTTCATGCAACTTTGTTATGTCTTTAGAAAAGTCAGAAGCCTTCTTTGCTATATTCTAACAATACTCCGCGCATGAATATCCAAAATATTATTGTTCGTAGAGGGGCGGAAGGATCCAAATCAAATACAAGTAGTTGGCGGGTGCTCTTCGCCGCTCACTGCTGTTCACCCGGTGGCGTGAACATACCGCCCCCCTTGCAACATGTTGCAATTGCCACCATGGACATATGTAGGATGGGGGACGGCAGCGTCCTGGAGCGCCTAGATGCCGCAGGAGCCGGAGATGAACCAACCGAACACGGCGCTCTGGGCTGCGGGAATACCGCTATGACCGGGCACACAGCCTGGTTGGATTACCTCAGGATAGGCCGGCCGATGGAAGTTGGGGTCGGCCAGGATCAGGGTGGCGAATTTCTCCCGGACCGGTGCCGACACTTCCCGGATGGGAGTGCGGATGTGCAGGTCCTCTTCGACCCGGAAGATGACATTCCGCCGGAACGTATGGTCGGTCCTCGACTCGAGGACGGCCGTGCAGGCTTGGTCGACTCCGACTTTGGTCACAGCCAACCCCAGGGACAGGGCAAATGACGAATTGATGCGGCTCCCAGCCGCGCATGCGTCGAGGAGGACGCGGGTCTCGAAAGATTTCGAGCCATTGCCCAACCGGAGGACCGCTGTTGGCATGATGGTCGTCGTCCTGGCTTGGAGCAGAGAGGAGAGGGAGATCTCGGGTGCGCCTTCCGGAGAAGCGGAACGGTCGGACGAGGACCGGGAACGGGATGGTGATGCTGGTGCAGCACGTCTGGAGGAGGATGACTGGCTGCGACGCTGGGCTCCAGAGCGTTGTCTCGGCGGTTGGTCGGCCATATGGAGCAACTTATGTTGCCTTTGCCCAAGCAATTGGGGCAATACTTATTGATAAGCACCGCCCGGAGCCGCTTCTTCCCTTTGAGGTTCAGGAACCGCTGACACTGCCGGAGTGCATGAACCCCCCTGCAGACCCGGCACCGGTACACGTTCGTCCCGTGTGGAACCGAACGCTTGCTGCGGCGGTGCGGCGGTGCGGCAGACGCTTGGGGGCCATGTTGCTGTGGAGGTGCGAGTTGAATGAACTGTAACGAAAAAGATTACGTAGGGGGAGTGGATTAGTCGATGCACGGGAACGGACAACATGCACGGAGACGAGGACATTCGAACGGAACATAGAGGGATTGGACGTCACGATAGGTCTTTAGGCTCAGGACTCCTGTTGTCTGGCAACAAGATGAGCTTCGCTACGGGTCTTCGGATAGACCCACGCGCTGTTGTGACATCTGCCACTCTTGGAGGGGAGATTGTCTTCGGAGACGATCACGAGGTCGCCGGTTTGGAGACTACGAGCCGGTGATTTCCACTTATTACGCTTGTGGAGCTCCTTGAGGTATTCACTCTCCCAGCGGCGGCAGAAAGTCTGCTGGATTGCCTTTAGTCGCTGCCAGCGATTGATCAGAGACATGGGCTCGACCAGGATCTCCGGTTCCGCGATGGACACGAGCGGTCCTCCAATCAGGAAATGTCCAGGGCTTAGTGCCAGCAGATCCTCTGGGTCCTCGCTCATGGGAGAAATTGGCCTAGAATTTAGGCACGCTTCGATCCGACACAGAAGAGTGGATAGTTCCTCAAAAGTCTACTTGACAGCCGAAGAGGACTTGTAAAACAAGGTCTTAAAACTTTTGACCCCGGCTTCCCATAGTTCTCCCATATGGGGCGCGCTCGGCGGAATGAACTGCCAGGATAGAATGTGCTGGGGATATGCCTTCATTATACCAAGCTTGGTGGCGTTCAGGAAATCTCTTTCGAGCGCCTTTGGGGACCCTACGAAGGTTTTGCCATTGTCGGAGTAAATGCGCTGTGGGCATTGTCTTCGTGCGATAAACCGGGAGAAGGCTGCGAGAAATCGTTCCGTGGTGAGGTCGAAGGTCGCCTCGAGGTGGATCGCCTTCGTGCTGAAACACACAAAGACGCAGACATAACCCTTCGTAATGAGATACGCGCGCCCGGTGTAGTTCTTGATCTCGAACGGCCCTGCGAAGTCAATGCCCGTGTGGGTGAAGGGCCGAGAGTACGTGATGCGCTCTCGAGGGAGATCACCCATCATCTGAGTCTGCAGTCGTCGACGATGCACGATGCAGGCTTTACACCCCTTGATGTGGGACTTCACTAGGTTCTTTATCCGTGGGATCCAGAACTTAGTGCGCAGATACCGCACCATCAGTTGATTGCCGCCATGCAGCGTGATGCGATGGGCGAAAAGGACGAGCATGCATGTAAATGGGAACTATAGGGAAGGTGAACAGGGTGATGTTCATCGTACCGAAGGGATTCAGCAGCTCGGAGTCGTCCACATGACCGGAGTATCCCATGTTGGTCGAGGAAGGGGTTTAAGTTGAGTAGCTTGCTGGATGTCGGAAGGGGTCGCCCTTCACCCAGGGCCCGTATCTCAGCTGGGAGATCCGAATCAAGGCCCGGTGTGTGTGGAGGGCGGAAGGATCCAATGCGAATACAACTTTTGGCGGGTGCCAATTTCTTCGTGGTATGGTGAGCTAAAAAAATAATATATAAATAAAGTAATTGAGTCGTCTAGCTGACTGCGGTATACCATGCACTAAGAAACAATTATTCTGAGTTTCGAAGACCGGATATTTGTTTATTAAATTATTTACATTCCTCATCACAGCACTCTTACAACAAACGTGCACACTTGTTGGTTTTCGAGAAAACCAGTTTTATTTAATTTGCCCAGGCGGAAGTGGCGTGTCAACATTTTTAAACAATGAATCTCTGTGCATGTTTTATACAAGTATACATGCCAAATTTTATATCTGTATGTAGTATAGTCTGAGAAAGCACTTTTGTTTCAATTGCGAGGGTGGAAGGTGGCGTATCAAAAGTTTGACACAAACTTGATCATTTAGAATGCTACATCTTAAATACTAAATACTACGAGCCTGCAAACCGTATTTAGGTCTAGCTTTTAGATTCTCAGATCTAGGTGTTCATACGGACAAGGGTAGATCGACTCGGCTGTTGATGATGATCAAGATATATATATACTGTAACTTCATGTGGCTTGCTTTTAGAATATTAGTATTTAAGCTGCCATAGTTAATGTCTTTTAATAGATTTATAATTGCGGTCTCAATTCTCTACCTTTTATCAACCACGGAACTTAATTGATTTACAATAATAAGGAACTGGATCGATTCTTTTTTTTAATAATTCTGTCATAGTTTTAAACCGGTTGTTCATGTTGCGAAAGTTTTCTTTTTTCTTATTAAATTCAAAAATGAATTTATACTCAAAATTCTGCTTTTCATATCAATTTGCTTGTTCTGCGTGAGACAGGATAGTAAGATTCCTGCTAATATGATATGACTGTTGGTATTTAATTACAAACTTCCTACCATTTTTATGCTCATTGACAGTTAAATATGGTGATAATTAATGCCAATAAATTTCAATACATGTGGCATAAGTTATGTCTGCAGGGTTATCGTTAGATTTTACATGGTTCCATGTTAATTCTTTTATTTTTGGAATATTTTTTATGCGACGCTTTATCAATTTTCCTTACTAGTGTGGTTTCTTATCCAGCACAGTGTGATGGCTGAGTCACTCCAAGCATATAATTCAACTGAAACAGCAATAGATTGCTGGACTCTTTGTAGCTATTGCGATAACAGGTGTGCTGAACATAAATCTAATTTTGGGATAGTCGTCCAATATTTTTAGGATTAACCTTTTACCTTGCTGCTTATACCTTGGTGATGCGTCAGCAAAATCATAAATCTAAAGAAGCATGTTAGGGTGTGTTTTGATCCATGGATGTTATCTGACTTCTTTCAGATACACCAAATTGTTCCTCAAAGATTTCTATTTTCTTGTATCTTGATCGGACAAATGTTGATCCCAATTCTGTTTTGCATAAATAATTTCCAAAGTTTTGCATGAATTATTTTCCTATCATTTTAATTGAGTCCTTCTCTTTCTCTTTCTTGTTGAAATGGAATCGTTACTACATATCTTCCAGAGTCATCAATACTTTCCTTTTGACTTGGTACATCCCGATACGCTCCAGCAAAATTGAGTGTTTTGCCTAGCAAACCCTCATTCTTGGTGAGTCCACTTTTAAAGATGTATGTATACTCGTCGACCCCTTTTATCATAGCAATGCCACGACTTTGACATATCTATGATTGGATTTTTTAGACTATTAACTCATAGGGTGAAATGGTATATTAAAGTCGCCAAAATTTATATAACAGGCAGAGGGAAGCATTTTCAACCCCTTAAAGTATATACATATATGTAAAATGGAGTCCTCAATTGAGACCTCAAATGTATTATATTACAGTTTATTAATAGTATTATAAATCGTGGACGGTTGAATAATGATTACAATATGCAACTTAAATCTCTGGTTCTGTCTACTGCTGATTTATCGGCTTCTTACTGCTGCTTACGACTGCTGACTGCTCAACCGCGACTGTTGACTGCTGAACTTCAACTTCTGACTTGACACGACACCGCACGACTGCTGCTGCGTTGCCAATCTGCATAAGGGAGCTGCCACCACGCTGCAACTATCTTATCCCATCTCACACTCGGCCTTCCTGATTAGTCATCAGTAAATATGTATTTATACAGCTTTGAGGTGGCATCGATTGAACCGAGGTGATCCACTTGTAAAGTGTGCAGCCGTTCAGATCCTTTGTCGATTTGATAAAGAGACCCTTCTTTTTGCCAAGTTACTTGTTGTAGATAATGCATTTAACACAATTGCGTGCATAGTTTTTTGCACTGCAAAGTGTCCTGCATTGTGAGCTTCTGTAATTATTTCTCTTCCTAGGGATTTTGGTAAAGCAAATCTGTTCCTTGTACACCAAACTTTTTTGCGCTTAAAGTTGTCATACGGCTTGGTTCTAGGAATTTTGGAAATTGTTTTAATCATCGTATCATCTTGCTGAGCTTTTCTAATCTTCGCTGTAACTATTGATAATACCACCATTATTTTACTTGTATATCGGCTAAGGCAATCCACGTATTTTAGCCGCTCTCCTGGTCTGTGCACTGCCTCAAAAACCAAGTCTTGCAAGTGTAGAATCCGTTAAGCAACCTCCCGAGGAGGTTTGTTTGAACGTAGCGCAATCGGTTACAAGCTTTAAATGAATTCCAAGAATATACTGTCGAAATTTTTTGCAAGATAGAAATATAGCTTTAGCTTCTTGCACATACATAGCTATGCAGCCGTGCTTAAGACTCTGAGATTTTCTTGCTCCAAATCAGAACGGGGTGAAGTTGACCCTCTTGCCACTGTAGCAATGCAGCACCAAACCCGTCTTTAGATGTGTCGGTATGTCGGTTCTAACATCCCTTCGATACAACTTCAAAACAGGCTCTTTTATTAAGGCATCTATCAAGATTTCGGGCCCATTTTAAATTCGACATCTTTTCGTAATAGATCTGTCAGCGGCTTGGCAATCAATGAGTAGTCTCTTATTAATTTGCAGAAAAAGCCAGTTAATCCAAGAAAAGCCTTAACAGACTTGACGTTTTTTGGCATTGGAAAGTTTTTAATGGCTTTGGTCTTTTCTTCCACCGATTTTATGTTTCCGTTTCCAATTTGAAATTTAATTTCAGTCTGCAGAAATCGGCACTTCCCACATTTTATTTTTAGCCAATACTCAGCAGTTACATCCAGAACTTTTCGCAGTTTCGTGAGACATTCTATGGCTGTTTCGGCATGTATTGTGCTATCGTCCATATAAAGATCGAGAACGTTGTCATTAATGAGGTTTTGAAATACGTATTTAAAAGCGGCTGGAGAGTCGCAAAAACACAAAGGGCGCCCGTAGGTAGCCTCGAGATGGATTGCCTTCGTGCTTAAACACACAAAGACGCAGACATAACCCTCGAAAGGCCCTGCGAAGTCAATGCCCGTGTGGGTGAAGGGCCTGGAGTACGTGATGCGCTCTCGAGGGAGATCACCCATCATCTGAGTCTGCAGTCGTCGACGATGCACGATGCAGACTTTACACCGCTTGACGTGGGACTTCACCAGGTTCTTGATTCGTGGGATCCAGAACTTAGTGCGCAGATACCGCACCATCAGTTGATTGCCGCCATGCAGCGTGATGCGGTGGGCGAATTCAACAAGCAGGCGCGTGAAATGAGTATTGTAGGGGAGGAGAATCGGGTGACGTTCATCGTACCGGAGGGACTCAGCGGCCCTTAGTCGTCCACAGGCGCGGAGTATCCCATGCTGGTCGAGGAAGGGGTTTAAGTTGAGTAGCGTGCTGGATGTCGGAAGGGGTCGCCCTTCACCCAGGGCCCGTATCTCCGCGATGTATTCTCGGCGCTGGGAGGTCCGGATCAAGGCGCGCTCAGCGGAGAGCAATTCCTCATTGATGAGGTGGGCTGTGGAAGGCGTCGACGTCCCTTTGGCGGCGAAGCGTAGGATGTACGCGGCGACTCGCAATGCTTTACCGTAGTCCGAGAACCGTTCGCTTATGTCATCGAGTAGGGTGGTCGCGGCGGTGTGGCACTGGACTCGTTTCTCCAGCTGGGTGTCTGGAAGTTCATTATGGAGAGTTGGCCAGTACTCGGGGTCCCTCTGGAGCCAGTCCGGCCCATTCCACCAAAGGCTACTGGCCGATAACTCGGCCGCGGAGGTTCCGCGGCTTGCCAGATCAGCAGGGTTGTCCTCGGAACGTACATATGACCAGCTTTGGCCGCCGGTGCTTTTGGAGATGCTGGATACCGGATTGGCCACGAAAGTGGACCAACTGCATGGGGGTTTGTTGAGTCAGGCCAACACAATGGTGGAATCGGTCAGTACAGGAACGATCGACGCCCAGAGATCGGCTAGCAAAACCGCTACGCACAACTCCAGCCGAGGCAGCGAGACTGTTTTGACTGGAGCCAAGCGGGTCATAGCCGTTAATAAATGGACGCTTACTTGATCGCGAAACCGAACCCACACATACAGGAGTGCTCCATACGCGGGATGCGTCACAGAAGCCATGAAGCTCCCACGAGAGCGTATCGCTGGTGTTCAGCCAACGGGGGATGCGGAGTTGACTGAGGCCTGGGTAATCCTGCAGGAATTCCTGCCATTGCTGCAGCAGGAGAGGTGGCAGGGCGTCATCCCAGCCCAGTTCGGCTAGCCAGATTTGCTGCATAAATATCTTCGCTCGGATAACAAATGGGGCTAGCCAGCCAGCGGGGTCGAAGAGTTCGGCGATATGGGACAGAACCTGCCTCTTAGAGATCGACTCCTGCAATGGTGGGTCCGCTACGGTGAAGAAAAAGACGTCCTCGGCGGCTTGCCAGCGGATTCCCAATGTTTTTGCCGTGCTCGCGTCTTCCAGCACGAGAAAGTCCTCTCGCAGCAGGTGCTCTTTTGGGATAGCTTGAAGTACTTCCTTCTTATTGGAAGTCCACTTCCGAAGCGGGAGGCCCGCAGATTGGAGGGCAGCTTGAAGCTCTCGTATGGCGAGACGAGCGTCGTCTTCAGTATGAGCGCCGGCAAGGACATCATCAACATACATGTAGTTCCGAAGGATTTCGCTCGCCTGAGGGTACATCGCTTGCACGTCTTGGGCTAGTTGTAAAAGAACTGGGATCGCCAAGAATGGCGCGCAGTTAACCCCAAACGTGACGGTTTGTAGCTCATAGTCTTGAATATTGCCGCAGCGATCCCGGTAGAGGATCCGCTGAAAGGGGGTATGCCTGGGGTCGACTCGGATTTGTCGATACATCTGTGTTATGTCACCGTTGAAAACGAATTGAAAGAAACGCCATTTCAGTACCTGAAGCGTGAGATCGGCCTGAAGCGTAGGCCCGGTGTGCAAGACATCGTTAAGGCTGACGCCTCGTGTGGAGGGGCTTGACGCGTTAAATACCACGCGTACCTTGGTGGTGGTGCTATCGGGCTTAAAAACCGCGTGATGGGGGAGATAGAAGTTTTTCCCATCTTGAGGCGGCGTCACCCGACTCATATGGCCCAATTCCTCGTATTCCTGAATTATGGCATCGTACTGCGTCTTTAGGACGGGATCCTTGAGAAGGCGTGCTTCATTCCGCAGGAATTGAGCTAACGCGATCGGTCTTGAATGACCCAAATCGCCGCTGTTCGGACATTTGAACGGAAGGGACACAATATATCGGCCGTCCTTCCCTCTTCGGGTGGGAAAATTCCGCTCGCAGAATACATCGTCCTCCTTTTTCGGCTTTGCAGAAAGGTCTTCCACCTCCCAAAACTTGGTGAGAAGTACATCAAGTTTTGCTTCTGGATTGACTCGCGTCCGTGCAGCGAAACCTAATCGAGTCACCGGAGTGTCAGGCATGATTGCTCCGCACAGAACCCATCCAAAGATGGTTTCCAGTCCAACAAAATCACCCATATCCTTTTTGATCTGCTCTCCGAGGATGTGTGAAAACAGGTCTACGCCGATAATAATATCAATAGGCGCGGGCTTGTTGTAATACGGGTCAGCCAGGGGCGATCGAGGGACTGCGTCGGAACCGTGTTAAGAAATGGAGCCGTCGGAATGGCCCCCGATAATTTGGATGCGACCAGGACGGAGACCTCAATCTTGTTCAGCCTGTCACACGGAGGAGACAGCATCAGCAGACAAACCTTGTCGGCGTATCCTCCATCACTCTGGCCAATGCCAGTAACTGCGGCGTCTACTGGATAATAGGGGGGCTGGACCATGTTGAAGACACGTTTGGATAGGATGGTTGAATCGGCTCCCGAGTCGATCAACGCCCGAATATGGTGTTCCACCCCGCGATGGTGCAGAGTGACAATCGCAGTGCCTAAAAGCCCTCTGCCTGTGGTAGATGCAAAATAGCATTTGTGAACTGATTGCCCGTTGGCGGACGTTCAGTGGCATCGAATGGTGTGGCTTGCGCGGCGGACGACGACACGTCGCTAGGATGCAACAGGGTGTGATGACGTTCCTTGCACGTATGGCAATTATGCGCACTGGAGCAGCCCTTCACTTGATGACCGCGGGCAAAACAATTCAAACAGAGTGCCTGCTGTCTATTGGTTTCCACACGCCTCTGAACAGGCATGTCAAGAAAACTGGGGCAGAGTCGTATTGGGTGATTCTCCTGATGGCAAAGCTTGCAAGACGCTGGCTTGAGCTGAGCTTTCGCGGGAAACGCTTGAACCTTCATCGTCGCAGGGGATTTGCGGGGCCACTGGGGATGGCTTGAAAACTCGGAACCGATTTATGTTCTTCGGTGGCATCCAGGACACGATACCGATCGGTGAGAAATTGGTTCAAATCGTACCAAGTAGAGACGACAGTCTTATTTGGCACTGATTGTTCCCACAGGAGGATTGTGGCCTTCGGCAATTTGCTAGTGCATATGGCGATAAGTAAGACATCCCAATTCTCAGTGCTAACACCCGAACGCTCAAGAGCGGTAAGACCCCCTTGGAACGCAGTCTGCAGTTCTCGCAATGCCTTGCCCGAATCTAGCGCCACCGCGGGAATCTGAAGGAGTTGTCTAGCTTGAGTCATGACAAGCAGACGGCTATTTTCGTACCGTGCTGTGAGGTTCTCCCATGCAGCCTGGAAACCCATTTGTCAGGGGGGACTTCGCCACGATGGTTCTCGCTTCCCCACGAGTCTTGGCGTTCAAGTGATAGAGCTTCTCCACTTGAGACAAATACGGATTGGCGATGTAAATGGCAGCGAACAAATCGCAGAATGTGGGCCATGCTAGGCTGTCGCCATCAAAGGTCTCCACCTCACACGGAGGAACTCTATGACCCGGAGGTCCCGACGGAGCGCTGGGCTGAAATCTAAGACTCGCCATCTCTGCCGAGAGCTGCTCGATGCGCTCTCCGAACAACGTCCCGCATCGCACATACGCCGCGTAAGCGGATTTAGCCGAGACTATGCGCCCTTTAGGTAGGTTGGACGAAGACGGACGGGACCTTGGGGATTCGCTGAGGCTGCAAGCAGACGTGGACTTACGGGGAATGTCCGTACGCTTCGCGATCACCGGAGTCTTCGGAGGCCAAACCTTCTCCGGAGTTACAGAGGGAGACGAAAGACTGTTAGACTTCGGCGTAGTCTTGAACGGCTCCGTGGACTCAGGGGACGTCCTTACCGACGAAGACCGCGCTGGTGCGCTTTTTGATTTCGGAAAGAGAACGAAAAAAAAAAAGAAAAAAGAAGTGGACTATATGAGGGCGCAAGAATTTTCTCACTGTGCCCGCAGGATTGCGGGAGAATTCTCTTACGCGTGGCTTGGAAACGGAGCCCTTTTAATGGGGATATATGCGGAACAGTGTACGAACGCATGAATGCAGATCGAAAATTACACGTAGCTACAGAGGAGTGATTACAACACAAGTTTAGCTGGATTCGTATTTGTGAATAGGATATATAAATATGGGCCCGATAGTGCTGGAAAAAAATATATATGTGTATTTATTTATAAATATGGGCGGATATATATATGTGCGCAAATTGCTGGCCGGAAAAATTATATATAAAATTTATAAATATGGACGGATCTATAAATATGGGTCCGATAGTGCTGGAAAAAATATATATGTATTTATTTATAAATATTGACGGATATATATATGCGCGCAAATTTCTGGCCGGAAAAAAATTATATATATAATTTATAAATATGGATGGATATATAAATATGGGCACGATAGTGCTGGAGAAAATATATATATATGGATTTATTTATAAATATGGGCGGTTATATATATGCTCGCAAAATACGGGCCGGAAAAAATTATATATATGAGTTATAAATATGGGTGGATATATAAATTTGGGCACGATAGTGCTGGAAAAAATATATATGTATTTATTTATAAATATGGGCGGTTATATATATGCGCGCAAAATACTGGCCGGAAAAATCATATATGATTTAGAAATGTGGATGGATATATATATATATATATATGGGCACGATAGTGCTGGAAAAGATGAATATGTATTTATTGATATATATACGCAGCAGGTGCTCTCTCGGGATAGCTTGAAGTACTTCCTTCTTATTGGAAGTCCACTTCCGAAGCGGGAGGCCCGCAGATTGGAGGGCAGCTTGAAGCTCTCGTATGGCGAGACGAGCGTCGTCTTCAGTATGACCGCCGGCAAGGACATCATCAACATACATGTAGTTCCGAAGGATTTCGCTCGCCTGAGGGTACATCGCTTGCACGTCTTGGGCTAGTTGTAAAAGAACTGGGATCGCCAAGAATGGCGCGCAGTTAACCCCAAACGTGACGGTTTGTAGCTCATAGTCTTGAATATTGCCGCAGCGATCCCGGTAGAGGATCCGCTGAAAGGGGGTATGCCTGGGGTCGACTCGGATTTGTCGATACATCTGTGTTATGTCAGCGTTGAAAACGAATTGAAAGAAACGCCATTTCAGTACCTGAAGCGTGAGATCGGCCTGAAGCGTAGGCCCGGTGTGCATATATATGCATATATATGTATTTATTTATAAATATGGGCGGTTATATATATGCGCGCAAAATACTGGCCGGAAAAATCATATATGATTTAGAAATGTGGATGGATATATAAATATGGGCACGATAGTGCTGGAAATGATGAATATGTATTTATTGATATATATATATAGATATATATGGGCGAAAAAAACCGGGAGTCGGAAATAATGTGGTTTGAATTTGGCGCGCTTGAGCTGCCTATCGATATCACGACTCGAATCACGTGCCACCACTACTCCGAAAACAGCTGTCGGTCGCTGTTTACAAATTTGGTTTTTGATTTTGTCGTATTAATTATTTTTTTTTTTTTTTTGTGGTTGTGCGGAGAGGAAAAAAATATAAAAAGGACAAAACGAACGCTTTTACACACCGCGAGTGTTGTACGCGAAAGAAAAAACAAAGTAAACGATCAGTGCATATGGACGGATGCTTTGATGTATGTATGTACGTACATGCGTAAGTACACAGGTAGGTATGTATGGATGTATGCACGCGCGTCGTTCACACACAAAAACGTAAGTTATTTGTTATTTAGTTGGGTTCCTTTCCCCTCTTTTTTTTTTGTTAAATCAATGTGCGACACCGAAATAGATTATGTGTTGTGGATATGTACATATGCGTGCATCAATATATGACGATGTATGTATGTATGTAAGCAAGTGCACCGGTTTGTGGATACGCGTGAGGAAATTAATTTTGTAATTGAATCAATTCGAACAGACCCGAAATCGCGGTGTCTACGTTAATCGCTATTTAAATCTTTTGTTCTGTGGTAAAGTGCGAATGAATTATATGTACGTGGATATATACATATGCGCGTACATCAACAGATGACGATGTATGTATGTAAGTGGATATGCCGGTGGGCGAATACGCGCGTGAGGAAATTAATTGGGCATTGGAAATAATCCGAACACATAAGAAATCGCGGTGAACACTACTATTTCCTGTTTTTTTTTTTTTTTTTTATAACACTTTAATAATTTCTTTGCCTTTTTTACGCGGACTTGGCGAACAGCTGTGGAAAATACATGTACATGATGCCACGAGTTTTACATATGTATGTACGTATGTAAAAATTAGACAAGTGCGGCAAAAAAAAAAAAACCTAAAGAAACCCCTGTGGTGAAATGGAAACCGAACGTTGTACAAACACGTTAAGGATTGGGAACTACCATGTAACCTTGGAATAGGTCAGGTATGTACATACAATATATATAAAAGTGTGCAGGTCGCTATGGAAGAGCGGGAAACCTCACACTTTTATTAGTATGTAGAGGCAAATGAAATGAATAATGAAATTTTGTACTTATCAGGAATTCCGCCGATGTAGGCTGGAGGAGCGGAAGGATGTCCGGCTCGAAGGACCAATGTTCGTGGAGGGGCGGAAGGATCCAAATCAAATACAAGTAGTTGGCGGGTGCCAATTTCTTCGGGTGGTGAGCGATTGATGAATTAATAACGCGCGATAACTTCGGTTACAAAAACTTATGCTTTATTATGGAATATTCACAGGTCGCCCGACACACACGAAATGTTTCGGGTTAAAATATGTACAATTCGAGAGAAAGAAAGAGCACAATCAAAACGAACGGGTGTTCGGGTTGAAAGTTCGTACTGGAGTGCAATGGCGGCGCCCATCAGAAAATCAAGTCACCCCTCCTGGTGTGACCGTAGACGCCGAGGATCAAAAAACCCTCCTCACTGCTCTTCGCCGCTCACTGCTGTTCACCCGGTGGCGTGAACATTATGATTCGGTGAAACGTAGATGACTGCCATGGCCACAGTTTTCCATTACATCCCCAGCTGCATAAAGGTCCGCCTTTGTTGTACGTCGGAGAATAAAGTCCCGAATATTGTTGAAGACAACCATATTTTGGGATACAATATTTATTTTATCATTGGAGTTTTGATTTGACCTCCTGCACGAACAGTGCCATGTTTGACTAAACGATGCAACTGAATTGTGGTATGTGACATGTCTGATCATTAGCCAAGCACGTTCGGGTAAACAATATAACGTTGCTCTTTAGAATAACTGTATCATCTAAATCGCTGTTATGATTTTGTACACTGTGTACATTTAAAGTAAATAACGAGAACATTGTTACTGCTTATGAGATCCATGACATCTTCTGCATACTAGAAATAAATTTCTCCTGAATTCTGCCACTAAAGAAGAAGTTGTGGTTTTTTGTGTCATTATTGTGTGTTTCAATGATGCTATTTACATGAGAGAGTACCATATAAACGTGCTCCTGCCGATGAATCATGTCGTACTAATAGAAAATTTGATTAAAAGTTCCGCCCTGTGATTCAAAAATCGAAATTTTAAGAGCAGAATGTACCGAGGCAACGGCCACAGCAGCTTCTACAGTAGAGAATTACGAAGGCATTACAAGAACCGCCAGTATCACTGAATTTGCTATAGATTCCATTCTAAGTTTAAAATCTTCTCAGCTACGGCTGGACCAGCAAGAAATATTCCAAGAGACTTTCCAATGATTTAAGTCGATTCGACTCTGTTCTGATCTCTTAAATCAAGTCATGGTTCTACTTATTCAATGAATTTATTTTTAAATTCAATGAACTGTAATTTTTACCCTTGCAAGGGGTTTCAATAAATTGGTCAGACAGTTTATATATTTTAGCCTCTCCAAGGTATAATGAAATTACCTTGTTGTTAGATATTGCTGCACAGAAATGCATCATAAAAGAAAACTCAAACAAATTTTAAGCTATAGATGCTTCAAACACAATTGAAATATTAGGAATCGGCGAAGGTTCAGTTAGTTCCAAAGGAAGAACCCTTTTGGGTCAACAATACAGTAAAGTTTTAATTAGTAGATTAACATTTTTCCAAATCGTTCGATTGGAAACGATTCACCCACATTACCAACACTACGTAATTTAGCTTTTGAAATAAGTATTCCAATAATACACTTCTGTGACGATAATGACACAATACTAACAGCGAGATCTGAAATAATTCGACAAATAAATATTCAAAGAGAAAAAAAATATAGTCATATAAATAACAAAAAATCGAATGTCCAAAAATGTAAATTAGTAAAGCAAAACTGAAGAAAAACTTCCCACAGATGTTCAAAAAAGTGCTAGATTAATCTAGTTTCTATTATAGTCTTTGAGAGAATCGGTTTTATTTAATGTACGGTGCCAAAAATAGGAAATAAACTTGAACACCATAGGTATTATAGGAGTCTATATACCAAACTTGCTAAATCTAGCTCTTATGTGTTCATATGGGCAGTCGCACGGATGGGCCGACATAGCTAGATCGATTCGGCTGTTGATTCTGATCAACAATATATATTCTTTATAAGGTCGGAAATGCTTCCTTCTGCCTATTATATATGTACATTTTGGCCACTATTTCCCCTATGGGTGCATGGTATAAAAACTAGACGTCTGCATGAATGGCAAAAAAATCACATTCAAATGTACAAAGTCAAAATTGAATTGAGTGAATACTTGTACAAAACGAAATGAGAATGAATGAGTGACTGAAGTCGTGTTTCACTCGACTGCTGAAAAATATACCCGAAAAGAAACGAAGTGAGTGAGTGAGCAGCAGAAGTAATGAAATGTTGTATATTGAATACATTCGAATATTGACAGCTGTTTTCTGCTGTGTGTATTATCTGTTAAAAGAAAGGAAAAAATAAAGAAAATATAGAAATGTATTTTTTGTTGTGAATTATTTAATTTATATATTTATTACATATAATTTATATTTGAGAAATAATTTATAGACGGTCACAACTACACATTTTGTTAGTAAAACTGAAAGTGAGTACACAAAGTATTCTGCGAACTACTTGAGTAGTTTGAATGTTCTCGAAGTTTTCATTTCATTTTGCTCTTCTTTCGTTATACTCTGTTTTTCGAGACGAAACACAACATGTTCCCCTAGCGAAACAGTACTATACACATTCGTCTCATTCTGTCTTTTTCACTCACTCATATTCTACTCAATTCGAATGTACTCAATGTGGCTTTGTTTTGAATGCATTCATGCAGACGTCTAATAAAAACTAAGATTAAGACAAAAATAGCCGGAATATAGAATACCACACACTCATAAGTAAGAAGTAACAACAAATGTCGAAAAGCTCATTTAGGATGAAATTGAAAATCCTCAGTGTCCGAATTTAATAGTCCGTTATTACTGATACCGAACATACGGAAAAACTGTGGTTGCGCATTCACTGAGCCGCGGCCAAAAATATTTCAGTGTTGATATCGTAATTAACTTTTCTCCAAAAATTTCAAAAATACTATAAAAATGCTGTAAAAATCGGAGCACTATATCATATAGCTGCCATAAGAACGATCGCGATCGATCGGTCGAAAATAAAGTTTTACTACAAGAAATCTTTGTTCGTTGGGCAATTTCAATCAAATTCACACAAAATGTGTTAAATAACATATTAAGTTTCATTAAAATCGGACTACGATATCTTATAGCTCCCATAGCTTAGTATTTGCGCTTATGAGGCAAGGTTGATCAAAAACATTTCTAGTAGAGCTATCGGGGTCAAATTTCTACTCTGGGGTTTTTATTTAATATCAACTGTACATTAAATAGAATATTATATGTATATAATATATGTAGATTAATGTGTCGTTTTCTTCTATTAAGTTTACATATAGTTGTGGATATTTAGATTTTACGACTTTAACTAGGCTATAAACAACTTAAAAGAACTGACGACTTGCAACTTAATTCGACTGACAACTTCACTGCGACCGACAACAAACGACTTTTTAGGGATGCCACAGAGTCGGTGCATGTGTTATTGAAACCTTATATTAGGTCATCCTGATCTTCGTCGTCTGACCCAGAAGACAATAGTTCCTCGTTGGTTTCGACGTACTTCTACTTTTGTTCGATTTGCTCTTATCTTTGTCTCTATGTTTGAATGATCTTCGATCACGATGCCTGTCCGTGGAACGACTGCGATCACCACGATCCTTGCGGCCTTTGTCCTTGTCCTTACCTTTGTCTAGATCTCTCTTTGTCAGATTTGCGGCCACGTTGACGTTCTTTTTCCCGTTGTTATCGCAAGTCTCGCTACCTCCGTTTCTCGTCCTTCAAAATATGGAAATAGTCCTTGAAATATTCCTCTCTGTAGATAGAGTCCACCTCAAGATATCGTGAGTCTGATTTCTTTTTGATATCATACTATCGGGCATGTCTTTCGATATCATGTGTCTCATGCAGCATATCCAGAAAATCTTTCCGAATCTGAACTTTCTTTAGCTGTTTATCATTCTTTTCGTGGCTTCGCACTTTAACGATGTAATCGTTGAAAAGACTTTCGCCTTTTCGATGGCACGGTAACGCTCATCCTTAGTATTCCTTTGACTAAATTCGGAGAATGATCCCGCTTTTGTCGCATTTTGTTATGTTTTTCCTTACGATCTTCCTCGGCTCGTCTTTCACATACTTTTCAAATACCTGTTTTCGCTCCTTTGATGTAAGCAGCAAATAGCGTGGATCATAGACAATCTTATGTAACTCTTATTCCCATGTGCTGAAAGCACACCTTCTTTTCTCCCAACATCCTTGAATTCGGTCGCACGTTGCTCTAGTGGAACCAGGGCACGCTCTTTAGCTGCACGTTGTTTGGCCTCCAAGACAGCGTCGTTGGCTGGCTTCGATTTTGTTAAGTTTCGAACTCTCTTAGTGGGTACTTCCTCCACACTAGTTTCAGTATGAATTTTAATAGTTCCATCGTCCCCATCATTTTACGTTTCGATCCTCTGGACTTCTTGAAGTTCTTGCTATTGAACTGGCGCTATCGCCACGAATTCCCGAGATGCGTCTACAGTTGGCTGCATTTCATTTTGTTATATACCGGTTCAGCTTAATTTGGTTTGCTTGTGTCACTTTTTTGTCGCTGCTCCTGTGGTCGAGTTCGAACACCGGTATGCTGTTGTGTGTCTTCCGCTGCATCCAAGAATGTAGTTCCCGATTCGTTGCTCGTATTGACACTTATACGATCTGTGGATGACGCAATCTTTCTTAGACACAACTTTTGCGGTGTTTTGGTTTTAGACCAGGTTGAGCCCCCAAATGTAGATAAGTATGTAGTCTTATTATAATAAGTTTACATATCGTTTTGATCATTTAGATTTTACGACTATTAATAGGCAACTTAAGGGGTTATATATGTTATGGTGCGGGAAAATCGGTAAAAATTAAGATTTTCGTAAAGGCATGCAGACATTTTTTTATTAAATTCAAACAGCTTGACAAAACTGAAAAAGTGTTAATAATTATAAAAATTACAACAATTTCCGCAAAACGCTTTTTTTCCCCGAGGCTTCCCGTCACTACGATGCCACTCCAGCAGCTCAAGGAAAAGCAAAAAAAAAAAAAGAAAAACAATAATTTTATTAACATTAAAAATAATTTTATTTTGCAAATGGTAGCGATTTAAAAAAAAATCACTTTTTTCGTCTCATAAAATGTATTAAAAAATTCATCAAATTAATATAAAAAGTCATACGCAGGAATCCTTCTTCCAAGTTCACACCAACTCAATTACAAACAATTAAAAAAAATTGTTGAAATCGGTTGAAAACTTTTCTAGTTATTGTGGTCACCGAAAAGACACCTTTTGAAAAACATGATTTTGAGATAAGCGCGTTGAAAGTTTGACATCTGAAGGAAGCGGGGACATCGACGCACCGGGTGATTCTCCTTCATACAGAGATCACAGGATTTTGGTTTGGTGGTCACCTTGGCTTCAAATGTATTAGCCTTTCGGGTGGCTGGAAGCGGATTTCGTGGAGGTTTCGGTGTGGGAACCGAAATAGCCATTGCAGTTGTATTTTCAACCGCTTCGAGCGTACGAAACCGCTTGGTGAGGAAATCGTCCATCGTTTGCCGCTCTGAAATGGCAGTCTTATCTCCAAGAGATTGTTCCCACAGTGAAAGGGTGATTTTCGGCAATTTGATGGAACAGAATAATACGAACATGCCACCCCACGGGGTGACTGGCAGGCCACAGTGCTCAAAAGCACGAATGGATGCCTGCAGAGCATTCTGATGATCTTGTAATGCCTTTCCGGACTCATGGAAAATTTGAGGCAGATCAAGAAGTGCTCGGAATTGGTTGTTCACGATAAGTCGCTTATTTTCGAAACGCTGTTTGAGTGCGTTTATCGCCGATCGAGATAAACTGTTGTAAAGCCATGGTGGAAGCAACTAAAGCCCTTTTGGATTCGGACCGAGTGATTTTTGGGACGGTTACCAAAATCTGTCGAGGTGGTAACAGAGGCTTGACCTTTTTTTGGCGTGGCTCTGACGTGGACCCTTCTAGTCCATTAACTCTCGCGTCTAGAAAGGGTCTGAAGCGCTTGTAAAGGAGGAGTAGAAGGACTGATCCTCCTCTGACACGGACTTGGAGCAACAATTCAAGATTTGCGTTTGACCGCAGTGGTCTTAGCCTCTTTATCGTCTTTTGGCGGGCTCGTGCTCATAACCCCACAAAATGGCGGCTATAAAGAAGTGAGCTGGTTTGGCACGGCTTGAAGATAAGCGAAAAATATAAACTGGAACGTTTGGGAAAAACTGGAACACTACCAAACCACGCAAAGAACGGCTTTGAAACGCCTTGAAATAGATTAAAACCCCACAAACCGAGTTGATACGTTTGGGAAAACTTGGAACACTGAAAAAAAGTCGTATCTTTTGTTCAATTCCGAAAAGATACGACTTGGAACGCTTTGGAATCGGGATAGAATAACCAGTCACGACTTGGAAAATTTGGGAATTCAATATTAAAAAAACCCAAGATACGACTTGAAAACGATTTGAAAATTTGGGAATTCAATATTAAAAAACCCAAGATACGACTTGGAAACGATTGGAAAAATTTGGGAATTCAATATTAAAAAAAACCCAAGATACGACTTGGAAACGATTGGAATCAGAATAGAAAAACGCGGAACACAAATTTTTAATAAATAAATATTATTCGACCTTTCTCTCAACGTGATCCTTCAGCATATATACCCCACAAAGTGCCTGCCAACCTAGGGTTTACAGCACCGCTACTTCTGGTCGTTTGCCTTGTGCCGGTCTTTGGCACATGAGCTTGCAGCTGTGCTTGTATACTGCAGTTAAGCGGGATTTATGTATGCACGTATATATGTATATGTATAGGCTGCAAGCGGTAGCGGGATTTTGTTCGCGGTGATGGAAAAATTTATATTTGTGTGCGAAGAAATAAAAATTTTGTGGAATATGTATATGGATATGCATATGAATATGTCAACTTCTTATGTGTTAGTGTATATGTATGTATGTGTATGTGTTTTGATATGTATATACACTGCGCGTCATCAGGTTAGCGCCCCCCTTACACTCAACGTAAATGTTAAATATTTTCCAAACCGTTTACACCATAATTCAGTGAATTCTCTTTAAAATAAGACAAATTTAAATATTGAAAGTTATGAGATTAATTTATTATAATTTTTCTTGAAAGAAGTATGAAAAAAGGGTATTGAAAATTTTTTTATCAGGTTAGCGCTATCAGAGATAGATCAAAAAATATAAATCTTAGTGAAATGTAAGACACTTTTTTTTTAGTTTATAACTAAAATACTTGATATTTTTAACAAATTAATAATGGGTGGTCCCGAAAATTCCATTAGGCATCGTATTATACAATTTAGCAATGTAATTCATTGATATTAACGACCAAGCGTCTTTAATGCCTTTTATAAGGTCCGATTTTGAATTATATTGCTTTCCGGACTCGTAGACCTTCCTAGCTAACCATCCCCAGACATTCTCTATAATATTTATTTCCGGCGAGTATGGGGGCCATCCAAGTACTTCTCATTTTGGCTCTGCATCCACATTTTGACGGTCCTGGCGGTATGTATTGGTGCATTTTCGTGCTGGAAATACCACTGCAAATTCCCAAATGTATTTTTTATTTGGGGAAATGCTGTATTTAGCACGTCCTTATAGTTCTCCGCATTCATTCGCGTTGTCAAGAAGTGCAACTCGAAGTGGCGGTTTCTTTTTTAGTTTCCGTCGCTGCTAGTGTTCAGCTTCCCGAATAACTCTTAGCACACTGGATACACTTTTACATTAGTTTTTTCCTTTATTTTAGCAGTCGACTCATGCAAATTTGATGCTTCCCGTAGAATTCTCCGTTTATCTGTTTGGGAAACTACTCGATTGTTTCCTCCTTTATAGTTCATTCCGTATTTCTCCTTATTTTAAAGAAAATTGGATATAGTTTTCCTGTGCCTACCAGTTTTTTCTGCAATTTTGTGCTTTGACAGGCAAATTTCCGAGTAAGCTTCAATCTTTGATTTTTCTTCCACATATAAACTAAAGAATACAATTGACTTGTGATACAAAAAAAATTTGGTGTCCGTGATTGCTAGATTAAGCGAGATAACTAAAATTGCATTTGGGGGCGCTAACCTGATGACGCACAAAAAGGGCAATCTTTTTCGTCGAGAATAAAGCAAAACGCAAAAAAATATATAATGGTTTTTCTAAGAAGCTTTCTTCTTTTGCCATAATGATCACAAATGAGTATTGTAACTACAAAAAATTTTTACGAAATCCAGTGCAATGGGAAAGTAAAAATTAGAAAATACTTGTAGAGAGAGGGGGTCGCTAACCTGATGACGCGCAGTGTATGTTTTCGTTTTTTTTTTTTTTTTAAATATGCAAATATGGAATGGAAATATGCAGAGGTGTGAATGGATCGGATTTCTATATACAAATGAATAATTTTTTATATTTCCTTTAATGTATCTAGCTGATATGCCCCAACTTTGTAGGGTGTCGCGGGCCACAAGTAATGTGTAAGTGTGGCCTTTATATGTGGGAGGGTGGTTCACTTTTTTTTTTTATTATGTCACATTCACACACTCTGCTTGCATATAAATTAAGATGTTGGGTCTCTCCACTGATTCCTGTTGAGGTTTACCGTTGATACGATCCATTTTATGAGATGATTTAGGTCGAGTAGGATGAGATACGATTAAGTATTTGAATCACTGTCCTTGTGGATCAGCAATATATTACCGATAATAAATTGTGTTACGGCCAAGTGCCAGAGTTATGTGTCTTTATTGTTTAAAGGGTTATACGAAACTGAATATGTTGAAGGAAATAAAAGAGAACTAAACCTAAGTACATAAATGGGAATATGAATCTAAAGCTAAATACGTAAGAAGTAAATATGTAAGGCGTATGGTCATGCTATGGGCTCTTGGTTAGACGCTGTGTCAGCATATTTATGTTTATATGGAATTAGTCACATCGACGTTGCAGCTGCACAGATTATTCTAAGACTAAGTGCGAGGGCAGTTCGCTGGATTGTTTGGTTACTTATACATATCACTATATTGGAAATAGGCAAAATTATATGGCGCCTTATATACTTGGCATATATATATGCCAAATTGTGAAAAAATCTTGAAGTGGGCGGACAAATATGGCGCCTTATGTACTGGACACATATATACTTATGAAATAATTGGGGACCAAAAAATTCTTTCCTTTGAGGAGGAAAAACGAATTATAATCAGGAAGTTTGCGATAAAGTAATTTTAGTTCGATTTGGAAAATCAAGGGAAACAATTATATGTATGTGTACATATACTCATATATGTTTATGCCCAACCGGGCAACACAAGGGTTAAAGGAGGCGGAAGCTTTCACCTCGCGCCGCTCTCCCGATGATGCCCATCGCTCTTCCCACAAAAGAACTCCCCACACTTCGCTCCAAGTGGGGCTTGGTGCCCTGCTCTTAAGTAAGCTAGGTTTAGTTGCATTATATACGTGAATATATGTAATACATCCAAGTGAAGTGAAATTTCTCTACGTCTCAATATTTTACTGGGAGGAAGAAAAAGGAAAAAGGCAAAAATTCATCTAGCTGCCCCAAACCAGAAGGAAGTTCGACCCCCCTACATAAACATTTGGTCCTTCGAGCCGGATACTAAGATCCTCTCGAACCATTAGCATCGGTGGAATTTCATCCATATTTCAAGCTAAGTAATTTTTTCCAAATTATAGGTATATGAGTACATGTACATGCCTCCAGCATCCGTACCCATACTCACATACATATAATTGTTGCCCTCGATTCTCCTAATCCAAGTAAAAATTACTTTCGCGCAAATTTTTCCTCCTCAAAGAAGAGAAAATTTTGGTCCCCAAATTTTCATACATATATATGTGTCCAGTACATAAGGCGCCATATTGTTTCGCCCACTTCAAGTTTTTTTCTCGCAATTTGGCATATGTATATAGGCCGAGTATATAAGGCGCTATATTTTATTTGCATATTTCCAATATATATTTTTTCGCAATTTCAAAAAAATATTAACACATATGTATGTATGCAGTGAATCAAACCTACGAAAAAAGTGATCTCCTACATATAAAATATATATATGCAAGCAGAGTGTGTGAATGTGACAAAAAATTACAAATTTATCCAGTGCTACATTAAATCCAAAAATAAAGGTTTTGTGCAAATACAGTCCACTCCTGGGAAAAGTGTGCGCGCAGTGAAAGGTGGTTCCAACGAAGAGAAGAAAATTTTCAATACAAATAATAAAGATTTAAAAAAAAAAAAAACGAAAGTGAACCACCCTCTCACATATAAAAGCCACACTTAGACATTTCTGGTGTCCCGCGACACCCTATAAAGTTGGGGCATATCGGTTAGACACAGCAAAAGAATTCATATTTAAAAAAAAAAAAACATTAATTTATATAAAGAAATCCGATTCACACCTCTGCATATCGCCATTCCATATTTTCATATTTAAAAAAAAAAAACAAAAAAAGAAATTTTTAAATACATATATATACTCTAACATTTTACATATCCGTACACATATATATATATATACTCCAACATTTTACATATCCATACACATACATATATATACATATTTTTCCATACATAAAATTTTACATATATATATTCATATCCATATACATATACATATTTTTTTCCCATACATAAAATTTTACATATTGATACTCATATACATATCCATACATATATTCCACAAAAATTTCTAATTTTTTCGCACACAAATATATTTTTCCATCACCGCGAACAAATCCCGCTACCCCTTGCAGCCTATATACATACATGCATACGTGCATACATATGTACCGCTTAACTGCAGTATACCAGCACAGCTGCGAGCTCATGTGCCAAAGACCGGCACAAAGCAAACGACCAAAAGTAGCTGTGCTGTATACCCTAGGTTGGCAGGCACATTGTGGGGTATATATGTTGAAGGGTCACGTAGAGGAAAAAATCGAATAATATTTAATTATTAAAAATTTGTGTTCCGCGTTTTTGTTTATTCTATTCCCACGCGTTCCAAGTCGTATCTTTGGAGTTAGATTCCAATTCCAAAGTGTTTCCACGCGTTTCAAGTCGTATCTTTGGTTCTATTTCAATACCAAAGTGTTTCAACCCGTTCCAAGTCGCATCTTTGGAGTTATATTTCAATTCCAAAGTATTCCCACACGTTCCAAGTCGTATCTTTGGAGTTAGATTCCAATTCCAAAGTGTTTCCACGCGTTTCAAGTCGTACCTTTGGTTTTATTTCAATTCCAAAGTATTCCCACACGTTCCAAGTCGTATCTTTGAAATTAGATTTCAATTCCAAAGTGTTTCCACGCGTTTCAAGTCGTATCTTTGGTTCTGTTTCAATTCCAAAGTGTTTCCACCCGCTCCAAGTCGCATCTTTGTAGTTATATTTGAATTCCAAGGTGTTCCAAGCCGTTCCTAAGGTTTTTTTTGGCAGTGTTCCAAGTCGTTCCAAACGTACCAACTCGTTTTCTGGATTTTCAATCTATTTCAAGGCGTTTCAAAGCCGTTCTTTAAGTGGTTTGGTAGTGTTGCAGTTTTTCCAAAACGGTCCAGTTTGTCTTTTTGGCTAATTTTTAAGCCGTGCCAAACCAGCTCACTACTTTATAACCGCCACTCTCTGGGGTTATGAGCACGAGCCCGTGAAAAGACGAGAAAGCAGTTGAGAACACTGCAGCCCCGAGCAAATCCTCAATTGCTGCTCCAGGTCAGCGCCAGAGGAGTACCAGCCCTACTACTCCTCCTTCCCGAGCATTTCAGACCCTCTCTAGTCCATTAACTCTCACGTCCGCACCATCGAGCACGACCTGTCAGCAAGCCACGTCAGAGCCACGACGAGCAAGTCAAAAAGAGGTCAAATCATTGGTACCACTTCCTCAGATTTTTGTAACCGCCCCAAGAGTCACTCGGTCCGAAACCAAAAGGGTTTTAGCTGCTTCCACCATGGCTTTGAAGAAGTTTGTTTCCATTTGCGATAAACTAATTCAGTTTGAAGTCGACACCCACGTCACTTCACTGTCCGAGGTCAGCGTATTTACGCTCCAAGTCCGTCGTGATCGAGTTCAAGCGTTGTGGGAGAAGGTCGAGCAGGAATATGAGAAATGCGAGGCACTCACAGATGGTAAAGACGATAACTCTGAAGATTTAGCCATCCAAGCTAAATATGACAAATGCTATCAAGTTTACGAACGATGCACAGCTCGATTAAACGAGCTTATCCATGAAGGGTCTGCTCCTACTCCTCCGAACTGTCATGCGCCTACCTCTGCACCAGCAGAACGAGGCTGTCGATTGCCACCCATTGACACAGAAGTCTTTACGGGAGATTACTTAAAATGGCCCACGTTCCGTGACTTGTTTACAGCCATCTACATAAGCGATTCGCGAATTTCCCCCGTTGAAAAGCTGTACCATCTTCTAGCGAAAACGAGGGGTGAAGCCAACCTCATTGTAGCAAAATTCCCGCTTACAAATGATGGTTTTGAAACGGCATGGAATGCACTCAAACAGCGTTTCGAAAATAAGCGACTTATCGTGAACATCCGATTCCGAGCACTTCTTGACCTGCCTCAAATTTCCCATGAGTCCGGAAAAGCATTACAGGATCATCAGAATGCTCTGCAGGCATCCATTCGCGCTTTTGAGCACTGTGGCCTGCCAGTAACCACTTGGGGAGGCATGTTCGTATTTTTCTGTTCCATCAAATTGCCAAAGAATACCCTTTCATTATCGGAACAATCTCTGGGAGACAAGACTGCCATTCCACAGTGGTAAATGATGGACGATTTCCTCACTGAGCGGTTCCGTACGCTCGAAGCAGTGGAAAATACAACTGCAATGGCTATTTCGGTTCCCACACCGAAACCTCCACGAAATCCGCTTCCAGCCACCCGAAAGGCTAATACATTTGAAGCCAAGGTGACCACCAAACCAAAATCCTGTGATCTCTGTATGAAGGAGAATCACCCGGTGCGTCGATGTCCCCGCTTCCTTCAGATGACGGTGCCAGAGAGGGTGGTGTATGCCAAGAAAAAGTCCCTTCGTCTGAACTGTTTCGCAAGAGGACATCAAGTAAAAGATTGTCCGAGTCAGCACAATTGCTTCACGTGCAAGGGGCGTCACAATACGCTCTTGCACAAGGACGCCCGACCGGAGAATAATCCAACGCCGGTCCCAGCTCAGCCCAGTTCACACAATATTGTCTGGACTTACTTTACCTCGCAAGGTCCTCACGAGATAAGTTGCTAGGTACAGCCATCGTGGACTTTTGGCACAAGGGCACTACTTATGCTTCACGGGCGCTATTAGACCCGGCTTCGGAAGCCAATTTCATATCCGAAAGAATGTTCCGACTCATGAAGTTACCATTTCAAACTGTCAGGGCTGAAGTGACAGGCATTAACGGAAAGGTCAATAGAACCTTGAAGGTCTGTCATGGACCTCCAGTCCAGATAGAGATAGAAGCTTTTGTCTTGTCCCAAGTTGCTGATGATTTGCCGTCATGTACGATAGCCCAAGCCACACTGGAAGGAATGCCCACTATTCCTCTAGCAGATCCCTCCTTCCGATTAAAGGCAAAGATTGATCTACTTCTTGGCATTGATGTCATACCAGCGGTGACTCTTTCCGGCATCCAGACCGAAGTGTGCGGATCTTTAATGGCTCAAGAGACGAGATTCGGTTGGGTGATTTCAGGCCCGTTGCAAGGGGTCCCCGTTAGTTCATGTGCCGCGTTCACCACGAGGGTCGCTGTTAGCAGAGAGGAGGGACTTGAAACTCTTCTAACAAGGTTTTGGGAGGTGGAGGATCTACCGGGCAAACCGGTAGAAGATTCTGACTCTGTTTGCTAGGTCAATTTCCAGAAGACCACAAGAAGAGATGTTTCGGGGAGATATACGGTCTCACTTCCGTTTCGAGATCCAACCAACATCAACCTTGGTCATTCCAGACCAGGGGCATTGGCTCAGTTCCTAAAAAACGAAAGCCGGCTCCTCAAAAATATTCTGGCAAAAACTGAGTATGACGCCGTCATCCAAGAATATTTGGACTTGGGCCACATGCGTCAGGTTCCATTTGACGGCACTAATAACAATTTTTATTTGCCACACCATGCGGTCTTCAAGCCCGACAGCACCACAACAAAGGTAGGGGTAGTCTTTAACGCCTCTAGCAAGTCCACCAACGGAGTAAGTCTAAACGACATACTTTACCCTGGTCCGGTACTTCAGTCCGATCTCACTACTCAGATTCTCAAGTGACGTTTTTTCCGAGTGGTTTTCAATGCCGACATTACAAAAATGTACCTTCAAATTATGGTCGATGTACGCCATTTCAGAGGAACCTGTTCCGAAATAAAGAGGGGCAACTTGGTGATTACGAGCTGAATACCGTCACGTTTGGCATTAACTGTGCTCCGTTCTTAGCCATCCGAGTACTTCAGCAACTCGCAAGTGATGTACAATCCAAATTTCCTTTGGCTAGCGATATTATCAAGTTCTATATGTATGTCGATGATGTCCTGGCAGGGGCTCACAATGAAGCAACGGCCATCGCAATGGTCAATTAACTTCAAGACGCTCTTGGTTCAGCTGGTTTTCCTTTGCGCAAGTGGACATCGAAAGTGAAGAGCGTGCTCACTTGCATTCCAAAGTGTCATTTGCTGAATGCTGATTTCCTCGATATCGAAGAGGCTAGCACAGCAAAAACACTGGATGAGTTTTATTTTGTCATCTCATCCCAAGATATCAAGTCAGCTTATACTAAGCGAAAAGTCCTTGGGCAGATCGCCAAGTTATTCGATCCCGCTGGCTGGCTAGCTCCCTTTGTGATTCAAGCCAAGGTGTTTATGCAAGAGCTTTGGCTACAAGAGCTAGGGTGGGATGATCAATTGCCCAGTGAACTCCATCACAGGTGGCAGGATTTTACAAAGAGCTACTCCTTCCTTGACCAGATCCGAATTCCACGGTGGGTTCTCCATGATCCAAATTCCGACATTCAATTCCATTGTTTTTGCGATGCGTCACAGCGGGCTTATGGTGCCGCAATTTACGTGCGCGTTAGCAATGACCAAGGCTTATCGTGCTGCCTTCTTGCAGCGAAATCTAGAGTAGCCCCGGTTAAAACGGTTTCATTGCCCCGCCTTGAATTATGCGGAGCCACGCTTTTAGCTGAACTGGCAGCTGCAGTTCTTCCACAACTTCCAGTTGATGATGCGGAGGCTTTTTATTGGTCAGATTCCACCGTCGTACTGTCATGGTTAAATAAGCCACCCTGCACATGGACAAAGTTTGTCGCAAATCGGGTAGCAAAAATTGTGACGGCAACAAATAACGCCCCATGGAATCACGTTCGTTCAGAGGACAATCCAGCGTATCTCCCTAGCCGCGGCCTGAGTGCGCAGGAACTTGTACACAAAGATTTGTGGTGGCAGGGCCCACCATGGCTACGGGAACCACAAGAGTCCTGGCAGCAAGCGACACCACTCCCACTAGACACTACCTTGGAGAAGCATTAGTGAAGGTCCACGTCGCGATCGCTAAGCCAACCAACGAGATACTGTCTCGTTTTTTCAATCTGGCACGTGACTTACGAGTGGTAGCATATGTGGTCCGTTTCGGCAGAAGGTGTCTTAAACTTCCAAACGATTACTCCGGAGAGGTGACCTCTAGCGAGATCAATCAAGTATTCCAGGCGTTGATCCGAGTCACTCAGCGTGATTACTTTCCGACGGAATATCGGTGTCTACAGCAGAAGAAATCTCTGCCCACGTCTAGCACCATTCTCAATCTGAATCCTTTCATTGACGCATCAGGTGTGATCCGAGCATGTGGGCGCGTGCAACAAGCACCGGCCCTCAGTTACGATGAGCGTAAACCCATTCTGTTCCCAGTAGTAAGTCCATTGTCCCGGCTGTTGGTGCTTTTCACGCATCAGATCTCTCTCCATGGGGGCAGTCAACTGGTAGTCCGTCTCATCCGACAGAGATACTGTATTCCAAGACTGCGGAATCTAGTCAAATCGGTGGACGATTCATGCAAGGTCTGTGTGATTTACAAAAGAAGGCTGCAATCACAGCTCATGGGCACCCTTCCGTCCCAGCGAACTACTTTCGCACGTCCTTTCACGACCACCGGGATAGATTTCGCAGGTCCTTTCGACCTCAAGAGTTTCACCAGCCGCGCTTGCCGCATATCAAAGGGATATGTGTGTGTCTTTGTTTGCTTTTCCACCAAAGCCATTCACCTTGAGGCAACTTTGGATTTAAGTACCGAAGCATTTCTGGCCGCACTCGCTCGCTTTGTACCGAGGCGAGGGTGTCCCCAGCAAGTCCAGTCCGACAACGGAAAAAACTTCGTAGGTGCATCCAGAGTGCTTCAAAAAGATTTCCTTAGGTCTACCCAGCAGAAAATCTTATCCTACTATAGCCATCAGAATCTGTCCTGGCATTTCATCCCTCCCGGGGCACCACATGTTCAACAAGGCCACCTCCAACCAAATGTATACTTTTGAAGAGTTCTCTACGCTGCTGGCTAAGGTAGAGGCTTGTTTGAACTCGCGGCCGATTTCTCCTATGTCTGAAGACCCCACCGATTCTTTAGCTTTGACCGCAGGCCATTTTCTAGTGGGCGGTCCGTTGCTATCCGTGACGTGACGGAACCTGAAATCAAGGATCAAGTACCGTCTATCATTAACCGGTGGCAGCGTCTGAAGGCTATGAGTCAGCATTTCTGCACCCGATGGAATGACGAGTATCTGAAGGAGGTACATAAGCGCAATAAGTGGTGATTCCCTTCTAAAAATCTTGAAGTGGGCGATCTGGTGGTACTCATAGACGACAATCTTCCATTTAATGAATGGCGTCTTGGGCGAATCCACCAAACACACCCTGGCAGTGACGGCAATGTCCGCGTCGTCGAACTGCTTACCGCTCGCGGTATTGTGAAGCGTCCCGTCGCAAAGTTGATCTTTCTTCCTCCAGAAGAAAGAATTCAAACCCATTACGTAAAACTACAGTAGCGTCCAATTAAGAAGGGCCGAGCTGCCAGTAGTAATATGTGTATTCTATCGTCCTACATTAATCCGCTTTCTTCATTATTTGTCCCGGCAGCTTCCTGATATTCGTCAACCTAGCTCCCGTTTCCATGGCTCCGAGACCGCGTTCAGTACAGGCATCGAAAGAGGAGCGCAGATGTTCGCGAGGAACTGAGTCCTTCCGTTGCCGAGTCTGTCGCGGAATCCATCCTCTGAAGCGATGCCGTCGCTGCCTGCGGCTGAACGTGGAGAAGAGGATGAGGGCAGTGCTTGCAAATAAGTACTGCGCCAATTGCCTGGCCCACCAACATTCCGGAGGAAGCTGCTTAAGCGGTGATAAGTGCCGAATATGTGAGGAGGATCACCACACGCTACTCCACTTCCATGAACAGCCACGTCGACGTACTCCCAGCTCCGTCGTACGCCGAGTCACCCCCGAGTCCTCCAGACGAAGGGTCGCACCAACGCCAGCCTCCGATCCAAAACTGACCTTGACCACACTGCTGCAGCACCGCAATCCGCATCTGATGCCCACGGCGATGGTGCGTCTTGAGACGGGGGAAAATCCTTCGACGTGAAGGCCCTCGTGAACCCGTGTTCGGCGGAATCGTCGATGGCGACGTCACTGGCCACGGCCTTTAAATTGACAGCAATAAAGGGGCAGCAGTGATCCGGTCCCCAATCAGTGAAGGATGGTGATTGGGGGCGATCCTGAAGGTGGTCGATGGCTTGTGCTGCCGCACTCCAAGCGCTCCGGTGGACCCACAGATAGCCAAAAAGTTTGAGGGCATCGTCCTGGCGGATGATACGTTCTACCGACCGTCGTCAGTGTCTTTGGTCCTGGGCGCGCATGTGATCACGGAGGTCATGTTGGAGGGGAGTCTACCCGGGGTTGGCGGGCGGCCAATTGCGATGCGCACAGTCTTTGGCTGGACCCTGTCCGGAGCGTGCCACTAGACTGCCTGGGTCTTGCACTCCTGCAAGGGGGGAGCATGTTTATGCCCAACCGGGCAACACAAGGGTTAAAGGAGGCGGAAGCTTTCACCTCGCGCCGCTCTCCCGATGATGCCCATCGCTCTCCCCACAAAAGAACTCCCCACACTTCGCTCCAAGCGGGGCTTGGTGCCCTGCTCTTAAGTAAGCTAGGTTTAGTTGCATTATATACGTGAATATAAGTAATACATCCAAGTGAAGTGAAATTTCTCTACGTCTCAATATTTTACTGGGAGGAAGAAAAAGGAAAAAGGCAAAAATTCATCTAGCTGCCCCAAACCAGAAGGAAGTTCGACCCCCCTACATAAACAATATATGTACATATAATTTGGAAAAAGTTACTTAGCATGAAATGTGAAATTCCACCGATGCAAAAAGGTTCGAGAGGACCTTGGGATCCGGCTCGAAGGACCAATGTTTTTTAAGGGGGGTTGAACTTTCTTCTTGGTTGGGGCAGCTAAATGAATTTTCCCACAACTCTTCCTTTCTCCAGTAAATTGGCACACGCAGAGACTTTTCCTTCGCTTGTTTATTTATTCACAGGTATAATTGCACTAATTCTAGCTTAATCTAAAAGCAGCAAACAATTCCGGAAGACCAGAAAATACTTTTGCGACATTTAGAGGACGAAATGTGCCTCGTAAGAGAATATCTGCGCGGAGAAGCGAATGACCATCCGTAACATGCTGCCGAAATAAACCGACACATAATGGTGACGGATGACAGTGCCGCCAGCACTACACAGGCGACGAGTACCAGAGCGCAGAGCATGCCATGCAAAACCAATGGCATAACACAACAAGTAGCTGCTCGACAATCAATGCCAAGGGAATTTCCAACCTTCAAAGGATATCCAAGAGAATGGCCACTCTTTATAAGCAACTATTTAACTCGCACCCGGATCCAGCAACGAGGAGATCGCTTTGCGTCTCCAGAGATGCTTGAAGTTGAGTGAGACAGCTTACTGTTCCCAGAAATGCTGCCGAATGAGTACTTTGAGAATGTACTTTGCCCGGAAGGTACGCCCGGAACACATAATAAAACTGTTGATAAAGAATATGCGAAATTTGCCTCCTCCAAAGGGCAAACTAGAACCGCTGATAAAGATTGCATTTGCGGTGAAAAATATGTGCGCTACCATTAGGGCAAGCAAACAAAATGCGCACCTGAAAAACCCTACAAGAGCTTATCAAGAACATGGGTCCTGATATGATGCTAAGCTGGGCCCTACATTCAAAATCAATACCCTACCCAAACATGCAGCACCTAGCGGATTGGTTGTTTGAGTTGGCTGAAACGGCGAGTCGCGTAACCAAGCCAAACACATTACTAGAAAGCGACAAGAAGAGAATCAACAGAGGCGTGATGCATACACATTCAGCAGCGCTCACGAAGAACCATAAAATCACCTATGCGATATGCAAATGACACCACAACCCGTGTCTTGCCAAACGTTGTTGCGGATGTCAGTCGAAGCCAGCTGGAACGCGATAAATAACCATTACCTATGTGCTCAGTGCCTCAAAAACCACAAGGGAGCCTGTTGGAGTCGCTTAGTTTGCGACATAAATGGCTGCAAAGCAAAACATCACTGTCTTGCTCACAAGGAGGTGACTGAAAGCGCCCTGCACAATCATCGTGGGTCACTAGCCAACCAGCCAGAATGTTTTATTCGAATTGTTCCAGTCACTTTGCACTCTAATTCGAAATCCGTCATTATCTACGCGTTTATGGCTGACGGATCGACTCTAACGCTTGTAGACGAAAAATTGGCTGATGCGCTGGAAGTGAAAGGTTTCGCCAATATCCTATGCATTAGATGGACTGGTGATGTTAGTCGGCAGGAACCGGAATCCAAGCAGCTGATCTTAAGAATGTGTGATAATTGGCAGTAATAATCAGAATCGTATAGCTTCACTAAACCGGCGCGTACGAAAATGGCAGCAACCAATTGCTGCAAAAACGAGACTAGGATGGACTAGATATGGCGGATCGGGACGATCTGGTGGAGGACATAACATGCATCGTAACCTCTCGCTTAATAACTGTCTTTCGTTCTTTCGTGAAGTTAATTTATAATATTCAATTTAAATTCATTGCTTTACCAATTTATAATAATTCGTTAAATCTACTTACATTTATATATATTAATATCAAAACTTTAACAAACGCAAATATAATTTTGTTGTTGCGCTGCTTAGTTTTTGATTTTGTAGTTTTGATCAATTTATAGTTCATAGTTCTTTTGAACGCGCTCGCGGCCGTTAACTTGGCGCTTGTGAAAAGTTTTTGTTGTTGTGTGTTTTAATACAGAAAACAAAATAAAAATATTCTCTTTTTTGTTTTCTCTTTCTAATTTGCATATTGCAGTTAGCTTTTGCCTTGGTCTCTTACGTCTCTCTTAAAATATATATACATTTTTCCCTTTTTATTTACATACTGATTTATAGTTTGATTTTGATAAATGAATTATTTAAATATGTCTGTCTGTTGCAAATATAATTGCAATAATCCCAGCAAGACCAGTGAAGTCTTTCTTTACTGTTGGCTGTGTGTACCTTAAATGTGTTGGTTACACAGTCAAGGTGCGGGATAGTATTGCACAGGGTGGCGGCCTTAAATGGGGCTGTAATTCGTGTCGTGGCTTGCAGCTCGTGATGCGTAGTTTTATGAAACGTACCGGGGATGCGTTTAAAACCCTGTCAGCTGGCGTTCATAAGCTCCAAGAAGAGCTTTTGGCGATGGAGGTTCAATTCAGAGGTTCTACATTTTGGATTGTATATTCCTCAGTCCGTCGGCATATCGTTCTCTACCAGTTCCGGCTTCCGATAATGACCATACGTCACCAAATGTACAGCAGCTGATATCGTTTAGGAGTCCGGCTTTGGCAGGTGTGGAGTCTCTTCCCATTTCCCCACCTAGTAACACGATATCGGTTGAAGTTTCCGAACCGTCCGGGCACACATCCGTTTCCAGGAATAATGCCAATAAAGTAGTTACTAGAGGAGCTAGTAAAGTGTTGGCTTCTTCAGCTGCTGCTGCGTCTAGTGTTGTCGCCAATGCTATGCCTTGCACTTCTAGTTCCCATTATTGTAGTTCCACCCAAGAAGCCAATTTTTATTTCGAGGCTTAATAATAATAAAAAAGTGTCTCCCCAGATCTTTGTGGCCAAATATGTCATAGAGAATTTTGGCCGGAACAGTATACAATAAAAAAGAAGAATCGGCCTCCGATTAGCTTGCTACCTGCCTCTGTGAATAACGTTTCTTCCGGCTCGTCTGCAACTGTTGGCGAGTCAAAAAACTAATTTTGTCCCTAACTCTGGCCTATCAGACCGTACGGGGACTAAAGTCTAAACTCTCTAGACTCTATGCTGACAGTTCTTCAAATCTCCCCTTAAATATTTAATATATAGACGTGATCGGACTATCAGTAATGGTGATCGCTGTTGACTCAGCGTTCTCGTCTGAAATTGTCCAGTCTTCCAATCAGGAGATTACATTTAATAGTGTTAAAATTTCGTTTAATTGTTTTTCTGCCTATATAACTTCTTCGTATATTCCACCACAGTCCGACTTGGCAGTATACATTCACCATTTGGAAGCCATTCAACTTATTTCCTCATATCTCTCTGACAAAGACTTGCTCGTTGTTCCGGGAGATTTTTATTTACCTGAGATTGCCTCATATGATTCTTTATTACTGTTGCCCTCTTTGTCACATTGTTTCATAGATGGTCTGCTCGAGTTGTCCCTAACTCAAATAAATCCTGTTCGGAGTAGTCGTAACAGATCACTAGATCTAGTATTTGTGTTGGATTTTTCCAACTGCGATGTTTCCAGGACTGATCCCTTAGTTATCCCTGAAGACAACTTTCATCCAACTCTGGATGATGGGATGGGGTTATTTCTCCACATAATAACTCGATGCCTCCAACAATTTTTGCCAGACAATCTTTACTAAACTTGAAAAACTCTTGTTAACTAATGATTGGACATATCTGTATACTTGCACGGATAAGGACTCTGCCATTTCTGTCTTCTATAAAACTCCTGAGTCGTTCTTTGATGACGGACACAAGGCGTGTGACTCAAGGATGGTCTGATTGAACTTGAAGAACGTAAAATGAAGATGCTATAAAAGATTTAAAAAATCCGGTAGAGCATCGGATTTTTCCCTATTCGTAGTTGCACGATCAAATTTTATAATGCTGAATTCACAATCCTATAAGGATTAACTTCAGGGATGTAAACTTAGGTTTTCTCGCGATCCTAAGCAATTTTATAACTTTGTCAAAAGTCTTCCTTGTCTTTCGAAAACAATAAAGCTAACACTGATCAGGCAACTTATTCCGATTTATAAAGCTGATTCTCCTTATCCTCATTACTTGCAATCGTCTAATTCCATTCTAGACCCTGTGTTTGATAAAAGTTCGGTTCTTTGCGTGCTCAGTTCCGTCCAACCAGTTAATGCACATGGCCCTGATGGAAAACCAGGCTGCGTATTATGGTTTTGTACAGAGACTCTATGTCAGTTGTATACACTGTCCGTCACATCTTCAGCCTTCCCGCCTATCTGGAAGGAATCATATATTATTCCTCTTCATAAAAAGGGGATAAAGTCCGAAGCCTCCAATTATAGGGGTATTTCTAAACTGTCTGCCATACCCAAAGCATTTGAGAAAATAATAACGTCTCAATTGCAGCATTTTTGTAGTTCAATCATTTCGTCATCCCAACATGGGTTTAAAAAACGTAGATCGACAACTACTAACCTATTAGAATTTACATCTCACTCAATCAAAGGGTTTAAGACTGCCGTGCAAACTGATGTCATTTATACTGACTTCAGCAAGGCCTTTGACTCTGTTAATCACACTCTGCTTTTATATAAGTTAAATGCACTTGGCATCCCCAGCCTTTTGCTTGATTGGATTCTTCAATATTTTTCTAAGCGTGCACAAAAGGTCCTCTTTAAGTCTTCATTTTCTAAGACCATCCAAGTGACCTCTGGAGTACTTCAGAGTAGTCATTTGGGTCCATTGCTATTCACTCTTTTTATAAATGATCTTTCATTGGTAGTGTCACATACTCGGGTGCTTATGTACGCGGATGATGTCAAGCTTTACCTCAGTTTTAAAGACATATCGTCGTCTTGCCTACTTCAATCAGATCTTAATGATCTTCAGAGTTGGTGTGAAACCAACCTATTAAACCTCGCTCTAAATGTAAAGTTATGTCTTTTTATAGATGCACTCCATACTTAGCAACTTATCATCTTAACGACATTGCCTTAGAGCGGTTAGATATTATCAATGACTTACGGGTTCTTATGGACCATAAATTAACCTTTAATCCTCATATTTCTGCTACAGTTAGTAAAGCTATAAATGTTCTTGGGTTTGTGAAACGATGGTCAAAAGCGTTTGACGATCCGTACATAACCAAACTTCTGTATACTTCATTAATCCGTCCTATATTAGAGTACGGATCATGAATATGGTCACCTCAATATGAGACGCACCAAAGTAAAATTGAATCTGTTCAAAATTTCTGCTTTTTGCTCTTCGCGGTCTAAATTGGGATCGCAATGTCAATTTGCCATTACTCCAGTAGGCTTCTTTTAATCAATATTCCTTCTTTAATTAATCGTAGGTTAATGCTTGGTGCTTTATTCATAAACTTTTAATAGGTGAAATAGACTCTCCTGAGCTATTGAACCAGGTAAACCTTTCTGTACCCCGTAGACCTACCAGAAATTTTATTCCTCTATCCTTAAAACATTGTAGTTCTAACTATTCTTTGCATGAACCTTTTCGAGTCCTATGTTCTGATTACAATCTTCTGTATCCCGTTGTCAGATCAGAAGCCTCTGTAGCTGTATTATCATATCATATTTTTAATTGCTTGTCCGTTTTATTTGTATTTGTCATATTTTTAATTGCTTACCCGTTTTATTTGTATTTGTTCACGCGATCGTGCCGTCCGATATTGAAGTTTCTCGCCAACCTTCGAGTGGCAACACCCAATGCCAAAATTTTCTCACGTCACCGCCACCAGACGTTGATCACACCACCACCACCAACGCAGTTCACTCCTAGAACTCAACGCTAGTCTCTGCTGTTCACGCTGTCGGCACCAGATTTTGTCCTCCGACACCACTAGATTGTGTCCACCGCCACTCCTAACGTAGTTCACTCCTAGAACTCCACGCTAGTTTCTGTAGACTTCAAGTTTCGTTGCGTCCAGCCCTGGCTAACCGCTGTACCCTTCTCCAACAGTTAGCACAGCGTCGAAACGTTGTTACCACCAACACCTGTAAACTACTGTACGCTTCTCCAGCAATTTCCTTTCTTTCTTTCCTTTCTGATCAGCTTTCTCACTCCTTCTGCAGTTTCCTTATGTCAGCGTCACTTGCTGTCTCCCTCATCGGCCGAATTTTGAAGTTCTTGTTGCTCGCCGATACCGCGCTTTTTACTGCAGCTATCTCGCTTCCTCTCACGTCTCCCTCGTTTTTAGAATTTTACAAGTTTTAACGAATTTGTAAAATTCAATAGCCAATATTAATTGTTTCATTTTTAATCTGCCATTCGCGGACGAGCCCCCAATTTCTGGTATTTAATAATATTCCGATTTGTTTATTGGCAATGATGTTAGTGTTGCAAACTTAAAAGTCCCCTTGCATATTATTATGCTACGCTGGCATAGCACTACGAACTGGCTTTAGAAACGATGACCGCTTCTGGTTCTTTTATTGTCTATCGGTGTCTCATCACCGATTTCTACCTAAAGTATATATATTCTTGATCAGCACGACGAGAAGAGTGCAAATAGCCATGTCCGTCCGTCCGTCCGTCCGTCCGTCTGGATGAACGCAAACTCCTCATAGACTGTAAGAGCTACAGAGCTGAAATTTTGCATATAGGCTTGTATATGCAGGGGTTGTATATCTCGGATTCAGCCGGACCGGACCACCACATCTTATAGCTCCCATACAAACGGCAAAGTCACGAACAGTGACTTTTCTCAATAACTTCATTATTTTCTCAGCTTTTGCCGTGAAATTGAATATTAGTAAATTCATTATAACTATAAACGACTGTGCCAAATTTGGTCAAGATCGGGTGACTATATCAGATAGCTCCCATAGGAACGATCGGTCGAAAACAGTGACTTTTGTCAATAACTTCGTTGCTTTTGACGCGATTGCTTTCAAATTAAACATTTGTTAGTTTAATATATCTGTTAATGACTGTTCCAAATTTAATAAAGATCGGGTGAATATATCATATAGCTCCCATCGGTCGACAACAGTGACTTTTGTCAATAACTTTGTTACTTTGAACACGATTGAAAATTAAACATTGTTGGTTTAATATATCTGTTAATGACTGTGACGAATTTAATAAAGATCAGGTTACTATATTATAAAGATCCCATAACAACGATCGCTGGAAAACAGTGACCGTTCAATATTTTCGTTATTTCGTATGCTAAGAATGTAGGCCGTTCTTTCGCAAACATTAGCCTTTTTAGTTAAAACGTTTTTCCACTTTGATGGCTATAGGTAACGAAAGAGTTACAAAAAAGTTGCGAGGGTATACAAACTTTGACGCGGTCGAAGTTAGCCCCGGCCCTCTGGTTTTAGCTTAATCCTGCACGATAAATTAAGTACGAACTCTAAATCACGAATCCATGCATGCAAGGGACTTACACCTTATTGAAGAGATTCAGGCTTAGAATTGAAAATTTTCGAACTCATGTCTGATATTAACATCAATTGTAAAGGCTTTGCTCCACATATTGGACACGTTTGTGGCGATTTATTTCCTGTTAATGTGTTTAAAACCTTACCGTCAATCATAGTCATGTAAAGTTCATACTTTATAGTAAAATTATGAAAAAAAATATCAAAGAGGCTAATTTTGGCTATGCCCAAGTTTATATACCCTTGCAGTCCTTGGCAATATTATTTTATAATTTTAAAATTTTTTTCCCTGCAACTCAATTCATCAATACACAGACAAAACATTCAAATTTTACTAAAAATACTCATACATCTGCTCTGTTGATGATGTAGGCAGCAAGCAGCGCTGCTGGCAGCCCTTGAACCGACTTATATTGACTGTAACTTGTGTTCTATTTATCCGATCAGACTCAAACTTTGGGATCTGAGATTTTATACCCAATGCTATCAAATTGGTAAATTTCATGGGGATACTCCAATTTCTGCAAAAATGTTTCTCCTAGAACTATATGATATAGTGGTGCGATGCCGGGTAATAGTATTTCTTACCCGGGTCATAAAAAACCCCAAAAAATTTCATCCCGATAGCTCTTAAGATGGCGAAGTAAGACGCATACTCACCGACGCATACTCATCGACTCAGCTTCTCATGAATATCAAGAATATATATCAAGAATATATATCAAGAATATATATACTTTATGGGGTCGGAAACGTCTCCTTCTGTGCGTTACAAACATCTAACCAATTTTATAATACCTTCGGCAAGGGTATACAAATGGCACAAATTTTTTAATTTGATTGTCTAAGTCATATTTTTCCTTTACAATATGTTCAGTGGTTTCCTTTGTAAACTGAATATTAAGAGGTCTGAAAAATCTGATAGATTTACTGTGGGATCTAAAATATCCTGTAATGGAACGACTGCAACAGTTTCAGAAATGGAAATGTTTTTAGGTCTACATTTTTCCTTTGCTTCAATAACGTAATTTAAGGGGGTTTCTACCTTGTTCGGCCGAAAAGGCGCTTTTTAGTATAAATTTTTTTTGAGAAAAGTATAATAGATCAAGGAATGAAACTTGTTGGAAAAATTCCGGTGACGCTTGATGAAACCCGCTTGCCAGATCCACGGTGGAAAAGTATTTAGCTCTACCTATATTATGAAGGATATCGTTTTTGTTGGGAATAGGATATTTATCAGCGATAGTTTTCTCGTTTAATTTCCTAAAATCGAGGAATCAAGGCAAATGGCTATTCCTTATAATAGTTTGCTCTACCATATTTGAAATCTATTTGCGAACCTCCGGTTGTGGGAATACAGTATTTGACCTCGTTGGTGAAAGTTAAGGGTGAAGCATCGTCGTTGAAGAGATCACGAAATTCTTAACAGGTTCTAAGCAGTCCATCCTTCTCCTCTTTGTTTAAGTGACCCGTTTGGATCAGTTTTGAAGATTGTTTTGCTTCATAAGGACAAGTTGGGTGTAGTGCGATACTACGAATTTGGTCATATGCTTCCTCGTTACAAGGAATTACCTGTACTGTTTGATCTAAGCAAAACGTTTGTTCTGCATCGGAATTGTTGCTGACCTCGAGAAAGCTACTAGAAAGGTTTGTGTCCATGGACATAGAATTGCAGAAAAAGTCGCCTTCAGTGAGGTCGACTGGGAGGTTAACACGAGTTTTTGTGTGTAGATGTAATTTAAAAATTTCCAATGCACGATTAATTGTGGTTATAACGTTGAGCGAAGCGTTTTGGGTCTGAAGTTGGAACCTTCCCATGGTTTATTATAAGAAAATCCATTCCTAAGAGGCCATCAAAATACTGATGAAATTTTAAAAGTAGGAGATCGATTTGCCCTGTTCTTTGAATTCGGTTGGCGTGGGTATAGTAATTTTATTTTGTAGTAAGTAATTTTGTAAAACGGTTGTAATGGTTATGTTTTCAATTAGGCTTAGTATCATGTCTCCCTGTACATACTTTGGGTCCATGAACGAAAAGGTAGAACCGGTATCTATCATGAATTTCAACGGGGATTTTGCATTGAAGAGGTTTAGGAGTATATATGGTAGTGTGGGCCCGTGTCGAGGCGGCCTGTTGAAAGTTTTTGCTATCATTAATATTATGGAAGTTAGAGGTGGGAATTTCCCCAGATCTATTATGATTTTGGTTAGATTGTTGCTTAAATGGGTTAAAATGTGTCTGATTAGTAGAGTTGTTGGTTCTGATAGAGGCAGAAGCGTTATTAGTTTTATTTCTGTTTTAATTCTTATTCGGATATTGTGTCCTCTTTGAATTGTCATTTGCATATTGGGTCATGTTTGAATTATTATTTGTGTGCTGTTCTGACTTTTGTAATAGAAGCTTTTTTCAGCATGACACCATTCGTAGGCTTCTTCGATGGTGGTTGGTCTTCTGGTCCTAATCATGGTTTTAAGGGGTCACGGAGACCTACTAGAAGGGCATGAAGGCAAATCTCGTCATATCCAGCGTGCCGGGGCTAACTTCGACAGCGCCGAAGTTTGTATACCCTTGCAAGTTATTTGGTACTCTTTCCCCACCTTTAGCCGTCAAAGTGGAAAAACGTTAAAATTTTCGCATCTCCTATTCCTACCAAACACTCTCCAAGCTTCCAAAAACACTTCGACGTATCAAGCACATATCTGCTCCTGTATCTATAAGCCCTTTAAATTCAATATTCTCATAGCTAACTTTCTTTAGTTCTAATCCAGATGGAGTGATCGTACTCGAACTAACTTCAACTTTGTCATGTTGAACAACATTTGCTTGCTTCTCTCGTTTAATCTGTGTTTCGATGCTACACTGAGCTGCACAATGACCTGACTGACCGCACTTGAATCGATCGAACTTAGGACAATCTTTTCTTAAATGAGACGCCTCTCCGCAACCAAAACATTTTCTCTCTCGAGCCTGTACTGCCTGTTCTTCACTTGAACCATATGCCTTACTTTCAAATCTGTTTGCTGCCTTGTATGCGTCACGTCCTTTCTTATTAACTTCGATTTGAAACTTTAACTCTAAAATATTGCGAGCTTGGAATAATATCATTTTGTTGGTTTTTGTATCCGGAATACCTTTAACGAAGTACTCTATCAGACTCTCCTCATGTACGTCTACCGGCTTCGCAATTTCCATCAATGCATATAAATATTCATTCAGAGTTTCGCCTCTCTTCTGTTGGCGCTGATTTAACTTGTTATGGACTGCACCTGAAGATGTTCTTACACTAAACTCAGTACGAAGAGCTGTTTTCAAGGAACTCCAGTTTTTAATATTTCTCTGACTCCTTATGAAAGATTTTGCCGCCACACACAATAACTGTTTTCCATACACAAATAACTGCAATTCATTCCACTGTACCGTGGCTACCCATTCTTCTAGTTTTTCAATCCATTGAGCAATGGTAGGAAGATCTGAACCAGAATACTGTGACACACTGTCCTCAACATCTTTCAAAGTAAACCATGATCTCTCGGGTCTAACTATGTTTCCTGCTGCAATCTCTAGTCCCCCATTCGCTGTTACAACTGACTGATCGTCTGATTCCTCATCTTCCTCCTGCAAACCATAATGGGTGACTAACCTATTCTGCAAATCCCGTTTTCTGCCAGACGTAGGGAGCCCTAGTTCGGATAATTTCGATCGCAAAGCCTCTGCAAGCTCGATCTCAATTACAAAACTTAAAATTACATACAATTATTCTTATACTATGTTAGTATTATTTTCTAGCTTTGAAAATTGTTATTAAGTTTCGCTATTTCTGAATAACATAACGCTTTTCCCGTCTTTCGCTGGTCCCACGTCGCTCTGTGTTGTCGTCGTCTTCTATGTTGATTAGTCTTATCGCCGAATTCCTCCAGAAATCCTCTCTTAGCAACAATATTGAAGTTTCTCGCCAACCTTCGAGTGGCAACACCCAATGCCAAAATTTTCTCACGTCACCGCCACCAGACGTTGATCACACCACCACCACTAACGCAGCTCACTCCTAGAACTCAACGCTAGTTTCTGTTGTTCACCGCCACCACCAACGCAGTTCACTCCTAGATCATTTGGTCAAGATCGGGTGACTATATCAGATAGCTCCTATAGGAACGATCGGTCGAAAACAGTGACTTTTGTCAATAACTTCGTTGCTTTTGACGCGATTGCTTTCAAATTAAACATTTGTTAGTTTAATATATCTGTTAATGACTGTTCCAAATTTAATAAAGATCGGGTGAATATATCATATAGCTCCCATCGGTCGACAACAGTGACTTTTGTCAATAACTTTGTTACTTTGAACACGATTGAAAATTAAACATTGTTGGTTTAATATATCTGTTAATGACTGTGACGAATTTAATAAAGATCAGGTTACTATATTATAAAGATCCCATAACAACGATCGCTGGAAAACAGTGACCGTTCAATATTTTCGTTATTTCGTATGCTAAGAATGTAGGCCGTTCTTTCGCAAACATTAGCCTTTTTAGTTAAAACGTTTTTCCACTTTGATGGCTATAGGTAACGAAAGAGTTACAAAAAAGTTGCGAGGGTATACAAACTTTGACGCGGTCGAAGTTAGCCCCGGCCCTCTGGTTTTAGCTTAATCCTGCACGATAAATTAAGTACGAACTCTAAATCACGAATCCATGCATGCAAGGGACTTACACCTTATTGAAGAGATTCAGGCTTAGAATTGAAAATTTTCGAACTCATGTCTGATATTAACATCAATTGTAAAGGCTTTGCTCCACATATTGGACACGTTTGTGGCGATTTATTTCCTGTTAATGTGTTTAAAACCTTACCGTCAATCATAGTCATGTAAAGTTCATACTTTATAGTAAAATTATGAAAAAAATATCAAAGAGGCTAATTTTGGCTATGCCCAAGTTTATATACCCTTGCAGTCCTTGGCAATATTATTTTATAATTTTAATCAAAAATTTTCTTTGACAAACCTTGAAACAGCATTCCCAAATACAAGCACCACAACTCTTTATACAGGAGACTTTAACAGTTGGAACAGTTACTGGGGCTCACCTTCTAGCAATCGCAGGGGAAAAATTTTAGCCAAATTTATTCACGACCACAACAACACCATCCTAAACAATGGTCAACCCACACACTTCTCTACTCACAACACATTCACTCACATAGACAGTGCAGAATGCAAAACTCAGCAGAACTAAAAATAAACTGCGATTTCAGCATCAGCGACACTCTCGAAAAAGAGATCACTTCCCTATCACTATAAAAATGTTCACAAGCGATCAATACAAAACTCACACACGATAAAATAAGAAGCCTTAACGGACTCCACAAATCTTCCCAAATTCACTGCGTGCAGAACACGAACACAAATACATTGAATTCGGACGCGGGAGAAATAACAACATCCTTTGCGAACCTCATGATTCAACATGTATCAACACCATTTAAAACTAGAATCGTCAATCTATTCAATCTACTCGTTCAATTCAACCGCCGCCGCGTGCAGACGTGTTTTTTAATGCACTCCGCAAAATTTAGTGTAAAAAAAAAAAAAAAAAGACCGCGTTTGCAAAAATTGTGTAGGGCTCTCAGTCACCGCAGAGACGCCTATTTACAATCATATTGCTATTAGTTCTAATAGCAATAAATACTAAGTTGCAACAGGAAAGCCTGGAAAAGCCATGTCCACCAATTCGGGCCCAAGCTCTCTCGATCCCCACCAGCAACAGCTACAAGAACTACTTGTACAACAACAACGTGAGCGTCGTCTCTCGGTCCAACGCAACAACGCGTACTTTTCGGTGGTGTCGCCGACCCCACTAAATGCTACCGTAAGCAATAACATCGAAAGTGCAAGCCACTCAGCAATCAACAGCAATTTACCGTGGAGAGAGCAGTGTGCTTCTCCATCAATATCGATAACTGGGTCACCGATTGCACCGACCAGCACCGTCAGCTCGTTGACAGCAACTACTGCAACGTCTACCGAAGTATTGACCTGCCTCAAGCCGTCAACGACAAGTCGCCCAGAGTCAGCCACGACAATAAACCCAACGCCTTCTGTCCAAACTGGAATGGATAGATATATTAAAATAACTAAGCGGAAGCTAAGCCCGCAAAAGAAAAAAAGTGGCAATACGCCAAAAATAACCAAACCTAACGAACGAGTAGCACTTCTTAGCGGGAATCGTTTTAAAATTCTTGCCGATCAGCAAGACGATCAAGCCGGCGCTGTAGATAAAGTTAAATCGGCTAGACCACCCCCCTTATACATCCGTGGAGCCAACTGCAGCGTCCTGATTTCGAAGCTAGTAGAAACAGTAGGGGCAAATAACTTTGTTGTAACCCCTCTCAACAGGGGTAACATAAAAGAAATTAAATGTCAAACCCAAACTGAGGACAACTTCCGCATCATCGAAAAGTACCTCCGTAATGCTAACATCAACTTCTATACCTACCAACTAAAACGCAGTAAAGGGCTCCAGGTTGTGTTAAAGGGGATCGAGCCATCGGTCCCACCCCAAGAAATAGCAGACGCATTGGCCGAAAAAGGGTTTGCGGTTAAGTCCGTTGTCAACATCATCAACGGGAATAAAGTCGCACAGCCGCTCTTTAAAATCGAGCTCCAACCAGATGCAAAGCGGACGAAGCCAAATGAAGTGCATCCAATCTACAACCTTCAGCTCCTATTGCACAGAAGAATCACCGTAGAGGAGCCCCATAAGAGATACCAACCACCTCAGTGTAAAAACTGCCAGGAATACAACCACACCGCTAACAATTGCAATCTTAGGTCAGTGTGTGTTGGCTGCGGCGAACATCATAAAGATGGCATTTGCCCCAAGGACAGAAACAACGTCGCACTAAGATTATGCAGTAACTGTGTAGGGAACCACACAGCCAACTACAGGGGATGTCCTGTCTTCAAGGATCTTAAATCGCACCTAAACGGGCGTAAACCCCCAGCTGGACCAAAAATCACCTTCAACGCCTCCAAAACTACACCCGAGGTATTCTTCGCCAAGGCTGTTAGATCATCTAACATGCCTGCTACAACCAATCCTAGTGTATCCTTCGCTAGTGTACTCCGAACTGGACACACGGAGCCCGCGAAAGAGACCCCGTCACTCCACCATCTACAGAATCCGCAACCTAGCGAACCAGAACTTGGCCAGCAAACTCCAAGTGGTATAGAAGCCCTATTGATCTCACTTAATCAAAACATGACTGCTTTTATGACGTTCATGCAAAACTGTATGCAGGAACTGATGCGGAATCAAAACCTGCTTATCCAGAAGCTTATCGAGAATAAATAATGGCTTCCCTAAGTCTATGTCTTTGGAATGCTAACGGCGTCTCCAAGCACAAAAATGAACTGCAACTATTCCTAGACTCAAGTGAAATCGACGTCATGCTGATATCTGAAACACATTTAACATCAAAAAATAATTTTCAAATACCAAAATATGCCTTCTACGCAACAAACCATCCAGACGGAAAAGCTCATGGCGGGACTGGTATCCTAATCAAAAACCGTATAAAACACTCGTTTCTCAACAGATTCGAAACACAGCACCTTCAAGCAACTGCTATAACCGTCCAAACCAGCTGCGGCAACACTACGTTGGCTGCCCTGTACTGCCAACCACGCTTCTCAGTCTCTGAAAAGGAATTCACCGGTTTCTTTAACACACTCGGAGAACGCTTCATTGCAGCAGGGGACTATAACGCCAAACATACGCACTGGGGATCTCGCCTGGTAAATCCTAAAGGCAAGCAGTTGTACAACACAATAGTCAACCCCCTCAATAAGATGGATTGCGTCTCACCGGGTAGGCCTACTTATTGGCCCACAGACCCACAAAAAGTGCCTTGATTGATTTCGCAGTAACCAAAAGGATTCAGCGTAATCGGATCACTGCTAGATTTAACCTCCGATCACTCTCCAGTGCTATTCACACTGTTAACAAGACCTCAAGTACTTGATCGCCCATATATACTTACAAACAACAAAACAAATTGGCTTAAATTTAAAATGTACATGAGTGCCCACATTGACTGTTCGCCGAAACTGGATGCTGCAGAGGGCATTGACATGTGCGTCTCTACACTTGAGTCGATGATGGGAGCTGCAGCAAGAGTATCTACTCCACATGCCTCTACTTACGCTAAACCTGCTGCCAGGCCTACGAACCGGCGGATAGAACAATTAGTAACGGAAAAACGACGTCTAAGAAGAGAATGGCAGGTTACTCGATCACCAGCAGCAAAACTTCGCCTAAGGCATGCCAGCCGCAACCTCTCCAAGGAGTTAAGACAAGAGGAAATCTGGGCTCAAAGGAAATACATATAAAAGCTCAATCCATCCAGCACTAAACATCCTCTGTGGAAAGCCCACCCAACTTTAAGCGCTCCTACAGAGACAGTTTCACCAATAAGGGGTCCTACCGGTGGATGGGCCCGCAGTGACGAAGAGAGGGCATCCGTATTTGCCACACATAAAGCCGAACAAAGCCCCTGGCCATGACCTAATCACACCAAAAATGATCCTAGAACTCCCTACCATCGCCATACAATACATCTGCAAAATGTTCAACGCTATAATAAGAATTGGCTACTTCCCAAGAGCATGGAAAAGTTCCATTACCATCATGATTCCTAAAGTGGGAAAGGACAAAACCCAACCATCATACTATAGGCCAATTAGTTTGCTGCCATGTCTTTCGAAGCTTTTTGAAAAGGTCCTGCAGATTCGTCTAAACTCATTTCTGGCATCGGAGAACACAATCCCTTCACATCAGTTCGGCTTCCGCGAAAAACATGGGACAATTGAACAAGTCAATCGTATAACATCCGAAATACGAACAGCATTCGAACTAAAAGAATACTGTACGGCTGTCTTTCTCGACGTTGCCCAGGCTTTCGACAGAGTTTGGCTGGAGGGTCTAATGATCAAAATCCGGCAGAAACTCCCACAGTACACCCACAAACTCATGGAATCTTACCTTTACAATAGAAAATTCGCCGTAAGATGTAATGGCTTCGTCTCGGCTGACTTTGAAATCAAAGCTGGTGTACCGCAAGGCAATGTACTCGGCCCATTGCTCTACCTCCTGTACACTGCAGACTTACCAACGAGTTTAGGACTTACAACGTCCACTTTTGCCGATGACACGGCAATCCTCAGCAGATCCAAATGCCCAATACAAGCCACTGCAAAATTAGAGGAACACCTCAAGGTGGTAGAGGAATGGCTAGCAACCTGGCGTATCCGGGTCAACGAGCAAAAATGCAAACATGTTACATTTACGCTTAACAAAAGAAACTGTCCAGCTATAATGCTAAACGACGTACCAATTCCTCAAGCCGCGGATGTCACTTACCTTGGTATCCACCTAGACAGAAGACTAACTTGGCGCAAGCACATCGAGGCAAAAAAGTTACAGCTTAAACTGAAAGCGAGTAGCTTACATTGGATCATCAATGGTTGGTCCCCTCTACGTCTGGAGAATAAAGTCCTCCTATAGAACTCCGTACTGAAACCCATCTGGACTTACGGCGCCGTACTATGGGGAAATGCAAGTGCCAGCAATATCGACATTATACAAAGGGCGCAGTCGAAGATTTTGAGATCAATCACTGGGGCTCCGTGGTACATACGGAACGACAACATTCAAAATGATCTAAATATACCTAACGTAAAATATGAAATAGGTAGTCAACAACTAAAGTATTCTGCGAAACTGGATGTACACCCTAATGTTCTTGCCAATTCCCTTACGCGAACTAATAATAGAACTCGTCTTAAAAGAAATGACAGACCAACCCAATAATAAATGATTAGGGCCGCCTGCAATATCCCCTGGATATATCATAAGTACTAGATTAAGAAAAATATCTCAAACTTGTTGTTAGGCTCTAATTTAAGAGTAGATTCAACAAATAAATTAAACGTTAAAAAAAAAAAAAAAAAAAAAAATCTATTCAATCTACAAACACATTTCCCACAGATTTATAAAATCAGCACAATAATACCAGTTTTAAAGCCAGGACAAGACAAAACTACAATAGAAGCATGCAGACCCATAAACTAATGTATCGGAAAAATCCTTGACAAGATAATTTCAAAGCGGCTATGGTGGTTTGTCACAACGAACAAACTACTTAACAACCACCAACTAGGTTTCCAAAAAGGAAGATCAACTCCTTGTTCACGCTCTGATCAGTAGATCCCTTTCAGCAAAAAGACACTTATCACTTGTCTCGTTAGATTTTGCCAAACCTTTTGATAAAGTCGGAGTCCACACCATTATTAATCAATAAATAAAATGGCAATGCAGCCCTACAATAATAAAATTCATTAAAAACTTCATGGCCAATAGGCAAATTAGAGTGTGCGTCAATAAAAATTATTCAAATTGCAAGCCTCTTCAGAACGGTATTCCACAAGGATCACCACTATCGGTTATACTGTTTCTAACAGCATTTAATAGTCTCTCTGAGTTAATAGCTAGGCACAAAAATATTAACTTCACTGCATACGCAGACGACTACAATATATTAGTTGATCTCAATAAAGAAAAACAAAGCACAATAAAACTAGACAATCTATTTGAAAACATTGACAATTGGTGCAAAACTTCGTGCGCATCGCTGTCTCTCAAGGATGTAAACACTTACATATTTGTAGAACACAAAATTGCCACCCTCAAAAGTCGTCCCAATCAGCCACCATAGAAAACGTCAAGGAACTAAAATTGCTAGGACTCTCCTTTAGCGCCAAGTAATGGCCCCTAAATAAATCCGCTTCCTTTATAAAAAAAAAGAAAACTTGGATCTATTGAACTCAAAAGAAACGATCTTTATTGAAAGGATGTATCTTAAGAACTAACTTATCAGTATTCATACAATTAAGTTTACAGTTCGGTTAGAAAGCTTTTTATGTTTACAATTATGTTGAAAGCTTTTTATGCTACTAGTGGGAGCTTTTTATCGGATGATGTCTTGATCTGATATTTGATTGGCTTATTGATTTTGCATACTAAGCGTTCTCACGCTTAGAGGAATTTTTGGGGACAGATTTGTTTATAATATTGCGTTCTCGCGCTGGAAGTTTTTGAGGGGGACAATTGTTATTGCAAGTGTCCAATTGTTTGTGAATAAAACGGATGTTTACTTTAAAGTTATAAATTTTAGGGGGCGAAAAATTTATAAGTTATTGGGGATTGCTGTTGGATATATGACTCCCCCATCCTAAAGAAAATAGCCTGTCCTCAGGCGGATACATTGGGGTATAGCGAGAGATTTTTCTCAGTTGCAAAGATTGAAGTATCAATTTTGTTTATACTTTGGGATTCAATTTTATCAACAAATGGGGTTTCGATTTTTTCTGTGGGAATACGATTCTTATTTGATCGGAAATGTTTAATTATTAATTTTTGTGGCATTGCCTTAAACTTATAGATTAAGTATGTAATCAAACTTATTATAGTAAGTACAAATGTGGTTAATGTAATAGTTTGAAATACAGTATAATATTTTGTGTGTTCGTTAATTATATCTTTTGTTTGGATAAAAGAAATAGGTTCTAGCCTAGTGATATTGTTTGTTACATAAATGCTTTGGCTGTAGTCAAGCAATGAATTTGTTATTGATATTTCATTTAATATTAAGGCACAATCGTAAATTTTTATTATGTTATTGCCTTCTATTATTAAGTCGTTGTTTACACAATTTTGGTTAAGTTTTGTTTTTGGTAAATTCCATGTTACAATTATGTTTGGTTCAATGTAATTAGTTTGATAATTTTTATATGTTTTAGTGTATTTGCAAGTGGTTGGGATTTGATTTAAAATGCCTATTATACATTCATTAGTTTCTATTTGTTTTGTATTTTTATTAAACAAAGTGTTGTTGTTAAAATAGTATTTATCGTATGAATTTTCTGTCAAAATATTTTTATTTTCATCTGGATAAGGAAGTATCTCAAAGATAGGGGTTTTTATTATATCTTGAGGAATGTTTGAAATGATAAATATCTCGTTTGAATTTGGATTAAGCCAGGTGGATGTCTTTGTATTCAATAGTTTTTCCGAATTAACATGACTTAAGCGATTATGTTTTAGAAGTTTTGGGTTGAAAATTCCTAGTCTAGTGAGCTGCATGCCCATTTCTATGTCTTCGATGTATTCTGTGAAATGCTCAAAATTAAAGATTAGAACTTCTACTTTTACTGATTTTTCCTTTTCTTCCTTGAGGTTGTTTATTACTTCTAAACCTTTATTTATAGTGTCTATTAAGTAATTTAGTTCATTTGCTTGTACGCTATTACTTTCAAGATTATTTATTTTTTCTTCTAATTCGTCTTTATCGTCTTGATCAAGAGTACCAAAAAGATATTTGTATATTGAACCAATTCCGTTAATGAGTCCTCGTTTATTACGTTTTACAATTTGTATTCCATTAATTTCCCTACTTAATTTTTCTGTTAAGTATTGAATATGGATTATGTCTTTAAATTCCTGTGCTTGTTGCATTAGATTGTTATATGTAATGTCTATTAGTGTTAAATTCACTTTTAAATAATGATATTCAAAGTTTGTCGGTAAGTCCATGGTTCCTGTCTTAAATATTAAGTAACCGTTCGGTGCTTTTACTGGGTTTATGTCAATGGATTGACTGCATGTTGATTTTAAAGTTAAGAATAGCACGATGCACAAAAAAGTCATCTTGAGTTGTTGACCTGTAATGTATCAATTGTCGTATTTGCTTTTATTAACTTTCTTTTTCTTTTTGAATTTTGATTTGTAGTGTGTGACCTTTTGTCCTCTGTTTCTTTCTTCAAAGTGTTTTTCATCTAACTGATTTATTTCTCCTGTCTTTTTGAATGGATTTGTTGTTTTAGACTTTACTAATGGTGCTTGTTTAAATCTAGTATCGATTTCGAAGTCGTGTCTGTCTTTATTTAAATTGTTTATTTTATGTATTTTATTTTCTTGGGTATTATAGTCGGGTGATCCTGCATAGATAAAAATGTCCGCTGGTGTTCGGTTAGTTGTTTTATGTCTCGTCTTATGGTTGTAAATGTAGAGAATTTTTTCAAATTTAAGTAATTTATCTTCGATGTCATTTTCGCTATTTATAATTCTGAGTTTTTCGTTAACTGTTTTATGGAATCTTTCTACGTCTGAAATGCCATTTTTACTTGTTGTAATTTCTAACTTTACGTTTTCTTCTTGTAGCCAATTTTTTAGTGCTATACACAGAAATGCTGAATCTTTGTCTGATTTTATTTCAATTGGTTTGCCCATTTCAGTGAATACTTTCATAATTGCTCTCTTGGCTTCTAACCAATCTCTAGATTTTACTTCTACAAGTGTTGCAAATTTGGAGTAAATGTCAATGCATGAAAGGAATTGTAAATTGTCGATCATGTAAAAATCCATGACGTATTTTTCTCTGACATTAAAAGTTTCTGGTGTTATTTCAAAAGTTAGTTTTGTATTTCTATTTTCTGTCTTTGCGATATTGCATACAGAGCATTCGTTAATAATGTTTTGAATCAGGTTTTGAAAATCGGGGAAATAATATTTTTCTTTAAACAAGTTAATCGTTTTTTCGATTCCTGGATGTAATAATTCTTTATGTTGTTTTAGAATTATTTCTTTGAATTGTGCAAACGTTTGAATGTCATCTAACTTAATGCTTGATTTCGAGGTTTTTGTTTTTACGTTTGATCGTATTATTTCAATAAAGGCTTGTTGAAATATGGGAAAATCTTGTTCGTTATGAAAATATAATACAGTTTTCTTACCGCAAAGATATCTTTTAATTATATCCCTTGCGTAAGCATTAGTCATTTCTTTGTATGTTATTTTTATGTTTGATTTATAAAAATAGGTTGATGTTTCTGTTTTGTCTTCTGGACCTCTAATGAATTCTATTTGCCTGTTAAAATAATTAATGGGTTTTTCTACAATTGGAATGTAATTTCCATTGTCCTCATGAGCACTATGTATTGTAGCTGCAGTGCTGTCTGTTGATCCTAAAAAGTTTTCCTCTATTTTAATTCTGGAAAGAGCGTCTGCTACGTGATTTTCTTTGCCGGGTAAATATTTAATTTTATAATCAAACTCATTTAGTTTTATTCTCCATCGTTGAAGTTTCATATTTGGTTCTTTTATATTGTTGAGCCATACTAAAGGCTTATGGTCGCTTAGAATTTCGAACTTTCTACCGAAAAGGTATGGTCTGAAATACTTTGTTGCCCAAACTATTGATAGTAATTCTTTTTCAATAGCTGAATAATTTATCTCATGATCGTTCAACGTTCTGCTTGCGTAAGAAATAGGTCTATGGTCCTGTGAAATGAACGCGCCTAAAGCTATATTGCTAGCATCTGTGGTTAGGAAAAATGGTTTTTTAAAATCGGGGTATGCAAGTATGGGGTCATTCATAAGAAGATATTTTAATTTTTCAAATGAAGCAATATAATGTGGGTCTTTTATGTTTATTTTAGCTCCTTTCTTTAATCCAAGAGTTAAAGGTTTTGCAATATGTGCAAAGTTTGGTATAAATTTTCGAAAGAATCCGCATAATCCTAAGAATGATTTTATTTCTTTTGGGGTTTTAGGGATCGGAAAATTTTGAATTGCTTTGACTTTATCTGGGTTAGGTTTTATACCTTCTGTTGTTATTATGTGACCAAGGAATTCTGTTTCCTTTTTCATAAATTCGCATTTGTCGAGTTGGAGTTTAAGATTAGCTTCTCTTAATTTCTTAAATACCTTTCTGAGTGATAATATGTGTTCCTCCAATGAAGTGGAGTACACTATAATGTCATCCAGATAAACAAGGCAATCCTTATAAATAAGGTCTTCCAAAAGATTATTCATACATCTTTGGAATGTTGCCGGGGCATTTTTAAGACCAAATGGCATACGTGTGTATTCGTAATGGCCATGTTTAGTTGAGAAAGCTGTTTTTGAAATAGATTCAGGATCCATTTGAATTTGATGAAATCCTTTAGCTAAATCAATGGTGGTAAAGTATTGGCATTTTCCCAGTTTGTCAAGAATTTCATCCATGACTGGAATTGGGAACTTGTCATCTATTGTGACTTCATTCAAATTTCGGTAGTCAATGACTAATCTGAATTTTTGTTTGTTGGAAGCGTCTCCTTTTTTTGGGGACGATCCAAATGGGTGAACAGTAGGGTGAATTCGATTTTCGAATGATACCCTGTTCGATCATTTCATTTATTTGTTTGTTGACTTCTATGTCAAACGTTTGGGGATATTTGTAAGGACGTTTATAGATTGGGTCCTCATGTTTTGTATGAATAGAGTGTTTTATTGTACTCGTGAAAGTCAAATTTTCACCTTCTCGGTACTGAATATCACTGAATTCGTACAAGACCTTTTTTAGTTTTTGTGTTTCCTCGATATTTAAATGGTCGAGTCTATACTGATTATTTTCGATTATTTCATTTTCGATAGCAAAGTTTGTGTCTGGGTCCCTTTTCGTAGGTGGGTCTAAACATTCTATGTTATCTTCTTCTTCTATTTCTTCTATTTCTCTGAAATAAAATGTATAGTTTCCTAGCTTTACATATTCTTCTTCATAATTAATTTGGGCTTTGCATGCTCTTAGGTAGGTTCTCCCTATTAATATGTCGTAGTTATTTGAAAATTTATGGATATAGAATTTTTGTTCTGTCGGACAAAGTTTGCTGGGTGCAAGGAAAATTATTTCTTTTGGTTCTACTGCTCCTTCAATCGTATGAATTTTGGTATCTCCTGAATAGGTTTTAAAATTAAAAAAGTTTTCGGACATTATATTTATTGAAGAGCCTGAGTCGACTACACATCTCAAATGTTTATTGTTCATTGTGATTCTGATGAAGGACTTGTCTCTATCTCTTCTTCTGATTGATCCGAGGCATTCTGATGAAAATTTTCGGATGTATCCATTTTACTGACTCCACTATTACTTTCTCTTGGCCTTTTTGTAGGCTGGTTTGGTACCTTATTTTTTTGATAATTATTTTGCTGCTGATAGTTCATTGGATTTTGAGCCCTATCAATATTTAATTTTTGTTGAAATTCTTGGAAAAGTTTTTGGTTTTGTGTTGTGTCTGATTGTTTTGTTTGAGACGGAATTGCACTATTGGGTACAAAAGATTTTCCACTTTTTTGATTTTGGCTTTGATTTGATTTTCTGATTTCTGTAATGCTGTCCTCGTATAACCCTTCTCTTTGAGCTACTTGTTTTAGCTTGCTAACTGTGGTTATATCGTGTCTGGCTAACGTCATAAATAATCTGTCGGGTAATTTTTTGTTTATTACATCTTTTATAGTATTATTTAAGGCATTTGTATATAGAATGGTGTTATTTGCATCGTTTTCAAGACTAAGCTTGTTTGTAATAATATAAGACTTATCTTCTAGTTCAGTTACAAACTTACGAAGGTTTCCTGTATATTGGGTGTTGTAGAGGCGTCGAAGAAGTTCCTCACATGGGGTCTGCGTCTTTAATTCGTTGATCAGAAACGTTCTTAGTTCCGGCCAGGTGTTGGCTTGTCCAATTTGCGAAAGTCGTTGAGCTTCTCCAGTGAGCTGCATCTCGATTGCGCTGAACAATATGTTGTGTTGCCTCATGTCATGGGTTGGATATAGGTGCATGATGAAATCTATCCTCCTTATAAAGGATGTCAGATTCTCTGGTGCTCCATCATAGTTTGCCACCTGTCTTAATGAAGACAGTGCTTGATTAAGGTGGGCTTCGGTGAGTTCTGCCATTTTATCTTTAGTGGTGTTTTTTATTTTATTCGCACACAGTTGGCGTTTTGTTCCACAATTGGAGTTTTAGGTTGTAACACACACAGTTGATATTTTCGCACACAGTTGGCGTTTTTGTTCCACAATTGGAGTTTATGGCTGTAACACACACAGTTGATATTAACGCACACAGTTGGCGTTTTTTTTCGTTCCACAATTGGAATTTGGTTGCAACACACAGTTGATACCACACACAGTTGGTGTAAATATTTTTCACTGTTGTTGGCTTTTGAGCGATGCCCGTAAATTCTTTTGCGGATCGGAGTTTTATAGTGATTATTCACTAGTTCTATGTAATACACGGATAATAATTCTATGTAACACACGGATAGAATAATTAGTTCACTTTAACCGATCCTACCGACTGCGCCAATTATAAATCCGCTTCCTTTATAGGTTAAAAAAAAGAAAACTTGGATCTATTGAACTCAAAAGAAACGATCTTTATTGAAAGGATGTATCTTAAGAACTAACTTATCAGTATTCATACAATTAAGTTTACAGTTCGGTTAGAAAGCTTTTTATGTTTACAATTATGTTGAAAGCTTTTTATGCTACTAGTGGGAGCTTTTTATCGGATGATGTCTTGATCTGATATTTGATTGGCTTATTGATTTTGCATACTAAGCGTTCTCACGCTTATAGGAATTTTTGGGGACAGATTTGTTTATAATATTGCGTTCTCGCGCTGGAAGTTTTTGAGGGGGACAATTGTTATTGCAAGTGTCCAATTGTTTGTGAATAAAACGGATGTTTACTTTAAAGTTATAAATTTTAGGGGGCGAAAAATTTATAAGTTATTGGGGATTGCTGTTGGATATATGACTATATATACTTTATGGGGTCGGAAACGTCTCCTTCTGTGCGTTACAAACATCTGATCTGACATTTTATAATACCCTCTGCATGGGTATAATAATAGGAAGGCGTACAGAGATTCGACCTTACAAAAATGCATAAATTCTTGCTTCAATTTGGGTATTACACCAACCCCAACAGGAAAAACTCCCAAGTCAGACCCACCGTTGTTCAATAACTCGAATACAATCGACCTACATTTGAACGTTTTTAAAAAAGAGCACACGAGCAATGAAATTTACACTAAACAATTTGCAGAAATTAAGCTTAAGCTTAAGGATCATACATTTATATACACCGACGGTTCTCTGAAAAACTGTATAACAGGGTATTTAATAACGACAGAAAACGAGACTCTTAAATTGGGGATTCTGCCACTATACTCATAGGTATTTTCGGCAGAAATCATTGCCATATTCGATGCAACCATAATAGCCACCAAGAAAAAAGGCAAAGTATGCATCTGTTCTGACTCGTTGTCAGCAATTGAAGCTATTCAAAATATTAACAACAACACATATTACCCAGACATAATTCGAAAAACACTAATCAAACAACAGCCTAAAATCATGCTCCAATGGGTCCCTAGCCATGTTGGTATAAAGGGCAACGAATTTGCTGACGAAGCAGCAAAAACGGCGACTATATCACCCCTCTTTACGCATCCTAATTATAACAAAACAGACATAAACAGATACATTAAAAACCACTACTAATTGAACAGACATCATGCTGGTATCAAGGGATAAAAAGACATAACAAATACTATGTTGATGACTATCTTAAAAAACTAGAAATTTGTTAAATACCTAGAAAAACCCAAATAAAACTTATAAGGCTACGACTAGGACATACGAGACTAACACACGAACACCGATTCCTTTAAAATAATCCCAACCACTGTAAATTCTGCAAACTCTACTATGAACATAGAACATACCATGAACACATGGACGGTGTTTCAAAGCTTTCGAAACCATGTCCCAAACAAAAACCTTATCCCACTCCTGTCCAACCCAACCCCTGAATATCTAACAATATATTATAAAATACATCAATCTAACCAATATTATGAACCTCTTATAAGATAAGCTAACATACAAAATAATATAATCTTGACTAAGCAAAAAATATATGAATTATATTAAAATAATGAATATCTAAACATGAACCAGCCGAAGGCTTTAGCAGCTATGGATGTCCCCCCTGTAGCTATAGATTTATCTATAAGCTAACACTGTACAAATAAATAAATAAATATTTTGTTGGAAAATATATGATTCCGAGAGACCCCGCGATATTGGTCGCGCAGCTATGTAAATGAAAAGGCAATACTCTTGTTTGCGAATATACATAAGTACGTAACTTTACTAGAACTTAACTACACGTCTGTACAGTGCCAAGAACCGAAGCCAACTCGTCTTTGTCTGATAGCGCTGCCAGATCTCCTTAATAATCTAGGGATGCCAGATTGCCACTTTGATACAAACAGATGGCGCTAATATCGAACACAATCCAAAACTTTTGACCAGATGTTGTGCGCTTTGATTGTCGTTGAAGATACACACAGATCCACATTCTATACCAATTCTGTTTAGTAGGGCCTTCAGGTATAGAGCCTCGTTTACTGCCTCAGACATTGCCAAGTATTCTGATTCCGTACTAGACAATGCAACAGTACGCTGCTTTTGTGCCTCCCAGCTTATGGCAGCACCAGCCAAGATAAACGCTTGGCCAGAGTAGGAGCGGCGGTCCGTTAAATTGCCACCGCAATCTGCATCGACCACGCCAAAAAGATCATTTCCTGTCTTTCTGAACAGGAGTCCGGTCATCTTTGTGCCTTGAAGATAACGTAAAATGCGTTTCGATGCCTTCCTGCGCCAAAGTCCTTCATCTTAAAAGTCTGCTTAAGATGCTCCTTTGTTTGCTGCAACCATTCTGGATGATTCGATGCTATTAGCAAATCATCAACATAAATCTCCTTTTATCATTTTCGCGAACAGGCAGGGATCCTGTTGTGTGGCCTCTAGTCCGATTTCTTGCAGCTTCGTTGTCAGTTTACAATACCATTGTAGTCCGGACTGGCGTAGTCCATATAGAGTTCTTCTTATTAGACACACGGGATCTCTCATTTTAGTTACAGCTGTGCACCAATGATTTGCTGCCTTCTTATACTCTGCGTCGGGGCGTTGTTGATTCATTCCCATAGGAGCTCCAGAGTACACCTTTTGCATAAACTCGTTCAACTTTTCTGGAATATCCATGTATACCTTCTCTTCCAGTTCACCGTTGAGGTACGCTGTGACCACATCCATTTGATGGATCACCATGTCATATTCAGCTGATAAGGCCGCTAGCAGTCTAAACGATGTAAATCGCGCTACAGGCGAATACGTTTCGTGAAAGTCTTCTCCTGGTTTTTGTGCATAACCTTTTGCAACTAAACGCGCCTTCTTTCGTCCTGCTGGAGAGCCGTTATCCTTTGCTTGGAACACCATTTTGTTTCCAATCACCTTTCGGCCTTTGGGCCGCTCAACAATTTCCCAGGTCTTGTTGAGAACTTGAACAATAAACTCATCTTCCATAGCTCTTGTCCAGTTCTCAGCATCGCCACTTCCTTGGGCTTCCTTGATGGTTACTGGATTATCTGTAGCTACTGCGAATGCCATTTCGCACTCCTCGAATGTATACTCAGCTGAGTCTAGTTCATCCTGTTGGTCAATATGTTCGTCTGCCGAAATATTTCTTCCTTGTTGATAGATTTTCCGTGGCCTTCGACGCTGACCAGTTCTTAGCAACTTTGGTCGTCCTCTACCATGTCTCTCAGGTTGATTTACCTCTTCGGTATCATCCTTGTCGCTTGATGAACTTCTCTCTGTCTCATCCACTTGGTCATCTATTGGAATGTCTACGCCATTTTCTGGCTCGTCATAGAATTCTTGAAATTCGCTTTTGAATCCTGAAATATTCATAAATTTAACATCATTGCTTCTTAAAATCTCACGCCGTTTTGGTTGATACAGTCGTGCACAGCTGTGCACAATCTTCTATGTCTGCTTTGACCTTTTCACCGTAGAGCTCTTGTAGGCATTAGCTGCCTGCTTTTTGCTTATGCAAATCTCACACTGCGATAGTTTTGCGTTCTCCTTTATGTTCATACCACGTACCTTTCCGGCTTTGGTTAAACACTTCAGGTCAACCTCGTTTAGATGACCCATACGGTAATGTCATAGATCTATTTCATTTCCTTCGTCACACACATTATTTGATTCGTGTTCTTCGGCATTAACGTAATACAGATTTCCGTATCTCTGAGCTCGAAACCAAACTTGCTTATTATTTTTCATAATAACTGCTTCATCCTTACGAAATATTACTTCGTATCCCTTGTCGGTGATTCGCGATACCGAAAGCAGATTTTGTCGTAGGTCAGACACATACAAAACTTCTTTTAAGATAATTCCATTTGTATGCTGCTTTTCTTTCACTTCAATGTTAATCTCGCCGAATCCTTTCACCTCTGCGGTGTTGTTGTTGGTCAAATGCAATGTCTTATCAATACCTTGTACTTGATCAAATGCATTATTGTTTGAACTCATATGTGCGGTACAGCCACTATCTAGACACCACAGGTTTCTTTTTCTCTCCGCATTGTACGCACATTTTGCAATGTTGATTGCTTCGTTCTTCATTTGTCTTTTGTTCTCTTTTGCTATTCTCTCTCTGTCGTTGCCTTTGCGGCGGTTGACGTATAACGCACTCTTCTTCGCTTCTGACTCTTTCAATATCTTCACACGCAAAATATCAGGGCTGGGCAATTCGTCACGTATTCTATTGCGCATCGGAAAGTCTCATATGTAGGTATCCGGTAAACTATACAATAAGAGAATGGCGAGTAAGTCGTCGCCTATAGTTACCCCTATTTCCTTTAATTTTTTAACCGCGTCGGAGAAGTCATTTATATGATGACGCACATCACTACCCTCATACATACGGGATAGCGCCACTCTTTTGAGTAAACTGAGTGGACTTGGATTTGATATTTGATATTCGGATTGGAAACAGAACCAATCACTACAAATAATTTCTACAAACAGAAACTGAGATTAAAGGATGATGAACCAGTATATGTCAAAAATTATAGAAGCCCACACAGTCAGGTGAACGAGATACAGAAGCAAGTCGGAGAATTGATCACCGACGGAATAGTCGAACCTTCTGTATCTGAATCATATCCGACTTCAGATTCAAAGAAATGGCGATAAGTGATTGAAAAAATTATTGTCCGATAAATTTCCACTTCCTAGAATTGATGACATTTTAGATCAACTAGGGCGAGCAAAATATTTTTCGTGTCTTGACCATAAGGTCAGGATTCCACCAAATCGATGTCGAAAAAAGTTCAAGAGATATAACGTAATTTTCAACGAGCAACGGCTCGTATCTTTTCAAGCGATTACCTTTCGGTTTAAAAATAGCGCCTAACTCATTTCAGAGGATGATGACTGTTGCATTCTCTGGACTAGAACCTTCACAAGCATTTCTTTACATGGATGACTTAATAGTTATAGGTTGTTCCGAAAAACACATGCTTAAAAACTCAACAGATGTTTTTGACAAATGAAGGGAATACAACAACAACAAGCTACATCCAGAAAAATGTTCCTTTTTTATGCATGAGGTGAGTTTTCTTGGTATAAATGCACAGATAAAGGAATACTTCCAGATGACACGAAATATGACGTCATCATGAACTTCGCCGAATATTCCCGGCACATAACATAATCTTGTTATGTGTAAAAAGAATGTTCCCTTTGAATGGACAGTTGAATGCCAAGACGCATTCCAATATTTAAAAAGTAAACTAATTGTTACAACATTGTTACAATACCCCGACTTTAATAAAGAATTCTGTATAATTACGGATGCAATCAAATACACATGTGGAGCGGTTTAAACTCAAAACCATGATGGACTCCAACTTCCCATTGCTTATGCATCTAGATCTTTCACTAAAGGTGAAAGTAATAAAAGTACTACTGAGCAGGAATTAGCTGCAAAACACTGGGCAATATTACACTTTAGACCATATATATATGGAAAACATTTCTTAATAAAAGATATACATATTGTCACTCATCGAAGTCGGTCGTGTTTTTTTGCGCTCTCGCTTAATTACTGTCTTTTGTTCTTTCGTGAAGTTAATTTATAATATTCAATTTAAATTCATTGCCTTTACCAATTTTTAATAACGCTATACTCATCGCGAAGTTTGATTAAATTTATTAACATTTACTTATATCAATATTAAAACTTTAACAAACGCAAATATAATTTTGTTGTTGCGCTGCTTAGTTTCTGACTTCGTTCTATTTTTTTTTGCTCCCACCCGCGCTCTCAATTTACACTTCATAGTTTGTTTTTGTTTGTGTGGTGTTGGTGCTCTCTATTCTTCTGCTTTCTCTTTTGATCGCGCTCGCGGCCGTTAACTTCGCGCTTGTGACAAGTTTTTTTTGTTGTGTTGTAATACAAAAAAAAAAAAATATTTTTTTTTTTTTCTTGTTATCTCTTTCTAATTTGCATATTGCAGTTAGCTTTTGCATTGGTTTGTATACACCTCTCTTAACATATATACATTTTTCCCTTTTTATTTACATATTGATTTATAATTTGTCTGTGATAAATCAATTATTTAATATGTCTGTCTGTTGCAAATATAATTGCAATAATCCCAGCAAGACTGTTGGCTGTGTGACAATGTAATGCACTTTAAATGTGCTGGTTATACAGTCAAGGTGCGGGATAGTATTGCACAGGGTTTGCGGACTTAAATGGGGCTGTGATTCGTGTCGTGGCTTGGAGCTCGAGATGCGTAGTTTTATGAAACGGACTGGGGATGCGTTTAAAACCCTGTCAGCTGGCGTTCATAAGCTCCAAGAAGAGCTTTTGGCGATGGAGGTTCAATTCAAAAGTTCTAAACTTTTGATTGAATCTCCGACCCGAACGAGGGCCAGGTTTCAAGGCGCGTCCCTCAGTCTGTCGGCATATCGTTCTCTACCAGTTCCGGCTTCCGACAATGACCCTATGTCACCAAATATACAGCAGCTGATATCGTTTAGGAGTCTTTGGCTTTGGAAAGTGTGGAGTCCCTTCCGATTTCCCCTGGTGAAAGTATCCCACCTACTAACACGATATCGGTTGTAGTTTCCGAACCGTCCGGGCAAACATCCATTTCCAGGAATATTGCCAATAAAGTAGTTACAAGAGGAGCTAGTAAAGTGTTGGCTGCTTCAGCTGCTGCTGCATCTGCTGTTGTTGCTACTGCTGTGCCTGGCACTTCTAGTTCCCTTGTTGTTGTTTCGCGGCTTGATCCCAATACTACTTCTGAAGAAGTCATAGCCTACATCCAGGGCAAAGTTCAAGCACCAAACATTGCTGTGGGAAAGTTCCGTTTTTCATATACTCGGGACATTTCATCCTTTAAAATAAGTGTCTCCCTCTTTTTGGCCAAATATGTCATAAAGATTTTTGGCCGGAACACCTTGTTGTAAAAGAGTATACAACAAAAAAGAAGAATCGGCCTCCGATTAGCCTGCTACCTGCCTCTGTGAATAACGTTCCTTCCGGCTCGTCTGCACTTGTTGGCGAGTCAAAAAACTAATTTCGTCCCTAACTCTGGCCTATCAGAACGTGCGGGGAATAAAGTCTAAACTCTCTAGACTCTATGTAGATAGTTTAGCTTTTGACTTTCATTTTCTTGCCTTTACTGGGACTTGGCTAAAGCCTGATACTGATATCAATTTTCACCTCAAAATATTTAATATATAGACATGATCGGACTATCAGTAATGGTGGTGGTGTTTTGATCGCTGTCGATTCAGCGTTCTCGTCTGAAATCGTACAGTCTTCCAATCAGGAGATTGAATTTGTGTTAAAATTTCTCTTAATTCTTTCTCTGCCTATATTACTTGTTCTTATATTCCACCACAGTCCGACTTGGCAACTTGTTTCCTCATATATCTCTGACAACGACTTGCTCGTTGTTCTGGGAGATTTTTATTTACCTGAGATTGCCTGGACCCTCTCATATGATTCTTTATTACTGTTGCCCTCCTCGTCACATTGTTTCATAGATGGTCTGTTTAAGTTATCCCTAACTCAAATAAATCATTTCCGGAATAGTCGGAACAGATCACTAGATCTGGTATTTGTGTTGGATTCTTCCAACTGCGATATTTCCAGGATTGATCCCTTAGTTATTCCTGAAGACAACTTTCATCCAACTCTGGATGTAACCATTGACCTTCCTTTTGGGGTTATGTCTCGACATAATAACTCGATGCCTCCAATCCGATGTTTTTCCATGACAAACTTTACTAAACTTGAAAAACTCTTGTTAACTAATGATTGGACATATCTGTATACTTGCACGGATAAGGACTCTGCCATTTCTGTCATCTATAAAACTCTTGAGTCGTTCTTTGATGTTTGTGTCCGGCGTGTGACTCAAGGATGGTCTGATTGAACTTGAAGAACGTAAAATGAAGATGCTATAAAAGATTTAAAAAATCCGGTAGAGCATCGGATTTTTCCCTATTCGTAGTTGCACGATCAAATTTTATAATGCTGAATTCACAATCCTATAAGGATTATCTTCAGGGATGTAAACTTAGGTTTTCTCGCGATCCTAAGCAATTTTATAACTTTGTCAAAAGTCTTCCTTGTCTTTCGAAAACAATAAAGCTAACACTGATCAGGCAACTTATTCCGATTTATAAAGCTGATTCTCCTTATCCTCATTACTTGCAATTGTCTAATTCCATTCTAGACCCTGTGTTTGATAAAAGTTCGGTTCTTTGCGTGCTCAGTTCCGTCCAACCAGTTAATGCACATGGCCCTGATGGAAAACCAGGCTGCGTATTATGGTTTTGTACAGAGACTCTATGTCAGTTGTTTACACTGTCCGTCACATCTTCAGCCTTCCCGCCTATCTGGAAGAAATCATATATTATTCCTCTTCATAAAAAGGGGATAAAGTCCGAAGCCTCCAATTATAGGGGTATTTCTAAACTGTCTGCCATACCCAAAGCATTTGAGAAAATAATAACGTCTCAATTGCAGCATTTTTGTAGTTCAATCATTTCGTCATCCCAACATGGGTTTAAAAAACGTAGATCGACAACTACTAACCTATTAGAATTTACATCTCACTCAATCAAAGGGTTTAAGACTGCCGTGCAAACTGATGTCATTTATACTGACTTCAGCAAGGCCTTTGACTCTGTTAATCACACTCTGCTTTTATATAAGTTAAATGCACTTGGCATCCCCAGCCTTTTGCTTGATTGGATTCTTCAATATTTTTCTAAGCGTGCACAAAAGGTCCTCTTTAAGTCTTCATTTTCTAAGACCATCCAAGTGACCTCTGGAGTACTTCAGAGTAGTCATTTGGGTCCATTGCTATTCACTCTTTTTATAAATGATCTTTCATTGGTAGTGTCACATACTCGGGTGCTTATGTACGCGGATGATGTCAAGCTTTACCTCAGTTTTAAAGACATATCGTCGTCTTGCCTACTTCAATCAGATCTTAATGATCTTCAGAGTTGGTGTGAAACCAACCTATTAAACCTCGCTCTAAATGTAAAGTTATGTCTTTTTATAGATGCACTCCATACTTAGCAACTTATCATCTTAACGACATTGCCTTAGAGCGGTTAGATATTATCAATGACTTACGGGTTCTTATGGACCATAAATTAACCTTTAATCCTCATATTTCTGCTACAGTTAGTAAAGCTATAAATGTTCTTGGGTTTGTGAAACGATGGTCAAAAGCGTTTGACGATCCGTACATAATCAAACTTCTGTATACTTCATTAATCCGTCCTATATTAGAGTACGGATCATGAATATGGTCACCTCAATATGAGACGCACCAAAGTAAAATTGAATCTGTTCAAAAGCAATTTCTGCTTTTTGCTCTTCGCGGTCTAAATTGGGATCGCAATGTCAATTTGCCATTACTCCAGTAGGCTTCTTTTAATCAATATTCCTTCTTTAATTAATCGTAGGTTAATGCTTGGTGCTTTATTCATAAGCTTTTAATAGGTGAAATAGACTCTCCTAAACTATTGAACCAGGTAAACCTTTCTGTACCCCGTAGACCTACCAGGAATTTTATTCCTCTATCCTTAAAACATTGTAGTTCTAACTATTCTTTGCATGAACCTTTTCGAGTCCTATGTTCTGATTGCAATCTTCTGTATCCCGTTGTCAGATCAGAAGCCTCTCTTTCTCTTATGAAAACCACTATTTAGCACCTAATTAGCTGTAGTTAATCATATTTTTAATTGCTTGTCCGTTTTATTTGTATTTGTCATATTTTTAATTGCTTATCCGTTTTATTTGTATTTGTCCACGCGATCGTGCCGTCCGATATGCGGCTGCGCCCCACGGTCGTTCGGGCGGGAGGAGGACAGCGTTCTGCTTGGGCTCGCGCGGAACAGGCTATGTCGTGGTGTCGTATGGGCCACTTGAACGTACTTCGCATTGTACGCGTCAATGTCCAAACAATAAACGGAGGAAAAATCACCGCCGGTGTTTACCAAGTCTCTAGATGAAGAGCGATCTCTATAGAATCTGGAGGAAACTGTTATTTATAGCTCGCGGATGTACACCAAAAAATATCCTACCTGTAGCAAAACGACGACTCTTAAGCACGCAAAAGAAAATGGCAGCAGACCCTTTTTTTCGCAAATGAGCTACATGGTCAAATACAAAACCTGATAGCCAAAGGTTATGCCAGAAAGTTGGCAGAGGAGGAAGTCGTGGAGAAACCTGAAAATGGATGGTACTCGCCGATTTTTACCGTACGAAATCTACATAAACCTGACAGGGTCAGATTGTTGTGGGACGCAGTAGCTTAATCATCGGGAGTAGCCCTAATGACTTTCTTCTAAAGGGACCCGATTTGCACGTGCTCTGGCTGCAGATTATGTATAACTTTAGAATGAGAGCAATTCGCGTGAGCGGTGACATCGCCGAAATGTTCCATCGAATAGCAGAAAGAGAGGAAGATTCTAAAGCACATTGATTCCTATGGCTAAATCAAACAACAGGCCTCCTGGAAACTTTTTAACTGAATGTGTTGACATTCGGAGCCACGTGCTCACCCTGTATAGCGTACCATGTGCGCGACCTGAACGTTAAAAAACACGCAGATGAGTTTCATTCGGCAGCTAAAGTTATTCAGAGAAGTCACTACGTAGACGACCACATCAATTCATGCCGTTCGGACGAAGAAGCCATTACATTAGCGAAGGAAGTTAGAGAAGTCCACGCACGCGGGGGCTTCCATATGGGCAAGTGGTGTTCGAATTCCAAACGGGTACTATTCAAATTTTTTAAAACTACCGCCGAAAGTTTGGCCACCGGAAACGACCAACGAAAGGGCAGTCACTGAGGAAATGCGTCATCGTTTCCTTTACATGCGAAGGAAACTAGCAAGAATCAATTACGAGTACTTTTCAAAATGGAATCGATTGACAAAGGCAATTGAATGTTGGCTTGCCTACAAGAAGAAATTGATCAAGAAAATACGTCAATCATTCAACCGCCGGCGCGTGTAGACGTGTTTTTTAATGCACTCCGCAAATTTAGTGTAAAAAATAAAAAGACCGCGTTTGCAAAAATTGTGTAGGGCTCTCTGTCGCCTCAGAGACGCATATTTACAATCAAATTGCTATTAGTTTGTTCTAATAGCAATAAATACGAAGTTGCAACAACAAAGTGAGAACTTTTTTTTTGTTTTTGGAAAAGCCATGTCCACCAATTCGGGCCCAAGCTCTCTCGATCCCCACCAGCAACAGCTACAAGAACTGTACAACAACAACGTGAGCGTCGTCTCTCGGTCCAACGCAACAACGCGTACTTTTCGATGGTGTCGCCGACCCTACTGAATGCTACCGTAAGCAATAACACCGAAAGTGCAAGCCACTCAGCAATCAACAGCAATTTACCGTGGAGAAAGCATTGTGCTTCTCCATCAATATCGATAACTGGGTCACCGATTGCACCGACCAGCACCGTCTGCTAGTTGACAGCAACTACTGCAACGTCTGCCGAAGTATTGACCTGCCTCACGCTGTCAACGACAAGTCGCCCAGAGTCAGCCACGACAAGAAACCCAACGCCTTCTGTCCAAACTGGAATGGATAGATATATTACAATAACTAAGCGGAAGCTAAGCCCGCCAAAGAAAAAAAAGTAGCAATACGCCGAAAATAACTAAACCAAATGAACGAGTAGAACTTCTAAGCGGGAATCGTTTTAAATTTCTTGCCAATCAGCAAGACGATCAAGCCGGCGCTGTAGGCAAAGTTAAATCGGCTAGACCACCCCCTTTATACATCCGTGGATCCAACTGCAGCGTCCTGATTTCGAAGCTAGTAGAAATAAGTAGGGGCAAATAACTTTGTTGTAACCCCACTCAACAGGGGTAACATAAAAGAAATTAAATGTCAAACCCAAACTGAGGACAATTTCCGCATCATCGAAAAGTACCTCCGTAATGCTAACATCAACTTCTATACCTACCAACTAAAAAGCAGTAAAGGGCTCCAGGTTGTGTTAAAGGAGATCGAGCCATCGGTCCCACCCCAAGAAATAGCAGACGCATTGGCCGAAAAAGGGTTTGCGGTTAAGTCCGTTGCCAACATCATCAACAGAAATAAAGTCGCACAGCCGCTCTTCAAAATCGAGCTCCAACCAGATGCAAAGCGGACGAAGCCAAATGAAGTGCATCCAATCTACAACCTTCAGCTCCTATTGCACAAAAGAATCACCGTAGAGGAGTACAACCACACCGCTAACAATTGCAATCTTAGGTCAGTGTGTGTTGGCTGCGGCGAACATCATAAAGGTGGCATTTGCCCCAAGGACAGAAACAACGTCGCACTAAGACTATGCAGTAACTGTGTAGGGAACCACACAGCCAACTACAGAGGATGTCCTGTCTTCATTGATCTTAAATCACACCTAAACGGGCGCAAACCCCCAGCTGGAGCAAAAATCACCTTCAACGCCTCCAAAACTACACCCGAGGTATTCTTCGCCAAGGCTGTTAGATCATCTAACATGCCTGCTACAACCAATCCTAGTGTATCCTTCGCTAGTGTACTCCGAACTGGACAGACGGAGCCCGCGAAAGAGACCCCGTCACTCCACCATCTACAGAATCCGCAACCTAGCGCACCAGAACTTGGCCAGCAAACTCCAAGTGGTTTAGAGGCCCTATTGATCTCACTTAATCAAAACATGACCGCTTTTATGACGTTCATGCAAAACTGTATGCAGGAACTGATGCGGAATCAAAACCTGCTTATCCAGAAGCTTATCGAGAATAAATAATGGCTTCCCTAAGTCTATGTCTTTGGAATGCTAACGGCGTCTCCAAGCACAAAAATGAACTGCAACTATTCCTAGACTCAAGTGAAATCGACGTCATGCTGATATCTGAAACACATTTAACATCAAAAAATAATTTTCAAATACCAAAATATGCCTTCTACGCAACAAACCATCCAGACGGAAAAGCTCATGGCGGGACTGGTATCCTAATCAAAAACCGTATAAAACACTCGTTTCTCAACAGATTCGAAACACAGCACCTTCAAGCAACTGCTATAACCGTCCAAACCAGCTGCGGCAACACCACGTTGGTTGCCCTGTACTGCCCACCACGCTTCTCGATCTCTGAAAAGGAATCCACCGGTTTCTTTAACACACTCGGAGAACGCTTCATTGCAGCAGGGGACTATAACGCCAAACATACGCACTGGGGATCTCGCCTGGTAAATCCTAAAGGCAAGCAGTTGTACAACACAATAGTCAACCCACTCAATAAGATTGCGTCTCACCGGGTACTTATTGGCCCACAGATCCACAGAAAGTGCCTGACTTCATTGATTTCGCAGTAACCACGCGTAGTCGGATCACTGCGGAAACACTGTTAGATTTAACCTCCGATCACTCTCCAGTGCTATTCACACTGTTAAGAAGACCTCAAGTACTTGATCGCCCATATATACTTACAAACAACAAAACAAATTGGCTTAAATTTAAAATGTACATGAGTCCCCACATTGACTGTTCGCCGAAACTGGACGCTGTAGAGGACATTGACGTGTGCGTCTCTGCACTTGAGTCGATGCTGGGAGCTGCAGCAAGAGTATCTACTCCACATGCCTCTACTTACGCTAAGCCTGTTTACAGGCCTACGAACCGGCGGATAGAACAATAAGTAACGGAAAAACGACGTCTAAGAAGAGAATGGCAGGTTACTCGATCACCAGCAGCAAAACTTCGCCTAAGGCATGCCAGCCGCAACCTCTCCAAGGAGTTAAGACAAGAGGAAATCTGGGCTCAAAGGAAATACATATAAAAGCTCAGTCCATCCAGCACTAAACATCCTCTGTGGTAAGCCCACCCAACTTTGAGCGCTCCTACAGAGAGAGTTTCACCAACCAACCGGTGGATGGGCCCGCAGTGACGAAGAGAGGACATCCGTATTTGCCACACATCTTAAAATGGTTGTCCAGCCAAATCCAACATCAAACTCATTTGTACTTCCCTCTTCGAGCACATTAACGGATAGTGAGTACTCGGAACTCCAATCGGATGAGATCACTGCAGTTATTAAAAACCACATAAAGCCGAATAAAGCCCCTGGCCATGACCTAATCACACCGAAAATGATCCTAGAACTCCCTACCATCGCTACTACTACTTCCCAAGAGTCCAAGGTCAATTAGTTTGCTGCCATGTCTTTCGAAGCTTTTTGAAAAGGTCCTGCAGGTTCGTCTAAACTCATTTCTGCCATCGGAGAACACAATCCCTTCACACCAGTTCGGCTTCCACGAAAAACATGGGACAATTTTACAAGTCAATCGTATAACATCCCAGGCTTTCGACAGAGTTTGGCTGGAGGGTCTAATGTTCATAATCCGGCAGAAACTCCCACAGTACACCCACAAACTCATGGAATCTTACCTTTACAATAGGAAATTCGCTGTAAGATGTAATGGCTCCGTCTCGGATGACTTTGAAATCGAAGCTAGTGTACCGCAAGGCAGTGTACTCGGCCCATTGCTCTACCTGCTGTACACTGCAGACTTACCAACGAGTCTAGGACTTACAACGTCCACTTTTGCCGATGACACGGCAATCCTTAGCAGATCCAAATGCCCAATACAAGCCTCTGCAAAATTAGAGGAACACCTCAAGGTGGTAGAGGAATGGCTAGCAACCTGGCGTATCCGGGTCAACGAGCAGAAATGCAAACATGTTACATTTACGCTTAACAAAAGAAACTGTCCAGCTATAATGCTAAACAACGTACCAATTCCTCAAGCTGAGGATGTCACTTACCTTGGTATCCACCTAAACAGAAGACTAACTTGGCGCAAGCACATCGAGGCAAAAAAGTCACAGCTTAAACTGAAAGCGAGTAGCTTACATTGGATCATCAATGGTCGGTCCCCTCTACGTCTGGAGTATAAAGTCCTCCTATACAACTCCGTACTGAAACCCATCTGGACTTACGGTGCCGTACTATGGGGAAATGCAAGTACCAGCAATATCGACATTATACAAAGGGCGCAGTCGAAGATTTTAAGATCAATCACTGGGGCTCCGTGGTACATACGGAACGACAACATTCAAAATGATCTAAATATACCTAACGTAAAATATGAAATAGGTAGTCAACAACTAAAGTATTCTGCGAAACTGGATGTACACCCTAATGTTCTTGCCAATTCCCTTACGCGAACTAATAATAGAACTCGTGTTAAAAGAAATGACAGACCAACCCAATAATAAATGATTAGGGCCGCCTGCAATATCGCCTGGATATATCATAAGTACTAGATTGAGAAAATCTATCTCAAACTTGTTGTTAGGCTCTAATTTAAGAGTAGATTCAACAAATATATATTAAACGTAAAAAAAAAAAAAAAGTTACAATCATTAAAGGAACATCATATTGAATTACTAGGGTTAAACTTCCATCATGCAACCGGTCATGCTTCCCTAATATTAATTATGTTACTAGTTTTCGTATTAATAATAATTTGTTTAAGGCAACGTAATACAAATATAAGAATTCCAATCGGCCCATTTGGCGGCTCTTTGCAGAATGTTTAAGAATAAACATCGTGTTCATCTGAGCTGGCTTCACCAAATCAGATGCACCAATGAAATATACAATTCGAAACAGAAACATAAACAAAAGTAAGTCATAAAATTCTTATGACAATTATTGCTTAATACCAAACAAAACATGCATCCACACTTTGTGGAAAACACTTAAGACTATAACAGCGGCGAGGTATCAAGTAACCAGCGCTGAGCATGAAATATAAACAATTTTCAACCCCCAAGAACAATTGTCGCTTCTTAGAGTTTCAAAGTTTTTAAATAAAATCAGTTCATATTTTGAATTCAACGAATGAAGACTGGGTTTTTTTCCTTCTCTCCGGGAATCCCAATTCAATATAGCTTGTTTTTCTTCATCGTTTTGGATGGGGGTCACCGGCTTGAGTAGCTCTTAACGATTTTAAATTTGTATTGCCCATATTTTTAAAAGTATCTATTGAAATTGATTCAAAGATCTTTTCGCTTGGTGCCACTTTTAGTTGGCTGATTTTAAATACACCGGCTTGCCATTCAAGCCTTTGGAAAAACTGACCTAAGTCGAGAATTCCATTGGAGTATAAATCGCCAACATGTTTCAATAAACATGTGGAATCCGTTATTCGCAAGGTCTCTACTTTTCGTACCTCGTCATTTGTGATGACTTCGTATACGTTGAACCTAGAAGCTTTTTTAAGACTTTGCCTTGGCAATAGTTCTTGTTTATTTTCTGCGCAGAAATTGTTTTTTCTACTTTGGTGCCTCGTAGTGACTTTCGGGACTTTTTTGTTCATGTCAATTAGATCGGATATTGTTATCCTTGACAGAGCGTCTGCCACAAAATTTTCTTTTCCTGTCAGATACTCTAGCGTAAAATCATACTGTTCTAATTCGAGTCGCATGCGTGTTAATTTAGAACTAGGATTAACCATAGAAAATAAACATGTTAAAGGTCTGTGATCAGTTTTAGCTGTAAAGTGTTTACCATAAATATATGGTCGAAAATGTGTTATTTCCCAATGTATTGCTGCTAATTTTTGTTCTGTACTACTCTTAAGCAATAATTCACTTTTAGTAAATCCTCGTAATGCATATGCAACTGGCAGTTGGAGTCCATTATAGTTTTGAGTTAAAACTGCATATTTGCTTGCATCCGTGATTGTGCAAAATTCTTTGCTAAAATCTGGGTACTGTAATAAATTTGGTTGAAGAAGTTTCTTTTTTTAGATACTGGAATGCTTTTTCACATTCTGTTGTTCATTCAAATGAGACATTCTTTTTGCATAATCTTGTTATGTGCCCTGAATATTCGGCGAAGTTTTTTATAAAACTTCTATAATAATTGCAAAATGCAACGAATCTTCTAGCGCTGTCTGCGTCTGTAGGGACTGGATAATTATTGATGACGTCAAATTTTTTGCCATCTGGTAAGATTCTTTTATCTGTGCACCTGTGACCTTAAAATGTTACTTCGTGCATAAAAAATGAATATTTTTCCGGATGTAATTTGAGATTGTGTTTTCTACAGAGTTTGAGACACCATATTTGGTATGTTTATTTGCTTAGTAAATGCGAACACTTTATATGTATAAAGATTTTGCAACGCCCCTTTTGGTCCCCAAAATTTCAAAAACACGATTATCTCCCCGTAATTTTCTACTTTGTGGAATCAAATTCGGCGCACCTTAATTTGATTTTAATATCCAGCAAAATACCAAAAATATCCAAATCCAAATATCCAAGTTATGCAGATAAACGTATTTCTATAAGGCCTGAGTTGGTCCTTGGCTGGTAGGAGCGCTAGGGTGCTTGTATGCTTAAGGGTGCGAGATACTTGTAAAAAGCATGTGAAAATGCATTTGTTTAATATATTCTTTGTTGGCTGTTTGACAATGCGGTTCACGATAAGTGTGCATGTTACACAGGCGGAATTAAGGAGCCTATTGCTAAAGGTGGTGGCTTGAAATATGGATGTGATGCTTGCCGGGAGGTCGAGAATGAGATGCTCTGGACTAGAGATAGTTTTGACACTTTGAGGGCAGGTTTTAACAAACTCCAAGCGGAGTATACTGCGGTGGAGACTCAGTTTAGATGCTTATCGCTTATAAATGAGTCTCCGAAACATAACACAACCAGTCCTTGGGGTGTTTCTTTATTTGTAGATCCGCAATCGTCTCATATCGTCCCCGACCGGCCTCATGCACCGTCCTCTCCCAATGTACAGCAATTGATATCGTTTAAGAGCTCAGTGGTGATTTAAAAATGATTAGTGAATGATCTTTTAAAAACGATGCCAAATATAGTGTCCGAAGTGTCCGGGCAATTACCCATTCCAAGGGAAATAGTGTCGTCCCTTAACCTGGGTTACCAGAACGTTAGAGGACTGAAATTTAGACTTCCTAATCTCTATGTAGATAGTCTTTTTTTTTAACATAACATTCTTGCTTTTTTTCATGGTTTTTTTCCACAAACATTAGACGTGACCGGATTTCTCGCGTAGGCGGTGGCGGTATGATAGCAGTTGATGATGCTTTATCATCTGAAATAATTCAATTGATTGAGTTTGTCGGTGTTAGAGTAAATTTTAAATCTTTTATTGCTTTTATTACTTTTTCCTTGATTCTCCCATCGTCAGACATTGTGGTCTATTTAAATCAATTAGAGGCAATTCAGTTTGTCTCCTCTTCAGTTTCTAGTCAAGACATGTTCATAGTTTTAGGTGATTTTAATTTACCTGCTTTGTCATGGTCACTAACAGATGAATCTACGATGTTGTTGCCGTCTATGTCACATGACTTTATTGATAGCCTTCTAGGCTTATCTTTATCCCAATTCAATTCTGTCTTACATTCTAATGGAAAATCGTTAGATCTTATTTTTGTATTGGATTCTTCTTACCCGAAGACAAATTTCATCCAACATTAAATTTAAAAATTGATCCACCCTCATTATCACTATTACTTGGTTCAAATGAGTTATCTCTAACTAAAATATTATTACTACCCATTGGTCTTATCTGTAAAATTGTAGAGATATGAACTCAGCCGTTCGCTTCTCTATCGATACTGTGAATTGACTCTTTGATATTTGTGTGCCTCTTGGTAGGCAGGAGCGGCTTTTTAAACCTCCCTGGTTCTTTGGAGAGTTATCGACTTTGAAAAATGTGACGACTCGATATTATTAGAAGTTTCAAAAAACACGTCGTTTATCAGATTACGCTCTGTATACAGTCGTTTGTTCAAAATTCATAATGCTTCATTTAGAATGCTATAAAAATTATCTTCAGCTTCAGTTTTCTTCTGAACCTAAACAGTTTTATAATTTCGTTAATTCTAAACGTAAGACCTCTTCCTCTTGTCCTTTCTTGTCCTTTCAAAATAAAGAAGCTAACACTGACCAAACAATTGCTGATATGTTTGCGAGTTTTTTCAAAACAACTTATTGCTCAACGGAATATCGAACAAATCTGTATCCTTATCATTTAAAAAAGTCAAATTGTATTTTTAATCTAGTGATTAATGAAAGTTCCCTTCTAGCGAGCTTAAGATAGTTAAAAAAAAATTGTATTCTCCCTAACCGCATTTTAATTTAGAAGGAGCCTTATATCATTCCTCTGCATAAAAATTATAAAAAGTCCGAAGCCTCTAACCATAGGGGTGTTTCAAAATTGTCCGCTATTCCGAAAGCTTTTGAGAAATTCATAATTTCTCAACTAAAAGATTTTTGGAGCTGTATTATTTTATCATCTTAACATGGGTTTGTGAATGGTTTTAACCTTTTAGAATTTACCTCTGTGATTCTCAAGAAGTTCAAAAATGCTAAACAAACTGATGTCATATACACTGACTTCAGGAAAGCCTTTGCTTTTGTTAATTATACCCTATTACTTTCTCAACTGAACAACATTGGGTTTCAACCCCTTTTCCTTTCTTGGATTCGAGAATATTTAACAAATAGAAAACCGAAGGTACTTTTTAAGTATCCTTTTTCTAATTCAATTCCTGTAACATCCGGTGTACCTCAAGGTACTCATCTTAGCCCTACTCATTAGCGATCTTCCGTCAGTCATTATTTCTTAGCGTGTGCTTACGTATGCTGACGATGTCAAGCTTTATCTTACTTATAGAGAAATAGCCAGCTGCAAGCTGACCATCAATTTAGCATCGCAAATAACGAAGTTATTAATGAAAGTCACTGCTTACTGCCGATTGTTTCTATGAGAGCTTTATCATATAGTCACCCAATCTTGATCAAATTTAGCACAGTCATTAATAGCTACGTAAACCTGACAGATATAAATTTTTATGACAATTGCGTAAAGTAACGAAGTTATAGTGACTTTTGTCAATGTCACTATTTTCAACCAATCACCGAGTCACCCGATCTTGACCAAAATTGGCACAGTCGTTTACAGCTACAAGTAACTCACCAATATTTAATTTCACGACAATAGTTTAGAAAATAAGGAACTTATTCATATAGTTATGGGAACTATATGATATAGTAATCCGATCCGGCTAATTCCAAGATACGCATCAGTGCAGTATAGGCAAGTTCTGTTGCTTAAAAATAATTGTCCGATTTGCAATTCAAATCTGCCTTATCGGAAGAAGCTGTTGAAAAGTTCAAATTACCCTTTCTTTTGTGTGGTACGTTGTCCGACACGTTTGTCAAAGTGCTGCTAGAATCTTTTGTATTCATATGGTTAATAATGCTGAATCTACCGAAACAACGTCGCACTTTGTGTATAAGCGTTGCTAGCACTTCGAGTTTTGCGGTGACAAGAAGCGCAAGGGACATAAAGTTCTAAGCCAGCTCTACCTCCAAACGCTCCCATAAATGAAGTGTTTTTTAAGTTGTTTCATTAATAAAACATTAAATTTTGTAGCAACAAAAAAACAATATAAAGCACCAGGGACTTTGATGTAGAGAAAAACTGTGATAGAAAACCTAACTAATGTGATGAAAATTTTAACGGAACGACAAGGGTCGATGTCTCATGAATATATGTCGTAAGGAAGCAAGAAAAAATTAAGGGGATTCAAATATCCAAAACTTAAAGAGGAAAACGAAAAATTCATTAAAGAATATTTGTAATTGGATCCCATAAAGCAATCGTTAAAGAATCAAGTCAGAAAAAAAAGAATAACAGAAGTCTAAATGACCCAAAATAAACAACATACAGATATAAGTGGCGTGTCCTCAATAACAGCCAAAAAATATAAGGTAAAAATAGATGTTAAGATGCGAAGTCCCTGGATTGTGCTGCCGAAGTTAATGAATGCTCTTCAATTAAAAATGGCAAGCGTGAATATTTCAAAATGGCATTATAATGTACTAGCTTATAATACCTTTAGTGAATCTGTAAAGGTTGATATAATAATAGTGATAAACCCATTGTTGGCCAAAATACTCAATTTCGTTTAAAAGTGTCGGGATAGAAAATAAATGTATTGTGGCAAAAACAATAGAGGGTACATGTTTTGAAGATTTTTGGGAGAAAAAGAAGGTAAAAAAAAATATATTAACGTCATTAAATGTGAGGATAAGGAAAACAATACAACTCAAAAGACGTCCAAGAAAAAAGACAGCAATTAACTCCTTTAGCAGGATCTCACTTCAGAGGCACATAGAAGCAAGATAGAAGCTGAGCTAGAAGAAAACATTTTTGAAGTAAAAACGAATGAAACAGAATTTAAGATCCTTAGCAGGACCTCATTTTGGAGTTACCTCAAGACTGACGAAGATGAAGTAAATATGCCACGACTACAAAATAATAATGGTTAGATTGCAAAAGATAATTTAGATAATGAATATTAAAAAAAATAATTTCAATAAAGATTCGTCATAAATTGTCCGAATCTAAAAAAAAAAAAATGAAAATATTGGGTCTTGGAAAGAAACAAAACCACTAACCTATTATAGAATTACAATCGGCCACACACGTTGTGGAAAAACAACGTTAGGATTTCAATTGGCCGACGCCGCGCAGTGAGTAACGGGTCTGACTTTACATTACAAAAATCATAGCTTCTAAACCAATAAAAAGATTTGAATCATTTAAAAAGCATTTGTTAGAATTCTAACCTATCTTTATGTACTTTTTTATACCCTTGCAAAAAGGGTATATTAATTTTGGTCAGAAGTGTGCAACGCATAGAAGGAAGCATCTCCGACCATATAAAGTATATATATTCTTGATCAGCACGAAGAGACGACCGTTAGAGCTACAGTGGGCATGTATATACTGCACAGTTCGTATATCTCGGATTCAGCCGGTTCGGACCACTATATCATATAGCTCCCATACAAACGGCATAGTCACGAACATTGACTTATCTCAATAACTTCGTTATTTTCTCAGCTATTGTCGTGAAATTAAATATTAGTAAGTTTATTATAGCTGTAAACGCCTGTGCCAAATTCGGTCAAGATCGGGCTACTATATCAGATAGCCCCCATAGAAACGATCGGTCGAAAACAGTCACTTTTGTCAATAACTTCCTTACTTTTAACGCGATTGCTTTCAAATTAAACATTTGTTAGTATATTATATTTGTTAATGACTGTGCCCAATTCGATGAAGATCGGGTGACTATATCATATAGCTCCCATAGGAACGATCGGTGGAAAACAGTGACATTGATCAAAAACTTCGTTATTTCCTATGTAAAGATTGTGGGCCTTTCTTTAGTAAACATTACTCTTCGTAGATAAAACGTTTTTCCACTTTGACGGCTATAAGTGAGGAAAGAGTACCAAAAAACTTGCAAGGGTATACAAACTTTGGCGTGGTCGAAGTTAGCCCCGGCCCTCTGATTTTGTATTATTTTTATCTTTAAATCAAATGTTATCCCTATCTTTATTGCTTCTATTCCATATGGGCCTAAATACTTAGGTTCTAGCTTAAAGTGGATTTATCCTTTCTATGCTATTAAATTCTTTTGGTAAATTTTAAAGTTTTACCAAATACCAACACATATGGACAATAATCATGTGCCATAGAGGGTGTTGTATTGAAACAAAATGGGAAGTATCGTATTCATACATCCGAGTCACTTTTGTCGACTGAAATTTTAAATTAATTTTTTTTCAGTTGGATGGATGTTTTTATATGTTTAGTTATTTTTGTTTTTTGATGCTTATTACATTTTTTATACATAGTATATTGAGATATATCTCATGTCATATTCTTCCAATAGTAATGCCTTTTTATTTTGGCTATAGTTCATGATATTCCAGGATGACATCCTTGTATAGGTCGGGTATTGCTTCTTTTTGTTTATCATATTTTGATAATAGGGTCACCGCCTTGTGTAGCGTTACTCCTGAATATTTTAAAATTTTATTGCCCATATTTTTGAAAGATTTCAATAGAATCTTTATGAGTTCCGGGCCCTGATCTAAAGTGATAAAAGAGGTGAAACAAACATTGACAATTAGTGGCCGAACATTCTAGGAGTAGTAGAGAGAGCAGGGCATAGGATCATTACATAAGTTGAGAGAGATTTTGTTAAAGCGGCCGTAAATCATTCGTGAAGAAACTGTCAACTTATAAATAAATAAATATAGTAAAGATCATTAAATCAACGCTACATTTTTGGGGGCTCGCCGGAAATATTGTTTAAAGAAATTAACACACATATGTACATATAACACAGCGTAAGTGAAAGAGACAACAAATCAAGTTCTAAGAAGTGAGCAAAGTAGAATCTTTTTGTTTAGGCATTTATTTAGGTAACGGCAAGCGAGATAGGCTGTGCTAGATTTGTTGCGTGAAATCGTTTTGATGCTTAAATACGTTTACGACGCAGACACTACACGCATGATCATGTTTGATAACGGACGGCGGTCAATGATTCTTTCTAGAACGGTCTAGTAGAGGCAGAGGCAACCCGTTGGCAGAGGCAAAGCTGGACGTAGCGCGAAGCCAAACGTCAGCAGAGGCAGAGGCAACCTGTTGGCATAGGCTAAACTGGACGTAGCAAGAGGTAAAACGTCAGCAGAGGCAGAGACAACCCGTTTGCAGAAACAAGGCTGGATGTAGCAAGAGGTAAAAAGTTTTTAAGTTATCACGATGGTTTCATACAACATTTTTTGCGAAAGTTTTTCATCAATGTTGCCAATTTTTCGAAAAGGGTATTTTTTCATTTGCTTCTAACTTCTAAAATATTCGGTTTTTTTTACAAACTTTCTTTAGCAAAGTTTCTTAGAATTGAAAGGGCTACAAATGTTGGGAAAACATGTAAAAAAAATGTAAAAAAATCGAATCTTGACCAAATTTTTTTATGTTTTCATTCTCGAATTTTGCTAAAATTAAAAATTTTCCATTCGAATCTTGATCATAATATGAGAATTTATTATGCTCAATGGCAGCAGAAAAGACACCAGACTGATCTAATTTACGATTTATTATATAACCATTTAATCAAATTGAATTTTTTTTAGATATGTTAACAAAATTAAACTAACTGTATCTGTTTAGTTTTTGAAAAATATTGATACAGTCGGTAATAAACAATCGCCAATCCTCTGGTTTGTACTAGCAATTCATATGTTCCATTAACCCAGCGATATTTTTGAAGTATGCCATTAATTTCGAAAAACTCCAAAAGCTCTTCTTGACTCTTCCGATAGCCCTACACTTTTACATCCTTAGACAAAATGTTAACAGATCGTAAATGATGTGTTAAACAGATCGCTTGCCTTTGCGATAACTTCAGTTGACTTACTGTCGTATTTAAACGAGCTTGGGATATCTCGACATGTTGGCAAGGTTTATCGATTTGCGGTGGCTCATACATTTATAGTAGTTTTTCAGGCTCGGTCATGAATTTGTGCGGAATATATCTTTCTGTTGGGCTTTGACATCTTGGAAGTGGAATATTCTCTGAGTGAGGTACTGGCAACTGTACAGATTGAAAACTTTTATAGACCATACTTGGTGAACTCTTCTTTAGTTTTGCGAGTTTATTCTGGCATGCGTAGTAATTATCCGTTTGATGACCTTGTGGATCTATCCAAATCATTGCAAAGCGAAAACCCATTTTATCTTGCAACCTTTTTGACCAATTCCACAAATTGTTATTGTATTGTGTCTGCATTGTGTCTGGTGTCCATTCTCCTGTGTTCAAACCAGGCTACGTCCTTGACTCATATTGTTGTGAAATAATGTGAAATATTATACCGACTGTAGAAATATTTTTTAAAAACTAAACAGATACAGTTAGTTTAATTTTGTTAACATATCTAAAAAAATTCAATTTGATTAAATGGTTATATTATAAATCGTAAAATAGATCGGTCTGGTGTCTTTTCTGCTGCCATTGAGCATAATACATTCTCATATTATGATAGAGAGTCGAATGGAAAATTTTTTAATTTTAGCAAAATGGGAGAATGAAAACATGAAAAAAAATTGGGTCGGAAACTGACTGACTTAGAGGCTAGATGTTTTCCCAAGATTCGTAGCCCTTTCAATTCTAAGAAACTTTGCTAAAGAAAGTTTGTAAAAAAACTGAATATTTTAGAAGTTAGAAGCAAATGGAAAAAATACCCTTCTCGAAAAAATAAAAACCTTGATGAAAAACTTCCGCAAAGAATTTTGTATAAAACCATCGTGATACCTTAAAAAACTAATGATGCAGTTCGATTCGCAGGACCCGAAATAGGCTGAAATCATCGAATTTTGCCATGCCATTTTTTTTTTTTTGAAAAAAACTATCTCAGTTAGTATTGAACCAAAGAAATTGAAATAGTATTGAACCAAAGAAATATATTGTAATATGGATCTTGACGAGGTTATGGCATTCCAAGTCGGAGATTTGCAAAATAAGTTGGCCGAATCGAACCACAGTGGGAAGAAAACGTGATTTACAGAATAGATTTCTTACTGATTACAATATTCAAAACCAGGATAGCGAGGAAGAAGAAGTAGAATGCGTAGTTACAGTTAGAGGCGAATTGCCCATAAATAATCTTAGTCGATCTTCGTGCACCCTAAAAGATGTTGAGGGCAGTTTATCCTATTTTTCCGGCTCAGGTAGTCCCGAAATTGATTCGTGAGAGCGAGAGATAGAAGAGTGCAATTACAGTACGATGGGACAAGTTAAAGACATTTATATACGCCAAACAGTTGTTAGCTGGGGCAGCTAAAACATTTATTCGGAGTGAATACAAGAATATACACAATTGGGAGGAACAATTTGGTTCGAATCGATCAGCAGCTGAGATTTATAGAATATTGTCGCAACGTTCCCAGAAAAGAGTGGAGACTTTACATGAATATTTGTATGCTTTAAGGGGTTACGCTACCCCTGGGGTCCAAAAAACAGGTGAAAAAAGAATTTTTGCTGGTCGGCCAGTATACAATGTAGGAAAAAATTTTATTATACACAGATTGAGGGTACTTTCAAGAATATTTTGAGAAAAAAAAAAAATGTTTAATAACAAAATGGCGGAGATATGGGCCGTCAAGTGCCACCATGATTTTTGAACCGGGGTGTCCAATATCCCCGAATCTACTGGACCGATTTCGCTCAAATTTTTATGAAATTAGCGGCCAAACATGTTTCCACTGACTTTATCAAAGTGAATTTTTTACATTAGCTTTATAAAATTATAATAAGTAGTAAACAATTGTATTGTCATAAATAAACCACTTGAAAAGCCTCTCATTGCACTTCTAGGCTATCAAAAAATAATTTTTATAAAAATAAATAATAATTAATTTAATTATGAAATTACTAAAATAGTAAATAGAAGAATAATGATTTAAGCCAAAAAAATGATTACGGACTATTCGAGTAAATCAAACACTGATTTTGGTAAAAATGAGTTTTTTTGGTTGGCCAGAACTCGGAGGATCAGAGATCAAAAGCAACCTATTTATTAAGTCCTGATTTGTGGCTACCCGTGAAATTTTCCTTGTATGGTTTAGTCGATACTTCTTAACGTCCTTATTTGTTAAACCCATTTTGTTACGAAATTCGCACTGAATAATTTCTTTCCTTCGTAGAAATTTTTGTTTATTTTCTGCGTCCCTTACTTGCCACTGTTTTATTTCGAGTCTATATGAAACGTGAAGCATATATCCAAAAAATCGAATGTAGGCATGTAATGGAGACGATCCAAATTCGTAGCGATCTGTTTGAACTTGTTTTTGTAAGCAGTTGTCGATATCATTCATCTCTGTCGGCTTATCTTGGCATATGTAGCATTTTGCAGATGAGGTTTCAGTAAGAGCATTGCACACTTTGCCATCTACCATAGTTAGCATAAGAATGTGATCGACAACAAGTTTGCGGTTGGTAACTGTTTGGAATTCAGTAGGAGCCAGTTCGTGAATTTTGTTTTTAATGTAAAGTTCTTCATTTTTTGTTAAAAGAACTGATTCCTTTTGAAATGGAATCCGTATAGGGCGGCAATAGCGGGTAGAGTAAGGTCGAGGGTTTTTCCATTCATCCATTGATTTGGTAATTAATTGACATATGATGTGATAAACAAATTGCTGTCTTCAGCATTATTATTTTCGAATGTTTGTTTATATTCGCTCTGCCCAGAGCTGCCATCAAAGCAAGGTTAAGGTTATTTGAGCAATCACTGAGTTCATTAATAACCTCACTCTGCAATTCTAAAATCCGAGATGCAGTGTGGTCCAATAATTTTTGCAATTCAACTTCAGCAACAGATTCTGAAACTGTTATTTCCTCCGGATAGCTCTTCTGTTTTTCCTTCAAAATACTATCATAACAGGGTAAGAAGTTAATATCCAGTTTATTATTAACAAAGCTTCTAATAAGCAGATACTGATGTTTTGTTAAATTTGCATCAGTTATGAGTGATATTGCTTCACGTCTTTGCAGGAAAGTTCGATGAATTCGGTTGTCTACAAGCATTTCGGTTGTTTACAGCATTTTGCTGTAACGGTAATGATTGCAGATTTAATAATATTAATTCATTTTGAGCAAACCAATCCGCATTTTTTTCGACAACATTATATTTTTTTCTGTAACTTTTAGTCCACATTTCTCCAAACTTTTTAAAGATATATTCCACTCTTGACACCACACTATTGCCACTGAATTCATAACCATCAGATTCAAATGTGTGTTACAGGTTTCCAAATACTTGTTGAGCTTTATCAGCAAATGAACTTTTTTCCAAACACCACATATCAAAAATATATATGCGTGGGAGCTGACATTGATAAGATGTTCCTGTAAATACATATGTATGTATGTATGTATAAATTGAACGAATGCTTGATTAAAATTAAGAAAATAAAAATATTGAAACCAAAGAACAATTAAATATGACGATCAAAACAAAAACAAAATACACACTTAAGAAAGTGGAGTGTGAATACGAAGACAACACAAGAGAATAACACAGATAACAACAACACAGTAGTAAACGCGTACAGAGACAACACAATAGAATAACACGAATAACACAGAAAGTTGGAAAAAGTAGCAGCTGAAAAAAAGAACATAAACTAAGAAAATAATGATAAAAAAAGCAAACAAGATTTTTGGACGGAGAGAAGGGGATCACAACTTTTTCTTTAATTAAAGTCACAAAACATTGTAAAATACACCTTTCACACAGGTCACTTATAAAACGTTAGTTATAAAACATTAGGTCAATATAATTTTACACAAAAATCTTTAAATATATACTATTAACCTTTTTTTGCAATATTCATTTTAAATTTGGCGATTTAGCGCAATTATATATTAAATATTAATTTTTTCCCTCAGATCTAACTTTTAAACTCCGTTAACTGCACAGCTTGCGTGTTTTTTTCCACTCTTTTCAAGCTGTTCTTAGCGCGTACCAACGAAATAACGGAAAATCTAATTCTCCAATTGTTTTGTTGTTTTATTTTAAATTAGTTACTCTGTGTATGAAACAGAGTTGCAAAATTCAGTTTTATTTTTTTTATTTTTGGCCTATGAAACCGACCACTGTGCAGTGTTGGGTATCCGCCCACGTAGTAACACTGTAAAGAATATGTGGTAAAAATTTTTCTCAAAATATTCTGTAAAGTACCCTCACTCTGTGTATAAAAAAAAAGTTTTTTCCTACATTGTATACTGACCGCACAGCAAAAATTCTTTTTTTCACCTGTCACGTATCAGAAAGTTCGCGCTTCACACAAGTCGTTAAACAAGTTTGAGGCTCAGTCTGGAGAAATGATTAGTCAGGCTAAAATAATTAATATATCTAACAAATGGAAATGCTATGGATGCGGTGATACATGACATATTACACGAAACTGTCTAATGAACAGTCAGAAGTGTTTTAAATGTGGTAAAGTAGGAACTCGAATGGCCCAGTGCAAACCGGAAAATCCAATTAGATACGAGGGAAATACAAACGTAGTACAGAATGAAGATGTAGTAATACAGTTGTCCAGCAAATTTACTCCGTCAGGGTTAGAACTTAAAGACATCGTATATTCGAACGTTATATTTAAAGAACTTGTAGATACTGGCGCTGTAACGATCAGAAGTGTCTCAAAACTACCAGCCAAAAATAAATGCAAACGCACTAGTAAAAATACAAAATCAGCACCCAAGAAGTTTAGCACTTTGTCCCCAGGAAATCGTTGATAAACAAATTCAAGCAAAGCTAGCAGAGAAAATAATTAAATCCAGTACTACGGAGAATGCGTCTCCAGAAAGAATGGTCAGAAGCGATTATGCTGTTACTACGGAATATTAAACGAAAAGATTCTTCGTGATAACTTTCCCATGGTTCATATGGACAGCGTCTTAGAAAAGTTCCAAGGTGCTAATACGTTTTCAACTTTAGATTTAAGAAACGGATTTTTCCATGTACGGGTAGTCGAAAGCTCTCAGAAATACATCTGTTTTGTTATTCAGAGTGGACAATATGAATTCCTGTATGTTCCTTTCGGTATTTCTAATTCATCCGGTGTATTTACAAGATTCATAATGGTTGTGTTACGAGCTTTGATCATATGTAGTCTATATGGACGACATCATCATTCCAAGTGCAAGTATCGGTGATGGTTTGGCCAAGCTAAAACGCGTACATGACGTGTCAGCCAAAAACGGGTTACGAATTAATTGGAGTAAATGTCAGAAGTTGTAACGAAAAGTCCTATTTAGGGTATGATGTAGAAAATGGTACCATAACTAGCAAAGCAAGGAAAAGATTAGAGCTGTTTCGAATTTTCCCATCCCAAGTAGCAAAAAGGGGTTTTGGGTCTCACTTCCTATTTTAAAAAGTTTATTGAAGGGTATGCAGTAATCGCGAAACCACTGTCCGATTTAATGCGTAAGGACTCGCAGTTTGAATTCAAAGATATAGACAAACTGGCATTCGAAGAACTAAGAGCTGCGTTGACTAAAGAAACCGTCCTTAAATTGTATAACCCGAAAATGCAAACTGAAATACATGCGGACGCTTTAAAATACGGATATGCGGCAGCTTTGTTACAAAAACATCCTGAGGATAATTCATTACATTCTGTTGAATATAGAAGTCGTAAGACAAAATTGTGCGAAGAAATGTATCATTTTTGCGAACTCGAAGTGCTTGCTATAATTAGAGCACTAATACAATAGCGTGGTTATGTCCTAGGATATCGATTCACTATAGTTTCTGATTGTAACGCATTTGCTATGACCATGAAAAAGAAAGATATTCATTTGAGAGTTGCTCGTTGGGCTATGTATCTTCAAGATTTTGATTATGTTATTGTACATCGATCAAGTACTCAAATGAGGCACGTCGAAGAGTTGAGTCGTTTTGCATGTTTTATGCTTGTTGAGGACACTATTAAACATCGATTAAGAGAAGATCAGTTTCAAGATGAGTGTCGATAGTCGAAAAAGAAAGTTATAAAGATTTTTATATAGAGAACTCTTTAAAGACCCTAGCTGTAAATTGATTTTAGTGCCTTCAACAATGGAACATAAGATTATTAGACTTGCCCATTCTCAGGGTAATTTTTCCGCCAAGAAAACGCAAGATTTGACCGAGAAGTCATACTATATTCCCAAATTGAGAGATAAGGTTATGTATTGTTGTTACGGCAAAGGCTGGCAAAAGAGAAAAGAGAAATTGGTCACGTCGGACCAATGGCACTTACTAAAAAACTTTATAATTACTTGTTGGTTATTATAGATGGTTTTTCTAAGTACGTTTGATTGTATCCCACCAGGAGCACTGGCGTAGATGAAGTGATACGGTGTTGAGAAGTTCAAGCAACAAATTTTGGGGAGCCAGTACGATTGATATCAAATAGGGGAGCGGCGGCACACATCTTCAAAAAATTTTGCGAGGAGCACGACGTCGTGCATTTGTTAACTACCACCGGAGTAAAGCGAGGAAATGGGCAGGTTGAAAGCATTCACAAGAATTTCTATCCAATGTTAACTATAATGAATTTAGACAATCCAGATTTATAGTAGAAATACGTTGGGAAAGTTCAGCAAATCATCAACGATACGGACAAAAAAGTACTAAGATCACTCCCTTTAAGAACCTAACCAGTATTGATATGCGTAGATCAGAGGATTTAAACTTTAAAGTACTACTCGATGATCTAATCGAGGAACTAGCAGAATACAGGAAAAAACCCCAATTGAGGCAGTTGAAAATGTAAAACAAATTCAGGAGAAGAACAAGAAGTCAGCTAATCTAAAGAGAAAAGAGGGAAAACGATTCAAAATAAACGCACCCAATATGGCGTTGGTGTGAAACTTAGAGAAAGTATTTACGACCCTCAAAGGTACCAGCAATTAAAGATCTAATAGGACCTAATAGGACATCAACTGTATCGGAATACATAAAACTGTGGGGAGCGTCATTCGGGACGAATGTACTGTCACAAGGGCCGAATGTGGAAAATGGCATTGAGAGAACAGAATCTAAAGTGGTAGAGGAAAAGAAACAAACACGTAGTGGCCGAACATTCTAGTAGTAGAAAAGAAAGCAGGGCATTGAGAGAGATTTTCTTAAAGAGGCCGTAAATCATTCATGAAGAAACTGTCAACTGAATCGCACGTCAATGTCCATAAACAGTGTTTTTTTTTATAAGTATGTTAATAAAATCTTAACAATATATACTCGATTGTCATCAAACAATAAAAAAATTAATCTATATATATAAAAATGAATTGCTGTTCGATAGTCTCGCTAAAACTCGAGAAGGGCTGAACGGATTTATCTTAGCTTGGTCTTGAATTATTCGTGGAGGTCTAGGGAAGGTTTAAAAGGTGAAAAAAAAATCGAATAATTGCCGGGAAAATCCTCAAAACAGCATTTTTCTATTTCCCATACAAACGTTTTCTAAATAAAATGGAGAGTCAATTTGTAATTTATTACCGCTGCATAAAGTTCTAATATCGCGTTCTGAAACTCAACAAAAGTGAAAGTGAATCGCAAACGCGAAAAAATTGCAAATTGCATACATAGTACTAAAATATTGTCGGCTTCGAGAAACTCAATTTTATCTAACTTCAGTTGTTAATCTGTCAGTTGTTAAATCTTAAGTTTTGTCACAAATTTAATTATAAATATTAAGTTAAATTTCTGAACGCATTCATAATATTGACATAAGATTTGACAACCAACTAATATGTCAATCCATCCTGTCGCATTTCAGAGCACGGAAAAAAATATTATTACAATATTATATCTATCTTTGTGGCTACGTGCGCGAGAGCTTTCTCTACTTTGGTGATCGTATGTGATAGTGACTTTCCAAGTAATGAGTGGGGAATTTTTTCACTTTGATTAATTACAATTTACGATGCCGTGGAGAAGTGACCTGACTTAGGTCGTCGTAGTCAATCAAATGTGCGAAGAGCTACCTCACGTGTTAACCGCACTGATGACCATAGAAATACAGATCAAGAAAATAGTCGTATTGCTTTGTCAGAATGCGTTCTTTAGTGAGTGACAATGTAGGAGATAGGCTTAGAAGGCAACGAGTTCGTGCACATCAAACACAACAACAGTGCTCCTGTGATTCTTGAACGAGCTGCATTCAACTATGATCTGGAAATTGATTATTGTGCCGACAAATCGGTATCAATTGGGGAAATGAAAACAATTTGTAAATATTGTAAGGCGTTAAAATACACTAACGAATCTACTACACTTTCAAGGTATTATATAAGAATACTAGATCGACATGAGCAAGATGTCTACAGGTGTCACTTCTGACTCAGTAAACATCTGGTGGCGAAACGGAGTACGCCGGGCAAATAGTAAATTATTTGAGTAGAGGTTTATTAGAGACTAAATCTATGCATAAGAATATTCGCTGCAGCGCAGGCAGCAAGAAAATGAATGTAAAGCAGAAATGAAAGAATGCCCGTTGCAATTCATAGATCGGATCATTCGAGAATAATATGAAAGAGATAGACATACTGCGGTGGTTATATACATATTTTAACACTCCTTCTCAACGCGAAGTCTATCTTAAAAACTATTTTAATCCCAACATTTCTGTAAATTTTACATGTTTGACCTTACATAAGTTCTTTGTTAAAATATCTGAGGTCATACTATCTGTGGTAATGTATTTGATATCTATTACATTGTCTTTATACATTTCCCTTACAAAATGATATTTTATTTCAATATGCTTGCTTCGTGAATGAAATTTAGCATCTTTAGCAAGACATTGTGCGCTCTGGTTGTCGCTATAAATTAGCAGCTTTGCCATCGGCCCGAATCCCATCTCGTTGATCAGCTTTCTGATGTATATCGCTTCTTTGGCTGCTGTAGAAAGTGCTACGTACTCGGCCTCCGTGCTACTGAGGGCAACCAGATTTTGCTTCTTTGATTCCCATGACACCGCCGCTCCAGCAATAAGGAATGACCAACCGGTGAAGGACTTCCGATCATTGCAATCGCCAGCCCAGTCCGCATCAACAAAACAGTGGATAGGAACACCAGTTTTGCTATAATGAAGTCTCACATCTGAGGTACCTCTTAGATATCTCAATACCCTCTTGGCTGCAACCTCATGTTCCTTGTGCGGATCTGCATTTCTCTGCGCCAACTTAGCCACAGAGTGTATTATATCTGGCCGTGTAGTCAACGCCAAATACAATAACGAACCAATGAGTGATTGATAGCGTGTCTTGTCCACCTGACCGCAATCATTTCTATCGCATTTCGTCTGCAACCCGACCTCTAGAGGAGTCGCGTTCGGCTTGCAGTCCTTCATACCATATTCATGCAACAAGCCTTCGATGTACTGCTTGTGGCCTATGGAGACATTGCCAGTCTTGCCAGTCTTGCCATCTCGCTCGATTTCCATCCCCAAAAAATGATGGAGTTCACCGCCGTCGACCACATCAAATTCGTTTAATATGAGCTGCTTTATGTAGGCCACGTCGTCTTTTCTGGTACATGCAAGTATAAAATCGTCAACATATACAACAATAATAGATAAATACCCATTGACTCTGCTCGTGTATATACACGGTTCGCTTGCACACAGAACGAAACCAATCTTCCAAAGAATGCTCTCCAGCTTTTGGTTCCACTCACGCCCACTCTGTTTCAAGCCGTACAACGATTTATGTAGCTTGAGTACACGCTTGGGATGATCAGCATCGACAAAGCCTTCAGGTTGTCGCAAATAAACGTCATCTTGTAGCTCACTATTGAGGTATGCGGCCGAGACATCCATCTGATGCAAGTGCATCTCGTGCTCCACCGCCAACGCAATCACCAGTCTGATTGAGGAATATCGTGCAACCGGGGAAAAAGTTTCCTTGTAGTTAATTCCATATTGTTGACCACACCCTTTTGCGACCAATCTTGCCTTAAAACGCTGAATTTTACCACTCTCATCTCGTTTGGTGGTAAAAACCCATTTACAACCGATAACCTTTTTGTTTGCAGGAAGATCAACCAAACTCCATGTCTTAATATTTTATAGGTTGTCATACTCCTTCTGCATTGCTGATTTCCAGTTTTCCGACTGCTCCGACTTAAATGCCTCATTTATACAGGTAGGAACAATAACGTCATTAGCATCTAGTACATTCAGTATATTGTACTCTTTTCGTGGACGACCAGCACGCCCAGTGCGAACAATCTTTGGTCTCCCTGGTCCTCTTCGGGTATATGGTTGCTCCTCCTCAGCATTTTCTTCGTCACCACTTTGCTCATCAATTGGAATTTGCTGCTCCACAGAAATTTCTTGGATTTCATCATTATGCTCGCAATCAAGTTTTTCACTCGGATGAAAGATTAAGATCTGACTCACATGATGATTCTCGACCGTGCTCCAACTCTTTCATGAACTTGTGCTCCAAAAACTCGATATCTCGGGATACTACTACGGTCCTTTTGACAGGGTTGTAAGCCTTGGCAGTCAAGGAGTAACCTACCAAAATATGCTGCTCCCTTTTCGCCGAAAATTTGTTCTTATGAGTTTTATCTAATACAATAGCTTTCATACCAAATATTTAAAGATGAGATACGCTCGGCTTTTTCCCATATCAAACCTCGTATGGAGTATTATCAGGCAAAGTTGCAGTTTCTGCTCTATTCCGTAAATATGCAGCCGTCATTATTGCCTCGCCCCAAAAAAATTCGCCAACTCCAGCATGCACTATCATGCTTCGCGCCATCTCCACCAAGGTTCTATTGGCGCGTTTTGCCACACCATTTTGTTGTGGAGTGTGGGGAACAGTGAGTTGTCTTTTTATTCCATGACTCGATAAGAACTGTTCAAACACATCGCTCAGGTACTCACGGCCGTTGTCGCTTCGTATGGCTTTTATACGCTTACCCGTCTGATTTTCTGCTAGCATTTTGTAATATTTGAATTTCTGGAAAATATCGCTCTTATTCTTTAACATGTACACTGATACATAACGCGATTTATCGTCTATGAAAGTTTCGAAGTAGCGTGCACCACCTTGTGACGCTGTACGCATAGGTCCACAAATGTCTGTATGAATCAAGCCCAACAATTCCTTTGAGCGACTTTCCGAAGACTTCGGAAACTTCTTAACGCAAATTTTACTTTTTGCACACGTTTCACATACAAGGTCATTTGTACTACACACTCTAGCATTGAGACCATAGACCATGTCCTGCTTAATCATTTTATTCAAACTATCGAAATTTAAATGTCCGAAACGATCATGCCGTTTGACCAGCCGATTTACATTTGTTTCTGCAGCAAACACTGTTTTTGTTTTACTTTCAAACAAAAACAAACCGTTGTGTTTCTCTGCGATCATTAAGTCTCGGTTATTACTGTCTTTAACGAACACTTTGTTTTTGACAAAAATTACTCTTAAGCCATTTTCTGTTGCCTTTGATACCGAAATAAAATTACATTGTAAGTCATTTACATATAGCACGTCAACCAATTCGATCGTGATATTTTTCCATATTAGTTCCACTGTACCGCAACCTTCGGCTTCTATATAACTGTCGCCTGCTAACTTGATTTTCTCTTTGTGCTCACGCATACTCGTAAACATTGATTTGTCCGCACACAAATGAGCTGTAGCCCCGCTGTCTACAGACCACGCATTTTTCGACAAACCGATTCGTGTTCCAGAAGTAGAGAGCACCGAAAAAGACTTTTTACTGTTCTTTTCGTTCGCGTTGTCTTTTCTCTCTTTCGAACCACACTTCGACGCGAAATGCCCGCGACGACCGCACAACCAACATTCAATGTTTTTTGGTTCTCTCATTGCTTTGTTCTTTTTATCGTTTTCTGGACGCGACGAATACATTTTATGCTCGCTTTTCTCGGCTACTTCGCCAATTTTGCGTCTCTCTCCGTCTTCAAACAATTTAATTTTTAGAGCGCTTAGCGATGGCAACGAGTCTCGCGTTTCTATGGCAACTACAAAATTTTCAAAATCATCACTTAAACTTGCCAACAAAATTATAACGAGCATTTCATCAGGCACTTGTTCCTGAATTTCATTTAACTTTTCTACGACATTAGAAAAATTATTCAAATGCTCTCGAATACTGTCTGTAGCCAACATTTTAGTATACAGCAATTGGTTAAACAACTGTATTTTTCTGACCGGACCGGAGGGCATGTGGATGGCGGATAACTTTGCCCATGCTTCGCTCGCGGTTTTACAATGTTTTATACCGTTGATCTGCGACGGACTTACGCACAAAAATATACTTGCGAGGGCTTTCTCGTCTTTACTGTCAAACAACTCCTTTTGTTCAGCCGTATCAGACGCCTCTTTTTTTATCCGACCACAAGTCACCGACCACAAATCAGAATGAATCAACAGACTTTTAATCTGTACTGACCATACACTATAATTTTCACCATCTAGTTTTTCGATTGAAAATTGTGCACTCATCTTGAACAAATTAGTTAATCACAAACTTTAACTAACAAAACGAATCTCTTACAAGTCTTTCCGACCAACCCGCACAGTTTTACTTTCTGCTGCCTGGGCCCATAACCTGTTTGAGTAGAGGTTTATTAGAGACTAAATCTATGCATAAGAATATTCGCTGCAGCGCAGGCAGCAAGAAAATGAATGTAAAGCAGAAATGAAAGAATGTCCGTTACAATTCATAGATCGGATCATTCGAGAATAATATGAAAGAGATAGATATACTGCGGTGGTTATATTTATACATATTTTAACATAAATAAATAAATATTCATATCGCCCAATTAGTCTGTTGTCGTCAACTAGTAAAATCCTAGAAAAAGTTATCTAGACAAGTTTACTGGCAAGAATCTGCTGGACATTAAGGCAGCTTTTGATTCAGTCTGGCACGATGGTCTGTTGTTCAAGCTAAATGCGATGTCAACTCCTCCAGAGTTAATAATGATAATTCAAATTTTTTTAAAAGATCGTTCCTTTAAAGTGCATTTAGGCAAGGCTATGTCTCAGGAAATCGATAGAGGTGCTGGATGTCCACAAGGCTCTTGCCTCTCACCGGTCCTATATAATTTATTCATGTTAAAATACGTATATAAGCACCGCAGTATGTCTATCTCTTTCTTATTATTCTCGAATGATCCGATGTGTGAATTGTAACGGACATTCTTTCATTTCTGCTTTACATTCATTTTCTTGCTGCCTGCGCTGCAGCGAATATTCTTATGCATAGATTTAGTCTCTAATAAACCTCTACTCAAACAGGTTATGGGCCCAGGCAGCAGAAAGTAAAACTGTGCGGGTTGGTCGGAAAGACTTGTAAGAGATTCGTTTTGTTAGTTAAAGTTTGTGATTAACTAATTTGTTCAAGATGAGTGCACAATTTTCAATCGAAAAACTAGATGGTGAAAATTATAGTGTATGGTCAGTACAGATTAAAAGTCTGTTGATTCATTCTGATTTGTGGTCGGTGACTTGTGGTCGGATAAAAAAAAGAGGCGTCTGATACGGCTGAACAAAAGGAGTTGTTTGACAGTAAAGACGAGAAAGCCCTCGCAAGTATATTTTTGTGCGTAAGTCCGTCGCAGATCAACGGTATAAAACATTGTAAAACCGCGAGCGAAGCATGGGCAAAGTTATCCGCCATCCACATGCCCTCCGGTCCGGTCAGAAAAATACAGTTGTTTAACCAATTGCTGTATACTAAAATGTTGGCTACAGACAGTATTCGAGAGCATTTGAATAATTTTTCTAATGTCGTAGAAAAGTTAAATGAAATTCAGGAACAAGTGCCTGATGAAATGCTCGTTATAATTTTGTTGGCAAGTTTAAGTGATGATTTTGAAAATTTTGTAGTTGCCATAGAAACGCGAGACTCGTTGCCATCGCTAAGCGCTCTAAAAAATTAAATTGTTTGAAGACGGAGAGAGACGCAAAATTGGCGAAGTAGCCGAGAAAAGCGAGCATAAAATGTATTCGTCGCGTCCAGAAAACGATAAAAAGAACAAAGCAATGAGAGAACCAAAAAACATTGAATGTTGGTTGTGCGGTCGTCGCGGGCATTTCGCGTCGAAGTGTGGTTCGAAAGAGAGAAAAGACAACGCGAACGAAAAGAACAGTAAAAAGTCTTTTCGGTGCTCTCTACTTCTGGAACACGAATCGGTTTGTCGAAAATGCGTGGTCTGTAGACAGCGGGGCTACAGCTCATTTGTGTGCGGACAAATCAATGTTTACGAGTATGCGTGAGCACAAAGAGAAAATCAAGTTAGCAGGCGACAGTTATATAGAAGCCGAAGGTTGCGGTACAGTGGAACTAATATGGAAAAATATCACGATCGAATTGGTTGACGTGCTATATGTAAATGACTTACAATGTAATTTTATTTCGGTATCAAAGGCAACAGAAAATGGCTTAAGAGTAATTTTTGTCAAAAACAAAGTGTTCGTTAAAGACAGTAATAACCGAGACTTAATGATCGCAGAGAAACACAACGGTTTGTTTTTGTTTGAAAGTAAAACAAAAACAGTGTTTGCTGCAGAAACAAATGTAAATCGGCTGGTCAAATGGCATGATCGTTTCGGACATTTAAATTTCGATAGTTTGAATAAAATGATTAAGCAGGACATGGTCTATGGTCTCAATGCTAGAGTGTGTAGTACAAATGACCTTGTATGTGAAACGTGTGCAAAAAGTAAAATTTGCGTTAAGAAGTTTCCGAAGTTTTCGGAAAGACGCTCAAAAGAATTGTTGGGCTTGATTCATACAGACATTTGTGGACCTATGCGTACAGCGTCACAAGGTGGTGCGCGCTATTTTGCAACTTTCATAGACGATAAATCACGTTATGTATCGGTATACATGTTAAAGAATAAGAGCGATATTTTCCAGAAATTCAAAGATTTCAAAAATGCTAGCAGAAAATCAGACGGGTAAGCGTATAAAAGCCATACGAAGCGACAACGGCCGTGAGTACCTGAGCGATGTGTTTGAACAGTTCTTATCGAGTCATGGAATAAAAAGAGAACTCACTGTTCCCCACACTCCACAACAAAATGGTGTGGCGGAGCGCGCCAATAGAACCTTGGTGGAGATGGCGCGAAGCATGATAGTGCATGCTGGAGTTGGCGAATTTTTTTTGGGGCGAGGCGATAATGACGGCTGCATACTTACGGAACAGAGCAGAAACTGCAACTTTGCCTGATAATACTCCATACGAAGTTTGGTATGGGAAAAAGCCGAGCGTATCTCATCTTAGAGTATTTGGTATGAAAGCTATTGTATTAGATAAAACTCATAAGAACAAGTTTTCAGCGAAAGGGAAGCAGCATATTTTGGTAGGTTACTCCAAGACTGCCAAGGCTTATCGTCTTTACAACCCTGTCAAAAGGTCCGTAGTAGTATCCCGAGATGTCGTGTTTTTGGAGCACAAGTTCATGAAAGAGTTGGAGCACGGTCGAGAATTATCATGTGAGTCAGATGTGGTAATCTTTCAGCCAAGTGAAAAACTTGATTGCGAGAATAATGATGAAATCCAAGAAAATTCTGTGGAGCAGCAAATTCCAATTGTTGATGAGCAAAGTGGTGACGAAGAAAATGCTGAGGAGGAGCAACCATATACCCGAAGAGGACCAGGGAGACCAAAGATTGTTCGCACTGGGCGTGCTGGTCGTCCACGAAAAGAGTACAATATACTGAATGTACTAGATGCTAATGACGTTATTGTTCCTACCTGTATAAATGAGGCATTTAAGTCGGAGCAGTCGGAAAACTGGAAATCAGCAATGCAGAAGGAGTATGACAACCTATAAAATATTAAGACATGGAGTTTGGTTGATCTTCCTGCAAACAAAAAGGTTATCGGTTGTAAATTGGTTTTTACCACCAAACGAGATGAGAGTGGTAAAATTCAGCGTTTTAAGGCAAGATTGGTCGCAAAAGGGTGTGGTCAACAATATGGAATTAACTACAAGGAAACTTTTTCCCCGGTTGCACGATATTCCTCAATCAGACTGGTGATTGCGTTGGCGGTGGAGCACGAGATGCACTTGCATCAGATGGATGTCTCGGCCGCATACCTCAATAGTGAGCTACAAGATGACGTTTATTTGCGACAACCTGAAGGCTTTGTCGATGCTGATCATCCCAAGCGTGTACTCAAGCTACATAAATCGTTGTACGGCTTGAAACAGAGTGGGCGTGAGTGGAACCAAAAGCTGGAGAGCATTCTTTGGAAGATTGGTTTCGTTCTGTGTGCAAGCGAACCGTGTATATACACGAGCAGAGTCAATGGGTATTTATCTATTATTGTTGTATATGTTGACGATTTTATACTTGCATGTACCAGAAAAGACGACGTGGCCTACATAAAGCAGCTCATATTAAACGAATTTGATGTGGTCGACGGCGGTGAACTCCATCATTTTTTGGGGATGGAAATCGAGCGAGATGGCAAGACTGGCAAGACTGGCAATGTCTCCATAGGCCACAAGCAGTACATCGAAGGCTTGTTGCATGAATATGGTATGAAGGACTGCAAGCCGAACGCGACTCCTCTAGAGGTCGGGTTGCAGACGAAATGCGATAGAAATGATTGCGGTCAGGTGGACAAGACACGCTATCAATCACTCATTGGTTCGTTATTGTATTTGGCGTTGACTACACGGCCAGATATAATACACTCTGTGGCTAAGTTGGCGCAGAGAAATGCAGATCCGCACAAGGAACATGAGGTTGCAGCCAAGAGGGTATTGAGATATCTAAGAGGTACCTCAGATGTGAGACTTCATTATAGCAAAACTGGTGTTCCTATCCACTGTTTTGTTGATGCGGACTGGGCAGGCGATTGCAATGATCGGAAGTCCTTCACCGGTTGGTCATTCCTTATTGCTGGAGCGGCGGTGTCATGGGAATCAAAGAAGCAAAATCTGGTTGCCCTCAGTAGCACGGAGGCCGAGTACGTAGCACTTTCTACAGCAGCCAAAGAAGCGATATACATCAGAAAGCTGATCAACGAGATGGGATTCGGGCCGATGGCAAAGCTGCTAATTTATAGCGACAACCAGAGCGCACAATGTCTTGCTAAAGATGCTAAATTTCATTCACGTAGCAAGCATATTGAAATAAAATATCATTTTGTAAGGGAAATGTATAAAGAAAATGTAATAGATATCAAATACATTCCCACAGATAGTATGACCTCAGATATATTAACAAAGAGCTTTTGTAAGGTCAAACATGTAAAGTTTACAGAAATGTTGGGATTAAAATAATTTTTGTATAAGATAGACTTCGCGTTGAGAAGGGGTGTTAAAGTACGTATATAAGCACCGCCGTATGTCTATCTCTTTCTTATTATTCTCGAATGATCCGATCTGTGAATTGTAACGGACATTCTTTCATTTCTGCTTTACGTTGATTTTCTTGCTGCCTGCGCTGCAGCGAATATTCGTATGCATAAGTTTAGTCTCAAATAAACCTCTACTCGAATAATTCATTTCAGACATTCCGATTCCAATCGTCTGCACTGCATTAATCTTTGCAGATGACACTGCCATATTATCTGCTGGTAGCCTGGATTTCGAAATTACAACAAACCTTAGCCAAGCATTTGATACACTTGTCTCATATTTTCATAAACGGAAAATACAAGTAAATAGCGAAAAAACTCAGGCAATATTCTTCACAAGAAAACGCAAAGCAATCTACCTACCAGGAACTCATATCAGCTTAAACCAAGTGGATGTAAAGTAGGAACAACATGTTAAGTACCTTGGAGTTATATTAGACAAGAAATTAACCTTTAATGAACATGCCCGTCAAGTGAGGCACAAAATGAATCTCCTAACTCGCTCTCTTTACCCTTTCATAAGTAGAAATCCAAAGTGAGCTTAGTGAACAAAATCTTTCTATTCAGATCAATATATCAATCTGTACTATTCTACGGAGCACCAGTCTTGGCTGATATCGCGAACTGTCATGTTAAAAAACATCAAGTCACTCAAAACAAATTACTTAAAATGCGAACTGCACCATAGATCAAACGTTGAACTAGTGGCGGTGAGACTCGAACGTCTCCACAATAATTTTGAATATATATGTCTGTATTCAACGTATCCTCATATAAATATCCTAGCATAATTTCTAGTTTTAGTCGTAAGTTTTATCTAAATGTATATTCAAGAGGCTTTTTTAATTAAATTTTCTCCCCAACTTATCTCATAATATATGTATTATCGTTAAGCATCAATGTCTAGCAAATTATTATATATTTAAGTAGAAAGAGCATGCACTCTTAACCCTTAGAATTATACTCACACATATCAAATGTATATATCAATATTAGTGAATAGAAATGAATGAATGAATGACTATTATACTGAAAATTCAATTGGACACTCTTCATTCACAAAGGATGAAATGATTTTTAAGCAGCAAATACCGAGAATCGGCAGAAATTATAGAAAACATAAATTATTGTGTTATTTGCAATTTAAATCGGGACACAGAAATACGGATTTAAATTTAGAAGTAACTCCGGAACTACTCACGATTAGGGAAAAGCAAGTTTTTGTGTTCGATATTAGCGCCATAATAAAACAAATTGACCCAATTACTTTTGTTTCCTTCTAGAAAAGGAATAAGAAATACTCAATCAACACTCAATACGCAAAATTGAGTACATTTGAATGGAATAGAAGTGAGTAAGAAGCACACAATAAATGAATGTGTATAGCAAGGCCCGGCACTCATATCCCTCGGGGGACGGACACGTTCGGCACCTCGTATGGATGCCGAAGTCCTCACACAAAAAAATCAAGAGCATGAGGGTGGATTTAGTTTTCTTCAGCATTTCGAAGCAAGCAGATCTATGTCGCTTTGTTGAGATAACACATATAAAAAAAATTGATCGCTACTTTAGTTTTTGCTGTCTTCTTCTTGCATCAGATTATCGGCTGCGCTCGTTTTCTTGATTTGATATAGAATTTGATGAATTTTCATTTTTTACAATGTAAAGCAACATACGCACACAAGCAAGTGCATTTTTTTAGCGCTCTCTTTGTGCCGGGCCCTGCCCTGCAGTACGCGTCTGCGGAGACTCTCCGTCGAGTTTCCGGGGACATGTCCGCTGTCTTGGGGGACATAGCGGCGACACGTTCATTTAAGTTGCGGCGACATTTAACATTAAATGGCCTACAATAAGGACAATCGGGACAACTGAGCGACAAACTCGACGGTATGTCCGGGGGTGGTTTTTTGAAAATGTTTTGAGGGACATTTGCACAGAAATTTCCTCTGAATGTCGACGATACGTCGGCAGGTCTTCTTTGCGTTCGTGTCAGAGGACGTTCCATCGACATTTGCATTGAATGTCGACCGTTGGTCGGTGGGACTTCTTTTCATGCGCTTCAGAGGACGTTCCATCGACAATTGCTTTCAATGTCGATAGTGTTGTCCATACAAAAATAAAATACAAAATACAAAATTTTCTTTTAATTTATTCATTTATTTAATTTGAATATCGACCATTGGTCGGTGGGACTTCTTTTCATGCGCTTCAGAGGACGTTCCATCGACAATTGCTTTCAATGTCGATAGTGTTGTCCATACAAAAATAAAATACAAAATACAAAATTTTCTTTTAATTTATTCATTTATTTAATTTGAATATCGACCATTGGTCGGTGGGACTTCTTTTCATGCGCTTCAGAGGACGTTCCATCGGCAATTGCGTTGAATGTCGACCGTTGGTCGGTGGGACTTCTTTTCATGCGCTTCAGAGGACGTTCCATCGACAATTGCTTTCAATGTCGATAGTGTTGTCCATACAAAAATAAAATACAAAATACAAAATTTTCTTTTAATTTATTCATTTATTAAATTTTTACTTCACAGCAATATTTGAAAAATGTAATTTATTATTTTATATTCATTTATTATTAATTTTTAACTAATTTGATTTAATTACAATAAACATTGAATGTTCAGTGTTTATTAATTTATTATTCATTTTATATTATTTCATTTTACAACTTGAATATTTGGGTATTTCATTGAAATACTTACTCGATTGACCAACGATGCTTTCTGAAATATATTCAAAGAAAATGTATTAGAATAATTTTTAGAAAGTCATTATAATACATTGTAAACTTACCTTTATATATTTTTAATAATTTGAATATTTTCACTGTAATTTTTCACAAGTTTCTAACTTCTCACTTTTGTGACAACTATCTTGTACGCAATTCTAAATCAAATGGAAAGAGAAACGAAAATAACAAAGCGACGCGTGCCGAAATGGTAAATAAAAATGAAGTAAGTAAGTCGTCTCGCCGACTTGGGTATACCATACACCAGTAAAACAAATATTTCAAATTTGTAATAACTAATGCATTTGCCTATTTTAAGAAATTCTGTTCACATGCTTTTTACAAGCATATTTCAGTATCTCGCGCACTTATGCATATAAGCACCCTAGCGCCCCCACCCGCCAACGGCCATCTCCGGCCTTATGCAAAAACGTTTATATGCATAACTCAGCTATTTTTTGTCCGATTTTCATCAAATTTGGTATTTTGCTGGGTATTAGTATCAAATTTAAGTGTGCCAAATTTGATTGCACAAGGTAAAAAATTACGCGAGATATTCGAGTTTTTCAAATTTCGGGGGCGGAAAGGGGCGTGGCAAAATCTTTATACATGCAACATGAGCGCATTTACTAAGCAAATATACATACCAAATATGGTGTATCTAGCTACAATAGTTTTTGAGATAAACGTTTTTTTTGAATTGCGGGGGCGGAAAGGGGCGTGGCAAAAATTTGAAATAAACTTGATCACTCTACATACTACATGAGCCTACATACCAAATTTGGTGGCTCTAGCTTTTATAGTCTCCGAGATCTAGGTGTTCATACGGACAGACGGACGGACGGACAGACGGACAGACGGACAGACGGACGGACAGACGGACATGGCTAGATCGACTCGGCTGTTGATGCTGATCAAGAATATATATACTTTATGGGGTCGGAGAAGCTTCCTTCTGCCTGTTACATACATTTGGCGACTTTAATATACCATTTCACCCTATGGGTGTATGGTATAACAACAATGCAATGTTCCGCTTTAACTTTGTTCTTTTTGTCTTTCTTTTTATGATCATATTTTTCATACTATGTATATATGTATATATGTGCACACATGTATATATTACATTTATATTAGATTATGCGTGTCCGCTAATATTTTTTACCCTATAGGAACAAAATATAAATAATGGTAAAATATTTTTAAAGTTGCCATGTAAGAAAGTGAAGCATTCATTTTTCTGTGTGTAGCTGCGTAACAAAGCGACATAGTACTGCTTTCGTTAAAAGTCTGTGCGACACTAGCTGTTTTTTTACGCTCTCAACTTGTACTTCGTGCTCACATCGGCATGCACACAGACGGCCACACGAGCAATTGCCGAGCAAAAGTGCCCGCACGGGCTATGGGCGCCTACCTCTGGTATAGTCGATGATGCGGCGACATTGTCGACCGGGGACATTTGGTACTGGAGGGTGGTGTATAGAGAACTGGTATTTTTTAACAGTCGTGCAAACCGAATTAAGTGAGAATGAGACATGCTGAAAACATTCGAATTACTCGCGTATGACAGCACATACATTGTATTTCAAGTATTTATTTCGTGTGGAGTGTCGAAGTTTAGCAGTCACAAAAATGGAAAGAGAGAAAAAAAACCCAAAGCGAAAATGTAACTATTTAAAGAGTACTTTGTTGGTTTTGTGTTCGTTTGTTTTGTTATTGTTTTATATTTTATGCGCTTTTATTAATAACAGGTTTCCTTTACGATTAGTTTAAAAGCTTTGTACTTGTGACCTGTCCATAAATGTTTTTTGTGTAATATCTTTCAGATTTAATCATGTTTTATTAAAATATACAGGTTGTGAAAGAAAGTGTCACACTGGAAATAAAGGCGAAGCTTAATAGTGGCATGTACATCTTAAAAGAAAACTGGGGTCGAAGCGAAGCTTGGCAGTTTTTTTTCAAAAATAAAAAATGAAAATGGGCAGGAATTAGTTAAAGTTGTAGCATGCAAAATATGTTTTTCAGTGCTAAAGTTTACAGGTAGCACATCTACGCCAGTAAAATTTAAAAAAACTCCCCCCAATCGAGATAAACTCAGATACTAAGCAGGAGGGTGTAGTTGATGCCACTGAGTGGATTATAAAGAATTGCCGTCCATTAAAAATTATTGCTGATTCCGGCATTAAGAAATTTGCATCTTTTTTAATAAATGTTGGTGCAACATTTTCAGACGCCCGAAACTTAATTACTGAAAAGCGCTGTTTAATTGCAACAAACCCGGAAAATATAAACAAAATAAAAAAATTATATATATGTATGTATGTATGTTAAATAAAATAGTAATAAGCCAAATAAATATGTATAGAAATGTAACTCTTGTATTTGTTTTCGTTTTAATGTGTTCTAGATTCAATCCTTGCTTTAGGTTTCCCAATATTGTGGGAATCATTTTCGTTTGTTCTCACTCGTATTCATAGCTTCAACATTGTGCGTCCGAGTGCTTTGCGAAATCACTCACTCATGCATACTCATTCCGATTTGTTTTCATATTCACTCAACTCAATTTAGTTGTTGTACGTTCGAATGTCACTTTTTTGCAACTCATGCAGATGTCTACTGTCTATTCATGTGTAGCAAAATAAATGTGTTTGAAGTATGTTGTTTTAACAAATACGGTTTTGGGCCTTATACTAACATCTCTAAACTATAACTTACTTTATTCAATCTTATTCAAGCTAGTATTATTATTTATGTATCGTGTGTCTTTGTGATTTTAACGTGTTCAAAATGGTAGCCATCTACGACCATCTGCTAAGTTTATTACACTTTTTAGGTGCTATGTTCGTCCCAAAGCGCATGCTGTATAGCACTTGGCTTGGCGAAAATATCGCCACAAAAAAAGTTATTGCTTTAAAAGAACTTATATTTGAAAACAATTTTAAAAAACAGAAACCTTTCAAAAAAGGAAATCGAGGAAATCACAAAAAAAAAAACAACAAACTTTGTAAGCAGGCTTACAGAAAAATGAAAGGCATGCCATTACAAAAAATCAGTCTCCGAAAAAAAAAAATCAGAAATGGCTTGATGATTCGCTTTTTTTGTATAATATCACGTCTAGTTCACACATGGGTCGACCCAAGAAGGATTTCGGTGGTCTCAGCCCTAAAGTACAGACCAGATAAGGAAACCACGTGCGATGAGTTAATGGTGGCAACGAGAACTAGTCTCTATGAATCCGGAATGCGAACCGCATCAAACATCGTTACAGAGCTTAATGCGAATAACACGACAGGACAAAAAATTAAAAAGTCATTGGACCCACAAGCACAATTGCCAAATCCGTACTTACCTGAAGAAGCTCTGGCTCTATACATGGGTGTAGGCTACACGAAGCATACATACAAGCAATTGCGATGTAATGCTGAGGAGAGCAATGCTGATATATATCCGAGCTACTAAAGGTTGCACTCAGCTAAGGTTATGTGCTATCCGACCAACTTGAAATATTCAGACTATTCAGCTGAGACAAATTTGCAAAGTTTAGTTGACTATACCGTTAGTCGAATTATACAGGCGAACTCCTCAAAGCCGTGCCAAAGAATATGAATAATATTAGTTTGGTAAAAAGTTATGGAATTGATGCATATCTTTTTTATTATTTATTTATTTATTTATTTATTTACGTCAACTAAGTCAGCAGTCGACGAAAAAGCTTAAGCTAAAATACAGATAATAATTAATTCACGAAGGTAGCTTAGCTTTATGCATAACTAAACATCCCCGACCCGGTGGAGGTGTTTTATTTGCAACAAGGTGCCAGCTATGCCCCGATTCACAGCCAATGTGGTCAGGGATGAGTTGCAGCCAATCCAATATCCAGTCCAGAATACTTTCAGTGGTTACGCTGTAAATAATTACAAAGTATAGCGCGAAGAGAAGTGACAGATAGATGAGGAGAAATAAGGTGATAAAGGTTGTTAAAAGATTGGCAAAGAACACGGAGAGGTTCGTGAAGAGAGTAGTTAGTCAGACATTTACTAAGGTGAAGAGGAAAAAAGTTTCTGGTCCGATGTGAGGGAACACACAAATATATCTTATCTAGTAAATTGGTAGAAATGACTTCGCCGTTGACTACTTTATGTAGAAAGAGAATGCCAAATACGAGCCTACTGTTGTAAAGTGAAGGAAGATTAATAAGAAGAAGTCTGTCAGAATAAAAAGGTAGGCGAAGATTCGGGTCCCAATTAAGACCGCGTAACGCAAACTTAAGGAATTGCTTCTGTACCGATTCAATACTACGCTGGTGAACATCATATTGAGGGTTCCACACTGGTGAGCAATATTCTAGAGTAGGGCGAACTAACGAAGTGTAAAAAACCTTTGTCACATATGGATCATCAAATTCTTTGGCCCAATAAAATAATAATGGAATAATAAAAGACTCCTTCCAAATATCAGGGAAGCGACAAGTCTCACTCGATATAAAGAATAACCGAGATAAAGGCTGAGATAGGGAAATCGAACACATTTTAAGGATGCAACTGGGTATATTATCAGGCCCGGGTACGAAGGAAGTCGTCATAGATGACAAGCTAGAGATAATACAGTCTTCAGTAATACTAGGAAAAAAGATACAATTTAAATGTGGAATTGTGAAGGGATATTTAATGTTAGAGAGCCTACGTGTGAACCAGACTCGCGCACTGGAGATGGTAGAGACATTCACATAAGGAACGCATTTATCAATTAGAGAATTAAGAGCAGAGTAGAAAAAATTTACTGCACAATCTATATCACAGCACTCAAATAGAAATGACCAATCAAAAGAAAAAAATAAGGCTGTTAAGAAGATTGAAATTTGTTTTACGAAAATATCAACGACGAGAATTTGAGATGTTATTAAATGAATTATTAACGGAATTGTAAGAAATAGTAATGTCAATGGTGGGGTGATAAGTATCTTCAGGCTTCACTAGGGGCTGTGTTTGTGATACAGCACTAACAGTGGGATCAGAGACAAAAACAAGATCGAGGATTCTTTTAGAAGAGTGAAGAAAAGAGTTCAACTGATATAGCGGACATTCAAGTAGGCTATCAAAAAAACATGTTGAGATGAAGGAATTAAGAAAAATAGATTATCATCAACAAGCCAAGAAATATTAGGCAAGTTAAAATCACTTAAAGCTATAAAAAAATCACGATCTTTAAGACCACTAAAAATAGTTCGCAAAGCATCAGCATGGTGCATGTAGATCATGATATCAGAAGTTGGAGGAATATATAAACAAGAGATATATAAGCTACAGTTAGATCATGTAACTTCGACGCAAATAAACTCAACACCTAAGGGAGATCAATCGGCACAACACTTGAACACGAATTCGAGTTGACAGCAATGAGTACTCCACCGCCACGTCGACCAACACGATCAAGCCTATAAGAAATAAAGTTATTAGAAAGAATTTCATTATCCAAAATAGAGGAATTAAGCCAAGTTTCAGAGAAAGCTAATATGTCAGCTGAAAAGGTTTGGCTATCACAGAATAAATTCGAGAGCTTGGTAAAAAGTCCTCTTATATTTTGATAATGAATGTAAACACTAGACGTTATTAGTTTTTTGAAGCAGAAGATACATTAGAAAGGTGGACAGGCAAAGGGCGGGAGCGCTTATTGGGCGCAAATTCGTGTACAACTAGGCCCTCTGGCCAAAAGTTAGGGTCAACCATAGCTGAGAAATACTCATTTGGTACAGTAATTTTAAAAGAGGAGATTTCGCGAGGCCTAGAAAACTTAAACTTTTGAATTAAAACCTTAGCAGGGCATATATTACCAATGTAAGCTGCCACAGACGACTCAGAAGTATCTAGAGCAAGCCTAGCGATAAATAATTAATTTTTGCGATGAGGCACTACAGTTAGTGGAAGCGAAGGAGCATTGGGATCCGCAAGTGATTGAGAGCCAGCATGATCCAGTAATTGATCAGAGTTCCCGTGAGGGATAGATTGAGGTACACCAGGGCTTGTAGTGGGTACTTCAATCTGAAAAGAAGGGCATAAAGAGGGACAAGGAGATGGTGTAGGCGAAAGTAAAATGGGAGAAGATGTAATAGAGAGTGCGGGCGACTGCTTATGAGGCAACTCAAGGGTACATTTCTTGGGCAATTCCTTAGAAGGTGGACCAAACTTGAATTGCGACAATAAATGTATGCTAGAGTAACACTCATTAGACAGCTGTTTTTCCGTTTTATTTAGAGAAAGAAACTTTAAACGAAGATCCCTGTACATTCGGCTAAAATCAAGCTGCTGGCTGGCACAAGATGGGCAAGTCCAGCGCATTAAGCCAAGCTCAGGCTTAGACACAGACAAACCAGAAAATTTGTCGTAATCACGGCCGTTGAGGCCAGCACATTTTAAGTGAATAAGATTATCACAAAGCCAACACGATGTTGCTCTATACTGATCGTCAAAACGATCAGAATGCTTACAATTGGTTAGACAACAAGCCATTGAAAAGCCAAAAGAAACAAGGCAAAAAAAAAAAAAAAAAATATATAGAAAAATTTAAATAAACAGCACAAAAATAATTATCGATAAAAAATCTATAATTACAAATAAAACAAAGAGACAGCTAGAGTACACAGCACAAGAGAAATTGCAAGAACAGTTATAAGACGAGCTTTGAGAGGCGGCTTTACAAAAGTGATTACGCGGGAGAGAAGCTGAGCACAAGCACAAAGCAGAGAGAACAACAAAACCACTAGCACTGATGGTAGGCTGGGGGCGATGAGGGGAGCCTCTGCAGAAGCAATGACGAGAGAGAACAATAAAAAAAATTTAAATGAACCAAACACTAATCACGAAAAAGAAAAAAAACTGTTTAATTTGGCGAATTATGCAAATAAAACACAAGGGTTTCAAGCAAACGACACCAGCGAAAGCGAAAACAAACTAGGCACAATTAAAAATTAAGAGAAAACAATATATATTAATAAAAACTCAGGAGCTAAGCAAAAACACGACCGTCACTTCACGTCAGAGAGCAGAAGCTTTGGTGAAATATGGTTTATCAACATTGCAAGAATGCGTTCTACATATTGCTCACAGACTCCCAATAAAAAAATGGCAAGCTCGAGGTGAAGATAAGGCAAAGGTAGAAGTTAGAAATTCTGAAATCCAATTCCAGCTTAGAAAGCAAATGGGCTTATTGGTGGATATAGTGGCAATACGAACAATGGAAATACTGCCAGACGGATTTTTAGCCAACCAAAATTAGTAGCCGGCATTACTGGGGTTAGCGAAGCTCTAATATATAGTTTCAGTGTTATACTAAGGGTAATGGCTTGTGGATACCAAGTCAATACTGATTTATTTAGCTTATATGCCATGGAAACAACTGAAATGTATGTCCAAATATCCATGGATTGAGTGCCATTCTCGTGAAAAACGATTTATGGCAGTATGTGAACGAATTGCCCGGCCCTGATATTTTGCGTGTAAAGATATTGGAAGAGTCAAAAGCGCGCCAAGCCAAAAAAGCGCGAGAAGAGCAGAATGCGTTAAATGTCAACCGTCGCAAAGGCAACGACAGAGAGGAAAGCACGATTAAAGACAGATAAGATCGGACATTTCGCTCGCAACTGTCCAACAAAAGCGAGACCGCATGCAAAGAACGAGAGAGAAGAGCCAAAAGAGAACAAAAGGCAAATGAAGAACGAAGCAATCAACATTGCAGAATGTGCGTATAATGCGGAGAGAAAAAGTAACTTATGGTGTCTAGACATATGAGCTCAAACAAAATGCATTTGATCAAGTACAAGGCATTGAAAAGACATTGCATATGGCCAACAACAACACCGAAGAGGTGAAAAGAGTCGGCGAGATTAATATTGAAGTGAAAGAGAAGCAGCATACAAATTAAATTACCCTAAAAGAAGTTTTGTATGTGTCTGACCTACGACAAAATCTGCTTTCGGCTGTCCTGTCTGAACCGGCACCATTGTCCCCAGCTCCAGTGACTCCTCGCAGATCGAGTCGGAAAAGACAACCCTCGGAATTCTTTAACACATCTGGGTGTAGCTATAACTACAGCTACTAGGGAACAAGTACTAATACTACTACTATAGCTACGAGGGAACTACTACTACTGCCTTATAACTACGAGGGAACTACAACTACTACTGCTACTACATATTCTTCTATGTAACGATCGCGTCTCAGATTTGTACTGTATCATATTAAAAAACACAATATATATATGTTTATACATTATATTATATTATTAAACAGCTAACATAAAAGAATCAAAAATTTGGCAATTCAAAAATCTATACATACGTATGAATACATTAATTCTATATGTTTGATCTACCCAGTTGCAGATGGTACAAAACTCCAATACTCAATAGCATGTGGAGGGAGTGAGGAAAAAATAAGTCTTCTCCTCTTCGAATTCCAGAAAGAAGTCATTTTTATATTTCGGTTTCAAGCTCTTCATGGGCCATGTAAAAGAAGCTTTTAGAACATGTTAATGTAAATACAGTGGTAGAAATTCCAATAATCTTAAACAAATAATATAAGAAATTTTAAAATATACAAATCTAAGTTAACGATGACGTGTCCTCCAACATACTCCCCCATTGAAGGATGAAGTATGAATCCTTCAATTACCATAAACGTCATCTCTCAGAGGCAATGGAGCAAGTTTGCAGATTGGGCGGCGAATAATTCCTTTCTTGGTAAAAACATCGGTTACTCTGACCCTTCCATCTGCACCAAAAACAGCTTCGACCACACGACCAGTAATCCAGCATTGCAGTCGAAGATTGTCTTCATGGATAAGAATTAATTGATGCCTTGCCATGTTGTTTTCAGGACGTAACCACTTAAAGCGTTCTTGTAATTGATGTATATAATTGCGCTTCTAGAGTTCCAAGAAGCGTTGCTTGAGATAGGTCACACTTTGCCAACGAGATAGACCGGTTCAGGGATTGCTTGCAGTGAACATCCGATCAATAAACGGGCTGGCGTCAGGACCTCCCCGTCATTGGGATCATCGCTGTGAATGGATATTGGACGGGAATTCAATATCGCCTCCACTTCATTTGCAATCGATTGAAGCTCTTCGTACGTTAAATGAGAAGAGGTCAAATGTTTGATGAGCAGAGTCTTCATTGACTTTACTGCGGCTTTCCATAAGCCTCCAAAATGGGGAGCGCGCGGTGGAATGAAGTTAAATTCAAAGCCGGAATTTCGGCTAAATTCCTCCAGATTTTTTGCATTGAGTTCTGAACAAAATTGCGGTATAAAGCCTTCAAGTTGTGATAGGCAGATAGGTCTGAGATTAGTTCTGTATGAATAGCTTTTGACGAAAAGCAAACAAATATGGCCAAATGTGTTTTGTAAGGAACTTTGCTTCGAATGCGATACGAAGTAAGGAATGGTCCACATAGATCCACTCCGAATATCATGGGAGGTTACCCATGATTTGTCGCATTAATACTGGTTTGTAATGACAGCAATGTGTGCAACTTCTAACAACCTTTCGATCCGATTCGCGAGCATTTACAATCTATACTGTTAGGCGCAGTATCGATATTATAACCTAAGCTCCCGCGTGAAGGTTTCTCAAGTGAAGATCTTTAATATATTTATAAGTGAAATGATGAGTTTCTGGAAGGAATCACGGCATTCTGGCGTCCAATGGTATGTCAGTCATTGCAAGACGGCCTCCGACACGGATAAGTCGAATATTTTGAGTACCTATCTGTTCAATTGAGATGAATGGATTTAATGTTTGAAGCTTCGGCTTCAGACTTCGTCCTCCTTGTAAGTCCTTTAGTTCTTTCGCAAACACGTCACTCTGAATGAAAGAGATTGTATGATTAAAAGCCAATTTAAATTCTTCTACTGAAATGCTTTTTGTATCATTCATTCTTTATACCTAGTGCTATATTTCAATACAAGGGTATTTCACAATTCTAATTCTTTGGGCTCGAAATCTGTCTTTCTTTCAGATTTCGGTTAATGTAATGCATCAAGTGTTAAGAATTTTGGTCCATGAAACCAAATTGTCTGCATCAAATCGCGGGCTGCACATCCCCGTGAAACAATGTCAGCTGGATTATCCTTTCCAGGCACGTGACTCCAAATAGTATTCTGCGTTTGAGTTTGTATGGTTGATACGCTATTGGCAATAAAACATTTTAGAGTTGATGGGTGCATTTTAATCCAATGAAGAACGACAGTTGAATTTGTCCAAAAATATGTTTTGCTGACAAGGCAATTTAATTTGTGTTTGATTTTACTCCATGTTTGGCAGAGTAAAACGGAAGCACAAAGCTCTAAGCGAGGTATACTTTGTGATTGGGTTGGCGCAACTCTCGATCCCGAAATGATCAATGAAGTTACATATTTTCCGTTGTCCAATACCCTTGCGTATATGCAACATCCATACGCTCGATTTGAGGCATCCGGAAATGCATGGATTTCACACTTATTTTTTGGTGATGTATTGACAAATCGACTTACGCGAACCATGTCAAAATTAGATAAATCAGCGTCAAGTTGTTACCATCTAGTCCGTAAGATCTCTGGCAATGGGTCGTCCCAGTCCAAGCGCTCGACCCACTAAAATTCCACTTTGTCAATTCTAAGCCTGCCTTGGAGAGCAATTTGGTAACTTCAATCGTCTTAGCATTGAGTTCTTCGATTGAGTCAGCTCCATAAAGTAGATCGTCGACGTACATATCCTCAGCTAATACACCAAATCCAATTGGAAATAACTCCTTATACGTCTTTGATAAAAACTTTAAGGACCTGATTGCGAGAAATGGAGCGCATTACATCCCATAGGTAACAGTATTCAATTGATATAATTGAATAGGTTGCTGCGGTGACTTTCTCCACAAGATTTGTTGGAAACTTCTATCCTCTGGTGCGACGAGAAATTGTCTGTACATTTTTGTTATGTCAGCTGTAATGGCATGGCGATACAAACGAAACGAGACTAATGTTAGGATCAGATCTTGTTGAATAGTAGGACCAACCATGAGAATATCATTTAATGATATATTTGATGATGATTTAGACGAAGCGTCAAATACTACTCGAAGTTTAGTTGATGAGCTCTGCGGTCTAAGGACACAATGGTGAGAAATAATGTAATGATTTCCCGATTCCAAATTGTCTAACGAAGCTACCTCCATGTGATTCAACTTAAGATAGTCATCTAAAAATTCGCTGTACATTTCCTTTAATTGGTGTTGAGATGCAAGCCGTCTTTCGAGTTGAAGAAAACGTCTTTTTGCACAGGACGAGTCTCCAAGTTTCTCAGGCGATTCCTTGAACGGCAACCGAACCTGAATGCGCCCTGAATCCAGGAATTGTGTGTGCATCTAAAAGTGAGCTTCACATGCTTGTTCTTCTAAGGTTAACGAAATATCTTTATTTTGAATTCCAAGTAGTTCATCCATTTTCATAAACCTTTGTAATAATATGTTAGAGTCTTGCTGTTGCGTTAAATTACAAGTGTAGTGTTGAGTTGATTGAGGCTCAGCAATCTTACCCCCGACGATCCATCCTAATGCAGTTTCCACTAGATGAGGAAGACCAATTCCTAAACTAATTTTACCCGTCTTAAGTAGATCAAAAAACTCCTTTACGCTAAGCAATAAATCTACCTTTCCGGGCTTATAAAAGAATGGGTCGGCTAACTCAACTTCTTTGGGAATGGCCCAATTTGACACATCTAGTCTCTTCTCAGGCTGAGGTAGAGATATAGATTTAGTCACGATAAACTCCACACTCCATTCATCTGGAGATATTCTTGAACGAATTTTTGTAGATACGGAATGTTTCATATGTGTACGTATTACACCAGCAATCTTATAATGGGCCTTTTGGCTAATTCTTCAGTTATAAAGGTAAGCTCAGAGCACGAATCAAGTAATGCTCTTGCGAGCTGAAAGCCGCCAAGTTTGTCTTAAATAAGAACTATTGCTGTTGGAAGTAGTCCCCGCCGAGCGTGGCGAGTCATCATCGATGTTGCAAATGTTTTACTTTCGTCATGTGTATTGTGAATGATTTGTTGCGATTGATGATGAATTGAAGGTCCATCTGGTTGATAATTTCCCTGGACGTTTGAATCCTTATGCATGTTTGTGTGATGTAAACCTCCACAATGTCGACATCTATTCAATGAAGGACACTTTGAGGCTGGATGACCCTTATTTACGCAATTCAAACAAAGTGACGCTGTTTTAACAATCTTGAATCGCTTAATAACAGGTAGCGAAATAAAAACTGTTGGCTGAGTATTTGATAACAGTCGGCCAAGTCTGACAAATTATCGTATTCGTGAACCCGATCATATGCTTGTTTAGATTCAAGATCAATTTTTGACATAACAATATGAATAAGTACTGCGTTTAATACATCAGCTTCAGACCCAAAAGACAATAATGATCCGCGGAGAGCTGAAACCGTATTCAAAATTGTACGTAGGGTAACAGCGTCTGCCTTTTTCATGCTAGCAATGTTAAATAAACTTGAAATAAGAACTTTCTTGTTATATCGCTCGTTGAGGCGATCCAGAGCCTTGGGATAATTTTCGTCTGATACTTGAAATGGCGAGACTACGCTCAGAGCTTGGCCAAATAGACAACTTATTAGATAGTTAAATTTTGTACATTCGGCAATGAGTTGTCTTCATGTACCATATTTGTAAATGACGTAATAAATTTTTGGAATTCCCCATATTTGCCAATTTAGGTAATTTGAGGGATGGAAGCCGATTATGATGTCCACCATGATAAGTCGAGAAACTAAGTTCTTCTGGTTTTTCCTTCTTACTTGCGCCGATGCGCCGTCATATAATTGCCTTTGTTTCGATAAAATGATTTTCTATCTCTGCCCGATTCGCGTCTGCTGGTTCTAGCTTCTCAATATTGGTTAGAACTTGTAATGCCTGTTTAAAATACGGCTCAACAATTTGAGACTGACAATCTAATGTAATAGGGTCATTTTTAAGATCGATTCTAGCTCTTAAACTTTGAATATTAGATTACAGTCGATTCCGTTGTTGTCTAAGAGGTAGAAGCTGCGTTTCAACTGGTGGAAACATTTTGGGCCCTAAACAAAAGAAATGTAGCAAGTTAGAAATGAATTAAATGTAAGCTAAACGAATTCTAGTTTTAAGAAAACACTCAAATGCATTAAGTTTCACTCAAGAGCCTAATAAGTGAGCTTTGATATGTAGATCGTTTCTCTATGACAGTTTGAGAACTTACTCCGCTGTGCTTTATACTTAGCACGTGTTAAAGCTTACGAGTGTTTTACATGTGAGTGTAAAGCATGTGAAAGCTCTACGATCGCTAATGCGTGGCAATTGAGTCAAAATTTTAGTGGAAATTGATAATGTAAATTCGCACACTCAAGGTGACTTAGGTTATGATAGGGCTCCAATGCAAATGTTTCACGATGTTATGTCTCGCAAAGGCCAATGATGAAAAAGTCCGATGAAAAGTTCAAGATGATTATATAATGATGAAGAAGTCCGATTACGACTACCCAAGTTGATGATGTAATGATGAAGATGTCCAATGATGACTCTCCAAGATGATGTAACGATGAATCCAATCAAAGGAACGAATAAACGAATTTATTTATAAAAAGTACTAGGATGTAAGGCATTGGATAACCAACAACTACAAATTTAAAAGAAATATTGTAGTCCATAAAATTAGCATATAACAGACTATTGGTAAGTTGGTATTTGTGAAAACCATATATATAGAATGCAAAGGAGACTCAAATGACGATGAACAAGTGGTAGAAGATTGAAAAAAAATCTAAAGCATGGAATGGGAAGAGTTATTTATCCATATCCCAAGCTTAAAAGACAAATGCAAAAATCTTACAAATGTGTAACATAGAATAGGAACATTCAGAAGGAAACTCTGAATACGCATGAAAAAAATTCTTGTAGACTCTTTCAATGAGGCACGAAAATTAGTGATGTCAATAGAGAAAATATAGGTAAAATAAACTGGTCAAAGATTTCTAACCTATTGATCAAGTTGCGTGCAAACCTCATAAATACATATAAAGCAAAAATACAGTCTAGACATATACATTCCTACAGTACTCAAATCACCTTTGAGAATAGACACATGTAAAAAAGGAGACAGAATTAGTAGGTAAAAAATCTGAAACAAACTAGGAAGAAATAGAGGAAAAAGATTCAAAAGATCTAACAATTTCTGCGCTATTGACATTATATGAGAAAGATAAATGTCACCAAAGGAGATTTTGAAAACATAGCTGTTGAGATAATAAAGTACAAAATTATTGGCTTAACACTATGCAAAATCCAAGATTTGACAACAATCGATGCAATAATAAAGAAATTGCAAGAGACTATAGTCGGTGAAACATCCGACGTAGTAAAAGCTCGATTGTCAAGTGTCACAAAAAGGAAAAACGGACAATGAAATCACAACAAAAATGAACAATTTACGACAGCGTTTGGAAACTTTGTATAATGATAAAGGCCTATCAGCAGAACATGTAGTACAAAGAAAGCCATTAATGCAATGGTAAAATACTGCAAACATGGTAAGCTTAAGACAAGCCTCTATTAGGCTGGGAACTTCAAAACAATGAATGAAGCCATCTCGCAGTACCTAGAACAGAGTACTAAAATGACTGGACACTCCAACTCTGTATTGTTTGCCCAAAGAGACCGCGGTAGCAATAATAACATTTATAATTATTGCGGTAGAGGCAATGGTCGTGGCTATTAAAATAATTATAATAATCGAAATAACGGCCAGAACTCCTAGCAAAACCGAAATAATAGCTACAGAGGAAGCAACAGTAATATATGATGAGTCACAATACTTGGCCAGGTCTGACAGCTGATCACCGTCCCCCTTCTGTTACGAATATTAAGTTAAACCCATGTTAGGGCCCGTCTATTATTCCAATATAAAATTAACTGTAGTTCCTTTTGCTTTCGACGACGATTTACGCCTCTCCCTCTCTGGTTACTGTCTTGGCGTGGCGGCGGTGTCGACGCGTCGCGTGGAGGGCAACCTCTCAGCAGCGGCCGCTGGGCTGCCTGTTGACGACAAAGAAAAATCAAAGAACGCGACGGAGACGCATCGTATGTTTTCACCGTTAGGATATAAGTAGGCAGAGCAAGGGTGAGTTTGAGCATTGGAATAGAATTAGAGAAAATCACTTAGCAAGTGACCATCAAAATGAGATGGCTTAGTGATAAAAATAAGCAGCAGCAAAAGAACAAGGACAGGATAGATCAGGTGAGCCTATTTTCTGGTCCTTGTTTAGTTTTGAGTGCGGTAGGAATTCATTTGCCCCATGAACCATGATTGTTTAAAATTTAGTTAACTACCAACGAAATCTGATATGTTACTGCTAATCGACACGCTTTGTATTTTTATAAAACTACGTCTACACTACCCCCTTCCGTCAGTCCCACCGGGTGAAGCGGCAACAGATCTTGGCCAGCGGGATTTCGCTTGGCAGTCAAGATCAGTCGTTGCAGTTTCTCTTCACCACCCCCATCCCTCAACACCACTAGCATTGATCCTCACATCTCTCTTTCCTCCCACTTTCCTTGTCCAAGAGGCATCGGATCTTGGCCAAGCGGCCTTCGCTTGGCAGACAAGATAAGTCGTTGCAGATTCTCTTGGACTCTCCTTTTCCCTTTCCTTCCCCTTTTCCGTCCCTTTATATGGCCTCCGCTTAATTCATAATACTCTCAAGTTCTTCAAATCAAATAAATATTCTGTAGACGGGACTCTGGAGACTGAGAGTTATACCCCAGCCAGAATTTCCTTACAGATGGCGCCCGAGCACGGACCTTGATGAGTATTATGTATAAGGAAAAAGTTGAAATATATATATGTCGATTAAGTGACTAATAAGTCAAACCTATTAGTTAGCTTACAGGTAATTGTAGCCCTGTCATTACCTTTGCAGCGGCTACAGACTGACACCTAGAATGTTGCTGGGAATGTTGACTTTGCAGGATGACAAGCATCTTTGCTCTGGCCTCGGGCTAGAGAGCTCAGTAGACAAACCCCCTGGGAACTAGCTTTACAGTGAAAAAGTAAAAGTAAAGTTAAAAGTCTAAAGTGAATATTATAAAGAAAAACATGGCTAAAGTGAATAAAAGTCTTGACGCTCCGACATCAGAAGTGGGATAGGCATCACGTCCTGCATTCTTAGAGGAACAATGGCGTATAGTCCTACAGATGCAAAATCAAAACCTAGTAAAGCTTGTAAAAACTATGCAAGCGTCAACACGTGAACAGCAGCAGGTACGTGGGGTTACTTTGCCAAAAATGTCTGAGGACCAGTTACGTTGGATGTGGGACATGTAGAACCGAAACCTAGAGGAGTTCCCGAAAAGAGCATTAATTAATCTTCTTTTCGGGAACTAATTAATTTTGTGTCTGAGCCAATGGGAGTTATGACACACCGAGGTGAGACCTTTCCAATTTGTTTCGACTCCAGAGCTGAGTGCTCTCTTATCCGAAGCAGCGTTGCCGTTAAATTTGATGGCAAACTGTACAACAGTCGTATTATAATACGGGGTATTGGCGACGCTGGCATATACAGTGCACATCAAGAATTATGTAAAGTTTGATTAACCCAAACACTTTAGAAGTGCTATTTCATGTTATATCATTCAAATATTTTACTAATGATATTGTAATTCGTAGAGAAATCCTAGTAAAGAATTTGCCAGATTGCCAGATTTTCTGGCAAATTTGAAATAGTTAAATTCTTGTGTAGTGTTTGAGCCATCTACTGTTTCATTTAACGTTAATACTGAATTACTCGATGATAATAGAGAGAATGTGATTAAAATGCTTTACAAATATTCAAAAGCATTTGTCGATGGAATCCCTTGCACAAGACTTAACTCAGGGATAATGACCATTAGTTTGATTGACCCTAACGAAACGCTGCAGAGGAGTCCATATCGAGTCCAAATGAAAATGTAATTGTACGCAAACCTATAAATTAATTGCTAAGTTGTAATATCGTTGGACCTAATTGATAATCGTGAGTTAAATGCCAGCACGGTCTGTGGTAGATTTGCATTACTCCTTATTAGTGATCAAATTGCTAGACTTAGGGTTGTAAAGTATTTTACGTGCTTGGATATGACTAATAAATTGCGATTGCAACAACTGAGGAGCAGTACGAGTATTTAACAATGCCATTTGGCTTCACGAACGCTCCTTTCGAAATTTAGCACATACCTATGTGATAGTCTACATGGATGATATTATGATAGTATCATCAACTATAGAACTAAGCGACGAATGGTTTGAGGTCGTTTTGGAGGTACTAACTGAGGCTGGATTTTCATTTAATATTTCGAAGTGTAAGTTCCTTAAGACTACTGTGCAGTATCTGGGGTATGAGGTACGATACCTAATCCGCAGAAGATCTTAGTCTTCAACATTTAGTATTATGAGACAATTTAATATTATTATTTTTATTATTATTAGCGTCTTATATTCGAAAATTTATCCCTCAATTATCTCAGGTTATGAAACCGATATACTTGCTAACTGCGTCCGTCTGTCCACAAGCTGCGAGCTCAACATAGCGACCCCCCTACCCGCAGAATTTGACAATCCCTCTGTCAACAAGTTCGACGACGACACACAAATTTTTGTGTGCGTCGAGACCAAAAAATGGCTCAGTAAACAAACCCCCTGGGAACTAGCCTTACAGTCAAAAAGTAAAAGTGAAGTTAAAAGTCTAAAGTAAATATTTTAAAGAAAAACATGAAAAAAGTGAATGAAAGTCTTGACGCTCCGACATATGTATATATGCTTATTTATATTTGTCTAGATTTTGACCTTATTCAAATTAATCAAAACTGGGTTTTAGCCAAGCTTCAGGTCAATAAATCTTACTAATTTGTAAGATTTTAAATCATAGGCAGTACAAATGCGAGCAGGTTGTCTGTATAGCTATTTCAAGAACCTGCCTATGATTTACAATCTTACAAATAAATTTGTAAGATTTATTTTCCTGAAGCCCAGCTAAAATCCAGTTTTGATTAACTTCAATAAGGTCGAAGTCTAGACAAATACCAAAAACGGAAGGCCCGCCGTATTACACATGTTATTTTTACACTTGCTGTAAACCATCTTTTTTGCATACAGTACAAAATACGGACATAAAGCGTTATGTCCCACAACTATCCGAAAGATTAGCAAACTCGGATTGCTATCAAACAGAACAAATAGCACATAAACCCAACAACACGTTACGGAGTATTTTCAACAGGGCAAAAAGTAAGATTGATACAATGGACAAAAGTAACGTAGTATATAAAATACTGTGCAACGGGACCAATGAAGAAAACTGTGATATGTATATAGGGACAACCAAATCGATGATAAAAACTAGACTATCACAACATAGATCTGACTATAAACTTTGTCAACACTCCAATGTACAAAAACGGCACTTATGGCCCACTATACCGCCAGTGGACATTCCCCAAATTTTGACGAAGTAAACATAATAGACCAAGAACAACATTACAACAATCTTTACACTTAATTATAAGGTAGATACAGACAACTGCGCGCATTTATACATGCATTTATTAGGGACAAGTCAGTGTGTAGTTCCTCATTAGAGGCCTGCACGAGCACATTCGTTTGCGGCTGTCCTCCAAGTACTCTAAGTATTTCATGTATTTGGTACCGAAAAACTGCTTCCAAACGAATGAAAACAAATAGCAAAATACCGAAGTACTTGTATTTGCAGTGCTTGGTCGCAACAAGGTAAGACAAATGAAAACTAAGATCAAGCGAGCAAAACGAAACGAGAATAATGGAAAACAAACCAAGTAAATACGGTACTTCTTGCGAGTATGCTTGGTACTCCCAAGAATTAAGGTATGCTTAGCTTTCGCTTTACTCGTTCTCAGTTAATTGCAAAGCTAACATCGTTTGTGCGTGGTAAAATGAGTAATAAAGAAAATAATTTGGAAAATGTACATATGTATGATATAATTATAATTTTGTCCGTTCATATTTATTTTTGAAAGTAACAAAATGTTTTGTCAGAAATCACTGTCCTGTCTATTGTAAGTACGTACATATGTATGTATGTAGTTTTTATATATGTCAGAAAATGTTAGTATCAATTTGTAACTGTTTGTAGTTGTATTTATGTTTGTATTTGTATTTAATTGGTAAATCATTCATCTAACATAAATGCAAAATTAGCAGTGCATATTGGACAGCACAAATACAAGTGACCAATATGCCAATATTAAGACCAAATTGCTGTCAAAAGAATACAAATTGAAGAGGAGTGATGTATGGGATACATTTGGCCTGGTAATTAACGGAAGTGGTAAAGAAATCAAAAATATTGTTGGATGTAAAATATGTTTTGCAATTCTCAAGTACTCCAATTGTACTTCGAACTTAGTTAAACATAAATGCCATATAATAGCCAAACGCACAATTAAAATGGACTCGCCCGCACCATATATCGATGCCGAAACAAAGAAGTGCATTTATGAAGCTGCTACCAAATGGACAGTTAGAAATTGCCGTCCATTCAATATAATAAAGGATAAGGGACTTAAAAAAATTATTGGCTCTATTTACCAAAGTAGGCGCATAGTATGGTGGTGGAGTAAATATAGATGACATTACCCCTCATCCATCAACAATATCGAGGAAGATGTCTGAGCTGTACAAGTTGGAGACTCAAAATATTAAAGCAGATGTTACAAAAGCAAAAAACACCGGCTACAGCATTACATGAGATATTTGGACTGAGGATTTTCTAAAGAGGTCATACCTATCCCGCACGGTGCACTTTATAAAAGGAGTCGCAATGGTCACCCGGTTACTAGCTGTCAAATCAATGGGTCATGAGTCCAACACAGGTAAAAAACCTTGATTATTACTTCATACTGCTATAATGCAATAAATGTCTTTTATTTGAGGCGCAAACATTAAGAGAAAAATCATAAATATTTTAAGTGATTTTGAATTGGAAATGGGAGACGACAAAGCCATTGTCGTTACTGACCGGAGCTCCTATGATTAGTAATCATCATATTCATTTCGTAGTAATCATCATATTCATTGCATAAATCATCTTTTAAATAATATTGTTGAGAAAGCTTTTAGAGACATTGCAGAATTATCCGACCTTTTATTTCATTGCAACAAGCTTGTGAAATATTTCGAAAAATCAGGGATAAATTCGCAGCTAGATGTTACGCTGAAAAGTTTTTGCCAGACTAGGTGGAACACAGTGTACTATACTCTCTTTTCAATTGGACAAAATTGGGATAATATCACTAGCATTTTGAATGATAAAAATGAAATTTGTAGATTAGAAAATATAAATATCAATAACTTAAATGCGATTGAAAAATTTTGGAGTATTTTGAAAAGGCTTCCAAATCATTAGAAGGAGAAGACTACCCAACACTGGTCTAGCTAGCCAGCTAAAATCTTTTTTGACCGACCTACTTAAAACAGTGGTGGATCCCCATATCACGGACTACCACAAAATTGCTTTTTTGTTGATGCCTTTCAGTGCAACTGAAAAAGAACATATTATTCAATTATGTATGGATTTGATGACGAATTATAGGTTGGAAACTGACACAGTACCAGAAAAATTAGAAAGATCAGAAACGTTCGAAATATTCTCGGAATTTATCCCTACCTATTGTACTGACAGTATAACTGGATCCATTGAATCCGAGCTTCAGGCATACATGTCCCTCAAAATTTCTTTGTCGGAAGAGTTTAAAGTTCTGCAGTGGTGGGATGCGAATAAACAGCATTTTCCACTTCTTTTTAAAGTGAGCTGCATAATTTTAAGCATTCCGGCTAGCAGTGCATCATCAAAAACGGCTTTCTCTTAAGCCCGGCTCTTAATTTCGGAAAAAGAAGTAACATTGCCACGAACAGGAATATGATAAATTAAATTATGGTTCTAAATTTCAATTCAAAAAAACATTTAATTTAATTTTAACATATTGTTAATTTATAATAAAAGGTTGTTATTATTTTGATTTTAAAATACTGTTTATTTTTTATTGGATTTAATGTTCATATGTGCATACATTGAGATGAACCAAATATTCAAATCGTACCCGGTATTTGGTTCAGTATTCGGTACACCCAGAACGAACAAAATATCCGATCGGTACCCGGTATTTGGTTCAGTTTTCGGTACTCGGTTCTTCTTATGCTCATACTTGCAAGTACCGAATTGTTCGGTACGTGCCACTCACTCACACTTACCCGTTCGGTGACCGATGCTCGGTTTGCTGTATTCGGTCGAACGAGTATGTGTGAATGCGAGTAATGCAAGTGTATGGAGAAGAACATAAGAACAAACTGTTTTTATTTTGTTTTTATTCATCCAACAATTTGACCTCGAGCAGGCAAAAAACACACAACTAACAATAAAAAGGTCGCAAAAATAAACAATTAAAAAGTCTAATGTTTGCGAAAGAACGTCCTACAATCTTAGCATAGGAAATAACGAAGATATTGATCAAAGTCACTGCATTCCACCAATCATTTCCATGGGAGCTATATGGTATAGTAGCGCGATTTTGATCAAATACACTCATTAACAGATGTATAAAACTGGCACATGTTTAATTTGTAAGCAATTGCTCCAAAAATAAATATAGATAAAAGTCACTGTTTTTAACCGATGTTTCCTATGGGAGATATATGATATAGTAACCCGATCTTAATCAAATTTGTCACATTGAGTTTAATAACCTTACCAGTATTAAATTACAGAAAATAACGTAGTTGTTGAGAAAAATCACTGTTCGTGACTTTGCCGTTTGTATGGGATATGTATATGATATAGTGTTCGAATCCGGCTGAGTCCGAGATATACAACCTGTGGCTTGTACATATATAGTACATGTAAAATTTCAACTCTGTAGCTCTTACGGTGTAGTTGGAGTTTGCGCTAATCCAGACGGACGGACGGACATGCCTATTTGAACTCGCCTCGTCGTGCTGAGCAAGAAAATATATACTTCGTATGGTCGGAGATGCTTCCTTCTGCGTTGCACACTTCTGACAAAAATTAATATACCCGTGCAAAAATAATATCAAATTTTTATGTTTGTCAAAAATTGTTGTAAATATTTTAGAAAAAAAAAAAACTTAAAAGTTTGCGATATAACAGTGATCAGATTGCGAAAATAAAAAAATCCAAATTCTATTCTACTAATATGCTTCCAAAATTTCAGACCTCTATAATTTAAATTGGAGATTATATCAAAAAATGTGAATCAATGAAATCAAGTGAAATCAAGAATATTAAATTGCAAGTTAGCAGTTTGGTAATTTGCAGAGGTCATTCTATATATGTAAATATAGCGTTTTCATGATATACATAGGGTGTGTTCTTAAGCTAAACGGTTATAGTCAAAATTTCCAAAATCAATCAATCAGGGTTTCATCAACTTTAGGCAGGACCACTACCCCTACACCCACGAGCTGGACCACTCGGCAATTTACCTATTAGTTACCGAAGCTATAGCTTTAAGCGCGATTTATAAGGAAAATATAGAATAGTGCGACGAAATGTTTCACACAGCTGCAAAAAAACTAATTAACTTGGCAAATTAAGCAGATAAAACATAAGGGTGTCAAGCAAAATACACAGGCGAACGCGAAGACGAACTAAGCACATTTAACCCTCCGTCGGACACTTGGGTCTGGCCAGAACTTTTTTGACTTTGAACGTTAAGCTAACATGGTTCCATTTTATCTATCGACTTGAAATTCCAGGTAGCTTCCTAAAATTTTATTTTCTATCGATCTAGCCACAGGACAATTACCAAAAGGTCCTTGAACAAGGCGAAAAAAAGGATGGGTCTGGCCAGACCCCTATACATTTTGTATGGAAATGTATGGAATATCACACATTTTGACCGTTCTACTTGCTTTCATTCAAGCAATTATCGCGATATATTCGTTTTGATGACAGTCGTACCCGTGAATTTCGTCAACAAAGCGATAAAGCCGCGCCCATTCGAGATATATGGAATTTTTTAAATGAAAACCTCGCCAATAACTATGATGCACATGATGTTGTGACTATTGACGAGCAACTGTTTCCATATCGTGGCAGAACCAAATTTACACAATATATACCGACAAAGCCAGCAAAATATGGCATAAAAGTGTGGTGGGCATGCGATGCGAAAACAAAATATCCGTTGCAAGGAAAGCTGTATACTGGCAAAGAAGGAACCAATCGTGAAGTGAACCAAGGCGAAAATGTGTTGATGCAACTTTCAAACCGATATAGTATGAGTGGCCGAACGATCGTTGCTGATAATTTCTTTGTAACATTGGATGCTGCCAAAAGACTTGCTGTTATTGGTCTCGCATTGGTTGGCACCATACGATCAAACACGAGATGTCTTCCTTCGGAAATGAAAAAACACGACTCTCGTCCAGTGCTTTCATCATTGTTTGGTTTTCATGAAAACGTATCGATTTGTAGCTACGTGCCAAAAAAAAAAATCGAGCCGTAAATTTGCTTTCCACCGTACATTATTCGAAGTTCTGTGAAGGAGAGGCAAAGAAACCAGAGGCAATTATGTTTTATAATGCTAACAAAGCAGGTGTCGATTCAATGGATCAAATGGTTTCGCATTTCACGACAAAACGACCAACAAGGCGATGGACATATGCTTTCTTTTGCAACATGTTGGATATCATGGCATTGGCTGCTTACTGTATATGTAGGGAAGTGGATGGTTACGAAAAAAACAGCGCCCGGCGAACTTTTTTGAATAATCTCTCCAACACATTAGTTCGTGCAAATATCGAAAATCGAATGAACAATATTCATGTCATTGGTCAATTTACAACTCGTTCGGCGGTTGAAGCATTCTTCGGAAAACCAATAAATTTAACAACAAATTTGATCCTTGCCAATAAAGCCGGAGCCGATACACTCACAAACAAGAGAGAGTGTCGCTGTTGTTTACAAGGAAGTAAAAAAGTGCGCCGTAAAACTCGTTTTTTTTTTTGTACTGCTTGCAATTAGCCAGTATGCCAACAACACTCAAAAACAGCTTATACATGCTTTGTTTGTGTTTCTCAGAATCCGTAAAAAAATTGGAATTATATTTTCCATCATACAATTACATTTCATTCCATTTCTATTGTTAAAACAACAACAAATTAATTAAAAATAAAAAACAAAAGTGAACGAAAGAAAAATGTCTTTTTTCCGTAATCCGATTTTTTTTCGGGTATATATTTTCTTCCACATATAGCTCAATGCATGGCAAATCGATTAAGAATGGTAAGAAATTAAAATATCTACCTACTCGGTACATATATGAGCCAGAATATATGGTTAATTTCTATTTAAATGCATGCAAATGCATGTAAATACATAGGGGTCTGGCCAGACCCAAGTGTCCGTCCGAAGGTTTTAAAATATGTGTCCGACGGAGGGTTAAAAATTGAGAGAAATAATAAATATTGATAAAAAATCAGGAGCTATAATAAACATCACTATCATGTCAAAGAGCAGTAGCCTATGAAACAAAACAAATCAACACATTTAACGAAAAAAGAAACTGAGGGCACCGTTAAAATCTTTTATGTGGACGCTAAGACCAAAACTCCAGTTATTTTTCTCCCCTTCAAACTATTGACAATGACATTCCTTACATTGCAGAAGAGAAACAAGTTCTATTTTTTTTTTTTTTTTTTTGGATTTTGCTTACTATTGTTTTTCTTCTCTTTAGTGAAAACCAATTATAATTTTAATATTAAATTAATTCAACCAATTTGTATTAACGTTATTTTCATCGCAAAATTTAAAGTTAATGAAAAAACAAAAATTCTTTTGTTGTTGCGCTGCTTAGTTTTTATACCCTTGCAAAAAGGGTATATTAATTTTGGTCAGAAGTGTGAAACACATAGAAGGAAACATCTCCGACCATATAAAGTATATATTATCTTGATCAGCACGACGAGACGAGTTCAAATAGCCATGTCCGTCCGTCTGGATCGATGCGAGTTCCTCCTAGACCGTTAGAGCTACAGAGCTGAAATTTTGCATGTAGGCTTGTATATACTGCAGGGTTTGTATATCTCAGATTCAGCCGGATGGGACCACTATATCATATCATGCAAACGTCAAAGTCACGAACAGTGACTTTTCTGAATAACTTCGCTATTTTCTGAGCTATCGTGATGAAATTTAATATTGATGAGTTTATTGCACCTATAAACAACTGAGTCGAAAACAGTGACTTTTGTCAATAACTTCGTTACTTTTGATGCGATTGCTTTCAAATTAAACATTTGATAGTTACATATACTTGGTAATGAATGTGCCGAATTCGATAAAGATCGGGTGACTATATCAATGGCTCCCATAAGAACGATCGGTGGAAAACAGTGACTTTCATCAAAATGTTTGTTATATCCTACTCTAAGATTGAAGGCCGTTCTTTCGCAAACATTCATGGGCATGCGATGCGAAAACAAAATATCCGTTGCAAGGAAAGCTGTATACTGGCAAAGAAGGAACCAATCGTGAAGTGAACCAAGGCGAAAATGTGTTGATGCAACTTTCAAACCGATATAGTATGAGTGGCCGAACGATCGTTGCTGATAATTTCTTTGTAACATTGGATGCTGCCAAAAGACTTGCTGTTATTGGTCTCGCATTGGTTGGCACCATACGATCAAACACGAGATGTCTTCCTTCGGAAATGAAAAAACACGACTCTCGTCCAGTGCTTTCATCATTGTTTGGTTTTCATGAAAACGTATCGATTTGTAGCTACGTGCCAAAAAAAAAAATCGAGCCGTAAATTTGCTTTCCACCGTACATTATTCGAAGTTCTGTGAAGGAGAGGCAAAGAAACCAGAGGCAATTATGTTTTATAATGCTAACAAAGCAGGTGTCGATTCAATGGATCAAATGGTTTCGCATTTCACGACAAAACGACCAACAAGGCGATGGACATATGCTTTCTTTTGCAACATGTTGGATATCATGGCATTGGCTGCTTACTGTATATGTAGGGAAGTGGATGGTTACGAAAAAAACAGCGCCCGGCGAACTTTTTTTGAATAATCTCTCCAACACATTAGTTCGTGCAAATATCGAAAATCGAATGAACAATATTCATGTCATTGGTCAATTTACAACTCGTTCGGCGGTTGAAGCATTCTTCGGAAAACCAATAAATTTAACAACAAATTTGATCCTTGCCAATAAAGCCGGAGCCGATACACTCACAAACAAGAGAGAGTGTCGCTGTTGTTTACAAGGAAGTGAAAAAGTGCGCCGTAAAACTCGTTTTTTTTTTGTACTGCTTGCAATCAGCCAGTATGCCAACAACACTCAAAAACAGCTTATACATGCTTTGTTTGTGTTTCTCAGAATCCGTAAAAAAATTGGAATTATATTTTCCATCATACAATTACATTTCATTCCATTTCTATTGTTAAAACAACAACAAATTAATTAAAAATAAAAAACAAAAGTGAACGAAAGAAAAATGTCTTTTTTCCGTAATCCGATTTTTTTTCGGGTATATATTTTCTTCCACATATAGCTCAATGCATGGCAAATCGATTAAGAATGGTAAGAAATTAAAATATCTACCTACTCGGTACATATATGAGCCAGAATATATGGTTAATTTCTATTTAAATGCATGCAAATGCATGTAAATACATAGGGGTCTGGCCAGACCCAAGTGTCCGTCCGAAGGTTTTAAAATATGTGTCCGACGGAGGGTTAAAAATTGAGAGAAATAATAAATATTGATAAAAAATCAGGAGCTATAATAAACATCACTATCATGTCAAAGAGCAGTAGCCTATGAAACAAAACAAATCAACACATTTAACGAAAAAAGAAACTGAGGGCACCGTTAAAATCTTTTTTATGTGGACGCTAAGACCAAAACTCCAGTTATTTTTCTCCCCTTCAAACTATTGACAATGACATTCCTTACATTGCAGAAGAGAAACAAGTTCTATTTTTTTTTTTTTTTTTTGGATTTTGCTTACTATTGTTTTTCTTCTCTTTAGTGAAAACCAATTATAATTTTAATATTAAATTAATTCAACCAATTTGTATTAACGTTATTTTCATCGCAAAATTTAAAGTTAATGAAAAAACAAAAATTCTTTTGTTGTTGCGCTGCTTAGTTTTTATACCCTTGCAAAAAGGGTATATTAATTTTGGTCAGAAGTGTGAAACACATAGAAGGAAACATCTCCGACCATATAAAGTATATATTATCTTGATCAGCACGACGAGACGAGTTCAAATAGCCATGTCCGTCCGTCTGGATCGATGCGAGTTCCTCCTAGACCGTTAGAGCTACAGAGCTGAAATTTTGCATGTAGGCTTGTATATACTGCAGGGTTTGTATATCTCAGATTCAGCCGGATGGGACCACTATATCATATCATGCAAACGTCAAAGTCACGAACAGTGACTTTTCTGAATAACTTCGCTATTTTCTGAGCTATCGTGATGAAATTTAATATTGATGAGTTTATTGCACCTATAAACAACTGAGTCGAAAACAGTGACTTTTGTCAATAACTTCGTTACTTTTGATGCGATTGCTTTCAAATTAAACATTTGATAGTTACATATACTTGGTAATGAATGTGCCGAATTCGATAAAGATCGGGTGACTATATCAATGGCTCCCATAAGAACGATCGGTGGAAAACAGTGACTTTCATCAAAATGTTTGTTATATCCTACTCTAAGATTGAAGGCCGTTCTTTCGCAAACATTCCCCTTTTTAGATTAAACAGTTAGTTTAGATAAAAGAGTTGCTAAATAACTTGCAAGGGTATACAAACTTTGACGCGCATTTTTCATTATGCGTGTTCGCATTTCTCATTTTGCGTGTTCGCTTATATTGTTATATCCTTCTTACCCTATAGGGACAAAATATAAATAATGTGTAAACATTAAGAATACTTTAAAAAAAGCCCGCTCCTCTCCTCAGTGATTATTTCTCCGATAACCGAATTTGGTCACACTAAAAGGGTATAATACAATGAGGCGGGGCACGGGCATACTCTCTCGAATATAGGCAATAAGATCACATGTGCAATTAATTTTAAATAAAGAATAAAATCGGAAAATATAAAGACAATCTCAAGAGATTAAAAGCTAAGATTAAAAGCTAAGATAATAGAGAGTTCAGGTGTGGGGTTTGCCTTAAAAAAAGTCTTTTTATGAAATATACCGAGGCCAAAGAAGTACCGTGTGACAAAGAAGCGTCAATTTGCCAATTGCGAGCATTGGTAAAAGCAGTCATGTCGGAGAATCAGTTTGAAGCGTCTGCAGATGTAAGCGAAGAGCAGGCATTCAGCCCAGCAGTGTCTGCGAATGAGCTTGCCGGACAACTTGTGGATGTTGGTCCGGAGCCTCCTATTGACAGCGCGGCTTGGGAAATAGTGAGCAGCCGAGTACACCGGATCAAGTGGGTGCTAACCAGTTGCCAACGATGTCTCGTGAGACGAGTGTAGGACCAGATGCGAACGTTCATGTTCGTGAAAGCGCACATGCGAGTGAAACTGACGAATTGGCTTCGATTCTTAGTACCATCGAATTGTATACAGCACGTAATAACCTGGTTGAACTAAAAACGTGTGTTATGGAGCTGGAGGAGAACTTAAGCAGACCGGAATATAATTGCCGCATTAATCTGAAGGATGTCGAAACTACTGTACCTAAGTTTTCTGGTGATGGTGATCTGTCCATTCACGTATGGATTCGTGAGCTGGAGAAAGCGGCTAGCGTGTATGTACTGAGTGATGCCCAATGTTGGTCGTTGGGCAACCGACTGCTGGAGGGATCTGCTAAAGCTTAAACGATATTCGAAAAGACGACAAACTGGAAGGAGCTGAAGGATACCTTGTGAAGGTATTTGGCCTTCAAATGACAAACCACGAGATTGCTAACCAAATGAGAAAGCGCCCGATTGGCGGAGAGTCACTCTTGCAGTATTTCATTATTATGCGAAATATGGCTCAGCAGGGTAATTTTGAAGACATAGATGGAATCAAATACATTGTTGACGGAATACGAGATCGAACCGGATTGTCCGCACCGTTGTACTACTGTACTTCTCTCAACGAATTGCGGGAGAAGATGATGCGTCCGACTTGAGACCGTACGCAGGCCACTACTTCTGCTGTAAAGGAAATGAGATGTTACAATTGCCGCCAGATTGGTCACTTCAGCACCGACTGTCCACGCCCCGAGAGACCAAAAAGAAGTTGTTTTCGGTGCTTCAAAGTGGGCCATCAATACCGAACCCAGATCGCCGCTATAAGCGCTAGTGAAGACCCGGACACCATTTATGATAAGTCACTTATTCAATTAGTAAGTTTAAGAATATTTTGTAAAGGGGGATGCACCGATGTTAGTAATATTTTTGACCTATTAGATTCCGGAAGCCCAGTAAGTTTCGCCAGTAGAGCATTGATGCCGCATTTGAATTGTGATAGATTAGTTGAAAGTTCTTTTCATGGTCTGAGCGGTGGCTCTATTCTGACGAAATAATATTGCGAAAAATATTATGAACTTCAAATTTTAGTTATTCCCGATAATATTATGCCGACGCAACTACTTCTTGTTAGAGATGCCTTGAATAAAATTGGTCTTAAGTTCTCATTGATTGAAAATATAAGAGAGTACAAAAAGAATTCCGCATCATTAAAGAGTACCATTGCTTTTGTTTACAAATCCTTTTGTGCATCCCTGTTTACCAAATATCCTAAGCATAATACCATTAATATTAATTCCACCGATCTGCATAATAATTGTAATAACACTAATGTAAACACGAATGCATCCCCGTTTCGAAAATGGCCAACAGAGTTTGAAACCGTTTGTGCAACGCTGTCAGATACTGACAATATTACTGTTGGTAGTGAATTTGGATTAGGTGCGATGCGTGAGTGCCGATATATTGTGAAAGAGCATTATGTTGACAGATTTTCAATTAATTACGGCTCGCCCAAAGATATGATGAGAATATGTCTGACGGATACAACACCATTTCATAGTAGTCCTAGAAGATTATCATATCGTGAAAGAGGAATCGTTTCTAAAACAGTTAGTGAGTTGTTAGCCAATAATGTAATCCGACCAAGCAATTCCCCCTATGCAGCCCCTCATTGTCCTAGTGCGGAAAAAAAAGGCAATATACGAATGTGCGTTGACTATCAAGGTTTAAATAAGAAGACTGTGAGGGATAATTTTCCGTTGCCTTTAATAGAAGATTGCCTAGAATACCTGCAAGGCAACACCGTATTCTCCGTCATAAATTTGAAAAGTGGTTTTTACCATGTAGGCATGTAAGAGGATTCAATTAAATACACCGCATGGGCAGTTCGAATATCTGAGAATGCCTTTTGGTCTGAAGAACGGACCAGCTGTATTTCAGAGATCTATATCGAACATACTTAGTTATATGATTAGAGACCGAGAACTTGTGGTGTATATGGACGATATTATTCTTGCCACTCGCACCGTGGATCAGCATCTTAAGTTGTTAGCAAAACTGTTAGATCGTTTTATTGAGTGCAATTTAGTGCTTAATTTGAAGAAAAGTATTTTCCTACTGAAGCGAATAGATTATTTAGGATATGAAGTCAGTGATAAGGGAATTTTACCAAATAATACTTATATAAAAGCTATTCGAGAATACCCAGAACCACTTAACAGCAAAGCATTACATTCCTGCTTGGGCCTATTCTCTTATTTTCGCAAACTTGTTCCGAATATCTCCCGCATAGCCAAACCGTTAACTGAGTTGCTTAAACAAGGTGGGCCATTTCCGATGAACAAAACCGCTAAAAACGCATTTATTACGTTAAAATCTGCTTTATCTAGTCCGCCCGTGTTAGCTAACTTGAAAGTAAGTAGAGTACAAGAGAGTAAAGATCCGTTACTATGTAGCCAAAGCGAAAGAAGTGACCAGCTCGATCGAAATGAGTCGGCACCTATCTATGTTGACCACTTAGGCCCCTTACCAAAGAAGTTACCGCCGCGTTAGAAAAATATTTTGATTATTATAGCCGACCAAGAAGAGTTATATCCGACAGAGGTACGTGTTTTACGTCTTTTGAGTTTGCTGAATTTGTAGAGAACCGAAATATTTACCACATTAAAGTAGCGACTGCCGCGCTTCAAGCTAATGGGCAGGTCGAGCGTGTGAGCCGTGTGTTGACCCCAATGTTGGGAAAGCTGGCAGAACCTTTAGCTCAAGCCGATTGGTATAAATTAGCTAGTCGTGTGGAATTCGCTATCAATAACTCAGTGCAAAGTAGTACCGGTACAACTACATCAATGTTGTTTGATTGCGATCAGCGAGGCCCCCTAGTAAACGATTTAACCGAGTATCTTGATAAAAATTTAGTTCAGAAAACCCCTGTAACCTTGAGGCCACTAGGGAAGAGGCAAGTGCGAAAATTCAATTATCGCAGGAAAGAAATGAAAAGCGGTACGCCATTCGCAATGTTGATGTCACTCCCGGGTCGTGCAAAAAGTTCGTTCCTAAGTACCGTGGTCTCTTTCCAAATGACCGTTATGAAGTCACCGATATTGACGGTTGTCAACTTACTCAATTGCCAAACAAAGGTATCTTAGAATCAGCACGATTCAAGCCGTGGATGCATGCGTGTGATAAAACTGTGAGTTTCTGTTTGTGGTATGTATGTATAATGTAGTATGTATATGCTTTCGTCAAAAGTCTGCGTGACACTGGTTTTTTTTTTTTACGCTCTCAACTTGTACTTCGTGCTGACATCGGCATGCACACAGACGGCCGCACGAGCAATTGCCGAGCAAAAGTGCGCGCACGGGATATGGGTTTTTTTTTGACCAATGTAAGCTCCCACAGACGACTCAGAAGTATCTCTAGCAAGCCTAGAGATAAATAATTGTTTGCGATGAGACACTACAGTTAGTGGAGGCGGAGGAGCATTGGGATGCAAAAGTGATTGAGAGATAGATTGAGCTACACCAGGGCTTGTAATGGGTACTTCAATCTGAAAAGAAGAGCATAAAGAGGAACAAGAAGATTGTGTATGCGAAAGTAAAATGGGAGAAGATATAATAGAGAGTGCGGGCGACTGCTTATGAGGCAACTCAAGGGTACATTTCTTGGTCAATTCTTTAGAAGGTGGACCAAACTTGAATTGCGACAATAAATGTATGCTAGAGTCACACTCATTAGACAGCTGTTTGGCCATTTTATTTAAAGAAAGAAGCTTTAAACGAAGATCCCTGCACATACGGCTAAAATCAAGCAGTCGCGGGCGTTGAGGCCAGCACATTCTAAGTGAATAAGATTATCGCAGAGCCAACAAGATATTTATTTATTTATTATTTGTAGAGTTAACTTAAACTTACAAAGTTTAAGCCAACAGTTTGTAGCCATGGCTACTGAGGCCTTCGGCTTGATTATATGTACATAATTATAGTATATAGATATCTTACAGCTACTATACAATATATATACATATATATATTTTAGGGGAAAGAGATTATTTACAGAATTCTTGGGTTGTGGTCTTGTTAAGCTAGTTTTGGTGATAATATTAACATTACAAAATTAAGGATAGGAATTTATTGATTTTGCTACTTATATATTTCATTTCTATATTCATTATGTATATTTTTATAGTCTATGAAATATGTTACATTCTTTAAGATATTTTATTATTAATTTAATGTTTTCTGAAGATGGGTTGGATAATAAGGCAATTGGTGGATGATGGGGAAAATATTGTGCTCTGATTTGGATGAATGGGGGACAATAGGTAAGGAGATGGTCAAGACTAATAGAGTTGTTGGTGTTACAGAAGGGGCATAAGTTTGAGATGTTTTTGTCCATGTAGTGTGCATGTGTTATATTTGTATGTCCCAGTCGGAGACGTATAAACTTAATTTCATCTTTGCGAGAGATCAATACTTTATCCTTGTATGAGAGATAATTTTTTACACTATTTTTTTCTGAATTTATTAGTTGATACCAGTTGGATGTATCTATGAAAGCATTTTGTTGGTTTTTGTGATACAACTTTTTTATTTGGTTTTTTATATCTGCATTATTGTGGTTTGGTGTATAAGTAAGGGGAAAATGCCTAGCGTTCTTTGCTGTTTCATCAGCAAACTCATTTCCTTTTATGTTAATGTGGCTGGGGATCCACAGAAGGGAGAATTTTGGGAATAGTCTTATCAATATATTTCGTATCTCAACAATGTGATAGGAATTGTTGCTAATATTTTTTATGGCATTGAGGGAGGAGAGAGAATCTGAACAAATAACAAATTTTCCTTTTCGAGCTTTTAAGAGTAATATGGCTTCGTGTATGGCTATCAATTCTGAAGAAAACACAGTTGAGTATGTCGGAAGAAGGCCAATTTTTAAGACGTCAGTATCAGTTGTTATGGCGTAACCTGTCGATTCATTTATTTGCGAACCATCTGTATATATAAATGTTTTATTGTTCTGTTCTGATTTGTATTGATGGAAGTGCTGTCTATATAGTTCTGGAGACGTTGCGCTTTTGCTAAAGGTGCTAAATTGTGTATTTATTGCATTCGACTTAAGTGCCCATGGGGGGTCTTTTTGTTTCAGTTTCTTTGAAGGTCTTATGCTGATTTCAATAGACTTGTTTGATAAGAGGACTCTGTCCAAAACCGAATGCTTTTTCCCCACTTCGGTGGTTTGTATTTTTTTATTACGTTATTGATTGGGGAGTCTGCGCTGTTTAATATGAGGTTAAAGAGATTAGATGTAAGTAATTCTTTTCTGACTTCAAGGGGTGCGACGTTTGCTTCAAACAGTAAATTTGCCGTTGGCGTGGTTCTAAATGCTCCCAGGGCTATCCTCACTCCCGAGTTTAGGATTGTTTTAATTTTTTTTAAAAGGCTTGGTGCTGCCGTTCCATATATTGGCAAGGCAAAGTCTATTTTGGACACTAAGAGCGATTTAAAGATAGATATTAATGTGAGTGTACTGCATCCGAATTTAGGTGCTGAAAGACATTTAATAATATCTAGGCGTTTAGACAGAGAAACGGAGAGTGCGTCAATGTGGGTGTTCCACCTGTGTTTCTTGTTGAATGTAACACCTAAAAGTTTCAAGAAATCTACATTCGGAATTTGAAAGTTGCCGGTGGATACTTTACATGAGCAATTGTGTTTGTTGCAGATGTGCATATGTTTACATTTCGCGGGCGCAAGACTTCCCCCGGAGTAGAGACACCAATCAGCTGTATTGCTAAATAAAGAGTCGAGGTTTATTGTTTTATTTTTTGTTCTGTCTAATTTAATCATAAGATTAAAATCGTCGGCGTATGCGCTTATGCTTATTTCCTTATGTAGATCAATGATTTCTGTAAGTTTTTGACATGCAATGACAAACAGGATCACTGAGAGTGGCGATCCTTGAGGAATACCATTCTCGAGTGGAAGTGATTTTGAATAGAACTTTCCTACTTTAACTGTTATTTTTCTGTTTGTCATGAAGCTCCTGACGTAATTAAGTATAATTGGGCCAACTTTCCACTTAATAAGCTGATCTATTACGACATGTATTCCTATTTTATCAAACGCCTTAGCGAAGTCGAGAGATATTATTGAAATATGTTTTTTTGTGTCCAAAGATTTAGCCACCAGGTGATCTATAAATAGGAGACAGTCCATAACCGATTTACCTTTTTTAAAGCCGACTTGACTATTGTGTAGGAGTTTATTTGTAGTTACAAACCACCATAGTCTTTTTGCTATAATTTTGTCGAGGACTTTTGCCAAGCATGAGTTAAGGGAAATTGGTCTGTAAGACGAGACATTTGTTTTTTTCTTTGTTAGGTTTTAATATTGGTATAATCATGCTCAGTTTGAATTGTTGTGGTATAATGCCACCCAGTATTGCGTTGTATAGGTTTATAAGTCTGTTCTGGACTTCTCTAGGTAGTGCTTTAATCATGGGGTAAGTTATTCGATCCAAGCCTGGTGTGTTGCCTTTTAGAGAATCAAGGGCAGACGAAAATTCAATGAAATTGATTTCTTGTTCTATTGGGATAGCATTTTTTCCTGGGGCATACAATAAATCGTCCGCTAATATCCTACTTTTGTTAGACTTAAATAAGTTGGTGAAGTTGGAGTTACTTGCTTCCATAGACCAGTTACTTGCGAAGATATCAGTAATTTCTTGTTGTTGCGTAGTATTTTCAGTTGTGTTTGGTTTTTGAATACAGTGTAGTCCCTTTGAGGGGTTCAGACCGCAGAGTCTGCGAATGTTGTTCCAGATTTGTGGAATCGGTGTTAAAGGGTTGATTTCTTTGGTAAATTTTGCTAAAGATTCTTTCTTAGCTTGTTTCAGAGTTCGTCTAAAGTGTGCATTTTTTTTTCTGTAATCTATTATATTTTTGTTAGAAATGTGTCTCTTAAGTTTTTGCCAGGCTGTGTTTTTGTGTTTACGAAGGATCTCGAGTTCCTTGCTCCACCAAGGCACGCAATGCGATGTTTTGGGAGAGGACTTTGGGATACTTTCGTGCGCGCTTCTAAAAATGATTTTGTTTAGGTTGGCTGATTCTTTGTTAATGTTTTGGCTTACTGGTATAGAATAGTTGTGTCTAATAGAGAGAGTTGTATAGAGGTTCCAGTGAGCTGCATTTATTTTAAAAAGAGGTCTATGGGTTGGTTTCTGAGGTTGGACTCTCTTAAATATCTCACAAGAAATTGGCAAGTGGTCGCTACCAAAAAAGTCTGTTTCAATTGACCATTCTGCTTCTAATGCAAGATCGGTTGTGCAAAGAGTGAGATCAATGTGAGTTAGTGTGTTGTGTGTGCTCAGGTGTGTTGGACTACCATCGTTTAAAATAATTAGGTTGGACTGAGTAATGAATTTCTCTAAGGTAACCCCTTTCCTGTTATTAGTAGGGGAGCCCCATCTTCTATGCCAACAGTTGAAGTCGCCTGTTATTAAAGTCGGAAGGTTATTTGGAATGCTTAGAACTGAGAAGATGTTATTTAGGTTAAGCTTTGCACTAGGTTTAATGTATGCAGAAATTATTTGAAGCTTTTTCTTTGAACAGATTTCAACGCATATGGCATCAAAGTCTGATCTAAGAATTCTTTCTTTATATTCTATAGACCTATGGATGAGAATCGCTACCCCACCATATGATGGAGAGGAGTTAAGAGTAATCATTACATAGTTGGTGGGGTGAATATTGTGTACTAAAATATGTGTCTCTTGTAGGGCTATGACATGTGGCCTGTATTTTGCTATGAGGACTTGGAGTTCACTGTAGTTGTTGTTGTAGCCGTTAATATTCCATTGTATCACTTTCAGAGACATTGAGATAGTTAGAGAGTTTTATGGAAATGGGTAACGTAACACAGTAAGTTTTTATTTGAGTTCATATTCTGCATTGGAGCATTCCATTTGTTCATCTGAGGACGAGCAGCTATTGTTATTTTCATTTGACAGAAGTTCTTGTGATAAGATTATGTTATTGTTTGGTTTTGTTTTTGATTTTACTTTAGCTTTAAGTTGTGACCTAAGTCTATTTGAAATATTTTTAGGAAGGATTTTAAAAGTTTTGTTTATGGTGGGTTGTGTGGTGTCGGTTTGTTGTGGTTGTGCTTTTAGTATATTTTTTGAAGAGGTGGGTAGCTCTTTACTCTGATTGTGAGTCAGGTCATCGTAGGGTATGATCTTACGTATTGTTGCTGTCTGATGTGGCACCGCGACGATGTTACCATTTTTGGTATTGCATGTTGTTGAAGATTGGGCACTGTTGGAGTTGTTTTTTGCTACGCTGGAGTAAAAAGATCCATTGTGTGGGCGTCTTGAGTTGTATATGAGAATAGCATTTTTGTAGTTTACTTTTTCGAGGGTCTTTATGGCCTGTATTTCTTGTTGTTTCACAAAGATGGGGCATTTTCTAAAGACTGATGAATGGTTGGTTTCGGGAAGATTCTCCTCCTTACAGTTTACACAGCATTTTTCGAAGGTACACAGCTCTTTGGAGTCAGGGTCCGTGTGATATTCTTTGGAGCAATTAATGCAACATTTTATGTTGCGGCAGTGTTTGGTGATATGTCCAAACCGGAAGCATTTGTTGCAGCGGAGTGGGGCAGGTATATAGGTGCGTACCTTCACCAGTTCGTATCCTATTTTTATATTTTCTGGTGTTGTGTGTGAGGCAAATGTAAGTATGATCAATCCAGTTTCTTCCAGTTCGTTGTTGACTTTTCTCATTATTTTCTTCACTTCAACGACGTTTTGGGCTTTTAGTTCTTCTTTGATGACCTCTTCGGCTAGGCAGCGGAGATCATTTGAGTAAATGACACCTTTACAGACATTTAGGGTAGAATGTTCATAAACTACGACGGGGAACGGTCCCAGCAATTGTAGTTTCATCAATTTTTGAGCTTGTATACCATTTTTTGTTTTAATTAATAGGTTTCCGTCGCGTGTTTTCTTGGCCATTAGCACTTCACCGTTGCAAGCGAAGTCAATAGATTTCTTAATTAAGAACGGAGAAATATTTGCCATTGAGTTGTCATCACTGCGTTTCATGATCAAAAATTTGGGCTCAAGCATTAATTTCAGCTTATCGGGGTGATCGACGGTCCCCATCGTAACGGGAATTATTTTCGGATTTATCAAGTTTAACTGTTTTTTGTTTTGTTTTATGCTTTGTGCTTTAGTTTGTTTACGAGTTTGGTTTGCGATAGGGCGCGAGCAAAAGAACTTTCCGTACACACGTTTTGTCTGTTCAGAAGTCAGCTTTGAACTGAACAAGATATTGCTCTATACTGATCGTCAAAACGATCAGAATGCTTGCAAGTAGGTAGACAACAAGCCATTGAAAAGCCAAATGAAACACAGGCCAAAAAAAAAAAAAATATATATATATATATATATATAGAAAAATTTAAATACACAGCACAAAAATAATTATCGATAAAAAATCAATAATTACAAATAAAACAAAGAGACAGCTAGAGTACACAGCACAAGAGAGAGTGCAAGAACAGTTATAAGACGAGCTTTGAGTGATTACGCGGGAGAGAAGCTAAGCACAAGCACAAAGCAGAGAGAACAACAAAACCACTAGCACTGATGGTATAAGGGGGCGATGAGTGGAGCAACTGCAGAAGCAATGACGAGAGAGAACAATTAAAAAAACTTAATTGCACCAAACACTAATTACGAAAAAGAAAAAAACTGTTTAATTTGGCAAATGAAACACAAAGGTGTCAAGCAAACAACACCACCGAAAGCGTAAATAAACTAAGCACAATTAAAAATTGAGAGAAAACAATAAATATTAATAAAAACTCAGGAGCTATGAAAAAACACAACCGTCACGTCAGAGAGCAGAAGCTTGTATGATATAACTTTGTAACTATTATTTATAAGAAAAATCCAAGTACCATATTCTAAAACTTCACAGATGGAAAATATGAGGAAGGTTTAAAATATAGCAACCAGAATAATAGCCAAAAGAGACTAAAGCAGACAGGGCACTGGTAATTTAAAAGATATTGAAGCAGATGCAACTATGTTAGAGATTTTTCAAGAAATACAGAAAAGGACGGTAGTGGGGAATGCGACCTCCAGTAATGAGAATTGTAATCATGAGATATTTAAGGATAGGGTCCATCAGCTCCAGATATATGTGAATATTTTAAACAATTAAAACTGATCGCTGATTTAACGATAATCAACAGTGAATCCGGAAAAAAAGTAAGCGAAGTGTTTGACATTAGTTAGTGCACTTGATTAAAATGAAAACAAATTTTTCCGATGAAGTTGACGTGACATTCACACAACCCCTACTTAGAAAAAAAGGCAGACTCAACTGCTATCTGATATTATGGAATACGTGGAAAAATGATATTTATTTATTTATTTACTTATTTATTTTACGTCAACTAAGTCAGCAGTCGACGAAAAAGCATAAGCTAAAATACAGATAATAATTAATTCATGAAGGTAGCTTAGCTTTATGCACAACATCCCCGACCCGGTGGAGGTGTTTTATTTGCAACAAGGTGCCAGCTATGCCCCAGTTCACAGCCAATGTGGTCAGGGATGAGTTGCAGCCAATCCAATATCCAGTCCAGAATACTTTCAGTGGTTACGCTGTAGATAATTAAAAAGTATAGCGCGAAGAGAAGTAGAAGTAGATGAAGTAGACATGAGGAGAAATAAGGTGAGAAAGGTTGTTAAAAAATTGGCAAAGAACACGAAAAGGTTCGTGAAGAGAGTAGTTAGTCAGACATCTACTAAGGTGAAGAGGAAAAAAGTTTCTGGTCCGAATTGAGGGAACACAAAAATATAACGTATCTAGTAAATTGGTAGAACTGACTTCGCCGTTGACTACTTTATGTAGAAAGAGAATCCCAAATACGAGCCTACGGTTGTAAAGTGAAGGAAGATTAATAAGAAGAAGTCTGTCAGAATAAGAAGGTAGGCGAAGATTCGGGTCCCAATTAAGACCACGTAACGCAAACTTAAGGAATTGCTTCTGTACCGATTCAATACTACGCTGGTGAACATCATATTGAGGGTTCCACACTGGTGAGCAATATTCTAGAGTAGGGCGAACTAACGAAGTGTATAAAACCTTTGTCACATATGGATCATCGAATTCTTTGGCCCAACGTTTAATGAAGCCAAGAAGACTGCATGCTCTATTAACAATTGAAGGTATATGAATATTAAAAGAAAGTTTTGGGTCAAACATAACGCCTAAGTCTTTAAATGATGATACACAATCTAACAGAACAGACTTAATAGAGTAATGAGTTAGGAACGGCGAAAAACGACTGAAAATCATGAAAGAGCATTTAGAGGCATTAAGGTGTAATTTATTAACGTGACACCAAACACAGATTGCATCGATATCTGATTGCAAGTACTGTTGGAAAGAAGGATCATTATATGAATAACAAATCTTGACGTCATCCGCAAACATGAGCACGCGTGAATGAGCCAAGGCCAAAGGCAAATCGTTTATAAACAAGGTAATTAACAGTGGGCCCAGATGACTGGCTTGGGGGACTCCTGACGTAACTCGAACAGTTTTGGATATCGAGGAACGAAAAGACACCTTTTGGGTTCTGCCAATAAGATACGACTTTAACCAAGCCAATAGTTTCGGGGAAAAACCCATGATGTTAAGTTTCATGAGAAGCATAGAATGATCAACCGTATCGAAAGCCTTACTAAAGTCAGTATAAATAACATCAGTTTGACACTTTTTACGGAAGCCATGGTGTACAAGGGTAGTCAATTCTAAAAGGTTGGTAAGCGACGAACGACCTTTCATGAAGCCATGCTGACAAGCAGAATTAGTGGATCTGCATAGGTGTTGAAGGGAAGACGTAATAATTTTCTCAAACAGCTTAGGTATTGCCGAAAGTTTGGCAATGCCACGGTAGTTAGAAATATCCGATTTGTTACCCTTTTTAAAAAGCGGAATAATATAAGACTCCTTCCAAATATCAGGGAAGCGACAAGTCTCACTCGATATAAAGAATAACCTAGATAAAGGCTTAGATAGGGAAATCGAACACATTTTAAGGATGCAACTAGGTATATTATCAGGCGCGGGTACGAAGGAAGACGTCATAGATGACAAGCTAGAGATAATACAGTCTTCAGTAATATTAGGAAAAAACATACAATTTAAATGTGGAATTGTGAAGGGATAAGGTGTGGGATCTGAAGCAGTAGTGGAATAAGTCGACTGAAAGAATTTAGCAAACAAATCTGCAATATCTGAATCATTATTAGCAGTCGGGTCATTAAGTCTGAAGGTGGAAGGTAGTAAATTAGAGCGTCTTTTGGAATTAACAAAGTTATAAAATCTTTTGGGGTTCTTATAAAATTCAACCTTACAGCGAACGATATAATTATTGTAGCATTGAGTATTTAAAAGGCAAAATTGAGATTTGGCTACACAATAATTTGCATAGTCAAGTCGCGAACCAGTTTTTTTAAATCTTTTAAAATATCTCGATTTAATGTTACGGAGATTAGAGAGCCTACGTGTGAACCAGACTGGCGCACTGGAGACGGTAGAGACATTCACATTAGGAACGCATTTATCAATTAGAGAATTAAGAGCAGAGTAGAAAAAATTTGCTGCACAATCTATATCACAGCACTCAAATAGAAATGACCAATCAAAAGAGAAAATAAGGTTGTTAGGAAAATTGAAATTTGTTTTACGAAAACATCTACGACGAGAATTTGAGATGTTATTAAATGAATTATTAACGGAATTGTAAGAAATAGTAATTTCAATGGTAGGGTGATAAGTATCTTCAGGCTTCACTAGGGGCTGTGTTTGTGATACAGCACTAACAGTGGGATCAGAGACAAAAACAAGATCGAGGATTCTTTTAGAAGAGTTAAGAAAAGAATTCAACTGATATAGCGGACATTCAAGTAGGCTATCAAGAAAAACATGTTGAGATGAGATGATATTGTTCGTTAAGTGCTATGATAGAAGAAAAAAAAACCGCTACAAAATGTTTTAGATTATTCGGTGTTCGAAGATAAATGTCCGATTTGCCAAGTGGCGGCTTTATGCCCAGCATCACTGCTATAAGTTTAATTGTTTGATACCTATGGAAAGGCATTAAAATGGCCAAAAAGGCACAGTTTTGCACAAGAGGCTTGAACCATTCAAGCAATTAGGGATGCTCTAATGAAATGGTCCGTTCATTGTGCAGTAAGAGACAGACCTTACTCCAATTTGATCAAAACCAGGAGAGAGTTAATACTTGTGTACTGGCGCAATCAAAACTGTTGGCTACAGTTTTAATACAAGTAAAAAATTTCAATGGAGGTTATAAGACTCTAACATCCCTTATTGATTAAAATTACCTAAAACTAAACATTATATGGAAATAAGTGGCGTGACCGCAGTAAAAACAAAAAAACCTTATTGTAGTTCCATCCAAAAGGCAAATTTCGGGGCTTGATCCAAATACTATATATGATATAACAGCTATATATGGAACCATTCTATAGCCGACATCTCTTATATAACAGCTATACAAGCTGCTGGAACCAGTCTACAGCCCCAGTTTTAGTTTTATAGCCGCCATCTCTTATATAACAGCTATACAAGCAGCTGGAACCATTCTACAGCCGCCATCACTGATATAACAGTCATACAAGTCTCTGGAACCATTCTACAGCCGCCATTTTGAGTTTTATAGCCGCCATCTCTTATATAACAGCTATACTAGCTGCTGGAGCCATTCTACAGCCGCCATTTTGAGTTTTATAGCCGCCATCCCTGATAAACCAGTCATACAAGCAGCTGTAACCATTCTAAAGAAGTCAGTCTATATCCAGGCCAAAGTTAAAGCACTCATTGCGGTGGAAAAGTTCCGTTTCCGTTCATATACTCGGGACATTACGTCTCTCATAATAAGTGCCTCCCCAGATCTTTTTATCCAAAAATGTCATAAAAAAAAAATCGGCCTCAGGTTAGCCTCTCCTAAAAACGTTCTTGCCGGCTCGTCAGCACCTGTTAGCGGTCCTAACTCTGGCCTATCAGAACGTATGGGAACTAAAGTCTTAACTTTTTAGACTCTATAAATATAGTTTATTTTTTGACTTTCATATTCTTGCCTTTACGGAAACTAAGCTGAAGCGTGATATTACTGATGGTTCAATTTTTCCCTCAAAGTATATAACAGAAACTTAGGAACACAACAAGAAAATTAAGAGGAAGAATATGAAACCTAATGTAATGGGCAGAAGAATCGTTATATATTTCGTACAGTTAGAATACGGCCTTGAAAAGACTGAACACATCGTAAAGACCTATGATGATACCATAAGGGTTCTTGTGAAGAATTTAAGTTTGTATTACCAGCTCAAAGACATAAAATCTATCTTAATTACAATGTCACATAAAAAACACAAAATATAGGACCAGTACTTAATGCGCCAGTCTTAATCAAAAAAGCCTGGATGAACTCAAAATTGACGATAGAAATCCGTCATTGACTCAATATTTTTTTCAATTTCAACAAAAAGTGTTTGCAGTTTGTGCAGATATCAAATAAATATTTTTCCATGTACGAGTTGGACAGGTCGAACAGGATTGCTTACGACTTTTATGAAATGACGGTGTTTGTGGAGGGTCTGAAGGATCCAATGGGAATACAACTTTTGGCGGGTGCCAATTTCTTCGTGGTATGGTGAGCTGATAAAATAACTAAAACGGGCGGGACTTTGTTTAATATATTATGTTTATTCACAGATAACCCGACACACAAGAAATGTTTCGATTTTAAATATTTATTCTGGATTTTCGAATGTAAGAACGGGTGTTCGAATCAAAGTCTCGTACCTGATTAATGATGGCGATTTCCATCAGAAGCCAAGTCACGCTCCTTGGTGTGACTGTATCCGCCGAGGATCAAAAAACCCTCCTCACTCCTCACTGCTCGTCGCAGCTCACTGCTGTTCACCCGGTGGCGTGAACATACCGCCCCCCTTGCAGCATGCTGCTATTGTCACCCTGGACATATATAGGATGGGGGATGGCAACGTCCTGGAGCGCCTAGATGCCATAGGAGCCGGAGACGACCCATCCGAACACCGTACTTTGGGCTGCGGGAGTACAGCTATGACCGGGCACGTAGCCTGGTTGAATGACCTCAGGATAGAGGTCCTCCCCGAGCACAACGGACACCAACGCCTGCCGATTAAAATTGAGATCGGCCAAGACCAGATTGGAGAGTTTTCCACAGACGGACTCCGACACTTCCCGGATGGAAGTGCGGATGAGCAGACTATCCTCTACGACGACGGCCGCACACGCTTGGTCGGCACCGACCTTGGTCACTGTCAGCCCCAGGGACCGAAAAAACGAGGTGTTAATGCTGCTCTAAGCCGCACATCCATCTAGGTGGACGCGGGTCTTGAAGTACTTCAAGCCGTTCCCTAACCGGATGACTGCCGTTGGCATGACTGTCGTCGTCCTGGCTTAAGGCAGTGAGGAAAATGTGAGCACAGGAGCGCCTTTTGGTGAAGCGGAGCGGTCGGGGGGTAATCGGGACCGTGGTTGTGGAGTTGGGACGTCACGTCCGGGGGAGGGTAACTGGCTGTGACGCCGGGCTAGGGAGCGGTTGGTCGACCATGTGAAGCAGGTTCTGCCCGCACCGTCGGCATCTGTGACGACTCCGGCACGCTTTGGACGATTGCTCGTGTGCCAAGCAGTAGGGCAGTACTTGTTAATAAGCACCGCCCGGAGCCGCTTTTCAGCGCGGAGGTTCAGGAACCGTTGATACTGCCAAAGTGCACGAACTCCCCGGCGGACCCGGAATTTATCCCGTGCGGACCGGACCGATTGCTGCTACAGTGCTCAGGACCACTGTTGTCTTACAACAGGATGAGCTTCGCAACGGGTCTTCGGATATACTCACGCGCTGTTTTGATATCAGCCACTCGGACGAGACCATAAGCGTCGGGAAAAGTACGCTCAATTCGTCCTAAGCGCCATTCGTTTGACGGGAGGTTATCTTTGAACACAATCACGAAGTCGCCTGGAGACTGCGAGCAGGTGATTTTCACTTATTCCGTTTGTAGAGCTCCTTAAGATATTCGTTTTTCCAACGGCGGCAGAATACATGCTGGATTGCCTTCAGTCGCTGCCATCAGTTGATTAGCGACATCGGCTCCACTAGATTCTTAGGCTCCACAATGGATAAGAAAGGTCCTCCAATAAGGAAAAGTCCCGGCCTTTATGCCAGCAGATCCTCTGGGTCCTCGCTCATAGGAGAAATTGTCCTGGAGTTCAGACACGCCTCGATTCGACACAGGAGAGTGGAAAGTTCCTCGAACGTGTACTTAACATTAGACGAGGACTTGTAAAATAGGGTCTTACAACTTTTGACCTCAGCCTCCCACAGTACTCCCATATGGGGGGCGCTCGGCGGAATGAAATGCCAGGATAAAATATGCTTGGCAAATGTCTTCATGACGTTATGCTTGGTGGCGTAGGTAGCCTCGAGATGGATTGCCTTCGTGCTGAAACACACAAAGACGCAGACATAACCTTTCATAATAAGACACGCACGCCCGGTATAATTTTTGACCTCGAAGGGCCCTGCGAAGTTAAAGCCCGTGTGCGTAAAAGGTCTGAAGTAAGTGATGCGCTCTCGAGGGAGATCACCCATCATTTGAGTCTGTAGTCATCAACGATGAACGATGCAAACTTTGCACCCCTTGATGTGTGACTTCACCAGATTCTTAATCCTTGGAATCCAGAATTTGGTTCGCAGATATCGCAACATTAGTTGATTGCCTCCATGCAGCGTGATGCGATGGGCGAAATCGACGAGCATGCATGTAAATGGAAACTATAGGGAAGGTGAACAGGGTGATGTTCGTCGTACCGAAGGGATTCAGCAGCTCGGAGTCGTCCACATGAGCGGAGTATCCCATGTTGGTCGAGAAATGGGTTCAAGTTGAGTAATGTGCTGGATGGTGGGAGGGATCTCTCTTGGCCAAGGGCCCGTATCTCAGCTGGGAGATCCGAATCAAGGCCCGGTGTGTGTGGAGGGCGGAAGGATCCAATGCGAATACAACTTTTGGCGGGTGCCAATTTCTTCGTGGTATGGTGAGCTAAAAAAATAATATATAAATAAAGTAATTGAGTCGTCTAGCTGACTGCGGTATACCATGCACTAAGAAACAATTATTCTGAGTTTCGAAGACCGGATATTTGTTTATTAAATTATTTACATTCCTCATCACAGCACTCTTACAACAAACGTGCACACTTGTTGGTTTTCGAGAAAACCAGTTTTATTTAATTTGCCCAGGCGGAAGTGGCGTGTCAACATTTTTAAACAATGAATCTCTGTGCATGTTTTATACAAGTATACATGCCAAATTTTATATCTGTATGTAGTATAGTCTGAGAAAGCACTTTTGTTTCAATTGCGAGGGTGGAAGGTGGCGTATCAAAAGTTTGACACAAACTTGATCATTTAGAATGCTACATATTAAATACTAAATACTACGAGCCTACAAACCGTATTTAGATCTAGCTTTTAGATTCTTAGATCTAGGTGTTCATACGGACAAGGGTAGATCGACTCGGCTGTTGATGATGATCAAGGTATATATATACTGTAACTTCATATGGCTTGCTTTTAGAATATTAGTATTTAAGCTGCCATAGTTAATGTCTTTTAATAGATTTATAATTGCGGTCTCAATTCTCTACCTTTTATCAACCACGGAACTTAATTGATTTACAATAATAAGGAACTGGATCGATTCTTTCTTTTTTTAATAATTCTGTCATAGTTTTAAACCGGTTGTTCATGTTGCGAAAGTTTTCTTTTTTTCTTATTAAATTCAAAAATGAATTTATACTCAAAATTCTGCTTTTCATATCAATTTGCTTGTTCTGCGTGAGACAGGATAGTAAGATTCCTGCTAATATGATATGACTGTTGGTATTTAATTACAAACTTCCTACCATTTTTATGCTCATTGACACTTAAATATGGTGATAATTAATGCCAATAAATTTCAATACATGTGGCATAAGCTATGTCTGCAGGGTTATCGTTAGATTTTACATGGTTCCATGTTAATTTTTTTATTTTTGGAATATTTTTTATGCGACGCTTTATCAATTTTCCTTACTAGTGTTGTTTTTTATCCAGCACAGTGTGATGGCTGAGTCACTCCAAGCATATAATTCAACTGAAACAGCAATAGATTGCTGGACTCTTCGTAGCTATTGCGATAACAGGTGTGCTAAACATAAATCTAATTTTGGGATAGTCGTCCAATATTTTTAGGATTAACTTTTGCTGTTACTGGCTATTAAGGTAACTGCGTCACCTATTACCTTACTGCATATACCTTGGTGATGCGTCAGCAAAATCATAAATCTAAAGAAGCATATTAGGGTGTGTTTTGATCCATGGATGTTATCTGACTTCTTTCAGATACACCAAATTGTTCCTCAAAGATTTCTATTTTCTTGTATCTTGATCGGACAAATGTTGATCCCAATTCTGTTTTGCATAAATAATTTCCCAAGTTTTGCATGAATTATTTTCCTATCACTTTAATTGGCGCCTTTGAGTCCTTCTCTTTCTCTTTCTTGTTGAAATGGAATCGTTACTACATATTTTCCAGAGTCATCAATACTTTGCTTTTGACTTGGTACATCCCGATACGCTCCAGCAAAATTGAGTGTTTTGCCTAGCAAACCCTCATTCTTGGTGAGTCCACTTTTAAAGATGTATGTATACTCGTCGACCCCTTTTATCATAGCAATGCCACGACTTTGACATATCTATGATTGGAATTTTTTAGACTATTAACTCATAGGGTGAAATGGTATATTAAAGTCGCCAAAATTTATATAACAGGCAGAGGGAAGCATTTCCAACCCCTTAAAGTATATGCATATATGTAAGATGGAGTCCTCAATTGAGACCTCAAATGTATTATATTACAGTTTATTAATAGTATTATAAATCGTGGACGGTTGAATAATGATTACAATATACAACTTAAATCTCTGGTTCTGTCTACTGCTGATTTATCGGCTTCTTACTGCTGCTTACGACTGCTGACTGCTCAACCGCGACTGTTGACTGCTGAACTTCAACTTCTGACTTGACACGACACCGCACGACTGCTGCTGCGTTGCCAATCTGCATAAGGGAGCTGCCACCACGCTGCAACTACCTTATCCCATCTCACAATCGGCCTTCCTGATTAGTCATCAGTAAATATGTATTTATACAGCTTTGAGGTGGCAGGTGGCAGCCGTTCAGATCCTTTGTCGATTTGATAAATAGACCCTTCTTTTTTGCCAAGTTACTTGTTGTAGATAATGCATTTAACACAATTGCTTATTATCTGCTTCACTTTGCCTTCCAGATGTGGTATCCAAAAAGGTTGTTGTACTGCGTGCATAGTTTTTTGCACTGCAAAGTGTCCTGCATTGTGAGCTTCTGTAATTATTTCTCTTCCTAGGGATTTTGGTAAAACAAATCTGTGTACACCAAACTTCCTTTGCGCTTAAAGTTGTCATACGGCTTGGTTCTAAGAATTTTGGAAATTGTTTTAATCATCGTATCATCTTGCTGAGCTTTTCTAATCTTCGCTGTGACTATTGATAATACCACCATTATTTTACTTGTGTATCGGCTAAGGCAATCCACGTATTTTAGCCGCTCTCCTGGTCTGTGCACTGCCTCAAAAACCAAGTCTTGCAAGTGTAGAATCCGTTAAGCAACCTCCCGAGGAGGTTTGTTTGAACGTAGCGCAATCGGTTACAAGCTTTAAATTAATTCCAAGAATATACTGTCGAAATTTTTTGCAAGATAGAAATATGGCTTTAGCTTCTTGCACATACATAGCTATGCAGCCGTGCTTAAGACTCTGAGATTTTCTTGCTCCAAATCAGAACGGGGTGAAGTTGACCCTCTTGCCACTGTAGCAATGCAGCACCAAACCCGTCTTTAGATGTGTCGGTATGTCGGTTCTGACATCCCTTCGATACAACTTCAAATCAGGCTCTTTTATTAAGGCATCTATCAAGATTTCGGGCCCATTTTAAATTCGACATCTTTTCGTAATAGATCTGTCAGCGGCTTGGCAATCAATGAGTAGTCTCTCATAAATTTGCAGAAAAAGCCAGTTAATCCAAGAAAAGCCTGAACAGACTTGACGTTTTTTGGCATTGGAAACTTCTTAATGGCTTTGGTCTTTTCTTCCACCGATTTTATGTTTCCGTTTCCAATTTGAAATTTAATTTCAGTCTGCAGAAATCGGCACTTCCCACATTTTATTTTTAGCCAATACTCAGCAGTTACATCCAGAACTTTTCGCAGTTTCGTGAGACATTCGTTGGCTGTTTCGGCATGTATTGTGCTATCGTCCATATAAAGATCGAGAACGTTGTCATTAATGAGGTTTTGAAATACGTAATTAACAAAACGACTAAAAGCGGCTGGAGAGTTGCAAAACACAAGGGGCGCGCGGTTGAACTCAAAAAGGCCCTTTTCGTTATGAAAGCGGTGTATTGCGTCGTTCCTCCACTGGAACGTGTAAGAAACCATTTTCAAGACATTGATGGTTTTGCATTGCCAATTCTTCTAAAACATCTTCGACGATAGGCATAGGGAAACAATCCATTAGACCCATCTTGTTTAACTGCCGATAGGCAATCCATACTCGATTATTGCCATCCTTCTGATTGTTCACATCTGCTTCGGTAATGGCTATTCGGCTTGATGCGTGTTGAAATGGCTTTAAATTGTCGTCAGGCACTATCTTCAACATGATGGGGAAGTCAACTGTTTTCTCTCTTTTACCAAAATCCTCAATCCATCGTTTGAACAAAATGAGTATACTGTGAAAGCATATCAGGGTCAGTGTTTGTTTCGACTACATTGTAAATACTTATCTGATTTGGGTTGACAGCTTCATCCCCAAATAGCTGTACGAAAGTATATCCAGCGGGAGTTTAAATCATTTGGAACTTTGATATAAAATCATATCCCACAGTAATTCAATTTCAATTATGTTCCATATACTACTAAAAACGTGTGTAAGGCCAATACCATCGATCTGCACATCTGCCTTGAACTGACCTACAGGACATGTGGTGTTCTGTCCGCCTCGCCTATCTGCAACGATTTGAGTCGGTTTTCTTCATACACGATGTTCACGAGAGTAGGAAGTTGAACAATTTTTAGACATGTGTCCAGTTTGGTTGCAGCGGAAACACTCGGGCTTGAACGTACTTCTGTTTATTGTTCAATCCATATGCATCGGCCTTGAGTTCAAAGTTTTGAAACCACTGTTGTACAGATATTCCTTCCCCGCAGAATTCTGGAACGATTTTGTTCTCCACCACCAGCTTGGTGTCATTTTTTTTTTGTCTATTTCGTCGGCTTGCACTTTCAGAGAAAATAGTTTTCTGTCGAAAACTTTTGCTGCCTCACTCTTTCTACTGGCATGTAATTCTAAAGTCCGCGATCGGTTGAGCCCCCAAATGTAAGATGGAGTCCTCAATTAAGTCCCCAAATATATTATATTATAGTTTATAAATAGTATTATAAATCGTGGACGGGCGATTAATGATTACAGTATGAAATTAAAATCTCGGATTCTGTGTACTGCTGATTTATCGGCCTCTTTTACTGCTTACGACTGCTGACTACTGTTACGTCTGGCTGCTGAACCTCGACTGTTGACTGCTGAACATGGACTTCTGACTTCACAAGACACCTCACGACTGTTGCTGCGTTGCCAATCTGCATAAGCGAGCTGCCACCACGCTGCAACTACGTTATCCCATCTTACATATATTCTTTATCAGGAAATAGCCGAGTTGATCTAGCCATGTCCGTCCGTCTGTGCGTATGAACACGTAGAGATTTCGGAAACTATAAGAGATAGAGTCACCAAATTTGGTACTTATACTTTTGTAATAGTTCATTCAAATTTTCGGCACGGCCGATTACGCCCCCGCAAATTAAATAAAACTGATTTTCTCGAAAACTAACAAAGCTAGAACCACTAAATTTAAAAAGAGTAGTGTCTTAGTATACGCGCAGATTTTGCTGTTTTCAAAACTTTGTCACGCCCACTTACGCCCCAGTTTTTGTGAGGGTGAGCGAGTAAGCATATGCTATGACTCGAATTTAATATTACTTTAAGAAGCTCTTTTCAGAATCACACATCTTAATATTTATACCAACATTACCACTACCTTTGCCATCACAAATTAAACCGATACCATCAAAACATATCTCCTTCCCCACTACTCCACCGTATTTTCCACAGAACTCATTGCAATAGAAGCTCTAGAAGCCCTAAAAAATAAAAGGTTAATTCTGCATATGCACCGACTCATTATCTGCAATAGATGCAATTAACACAACAAATAACAATGAACATTACCCCTCATACGCTCGCAATATTATGCAAAAAACCTTACCCAAGTTCAAACTACTCTGAGTACCCTTAGTTTAAAGTTCTGCTATTGTGGCCATTTTACCCCGATGAGTGACGAGTAATCGTAATTTTACATTTATTATTCTCACAACAAAATATTTATAAATTTAAAATATTTCAAAAACTAGAGGGCCGGGGTAAACATCGGCTACCCCTCCAAGTTGTTTTCTCTATAGCCGTCGAAAAGAAAAAAAGTTTTATACAAAAAGTCTGATGTTCGCGAAAGAACAGACTTCAAGTTTAGGCTGAAGCAATCCGGCATATGTAGCATGATATTTTATCGGTGGTTTATAAGTATGACTGCAATATAATTAAATTATCATATTTCTATAAAATTTATAAATATTTATGACAAAAAAAAATATTAGTAAACATTTTTTTTTAAAGCAGTAGCTAAGAAATTACCGATGTTATTGAGAAACGTCACTGTTCGTATAGTAGCTATATGATATAGTTCTGATCCGGCTGAATACGAAATATAAAGACTGTGCAGTATATACAGAACTACATGCAAAATTTCATATATGTATGTATGTACATAGCTCTTGCGGTCTAGGAGGAGTTTGCGTTGATCCAGACGGACGGACGGACATGGCTACTTGAACTCGTCCCGTGATACTGATCAAGAAAATATATGTATACTTTATATAGTCGAGATGCGTCCTTCTATGAATTGCACCCTTCTGACCAAAATTAATATACATATGTAACTTTTTTGCAAAGGTATAAAAAAGGCTTAATTGTAATTTTTTCGAAAACTGTAGGTAAAAAAGGCATTTTGGGTTGTATAACATTCATAAAATGAATTTATTTAAGCATGCACAAAATTTCTACATCAAATAAAGATGATTTAAGTCGAATGAATGAGAAAGAAATCGATATCTAAGTCATATGACAAACTAAAAATTAACCTCAAAATGGAAAATTACAACTCGCTAAAAAAAAAAAAAAAAAATCGAGCTAACTTTGAAAAACCCAAATAGGGTTTCGATATTCAATAAATGTACTTTCAGAAAAAAAGGTCCGGTACGGTTTGATTTCAACATCCTGCAATTTGTTGCACAGTGTTATCAAATAGCTCCCATGCAAACGGAAAAGCCACAAACGGGGACTTTTGTCAATATTTATTTTAAATTTAATATTGGTAAGTTTATTACCAAAAAAAAAACCTTTCACTCGTTGCAGAGAACGGACGTGTTTTTTTGCGCTTTTCAACTTTTATTTTTTTCTCGCGATTAACTTCTTTTCTATAGCTTATTAATAAATTCATTACCGGCTAATATTTCCAGCATCCGAATTTTATTTTCATTTCGCGAATTCTTGCTGTCGCTTTTGTGCATTTGTTTAAATTTAAATAAAATCAAAACTTACAGCAATACTTGCGTTAGCGGTGTTGTTGTTTTGTTTATCTCTTTTTGCTTTTGTGTCGTTACCGTTTTAACTAACCCTCGCGCTCTTGCGTACAAATGGTTATTGCATGTGTTCAATTTGACGCGCTCTCCCGCTCTTTCCTATTCTTGTTTGATTTGCGCTCTCGTCTTTTGCCTACCCGCGACTCTGTGATATGTGTTTTTGTTTTTGTGTATTTTTGTAATTTCTTTTCTTTAGTTGTGAAGGCTTACTCTGCACATTAACCCTTGTGTCAGAACTGGTTAGTATATTCTTATACACAGATTTTTAACCTTTAGAATTTTAATTTTTTTTGTATTTTCCTTTTTTAATTAAATTAATTAAATTTTGATAAAATGGTTGTCTGCTCAACAAATAATTGCATAGTGGCCACTAATCCGGTTGACTCCCATGATTATATTCTTTGTTGGCTGTGTGACAATGCGGTTCACGTTTAGTGTGCAGGTTACACAGGCAGAATCAAGGAGTCTATTGCTAAAGGCGGTGGCTTAAAATATGGATGTGATGCTTGCCGTGGGGTCGAGAATGAGATGCGCTCTTTCATGAGGCGGACTAGAGATAGTTTTGACACTTTAAGGGCAGGTTTTAATAAACTCCAAGCGGAGTTTAATGCGGTGGAGACTCAGTTCAGGAGTTTATCGCTTATGATTGAGTCTCCGAAACGTAAAAGGACCAGTCCTTGGGGTGTTTCAGTATCTGTAGATCCGCCAGCGTCTCTTATCGTCCCCGACCTGTCTCATGCACCGTCCACTCCTAATGTACAGCAGTTGATATCGTTTAAGAGCCCGGTTGTGAATGCTATTAGTAAGGAATTACCGGTATCACCTGGGAATGATCTCTTAAAAACGATGCCTATTGTAGTGTCCGATGTGTCCGGGCAATTACCCATTCCAATGGAAATTGCCGATAGTTCCAAAAGTATTGAGGGCCCCGTAAACAAGTTGACTGCCGCAGTGGGTGACTTGTCCAACGTTACTGCTACGGCTGATGCTTCGGGACCGCGGCCTCTCGTTGGCATACCACCAAAGAAACATATATTTGTTTCTAGGCTAGACCCTGTTGTCACATCTGATGATGTAATAGCCTATATTCGGAAGAAAGTTAACGTCTCGAATATTGCGGTGGAGAAGTTTAAATTTTCTTATTCTCGGGACATTTCGTCCTTTTAAAATTAGTGTTTCTCCCAATATTTTCGACACTATATGTCGAGAAGATTTTTGGCCGAAACATATAATAGTTAAGGAATATACTGTAAAAAAGAAAAATCGGCAACCGATTCGCTTGCCAACAACAACAACTAATACTATTCCTGCCACATCAGCATCTGCTGGTGTGTCAAAAAACTAGCTTCGTCCCTTAACCTGGGTTACCAGAACGTTAGAGGACTGAAATCCAAACTTCCTGATCTCTATGTAGATAGTCTTTCTTTTGAGCATAACATTCTAGCTTTTACAGAGACGTGGCTAAAACCTGACATTGCTGATGCATCGGTGTTTTCCACAAACTTTTCTATATTCAGACGTGACCGGATTTCTCGCGTAGGCGGTGGCGTTCTAATAGCTGTTGATGCTGCTTTATCATCTGAAATGATTCAATTTTCTAGTACCCAGGAGATTGAGTTTGTCGGTGTTAAAGTAAATTTTAAATCTTTTAATGCTTTTATTACTTGTTCCTATATTCCACCATTGTCAGACATGGTGGTATATTTAAATCATTTAGAGGCAATTCAGTTTGTCTCCTCTTTAGTTTCCAGTCAAGACATGCTCATAGTTGTAGGTGATTTTAATTTACCCGCTTTAGTATGGTCACTAACAGATGAATCTACCATGTTGCTGCCCTCTTTGTCACATGACTTTATTGACGGCCTTCTAGGCTTATCTTTATCCCAAGTCAATCCTGTCTTAAATTCTAATGGAAAATCGTTAGATCTTATTTTTGTAGAGGATACTTCTTATTGTGAGGTTTCTAGGATCGAACCATTTGTTCTTCCAGAAGACAAATTTCATCCTACATTAAATTTAAAAATTGATCTGCCCTTGCTTTCACCATTACTTGGTTCAAATGAGTTTCCTCTAACTAGGTGCTTTCGTAAGACTGACTTTGTCACCCTTAACGAAAACATTACTAATACCGATTGGTCTTATCTGTACAATTGTAGAGATATGAACTCAGCTGTTCGTTTTTTCTATGATACTCTGAATTCACTCTTTGATATTTGTGTGCCTCTTGGTAGGCTGGAGCGGCTTAACAAACCTCCCTGGTTCTCTCGTGAGTTATCCAATTTGAAAAATGTGAAGACACGATATTATAAGAAATTTCAAAAAACACGTCGTTCATCAGATTATGCTCTGTATACAGTCGCTCGTTCAAAATTCATGATGCTTAATACACAATGCTATAAGGATTATCTTCAGCGGTGTAAGCTTCAGTTTTCTTCTGACCCTAAACAATTTTATAATTTTGTCAATTCTAAACGTAAGACCTCCGTGCACCCATCTTTTTTGTCTTTTCAAAATAAAAAAAGCGAGCACTGATCAGGCAATTGCCGATATGTTTGCGAGTTTTTTCAAAACAACTTATTCCTCAACGGAATACCGAGCAAGTCCGTATCCTTATCATTTAAAAAAGGCTAATTGCATTTTCAATCCAGTGTTTGATGAAAGTTCTATTCTTAGCGAACTTAAATCAGTTAAACCTGTTTATTCTCCGGGGCCAGATGGTCTTCCTGGATGTGTACTCAGGTTCTGTGCAAACGCATTATGCAAACCCATTTTAAAATTGTTTCTATTGTCTGTCGAATCTTCCTCTTTTCCATCTATTTTGAAGGAGTCGTATATCATACCTCTGCATAAAAATGGCAAAAAGTCCGAAGCCTCTAACTATAGAGGTATCTCAAAATTGTCCGCTATTCCGAAAGCTTTTGAGAAAATTATAACTTCTCAATTGCAACATTTTTGCAGTTCTATTATTTCGCCATCCCAACATGGGTTTGTGAAACGTAGATCTACAACTACTAACCTTTTAGAATTTACATCAATAATTATTAAGGGGTTCAAAAATAGTAAACAAACTGATGTTATATACACTGACTTCAGCAAAGCCTTTGATTCCGTTAATCATACCCTATTACTTTCTAAGCTGAGCGACATTGGGTTTCCACACCTTTTCCTCTCTTGGGTTCGAGAATATTTAACAAATAGAAAACAGAAGGTACTTTTTAAGTCTTCTTTTTCCGATTCCATTCCTGTGACTTCTGGTGTACCTCAAGGTAGTCATCTTGGCCCTCTGCTTTTTACACTATTCATTAACGATCTTCCATCAGTCATTCTTCATTCGCATGTGCTTATGTATGCTGACGATGTCAAGCTTTGTCTTACTTATAAAAATACAGATTCATTTAGTCGGCTACAAGCTGATCTTAATAACTTTCAATCCTGGTGCCAGTTTAATCTACTAAATCTTAACACTACCAAATGTAAGGTAATGACTTTTTTTCGTAACTCTCCTCAACTGGTCACTTATTTTCTAAACAATAGTCCTTTAGAACGTCTAAATAATATGAATGATTTGGGCGTACTTATGGACCATAAGTTAAATTTTAACACCCATATTTCCACCACGGTCGCAAAGGCCATGAGTGTACTGGGTTTCATTAAAAGATGGTCAAAAGAATTTGATGACCCCTATACAACTAAAGTTCTTTTTACTTCGCTTGTCCGTCCTATTTTAGAGTATGGATCTTGCATTTGGTCACCTCAATATGAGTCGCACCAGATTAGACTTGAGTCCGTTCAAAAGCAGTTCTTGCTATTTGCTCTTCGTGGCTTAAGCTGGGATCGCAATGTCAATTTGCCTTCGTATTCTAGTAGACTTCTCTTGATTAACCTTCCTTCCCTAACTAACCGTAGAATTATGCTTGGTGTTATTTTTACGCACAAGCTCCTAATTGGTGATATCGACTCGCCTGAGTTATTAGCTCAGGTAAATCTGTCGGTACCATGTAGACGGAGTAGACATCCTTTGATCCCTTTATCCCTTAGTCGTTGTTCTTCTAACTATGCCCTGCATGAACCTTTTAGGGTCCTCTGCTCTGATTACAACCTTCTATTCCCTGTAATTGGCTCAGAGATTTCTATTAATATGATTAAAACTTCTATCCTATCCCATTTAGTTAATAGATAGCTATAGTATTTTTTAGTTATTTGTTTGTCTGTTTATTCTATTGTGTATTTGTCCACGCGATTCGTGCCGTGCGTTATACGGCTGCACCCCTCGGTCGGTCGGGTGGGAGTTGGGCAGTTATCTGCTTGGGCTCGCGCGTAACAGGCTTTGTCCTGGTGTCGTAGGGGCCACTTGAACGTACTGCGCATAGTATCGTCAACGTCCGCTATATTACGATCGGGTGACCATATCATATATCTCCCATAGGAATGATGGGCCGAAAACAGTTACTTTTGTCAATATCTTCTTAACTTTGACGCGATTGCTTTCAAATTAAACATTTGGTAGTTATTTGTTAATAACCGTGTCGAATTGGATAAATATCGGGTGACTATATCATATAGCTCCCATCGGAACGTTGGGTGGAAAACAGTGACTTTGGTCAATATCATCGTTATTTCCTATGCTAACATTGTAGGCCGTTCTTTCGGAAACATTAGACTTTTTTACACAAGTATTTACATTATTTGTAACGGTTTTTTGTCATCCTTTCTCGTGGCACTTAGCGAGCAATGTCTTTGCTTCAATTATTCCATGAGATAGGTTAGCATTTAAATTTGTTTTGTTTTTATAATCTGACTTTCATATAATTGTGTCATATTTCCTAAGTAGAAATTGTGCGAATATTACGTCAACTTCATCGGACAACTTTGTTTTAATTTTAATTAAGTGCATTGACTCATTAATTATGTTAATCACTTCCTTTTTGGCGGACTCATTGTTAATAATTGGAAAAACAACTATCCTATTTAATAGTTTAGAAAATAACCTCCGATTATTCTCATACATACATAATTCCCAACAAGCACCATATAAAGGGTTAGCTGTCATGCTCATTGCTTTGTTTTGTCTCACCGCAACATTTTCAATCTTACACTTTTCTTACTGTTACGAACTCCAAATCATACATAGCTGAATAGGGATTTCCGAAGAGAAAGAAAATAACCCAGTCTTCATTCGTTGAATTCAAAATATGAACTGATTTTATTTAAAAACTCTTAAACTCTAAAAAGCGACAATTGTTCTTAAAAATACTTATTCTAATGCCCCACGTTTTCCGGGGTTTAAAAATTGTTTATATTTCATTCTCAGCGCTGGTTACTTGATACCGCGCCGCTGTTATATTCTTAAGTGTTTTCCACAGAGTGTGGATGCATGTTTTGTTTGGTATTAAGCAATTGCGTTTTGTATATTTCTTTGGCCAATCTGATTTGGTGGCCATTTCAGTTGACCACGATGTTTAATCTTAATCATTCTGCAAAGGGCCGCCAAATGCGACGTTTTGGACTTTATTATACCCTTGCAAAAAGGGTATATCATTTTGTTTATATATTCTTGATCAGGACGACGAGACGAGTTAAAATAGCCATGTCCGTCCGTCTGGATCAACGCGAACTCCTCCTAGACCGTAAGAGCTACAGAGCTGAAATTTTGCATGTACTGCAGGGGTATATCTCGGATTCAGCCGGATCGGACGACTATATCACATAGCTCCCATACAAACGGCATAGTCACGAACAGTGACTTATCTCAATAACTTCGTTATTTTCCCAGCTATTGTGAAATTTAATATTAGTGAGTTCATTATAGCTATAAACGACTGTGCAAAATTTGGTCAAGATTGGGTGACTATATCAGATAGCTCCCACGTTTTTTCCACTTTGACGGCTATAAGTGAGAAGAGGTGCAAGGGTATACAAACTTCGGCGCGTTCGAAATTATCAGGGTTGACAGATACATCACAGAATTGCCACATCAACACTTCCCCTCAATACAGGGTTCTACTACTTATTTAATCCAAACAACTTCGTACATTTTAAATGATTAACCTAACATAGATTCTTTGTTAGAATATTAGCAATCATTTCCGTTGTTGGACTGTATTCTAGCTTAATATAAATATCTTCAAAAGAGTTTCTTATATGGTGGTACTTCACATCAATATGTTTGCTTCTAGCATGATAATTATGGATTTTTACAAGATTTAAAGCACCAACTTAATCGCCGTATAAGGTTATACAATCAAGTTTAAAATACAATTTTATCTCTTTAAAAAGCCTCTTTTCCAGCATCTGAAAATGCCAATTATTCTGCCTCGCTACTGCTTAGAGCCACAGATTTTTGCTTCTTTGATGTCTATGAGATTGCTGAGCCACCCCACATGAATGCTCATCCAGGATAGAACTTTCTATCAGTTGTGTCACCTGCCCAATCGGCGTCTGCATAGCCAGTGATTGCAGCGCCGGACTTCATGTACGTTATTGCCATATCGGCCGTCTGGTTCAGATATCTTAGCACTTGTTTTGCTACTGCGAGAGGCTGTGTATTTCTTTGGGATAATTAACACACCGAGTGCAACATGTCTGGTCGTGAGCATAGCGTAATATACCTCAATGAGCCTATTACGGATTGATACTCCTTTACATCGATGCGTTGGCACGACTTGTTTTCGCACTTAACCTGGAAATCAGTTTCTAACGGGGCGGATACCGTGCGGTAAATTTCCATGCTTAGCTTCTTCATCAGGCCCTTGATATGCATTCGTTGGCTTAGACGTATAGCCCTATTGTCACCATCACGTTGGATTTTGAGACCCAGGAAGTGTGTAACCGGTTGTTTGTCGACAACCTGAAATTCAGAAGAGATAGCCTTAACACGCAAACAGCAAGTCATCAACATATACGGCGATTACGTCAATCGTCTTATTCGGTGTACATCTTGTGTACAGGCATGGCTCACTTTCACATGCCTCATATCCTAACTTTCTCAGGACAACGTCTAACGTTGTGTTCCAAACACGGCCAGCTTGTTTTAGACCGTATAACGACTTTTTTAGCTTTAAAACACCGCCAGATTTGTCATCGTGTTGCTGTTGCTGTTGCTGCATATACCCCTCTTTTCCAAAATCTCCATTCAAGTATGCCGTCGATACATCAATATTGATGAACGTATAGTTCAAACTCCGCTGCTATTGCAAGAATCCTCCGTATTGTAGCGTTGCATACCACCGGTGAGTTAGTCTTTTTTAATCTATTCCATATTTGTGGCTGCACCCTTTCGCCAAGAGCCTTGCCTTGTATATTTTGATTTCTTCAGCTGCATTCTCCTTCAGGGTAAATATCCATTTGCATAAAATAGATTTCACACCAGCTGGTAATTTAACTTATTCCCATGTATTGTTTTGCAGTAAGGCATCATATTCATCTTGCATTACTGTTTTCCATTGCTCTGCCTGTGGACCCGTTAATGCTTGCTGCACTGTTGCTATTAGTTCTACGTTAGTTGCTATCATTACTTTGAAAACTTTATATTCTTTAGTTGGTCGTCCTCGTAGACCCGTTCTGATTATTTTTGTTTTCCCTGGTTCCCATTTTGGGTTCTCATAGATAAAAACACCATTACCTGTACCCTCGTAACTAATGTCTTCTGTTGAAACAACTTGATCTTCCACAATATTGTTAGGCTCATCTACTAATACATCCAGTACCATTGTAATTTCAGAGTTTTCTCTAATCCTTGGCTGACAGTTCTCAATGAAATAGATATCTCTGTTTATTTTAACATCGCAAGTTTTCTTAAGTTTTTGAAGATTCCGAATATCTGAACACAATATAATAACTGCAGGGTCTGAAATATACTTATGTGATAGTATTGGATAAGATCCCAAAATTTGAATCTGATCGGATAAATACAACACAAGTTACAGTTAATATAAATCGGCTCTGCTCAAGCGCTGCTTGCTGCCTACTACGTCGTTGGTCGAAATGAACAGAGTAGCACACCACACACACGCAATTTCCCCCATTGAAACATTGTAGTAAAAAGACTCACAATTTGAATAAAAATATTATTGCCAAGGACTGCACGGTTATATAAACTTCGGCATAGCCGAAGATTCTTTGATATTTTTTACAAAGTCTGTTATGCCAAAAAAACAAAAAATGACAACTCACTACTCTTACACTTATTACACAGATCTTACACAGATACAGCACAGAATTGCCATTTCAACAAAGATATCAAATGTGGTTCAAAGGCAAAATAATCAATGCTGAATTTTGAAATTTACACTGACTTATGTACTGCAAATTTAATCTAACTATATTATCAGAGCCAAGACAGTATTTTAACCTCACTCACTACATTTTCCGGCGAAGAAAAATTAATTTTCTTATGTAATTTCGGTTATACCACATAAACTGTTATTATACATAATTACTCCACCCCAGCCACAGACGTCGATTTAATGCTGGTCCGATCGCTTACTGAAATCCAAAGAGTGGCAACAAATATGGAGAGCTTTTGCTTTTTGATGAATGCTTGATGCACGCAATGAGTCTGTGGCGTTTGCCAAACAGCGGATAGAGAAGTTCCACTAAGTGTCTTTGATTTGAAACTAAGAAAACTATTTCTCCAAATATAACTCTTATTTTAATTATTTTATTTTAATTAACACGGTTCGAAACCTATAAAGCCACTCAAATCTGATAACCTCGATTTTTTTGATTTTGTGATTTCTCTGAAACTTACCAAGAAATGGGTTTGAACATTCTCCATTTTCTTATTCCAGGTAACGTACGCAACTGCAGCTTTGCGAGTGTACAAAAACATTCAAGACTGTTGGTCAAACTTAAAATCTTTTATTTTTGTGTTCTTTTATTTTTTGGTTATATGAAACATTTTTTTCTTAACGTACGTCTATGTTTTAATGACTAGTCACGCCAATAAGCATTAAAAAGAACGAAACATTTTGAATTCCTTGTCATAGAAATAATTGCGGCGAAAATTAAATTTACTCAAAGGGTTTGAGAAAGGCTCAATTGATGAGGCTCCTGAACACTAATATCATCACTAACAGGTGTCGCTTTCCCAAATTTAAAGTTAATTATGATATTTAAAGACGCTATATTCAAGCGCACCAGTTGCTTCGCGTTTCTGTATACAAACAAAAAAAAAAAATTTCTCATTTGTTCATGTTTTTATTTTTTCCTTCTTTTTTTTTTTACTAACGTTGCCCACAGGTTCCCTATATAAACTCAGTACTTTACTCAGTAAAATACGACTAACCAATTTAAAAATACGAATGAGCATGTCTTCCAAGTCACTTCAAAACAGAAAAGTTGGCAAAATAAAACCTGGCCAGGAGATGAAAATGAAAAACAAGAAGAGACATTGCAAACGCAACCTCTTGAATAAACTTCTATGCTTAACGTATAAACAGTCTTTAACAATGACAAGCTTGTTGTTGCGTGGCAAAAAAAAAACTTGCTAGTTTTGAGATAAGCGTCCTGTATACTAATGGAACCTTTTACCTACGGCCCACAATCTTAACATAGGAAATAACGAAGATATTGATCAAAGTCACTGTTTTCAACCGGTCATTCCTATGGGAGCTATATAATATAGTCAACCAATCTTTATCCAATTCGGCACTGTCATTAACAGATATATTAAACTAAGAAATGTTTATTTTGAAAGCATTCGCGTCAAAAGTAACGAAGCTATACCGATCGTTCCTATGGGAGCTATCTGATATACTTACCCGATCGTGATCAAATTTGGCACAGTCGCTTATAGCTCTAATGAACTCACTTATATTAAATTTCGACAATAGCTCAGAATATAACGAGGTTATTGAAAAAAGTATGGTTATTGCCGTTTGTATGGGAGCTATATGATATAGTAGTCCGGACGAATCCGAGATATACAATCCCTGCAGTATATACAAGACTACATGCAAAATTTCAGCTCTGTAGCTCTTACGGTCTAGGAGGAGTTCGCGTTAATCCAGACGGACATGGCTATTTGAACTCGTCTCGTTGTCCTGATCAAGAATATATATACATTATATGGTCGGAGATGCTTCCTTCTATGCGTTGCACACATCTGACCAAAATTAATAGTTCTTGGAAGGGTATAATGAAAAAGAAGCAATATTGTTTACCTACAATGAGGAACCATTACAAGGAGGCCATAACTACCAGAGGGCAGGGGCTAACTTCGACCGCGTCAAAGTTTGCATACCCTTGCAACTTTTTTGGTAACTCTTTCCTTAGCTATAGGAATCAAAGTGAAATAAGCTTTATCTAAACAGGCTAATGTTTGCTAAAGAACGGCCTGCAATCTTAGCATACGAAATAACGATTAATGTCACTGTTTTCCACCGATCGTTCCTATGGAAGCTAAGTGATATAGTATCCCGATCTCTATCAAATTCGGCACAGTCATTAACAAATTTATTAAACTAACAAATCTTTAGTTTGAAAGCAATCGCGTCAAAGGTAACAAAGTTATTGACAAAAGTCACTGTTTTCGACCGATCGTTCCTATGGGAGGTATATGATATAGTCACCCGATCCCAACAAAATTTGGCATAGTTGTTTAGATATTACACAATAAGCTTACCAATATTAAATTTCACGACAGTAGCTTAGAAAATAACGAAGTTTTAAAAAAAGTCACTGTTCGTGTCTTTGCCGTTTGTATGGGAGCTATATGATATAATGGTCCGATCCGGCCGAATCCCAGATATACAAACTGTGCAGTATATACAAGCCTACATGCAAAATTCAGCTCTGTAGCTCTTACGGTTTAGGAGGAGTTCGCGTTGATCCAGACGGACGGACGGACATAGCTATTTGAACTCGTCTCGTCATGCTGATCAAGAATATATATACTTTATATGGTCGGAGATGCTTCCTTCTATGCGTTGCACACTTCTGACCAAAATTAATATACCCTTTTTGGAAGAGTATAACAATCTTAGCGAAAGTAAAAAGACATTACTATTGAAAAAATATGACACGTATCGAAAATGCCAGATGTTAAAACGATTAAACACACAAAAACTCCTTTAACAACTATAGGTGTGTCTGTACAGGTTTTTAAAAAAGTAAAAATCGATACTATTGGTCCTTTGCCTAGATTTAAACATGGTAATGAAGATGCTGATAAAAGCGCAAAAACAATATCTTAAGTACGGGTTAGTAAAGTGAAAAGACTATACAAATTTCATAAAACGTGCTGAAATTGTTTGTTTTTTTTAAGTTATTATAAACATCTTATGATTTTTTCAGGCTTCAGGTCATTTGTTCCAAATAAAATAAAAAACAAAATATAGTTTTTAATTTTCTTCTTTCCGATATATTTCGGTTGCGCAACGGCAACCGTCTTCAGGGCAACTACAAAAAATACAAGAAACATTTAACAATTATGTGACACTTAACAATCTTTTAACATACATTGTTTAACACGTCAGCACCGTTCGACGTGGAGTTAAGAACTAATTATTCTCAAGTAAATGTCTGTATATGTGAGCGCAGTTGTCGGTATCAGTCTTAAAGTTAAGTCGTGTGGCGCTCGGAGTGTTGATAATATGTAGCATCTCCATGGTGAACCTTTTGTTGTAGTTCCGCTCTTCATCTAATATTATTGTCTCTTCGAAATTCGGTGCATGGCCACTAGTTGCACAGTGTGTCATTAATGCTGTTTTTGGTGTATCTGTATAATGTCTCATTTTATAGTCCGATTTGTGTTGGGAAATCCTAGTTTTTAATTTCGATTTTGTCGTCCCTATGTATATTTTATTGCACGGTATGTTTCCTTGTCCATTGCATGGAATTTTGTATATCACATTGCTTCTATTTGTCATCTCTATCTTGGATTTTGTTTTGTTGAATATATGTTTGAGGGTATTGTCAGGTTTCTGTGCTATTTTTATTCCAGCTTTGTCATAACAATCCGAATGTGATAGTCTTTCTGATAGTTTAGGTACATAAGTGACAGATAAGAAGGTTTTCTCATTCTTTGTTTTGTCAATGGGGGATTTATGTTTTTTGAACAATGTCTTGATTAAGTTATCCGGAAAATCGTTGTCCTTTAAAATATTTATTATTTCCTTCTTCGTTTCTTCATGGTATATTTTGTACGAAATGTTTAGCATCCGTTGGATACAGCTCCTTGCTGTATTTATTATCATCGTCTTGGGGTGTTTTGAGTTAAAATTGATGATTCGTCCTGATGCTGTTGTTTTCCTATACCATTTTAGTTTTAATTCGTTTCCTCGTCTGATGATCATAGAGTCCAAATACGCCAGTTTTCCATTGTCTTCCAGCTCCATAGTGAATTTAATATTCCTGTCAAATGAATTTAGGGTGTCCAGTGTTTTTTCGATGTCATCTTGGAGTATTATTGTAAAAAATATCATCTATATATTTCGTTAATAATCTTGGTGGTCTGGTTAGTTTATCCATTGTAGTGTCCAGAAGATTTTCCATAACGATGTCCGCAATGACTGGTGAGGCCGGAGATCCCATCGGCATTCCTTTTAATTGTATAAATGTTTGGTCCTTATAAGTAAAATATCTATTTTCTTGAATGCAGAATTTTACTATTTCCATAAATAGAGCTTTTGGTATCTTTGTGTGTTCCTGTATTTTAGTCCATTTGTTCCTGATTGTATCCAATGCTAGATCCGTTGGTATGCTTGGGAATAATGACACCACGTCAAATGAAATTAATTGCTCATCGTCACAAATGTAAGTGTTATTTATGCGTTGTTTGAATTCAGTTGCGTTTTTTATGTTATATTTGGAGTCCAATGTTATATTCCTTAAAATTTGTATAATGTATTTACAAAGTCCATAGGATGGTGAGCCAATTGACGAACAAATTGATCTCAATGGTGTCCCTCCTTTGTGTATTTTTGGTAGTCCATATATTCTTGGAGAGATCGCCGTAGTTGTCGTCATTTTGTTCTTTTCAATCTTTGAAATAACCCCCATCTTATGTAGTTTGTCCACCAGATTGTTGTTCTTTGTCTGTAATCGTGTTGTTGGGTCCTTCCTGAGGATTCTATAGGTGTTTAGATCCGACAATATGTCCATCATTCTATGGTCATAATCTATCTTTTTCATTGCTACCGTTTTATTTCCTTTGTCAGAAGTTAATATTAAAATATCGTCATGTTGTTTAAGAAATGTGTATGTCCGTTGAGTTATATCTAATAATGCACGATCTGTTGCATTTATGTATTTCATCGCTCTGTGCTCTTTAACCATTAAAGAGAAAGCAGTACGCACTGCCTCTTGTTTCTCTTTTTCCTTGATCGTCTGAACTATTTCCTCTCCATCGGCAATGTATTTAATGAGAGGGAGCTTCTCGTGTTCTATGGGAAGAGCAAACTTTGGACCCTTTGAGAGCAATGATTTTATATCCGGCGGGAACTCCACTTCTGTCTCATTTACAAACCAAGCGTCAGTTCTGTTGTTGTTAAAGAGAGCAAAGTTCCGTTTATTGTTTAGTTTCTCATGTTTCATCCCATGATGTTCCCGCAATGTTTCTGTTCGTCTTTTTACTGCGTTTTGTTCTCTCTCCAAAAATGCGCTCATGCTCTGTTCGTCCAGCTGTTTTCTAAGAGTTTTTGTTGTCTCAGCTAATTTGTTGTTGAATCTTTTGAGAGTGTTCTTATTTTCGTTCCGATATATTTCGACCACTCATCGGTGGTCGTCTTCAGGGCAACTATAAATAACATTGAATTGTGATTGACATAATATTAATTTAACAACAAGAAAACACCTACTTAGTTTTACACGTCCGCACACTGTGACGTGGAGCTACACACTGATTTGTCCCTAATAAATGCCTGTATAAATGCGCGAAGTTGTCTGTATCTACTTTATAATTAAGTCTTATATTTGTCGGGGTATTTGTTATGTGCATCTCCAAAGTGTAACGTTTGTTGTAATGTTGTTCTTGGTCTATTATGTTTACTTCGTCAAAATTTGGGGAATGTCCACTGGCGGCACAGTGGGCCATAAGTGCCGTTTTTGGTGCATTGGAGTGTTGACGAAGTTTATAGTCAGATGTATGTTGCGATAGTCTTGTTTTCTTCATTGGTCCCGTTGCACAGTATTTTATATACTACGTTACTTTTGTCCATTGTATCAATCTTACTTTTTGCCCTGTTGAAAATACTCCGTAACGTGTTGTTGGGTTTATGTGCTATCTGTATTTGTTCTGTGTCATAGCAATCCGAGTTTGCTAATCTTTCCGACAGTTGTGGGACATAAGTGACGGACATAAAGCGTTTTGTCAAAACCTCTTTCTTGGTTTTCTTATTGTGAGATTTTAGTAAAGTCCTTATGGTGTGGCTTGGAAATTCATTATCCTTTAAAATTTGACGTATTCTTCATGAAAAATTGGGTCCGATATGTTGAGCATCCTCTTGCTGTATTCATTATCATCGACTTCGGATGTTTGGAATTGAAGTTGATGATTCGTCCTGATGCTGTTGGTTTTTTGTACCATTTTAATTTTAGCTCGTTTCCTCGTCTGTGTATTAATGCGTCTAGATATGCCAATTTGTTGTCATTTTCTAACTCTATTGTAAACTTTATATTTCTGTCAAATGAATTTAGGTCGTCTTCTTTAATTATGGCAAAAAGGTCGTCTACATATTTCGTCATAACTCTAGGTGGCCGCTGTAGTGTTCTCATCATTTTGTCTAAGAGTTCTTCCATAATTTTGTCGGCTATTATTGGTGACGCTGGTGAGCCCATAGGCTCCTTTTAGTTGTGTGCTTTTTTTGTTGTTGTTTTGCGCGGATTTATAGAAAAATTTATCGATAGTATGCCCAGACATTTGATAGCGTGATTAAAGCCAAATGCCTTTGAACAAAGTATTGAAAAAAAATCATTTATCTATAAGTTTTGTTAAACGAGCAAAATCTAATTTTTCAGTTTTTTCTGGATTATTCGAGCTAAGGATTAAATAATGAATAAAGTGTTTTGTTTTTCCATTTATATATTATAATGGAATTTTGGTAAAAATTTGGAATCGATTAATGCATTTTTCTGGGTTTTACAGCCACTTAAAGTCGCTGAATCGAAACATGTATCCGCATGTGCTCGCCACTGTATACAAAGTCTGCGCATTTAGTAAGCAAATATACATACCAAATTTGGTGTCTCTAGATAGAATAGTTTTTGAGATAAACGTCTTTTTGAATTGCGGGGGCGGAAAGGGGCGTGGCAAAATCTTTATACATACAAAATGTGCGCATTTACTAAGCAAATATACATACCGAATTTGGTGTCTCTAGCTGCAATAGGTTTTGAGATAAACGTTTTTTTTGAATTGCGGGGGGCGGAAAGGGGCGTGGCAAAAATTTGAAACAAACTTGATCACTCTACATACTACACGAGCCTACATTCCAAATTTGGTGGCTCTATCTCTTATAGTCTCCGAGAACTAGGCGTTCATACGGACGGACAGACGGACTGACGGACGGACGGACGGACGGACAGACGGACAAACGGACGGACAAACGGACGGACAGACGGACATGGCTAAATCGACTCGGCTATTGATACTGATCAAAAATATATATACTTTATGGGGTCGGAGAAGCTTCCTTCTGCTATCACATTTCTTCACCGTTTCGCTAACAATTTCGCTATAATTATACCATACACCCATAAGGTGAAATGGTATATTAAAGTCGCCAAAATGTATGTAACAGGCAGAAGGAAGCTTTTCCGACCCCATAAAGTATATATATTCTTGATCAGTATCAACAGCCGAGTCGATTTAGCCATGTCCGTCTGTCCGTCCGTATGAACACCTAGATCTCGGAGACTATAAGAGATAGAGCCCCCAAATTTGGTATGTAGGCTCGTGTAGTATGTAAAGTGATCAAGTTTATTTCAAATTTTTGCTACCCCCCTTCCCTGCCCCGCAATTAAAAAAAAACCTTTATCTCAAAAACTATTCTAGCTAGAGACACCATATTTGGTATGTGTATTTGCTAAGTGAATGCGCACATTTTGTATATGTTAAGATTTTGCCACGCCCTTTCCGCCTCCGTAATTTGGAATGATTCGATTATCTCCCGTTTCCTACCTTCTACCTCAAAACACTTAAATTTGATACTAAAATGAAGCAAAAATGAGAAATTTGAACAAAATCGGACGAAACATAGCCAAATTATACATATAAACGTGTTTTCATAAGGCCTGAGTTGGCCGTTGGCTGGTGGGGGGCGCTAGGGTGCTCGAATGCATGTAAACAAGCATGTGAACAGAATTTACAAAAGAAACGTAAATGCATTTGTTATTATAAATTTGAAACATTTGTTTTACGGGTGTATGGTACACCTTAGTCGGCGAGACGACTTACTTACTTCATTTAACAAAAAATCAATAAAAACTAAATTAAAATTTCTAAGCTTTTTAATTTTTTTAATATAATTTTTAAGAAAATGTAATTTTTTTTTTGTTTATCTGCAAGAATCTAAAAATATTTAACGCGCAAAGTTCATTTCATAGGAAATAAATATATGTGCAAAATAAAATATTAAATAGTTTGTTGTCTCATCCAATAAAATTTGTTATTTAATAGTTCATATTTTTTTCCTTATTAATAAGCATTCGATTAATTCGAGTTTGCATTAAATTTATCAAGTTTTGATCCCATTCTTCGATTAGTGCCTTTTTAAGGTCCTTATCAGTATCAAACTGGATGTTATTCTTGTAGATCTTGCGTGACAAAATTCCCAATAGATCTTCAATCGGGCTTAGGTCCAGACTGATTCACAGGCCAGTCTAAAATAGGTTTTTTTTTTATCGGAAAAATTGTGTTTTTTTTTTTCGTGCAGTATGTATTGGTGCGTTGTCCTGCTGAAAAATCCAGTCATCTTTGTGAATATTGTGTCTAACAATTTTTTATATAGTTCTCCATTTGTCTTCGTGGGTATTGAACATAATGGAGGCTTTCCTGCATACCCAAATGCCCAAATCACAAAGGATCCTCGATTTGTTCTTATGGCATTTTTTATGTGGTTGCTTTTTATACCGCCAATACCTAAGGAAACAGTCTAGCTCGTCTAACAATAAATTAAGCTTTTTCCGTCGGGAACAATAACGTTGTTGTGTACTCTTGAACGCTACACTATACATTAAAGCTCACTATTAGCAGAATGCACTGTCCTTGTGGCTTAGCAATATATTAATGAGTAATGTGTTTTTATCGTTGAAGCGATTGTACAAAACTAAATATATTGAAAGGTTTGATTTAAATTTCAAATAGGTCGTAATCTAACCAGATATTGAACAAAATAAAACATAAGTCGGAATAAGAATCTAAAGCTAACTACATAAAAAACACATATACAAGGCGTATTGTCAATCAATGAGCTCTTGGTCGTACGCTGTGTTAGCGTAAATATGTTTAGATGACGCTCGACTCTTTTCTTAACATTAAGGAAACCTCAGACTGAAAGCCTGGATTCGGTCATCCTAATCCTGGTCGTCTGACCCAGACGACAACAGTTCTTCGTTGGACTCGACCTACTTCTGCTTTTGTCCGATTTGCTCTTATCAATGTCTCTATATTTGGATGATCTTCGATCACGATGCTTGTCCGTGGAACGAATGCGATCATTTCGATCCTGGCAGCTTTTGACCTTGTCCTTATCTTTGTCTCGATCTCTTCTTTCAGATTTGCGACCACGTTGACATTCTCTTTCCCGTTGTTCTCGCAAATCTCGTTCCGTACGTTTCTCGTCCTTCAAAATTGAATTCTCACACGTTGCTCTAGTCGAACCAGGGCACGCTTTTTTAACTGCACGTTGTTCGGCCTCCAAGGTAGCGTCTTTGGCTGGCTTCGATTTTGTTAAGGTTCGAACTCTCTTGGCCTCCAAGGCAGCGTGTTTGGCTGGCTTTGATTTTGTTAAGGTTCGAACTCTCTTGGTGTGTACTTCCTCCATACTAGAGTCGTATTCAGTCAGAATTTTAATGATTTTATAGTCCTCATCCTCTCCCGGTTCTATCCTCTGGACTTCTTAAAGTTCTTGGTGTTGAACTTGCGCCATTTTCAGGAGCTGGTTTGTATTTATTCACCATCGTATGAATGAATTGTTTAAACTGTGAAAGTGCATTTACATCAGTTTTTGTTTCTACAATGTTATATATACTTAGCTTGTTTGTTTCAGCGCTATTCCGCGCTGACACCGTCGAAAAAACGTAGCCCTCTCCATTCCATTCATAGCAACACTTTGACAAAATGTCGAATCCCAATAAACCCTCATAGGCAATATGACTGTCGGCAACAACTATGAACTTCTGTTGCACCTCATCTTCGTCAATCTGATCTGCAGCTACAAACATACCAATCGACTGTGTTTTCTTGTTTCTTAAGCCATGAAGTTCTAAATAGCATTTCTTCAAGATGCCATTTTTGATTTTGTTGAACGTTGAGACACATATAATTGACACACACTGGTTTTGTGCGAACCAAGCAAAGGATATGGAAATCATTAATCGTGATGCTTTTTATGCGTCTCTCGTCCTTGACTACCTGCATGACGTTCTGTACTTCTGGGCAATTCTTCGAAATGTGCCCCAGTTTTATTTTTTGCAGTCGACATGTTCTTTGGCCATCACTGTGTCTGACGCCGTGCTGCTTGAATTGCATCTTGCTTTCACAATTACGATAATTTTGTCGTATTTTTTTCTTTAGCTCGTACACTGTTTTACACCCATACATTGTATTCATTTTTATACCCTTGCAAAAAGAGTATATTAATTTTGGTCAGAAGTGTGCATTGCATAGAAGGAAGCATCTCCGACCATATAAAGTATATATATTCTTGATCAGCATGACGAGACGAGTTCAAATAGCCATGTCCGTCCGTCCGTTCATCCGTCTAGATCGACGCGAACTCCTCCCAAACCGTAAGAGCTACTACACAGTTTGTATATCTCGGATTCAGCCGGATCGGACCACTATATCATATAGCTCCCATACAAACGGCAAAGTCACGAACAGTGACTTTTCTCAATAACTTGGTTATTTTCTCATTTATTGTCGAAATTTAATAATAGTGAATTCTTTTTAACTATAAACGACTGTGCCAAATTTGGTCAAGATCGGGTGGCTATATCAGATAGCTCCCATAGGAACGATCGGTCGAAAACATTGACTTTTGTCAATAACTTCGTTACTTTTGACGCGATTGCTTTTAAAATAAACATGTATTAGTTTAATATATCTGTTAATTTGATAAAGATCGGGATACTATATCATATAGCTCCCATAAGAACGTTCGGTGGAAAACAGTGACTTTGATCAAAAACTTCGTTTTTTTCCTATGTTAAGTTTGTGGGACGTTCTTTTTGCAAACATTACACTTTGTAGATAAAACGTTTTTCCACTTTCACGGCTATAAGTGAGAAAAGAGTACCAAACAACTTGCAAGGGTGTACAAATTTCGGCGCGGTCGAAGTTAGCCCCAGCCCTCTGGTTTATGTTTAGGCCATCCACTATGTATCCAAAAACTGAGTCCATATCTACTTTATCAAGCATAGCGATCTTCTTCATATTCAAAACGTAGTCATGAAAGCTTTTATCTTTTTACTTCTTTGTCTCTTCTTATGAATTTGTGCGCTTTGCAATTTGATGATGTCTTTGTTCCGCTGCATCAAAGAATGAACACTGATCAGTATATATATTTTGACATAGTGTTGCCTTAGTTTATTTTCTTAATATTTCTCATTTCAAAAGCAATAAAATTCGAATTTTATTTTTTTATGGTTAAAGTGTAATGTAGAAGATTATAAATTCAAATTTGTTTCAAGTTTAATATTGATTTGAATTATTTTTTTTAAACTAAAAACAAAAATATTCAGGGACGGTAAATAATGTTAATGTAACAATGTTTTGACATGAATAGGGAATTCCCACAACTAAAAAACCCAATCTTGATTCGTTGAAATGAAAAATGAACTGAATTTAGGAGGCTACAATTGTTCTTAAGATTACTTTTTTTAATGCCCCACGTTTTTCGGGGATGGGAAATTGCGCTGGCCATTTTCCACAAAGTTTGTTTGGTTTTAAGCAATACTTGGCATTTGAATCTTTATGGCTTTTTATGCCAGACACTGAAATGGTATATTAAAGTCCTTAAGGCTATGTCTGCAGGGTTATCGTTACATTTTACCTGGCTTACAAGTCTGCTTGACATAATTCCAATTTTTGAATAATCTATCTGTTTTTAATAGGATAAAGGAAACTGCCACACCTATTTTGGCATTTACCACCACTGCATATGACTTTTCTGATGCGTCAGCAAAACCATTAATCTGTACCAACATATTATGCTGTGTCTTGATCCATCGGAGTAATCTGACTTTTTCCATATACACCAAATTTTTCCTAAAGGACTTTCAATTTGGTGTGCGGTTTCGGACAAATCTTGATCTCAATGTGGTTCTGCTAGCGACAACTTCTGCATGAATAATTTGCCTATTGCCATTACTGGTGCTTGCTAACTTGTGGATCATAAATCTTAGCGTGTGCGGATAGCACCACTCTTTTATTCACTCTTCTGTTCTCGTCACAGTGTATTTTAAACTTAAATTCGTCTTTAAGTCAAATAAACTCTTAATTTATCTGCCAGACTTGCCCCATTTACTATTTTTACGCTTCAGACTTGGGCCCCAAATATTCTTTAATAAATTTCTCGTACTCCACCCTAAGCTTTGGATTTTTTTGAAACTTTTTCCCCAAGTTAAGAAATTGTGCAGTTAGTTGCGCCTTTAAGTCACCTAATTGATTTTTTTGCTTAAATGGTATCGGTATTACATATCTTCCAGACTCATCAATCCTTGTTGTCTTGTTAGAATTTTCCTCCTATTTGATAGCTTCTAAATCATCTTTTTGGTCTACTCCCATCTCTCCTTTTGAGTTGGCTTCAACCTTAAGAAGTTTTTTTTCAGGATCAAACCTTTTCATTTCAACATCTTCTTTAAACACCTCAAACGACGTTTTCTTAAACGGCTTCTCCTCTTCCGTTCTTGTGGCACTTATCGAGCAATATTTTTGCTCCAAGTATTCCATCGTAAAAATTTGTTTTAATTTTTATACCATGCACCCATATGGTGAAATGGCAGATTAAATCCTCAAAATATATGTTACAGGCATAAGGCAGCTTATCCGACCCCATAAATTATGTACATATATCAACATCGGCATCAACATCGGTATCAACATCAGCATCAACATCGAACCATGTCCGTCCGTCTGTCCGTATGAAACAGTAGATCTCAGAGACTAAGAGCTGTAACTACCAATTTTTGGTATGTAGTCTCGTGTTGTATGTACAGTTATTGAGTTTGCTTCAAATTTTTGCCACGCCCTCTACCTCCCCTGCAGATTAAAAAAAAAAAAATGACTTTCCCAAACACTATACTAACCAGAGACACCAAATTTGGTATGTGCGCTGGATTAGTACGTGCACCGACTTTGTTTGTTTTAAAATTTTGTCACGCCCACTTCCGGCCCGCAAAACTAACCAGAGACACCAAATTTGGTATGTGCGCTGGATTACTACGTGCACCGACTTTGTTTGTTTTTAAATTTTGTCACGCCCACTTCCGGCCCGCAAAATAAATAAAACTGATTTTCTCGAAAACCAACATATATAGTAAGATTCACCAAATTTGATTTGTAGACTTACTTAGTATTCGCGCAGATTATAATTGTTTAAAATTTTTGCCACGCCCGCAATTTTTTGGCTAGCGATATCAAATTCGGCACTTTAGTTAGTCCTTCATTTCTACCGACCTCCCAAATTTTATTAAAATTGGACAATAAACATGGAAAATATACATATAAACGAGTTTTACTACACGATTCATAAGAGACGAGTTGGCCCATTCCACAAACAAGTCCCATTCTCTCGGCTCTCCAGAAAATATGGGTACCTGTACACTCTGCAACACCTGGAGTTTGCCTCTCGCGGCAACATGCTCAACCTTCAAATGCTTTTTGATCGTTTATTGTTTTTTCTAATGCTAACAAGTTATTCTGAACATCAAACTTCAAGTGCTAAATGACCTTCTTAAACACTGTATTCTTTGTGTAAGCTGTGTACATACAACCCAAACCACTATTAATTGGTAAGGCAAGTTTTTTTCAAAGTTCGAGTTTCAATTGGTCGAAGGTCGAACTCCAATTCTTCTTCACCTGTATAAGCTTGGCACATCTGTACCTTTTTGAATAAATATTTTAATTTCTTAATATACATTTCCCCTGTTCTATAGTCATCATACGTAATTATACATACGTGTCGTTGCTTAGCATATCCATATATTGCTGAAGCAGACAGACCTTTCGCTTAAATTTCTTATTACTGGAAATCGCGTTCCCCACGCGACTCTCCGTTGATGTCTTCAAAACTCTCTAACATTGTTGCATTACTATACTATTTCATATAGCTTCCTTATGGAAGGTCAAAAACAATGATTTTGATCAATAATTTTACAAACAAACATTAGACTTTTTAAAAGAAAAGTTAAGACATTTTTCTTTGAAGGCTATAAGTAAGGAAAGGGTAACAACAAATTTTGCAACGGTATACAAACTTTGAAGCGGACGAAGTTTTCCCCGGCCCTCTGGTTTACTCTTTTCTTACGTACAGTTGCCAAAGTGAAAAAAGGTTCAATCTAAAATGTCTAGTGTGCGTGAAAATAATCAACCACATCAAAACTGAAGAAGTTATGGATAAAAGTCTCTGTTTTCCTATTGCTAGGAATCTATGGGAGCTGTACCCATCGAAATTCGGTACAGTTGTTAACATACGTATTAGTATTAAACTGACAAATATGAACTTTCTTAAAAAATTTATTCAATAACAAAGCTATTAGGAATAGTCATTGTTCGTGATTTTGTCCTTTATATGGGGGCTATATGTGGTCTGATTATTAAATGTCAACGGCCTTGGTGGAGGTCGCGTTGATCCGGACAGACGGTCACAAAGACGGACGTGGCTATTTGTATGTATTCGTTTCGTCACGCTGGTCAAGAATATATATTAACTATATGCGTTTTATGCGTTGCACATCTGATCTAATTACAATACCCTTTTTGTATGGGTATAATAATAACATGGCCACCGCTGATGCCTCTGTCCTGTCTGGCCTTATTTGCTTTACGTCTCCCGAGGCTGACCATTTGCCTAGGTTGGCAAAACTTAACTTAATTAAATCCTATCTCAACTCTGCAACATTAGGGCTGTCATTTCTATTTTAAGTGTCGCGTCACATTGATTACAATATCGGTGAACAGTCTCTTCAGTGGAAGAGCTGTTGATGGTCGCGACTTAAAACAGATTGATACTATTGCAATTGCCGATTTGTTAATTACGTTAACCTCAGTTTTCTACGTTTTTTTCAGTTGATGCGCTTAAAGAAAATCTTTCGAGACTTGTCCAAGATATCATAAATATACTTTCATGCTTATTAGATGAAGATATGGAAAAAAAAAACAAAAACGTCCGCTGAAATAAAAGTGAGGTCATCTTGGACCATTTTGTACTATATTTTACTGCGGTAAGACTTAAACTAATTAAATTATTTTTCTAATTGTTTACTCTAAAATCTCCACTTAGAATCATTGAAATCGTATTGAGAAGAAATAGATAGATAGATAGGTAGAACTAAACTAACAAATAAAGCGAATAGTTTGCCAACACGTGAGCATGCCACGTACAATTGACCATGAGAAAAATGAGAATTTTCTATATTGAGGCCACAGATAGTCAAGGATCACCCCTGTGATTTTTTTTTATCGTCTTGGCGAAGGTAAGACGAATCGGAAATTGAACCTGTTTAAAAAATAAGAACTTCCTCATCTTTAAATTAAATGGTTATTTTAAATTTCTAAGCATTATGACTATCGAGCAAACTTCAGTTGTAATACCCGGGAACGATTTTTTAATAGGCTCGTCTTTTAATGAGACAAAATTGCAAAAATTTAGAGGAAATGATATCAAACCGCTCGATTAGTTAACAGGAACACAGCGATTACCGATAGTCATCAATTTCATATAGAAATCATCAGCAGATAGATCATTTAACAATGCGACTCTCATGTTTACAGGCAGTTGAAGTTTCTTTATATTTCGCCACAGATTTGATGCTTTGAGGCAAGCGTTTATTTCGTCTGCAGCTATTGATGATTTATAGGGTTTTTCTGAAATCGCAAGATAATAAAATGAGTGCAGCATCAAAACATCTCGAGTCATTGTGCAGATCTTTCGATGTTCGGTCTTGTGCTTCCAATGCGCGTGCCGCTGTGCATTCGTCCCATATTATGATTTTTGATGCTACTAAATTAGTATTCATCATTCTTCGGATAAACTATGTACATAAATACCACCAAAAGATCAGTAGAACGTATATCTGAATGACCAGAAACTGCATTGCTTTGCTTCCGACGTGGAAATTTCTTCGATGTAGCGTTCCAAGTGTAATAAGGTGGCATTTCCAAGTATAGCCAAAATGACATTAAAACAACAGGAAACTTTATTCAAATTGACAACGGCTCCAATGGGAAAGATTAAATCTTCTAAGACGTGGCATGATTAAATTGGTAATTCGTTTTGGTTTGATAATAGGTTGCTAAACACTGTACAAAACACGATTTTCGAATTTGTATTGTCACTGCACACAATCAGGTGTATCACAGAAATCGATACCAACCAAACCAAAAGCAAATGTGGGTGTCAAAGAAATGTCGTTTGTCTGTTTTAAAATCTCCCAGTTTTTCCTCCAAGATTTCGATAATACTGCATTGTTGCGACATTGATATAAAAAAAACATTGCTAAAATAAACTTTGATTATCTTTACTAAATATAGTTGTTTTCATATTTAATTTAGTATTTTATGAAAACCCCATCAAAAAATTAAAGACAGGGCGCTTTTGCTCAAAACAACTATAACTAAACCTGCCAACCTGCTAGAAATGAAAATGAATGAAAATCGCAGTTTTTAGCTTAAAAAAAACGTACCAAGTAATTATATTACAATTTTGGTTTTTTTTTTTTTATAACTACTTATACACCATAGCTCGCAAATAACAATTGAGTGTTTTGCTACGTCTTCAAATAAGTCTCTTTACTGAGTATATGGAAAGAATACTCGCGAGCAGAGTATTAATAATCTCTTCCTTTATCTCACACGCGCTCGGAGAACAATCGTTTTTTTCTGTCTTTAAGCGAGTGATGCTTATGAAATTGCGACACCAGCAATGCAAGTGTCAGTCGAACGGGCATTTTAAGCCCTGCATTTTATACTTACAATTAGTGAACGTCGAATTTCGATGGGAGCAAAAAATCTAAACTCTTTATTAGTAATTAAGCTAAACAATTAATCGAATAAAATGTAGTTTTAAGATGTATTCATTGTATGTATTCATTATTATTGTATGTATACATTAATATACATAAATGAATACATACAATGAATACATCATTTTGTTTTTATTTTGTGTATTGTTAATCAAGTATTCGATTGAAGCTAGAAAAAAAGAATAATCCTAGAAAAATGAAATATTTTTTTTACTTATTACTTACGTTACGAAAAATGAACAAACAAACGCAAAATTAAAATGAACTAAATACTATTTATTTAAATAAAATCCTTAAAGAGTGTTTGCAATACTTTTTGAATTAGTTTATTCAGTCATTCGCTCACTCACTGAGTCTCAACTCGCGAGCGACAATTATATTACACCCGAAAAGAGAATCATTAAATAAGTTTAAAACGAAGAACTCAACAACAACGCTCAGGCGAAGACCGAAGCAAAATAGAAAAAACTCTCTTGCTCAGAGTGGGAGCAAATTTTTTCAGTTGTTTCGCTTCGGCTCAGAGATTGAGCGTAAAGAAAAAAAACTCAATTGTTATTTGCGAGCTATGCTGTATACAACCCCAATCGAAATATCAACTAACGTTTATCGTCACAGCTGATATTTCTAGCAGTAACAGTGCATGAAAAAAAAAATGACCAAAAAATAAATCGCCGTGATATCTGCATGAAAGGTGGTTCTGTGGATCTCAAGTTATAAGTCGTTGAACGAACCTGACTTTCTTTTTTATATATAAAATGTCGTGCCTAATCAAAATGAATTCATATCATAATTGGTTGTGGGTACCCTTGTTTTTTTTTTTTATTTAGTGTTCGTGTTTGGTTGAGAAAGTGCGTAATATCGTTGTTCTGTTGACATGACAAGCTTCTGCTCTCTGACGTGACGGTCGTTTTTTGTTTTATTTGTAATTATTGATTTTTTATCGATAATTATCTTTGTGCTGTTTATTTAAATTTTTCTATATATATATTTTTTTTTTTGCCTTGTTTCTTTTGGCTTTTCAATGGCTTGTTGTCTACCCAATTGTAAGCATTCTGATCATTTTGACGATCAGTATAGAGCAACATCGTGTTGGCTTTGCGATAATCTTATTCACCTAAAATGTGCTGGCCTCAACGGCCGTGATTACGACAAATTTTCTGGTTTGTCTGTGTCTAAGCCTGAGCTTGGTTTAATGCGCTGGACTTGCCCATCTTGTGCCAGCCAGCAGCTTGATTTTAGCCGAACGTACAGGGATCTTCGTTTAAAGTTTCTTTCTCTAAATAAAACGGAAAACAGCTGTCTAATGAGTGTGACTCTAGCATACATTTATTGTCGCAATTCAAGTTTGGTCCACCTTCTAAGGAATTGCCCAAGAAATGTACCCTTGAGTTGCCTCATAAGCAGTCGCCCGCACTCTCTATTACATCTTCTCCCATTTTACTTTCGCCTACACCATCTCCTTGTCCCTCTTTATGCTCTTCTTTTCAGATTGAAGTACCCACTACAAAACCTGGTGTACCTTAATCTATCCCTCACGGGAACTCTGATCAATTACTGGATCATGCTGGCTCTCAATACAGATACTTCTGAGTCGTCTGTGGCAGCTTACATTGGTAATATATGCCCTGCTAAGGTTTTAATTCAAAAGTTTAAGTTTTCTAGGCCTCGCGAAATCTCCTCTTTTAAAATTACTGTACCAAATGAGTATTTCTCAGCTATGGTTGACCCTAACTTTTGGCCAGAGGGCCTAGTTGTACACGAATTTGCGTCCAATAAGCGCTCCCGCCCTTTGCCTGTCCACCTTTCTAATGTATCTTCTGCTTCAAAAAACTAATAACGTCTAGTGTTTGAATTCATTATCAAAATATAAGAGGACTTCTTACCAAGCTCTGGAATTTATTCTGTGATAACCAAACCTTTTCGGCTGACATGTTAGCTTTTTCTGAAACTTCTCAACTCCTCTGTTTTGTTTGTTGATTATAGGCTTGATCGTGTTGGTCGACGTGGCGGTGGAGTACTCATTGCTGTCAACTCGAATCTGTTTTCAAGTGTTGTGCCGATTGATCTCCCCTTATGTGTTGAGTTTATTTGCGTCGAAGTTACATGTTCTAACTTTAGCTTATATATCTCTTGTTCATATATTCCTCCAGCTTCTGATATCATGATCTACATGCACCATGCTGATGCTTCGCGAACTATTTTTAGTCGTCTTAAAGATCGTGATTTTTTTATAGCTTTAAGTGATTTTAACTTGCCTAATATTTCTTGGCTTGTTGATGATAATCTATCTTTCTTAATTCCTTCATCTCAACATGTTTTTCTTGATAGCCTACTTGAATGTCCGCTATATCAGTTGAATTCTTTTCTTAACTCTTCTAAAAGAATCCTCGATCTTGTTTTTGTCTCAGATCCCACTGTTAGTGCTGTATCACAAACACAGCCCCTAGTGAAGCCTGAAGATACTTATCACCCTACCATTGAAATTACTATTTCTTACAATTCCGTTACAAATTCATTTATTAACATCTCAAATGCTCGTCGTAGATGTTGTCGTAAAACAAATTTCAATTTTCTTAACAACCTTATTTTCTCTTTTGATTGGTCATTTCTATTTGAGTGCTGTGATATTGATTGTGCAGTGAATTTTTTTCTACTCCGCTCTTAATTCTCTAATTGATAAATGCGTTCCTTATGTGAATGTCTCTACAATCTCTAGTGCGCCAGTCTGGTTCACACGTAGGCTCTCTAATCTCCGAAACATTAAATCGAGATATTTTAAAAGATTTCAAAAACTGGTTCGCTATTTGACTATGCAAACTAGTGTGTAGCGAAATCTCAATTTTGTCTTTTAATTACTCAATGCTACAATAATTATATCGTTCGCTGTAAGGTTGAATTTTATAAGAACCCCAAAAGATTTTATAACTTTGTTAATTCCAAAAGACGCTCTAATTTACTACCTTCCACCTTCAGACTTAACGACCAGACTGCTAATAATGATTCAAATATTGCAGATCTGTTTGCTAAATTCTTTCAGTCGACTTATTCTACTACTGCTTCGGATCCCACACCTTATCCCTTCATAATTCCACATTTAAATTGTATGTTTTTTCCTAGTATTGCTGAAGACTGTATTATATCTAGCTTGTCATCTATGACGTCTTCCTTCGTACCCGCGCCTGATAATATACCTAGTTGCATCCTTAAAATGTGTTCGATTTCCCTATCTAAGCCTTTATCTCGGTTATTCTTTATATCGAGTGAGACTTGTAGCTTCCCTGATATTTGGAAGCAGTCTCTTATTATTCCGCTTCTTGAAAAGGGTAACAAATCAGATATTTCTAACTACCGTGGCATTGCCAAACTTTCGGCAATACCTAAGCTGTTTGAGAAAATTATTACGTCTTCCCTTCAACACCTATGCAGATCCACTATTTCTCCTTGTCAGCATGGCTTCATGAAAGGTCGTTCGTCGCTTACCAACCTTTTAGAATTGACTACCCTTGTACACCATGGCTTCCGTAAAAAGTGTCAAACTGATGTTATTTATAGTGACTTTAGTAAGGCTTTCGATACGTTTGATCATCCTATGCTTCTCATGAAACTTAACATCATGGGTTTTTCCCCGAAAATATTGGCTTGGTTAAAGTCGTATCTTATTGGCAGAACCCAAAAGGTGTCTTTTCGTTCCTCGATATCTAAAACTGTTCGAGTTACGTCAGGTGTCCCCCAAGGCAGTCATCTGGGCCCACTGTTATTTACCTTGTTTATAAATGATTTGCCTTTGGCCTTGGCTCATTCACGCGTGCTCATGTTTGCGGATGACGTCAAGATTTGTTATTCATATAATGATCCTTCTTTCCAACAGTACTTGCAATCAGATCTCGATGCGTTCTGTGTTTGGTGTCACGTTAATAAATTACACCTTAATGTTCTGTTGGATTGTGTACCATCATTTAAAGACTTAGGCGTTATGTTTGACCCAAAACTTTCTTTTAATGTTCATATATCTTCAATTGTCAATAGAGCATGCAGTCTTCTTGGCTTCATTAAACGTTGGGCCAAAGAATTTGATGATCCATATGTGACAAAGGTTTTATACACTTCGTTAGTTCGCCCTACTCTAGAATATTGCTCACCAGTGTGGAACCCTCAATATGATGTTCACCAGCGTAGAATTGAATCGGTACAGAAGCAATTCCTTAAGTTTGCGTTACGCGGTCTTAATTGGGACCCGAATCTTCGCCTACCTTCTTATTCTGACAGACTTCTTCATCTTAATCTTCCTTCACTTTACAACCGTAGGCTCGTATTTGGCATTCTCTTTCTACATAAAGTAGTCAACGGCGAAGTCACAATCGGCACACTTTCCCTACTTACGTTTAATTTTATTTTCTTTCCTTTGAAATATTTAGTATTGTTCAATCCACTAAACAATAAAGATTGCTCCAGCAGTGGCCATAATTACATTTCATAATCTTTAGTACATTACTGAGCCACAAGGCCAGTATATATCTATATAATATAATATGAATAGGGAATCCCGGAGAGAAACTGATTGAAAAACTGAACTGATTTTATTTACAAAAGTACGGAGTTTATATAGGATTATCTTAGGCTCTAGTAGGTAACAATTGTTCTTAGATCTTATTCTAGACCCACACCCACGAATTGGGGGGTTGAAAATTTATTATTATTTTGGGCACGGCGTCGGTCACTTGACATCCTGCCGTTGTGATCATTTGGGTTAGTTTAGAGTTACAAGTGTTTTTCCCACACCGTGTGTAGGTAGGCAGTTGTTTAGTACAAAGGTCCAGTTGTATTGTGTTTTCCTTAGTGCATCTGATTTGGTGATTTGCCAAATCTGCCTTTTTTGGTACTACAGTTTCGGACAATTTGTTACCGAAATTTATTTTGATATTATTTTTTGATAATCATTATCTAATTGAACCACTGACATCTGAATATTTTCATTTTGTACTGGCTCTGGGATATATACTTTTTCTTCCCTAGTTTTCACTTTACCTCCAATGTGAGGTCCTGCCGGGGGCCATTAATATATTTATTGAGTTTTGTTATTGTGTTTATTTTTAAATTTATCTTTCTTCTTCTCCCAACGTTGTTCAAAACCTGTGAGATCTATTGTTGTTGCCACTACAGATTTATTTTGATTTGATATGGTGCATCCCGAGACGACGCAACCAAATTGAGTAATTTGGCCAAGCGGGCCATCAATCTTTGTATTTCTTTTTTTAAGATTTGGGTTTATACGTTTACCCCCATTATTATATCAACCTTACCAGGTTTATTAAAGGTAGGATCAGCTAGAACGTAAGTTTGCCATTTCGACATATCCACGTTTGCTATTTTTAATGGAAGAGCTTTCTTTAACTTTGGCAACACAATTGCCTCAACCCTAAGATATCCTTTCCAAGGATTTCGCGTCTTCACATCTATTTTTACCTTATATTTTGATTTATTGGATTATATTGAGGACACGCCACTTATTTCTGTATATTGTTTAATTTTAGGTAATTTTAATATTTGAACGGCCTCTTCGGCCAAAATGGTGCTCTGTGAACCACAATCAATAAGGGCTCTTAAAGTCTTATATCCTCCATTCACATTTTTTACTTGTATTACAGCCGTGGCCAACAGTGTTGGTTGTGCGGTTACACAAGTATTAAGTCTCTCCTGTGTTTCTTCAAAATGAAGTAAGGTATGGTGTTCCTTACTACACAATGAACAGACCATTTCATTAGTGCACACCTTACTGCTTGAATGGTTCAAGCATCTTAAGCAAAGCTGCACTTTTTTGGCTGTTTTATACCTTTCAGTAGGTGTCAACATATAGCACTTATACGCTTTGTGCCCGGGAATTTTGCAAATCGGACATTTATCTTCGACTTCCGCATAATTTAACACAGTTTTTAGCGGTTTTTTCTGTTCTTTGCTCATGGCACTTAGCGAGCAATATCTTTGCTCCAAGTATTTAATGACATCAGATAGCATTTGAATTTGACTTGTTTTTCTAATCTGACTCTCATACAATTGTAGAGCCTCTCTGTCAAATTTCCTTGGTACGATTTGTGCGAATATGACGTCAACTTTATCGGACAAATTAGCTTTTATTTTAAATGAGTAGACTGACTCATTAACAATGTCAATTACACTTTTTTCGGATTTATTGTTGATCATCGGTAAATCAACGATCCGACTTAATTGTTCGGAAAATACCCTCCGACTATTTTCATACCGCTTGGTTAACAATTCCCAAGCGGCACTATAATTGTCAGCTGAACCTGACAATAGATGGGCTACCATGCTCTTTGCTTCGCCCTTTAACGCGGATTTTAAATAATTCAACTTAAGACTTAAATCCTCTCTTTTTTCAATCAGTTCCGCAAATAGTTCTACAAACAGGTTCCATTCTCTAGGTTCTGTGGGTACCTGTATTTTCGGCAACACCGGTAGTTCGTCTCTCACGGTTACATTCTCAACTTTCAAATTTTTCTGATCATTTATTTTCTTTTGTTTGCTGACAAGGTATTCTGAACGTCGAACTCCAATTCTTCTATGACTTCTTTAAACGTTTCATTACATTTAAGTTCATCTGTAAGAATAATATTTTTTTAATATACGTTTCGCCTGTTCTATTGTCTATCATACTTAAATCTTTACTGACAATGTCCAAATATTGCTGGAGCTGACGGACCTTTCCTTGAACTTTTTCCTGGCTAACATTAGCGTTTTCATTACTGGAGGTCGCATTCCCGCGCGACTTTCCTTTGCTATCATGAAACATTTCTGACATATTTGCTTCTGTTTCAACTAACACCGACTTACTAGTGCCTGGTTTTTTGACTCTCCTGTAGCTATTATTGTGGCAACTATCTTTAAAACCTCTTCATGTACTTTATCTCTGTAGTACTGATGATCGAAAATACCCTGCTGGAGCAATTTTTCATGGTTAGGCATCCTTTGGCTGCTAATCACTTGTACTTCCTCAATCACCTTGCTAGTAATGTCTCTGGGATCCAGTGCTTCCAACTGCCTTAACCTGGTATGCAACTCTACCTGCTTCTCTAACAATTTTGCAGCCTTATTACTGAACATTTTATTTGGTGGATGTATATATGTGTGACAATCAATTGAATCTTTTTTTTTTAATATTTTGGTTTTTAAATGTTTGTTTTTTAGTGTCTTGTTTTCTTTTTTTTTTACATATATTCCTGTTTATTTTTGCGTGTGGTTTTCAGGCCACACTCTAGTTGGACAGCTTTTAATGCCACACAATTGTACATAGTTTGTTATAATTATGATAAAAATATGCATCGCAGTGCATTACAAAAATTGTGTGACGCAGTGCATAGTTGTTTAAGTAATTATTTTGTAGCGCTATAGGTCCAGACGTTGAGCAGCTTTCAAGTTGCCGGTGCTGGTCTTCGCAAAGACGTATTCGCAATAAAGTGAGTCAAATGGTCCAGGGCAGTCCTTGGGACCCGTCTTCCCCGTTGTGTTTTTTTTTTTTTTTTTGTGTCATTGCTCAGCTGCTGTTGTCCAGGGCCTATGGGCTCAGGCGGTACCGGTGCCGGTCATCGCACCAAATTTTCTCGTATTAGCAGCCTCTTCTTTGCAACTATCTTGTTGCTCTGCTGCTGTTTGTAGTTGCTGACTTGCAACTACATATACACTTTTAACTTTAACTTTTTTATATTTTTTCGATATTAGGGCTTCGAACACGCCACACACCAATTCTGTAATCATTTTTTGTTTTATTTCGATATCTGGGCTTCGAAAACGCCACACACCAACTCTGTTTTTATGTTTTTTATCGCCGCCGAAATTATTGCAGTTGTTCGACTAGCCATTAAGCATTAAGCATTATTTTGCTTTTTATATTATACTCTGTCTCTTACCACTGGTGGGGGAAAACAAGAGTTAATTTATTTTTGCTACCTTTAGCTGATCTTAGCATTTACACTTGCATAAGAATTCAGACTTCAAGGAGCTGATTCACTCTCTGATTTTCTTACCACTGGTGGGGGAAAACTGCAGAGTTCTTTTTTCTCGAAGGACCAAAATGAATAGGGATTTCCGAAGAGAAAGAAAATAACCCAGTCTTCATTCGTTGAATTCAAAATATGAACTGATTTCATTTAAAAACTCTTAAACTCTAAAAAGCGACAATTGTTCTTAAAAATACTTATTCTAATGCCCCACGTTTTCCGGGGTTTAAAAATTGTTTATATTTCATTCTCAGCGCTGGTTATTTGATACCGCGCCGCTGTTATAATCTTAAGTGTGTTTCCACAGAGTGTGGATGCATGTTTTGTTTGGTATTAGGCAATAATTGTCATATGAATCTTTACGACTTCTTCTTAGTTTATGTTTTTGTTTCGAATTGTATATTTCATTGGTGCATCTGATTTGGTGAAGCCAGTTCAGATGAACACGGTGTTTATTCTTAAACAAATACGAGTTCGACGTTTTACACCGTTCGGGTACCCGCATGAGACATGTCGACGACCTCAGCTGATTTCCAATTGTGCAAGTCAATGACTATGGGATCAGCGAAAAAGGCGCAGCCAAAAGATGTGAAAATAAGAGCGATTATAAAGGTTCTGAAAGACAATTGGAAAACTTATGATGATTATTTACTGAAAGGCGATTTCTTGTAAAAATTGGTCAATGCCGTTGATTAAATTGTTATACCCATTGTTATGCAATCCATGGAAAAGGACATTTCGGCGCCAAAGAGCCGAAAGACTTGATTTGCAGAGAATATATATTGTAATGTCGTTATGACCGGTTCCTTTGTAGAAATGATATAGCCAAGACGAACACGTCAGTGTCCATTCATTGTCGTTTTTAGATTAATTCTTTATTAAAAAGTATTCTTTTGCTTAAACTATGTTTACATACATATTATTATGTTTTGACTTATGCAACAGCTCAAAAAAAGAGGGAGAGTGTGAAACATATACATATTGTTAGAGCTCGAGCATCAAAGTGCTTGGTCAGTGTTCACACGCTGGCCTGGCTCTAGCTCATGTTACGCTTGTGCATATATTGCTTATGTGACTATGACTTCTTTCAACAGTACCTAATGTCTGGTGATGATGTGCTCTAGATGTTATGTTATCTATTTTTAAATATTTGCACAAGTCAGTTATAAAAAGATTTTTATATTCTGTTCCCAAGTCCATAATGAACGTTTTCATTGGTTCGTACTTGCAACAGGAATTGCTACTGAATACTTTGTCACACATATTAAGGTGGTTGAATATTCATTCCCATTTTCCAAACGTGGAAGTGGACCAATTGTGCCTACTCTCAGTCTGTCCAAAGCATTTTGTGGGGCTTAGGTAATAATCATAGGTGATCTTGTACGTTTCGTCGTTTTCGACGTCTGTCATTGTGGACATTTATGCCTGTATGACTTCCTTGAATTGGATCGTCATGGAACGTAGACAATTCAGCTTCTTTTTCTTTTTCTTTTGTTTTTCTTTTCTTTTCTTTTATTGCCCATATATTTAAAAGTATCTATTGAAGTTGATTCAAAGATCTTTTCGCCTTTTCGCCTTTCGAAAAACTGACTGTTTAAAAATAAACATGGTGTTCATCTTCACCAAATCAGATGCACTAAAGAAAATACTAAGGTACAACTGTACCTTTGTCACAAACAACTAACCTAGCATATGCTTAGAATTACAATGAGCCACACACGGTGTGGGAAAAACACATGTAATTCTAAACTAACCCAAAAGATCAAAACGGCAGGATGTCAAGTGGCCAACGCCGTGCCCAAAATAATAATAAATTTTCAACCCCCGAATACGTGGGGTTGAGTCGTACTAGAATAAGATCCTTTAATAACAATTGTTGCCTCCTAGGGCCAAAGATTTCCTATATAAACTCCGTACTTTTTTAAATAAAGTCAATTCATAATTTGAATTCAACCAATGAAGACTGGGTTATTTTACTGAGTGCTTACAAGCCAGATGACGTACGAATGTTGCGAAGAACCATTGTGCATTCTCTGTACCCGAGCGTGGGAGTAAAACACCTCACATAAAACGTTAAGCAGGACGTGTCCGGCATTCCAAAATCCGTGATGTTTAGAGCACTGCAGCTCAACCTCAATCACTGCAGGGCCGCCCATGACTTATTGACTCAGTCGGTTAGGGAGTTACGGGTGGCGGCTGCACTGATAAGTTAGCCTTACCGCCTAATGAGTACTTGATACAGTCACTGGATGGAGGATCAGCAATTTGGACATGTGAAAGTTCGCTATGTCAGCTGGAAAATCATAACGCAGTTGTTGTATTTGTAAGAGCAGAGATATCTGGTGTACCAATCTATAGCTGTTAATTGGCCCCCAGCGAATAGGCCACACGAATATGTGATCATAGCAGGCGACTTTAATGCCCGGTCTGTGGATTGGGGATGCGCAAGCATAAACTGGAGGGGAAGAGCCGTTCTAGAGGCGTTAGCATCCCACGTTGTGGTTCTGCTCAACGAAGGATCCCAACACACTTTCAACAGGGGTGGTGCAGCGTCTATAATTGACCTGACATTTGCTAGCAGCGGCCTTTTCAATAGTAGAAGATGGAGGATCAGCAATCACTACACCGGCAGTGACCATGAAGGTATTCTGTGCGACATAGGAGCAAATAGCAACAGAGCAGCAACTATGATTATCTTGTGCAAAGGGTACAAAGCTGAGTCGCTAAACCCGCAGTTATTCGCGAAATCGCTGGTTATTAATACCATAAGTGACCCTGAGTCTGCATCAGATGCTGTGACAACTACCCTCACAGAAGCGTGTAAGAGAACTATGGCAAAACAAGGCACATATCGGTGACACCACGCACCCGTGTACTGGTGGTCTAACGATATTGCCGCAGCTAGAAGAGAATGCCACATAACACTTCGCCAATACTCTCGGTCAGGAGGCAGCGATAATGCGGAAATACTGAGGCAGCAGTATAGACTAAAAGAAAGATACTTAAAAGAGCAATCAAACATATCAAGCGTGCGCTATTTCTAGAACTTTGTGAGACAGCAGACACAGATCCTTAGGGAAAGGCATATAACACAATGGTAAAAAACCTCTACGGGCACAAGCAGCAATCTCCGAAAGACTCCGACTCGGAGAAACTCGGCCGCATCGTCTCCAGCCTTTTCCCGGCAGTGCATGACCCACCAGAAACGCAAGATCCCTCGCAGACACCAGCAGAATATAATTTAGAGACTACGGTGACAGAAGTAATTGAAGCTGCAAAAAAAATCGTAGATGACAAAGCGCTTAAAAATGCATTTAATTCTGCCCGCTGAAATTATCTTATTGTAAGTAACAGGACTCTCCTGTATAATACCGATGACGGCCCCAGAACGCAATATCGTCGGTATCTGAGTCTGGTAGAAACTAACTGCAACGAGGCGGTGTTGATGGTAAAAATCTAGCTTTAAAGAATAGGATTGGAGCTGGCGGCACAAATAATTGAGGCAGTGCTAGTCAGTAGCAGAAAAAAGGTAGAGACAGCAACAATCAGGATTGCTGTCGAAATGGTTACGTCTAAGCGAGCACTGTGTTACCTTGGAATAATAGTTGATACCAGGCCAAGCTTCAGGGAACATTGGGCGACGACTAATGCAAAGGCTGCAGGTACTTGCAGGGCACTTTCATGTATCATGCTCAACTCCAGGTGCCTCAAAAAATGGAGAAAGCATCTCCTCATGAGGGTTCTTAAATCCGTAATTTTATATGCCGCGCCCATATGGGCCAGAGCAGCAGCAACAGCGAGCTATACTAGAGGATTGGCAGCGACATACCGGCTGAGTGCCCTACGAGTCTGTTGTGCATTCAGGATCTAGGAAGGCAGCACTGGTAAATGCGGGCATATCACCAATCGATCTACTAGCCCTAGAGGACCAGGAAGTTTCTTGGCAGTTCGCAGCAACAATAAAACTAAAACGGTCGCCCGCACAGAAGCGAGACAGAGCACTATTGATAGATAGTGAGATGCGGCACCGAACGGAAGTTGGACTCACTTACTAAATCCGAATAGAAGAGGCTGAATAGGAAGAAAGCATGGCAAAGTGTCGTCCCCGATGACACAGTTCTTAAGTGGGCACGACTGTTTTCCCAGCTACCCGAATCGATTCAAGATGGAGAGCAGTGTGCTGTGTACTTGGTGCACCGAAGACATTGAGGAGGATGCTAGCCATGCACTATTCACGTGTGGCCGATTTGCGGAGCAGCTGACTTGGCTGGGAACACCGCTGGGTACCTCAACTAACGCGGGCAGTCTAATCTCAATTATGCTGGAAAGCGAGTCGATCTGTAGGGCATGTAGCGACTATGCGGCGTCTACAGCAGCGGAGCATCGCAGGTTAGAATGCAAGACTCTAGGAAAGGTTAAGTGGGGATTGCACAGAAAATCCCGATGCAATGGCCTACTGGCTGGTCCCAAAAGTAAATGTCTTCTATACCCAGTGCACAAGCCACCAAACAATTTTTACCCATGTATCCCTTTCTATGTACTTTTATGTTGTACATCGATAAATAAATGAATTTACAAAAAAAAAAAAAAAAAGTTGCCAAAAATTCAGGTACCCACATTTTCTGGAGAACCTAGAGAATGGGACCTGTTTGTATAATTATTCGCGGAATTGATTAAAAAAAAAGAGAGGATCTAAGTCTTATTCTTAAACACAACTATTTAAAATCCGCGTTAAAGAGTGAAGCCAGGAGCATGGTAGTTCATCTATTGTCAGGTTCAACTGACAATTATAGTGCCGCTTGGGAACTGTTAACCAAGCGGTATGAAAATAATCAGAGGGTTTTTTCGAACAATTAAGTCTAATTGTTGATTTACCGATGATCAATTATGAATCCGCAAAAAGTGAAAATGGACTGATTGACATAGTGAATGAGTTAGTGCACTTAATTACAATTGAAACAAATTTGTTGAGTTGACATAATATTTGCACAACTTATACTTCGGAAATTTGACAGAGAGGCTCTGCAATTTTTCGAGGGTCAGATAAGAAAAACCAATACAATTGCTATCTGATGTCATGGAATTACTTAGAGCAACGATATTGCTCGCTAAGCGCATGCGAAAAGAAGAGAAAAACTGTTACAAAAAACGGCGGTGGCGGTGTTTAAAGATAGTTGTCCGATCTGCAAAGGTCCCTGGCATAGCGCACCTCTGTGCTATAAGTTTAAAGCGCTAACACCTAGAGAAAGGGCGGAAAAAAATACAATTATGTACAAGATGCTTGAAGCATTCAAGCAACAAGAGATGCACTAATGAAATGGTCTGCTCAATGTGCAGCAACGGTTACCATACCTTTCTCCATTTTGGGGAAAAACAGGAGAGAGTAAATACTTATGTTATGGGTCAACAAAAACTGTTAGCCACAGCCCTAATACAAGTTATAAAAAATAAATGGAGAGTATGAAACACCTTAGTGATAGTGGTTCTCAAAGCACTGTTTTATCTGAAGTAGCCGCTCATATGTTAAAATTACCCAAAATCAAGAAACAAACGGAAATAAGTGGCGTATCTTCAAGAAAAACTAGAACGTCTAAGTATAAGGTAAATATTGAAATCAAGACACGCGTTTCTGAAAAAAAAATTCTTAAGGTTGAAGCAATAGTATTGCCGCAATTAGTGAAAGCTCTTCCACTAAAAATAGCAAATGTAGATATGTCAGAATGGCAAACTTACGTGCTAGCTGACCCCACATTTAATAAACCGGGTAGGATTGATATGATAATAGGGGTAGAAGTATAGACCCACATCTTAAAAAGTTGGGTTGCCAAGATTAATGGCTTGCTGGGACAAAACACTCAATTTGGCTGGATCGTGTCAGGATGTGCTAAATCAAAAGAAGATGCGTCTATAGTAGCTACAACAATAGATATCACAGACAAGGAGCGTTTTTGGGAAATGGAGGCAGATGAAAAAGAAGCAGAAGCAGAACAGAAGCTAACCAATGCGAAGAAAATTTTAACAAAATGACTAGGATTGATGCCGCAGGAAAATATGTAGAAACAATCCCATTTAAACAAGAAAAAGAATTAGGTGATTCAAAAGCTCAGGCAACTGCGCGGTTTCTTAATTTGGAGAAAAAATTTCAAAAAAAATCCAAAACTTAAGGATGAGTATGAAAAATTCATTAAAGAATATTTGGAGTTGGGTCATATGGTAGAAACTAAGGATGAAGATATCTATTATCTGCCCCATCAAGTAGTAGTTAGAGAAACAAGTCTGACAACTTAACTAAGAGTTGTATACGACGCATTAGCGAAAACAACAAACAACAGAAGTCTAAATGACGTAATGTGGATCGGGCAAAGATTTCAAAAGGACATATTCGACAAAATATTAAAATGACGAAAATGGCAGTTCGTAGTGTCTGCAAATATTGAGAAAATGTATCGCCAGATAAACATTGATCAAGACGATCAAAAATATTTACATATTGTGTGGAGAAATTCTCCACAGAAAAGACTTAGAAAATATAAATTGACAACAGTAACGTCCGGCACAGCATCGGCACCTTATTTAGCTACAAGGGTGCTTAAGGAAATAGCAAACAAATGTAAGGATGAAGCGATTGGTGAAATTATCCGAGATGAATTCTACATGAATGATTTAATGACAGGAGATTATACATTACAGGAGTCGAAACACAAAGTTTAGCAGGTTTCCAGAGATTTGGAAATGATAGGTATGAATTTAAGAAAATAGTTACAGATTCATGGTTTTGCTGAAGCTTCAGAAAAGTCTTACGCAGCGGTATATGCTAAAATAGGTGAGACAGTTACCTTAATAGCCGAAAAAAAGGAATAACATGACACCATGTAAAATCTGAGGATAAGCCTGCAGACGTAGCTTAAAGAGGGATTTGTCCAACTAAATTAAAAATTTGTAAATTGTGGTGGAATGGGCCAAAATGGCTCAGTGTGTCAAAAGAAAAGTGGCCTAGAAAAAAAACGGGTGATGACAAAATTATAGTAAATACCGTATTGTTAAATATAGAAAATAGTATTTTGCAAGAACTACTTGAAAATGTATTAAGATTTATTGGCATTAGAAAAATATATAAAGATATAAGATATAGATATATGATGTACCCATCATATATAACCGTCAATGTGCTTAAGAATGCTAAAAATCTTATTATTAGGCACCAACAAGCATATCAATTTAGCAGAGAGATATCATATCTTGCGCAGATGCAATGCTATTGCAATTGCAATGCTATTGATTAAAGATGCTCATAAGGAAACCTTACATGGAGGAATTAATCTTGTGAGAAATCAAATTCAAAGAAAATTTTAGAACTTGCAACCTTATTGTGCCAGATAGAAGCCGTACTAAATTCACGGCCGTTGTATACGACGGGTGAAGATATGCACAACAACGAAGTGTTAACTCCTGGTCATTTCTTAATTGGGACACCAACATTGGAAGCAGCCGAGTCCATATGAGAAGAAAAAATTGGAAATTTAGATAGATGGAAATTTATTGAGAAAATGAAAAAAAAATTTCTGGTTGAAATGGAAGGACGAATATTTATATACTCTCCAGCAAAGGAATAAGTGGCGCCGAACCACAGAAAATTTAGAGAATTGACAGGTCGTACTGATCAAAGATGAAAACTGTTATTCAGACAGGTGGCCTCTGGGCAAGATTGTGGAAATTCACAAAGGCAGGGACGATAAAGTAAGAGTGGTAAAAGTCAAATTGCAGGAAGGGTCAATTACAAGACCTGTAAATAAAATCTGTCCACTTATTGGAGTAAATTCATCCGAAGACGTTAAGGAGAATCGATATCGGAAAAGTGCCAGAATCGGTCACCTGTCCAAAGTAGCAACCGTAATTATGTTAGCAATGCTGATGCTGCTTTGTAAACTTTCCAATGCAGCAAGATAGTCGAACAAACGTAACGGTAAAAGAAGTAGCGTCCTCATGGGATCTGGTAATATACTTTGACATGTCGGCATGTTTTGAAATGCTTAGTCAAGGTGACAGAATGATTCCTAAAATAAGGGATTTATGTCAAAAGATATATAATTTCGAAGACCAGTGCCATTTTGTACTAAACAGCACGGTAAAACGAATTACGGAAATCGAAGAAAATAAGAAATTGTTCATGAGTCAAAGTAAGTCAAGAAGCAAACGTGCACCGCTTGAATTCAGGGATTCATTGGCATCATGGATGCGGATGACAAAGTGCAAATGGAAGAAAACATGACAAGTTTACTTACAAATCAGCAAAATTTGAAACATCTAGAAGAAATACAGACATCGATAGTAGACTCCACGGCAAACATAATTCAGACAACTATAGATGAAATAAACGACAATTTTCGCAACATGAATAACCGGATTGAAAATATGTCAAAATTATAGAGAATCCATCCAGTTCTTCATGATTGTAAAGCATTTGAGTTCCATGGTAGGTTGAACCCTAATATTTTAAAAGCAAGTCAAATGAAATTGGAAATAACAAAAATAAAGGACAAGTTGACCGAAGCATTAGTACTACCAGATAAAAGGACAGATACCGAGTTAAAAGATATAAAAGACAGCCAAGGGTATTATTATTCACAGAAAAATAATTATAAATGCAAAAATACCACTGTTTGGTAGACATCCGTCTTTTCTCTATAAAGTTGTTCCAGTACCTGTACGATTAAACAATAATCAAATGGTAATGGTATGGACATATAGAAAGCCAGTACTTAATGGTCCATATAAAAAACCAGTACTTAATATATAATTTTGAAATAGACTCGTATCATTCAATCTCTGAATCAGCTATGCAAAGATGTTGGATGTGGCAGACGAACAGGAGAACATTTGAAGAAAGTTGGCCAAGGAGTAGTGTCAATGATAATGCCTGCGAGCTGACACCCTTTAAACAGAATAACAAATATAGCTGCGTATACACAAAGATTGTGGAGACAAAATCTTACTAAGTAGAATAAGATAGCAGCAGTAATTGGTTAGGTACCACCCAAAACTAAGGCCAGAGTCCGATGCGGTAACGAACAGCAGGAGGTGCTGGATATACCAGAACAAGGAATTTTGAGCCTCAGATCAGGCTGCATAGCTAGGGCAGAAGATAAAATTTTAGTAGCTCATCATACCGTCCAGTCAAAGTCGTACATAGCTATTAAAACTTCGCAATTAGGCGATATTATTAACATAGCAAATATAGCATGGAATCCAGTAGAAGCAAACATAGTAAACCATTCGGCAGAATTAGAAAGAATAGGAAGCCAATTACAATTATTAAAGGAACATCATATTGAATTTCTTGGTTTAAACTTCCATCATGTAGCTGGTCATGCTTCTTTAATGTTAGTCATCTTACTAAAGATAATATTAATAATAATAATTTGTTGAAGACAACGTAATAAAAATATAAGAATCCCAATCGCCCCATTTGGCGGCACCTCGCAGAATGTTTAAGAATTAACATAGTGTTCATCTGAAACGTCTTCACACAAGTCAGATGCACTAAAGAAAATACAATACAACTGTACCTTTGTCCCAAAAAACTAACCTAGCATATGACCAGAATTACAATCAGCCACACGATGTGGGATAAACACTTGTAATTCTAAACTAACCCAAAAGATCACAGGATGTCAAGTGGCCGACGCCGTGCCCAAAATAATAAAAAAATTTTCAACCCCCAAATACGTGGGTGTGGGTCTAGAAAAAGAACTCCTAGAGCCTAAGATAATCCTATAAAAACTCCGTATTTTTGTAAATAAAATTAGTTCATATTTTGAATTCAACGAATGAAAATTGAGTTTTTAGTTGTGGTTCTTAATCCCTATTCACTGACCTAAGTCAAGAATTTTATTGGAGTATAAACCGCTTGCTACAATTGTTTTTCCATGTTTCAATAAACATGTCGAATCTGTTATTCGCAAGGTCACTACTTTTCGTACCTCGTTAATTGTGATGACTTCGTATACATTGAACCTAGAAGCTTTTTCAAGACTTTGCCTTGGCAATAGTTCTTGTTTATTTTCTGTGCAGAATTTGTTTTGTCTACTTTGGTACCTGGTAGTGACTTTCAGGACTATTATGTTCATGACAATTAGATCGAATATTGTTATCCTTGACAGGGTGTCGCCACAAAATTATCTTTCTCTCTCAGATACTCTACAGTAACATCATATTCTTCTAATTCGAGTCACAAGCGTGTTAATTTAAAACTTGGGTTTACCTTTGTCTGTGATCAGTTTTAACTGCAAAATGTTTGCCATAAATATATGGTCGAAAATGTGTTATTGCCCAATGTATTGCTGCTAATTCTTGTTTATTATTACTCTTATTGCTTTCACCTTTAGTGAATCCTCGTGATGCATATGCAACTGGGAGTTGGAGTCCATTATAAAACTGCTCCACTTGCGTGTTTGCTTGCATCCGTGATTATGCAAAATTCTTTGCTAAAATATGGGTACTCTAATAAATTTGGATGAAAAAGTTTCTTTTTTAGATACTGGAATGCTTTTTTACATTCTGTTGTTCATTCAAATGAGACATTCTTTTTACATAATCTTGATATGTGCCGTGAATATTCGGCGAAGTTTTTTATAAAACTTCTATAATAATTGCAAAATTCAACGAATCTTCTTCTGTGACCCGGGACCTAAAAATGTTACTTCGTGATTAAAAATAAATATTTTTCCGGATGTAATTTGAGATTGTGTTTTCTACAGAGTTTGAGACACCATATTTGGTATGTATATTTGCTTGGTAACTGCTCACATTTTGTATGTATAAAGATTTTCGGCACTTTCGGCCACCAAAATTTGAAAAACTCGATTATCTCCCGTAATTTTCTACCTTGTGAAATCAAATTTTGGGCGCCTAAATTTGATACTTATATCCAGCAAAATACCAAATTTGATCAAAATCGGACAAAACATATCCAAGTAGTGCAGATAAACGTATTTCCATAAGGCCGGAGTTGGCCGTTGGCTGGTAGGAGCGTTAGGATGCTCGTATGCTTGAGGGAGCGAGATACTTGTAAAAAGCATGTAAAAATTCATTCGTTTAATAAATTTGACATATTTGCTTTACTGGTATACCAAAGTCGGCGACTTACTTGATTTATTTTTTAGTTGCGAAAGGTTACTCTGCACATTAACCCTTGTGTCAGAACTGGTCAGTATATTTCTTATACACATATTTGGTTACCTTTAAAATTTTTTATTTTATTTTTCATTCCTTTTTTTCTAAATTAAACTAAATTTTTTTTAAAATGGTTGTCTGCTCAAAAAATAATTGCATAGTTGCTACTAATGCGGTTGACTCTCATAATTATATTCTTTGTTGTCTGTTTGACAATGCGGTTGACGTTAAGTGTGCAGGTTACACAGGCAGAATCAAGGAGCCTATTGCTAAAGGTGGTGGCTTGAAATATGGATGTGATGCTTGCCGGGAGGTTGAGAATGAGATGCGCTAGACTAGAGATAAATGTGACACTTTGAGGGCAGTTTTTAACAAACTCCAAGCGGAGTTTACTGCGGTGAAGACTCAGTTTAGAAGCCTATCGCTAATGAATGTGTCTCCATATCATCCCCGACCGGCCTCATGCACCGTCCTCTCCCAATGTATAGCAATTGATATCGTTTAAAAGCCCAGTGGTGATTAGTAAGGAACTACCGGTATCACCTGGGGATGATCTCTTAAAAACGCTGCCACTTGTAGTGTCCCATTCCAATGGAAATTGCCGATAGCTCTAAAAGTATTGAAGCCCCGCGGACTCTCGTTCGCATACTACCAAAGAAACATATATTTGTTTCTAGGCTAGACCCTGTTGTCACATCTGATGTCTCTATGTGGCTTAGCTGAAACGTTGCTGGATATTTTGTTGCTGCTGCTGTTGCTATTGTTGCTGCTGTTGTTTTTGTTGGGATGCCTGTTGCTGGTGATGGAAATCCTGTTGATTGCCGGCACCGGAGAGACGAACACGTTTGGCATTTGGTTCGTTTTGATTCATTTGTTGTTGTTTCTCACAGTCACGGTCGCAATGTAGAAATTAAAAGATTGCTTCTTGTCTTTGCTGTTGTCGGATTCATTATCAATCGTCTCTCTTTATTTAATAATGGACTTAGCCTAAAGTGCATAATGAGGTTTGCAGTTCTGTCGCTCAAAGTAGCGGCAGAACGGGAGTATATAGCATGCCCTATGTATTTGTATATATGCATATACGGATGGTACATACTCAAAGTGTCGCTATGTTATAAGGTGTTACTCTTACTTTAAAGTTGGGCTTATGACCACTTGTTATATTGTATACTCTACAATACAGTGGGCATATGCTCATTTGGCATACAACATAAATTTTAAAAAATTACGTATTTTATTGAAGTTATTTAAAATAAAAATTATTATTACTATTATTTTTATATATTTTATATATTATGTTGTGTAAAGAAAAAGAAACTATTTTTTTTTTTTCATTTTTTGAAAGATATCTATATATACACATATATTCTTATTAATTTTATTTTTTTTTATTATTTTTTTTATTTTTTATTTTTATGGAGCTTTATATTTTAGGCACGTTTTTCTTCGCCATTGTCTTTATACAGCGTGTGATCCGAATCTTTATTCAGAGTGTGACCATCTTTTTTTAGAACAAAAGATAAATTGACTTATATACTAGATTCAATAACAGAAATGGTATTTTTCGGTAACTAGCTTAAATACAAATAATATGATATTTTCTGCGACATAATTCCGCCCCCTAGTGTTCCAGTCCTAATCTGCATAGGTTTCTTACTGGCCGACGATAAGTGTTTTTTGTTGTTTTTATGTCTGCTACTCTCACTATTCCATCTTCTCCTGGGTGTGTTTTGAGTACTATACCAATTGGCCATTCTCCTCTTGTTGTCATGCATTTTACTACAACGAGTTCACCCTCTTTCAGGTTGTCGCAATTCTTTTCCCATTTCGATCTGTTAACTAAACTTGGAATATATTCCTTAATGAATCGTCTCCAAAATGCTTCCACTAACATTTGCGTCATCTTCCATGTTTTCTTCTCACTGGATCCGTTAATTTTGCATGATGCTTGAATTGATCCACTTTGTTGTACGATTATATCATTGGGGCATAATCCTAAGCCGTCATCTGGATCATCCGATTCGAGAATATACGGTCGACTATTTACTAAATGTTCCGCTTCACAAAAAAGAGTTTGCAGCACTTCGTCAGTGGGATTACTTTCGACGGATAGTACAGCCTCTAGTGTTCTCTTAAAGCATCCAATTAGCCTTTCCCAGCAGCCTCCAAAATTTGGTGAGTTCGCTGGTATAAATTTCTATTCGATTCCTTTTTGTGTTAGTTCACCGCGCGCTGCTTGCATGTCTATTTCCTCTAGAGCTTCTGTTAGATCTCTTGAGGCGCCTCTAAGATTAGTACCATTGTCGGACCATAGTGTTTTGATTTCGCCTCGCCTTGCTATCATTCGACGGATTGCCAAAATGCACGAGTCTGTAGTAAGAGAGTGTGCGATTTCTACATGTATTGCTCTAGATGTTAAGCATGTAAAGAGAACGCCATATCGCTTTCGCAGGCATTTAGTGTACCTGCTGTTGGAGCCCCGTCCATCTTTTGTATAGAACGGGCCGAAATAATCTATGCCAACGGATGTGAAGGGTTTTTGAAATGTAGAGAATCTCTCCTTGGGTAATAGACCCATTTGCGCCTTAACCGGTTTGGCTTTGCGTCGTCTACACTACATACATTCGTTGATAATTGTTTTGATCTTGGTATTCATCTTCGGCATGCAGTACTGCAGCTTGAATTTATGTACGACGACTTGTATTCCGGTATGCTGTACTTCGTTGTGAAAATGTTGTACCATCAGCTTTGTAAATTCTTGATCTCCATTCAACACAATCGGACTTGTCGCGATTCTGCACGTATGATTCGGCTGTTTATGCGTAGAATTTCATCTTCACTCATAGAAAGACAATATTTAGTGAGGCGTAAAGCCCCTGTGATCTTGCCAGTTTTAACATAGATTATGTCATTGTGAAAACATTCCGCCTGGACATGGAGATACCATTTTGACAGAGACCAATTATACTCCTCCACGACGATATCGCCCCGTCGGAGTTCCATCTTATATCGTTTCGCTTTTACGTTTTCTATAAATCTTTTGACCCATGCTGTGGCTCTTACCAGTTTTGTGAACTTCGAAATTCTATTTTCCAGTATTTTAAATGGGTGGTTCGGTTGGTGCCTTTAATTTTGACTGTGGCCACATCTTTTTATCCAATCCAAGAAAGTCTGGACCTTGTTACCATCTGTCTGTGGCAACTTTTATGGGAGAATCCCTTGTTATGATATCAGAAATGTTTTCCATGGTTGGAACCCAATTCCATTCTGCCCTTTTGGAGTTTTCACATATTTCGCTTATTCTGTTGGCTACGAAAACTTGCAGCCTTTCGTTACTGTTTATCCATAAAATCACCGTTTGGAAGTCTGTGAAAAAAAATCGTTCATCAAATTTTAGATGTATTTCGTTTTCAATAGTTTCCGCCAGTCTACATCCCATCACAGCTGCCAATGTTTCAAGTTTTGACATCGTAACATGTTTCAAAGGTGAAACTCGAGCCCTAGATGCTATGAGCATGACGTCATATTTTGTTGCAGCTTCTGCACCCTGGTAACCTACTCGCATATATGCTGCTGTAGCGTATGCTTTGCTGCTAGCGTCGCAAAAAACGTGTAGTTCGATTTTTGTGGCAATGGATAAATGTTGGGAGTAACATCTTGGTATACTAACATCATGTAGTCTTTTCAAATCGTTTAACCACTCTTGCCACTTTTTGACAGGGTCGCCTTTAATGACATCATCCCATCCAATGCCAAGTTCCCAAATATTACGCATCAAGATCCGACGTTTTATTGTTACTCGGGTCACCATCCCCAAGGGACCATATATTGAGTTGACTGCTACATGTACCTTTCTTTTTGTGGGCATCCTTGTTCCATTCAATATGTCTTCGCTTATACTGTGCATTGTAGTTGTTGAGAATATAAATATATCTCTTTGTGCGTCCCAAATCATGCCGAGAACCTTTTTAGATGTCTTCTTTTTCTCCCAATCGAATCCGTGTTAACGGACCACGTAGATCTTCGGGTATTTCCTGTAAGACATCATGATTATTACAAATAAAATTTTGAATTTGAAAATGTCCCGCTGAGTGTATTTGAATTACTGCATGAATTATCTCAACAGCTTCGCGAATCGTTGCCTTTGAATCCAGATAGTCGTTGACGTAATGGTTTTCAATGATGGCTTGAGCTGCTTCTGGTGTCTCACTTTTGTAAGTTTACCTGATATTGTCCATTTACTTTTATAATAGATGAGGATATCTTGCTAATAGCCAATTTTTCTTCTGTCGATTTAGTTTTGTCCGTTGTTGGTTTACAGACACCAAAAACAAAGATTGATAACTCTCGAAGATATGTGGTAACGATCCCATTTAAGCAAGAAAGGGAATTAGGTGACTCGAAGGCACAAGCAACTGCGCGATTCCTCAACTTGGAGAAAAAATTTCAGAAAAATCCAAAACTTAAGGAGGGGTACGAAAAATTCATTAAAGAATATTTGGAGTTGGGTCATATGGTAGAAACTAAGGATGAAGGTTCTTATTACCTGCCACATCAGGCAGTAGTAAAAGAAGAAAGTTTGACAACTAAATTAAGAGTTGTATTTGACGCTTCTGCGAAAACCACGAATAACAGAAGTCTCAATGATGTGATTTGGATTTGTGGATTGTATGGATTGTGGATTGGTCCGCGACTTCAAAAACACATTTTCGACATAATATTAAAATGGCGAAAATGGCAGTACGTAGCATCTGCAGATATTGAAAAAATGTATCGGCAGATAAACATTGATCAAGACGATCAGAAATATTTGCATATTTTGTGGAGAAATTCGCCGCAGAAAAAATTAAGAAAATATAAATTGACAACAGTAACGTTCGGTACTGCGTCGGCACCGTACTAAGCTACTAGGGTGCTTGCAGAAATCGCAAACGGATGTCACGATAAAGTTATTAGTGAAATTATCCGAGATGAGTTCTACATGGATGACTTAATGACAAAGGGTGTTACCGTACAAGAATCAAAACACAAAGTTCAGCAGGTGTCCAGAGAGCTGGAAAAGGCAGGAATGAATTTGAGAAAATGGATTTCGAATAGATCCGAACTTGTTGAATAGGTTATTAATATAGGCGATAATAAATTATTAAAAATTGATGAAACCGAAGCAATTAAAACATTGAGGTTGCAGTGGGAGCCATTTAAAGACGAATTTAAATTTAAGGTAAACCGTGACGAAAGCAGAAAGGTGAATAAAAGAGGGGTGCTATCCACGCTAGCCAAAATTTATGATCCACTAGGTTGGCTAGCACCAGTAACAGTAATAGGCAAGCTATTCATGCAGAAGTTGTGGCTAGCGGGGCAAAATTGGGATCAAGAGTTGTCCGATAACGAAACAACAGAATGGAGACTCTGCAGGGACAATTTGGTGTATCTCGAAGAAATCAGATTACCCCGATGGATCAACACACAGCCTAATATGTTGTTACAGATTCATGGTTTTGCTGACGCTTCAGAAAAGGCATATGCAGCGGTAGTATATGCTAAAATAGGTAAAGCAGTTACCTTAATAGCCAGCAAGAACAAAGTTAATCCAATCAAAAATAGGAAGACTATTCCTAAATTGGAATTATGTGTAGCACACTTGCTATCGCAATTGCTAAAAAGAGTCCAGCAATCTATTGCTATTCCAGCTGAAATATATGGAGTGACTCTACTATCACACTGTGCTGGATAAAAAACGGTGCTAGTAAGGAAAAATTCGTAAGGCGTCGCATAGAGGAAAATCAAAGAAATAGCTTGGAACCATGTAAAATTAGAAGATAATCCTGCAGATATAGCGTCAGGGGTATTTGTCCAAATAAATTAAAAGATTGTGAATTGTGGTGGAATGGGCCAAAATGGCTCGGCAAGGCAAATGATAAATGGCCTAAACCAAAAACAGATAATGACAAAAGTATGGTAAATTCCGTACTAGTAAATACAGAAAGCAGTATTGTGCAGGATCTAGTTGAAAAGTATTCCTGTATGAATAAGCTGGCCAGAATTACGGCATATGTATTAAGATTTATCGGCATTAAAAAAAGAGATAGAGTGTACCCATCATATCTCACCGTCCGTGAGCTTAAGAATGCAAAAAATGTTATAATTAAACACCAACAGGCATATCAATTTAAGAGAGAGATATCATGTCTTACGCAGAACAAGCAAATTGACATGAAAAGCAAAATTTTAAGCTTAAATCCATTTTTTGGATGACGATGGAATATTGCGCGTGGGGGAAGATGGCAAAATGCCAATATATGTTTTGATACCAAATATCCTGTGATTTTGGATAAATCCCATCTAACAATGCTGTTGATTAAGGATGCTCATAAGGAAACTCTACATGGAGGAATTAATCTTATGAGAAGCCAAATTCAAAGGAGATTTTGGTTTTTCGGATTGAGAAACGCCCTTAAAAAATATCTAAGGGAATGCGTCACTTGTGCCAGATACCGCCAAGTAACTGCGGAGCAAATTGTGGCTAACCTACCCAAAATCAGGGTAACGGTGTCATCTCCATTTCATAATTCGGGGATTCATTGTCCGGTCCATATCTTATGAGACGAGGTAAATGCGCTAACATATACTCCGATAATGGGACGAATTTTGTGGAAGCAGCTAGGAGACTCGATAAAGAGTTCAAAAAAGCAGTTCAAGATATTGCCCAAATTGCTCCTGTCCTAGAACGAGAACAGATAAGCTGCCACTTTAATTTACTGTCAAATCAGCAAAATCTAAAGGTACTGAGTTAAAAGATATATATACTCTGTTGACGGCCAAGGGTATCTTTATTGACAGAAAACTAATCATAAATGCAAAAATACCACTTTTTGGTAGACATCCGTCTTTTCTCTATAAAGTTGTTCCAGTGCCTGTACGATTAAACAATAATCAAATGGTAATGGTCCATATAGATAGCCAGTACCTAATATATAACTTTGAAATAGACTCGTATCATCTAATGTCTGAGCCAGCTATGCAAAAATGTCGTAGCTGGCAGTCGAACAGGAGAACATGTGAAGAAAGTTGGCCAAGGAGTAGTGTCAATGATAATGCCTGCGACCTGACACCCTTTAAACAGAATAACAAATCTAGTTGCGTATACACAACGATTGTGGAGATAAAATCTTACTGGGTAGAAGTAGTTGGTTATTCAAGGTACCACCTAAAACTAAGGCCAGAGTCTGATGCGGTAACGAACAGCAGGAGGTGCTGGATATACCAGAACAAGGGATTCTGAGCCTCAGATCAGGCTGCACTGCTAGGGCAGAAAATAAAATTTTAGTAGCTCATCATAGCATACAATCAGAGTCGTACATAGCTATTACAACGTCGCATATAGGCGATATTAGTAATATACCAAATATAGAGTGGAGTCCAGTTGAAGCCAACTTGGTAAACCATACGGCAGAATTAGAGAAAATAGGAGGTCAGTTACAATCATTATCAATTCAACGGCCGCCGCGCGCAGACGTATTTCTTAATGCACTCCGCAAAATTTAGTGTAAAAACTAAAAAGACCGCGTTTGCAAAAATTGCGTAGGGCTCTCAGTCGCCTCAGAGACGCCTATTTACAATCATATTGCTATTAGTTTGTTCTAAAAAAAACTAAGTTGCAACAACAAAGTGAGCACTTTTTTTTTGGAAAAGCCATGTCCACCAATTCGGGCCCAAGCTCTCTCGATCCCCACCAGCAACAGCTACAAGAACTACTTGTACAACAACAACGTGAGCGTCGTCTCTCGGTCCAACGCAACAACGCGTACTTTTCGGTGGTGTCGCCGACCCCACTGAATGCTACCGTAAGCAATAACACCGAAGCCACTCAGCAATCAACAGCAATTTACCGCAGAGAGAGCAGTGTGCTTCTCCATCAATATCGATAACTGGGTCAACGATTGCACCGACCAGCACCGTCAGCTCCTTGACAGCAACTACTGCAACGTCTGCCGAAGTATTGACCTGCCTCAAGCCGTCAACGACAAGTCGCCCAGAGTCAGCCACGACAACAAACCCAACGCCTTCTGTCCAAACTGGAATGGATAGATATATTAAAATAACTAAGCGGAAGCTAGTTTCGGCTACGCCGAAAATAACCAAACTAAATGAAAGAGTAGCACTTCTAAGCGGGAATCGTTTTAAAATTCTTGCCGATCAGCAAGACGATCAAGCCGGCGCTGTAGATAAAGTTAAATCGGCTAGACCACCCCCTTTATACATCTGTGGAGCCAACTGCAGCGTCCTGATTTCGAAGCTAGTAGAAACAGTAGGGGCAAATAACTTTGTTGTAACCCCACTTAACAGGGGTAACATAAAAGAAAATAAATGTCAAACCCAAACTGAGGACAATTCCCGCATCATCGAAAAGTACCTCCGTAATGCTAACATCAACTTCTATACCTACCAACTAAAAAGCATTAAAGGGCTCCAGGTTGTGTTAAAGGGGATCGAGCCATCGGTCCCACCCCAAGAAATAGCAGACGCATTGGCCGAAAAAGGGTTTGCGGTTAAGTCCGTTGTCAACATCATCAACAGGAATAAAGTCGCACAGCCGCTCTTTAAAATCGAGCTCCAACCAGATGCAAAGCGGACGAAGCCAAATGAAGTGCATCCAATCTACAACCTTCAGCTCCTATTGCACAAAAGAATCACCGTAGAGGAGCCCGATAAGAGATACCAACCACCTCAGTGTAAAATCTGCCAGGTATACAACCACACCGCTAACAATTGCAATCTTAGGTCAGTGTGTGTTGGCTGCGGCGAACATCATAAAGATGGCATTTGCCCCAAGGACAGAAACAACGTCGCACTAAGACTATGCACTTACTAGGGAGGGAACCACACAGCCAACTACAGGGGATGTCCTGTCTTCAAGGATCTCAAATCGCACCTAAACGGGCGTAAACCCCCAGCTAAACCAAAAATCACTTTCAACGCCTCCAAAACTACACCCGAGGTATTCTTCGCCAAGGCTGTTATCTAACATGCCTGCTACACCCAATCCTAGTGTATCCTTCGCAAGTGTACTCCGAACTGGACAGACGGAGCCCCCGAAAGAGACCCCGTCACTCCACCATCTACAGAATCCGCAACCTAGCGCACCAGAACTTGGCCAGAAAACTCCAAGTGGTTTAGAGGCCCTATTGATCTCACTTAATCAAAACATGACCGCTTTTATGACGTTCATGCAAAACTGTATGCAGGAACTGATGCGGAACCAAAACCTGCTTATCCAGAAGCTTATCGAGAATAAATAATGGCTTCCCTAAGTCTATGTCTTTGGAATGCTAACGGCGTCTGCAAGCACAAAAATGAACCGCAACTATTCCTAAACTCAAGTGAAATCGACGTCATGCTGATATCTGAAACACATTTAACATCAAAAAATAATTTTCAAATACCAAAATATGTCTTCTAGTCACACGGAAAAGCTCATGGCGGGACTGGTATCCTAATCAAAAACCGTATAAAACACTCGTTCCTCAACAGATTCAAAACACAGCACCTACAAGCAACTGCTATAACCGTCCAAACCAGCTGCGGCAACACTAAGTTGGTTGCCCTGTACTGCCCACCACGCTTCTCAATCTCTGAAAAGGAATTCACCGGTTTCTTTAACACACTCGGAGAACGCTTCATTGCAGCAGGGTACTATAACGCCACATATACGCACTGGGTATCTCGCCTGGTAAATCCTAAAGGCAAGCAGTTGTACAACACAATAGTCAACCCACTCAATAAGATTGCGTATCACCGGGTACTCATTGGCCCACAGATCCACAGAAAGTGCCTGACTTCATTGATTTCGCAGTAACCACGCGTAATCGGATCACTGCGGAAACACTGTTAGATTTAACCTCCGAACACTCTCCAGTGCTATTCACACTGTTAACAAGACCTCAAGTACTTGATCGCACAACAAAACAAATTGGCTTAAATTTAAAATATACATGAGTGCCCACATTGACTGTTCGCCGAAACTGGACGCTGTAGAGGGCATTAACATGTGCGTCTCTGCACTTGAGTCGATGATTGGAGCTGCAGCAAGAGTATCTACTCCACATGCCTCTTCTTACGCTAAACCTGCTGTCAGGCCTACGAACCGGCGGATAAAACAATTAGTAACGGAAAAACGACGTCTAAGAAGAGAATGACAGGTTACTCGATCACCAGCAGCAAAACTTCGCCTAAGGCATGCCAGCCGCAACCTCTCCAAGGAGTTAAGACAAGAGGAAATCTGGGCTCAAAGGAAATACATATAAAAGCTCAGTCCATCCAGCACTAAACATCCTCTGTGGTAAGCCCACCCAACTTTGAGCGCTCCTACAGAGAGAGTTTCACCAATAAGGGCTCCAACCGGTGGATGGGCCCGCAGTGACGAAGAGAGGGCATCCGTATTTGCCACACATCTTAAAATGGTTTTCCAGCCAAGTCCAACATCAAACTCATTTGTACTTCCCTCTTCGAGCACCTTAACGGATAGTGAGTACTCGGAACTCCAATCGGATGAGATCACTGCAGTTATTAAAAACAAAGCCCCTGGCCATGACCTAATCACACCGAAAATGATCCTAGAACTCCCTACCATCGCTACTACTACTTCCCAAGAGTCCAAGGCCAATTAGTTTGCTGCCATGTCGTTCGAAGCTTTTTGAAAAGGTCCTGCAGATTCGTCTAAACTCATTTCTGCCATCGGAGAACACAATCCCTTCACACCAGTTCGGCTTCCTCGAAAAACATGGGACAATTGAACAAGTCAATCGTTTAACATCCGAAATACGAACAGCATTCGAACTAAAAGAATACTGTACGGCTGTCTTTCTCGACGTTGCCCAGGCTTTCGACAGAGTTTGCTGGAGGGTCTAATATCCGGCAGAAACTCCCACAGTACACCCACAAACTCATGGAATCTTACCTTTACAATAGGAAATTCGCTGTAAGATGTAATGGCTCCGTCTCGGCTGACTTTGAAATCGAAGCTAGTGTACCGCAAAACAGTGTACTCGGTCCATTGCTCTACATGCTGTACACTGCAGACTTACCAACGAGCTTAGGACTTACAACGTCCACCTTTGCCGATGACACGGCAATCCTCAGCAGATCCAAATGCCCAATACAAGCCTCTGCAAAATTAGAGGAACACCTCAAGGTGGTAGAGGAATGGCTTGCAACCTGGCGTATCCGGGTCAACAAGCACAAATGCAAACATGTTACATTTACGCTTCACACAAGAAACTGACCAGCTCTAATGCTAAACAACGTACCAATTCCTCAAGCCGCGGATGTCACTTACCTTGGTATCCACCTAGACAGAAGACTAACTTGGCGCAAGCACATCGAGGCAAAAAAGTCACAGCTTAAACTGAAAGCGAGTAGCTTACATTGGATCATCAATGGTCGGTCCCCTCTACGTCTGGAGTATAAAGTCCTCCTATACAACTCCGTACTGAAACCCATCTGGACTTACGGTGCCGTACTATGGGGAAATGCAAGTACCAGCAATATCGACATTATACAAAGGGCGTAGTCGAAGATTTTAAGATCAATCATTGGGGCTTCGTGGTACATACGGAACGACAACATTCAAAATGATCTAAATATACCTAACGTAAAATATGAAATAGATTGTCAACAACTAAAGTATTCTGCGAAACTGGATGTACACCCTAATGTTCTTGCCAATTCCCTTACGCGAACTAATAATAGAACTCGTCTTAAAAGAAATGACAGACCAACCCAATAATAAATGATTAGGGCCGCCTGCAATATCGCCTGGATATATTATAAGTACTAGATTGAGAAAAATATCTCAAACTTGTTGTTAGGCTCTAATTTAAGAGTAGATTCAACAAATATATATTAAGCGTAAAAAAAAAAAAAAAGTTACAATCATTAAAGGAACATCATATTGAATTACTAGGGTTAAACTTCCATCATGCAACCGGTCATGCTTCCCTAATATTAATTATCCTACTAGTTTTCGTATTAATAATAATTTGTTTAAGGCAACGTATTAAAAATATAAGAATTCCAATCGGGCCATTTGGCGGCCCTTTGCAGAATGTTTAAGAATAAACATCGTGTTCATCTGAGCTGGCTTCACCAAATCAGATGCACCAATGAAATATACAATTCGAAACAGAAACATCAACAAAAGTAAGTCATAAAATTCATATGACAATTATTGCTTAATACCAAACAAAACATGCATCCACACTTTGTGGAAAACACTTAAGATTATAACAGCGGCGCGGTATCAAGTAACTAGCGCTGAGCATGAAATATAAACAATTTTCAACCCCCAAGAACAATTGTCGCTTCTTAGAGTTTCAAAGTTTTTAAATAAAATCAGTTCATATTTTGAATTCAACGAATGAAGACTGGGTTTTTTCCTTCTCTCCGGGAATCCCAATTCAATATAGCTTGTTTTTCTTCATCGTTTTGGATGGGGGGTCACCGGCTTGAGTAGCTCTTAACGATTTTAAATTTGTATTGCCCATATTTTTAAAAGTATCTATTGAAATTGATTCAAAGATCTTTTCGCTTGGTGCCACTTTTAGTTGGCTGATTTTAAATACACCGGCTTGCCATTCAAGCCTTTGGAAAAACTGAATTCCATTGGAGTATAAATCGCCAACATGTTTCAATAAACATGTGGAATCCGTTATTCGCAAGGTCTCTACTTTTCGTACCTCGTCATTTGTGATGACTTCGTATACGTTGAACCTAGAAGCTTTTTCAAGACTTTGCCTTGGCAATAGTTCTTGTTTATTTTCTGCGCAGAAATTGTTTTTTCTACTTTGGTGCCTCGTAGTGACTTTCGGGACTTTTTTGTTCATGTCAATTAGATCGGATATTGTTATCCTTGACAGAGCGTCTGCCACAAAATTTTCTTTTCCTGTCAGATACTCTAGCGTAAAATCATACTGTTCTAATTCGAGTCGCATGCGTGTTAATTTAGAACTAGGATTAACCATAGAAAATAAACATGTTAAAGGTCTGTGATCAGTTTTAGCTGTAAAGTGTTTACCATAAATATAAGGTCGAAAATGTGTTATTTCCCAATGTATTGCTGCTAATTCTTGTTCTGTACTACTCTTAAGCAATAATTCACCTTTAGTAAATCCTCGTAATGCATATGCAACTGGCAGTTGGAGTCCATTATAGTTTTGAGTTAAAACTGCATATTTGCTTGCATCCGTGATTGTGCAAAATTCTTTGCTAAAATCTGGGTACTGTAATAAATTTGGTTGAAGAAGTTTCTTTTTTAGATACTGGAATGCTTTTTCACATTCTGTTGTTCATTCAAATGAGACATTCTTTTTGCATAATCTTGTTATGTGACCTGAATATTCGGCGAAGTTTTTTATAAAACTTCTATAATAATTGCAAAATGCAACGAATCTTCTAGCGCTGTCTGCGTCTGTAGGGACTGGATAATTATTGATGACGTCAAATTTTTTGCCATCTGGTAAGATTCTTTTATCTGAGCACCTGTGACCTTAAAATGTTACTTCGTGCATAAAAAATGAATATTTTTCCGGATGTAATTTGAGATTGTGTTTTCTACAGAGTTTGAGACACCATATTTGGTATGTTTATTTGCTTAGTAAATGCGAACACTTTATATGTATAAAGATTTTAAAGTAAACATCCGTTTTATTCACAAACAATTGGACACTTGCAATAACAATTGTCCCCCTCTAAAACTTCCAGCGTGAGAACGCAATATTATAAACAAATCTGTCCCCAAAAATTCCTCTAAGCGTGAGAATGCTTAGTATGCGAAATCAATAAGCCAATCAAATATCAGATCAAGACATCATCCGATAAAAAGCTCCCACTAGTAGCATAAAAAGCTTTCAACATAATTGTAAACATAAAAAGCCTTCTAACCGAACTGTAAACTTAATTGTATGAATACTGATAAGTTAGTTCTTAAGATACATCCTTTGAATAAAGATCGTTTCTTTTGAGTTCAATAGATCCAAGTTTTCTTTTTTTTTTTTAACCTATAAAGGAAATGGATTTATAATTGGCGCAGTCGGTAGGATCGGTTAAAGTGAACTAGTTATTCTATCCGTGTGACACATAGAATTATTATCCGTGTATTACATAGAATTAGTGAATAATCACTATAAAACTCCGATCCGACATCAAGAATTTACGGGCATCGCTCAAAAGCCAACAACAGTGAAAAATATTTACACCAACTGTGTGTGGTATCAACTGTGTGTTGCACCCAAATAAAAAATCCCAATTGTGGAACGAAAAACGCCAACTGTGTGCGAAAATATCAACTGTGTGTGTTACAGCCATAAACTCCAACTGTGGAACAAAAACGCCAACTGTGTGCGGAAATATCAACTGTGTGTGTTACAATCTAAAACTCCAATTGTGGAACAAAACGCCAACTGTGTGCGAATAAAATAAAACACCACTAAAAACAAAAATGGCAGAACTCACCGAAGCCCACCTCAATCAAGCACTGTCTTCATTAAAACAGGTGGCAAACTATGATAGAGCACCAGAGAATCTGACATCCTTCATAAGGGGGATAGATTTCATCATTCACCAATATCCAACCCATGACATGAGGCAACATAACATATTGTTCAGCGCAAGAGAGAGAGCTCACTGGAGAAGCTCAACGACTTTCGCAAATTGGACAAGCCAACACCTGGCCGGAACTAAGAACGTTTCTCATCAACGAATTAAAGACGCAAACCCCATGTGAGGAACTTCTTCGACGCCTCTACAACACCCACTATACAGGAAACCTTCGTAAGTTTGTAACTGAACTAGAAGATAAATCTTTATTATATTATTACAAACAAGCTTAGTCTTGAAAACGTTGCAAATAACACAAATGCCTTAAATAATACTATAAAAGATGTAATAAACAAAAAAAAACCCGATAGATTATTTACGTTAGCTAGATACGATATAACCACAGTTAGCAAGCTAAAACAAGTAGCTCAAAGAGAAGGGTTATACGACGATAGCATAACAGAAATCAGAAAATCAAATCAAAGCCAAAATCAAAAAAGTGGAAAATCTTTTGTACCCAATAGTGCAACTCCGTCTCAAACAAAACAATCACACACAACACAAAACCAAAAACTTTTCCCAAGAATTTCAACAAAAATTAAATATCGATAGGGCTCAAAATCCAATGAATTATCAGCAGCAAAATAATTATCAAAAAAATAAGGTAGCAAACCAGCCTACAAAAAGGCCAAGAGAAAGTAATAGTAGAATCAGCAAAATGGACACATCCAAAAATTTTCATCAGAATGCCCCGGATCAATCAGAAGAAGAGATAGAGACAAATCCTTCATCAGAATCACAATGAACAATAAACATTTGAGATGTGTAGTCGACTCAGGCTCTTCAATAAATATAATGTCCGAAAACTTTTTTAATTTCAAAACCTATTCAGGAGATACCAAAATTCACACGATTGAAGGAGCAGTAGAATTAAAAGAAATAATTTGCCTTGCACCCAGCAAACTTTGTCCGACAGAACAAAAATTCGATGTCCATAAATTTTCAAATAATTACGACATGTTAATAGGCAGAACTTACCTAAGAGCATGCAAAGCCCAAATAAATTATGAAGAATAATAGGTAAAGCTAGGAAACTATACATTTTATTTCAGAGATATGGATGAAATAGAAGAAGAAGATAACATAGAATGTTTAGACCCACCTACAAAAAGGGACCCAGACACAAATTTTGCTATTGAAAATGAAATAATAGAAAATAATCAGTATAGACTCGACCATTTAAATATCGAGGAAACACAAAAACTAAAAAAGGTCTTGTACGAATTTAGTGATATTCAGTACCGAGAAGGTGAAAATTTGACTTTCACGAGTACAATAAAGCACTCTATTCATACAAAACATGAGGACCCAATTTACAAACGTCTTTACAAATATCCCCAAACGTTTGACACAGAAGTCAACAAACAAATAAATGAAATGATCGAACAGGGTATCATTCGAAAATCGAACTCACCCTACTGTTCACCCATTTGGATCGTCCCAAAAAAAGGAGACGCTTCCAACAAAGAAAAATTCAGATTAGTCATTGACTACCGAAATTTGAATGAAGTCACAATAGATGACAAATTCCCAATTCCAGTCATGGATGAAATTCTTGACAAACTGGGAAAATGCCAATACTTTACCACCATTGATTTAGCTAAGGGATTTCATCAAATTCATCAAAAACAGCTTTCTTAACTAAACATGGCCACTACGAATACACACGTATGCCATTTGGTATAAAAATCCATTAATTATTTTAACAGGCAAATAGAATTCATTAGAGGTTCAGAAGACAAAACAGAAACATCAACCTATTTTTATAAATCAAACATAAAAATAACGTACAAAGAAATGACCAATGCTTACGCAAGGGATATAATTAAAAGATATCTTTGCGGTAAGAAAACTGTACTATATTTTCATAATGAACAAGATTTTCCCATATTTCAACAAGCGTTTATTGAAATAATACGATCGAACGCAAAAACAAAAACCTCGAAATCAAGCATTACATAAGTTAGAAGACATTCAAACGTTTGCACAATTCAAAGAAATAATTCTAAAACAACATAAAGAATTATTACATCCAGGAATCGAAAAAACGATTAACTTGTTTAAAGAAAAATATTATTTCCCCGATTTTCAAAACCTGATTCAAAACATTATTAACGAATGCTCAGTATGCAATATCGCAAAGACAGAAAATAGAAATACAAAACTAACTTTTGAAATAACACCAGAGACTTTTAACGTTAGAGAAAAATACGTCATGGATTTTTACATGATCGACAATTTACAATTCCTTTCATGCATTTACTCCAAATTTGCAACACTTGTAGAAGTAAAATCTAGAGATTGGTTAGAAGCCAAGAGAGCAATTATGAAAGTATTCACTGAAATGGGCAAACCAATAGAAATAAAATCAGACAAAGATGCAGCATTTTTGTGTATAACACTAAAAAATTGACTACAAAAAGAAAATGTAAAGTTAGAAATTATAACAAGTAAAAACGACATTTCAGACGTAGAAAGATTCCATAAAACAGTTAACGAAAAACTCAGACTTATAAATAGCGAAAATGACATCGAAGATAAATTACTTAAATTTGAAAAAATTCTCTACATATACAACCATAAGACGAGACATAAAACAACTAACCAGCGGACATTTTTATCTATGCAGAATCACCCGACTATAATACCCAAGCAATTAAAATACATAAAATAAACGATTTAAATAAAGACAGACACGACTTCGAAATCGATACTAGATTTAAACAAGCACCATTAGTAAAATCTAAACAAACAATCCATTCAAAAAGACAGGAGAAATAAATCAGTTAGATGAAAAACATTTTGAAGAAAGAAACAGAGGACAAAAGGTCACACACTACAAATCAAAATTCAAAAAGAAAAAGAAAGTTAATAAAAGCAAATACGACAATTGATACATTACAGGTCAACAACTCAAGATGACTTTTTTGTGCATCGTGCTATTCTTAACATTAAAATCAACATGCAGTCAATCCATTGACAAAATCCCAGTAAAAGCACCGAACGGTTACTTAATATTTAAGACAGGAACCATGGACTTACCGACAAACTTTGAATATCATTATTTAAAAGTTAATTTAACACTAATAGACATTACATATAACAATCTAATGCAACAAGAACAGGAATTTAAAGGCATAGTCCATATTCAATACTTAACAGAAAAATTAAGTAGGGAAATTAATGGAATACAAATTATAGAACGTAATAAACAAGGACTAATTAACGGAATTGGTTCAATATACAAATATCTTTTTGGTACTCTTGATCAAGATGATAAAGACGAATTAGAAGAAAAAATAAATAATCTTGAAAGTAATAGCGTACAAGCAAATGAACTAAATTACTTAATAGACACTGTAAATACAGGTTTAGAAGTAATAAACAACCTCAAGGAAGAAAAGGAAAAATCAGTAAAAGTAGAAGTTCTAATCTTTAATTTTGAGCATTTCACAGAATACATTGAAGACATAGAAATGGGCATGCAGCTCACTAGACTAGGAATATTCAACCCAAAACTTCATAAAACATAATCGCTTAAGTCATGTTAATTCGGAAAAACTATTGAATACAAAGACGTCCACCTGGCTTAACCCAAATTCAAACGAGATATTTATCATTTCAAACATTCCTTAAGATATAACGAAAACCCTTATCTTTGAGATACTTCCTTATCCAGATGAAAATAAAAATATTTTGACAGAAAATTCATACGATAAATACTATTTTAACAACAACCCAAAAATACAAAACAAATAGAAACTAATGAATGTATAATAGGCATTTTAAATCAAATCCCAACCACTTGCAAATACACTAAAACATATAAAAATTATCAAACTAATTACATTGAACCAAATATAATTGTAACATGGAATTTACCAAAAACAAAACCTAATCAAAATTGTGTAAACAACGACTTAATTATAGAACGCAATAACATAATAAAAATTTACGATTGTGCCTTAATATTAAATGAAATATCAATAACAAATTCATTGCTTGACTACAGCCAAAGCATTTATGTAACAAACAATATCACTAGGCTAGAACCTATTTCTTTTATACAAACAAAAGATATAATTAACGAACACACAAAATATTATACTGTATTTCAAACTATTACATTAACCACATTTGTACTTACTATAATAAATTTGATTACATACTTAATCTATAAGTTTAAGGCAATGCCACAAAAATTAATAATTAAACATTTCCGATCAAATAAGAATCGTATTCCCACAGAAAAAATCGAAACCCCATTTGTTGATAAAATTCAATCCCAAAGTATAAACAAAATTGATACTTCAATCTTTGCAACTGAGAAAAATCTCTCGCTATACCCCAATGTATCCGCCTGAGGACAGGCTATTTTCTTTAGGATGGGGGAGTCATATATCCAAAAGCAATCCCTAATAACTTATAAATTTTTCGCCCCCTAAAATTTATAACTTTAAAGTAAACATCTGTTTTATTCACAAACAATTGGAAACTTGCAATAACAATTGTCCCCCTCTAAAACTTCCAGCGTGAGAACGCAATATTATAAACAAATCTGTACCCAAAAATTCCTCTAAGCGTGAGAACGCTTAGTATACGAAATCAATAAGCCAATCAAATATCAGATCAAGACATCATCCGATAAAAAGCTCCCACTAGTAGCATAAAAAGCTTTCAACATAATTGTAAACATAAAAAGCCCTCTAACCGAACTGTAAACTTAATTGTATGAATACTGATAAGTTAGTTCTTAAGATTGTAACGATCATTTTTCGTCCTTCGGGACATTTACAATATCTCTTGGGCTAGGTTCGGCACAACAAATTTATTTTGTGCCCCGGTGAAATTAAAAACACGTTTGATTTCAGTTGGTAGAGCTTATACGTATGTTTATTCAAAATTATTAATGGGCTCGGTTGTATATGGCGGTTTCTCTACGGTAGTTCTGGACTTGGGCAGCGTTGGTGAGTCGCTGCGAATTCCTCGTCGTCCTTTCTTGCCTTCCTCTTGCTGCGTACAGCACTTGGCACCCTTATTTAAGGACTTGTTGTTCTCGCATGAACTGTACAGGTTACTTGTAAGACCTGTATAGTTCCTAGTTTCTTTTCTGCTCCTTATGTTTCCTCGGTAAGTTCTTAAGGTTACTCGTAAAGCCTTAATTACTTGTTTTTCCTTGTATTTTTCCCTGGTAAGTTCTTAAGGTTACTCGTAAGGCCTTAATTACTTGTTACTTGATCATGCCTCGATGACTTGATGCCTTGACCTGATTTGTGCCGCCTTTATATAGGCAGCTCCTCCGGTCTCAGGCACTGGCTGGTGTACTACCGCTATACAGCTGGTAATTTTCCATCCGCCGTCCACTTTCACCCACGCATCTACTTGTTGCCATGCGTGGTGAAAGTCCCGTATTCTTGACGCATGTGTGTCCACTTTCTTTGTGGCTGCGCGCCCATCTATTTCCTTGTCCTTGTCTAGCTCCCTTGCATCTATGTGCTTCCATCACTTTCACCCATTGGCGTCGCCTTCCTATTGACCGCCCATCGTATCCCGTTGACTTTCTCTGCTTCTGTCAGCGCTGCCGTCGCCCGTCGCTCCCTTTGATCCACACGTCATATCCACTTTCGCCCATATTCGCTCCATGTTAGATTTACATACATACGTATATGCTAATTGTATTAACTTAACTTATTGATTATTAATAATTAGCCTGCTTGATTTAACATATAATATCGTTCAATTTCACATGCCATCCTCTTTCATACGCTTATCGTATCTATTAGATAGAGGGCTTCCCCATTGTTCACTCCCCCTTCGGCTCGCATATTCCCCTATCCGATCCACAAACCATTATCGTTTTGTATACGCACGCACGCCCCGCACCCGTCTCACGGGCTTGCTTGGCCCTCACTCTTATTCTCTTGGCTGCTCGCAATCTAACGGCTTTGTTCTCATAAATGAAATATAAAGGAAATGGATTTATAATTATATACACATATATTCTTATTAATTTATTTTTTTTATTTTTTTTTTTTTCATAATCCTTTTTAGTCTATCCCTATGAACTTTTTGTTCCCTATTTTTCATTATTTTTCATTATTCTATTTGTCTATACTAATGACCTCAAATGGTCCTATATAAGAAGATTCTAATTTATGACCTGTTTTATTCTTTAAATAAACTATAACTTGTTTCAACGGTACTTAATGTCTGGTGGTGGTGTGGTATAGACGGTTTGTTGTCTATTTTTAAATTTTTGCACAAGTCATTTATAATGGAATTTTTATATTCTGTTCCAATTTCCGTAATGAACGTCTTCATTGGACCGTACTTCAGTTGCTTCACTCTTACGGAACGGGAGTAGCTACTAAATACTTTGTCAAGTCACATATTAAGGTGATTGAATATTTATTCCGATTTTCCGAACGTGGTATTGGACCAATAGTGTCTACTATCACTCTGTGAAAAGCATTTTGTGGGGTTTCGGTTATTGTCATGGGTGATCTTGTGTGTTTTGTCGTTTTCGACGTCAGGCATTTTGGACATTTATTAGTGTACATTTTTATATATTTAGTCATGTTTTTCCAATAACATTGTTTCTTTATTTTTGCAATTGTTTTATTTATGCCTGTATGACGTCTTTGACTTGGATCTTCATGGAATGTAGACCATATAGCTTGTTTTTCTTCATCTTTTTGGATGAGGGTCACCGGCTTGAGTAGCGCTACTCTTAACGATTTTAAATTTGTATTGCCCATATTTTTAAAAGTATCTATTGAAATTGATTCAAAGATCTTTTCGCTTGGTGCCACTTTTAGTTGGCTGATTTTAAATACACCGGCTTGCCATTCAAGCCTTTGGAAAAACTGACCTAAGTCGAGAATTCCATTGGAGTATAAATCGCTAACATTAATTCTTGCTACAACGGTTTTACCATGTTTCAATTAACATGTGGAATCCGTTATTCGCAAGGTCACTAATTTTCGTACCTCGTCATTTGTGATGACTTCGTATACGTTGAACCTAGAAGCTTTTTCAAGACTTTGCCTTGGCAATAGTTCTTGTTTATTTTCTGCGCAGAAATTGTTTTTTCTACTTTGGTGCCTCGTAGTGACTTTCGGGACTTTTTTGTTCATGTCAATTAGATCGGATATTGTTATCCTTGACAGAGCGTCTGCCACAAAATTATCTTTTCCTCTCAGATACTCTAGCGTAAAATCATACTGTTCTAATTCGAGTCGCATGCGTGTTAATTTAGAACTAGGACTAACCATAGAAAATAAATATGTTAAAGGTCTGTGATCAGTTTTAGCTGTAAAGTGTTTACCATAAATATATGGTCGAAAATGTGTTATTGCCTAATGTATTGCTGCTAATTCTTGTTCTGTAATACTCTTAAGCAATAATTCACCTTTAGTAAATCCTCGTAATGCATATGCAACTGGCAGTTGGAGTCTATTATAGTTTTGAGTTAAAACTGCATATTTGCTTGCATCCGTGATTGTGCAAAATTCTTTGCTAAAATCTGGGTACTGTAATAAATTTGGTTGAAGAAGTTTCTTTTTTAGATACTGGAATGCTTTTTCACATTCTGTTGTTCATTCAAATGAGACATTCTTTTTACATAATCTTGTTATGTCTTGACTGGATAATTATTGATGAGGTCAAATTTTTTGTCATCTGGTAAGATTCCTTTATCTGTGCACCTGTGACCTAAAAACGTCACTTCGTGCATAAAAAATTAACATTTTTCTGGATGTAATTTGCCATTGTGTTTTCTACAAAGTTTGAAAACATCTGTTAAATTTTTAATCATATGTTGTTAAGAAGAACCAATATCGAATAAATCATCCATATAAAGGAAGGCTTGCGAAGGCTCAAGTCCTGAGAATGTTATTGCCATCATTCCCTGAAATGAATTAGGAGCTATTTTTAAACCTGCTTGTTAAAAAAGACGTATTTCTTGAGTTTTCCTCAAGTTCAATTTGGTGGAAACCTGACATTAATCAAGGCATGAAAAATATTTAGCTCGACCCAATTGATCAAGAAAATCATAAATTTTGGGGGAGTGGAAATTTATCTTTTTTTTTTTTTAACGTTGAATATATATTTGTTGAATCTTTTCTTAAATTAGAGCCTAACAACAAGTTTGAGAAATTTTTCTTAATCTTGTACTTATGATATATCCATGGGATATTGCAGGCGGCCCTAATCATTTATTATTGGGTTGGTCTGTCATTTCTTTTAAGACGAGTTCTATTATTAGTTCGCGTAAGTATAAGTAAGATATATTTAGATTATTTCTAATGTTGTCGTTCCGTATGTACCACGGAGCCCCAGTGATTGATCTTAAAATCTTCGACTGCGCCTTTTGTAAAATGTCGATATTGCTGGTACTTGCATTTCCCCATAGTACGGCACCGTAAGTCCAAATGGGTTTCAGTACGGATTTGTATAGGAGGACTTTATACTCCAGACGTAGAGGGGACCGACCATTGATGATCCAATGTAAGCTACTCGCTTTCAGTTTAAGCTGTGACTTTTTTGCCTCGATGTGCTTGCGCCAAGTTAGTCTTCTGTCTAGGTGGATACCAAGGTAAGTGACATCCGCGGCTTGAGGAATTGAGGTAAATGTGTTTGCATTTCTGCTCGTTGACCCGGATACGCCAGGTTGCTAGCCATTCCTCTACCACCTTGAGGTGTTCCTCTAATTTTGCAGAGGCTTGTATTGGGCATTTGGATCTGCTGAGGATTGCCGTGTCATCGGCAAAAGTGGACGTTGTAAGCCCTAAACTCGTTGGTAAGTCTGCAGTGTACAGCATGTAGAGCAATGGGCCGAGTAGCTTCGATTTCAAAGTCAGCCGAGAAGGAGCCATTACATCTTACAGCGAATTTCCCATTGTAAAGGTAAGATTCCATGAGTTTGTGGGTGTACTGTGGGAGTTTCTGCCGGATTTTCAACATTAGACCCTCCAGCCAAACTCTGTCGAAAGCCTGGGCAACGTCGAGAAAGACAGCCGTACAGTATTCTTTTAGTTCGAATGCTGTTCGTATTTCGGATGTTAAACGATTGACTTGTTAAATTGTCCCATGTTTTTCGAGGAAGCCGAACTGGTGTGAAGGGATTGTGTTCTCCGATGGCAGAAATGAGTTTAGACGAATCTGCAGGACCTTTCCAAAAAGCTTCGAAACACATGGCAGCAAACTAATTAGCCTTAGACTTTTTGAAGTAGTAGTAGCGATGGTAGGGAGTTCTAGGATCATTTTCGGTGTGATTAGGTCATGGCCAGGGGCTTTATTCGGCTTTATGTGGTTTTTAATAACTGCAGTGATCTCATCCGATTGGAGTTCCGAGTACTCACTATCCGTTAATGTGCTCGAAGAGGGAAGTACAAATGAGCTTAATGTTGGATTTGGCTGGACAACCATTTTAAGATGTGTGGCAAGTACGGATGCCCTCTCTTCGTCACTGCGGGCCCATTCACCGGTTGGACCCCTTATTGGTGAAACTGTCTCTGTAGGAGCGCTTAAAGTTGGGTGGGCTTTCCACAGAGGATAGTTCTATCCGCTGGTTCGTAGGCCTGACAGCAGGTTTAGCGTAAGTAGAGGCATGTGGAGTAGATACTCTTGCTGCAGCTCCCAGCATCGACTCAAGTGCAGAGACGCACACGTCAATGTCCTCTACAGCGTCCAGTTTCGGCGAACAGTCAATGTGGGCACTCATGTATATTTTAAATTTAAGCCCATTTGTTTTGTTGTTTGTAAGTATATATGGGCGATCAAGTACTTGAGGTCTTCTTAACAGTGTGAATAGCACTGGAGAGTGATCGGAGGTTAAATCTAACAGTGTTTCCGCAGTGATCCGATTACGCGTGGTTACTGCGAAATCAATGAAGTCAGGCACTTTCTGTGGATCTGTGGGTCAATAAGTACCCGGTGAGACGCAATCTTATTGAGTGGGTTGACTATTGTGTTGTACAACTGCTTGCCTTTAGGATTTACCAGGTGAGATCCCCAGTGCGTATGTTTGGCATTATAGTCCCCTGCTCCAATGAAGCGTTCTCCGAGTGTGTTAAAGAAACCGGTGAATTCTTTTTCAGAGATTGAGAAGCGTGGTGGGCAGTACAGGGCAACCCACGTTGTGTTGCCGCAGCTGGTTTGGACGGTCATAGCAGTTGCTTGTAGGTGCTGTGTTTCGCATCTGTTGAGGAACGAGTGTTTTATACGGTTTTTGATTAGGATACCAGTGCCGCCATGTGCTTTTCCGTCTGGATGGCTTGTTGCGTAGAAGTTTCAGATAGTAGTGTTTCAGATATTAGCACGACGTCGATTTCACTTGAGTCTAGGAATAGTTGCAGTTCATTTTTGTGTTGGCAGACGCCGTTAGCATTCCAAAGACATAGACTAAGGGAAGCAATTATTTATTCTCGATAAGCTTCTGGATAAGCAGGTTTTGATTCCGCATCAGTTCCTGCATACAGTTTTGCATGAACGTCATAAAAGCGGTCATGTTTTGATTAAGTGAGATCAATAGGGCCTCTAAACCACTTGGAGTTTTCTGGCCAAGTTCTGGTGCGCTAGGTTGCGGATTCTGTAGATGGTGGAGTGACGGGGTCTCTTTCGCGGGCTCCGTCTGTCCAGTTCGGAGTACACTAGCGAAGGATACACTAGGATTGGTTGTAGCAGGCATGTTAGATGATCTAACAGCCTTGGCGAAGAATACCTCCGGTGTAGTTTTGAAGGCGTTGAAGGTGATTTTTGGTCCAGCGGGGGGTTTACGCCCGTTTAGGTGCGATTTAAGATCCTTGAAAACAAGACATTCCCTGTAGTTGGCTGTTTGGTTCCCTCCATCTGCCTTGGGGCAAATGCCATCTTTATGATGTTCGCCGCAGCCAACACACACTGACCTAAGGTTGCAATTGTTAGCGGTGTGGTTGTATTCCTGGCAGTTTTTACACTGAGGTGGTTGGTATCTCTTATGGGGCTCCTCTACGGTGATTCTTCTGTGCAATAGGAGCTGAAGGTTGTAGATTGGATGCACTTCATTTGGCTTCGACCGCTTTGCATCTGGTTGGAGCTCGATTTTAAAGAGCGGCTGTGCGACTTTATTCCTGTTGATGATGTTGACAACGGACTTAACCGCAAACCCTTTTTCGGCCAATGCGTCTGCTATTTCTTGGGGTGGGACCGATGGCTCGATCCCCTGTAACACAACCTGGAGCCCTTTACTGCTTTTTATTCGGTAGGTATAGAAGTTGATGTGAGCATTACGGTTTGGGTTTGACATTTAATTTCTTTTATGTTACCCCTGTTGAGTGGGGTTACAACAAAGTTATTTGCCCCTACTGTTTCTACTAGCTTCGAAATCAGGACGCTGCAGTTGGCTCCACGGATGTATAAAGGGGGTGGTCTAGCCGATTTAACTTTATCTACAGCGCCGGCTTGATCGTCTTGCTGATCGGCAAGAATTTTAAAACGATTCCCGCTTAGAAGTGATACTCGTTCATTTGTTTTGGTTATTTTCGGCGTATTGCAACTTTTTTTCTTTTGCGGGCTTAGCTTCCGCTTAGTTATTTTAATATATCTATCCATTCCAGTTTGGACAGAAGGCCTCGGGTTTCTTATCGTGGCTGACTCTGGGCGACTTGTCGTTGACGGCTTGAGGCAGGTCAATACTTCGGCTGACTTTGCAGTAGTTGCTGTCAACGAGCTGACGGTGCTGGTCGGTGCAATCGGTGACCCAGTTATCGATATTGATGGAGAAGCACACTGCTCTCTCCACGGTAAATTGCTGTTGATTGCTGAGTGGATTGCACTTTCGGTGTTATTGCTTACGGTAGCATTCAGTGGGGTCGGCGACACCACCGAAAAGTACGCGTTGTTGCGTTGGACCGAGAGACGACGCACAGTTGGGCCTTTTGCTCGGATAGTGTTGCAAAAGTACGTTTTTTCATAATCGCGTTTGGCAAAAATGATATATGCAATCGATAGGAAATACTTCAGAGATTATGAATCCAAAAAATTTTTGAAATCGGTTGAGATTCATGGGTGCTAGAGGCTCCCAAATTTGAGACATTTTTAGTGAATATGAAAATATGATAATTTTTAAAAAAAAAATCGCAACTTTAAAACTGAATATTGGGCGATTTCAACAATCGATCTTGAATTTTTTGGTTTTATCTGAAAAGTATGTTCTTTATGAAAAGCATGTTTCATAAATTTTAATAATTAGTTAAATCGTTATTGAACTACAAGCGTTTAAAAAATGTGGTAAAAATTGACATTTTTTGAAGTATCAATAGCATGTTTTATAATTTTTAATAATTACTTGAATCGTTATTGAACTAGAAGCGTTTAAAAAATGTACTAAATATTGGCATTTTTTGAACTTTGGTGGAATAAAACTAGCAAGGATCAACGAGTATCAATTCCGGACTACATACACTAGGTAGGTGAAATATTTACCTATCGGATGTATATAGTCCCAATATGCGGAGACCTGCGACACCGATGCGTAAGCCATAAAACTAAAGCAAGCCATAAAACTAAGGCAACCTCGCCTAAAAAATGCGCTGCAGGTATAAGGAAGAAGAAGAGCGCATGCGTATTGGCCTGTAGCTTCTTTGTATTTAAATGATAACATTGCGTAATGCTGTTTTGCAAATACTACCTATTTACATATATGCCATTCTACAATGATAAATTGCTAATTACCTGCTTTGGAAAAACTTACAAGACAGGTAAATGTTATTTAAGTTGATGAAAAATTTGTCCTAATTGTGGGTTGGTGGTTTTTATTTCCGTTTACCTAATTGGATGTAAATATTAAGTTTTTTACCTAATTAATACAAAAAGTGTAATACCGATTGTTCGTTCTACCTAGTTAATTCAAAAAATATAACATAAAGAGCTAATTGTTCCTCTCGTTTGCGACAGTTTATTTTTAACTCCATAAGTGGAAACACCTTAAATCAGGACTGAATATTATTTGTCAATATAATTCAAGACAGTTTTATTTATTTGTGCAAAAATGTTGTTGAAGAATGAAAGGATTTTGAAAGTTTACGAGAAAACGTAAATGATTTTGAAATGAGCGTTTCATTCGAAAACGCTAGTAAGGAGCTTAAGGTAAATATCAAATATGTATTCGCAATATAACATAAGGCGAAAATGGATCGCAAGCTTCTGAAATCTGGCATATTTCGTGAAAAAAATTAAATGGTAAATGGTGAAAAATTTGACGAATATACTTCAAAGACTGCTCAATGTTTGACTGAATTGTATCCGCAAAAAAAACTTACCCCAACGGTACATAGGATTTTGGCTCACGGAAAGGATTTAATAGAATATCACTGTTTACTACTTGGAGAGCTATCCGAAGAAGCATAGGAATGTAAAATCAAGGACTACAAAAGGTTCAGATACACTAATACATTAAAAACTTCCCGTCTTATACAAAATGAAGACCTTCTTAACATGCTAGCAGCCTCTTCGGACCCACTTATTGCATCACTGAGACACGTGCGATCACGAAAGGATTTGGAAAATAGCAACTATAGTCCCGAAATGTTGAGTTTACTAGATATTGATGTAAATATTGAAAATTATTTTGAAGAAAATCAGCCATCAATGGCAAATTTTCAAAATTAACCTAAAAAAAAATTTAAAAAATTTTTTTTTTCTTTTTGCAATTATGTTAAAAAATCAAATTAAAACAATAAATAATGTTACGCAGCCGTCTAAAACAATGAAAAATTCCATTTGTGATTGAAAAAAACCGGGTTTCGATCCATTTTTAAAGGAAAAACGTGTTTGGAAATATTTTCTGACTTTGACCTTGAATATTACAGCACCACGAACACCCAGCACTTTTGACAAACATTCATTTTGAAGCTTAAGGTATTCTTTATCATATGCTTTTTAAATTTCGCATTATTGGTTTAGACGCTATGATTTTTGCAATGCTAAATGCCAGAATGCCCCAATGTGCGACGCTCACGTTGTTGTTGTACAAGTAGTTCTTGTAGCTGTTGCTGGTGGGGATCGAGAGGCTTTTCCAAAAAAAAGGTGCTCACGTTGTTGTTGCAACTTAGTATTTATTGCTATTAGAACAAACTAATAGCAATATGATTGTAAATAGGCGTCTCTGAGTCGACTGAGAGCCCTACGCAATTTTTGCAAACGCGGTCTTTTTATGTTTTTACACTAAATTTTGCGGAGTGCATTGCATTAAAAAACACGTCTGCACGCGGCGGCGGTTGAAAAACTACTGATTTTTGGCGGTAGTCAATTACTAATCGCCATTTTTTTTCTTTAGAGCCCGCAAGTGATTTCTTTGGGACTAATAAGAGTGGGCTATTGTAGGGTGAAACAGACGGTTCAACAATACATATTTTTTACATACACTGGTTCATCATCCTTTAGTCTCAATTGTTGCTTGTAAAAGTTATGTGTAGTTCGGTCTCAAGTCCAAACACATCGCTATATTGGGTGCATATTTCATTAAGTTGTTTCTTAAATATATTTATGTGAATATGCTTATGTGCATACATCAATGTGTACATATAAACATATTCAAGTGCACAATTATATTTTATTGCGTATATATTGAATTGTTTATATTTGCAACAAAGTGTTACAAGTTGAGCTCTTTGTACTAAATGATTATTGGTATGCCAAGGCCAAGGCACACATCTCCAAGATACAAGAGGAAATAAGAGACCTTCGTCGTAAGCAAGCTCGATCTTATGATGTTGGCGACATGGTTGCAATTACTCACTAAATGTGAGAAAATTACATTTTAAAGTTGTATATATATCTGTTTATACAAGTGTATATATATCTGTATATCCTTTTGTTTGATTCCTATCATATTTACGTCTAATACAAATTACAAATAATACAAATGATTACAAACAATTGTTAATATACTTTTGTGTGTAATGTTAAACTTTGGTAATTTTAATTTGTACCTGAATGGCCAGTTTCATATGTATCGAATCGTTCAATTTCTTTATAAACATCTTCTTCCTTCTCAATGTCTTTTGCGTAAAATGAACATTTTACAAACTGTACATTTTTATTGCCTTCGAAAGTTTGAATAATTTTATTTTGAAATTTATTTTAGTGATGATTGTCATATTCACTAAATATTCCAACTTTGCCTTTAATGGTATGATTTTCGAGATATTTTAAATTTAAATAAATTTTCTTATTTTTATATTATGCACCCATAGGGTGAATGGTATATTAAAGTCGCCAAAATGTATGTAACAGGCAGAAGGAAGCTTCTCCGACCCCATAAAGTATATATATTCTTGATCAGAATCAACATTCGAGTCGATCTAGCCAAGTCCGTCTGCCCGTCCGTCCGTCCGTCTGTATGAACACGTATGTAGATCTCGAAGACTATAAGAGCTACAGCTACCAAATTTGGTATGTAGACTTGTGTAGTATGTAAATGTATAGTGTTAATTGGAATTTTGGCCACGCCACCTTACGCCCCCAGAATTTACATAAAACTGTTTTTCTTAAAAACTATAATAGCTAGATATATCAAATTTGGTAAATATACTCGGTAAGTTGGTGCGCAGATATTCAGTGTGCAAAATTTTTGCCACGCCCCTTCCCGCTCCTAGAACTTACATAAAACGGATTTTCTTAAAAACTACAGCAGCTAGAGACATTAAATTTGATATAAATACTCGTTTAGTTAGCGGGCAGAAACTCAAACTTTTTGCCCACTTTCGCCCCGCAAATTAAAAAAAAAAAACAATTTTCTCAAAAACTGAAAGCTTAAGTCGCCAAATTTAATATGAAGATTTGTTTAGTATGCGCGCAGAATTTGAATATTTTAATATTTTGCCACGCCCACTTCTGCCTCCATAACTTAGAAAAAATCGATTACCAGCTGCAATTTTTTGACTATCGCTATCAAATTCGGTAGACCTATTAATCTTATTTATTTCTACCAAACCACCACATTAAATAAGGATGACTAAGGTTGAATGCATGAAATAGGAATCGATATCTAAGTCATATTTAGCTCAAATGACAAACTAAAACATACCCTTTAATTGGAAAATTTCAACTCGCTAAAAAAAAAATAAGTAAGTTAGTCTTCTCGCCGACTTCGGTATACCATACACTAGTAAAACAAATATTTCAAGTTTATAATAACAAATGCATTAGCGTAAATTATATCTTAGTATCTCTCTCACTGGCGCCTTTCTGGCCTTATGGAAAAACGTCTATATGCATAACTTGGCTAATTTTATTCCGATATTGATTAAATTTTCCTAAATATTAGTTCTAAATTTAAGAGTGTCAAATTTGATTGCACAAGGTGGAAAATTACGGGAGATGATGGATTTTTTTTTTCAAATTTCGAGTTCGGAAAGGGGCGTGGCAGAATCTTTACAGGCAAAATGTGCGGAATTATTAAGAAAAATATCAAAGAAGCAAACTTTGGCATAGCCCTGTGACGAGTCACATTTTTATTGCAATTTAAACTACGCCCATGTGGGGCCCCCCTTTTGTTACTGCTATTTTTCATACGCTCATGGAGAGCACATTAAATACCTCAACATGAAAACTAACTGTAGTTCTTTTTTTCTAATAGCCAATACTTACGATCGACGCCTCCCTCTCTCTCTAGCTACCGTCTTGATGCGGCTGCAGCGTCGACGCGTTGCGGAGAGAACAACTTCTCGACAGCGGACGCTGCGCTGCATGCCGACGCCAGAGAGCCCATGAGAAATTGAAAGTGAGAGAGAGAGACGGCGATCATGACGCGTGCCAAAGCACAAGACGCATCGAATGTTTTCACCGTTAGGACATAAGTAGGCAGAGCAAGGGTAGGTTTCGACAGCGAGTTATAATTAGGAGAAAATCACTTCGCCCGTAGCCACGAGAGTGAGTAGTTATCCAGTGCAAAATAACAAGAAAAGCCAGTGAAAATCAACAAGAGTAGCCACGAGACCGAAGACGAAGGACAGGGTACCCAAAAGGGATCCTTCAGGATTAACAGGTGAGCCCATGGCCTAAGTTCCCTTTTTTTTTATTTTGCTTGAGTGCGGTAGGGACCCAGATTTCAGAAATATGTTTAGGATTAATTAATTATTAATAAACGTTATAATATGATCATTTAACCCACCCGGCATTATTTCTTCATTCGGCACTGAATCTATGTATACCCTTTCCCTTCCCTTCTCCTTGGCCACTTAACCATTTGAGTGGAGCCGAAGGACCAGCGGACTTCGGCAGGATGAGTTATTCTCCTGCAGACGAAGTCAGTCGCTGGTCTCTAGGCTCAGTCACTCAAGGTGAGGAGGCAACGGATCTTGGCCAAGCGGGCTTCGCTTGGCAGACGAGATCAGTCGTTGCAGTTCCTCTTCACCATCCCTTTCCCATAACCACACTAACATTCCCTTTCTCGCTTCCCTTTCCCGTCCAAGAGGCAACGGATCTTGGCTAAGCGGGCTTCGCTTGGCAGACGAGATCAGTCGTTGCTACTCCTCTTGGACTCCCCTCCTACTCCTTTCCCTTCCCTTTTCCCCCTTCATGTGGTCTCAGTCCCCAATCCTAATACTCATCAAGGTCTCCAGATCAAATAAATGTTCTGTAGACTGGACTCTGGGACTGAGAATTGTACCCCAGCCAGAGCTTCCTTACAGATGGCGCCCGAGCAGGGACCTTGATGAGTATTATGGGGGAAATATTAATATATATATATATATGTTTTTACATTTATTAATATATATATATATATGTATATATGAGTCCACACAAGAGTGAAAATTTTTATATGTATGCATATTCATTAATATATATATCGGAATAAACGCAGAGTTAAACATTTTTTTTATATATATGTATATTTGTGGTTAGGGTATTTAAAGGTCGCATATACGTTGCCGATGTGCCACGCGCTTTTAGTTTTCTGTGCAAGCGACAGTTAAATGCGAGAAAGAGACAGGGACACACGAGCGGCCAGTAAGAATGGGAATAGACAATTCACCGTTTGATCCGGGGCGTGTGTGTGAGCTACGAACATTCTCTTGCCATTTATGTCTCACTCTTACACACAGCTTTGATTCAACCGTTTTTTTTGTCATTCCTTCATTCACACTGATTTACAAGTACAGTCGCGCGTTGGGTTTCGTGTTAGCATTTTTTTTTATTGTGCGAAAGTTGGAAAAAAAAAAACAGAAAAGAGTTTTCGAAATGCACGTGTGTGTGGGAGAAAAAAAACGATGATGCTCGTGTGCATTGGCTCTCACATGTGTAATGCCGCACCCGATCGTGTGAGTGTGTATGAGCGTCGCTGACTCTCGTGCATGTGTGCGCTCACGATACGAATTGCAGAGATTAGCCTGAAAGTGTCAGTGTGTGATGCTTACGTCACACATTTCCTCCAAGGCAGAAAAATTTCTGGTTCACTCGTGACGTATGTACATATGCGTGAAGAGGCGACTCATAGACATTGGACACATTCTTATGCGTATGCGTATGGAAGGGTATGCATGGGTATATCACCTATGTTTAACACACACATGAGCAAAAGAAAACTATTCGTTTTGTGCAGACTCGTATGATTTTTTTTTTTATGTTGAGTACAGTGAAATGAGAGCAACAAATTAAACAAAAATATATATAACACGCACACAGTCATGCCATGCTAGGTGAGAAAACCGGCAGAGTCTCCGGCAGGATTTCGACAGAATTATCAGCAGAGTCACCAACAGAGTTTTCGACAGGATTAATAATCTCATCAACAGCATATTTCAAAGAGAATTATTAATGGAGTCAGCTACTGAGTTACCGACAGAGCTAACAATAGAGTCACCAACGTAGCCGTCGACAGAGTCACACCTGGAAAGCAGTTTAAAAAAAAAAAAAAAAAAAATAATAATATATCGGCAGAGTCTCCGGCAGGGTTTCTACAGAATGATCAGCAGAGTCATCAACAGAGTTTCGACAGGATTAATAATCTCATCAACAGCATATCTCAGAGAGAATTATTAATGGAGTCAGCACTGAGTTATCGACAGAGCTAGCCATAGAGTCATCAACGGAGCCATCGACAGAGTCGCATATTAGAAATTAGTTTTATTAAAAGTTTTTTTTTTACAACAGAGGAGGAAAAGAGCTAAAGTCATCAGAAGCAGATAGAACGAGTTTAGGTGCCTCTCAGAGAGCCATTAGTGAGGTTGTAACCTACCGCATTATGAGTTGAACGGGACTTGGGCATGGGTAACCTAAAAAAATCCACTACTCTCACCCAAAGAAGCAGAAACAGAAGCAGTAACAGAAGCAGAACGAAGCAGAAGCAGAAGCAGAAGTAGCAGTAGCAGCAGCAGCAGCAGAGTGAAAGAGACAGAAGAGTAAAGCACAAGCGGCCATTTAAAAACCAAGCATATGCACTGGCAAAGGGCAGTCAGTGTTTGGAAGTCAACAAGAAAACATCGAGGGAAAAATTTGCTTCAATCCGGAAGGATAACAACTGGACAAGGATCATTAACAGGACTACTCACCAATACAAGGATTAACAACGGAAGGATCAACAAGGACATAGGACAAGGACATTCATCGCCAAGGAGAACTAAGCTTCAAGGATACAACGGAGATTAATGCAAAGGACATCAGGAAATTCGGCAGCAAGGACCACTATTTTCTCAAGGATATTCTAAACAGTAATCGGAGTAAACGTTTATTTTCTTTGGACAACATCGATGGAGGAGCTACCCCGTCTCCAATAACTATATCCTACATTCAAGGATTTACTTATTTCAAATAAACAAACTGGATCGAAATCTACCCACAGGCAAGACCTTTCTTATATGCATTTGAACCATTGCAAAGATTTTGTTCAAAATATTTAAACCAAAAAAACCACCTCGAAAGTTTCCCCGGCAGCGATAATTCTCCTTTACGCGTCACCGTTACTTACTCTTCTTTGAACAAACATATATACATTTTTATATTTTCTGACCCCTCTCTTGCAGAATTTATTAAAAATTAAATAAAAACATATATAGATACGCATTGGTCAAATTGCACATCCGTACCATAGCCTATCGGTTTACCGTAGCCATTTTTAATCAGTATCGCGTAGCCTACTGGGCGAACCCCGATATCCTTTAGCTGATTATCACTTCTACTACGACTCCGAGTCTTTACTAACATACTAGCAATGGGCGTTCATTGGATAAATCATCGTCGCAAAGCCGAGTTGGAAGTCCTTTGTGACGAATTCGGATTAGACACCGGTGGAATAGCGGAAGACCTAAGAAATCGGTTCCGTGAGTTCGCCTCAAGGGAGGATCACCATCCTGAGGTATTGAGTCGACTCGCAGAAATCGAAGCCCAATTTAGTGCCGGGGACAAGAAATTAGATGTAAAACCACCGTCTAGAGCACCGTCGCCTACTCCCGAAGGAATTGTTTCTCAACTACCGGTGCCACAAGACACTAACTATCGTTCTGAATCGCATTCTGGTTCTCGTTCCGGTTCTCCGACACCTTTCGGCATGCCTGGCTCAAAGATTAACATCGAGCCCAGTGAGCGGAATCGAGTCCACGAATCTCTGGCAGGCCGTACCACTGGAAGCTATGCCTCGCTCGCGGAACGTATAACCAAATGGGGAATTGCCTTTAGCGGGTCTACCGATCCTATCTATTTCATAGAGCAAATAGAGACTCGAGCCGCGACGTACCGTTTGAATTTGGAGACACTGCCTCCGATGATAGCCATCCTATTGACAGGACGGGCCGAAAGTTGGTGGCAAACCAGCGGGTATCCGGAGATGACATGGGTCGATTTCAAGTCCGAATTCTTAGAGTTCTTTCTACCCCCACGCTATTTTGAGAAACTAGAGGATAGCATACGCGCTCGAAAGCAACGCTATCAGGAACCATACAAGGAGTATCTAATAGACCTTCGATTGATGATGAAGAGAGCTCATTACTCGACGTTACAGGAACTCGACAGGATCTACGAAAATCTTTTACCAGACTACAAGCTGTATACCCGACGAAATGATTTCCAAACGTTACCCGGCTTAACCAAGTTGGTGGTAAATTATGAGACAATTCGATTGGAACAAGGCAGCGAGGACTCAGCGCATTCTTGGAAAAGAAGCAACGCCGTTCAAAATAAGCCCTTGGATCATATGCCTTCCAGCCTAAACGGGACTGCTATATGTCAACTCTCCGAAGCACTCGTGGATACCAGTACAGCTTGCCGCAAATGTGCGGGAGCTGGTCACTTCGCACGAGAATGCACGAAGCCCCGTGTGTTGTTCTGTTGGCAATGCGGACGAAGGGGGGGTACGTACCATCGAATGTTGCCGTCGTTCGGGAAACGGGCCAAACCTCCGTCTCAATCTGGGCCAGACGGAGGGACCAGACCAGGACCTCAGCCCAGTAAACCCCTCCTCCTAAAGAAAGACCGCATCCAACTCCATGTCTTCGTCAATAGAAAACCAATGGTAGCTACCTTGGATTCAGGCGCGAACAAGAGTTTCATAAACGAGGAAGTGGCTCTTCAGCACTTCGCTCCGTTCCTTCTGCGAGACATTCATACTAATATTAACCTTGCCGATAATACTCGGGCAGCAATCAAAAGTTCTCTTAGGGCAACCATCAGCCTCGGGGCACAGACCGTACATATGACATTGTTAGCGATGCCATCGATGATGGATCCTCTTATTCTGGGAGTGGATTTCCTTCGGAACATAGGAACTTCTATACGTTGTGGAGGTTATCTGCTACAGTTGCCCCCTTTCGATAAGCCCCACAGCTCCGTCAATTCTACAATTCAGCCATCACTAGTGGCAGATGACCACACGCAGCCTGTTGCTCATATAGATCAACTGGATCCTACAGAAACGTCCGCTACGCCCAAGGATACCTCTGACTCTCAGCATAGCAACAAACCAGTATGTCAAGCAGGCTCAGTTTTGCCGCCTCCAACACCTGACGCTGTCCGTAAAAACCCATTCCGCCAGCCCGGCAGCAAAAAGGAACCGGTAACCGAGGTGGACGCCCGATTAGCCTCAGTAGAAGCTGAGACCCGTGACGAGGACTTAAAGCCAAAACAATCATCCAGTATGGAACAGGAGACACTAGAGCCGGAACTTCAAGCGGTTCTTGACGCGGAAATCACTAAGTTCGACGGGCTCAACGGCGTTACCCAAATAGCACAACATGTCATTGTATTGAAGCACGATCGACCCATGAAGCAGAGGTATTATCCCCGTAATCCGGCCCAACAACAAATTATCAATGAAACCGTAGACGCACTGCTGAAGGAGGACCGTATTGAACCATCCAAAAGCCCTCACAGCGCACCAATCGTGTTGGTAGGTAAGAAAACTGGTGATACTCGCATGTGTATAGACTTTCGACAACTGAACGCTCAGTCAGTACGTGACGCATACCCCTTGCCTCATATACACCATATCCTAGAGAAATTGAGGAACGCGAAGTACATTTCTACTCTAGATTTAAAGAGCGGATATTGGCAAATACCCTTAGAGGTCAAAAGTAGAGAGTGTACAGCCTTCACAGTGCCCGGACGCGGGTTATTCCATTGGAAAGTCATGCCCTTCGGCCTACATTCCGCATCCGCCACGTTCCAGAGGGCTTTGGATAGTGTGATTGGACCCGAAATGGAACCACATGCCTTCGCGTACCTAGACGATATTATCGTAATCGGAAAGACGCTCGAGGAACACCTCTCACACCTGCTTGAAGTCTTTCGACGTCTACGAGAAGCCAATTTAAGGATCAACCGAGACAAATGTCGTTTCTTCAAGAAACGGATCCAATTTCTAGGTCATGTTGTCAGCGAGGATGGTATCCATACCGACCCTGAAAAGGTAGCAGCTATCCGTAACCTTCAGCCACCAACCAATGTCAAGGAGTTACGTCGATGTCTCGGTATCGCCTCTTGGTATCGTCGGTTCGTACCCAACTTCTCCGACACGGTACAACCTCTCACAAGTTTGTTAAAGAAAGGTTTGAGTTGGTTTTGGAACGTAGAGCAACAACAGGCGTTCGATGCACTCAAGACACGTCTCACCACTGCCCCTGTCCTAGCTTGTCCAGATTTCGCTGTAAAGTTTTGCTTACAGACTGATGCCAGCGATGTTGGCCTCGGCGCAATGCTCACTCAGAGTATCGACGGTGCAGAAAGAGTCATTGCTTACGCTAGTCGACGTCTCTTGAAGGCGGAAGAAAACTACTCGACTACTGAGAAAGAATGCCTAGCAATAGTCTGGGCCATCAGGAAATATCGTTGCTATTTGGAAGGCTATTGCTTCGACGTGATCACGGACCATTTGGCTCTCAAATGGCTAAACTCGATAGAAAATCCCACGGGGCGTGTGGCCAGATGGGCGCTGGAGTTGCAACAATACGAGTTCGAGGTACATTATAGACGAGGTAAGCTGAACGTGATTGCCGATGCCTTATCGCGTCAACCTTTGGATGTACTCCACTGGGCACAACTAGTAGAACCGGAGTGCAAATGGTGGCTAAAGATGCGGCAGCACGTCACGGAACACCCTGCGGATTTCTCAGACTATATATTCGAAAACGGCCAGATTTATCGTAGACGAGACCCCCACCCCGATGACCACGATTCTACACCTTGGAAACTATGCGTGCCCCGAGAACATCGAGAGCAAGTACTCAAGGAATGTCACAATGCAGTCACGGCCGGCCACTTGGGAATCAGGAAAACTACCTTGCGAGTGACACAGAGGTACTATTGGCCTGGCCTCTTCCGAGATGTCGCCCGTTACGTTAGATGCTGCCTCGTCTGCTCGCAGTTTAAACCGGCGCAAATGAAACCAGCGGGCAAAATGCTCACCCGCCAAGTCGCGGAGTCGTTCGATACCGTGTGTACTGACTTTATCGGGCCTTTGCCGCGTTCTAAGCAAGGTAATACGATGTTACTAGTTTTCTTGGATTTATATAGTAAATGGGTCGAGATGGTACCACTTCGTAAGGCCACTTCAGCCGCTTTGGAGAAGGCATTTCGTGAAAGGATCTGGGCCCGATTCGGCAATCCTCGCACCCTCGTGAGCGATAACGGTACCCAGTTCACTAGCAAGCTTTTCAAAAACTTCTGCAAAACGTCCGGAATTATACTCCAGCATACCGCCCCCTATTCTCCACAGCAGAATCCTACCGAGCGCGCAAATCGAACCATCAAGACCATGATTGCACAATACCTGGAGAATGGGCAAAACACTTGGGATCAATGGCTTCCAGAAATAACACTAGCGATCAACTCAAGCGTCAACGACACCACCGGATTCAGTCCAGCCTACATCATATTAGGTCGGGAACCCCGTATGCCCGGCGCTCTTTATGACCAAGTAACGGATGTCGCCGGTAACGAACCCCCTAGCCCTGATGAGCGCATCCGACGAATGGAAGATATTTTCAAGCTCGTACATGAGAATCAACTGAACGCGACCCAGAATCAAAAGAAATACTACGACCTGAGACGACGCGACTGGCGTCCAAACATCGGGAGCATGGTCATGCTCAAGCAACATGTGCTGTCTAATGCCAACGAAGGGTTCAATGCCAAACTGGCGCCTAAGTATAAAGGCCCGTATAAAATAATCAAGTTTCTTTCCAGCAACGTCGTTAGACTACAAGAAGCCCAGGGGCGTGAACGACGTACCGCCGGTCTCGCTGACTTAAAGGCCTTCAATAGTGACGACAGCGAACCACCAGAACTCGGTCCTTCTGAAGACATCGGCCTCGGGACACCTCGTACCCACGGCCCGCACGAGGCCACTGATTAACGATCTTTCAAGGGGGACCACTTGTTGGTGGGTGCGCCTGCCCAACGTCCCCCTCCCTTCTAAAGAGGGGCTCTTCGCACCGATGCTAGGCAAAAATTATCTAAAACCATTGTATCTTAGCTTTAATCATAGCACTTTTGTAAACCGCACTCATAGGGCCTCGTTAGTACATTCAGAGTTCAGGGTAGTTTTAACACGCTTTATATTTCACAGCGGTATGTCACAGCAAGAGGAAGACCACGGCGATCACGAGGCCGACATAGCCCGGATCGTCGAAGAAATGATTGCGGTATGGGAAAGGGAACACGGCCCGGTCACGTCCGGCCCCACCACAGGCGGTAGCCCACCGGAAGATCCAGTCCTGCTCTGCCGCGTGGAGTTAGCCCCGACCGACATCCCGACCGAGAGACCGTCAGGGAGCAAGGATCAGGCGAGCTACGCGAAATCACCCGACGAGGCTCAACAAGTTGTAGACTCGACTCGACCGGAGCGCGCGGTAATATTGTCGGTGGTCGAACTCCCCCCTTTGGCACAAAACATCGGACCCTCGGAGTCGGCCGGCCCTGTTTGTTTGGAGGACCCGATGATATCCACTGGTCCGGTGAGGCAAACCTGCCCAGAAGAGACACTCATCTCAGCTGCAACCGCGCTCTTTGGGTCAGCTCCAGTGCCTGTATGCCCACCGGACATGGCCCTCGCACAATATCGGCAAGATATGGCTACGCCCCCGCTTCCCCAAACGGAGCCCCTCGTCTGGCCGGCAGAGCGCGTTTTCCGCGAAGAGATGTTCGTCCTGCCTTACCCAGGGCCGGACCCTGGTGAAGTACTCGCCGTCCCGATGGAGTACTACAGAGTCCCCGCCGCCGATGACCAGGGATCCAAGCCCAAATCTCCGTCTCACCGTGTATCGGACACCCCTCCGCGGCCCGTTTGACAGTGTCTGGAGAGACGTCAATCTCCAGCAGTCGTGATGCCATGCCGGACACCCCTCCGCGGCCCGTGTATGAGCCGATAAGTCCCCCAGCGAGCACTGGCGTTCGCTTGACAACCGTCAGGGTCCGTGAGTGTCCACCTGACAACGAGGAGATGCCTCTAGATCTCTCTGGGCCCCGCCCTCGACCAGCTCTCGCCCCAGCAAACGACACCGCTGATACACCAACTCACGCCAGCCTTGGGCTAACGCCTCGGGGCCCTTTGCGCCGATCTACGGCAACCTATGTGTCGGAGGCCACCCCCGCAGCTTCTAACTGGGTCCTCACACCACCAGAATGGATCGTCGACACCCCGGATAGACGAGTACCCGCTGAGATCCGAGATCGGGTGGATGTAATCCGTCACGATGGACCCCGCCGAAACCACCGCTTCCTCATGTGGGCGGAAGATCATCTGTTCCGCATCGATATCAAGTTACATGGGCGAGTCACAATCCGTTTCGTCCGTTCGAAATAAGGACACCGTGTGACGAGTCACATTTTTATTGCAATTTAAACTACGCCCATGTGGGGCCCCTTTTTTTGTTACTGCTATTTTTCATACGCTCATGGAGAGCACATTAAATACCTCAACATGAAAACTAACTGTAGTTCTTTTTTCTAATAGCCAATACTTACGATCGACGCCTCCCTCTCTCTCTAGCTACCGTCTTGATGCGGCTGCAGCGTCGACGCGTTGCGGAGAGAACAACTTCTCGACAGCGGACGCTGCGCTGCATGCCGACGCCAGAGAGCCCATGAGAAATTGAAAGTGAGAGAGAGAGAGACGGCGATCATGACGCGTGCCAAAGCACAAGACGCATCGAATGTTTTCACCGTTAGGACATAAGTAGGCAGAGCAAGGGTAGGTTTCGACAGCGAGTTAGAATTAGGAGAAAATCACTTCGCCAGTAGCCACGAGAGTGAGTAGTTATCTAGTGCAAAATAACAAGAAAAGCCAGTGAAAATCAACAAGTGTAGCCACGAGACCGAAGACGAAGGACAGGGTACCCAAAAGGGATCCTTCAGGATTAACAGGTGAGCCCATGGCCTAAGTTCCCTTTTTTTTTATTTTTGCTTGAGTGCGGTAGGGACCCAGATTTCAGAAATATGTTTAGGATTAATTAATTATTAATAAACTTTATAATATGATCATTTAACCCACCCGGCATTATTTCTTCATTCGGCACTGAATCTATGTATACCCTTTCCCTTCCCTTCTCCTTGGCCACTTAACCATTTGAGTGGAGCCGAAGGACCAGCGGACTTCGGCAGGATGAGTTATTCTCCTGCAGACGAAGTCAGTCGCTGGTCTCTAGGCTCAGTCACTCAAGGTGAAGAGGCAACGGATCTTGGCCAAGCGGGCTTCGCTTGGCAGACGAGATCAGTCGTTGCAGTTCCTCTTCACCATCCCTTTCCCATAACCACACTAACATTCCCTTTCTCGCTTCCCTTTCCCGTCCAAGAGGCAACGGATCTTGGCTAAGCGGGCTTCGCTTGGCAGACGAGATCAGTCGTTGCTACTCCTCTTGGACTCCCCTCCTACTCCTTTCCCTTCCCCTTTCCCCCTTCATGTGGTCTCAGTCCCCAATCCTAATACTCATCAAGGTCTCCAGATCAAATAAATGTTCTGTAGACTGGACTCTGGGACTGAGAATTGTACCCCAGCCAGAGCTTCTTCAGTCCTTGCTGCAATAATATTTTTACATTTTAAAAATTTCTTTCCTCAATTCATCAATACACAAACAAAACATTCAAATTATTACTCTTTTTACTACAATTCCTTCTTCTTCTTGCATCATTCCCTTAGCAAAGCACGGCACACATACACATACGGTTTGTGTAGCGCTGCGTCTGTGTGTGTGTATGCATGTGCTCTGTTGATTTGATGATGACGTAGTAGGCATCAGGCAGCAGGCAGATTTGAGACGATTTATATTGACTATAACTTGTGCTCTATTTGGATAAATAGGGATCGGATGATCAGATTCAAACTTTGGGATCCGTAATTTTATATCTCATACTATCGTATTGGTAAATTTCATGGGGATTTTCCAATTTTTGCAAAAATGTTTCTTTTAGAGCTATATGATATAGTAATCCGATCCTGGCAATTTTCATACTTTATCAGCTCCGGGCTAAAAGTAGCTCAAATATAAAATTTCATTCCGATAGCTCTTAAGATGCCAGCGTGAAGTTGATTTGCACAGACGGACGGACGGATGGACGGGCGGACGGACAGACGGACATGGCTATAGCGACTCAGCTTCTCATGCTGATCAAGAATATATATACTTAATGGGGTCGGAAACGTCTCCTTCTATGCGTTACAAACATCTGACCAATTTTTTAATACCCTCTGCAAGGGTATAATAAATATACCAAATACGGTGTCTCTAGCTAAAAAAGTTTTTGAAAAAATTGCGTTTTTACAATTGCGCGGGCGCAAAGGGGCATGTCAAAAATTTTAAGTAAACTTGATTGCTTTACATACTACATGAGCCTACATGTTAAACTTGGTGGCTCCATCTCTTATACGTTCTATATATCTAGGCGTTCATACGGACGGACGGATATCCTCTATGTCTTCAAAATTTCTCCACGTCTCTTAGAAAGAAATATTGACGTCGATGCTATTCTTTCACACTCAAGAATTGTTCAGTCTTTTCGAATTAGTCATTACTTATAAATATTTAGGACAAGTTTTACAAATGAACTATACGAACATGTTCACAAAACACCACGCTGTTGTGATTAGATATAGGATTCTTGCCTTAAAGTAGCTTAAGAAAAAGTGGTAGTCGGAAAAGTCGGTTTATGAAGCATGATTTTTCGGGAAAGCGTCATTAACAAAACATTCGTTAAAAATTTCTCTCGAATACTCGAAACCGAAATAGGATAATTAGTGTTTGACCAACTTCAGAAATATCTTTGTAATATTATTATTGTATGTATTTAATTGAAAAACTCATACTCAGCAAGACAAAAATTCTGCAAAAATGAAAGCACCACCAAACACCCTTGTCAAATCACTTGCGCTAATTAAAATCTAATTAAAGTCGTCTTAAAAGAAATGACAGGTCAAATAACAAATTTTTCTTTTTTTGCTGTTGAGTATATTTAAAATCTGTCCAGACTTAAACAATATTTAAATTTGACAAACATATAATACATGGCAGAGGGGCTAACCGCTTCAAAGTTTGTATACCCTTGCAACTTTTTTGGTAACTGTCTCCTTCTTATGGCCATCAAAGTGGAAAACGTTTTATATAAACGGGCGAAAAAACGGCCTTCAATCTCAGCATTGAAAATAACGAAGATCAAAGTCACTCTTTTTCACTGATTGTTCCTATAGGAGCTATTTGATATAGTCACTCAATCTTTATCAAATTTGACACAGTCATTAACAGATATATTAAACCAACAAATGTTTAGTTTGAATGCAATCGCGTTAAAAGTACCGAAGTTATTGACAAAAGTCACTGTTTTCGACCGATAGTTCCTATGGAAGCTATCTGATATAGTCACCCGATCTTGATGAATTTTAGTTCAGAAATCAACGAAGTTACTGAAAAAAGTCACTGTTCGTGACTCTACGGTTGGTATGGGAGCTTTATGATATAGTGGTTTAATCCGGTTGAATCCGAGATATACAAACTGTGCAGTATATACAAGCCTACATGCAAAATTTCAGCTCTGTAGCTCTAACGATCTAAGAGGAGCTCGCGTCGAGCCTGACGGACATGGCTATTTGAACTCGTCTCGTAGGGCTGATCAAAAGTATGTATACCTTGTATGGTCGGAGATGCTTCCTTCTATGCGTTGCACACTTCTGACCAAAATAAAAACACTCCTTTTGCAAGGGTATAAAAATAAAGCCGCACCTTTTGTGGTATATCGGGTAATGTCTTGCATCGTCATCTGCTGAGACCAAGGAAACTAGTCTCGCTCTACCAGCTAGGATCAGGCCTAAAGGTGCAATCGTCTTAGCCTGTTAGAATAGCTTTCATTTGGAAGGTTTGTTGCCAGCCGGTTGTGGCGATTGGTGAGTGTGCCTTGGTGACGAACTTCTGTACCCTGTACCGTACAGCTGGATGCCGAATCTTATTTGATGTGATTAGCTGTGATTTGTGGCTGCGAACGTAGTGTCATCAATGTAGGTAGGTATCAGGAGTTTGTGCGACTGGGGAATGGGAAGGTCAGCAGTTTAGATGGTGTAAAGGATTGGGCCGAGGACGCTGCCTTGGGGGGCACCCGCCTTGACCTTTTCAATGCGGGACACCGCGGAGTCACATCTAGTGTAGAATGTTCTATCTGCCAGGTGTGACTAGAACATAAGGTATAGAGGGGCCGGGAGCGCATTTCCATTGGGATGGGAAATGACCAAGATTGAATATACCATTGAATAGGCACTCAAGATATTGGATTGCTCGTAGAGGCAGAAGTTTCAAAGTGACCGCATCAACGCCGTCGTACCCTGGGCTTTTTGTGGTTTTTAGTCTGTCGATTTCAGATTTCACTTCCTTCGGAGTAACTCTGCTCAGCGGAAGATGAATTTCTGTATTTGAAGAAGAGCATCTTCAAATGCTTGGTGGCTCTATTAAGAGCTCTTTTGTCTAAGGAGTTGCGACTGAGTTGCCAAACCCTGAGAAGCCTACGCTTGTTTCTTATTGCGTCGGAGATCTCATTGGAAATGGCGAACTTGTCGCTCTGATTGCAACTGGGTTACCTGGGGCGTGCCAGCCAGCTGCCAGAGGCAGCTTTGAAGGTCAACCTCTAGACCGTTTCGTCAATGTCGTCACCAGAGTAAAGGTAGAATGTTGGGTCTACTGCATCTTTCAGGATAGATTGAAACAACTCGACATTAGAGTTTCCTCTGAGTAACGGAGTGCTACGTGTCTTGACTTGAGTGGGTGTGTCTACCCAAATTTTTCAGACGGTCAGACGTCAGGTCGGGTTCATTAGCCAAGACAACTCTACTGTCTCTGATGATGAGAAAATCGAGGACATCGGAAACCTTGTGTGGATCAGCTGGCCAGTAAGTAGGGTGTCCAGTTGAGGCGACTTTTAGGTTCAGTGTGCTGACTGAGGCTCTCAGGGCTATTCCGTTGAGGTTGTTGAGTCTTGAGACTACCAAGTATGTTTGCCGCTAAGGTCACCCGCGATAAGTAATCTGTTGCCGAATGTTCTTATGACTTGCGGAAGGATGTAGTAGTAGTAGTAGATGTGTGTGCTAGTAGTCTAGCTTGAAACCAAGCGGGGGTTAGCAGGGCTTTCTCGTTGTATTAAATTGAGAACTATTGCATACATCTGCTAAGAGAGTGTTGAATATTTGTGCCATACGAGCCAATTGGGCTTGCACGATCTCGATAAATTGCTCCAGTCGGGAGAATCGAGGGTTAGGTTCTGACTGCTGAGCTGGAGGCGGCAGATTGAGTCCTGTTTTGGGGAGGGTGTTGGGGTTGGGAAGCGCCTCTGACAGCGTTGGCGTATGTTAGCCCAGTAGTGACATTTCTGATGTAAGCGTTCTGTGCCGCTATATTGTTGGGAGCTGTTGAGTTGAGTCTCGTCCTCGTGGGTTGGGTGAGAATTCTCAATGTATTCTTAGCCACTTCTCTCTACACACTGCAACCTTTGTAGGGGGCGGTGTGGTTGCCATTGCAGTGAACACATTTGGCAACAGATTCCTTGTCCTTGGCGCACAACGAGGATTTCTGGTTGCATGCGAACTTTACACATCGGTAAGGCATATGGCAGAAGTGCTGATTGTGCCTAAACTCCCGGAATTTATGTCATTGGACAACAGGGGCATTGGTATTGGACATCAGGGGTCATCAAATTCTCTGGCTCACCGTATTATGAAGCCAAGAAGACTGTATGCTCTATTGACAATTGAAGATATATGAAAATAAAATGAAAATTTTGGGTCAAACATAACTCCAAAGTCTTTGAATGATGGTACAGATAACTGCCTTGGGGGAAACCTGACGTAACTCGGACAGTTTTAGATATCGGGGAACAAAAGACACCTTTCGGGTTCTGCCAATAAAATACGACTTTAACCAAGCCAATAGTTTCGAGGAAAAACCCATGATGTTAAGTTTCATGAGAAGCATAGAATGATAAACCGTATTGAAAGCCTTACTAAAGTCAGTATAAATAACATCAGTTTGACACTTTTTACGGAAGCCATGGTGTACAAGGGTAGTCAATTCTAAAAGGTTGGTAAGGGACGAACGACCTTTCATGAAGCCATGCTGAGAAGGAGAAATAGTGAAGCTGGATAGGTGTTGAAGGGAAGACGTAATAATTTTCTCAAACAGCTTAGGTATTGCCGAAAGTTTGGCAATGCCACGGTAGTTGTAAATATCCGATTTGCTACCCTTTTTAAAAAGCGGAAAATTAAAAGACTCCTTCCAAATATCAGGAAAGCTACAAATCTCACTCGATATAACGAATAACCGAGATAAAGGCTTAGATAGGGAAATCGAACACATTTAAGAATGCAACTAGGTATATTATCAGGCCCGGGTACGAAGGAAGACGTCATAGATGACTAGCCAGAGATAATACAGTCTTCAGTAATACTAAGAAATAACATACAATTTAAATGTGGGATTCAGAAGAAATAAGGTGTGGGATCCGAAAAAGTAGTAGAATAAGTCGACTGAAAGAATTTAGCAAACAAATCTGCAATATCTGAATCATTACTAGCAGTCTAGTCATTAAGTCTGAAGGTGGAAGGTAGTAAATTAGAGCGATTTAATGTTACAGAGTTTAAAGAGCCTACGTGTGAACTGGGCGCACTTGAGACGGTAGAGACATTCACATAAGGAACGCATTTATCAATTAGAGAATTAAGAGCAGAGTAGAAAAAATTCACTGCACAATCTATATCACAGCACTCAAATAGAAATGACCAATCAAAAGAGAAGATTAAGAAGATTGAAATTTGTTTACCGCAAACATCTACGACGAGTTTTTGAGATGGTATTAAATGAATTATTAACGGAATTGTAAGAAATAGTATTTTCAATGGTAGGGTTATAAGGATCTTCAGGCTTCACAAGGGGCTGTGTTTGTGATACAACACTAACATTGGGATCAGAGATAAAAACAAGATCGAGGATTCTTTTAGAAGAGTTAAGAAAACAATTCAACTGATATAGTGGACATTCAAGAAGGCTATCAAGAAAAACATGTTAAAATGAAGGAATTAAGAAAGATAGATTATCATCAACAAGCCAAGAAACATTAGGCAAGTTAAAATCACCCAAAACTATAAGAAAATCACGATCTTTAAGACGACTAAAAATACATCGCAAAGCATCAGCATGGTGCATGTAGATCATGATATCAGAAGCTGGAGGAGAAGAGATATATAAGCTAAAGTTAGAACATGTAACTTCGACGCAAATAAACTCAACACCTAAGGGAAGATCAATCGGCATAATACTTGAACACAGATTCGAAATGACAGCAATGAGTAATCCTCCGCCACGACGACCAACACGATCAAGGCTATAAAAAATAAAGTTATTAGAAAGAATTTCATAATCCAAAACAGAAGAGTTAAGCCAAGTTTCAGAGAAATCTAATATGTCAGCCGAAAAGGTTTGGCTATCACAGAACAATGAATGCAAAGACTTGACGTTATTATTTTTTTTGAAACAGAAGATAAATTAGGAAGGTGGACAGGCAAAGCACGGGTGAGCCTTTTGGGCGCAAACTCGTGTACAACTAGGCCTTCTGGCAAATGTTAGAGTCAACCATAGCTGAGAAATACTCAATTGGAACTGTAATTTTAAAAGAGGAGATTTCGCGAGGCCTAGAAAAATTAAACTTTTCAATTACAACCTTAGCAGGGAATATATTACCAATGTAAGCTGCCACAGACGATTCAGAAGTATCTGGAGCAAGCCTAGAGATAAATAATTGTTTGCGATGAGACACTACAGTCAGCAAGTGATTGAGAACCAGCATGATACTGTAATTGATCAGAGATCTCGTGAGCATAAAGTGGGACAAGAAGATGGTGTAGGCGAAAGTAAAATGGGAGAAGATGTAATAGAGAGTGATGGCGACTTCATATGAGGCTACTCAAGGGTACATTTCTTGGGCAACTTCACAGAAGGTGGACCAAACTTGAATTGCGACAAAAAATGTATTTTAGAGACATACTCTTTAGACAGCCATTTTGTTTAAAGAAACAAACTTTAAACGAAGATCTCTGTACATTCGGCTAAAATCAAGCTGCTGGATGGGCACTAAATTAGCAAATTATGCAAATAAAACACAAGGGAGTCAAGCAAACGACACCAGCGAAAGCGAAAACAAACTAAGCACAATTAAAAAATCAGATATATATTAATAAAAACTCAGGAGCTATGCAAAACCACAACCGTAATGTCAGAGAGCAGAAGCCAACAGTACTTGCAATCAGATCTTGATGCGTCCTGTGATTGGTGCCACCTTAATAAATTACGCCTTAGTTCCTCAAAGTGTTTTTATAATATTCAGTCGTTTGTCTACGTTCCTAGCTCATTTCTCTATTAAGTATATTCTGTTAGATTGTGTACCATCATTCAAATACTTAGGCGTTATGTTTGACCCAAAACATTCATTTAATGTTCTTCTTGGTTTCATTAAGCGTTGGGCTAAAGATTTTGATGATCCATATGTGACAAAGGTTTTATATACTTCGTTAGATCGCCCTAATCTAGAATATTGCTCGCCAGAGTGCAACCCTCAATAATCGGTACAGAAGCAATTCCTTAAAATCGCGTTGCGCTGTCTTAATTGGGGCCCGAGTCTTCCCCCTACCTTCTTATTCTGACATACTTTTTCTTATTAATCTTCCTTCACTTTACATCAGTAAGCTCGAATTCGGCATTCTCTTTCTCCATAAACTAGTCAACGGCGAAGTCATTTGTATCAATTAACTAGATACTCTATATTTTGGTGTTCCCTCACGTCGGACCAAAAACTTTTTTCTTCTTCACCTCAGTAGATGTCTGACTAACTACTCTCTTCACGAACCTTTTCGAGTTCTTTGTCAATCTTTTAATAACCTTTCTCACCATATTTCTCCTCATCTTTCTGTCACTTCTCTTCGTGCTATACTTTTGAATTGTCTACAGCGAAACTACTGTAAATATTCTGGACTGGATATTGGATTGGCTGCAACTCATCCCTGACCACATTGGCTGTGAATCGGGGCATAGCTGGCACCTTGTTGCAAATAAAACAACTCCACCGGGTCGGGGATGTTTAGTTATGCATAAAGCTAAGCTACATTCGTGAATTTAATTATGATCTGTATTTTAGCTTAAGCTTTTTCGTCGACTGCTGTTGACGTAAATAAATAAATAAACACCCCTGACCCGGTGGGGGTGTTTTAATTGCACAAGGTGCCAGCTATTCCCCGATTCACAGCCAATGTGGTCTGGGAAGAATTACAAGCAATGCGATAATCCAAAATATAATCAGCTGTTTCGTTGTAGATTATTCAAAAGTATAGAGTAAATATAGTTGTAAGGTGAAGGAAGATTGATAAGAAGAAGACTGTCAGAATAAGGAGAGAATTAAGGAATTGCCTCTGAACCGGTTCAATACAACGCTGGTGAACATCATATTGAGGGTTCCACACTGGTGATCAATATTGTAGAGTAGGGCGAACTAACGAAGTGTATAAAACCTTTGTCACATATGGATCATCAAAATCTTTAGCCCAACGCTTAATGAAACCAAGAAGAACATTAAATGAATGTTTTGGGTCAAACATAACGCCTAAGTATTTGAATGATGGTACACAATCTAACAGAATAGACTTAATAGAGTAATGAGCTAGGAACGGAGACAAACGATTGAATGTTATAAAAACACTTTGAGGAATTAAAGTGTAATTTATTAAGGTGGCACCAATCACAGAACGCATCGAAGTTTGATTGCAAGTACTGTTGGCTACTGCTCTCTGACGTGACAGTCGTGGTTTTGCATAGCTCCTGAGTTTTTATTACTATATGTTGTTTTTTCTGATTTTTTAATTGTGCTTAGTTTGTTTTTGCTTTCGCTGGTGTCGTTTGCTTGACACCTATGTGTTTTATTTGCATAATTCGCTAAATTAGGGATTAGTGTTTGGAGCATTTAATTTTTTTTTTTTTTGTTCTCTTTCGTCATTGCTTCCTGCAGTTGCCTTCCTCATCGCCCCCCATCATACCATCAGTGCTAGTAGTTTTGTTATTCTCTCTGCTTTGCGCTTGTGCTCAGCTTCTCTCCCGCGTAATCACTTTTGTTAGGCCGCCTCTCAAAGCTCGTCTTATAACTGTTCTTGCATTTTCTCTTGTGCTATGCACTCTAGCTGTCCCTATGTTTTATTTGTAATTGTTGATTTTTATCGATAATTATCTTTGTGCTGTGTACTTAAATTTTTCTATATAATCTTATATAAATTTTTTTTTTTGCCTGGTGTTTCTTTTGGCTTATTAATGGTTTGTTGTCTACCTAGTTGCAAGCATTCTGATCGTGTTGACGATTAGTATAGAGCAATTTCTTGTTGGCTCTGCGATAATCTTATTCACTTAAAATGTGCTGGCCTCAACGGCCGCGAGTATGACAAATTTTCTGTTTTGTCTGTGTCTAAGCATGAGCTTGGCTTAATGCGCTGGACTTGCCCATCTTGTGCCAGCCAGCAACTTGATTTTAGCCGAATGTACAGGGTTCTTCGTTTAAAGTTTCTTTCTCTAAACAAAATGGCCAAACAGCTGTCTAACGAGTGTGTCTCTAAAATACATTTTTTGTCGGAATTCAAGTTTGTTCCACCTTCTGAGAAGTTGCCCAAAAAATGTACCCTTGAGTTGCCTCATAAGCAGTCGCCATCACTCTCTATTACAACTTCTCCCATTTTACTTTCGCCTACTCCATCTTCGTGTCCCCCTTTATGCTCTTCTTTTCAGATTGAAGTACCCATTATAAGTTCTGGTGTACCTCAATCTATCCCTCACGGGATCTCTGATCAATTTCAGTATCATCAACTTTCACTCGTTGCAGAGAACGGACGTGTTTTTTTTGCGCTTTTCAACTTTTATTTTTTTCTCGCGATTAACTTCTTTTCTATAACTTGTTAATAAATGCATTATCGGCTAATATTTCCAGCATCCGAATTTTATTTTCATTTCGCGAATTCTTGCTGTCGCTTTTGTGTATTTGTTTAAATTTAAATAAAATCAAAACTTACAGCAATACTTGCGTTATGCGGTGTTGTTGTTTTGTTTATCTCTTTTTGTTTTTGTGTCGTTACCGTTTTAACTAACCCTCGCGCTCTTGCGTACAAATGGTTATTGCATGTGTTCAATTTGACGCGCTCTCCCGCTCTTTCCTATTCTTGTTTGATTTGCGCTCTCGTCTTTTGCCTACCCGCGACTCTGTGATATGTGTTTTTGTTTTTGTGTATTTTTGTAATTTCTTTTCTTTAGTTGTGAAGGCTTACTCTGCACATTAACCCTTGTGTCAGAACTGGTTAGTATATTCTTATACACAGATTTTTAACCTTTAGAATTTTAATTTTTTTTGTATTTTCCTTTTTTAATTAAATTAATTAAATTTTGATAAAATGGTTGTCTGCTCAACAAATAATTGCATAGTGGCCACTAATCCGGTTGACTCCCATGATTATATTCTTTGTTGGCTGTGTGACAATGCGGTTCACGTTTAGTGTGCAGGTTACACAGGCAGAATCAAGGAGTCTATTGCTAAAGGCGGTGGCTTAAAATATGGATGTGATGCTTGCCGTGGGGTCGAGAATGAGATGCGCTCTTTCATGAGGCGGACTAGAGATAGTTTTGACACTTTAAGGGCAGGTTTTAATAAACTCCAAGCGGAGTTTAATGCGGTGGAGACTCAGTTCAGGAGTTTATCGCTTATGATTGAGTCTCCGAAACGTAAAAGGACCAGTCCTTGGGGTGTTTCAGTATCTGTAGATCCGCCAACGTCTCTTATCGTCCCCGACCGGTCTCATGCACCGTCCACTCCTAATGTACAGCAGTTGATATCGTTTAAGAGCCCGGTTGTGAATGCTATTAGTAAGGAATTACCGGTATCACCTGGGAATGATCTCTTAAAAATGATGCCTATTGTAGTGTCCGATGTGTCCGGGCAATTACCCATTCCAATGGAAATTGCCGATAGTTCTAAAAGTATTGAGGGCCCCGTAAACAAGTTGACTGCTGCAGTGGGTGACTTGTCCAACGTTACTGCTACGGCTGACGCTTCGGGACCGCGGCCTCTCGTTGGCATACCACCAAAAAAACATATATTTGTTTCTAGGCTAGACCCTGTTGTCACATCTGATGATGTAATAGCCTAAGAAGATTTTTGGCCGAAACATATAATAGTTAAGGAATATACTATAAAAAAGAAAAATCGGCAACCGATTCGCTTGCCAACAACAACAACTAATACTATTCCTGCCACATCAGCATCTGCTGGTGTGTCAAAAAACTAGCTTCGTCCCTTAACCTGGGTTACCAGAACGTTAGAGGACTGAAATCCAAACTTCCTAATCTCTATGTAGATAGTCTTTCTTTTGAGCATAACATTCTAGCTTTTACAGAGACGTGGCTAAAACCTGACATTGCTGATGCATCGGTGTTTTCCACAAACTTTTCTATATTCAGACGTGACCGGATTTCTCGCGTAGGCGGTGGCGTTCTAGCTGTTGATGCTGCTTTATCATCTGAAATGATTCAATTTTCTAGTACCCAGGAGATTGAGTTTGTCGGTGTTAAAGTAAATTTTAAATCTTTTAATGCTTTTATTACTTGTTCCTATATTCCACCATTGTCAGACATGGTGGTATATTTAAATCATTTAGAGGCAATTCAGTTTATCTCCTCTTTGGTTTCCAGTCAAGACTTGCTCATAGTTGAAGGTGATTTTAATTTACCCGCTTTAGTATGGTCACTAACAGATGAATCTACCATGTTGCTGCCCTCTTTGTCACATGACTTTATTGACGGCCTTCTAGGCTTATCTTTATCCCAAGTCAATCCTGTCTTAAACTCTAATGGAAAATCGTTGGATCTTAGTTTTGTTTTGGATACTTCTTATTGTGAGGTTTCTAGGATCGAACCATTTGTTCTTCCAGAAGACAAATTTCATCCTACATTAAATTTAAAAATTGATCTGCCCTTGCTTTCACCATTACTTGGTTCAAATGAGTTACCTCTAACTAGGTGCTTTCGTAAGACTGACTTTGTCACCCTTAATGAAAACATTACTATACAATATATGCCCTGCTATGGTTTTAATTCAAAAGTTTAAGTTTTCTAGGCCTCGCGAAATCTCATCTTTTAAAATTACTGTACCAATTGGGTATTTCTCAGCTATGGTTGACTCTAACTTTTGGCCAGAAGGTATAGTTGTACACGAGGTTGCTCCCAATAAGCGCTCCCGTCCTTTGCCTGTCCACCTTTCTAATGTATCTTCTGCTTCAAAAAACTAATAACGTCAAGTCTTTGCATTCATTAGCAAAATGTAAGAGGACTTCTTACCAAGAAACTGTTCTGTGATAGCCAAACCTTTTCTTTCTACTAACTTTATTTCTTGTAGCCTTGATCGTGTTGGTCTTCTCTTTTGATTGGTCATTTCTATTTGAGTGCTGTGATATAGATTGTGCAGTGAATTTTTTCTACTCTGCTCTTAATTCTCTAATTGATAAATGCGTTCTTTATGTGAATGTCTCTACAGTCTCCACACGTGGGCTCTTTAAACTCCGTAACATTAAATCGAGATATTGTAAAAGATTTAAAAAAACTGGTTCGCGACTTGACTAAATTTAAATACTCAATGCTACAATAATTTTTGTTAATTCAAAAGACGCTCTAATTTACTACCTTCCACCTACAGACTTAACTAGAAGACTAGACTGCTAATAATGATTCAGATATTGAAGATTTGTTTGCTAAATTCTTTCAGTCGACTTATTCTACTACTGCTTCGGATCCCACACCTTATCTTTTCTCAATCCCACATTTAAATTCTATGTTTTTTCTTAGTATTACTGAAGACTGTAGTCATCAATGACGTCTTCCCTCGTACCTGGGCCTGATAATATACCTAGTTGTATCCTTAAATGTTTTCGATTTCCCTATCTAAGCCTTTATCTCGGTTATTATTTATATCGAGTGAGACTTGTAGCTTTCCTGATATTTGGAAGGAGTCTTTTATTATTCCGCTTTTTAAAAAGTATAGCAAATCGGATATTTCCAACTACCGTGGCATTGCCAAACTTTCGGCATTACCTAAGCTGTTTGAGAAAATTATTACGTCTTCCCTTCAACACCTATCCAGATCCACTACTTCTTTTTGTTAGCATGGCTTCATGAAAGGTCGTTCGTCGCTAACCAACCTTTTAGAATTAACTACCCTTGTCCACCATGGCTTCCGTAAAAAGTGTCAAACTGATGTTATTTATACTGACTTTAGTAAGGCTTTCGATACGGTTGATCATTCTATGCTTCTGACGAAACTTAACATCATGGGTTTATCCCCGAAACTATTGGCTTGGTTAAAGTCGTATCTTATTGGCAAAATCCAAAAGGTGTTTTTTTTCGTTCCTCGATATCTAAAACTGTTCGAGTTCCGTGAGGTGTCCCCCAAGGCAGTCATCTCAGCCCACTGTTATTTACCTTGTTTATAAATGATTTGCCATTGGCCTTGGTTCATTCACGCTTGCTCAAGTTTGCGGATGATGTCAAGATTTGCTATTCCTATTATGATCCTTCTTTCCAACAGTACTTGCAACCAGATCTCGATAGGTTCTGTGATTCGTGGCACGTTAATAAATTACACCTTAATACCTGTATGTGCTCTCTTATGACTTTCAGTCGTTTGTCGCCGTTCCTAGCTCATTACTCAATTAAGTCTATTCTGTTAGATTGTGTACCACCATTCAACGACTTAGGCGTTATGTTTGACCTAAAACATTCATTTAATGTTCATATATCTTCAATTGCCAATAGAGCATGCAGTCTTGTTGGCTTCATTAAACGTTTGATGATCCACATGATAACAAATGTTTTATACACTTTGTTAGTTCGCCCGACTCTAGAATATTGCTCGCTGGTGTGGAACCCTCAATATGATGTTCACCAGCGTAGTATTGAATCGGTACCGAAACAATTCCTTAAGTTCGCTTTACTTGATCTTAATTGGGACCCGAGTCTTCGCCTACCTTCTTTTCTGACAGACTTCTTATTAATCTTCCTTCACTTTACATCAGTAACCTCGAATTCGGCATTCTCTTTCTCCATAAACTAGTCAACGGCGAAGTCATTTGTATCAATTAACTTGATACTCTATATTTTTGTGTTCCCTCACGTCGGACCAGAAAGTTTTTTCCTATTCACCTTAGTAGATGTCTGACTAACTACTCTCTTCACGAACCTTTTCGAGTTCTTTGTCAATCTTTTAACAACCTTTCTCACCTTATTTCTCCTTATCTTTCTGACTCTTCTCTTCGCGCTATACTGTTTAATTATCTACAGCGAAACCACTGAAAATATTCTGGACTGGATATTGGATTGGCTGCAACTCATCCCTGACCACATTGGCTGTGAATCGGGGCATAGCTGGCACCTTGTTGCAAATAAAACACATCCACCGGGTCGGGGATGTTTAGTTGTGCATAAAGCTAAGCTACCTTCGTGAATTTTTATCTGTATTTTAGCTTAAGCTTTTTCGTCGACTGCTGATTTAGTTAACGTAAATAAATAAATAAATAAAACTGGGTTTTAGCCGGCTTCAGGTCAATAAATTTTACTAATTTTGTAAGATTTTAAATCATAGGCACCACAAAAGGTGTTCAGGTTTTCTGTATAGGTTTTTCAAGAACCACCAAGTTCTATCATCAGCAGACTTCGCTAAAGAATCCACAGTTGTAATGGCCATATCAACTCTAAAAGTAGTTGGGAATTCAAACGACATGAAGCGAGAAAAGAACGGCAAAGCTTGCAACTGCAGATTCCACCTTTTTTATGTGCATACCCTTGGGCGCCATCAGAATTAGTGTAAAGGGCGTCGCCTTAACCAACTTACCATCGCGCCCAAATTTTTGGTTATAGTATATTGTAATTTATGCAAAAAGATGGTTTACAGCAAGTGTAAAAACAACATGTGTAAAAAGCAAAGCCTGCTGATGATAGAACTTAGTAGTTCTTGAAATAGCTATACAGATAACCTGCTCACCTTGTGCGTATGATTTAAAATTTTACAAAATTAGTAGGATTTATTGACCTGAATCTGGCTAAAACTCAGTTTTGATTAACTTTAATAAGGTCGAAATCAAGACAAAAAAAAAAAAAAAAAAAAATTAAATAACTAAATATGAATGAATGTACTCATTGAATGTTCTATGACTTCTTTAAACGGTTCCCAAGGTGGTGTACAGTCTATTTTTAAATATTTGCACAAATCATTTATTATTGAATTTTTGTATTCTGTTCCCATGTCCGTACTAAACGTCTTCATTGGACCGTACTTTAGAATGAAGTGCGCTTTTGTTTGGAACTGGAATTGCGTAATGCTTCGCGATTTTTGTTCTACTACTATTGGGTTTAAACCGGACATCAAATCTAGACACGAAAAATATTTGGCTCTGCCTACTTAATCGAGAATATTGTCTATTCTTGGTAATGGGAATTTATCGGAAAATAGATGTTTGTTTATTTGACGATAGTCTATTACTTATCGCCATAGTTTCTTTTCCGATCCTGGCAAGCCTTTTGACGGACTATTACTCTTGGGGACTGGGGGTTCAACTATTTTATTTATCGACTTGTCTTGCTATTTCTTCCTTATGAGTGTGTGGTATTGTGTAATTTTTTATGTATACTGGTTGTTTATCATTTAATCTTAGTTGTTGTTTGTAAAAATTATTTGCTGTGATTGATTCGGTTTTTAGACCGAATTAATCTGTATACTTGGTGCAGAGCTCTTCTAGTGAGTCTTTGAACATAGGTGGGAAGTTTGGCTTCAGTTTTTGCATTACTAATTGAATTAGGTCATTAGTTTTTTGCACTATTTCATAATTCTTAAATGGTTCATATTTGATTTTTATACCATACACCCATAGGGTGAAATGGTATATTAAAGTCGCCAAAATGTATGTAACAGGCAGAAGGAAGCTTTTCCGACCCCATAAAATATATATATTCTTGATCAGTATCAACAGCCGAGTCGATATAGACATGTCCGTCCGTCCGTCCGTCCGTCTGTCCGTATGAACACGTAGATCTCAGAGACTATAAGAGCTAGAGTCACCAAATTTGGTACGTAGACTCGTGTATTACCTACGGTGGTCATGTTTATTTCAAATTTTTGCCACGCCCCCCTCCGCCCACGAAATTTAAACAAATTTGATTTTCTTAAAGACTATAATAGCTAAAGACATCAAATTTAGTATGATTAATCCTTTAGTAAGCGCGCACAAATTTGTTGCAAAAAAAATTTGCCACGCCCCCCTCCGCCCACGAAATTAACACAAATTTGATTTTCTTAAAGACTATAATAGCTAGAGGCACCAAATTTTGTATGTGTATTTGTTTAATAATGCGCATATATTGTATATGCAACGATTTTGCCACGCCCCTTTCCGCCCCCGTAATTTGGAAAAACTCGATTATCTCACGTAATTTTCTACTTTTTGTAATCAAATTTGGCACTCTTGAATTTGATACTAATACCCAGCGAAACACCAAATTTGATCAAAATCGGACAAAAAACGACGAAGTTATGCATATAAACGTTTTTCCATAAGGCCGTAGTTGGTCGTTGGCTGGTGGGGGCGCTAGGGTGCTCGTATACTTGAGTGAGGGAGATTCTAAGATATGCTTGTAATAAAAAGCATGTGAAAATGCATTTGTTTAATAAATTTAAAATATTTGCTTTACTGGTGTATGGTATACCTAAGTCGGCGAGACGACTTACTTACTTCATTTTTTTTCAAATTTAAAATTTTTACTCTTTTGGTTGTATTTAAAGTTCGGTCGAATGATTGATTCGGACTTGAGAACGCATTTTCAAAAAAATATTTCTTTTTCGACTTCTTGATTTAAGATGACGATATTTGTATTTTCGTTTGGAATATTTATTTGTCGGATTACTTCAGATCTTGCTGGGAGTATTGTGGCATAACTGTAACAGGTGTGTAATATTTTTATACCCTTGCAGAGGGTATTATAAAATTGGTCAGATGTTTGTAACGCACAGAAGGAGACGTTTCCGACCCCATGAAGTATATATATTCTTGATCAGCATGAGAAGCTGAGTCGATACAGCCATGTCCGTCTGTTTGTGCGTACGCGTTTGACTCAGCCATCTAAAGAGCTATTGGGAATTTTCTACCTTTTGTAATCAATTTTGGCACACTTGAATTTGATACTAATACCCAGCAAAACACCAAATTTGATCAAAATCGGACAAAAAACAACCAAGTTATGCATATAAACGTTTTTCCATAAGGTCGTAGTTGGCCGTTGACTGGTGGGGGCGCTAGGGTGCTCGTATACTTGAGTGAGGGAGATTATAAGATATGCTTGTAATAAAAAGCATGTGAAAATGCATTGGTTTAATAAATTTGAAATATTTGTTTTACTGGTGTATGGTATACCTAAGTTGGCGAGACGACTTACTTACTTCATTTATTTTTATAGAGCTTTGTTATTTTTGCCAAAGTTTTTATTAAGAGTGTGTCCATATCTTTCTTTGGACAAAAAGATAAATTGACTTATGTATATACTAGATTCAAGAAGAGAAATTGTGCAAGCTTATATACAAATAATATGATATTTTCATAATTCCGCCCCCTGTGTTGAACCAAGGCTTCAGCACGATCCTTTATGTCGCGGGATTCCAGTCCTTATCTGCATAGGTTTTTCTACTGGCCGACAATAAGTGTTTTTTGTTGTTTTTATGTCTGTTTTTCTCACTATTCCATCTTCTCCTGGGTGTGTTTTGAGTACTATTCCAATTGGCCATTCACCTCTTGGTGTCATGCATTTTGCTAAGACGAGTTCACCCTCTTTCAGGTTGTCGCAATTCTTTTCCCATTTCGATCTGTTAATTAAACTTAGTATATGAATCGTCTCCAAAAGGCTTCCACCAATATTTGCGTCATCTTTTGTGTCTTCTTCTTACTGGATCCGTTAATTTTGCATGGTTCTTCAATTGATGTTAGTTCCATCTTTCGAATAGAACGAGCCGAAATAATCCATGCCAACGGATGTAAAGGATTTTCTAAATGTAGAGAACCTTTCCTTGGGTAATAGACCCATTTGAGCCTAAGCCGGCTTGGCTTTGTGTCGTCTACACCACATACATTCGTTGATAATTCTTTTGATATTGGTATTCATCTTCGGCATCCAGTACTGCCACTTGAATTTATGCTCGAGGACTTGTATTCCGGTATGCTGTCCTTCGTTGTGAAAATGTTGTACCATCAGCTTTGTGAATAATTGATCTCTCCACAATCGGACTTGTCGTGACAACGCCTTCTGCACGCATTATTCGCCTGTTTATGCGTAGAATTTCATCTTCACTCATAAAAAGACAATATTTTGTGTGATCTTGCCAGTTTTAACATCGATTATGTCGTTTTATGTCAATTATACTTCTCCACGACGATATCGCCCCGACAAAGTTCCATCTTTTATCGTTTCGCTTTTACATTTTCTTTAAGTCTTTTAACCCATGCTGTGTCCCTTACCAGTTTTGTGAACTTCGAAACTCTATTTTCCAGTATTTCAAATGGGTGGTCATATTGGTGAGCCATCATCACAAGCCCTGGTTCAATTGGTTCCTTTAATTTTGGCTGTGGCCACATCTTTTTATCCAATCCAAGAAAGGCTGGACCTTGTTACCATCTGTCTGTGGGAACTTTTATGGGAGAATCCCTTGTTATGATATCAGCAATGTTTTCCATGGTTGGAAACCAATTCCGTTCTGCCCTCTTGGACTTTTCACATATTTCGCTTATTCTGTTGGCTACTAAAACTTGCAGCCTTTCGTTAGTGTTTATCCATAAAATCACCGTTTGAGAGTCTGTCCAGAAAAATCGTTCATCAAATTTTAGATGTATTTCGTTTTCAATAGTTTCCGCCAGTCTACATCCCATTGCAGCTGCCAATGTTTCAAGTTTTGACATCGTAACATGTTTCAAAGGTGAAACTCGAGCCCTAGATGATATGAGCATGACGTCATATTTTGTTGGAGCTTCTGCACCCTGGTAACCTACTCGCATATATGCTGCTGTAGCGTATGCTTTGCTGCTAGCGTCGCAAAAAACGTGTAGTTCGATTTTTGTGGCAATGGATAAATGTTGGGAGTAACATCTTGGTATACTAACATCATGTAGTCTTTTCAAATCGTTTAACCACTCTTGCCACTTTTTGACAGGGTCGCCTTTAATGACATCATCCCATCCAATGCCAAGTTCCCAAATATTACGCATCAAGATCCGACGTTTTATTGTTACTCGGGTCACCATCCCCAAGGGACCATATATTGAGTTGACTGCTACATGTACCTTTCTTTTTGTGGGCATCCTTGTTCCATTCAATATGTCTTCGCTTATACTGTGCATTGTAGTTGTTGAGAATATAAATATATCTCTTTGTGCGTCCCAAATCATGCCGAGAACCTTTTTAGATGTCTTCTTTTTCTCCCAATCGAATCCGTGTTAACGGACCACGTAGATCTTCGGGTATTTCCTGTAAGACATCATGATTATTACAAATAAAATTTTGAATTTGAAAATGTCCCGCTGAGTGTATTTGAATTACTGCATGAATTATCTCAACAGCTTCGCGAATCGTTGCCTTTGAATCCAGATAGTCGTTGACGTAATGGTTTTCAATGATGGCTTGAGCTGCTTCTGGTGTCTCACTTTTGTAAGTTTACCTGATATTGTCCATTTACTTTTATAATAGATGAGGATATCTTGCTAATAGCCAATTTTTCTTCTGTCGATTTAGTTTTGTCCGTTGTTGGTTTACAGACACCAAATTCTTCTATGCTAAATTTGTTTTTAAGCATATCGCCAAGCTGTTCATCATCGATGTCGCAGCATACGAAATCAGCTTCTCTTAATTTTGCTTTTATAGGACCGTGTATGACCCATCCGAGTTTGGTTTTTGCCATAATCGGACCCTTTTTATCTACATTAAGTATGGTTTGAGTTGTAAGGAGTGTTGCATGTCGTTGTCCACCGAGGAGATGAGGCTGAAGATTCCGAATCGAGTTCAATTTTGCCATTTTTGTATATGGAAATTCTTTCTGTATAGCTTCGTAATCGATTCGTTGAGTTGGTAAGTTCTAATCATTGATAAGACATACATTTTAAAGCTTCTGAATTTTGCTATCGCCAGTAATAGCAATATCTGCGATTTCTGAAGTTTCATCATATCTAGAGATTCCTTCCAAAGCAATATGGTTCAGGTTTCCCAGTTATACCGACTTCACGTGCTACATTCATATCCAACATTGTGGTTGTACTCCCATCGTCGAGACAAGCCAGAATTTCTTTTTTACCAATTGGACCACGTAATATAACTGGTAACATTTTAAGAATTGCTGCTTCTTGGACTTCTTGAATGCATCCGCTAATAGCTTGCTGCAATAATTGTAGATGAGACTGTTTTGCTTTATGTAGTAAGCGATGATGATATCGTTCACAGTTGTCGATCTTGCATTGCTCACGATTATTGCATTGTCCCCTATGAAATTTTAGACATGTGAAGCAGGCGTTACTTGTGCTTGCGTAATCCCATCGTTTCTTCACCTCTGCCTTTCTAAATTTACTACATTTATCTAGGGAATGCTTGTCTTCATCACAAATGAAACACTTGCTGGATGAGCGAGTTTGTGTAAACTTTTGTGATTGAATTTGTGATCCGAATTTCTATTATCTTTATTTAAGCTTAAGCTTTTTCGCCAACTGATGGGTTAGTAGACGTAAATAAATAAATAAATAAAAAAGAATCATTATACGAATAAGAAATCTTGACGTCATCCGTAGACATGAGCACGCGTGAATGGGCCAAGGCCAAGCAGTTTTGAGACATTGAGGAACGAAAAGACACCAAGCCAATAGTTTAGGGGATAAACCCATAGTGTTAATTTTCGTAAGAAGCATAGAATGATCAACCTTAGCCTTACTAAATTTGGTATAAACAATCTCAGTTTGACACTTTTTACGGAAGCCATGGTGTACAAGGGTACTCAATTCTAAAAGGTTGGTAAGCGACCAACGATATTTCATGAAGCCATGCTGACAAGAAAAAGTAGTGGATTTGGATTGGTGTTGAAGGAAAGACGTAATAATTTTTTTTTAAACAGCTAAGGTTTTGCGGACTGTTTGGCTAGAAATATCCTATTGTTGTCACTCCTGCTCGTTGACCTGGATACGCCAGGTTGCTCGCCATTCCTAGGCCACCTTTACGTGATCCTCTTATTTTTCAGAGGCTTGTATTGGGCATTTGTATCTGCTGAGCATTTCCTGGTCATCGGCAAAAGTGGACTTTATAAGTCCTAAACTCGTTGGTAGGTCTGCAGTATACAGCAGATAGAGCAATGAGCGATAGGCCTCTAAACTGAGTCTACAAAACATAAAACGACCAGTCCTTCGGGTGATTTCCCAATGTACCGCAATTGATATCGTTTAAGAGCCCTGTGGTGAATGCGTTTAGTAAGAACCAGTATCACCTGTAAATAATCTCTCAAAAACGATGCCAATTGTGGTGTACGATGTGTTCTGGCAATTACCCATTACAATTACCCATAGCATGAGCCTTTTCGAGTCCTATGCTCTGATTACAATCTTTTGTATCCCGTAATTAGGATCAGAATCCTTTCTTTCTCTTGTAAAACCTTCTATTTTATCACATATAGCTAGTAATTAGCTGGAGTTAATCATATTTTAACTGTTTGTCCGTTTTATTTGTATTTATCCACGGGATCGTGCCGTCCTGCTCTCCCTGCTTGGGCTCGCGCCGAACAGGCCACTTGTACGTACTTCGCATTGTACGCGTCAATGTCCAGACAATATATCGTTTCAGTTATAAAAAAAAATATTCCTATTTATTTTTTCTGATACTAATACCCAGCAAAATACCAAATTTGATCAAAATCGGACTAAAAATAGCCAAGTTATGCATATAGACGTTTTTCCAGTTGGTCGTTGGCTGCTGGGGGCGCTATGGTGCTCGTAAGCTCGAGTGAGCGAGAAACTGAGATATGCTTGTGAAAAGCATGAGAACAGAATTTAAAAAAAAAAAACGCCAATGCATTTGTTATAAATTTGAAATACTTGTTTTACTGGTGTATGGTATACCTAATTCGGCGAGACGACTTACTTACTTCATTTTTAAGCTATTGTCGTGAAATTTAATATAAGCTATAATAATTATAGCTATAAACGACTGTGCCAAATTTAGTCAAGATCGGGTGACTATATCAGGTATCTCCCATAGGAACGAAAACAGTGATTTTGATCAATAACTTCGTTATTTCCTATGTTAAGATTGTGGGCCGTTCCATCGCACAGCATAACTCTTTTTTTAGATAAAACGTTTGTCCACTTTGATGTATATAAGTAAGGAAAAAGTAACAAATAACTTGCAAGGGTATACAAACTTCGGCGCGGTCGAAGTTAGCCCCGGCTCTCTGGTTTAAAATTAAATTTTACAATTATTGTTCTCACGTTAAGTTTTTTAGCAACATATGTCTGCGCGCTTACTAAAGGATTAATCATACCAAATTGGATTTCTTTAGCTCTTATACACTCGACGGCATAAGTATTTTGACAAACAAAATTTTCAGAGAATATGTAAAGGTTTTTTTAAAAGACCATGAAAAAGAAAAGAAATAATTTTTGTGAAAAGATATGAATATCCGCAGTTTATTTAACTCAAATGAAGTAAGTAAGTCGTCTCGCCGACTTGGGTATACCATACACCAGTAAAACAAATATTTCAAATTTGTAATAACTAATGCATTTGCCTATTTTCCACAATTCTGTTCACATGCTTGTTACAAGCATATCTCAGTATCTCGCGCACTTATGCATATAAGCACCCTAGCGCCCCCACCCGCCAACGGCCATCAAAGGCCTTATGCAAAAACGTTTATATGCATAACTCAGCTATTTTTTGTCCGATTTTCATCAAATTTGGTATTTTGCTCGGTATTAGTATCATATTTAAGTGTGCCAAATTTGATTGCACAAGGTAAAAAATTACGGGAGATAATCGAGTTTTTCAAATTTCGGGGGCGGAAAGGGGCGTGGCAAAAACTTTATACATACAAAATGTGCGCATTTACTATGCAAATATACATACCAAATTTGGTGTCTCTAGCTGCAATAGTTTTTGAGATAAACGTTTTTTTGAATTGCGTGGGCGGAAAGGGGCGTGCCAAAAATTTGAAACAAACTTGATCACTCTACATACTACACGAGCCTACATTCCAAATTTGGTGGCTCTAGCTTTTATAGTCTCCGAGATCTAGGTGTTCATACGGACAGACGGACAGACGGACGGACGGACAGACGGACGGACAGACGGACATGGCTAGATCGACTCGGCTGTTGATACTGATCAAGAATATATATACTTTATGGGGTCGGAGAAGCTTCCTTCTGCCTGTTACATACATTTTGGCGACTTTAATATACCATTTCACCCTATGGGTGTATGGTATAAAAAGAAAAAAAGCTATATCTATATTGTTAACATACAGGTAGGTTTACATATAAGCATGGGGAATACGAAATTACCTAAAATAATAAGCGTAGTTTAAGTCGACTTAAAGCCTCCACGTGGCGTTTCCTGGGTGCTGACTTATTTATCGTGTCGGTAGCAAATTTAAGCGGCGTATTGTATAGCAAATAATAGTTTTATAGAACATCGAGATCGCTTAAATTGCAGCGGAGGGTTTATTCATACCAAATTTGATGTCTCTAGCTATTATCGTCTTTAAAAAAACGGTTTTGTTTAAATTACAGGGGCGGAGGGGGGCGTGGCAAAATTTTTCAACAATTAATGTTTGCGCGCTTAGTAAAGGATTATTCATACCAAATTTGATGTCTCTAGCTATTATAGTCTTCAGGAAAAACGGTTTTGTTTAAATTGCGGGGGCGGTAGGGGGCGTGGCAAAATTTTTACACATACGAAGTCTGCGAATTTACTAAGCAAATATACATACCAAATTTGGTGTCTCTAGCTATAATAGTTTTTGAGATAAACGTTTTTTTGAATTGCGGGGGCGGAAAGGGGCGTGGCAAAATCTTTATACATACAAATTGTGCGCATTTACTAAGCAAATATAGATACCAAATGTGGTGTCTCTAGCTGCAATAGTTTTTGAGATAATCGTTTTTTTTTTGAATTGCGGGGGCGGAAAGGGGTGTGGCAAAAATTTGAAATAAACTTGATCACTCTACATACTACATGAGCCTACATACCAAATTTGGTGGCTCTAGCTTTTATAGTCTCCGAGATCTAGGTGTTCATACGGACAGACGGACGGACGGACAGACGGACGGACAGACGGACATGGCTAGATCGACTCGGCTGTTGATACTGATCAAGAATATATATACTTTATGGGGTCGGAAAAGCTTCCTTCTGCCTGTTACATACATTTTGGCGACTTTAATATACCATTTCGCCCTATGGGTGCACGGTATAAAAAGAACTCCTAAAATAAGCATTAATAATCAGAAAATTCGAAGTATCAAAATGCATGGTGGCAAAAGTATTTTGACAAATGTCCAAAATAACAAAAATGAATAAAATTTTATGTTTCAACGTATTGTTTGCTATGTTCAATAAAAAATATGCCCTCCTGTAGGATTTATTACTTTTTGTAGACTTCTCGGAACAATCTACCAAGTTACGGATATAATCCAACGAAATGTGTCTCCAGAGCTCTCCAACCTCAGAAATAGTGTCCTGTCGTGTACTTTCGAGATAAGCACAACGCTGTCGCTTAATATAAGCCCATAGGTTTTCAATGTTGTTCACATCAGGACTTTGCGGGGGCCAATCCAGCACATTTACTTCATTTTCATTTTTAACAAAAACTTTTTTTTTGGAGCAGTGGAAGCTAAAGGAGCTTTCATCACTCCATAAAACTTGACGACAAAACGATTGGGGGTTAGCACTGTATTTTTTGGCAAATTCGAGACGTTTCAGTTTATTCCTGGCAGTAATCTGGGGAATATCACTGGCAACATACGTTCCAAACTCTGCTTCCATGAGGCGCCTACGAATTGACCTTTTGCTAATTATAATATCGGTCGTATTTGCGAGGTCCCGGGCAACTGTTTTGGGAATCTATAAAGGGTTTTCTTTAAATTTACGCAGAATATAACGATCCGCGGTCTCAGTTGTCTTGTCTCAGTGGTCTACCATTTCGCTGCAGGTTTTTGACGGATTGGTGTTTTTTTAACTTGTTTATTTGATAATAAACAGTTTGGCGAGAAACATTGTATAAATTACTGATATTTTCTACAGAAATACCAGAGTTATAATTCGACACCATTTCACACTTGACCATGTCACTTAATTCATTTGCTATACCCATAATGTCGCAAAACAAATAAGTAAAATTGATTTTTTATTTCATTGAACTAATTATTAAACAATAATAACCACGTGTGATAATTGTTATAATTCGACACCATTTCACACTTGACCATGTCACTTAATTCATTTGCTTTACCCATAATGTCGCAAAACAAATAAGTAAAATTGATTTTTTATTTCATTGAACTAATTATTAAAGAATAATAACCACGTGTGATAATTGTTTACTCTTAAGCAGACTAATAAAGACTAAATACTGAGAATGTCAAAATACTTTTGTCCATCTCTCATCAGCTAACGAAAGACAATAAAGCAAAAATTAAGAAAATGCATGAAAAAATTTTTCATTCTGCATTATTATTCACTGTTATATGCATTTCTTATAAAGTAAGAACCGTTAACTACTCAATTTCTTCAAAACAAGTCGCTAAAGAGAGCAACAACTTTTGTCAAAATACTTATGCCGTCGACTATAGTCTTTAAGAAAATCAAATTTGTTTAAATTTCGTTCGAGGAGAGTTGGTTGGTGACTCAAGCTCTTATAGTCTCTGAGATCTACGTTTCATATGGACAGACGGACTGACGGACAGACGAACGGACGGCCGGACGGACATGTCTAGATCGACTCGGCTGTTGATCCTGATCAAGAATATATATACTTTATGGGTTCGCAAAAGCTTCCTTCTGCCTATTACATACATTTTGGCGACTTTAATATACCTTTTCACCCTATGGGTGTATGGTATGAAAATGTTGTAATGATTTAAGTGTAAATTTTAAGATTCCCATATGTTCATTTACTCGTGTCATTTGAAGAAAACATTTGAATTATAAAATTAAGAGGGAGAAACACGGTTAGGTAACGTCATATACTCAAGCACAGTTTACAAAACTTGCAGTAAATTTACTGTCGTAAAAATCAAGCTTAGGCTGAAACAATCCGGTGCGTGTAGCTTGCTGCTTTATCGTTGGTTTATAAGTATGACAGCATTATTAATTAGTCATCCGATTTCTATCAAATTTGGCAGTTATTAATGCGTATATTAAACTGATAAATATAAATGTTTATGTAGGATCGCAATATGGGCAGTAGTAGAGGTGACTTCAAGTGAGAAACGGTATCGATAGAATATCGATAATAAACGATATACGTTGCATGAGGAATTGAGAGTCTAGAGTCAGTCTGTGGGGTCCGTGAGTAGAGTCGAGTCTGTGGAGTAGAGTGAGACTGGAAAGTTGCGTCTAGAGAAAGAGTCATCTGAGTTGCGGGTCGAAGTGTGTATGCCGTATATTCGGAGTGTGTGCGAATAAGTTATCATTGTGAAGTTATTTAACGATTATTTAACGAGCAACTGTGGGCCATGTCTTAAAAAGAAAAAAAAAAGCAACAAAAGAATACCTAAAAGAGAAGGCAACGAGGCACTGAGTGTGCAAAAACTAGGCACAGAGCTTGCAAACAGAGCGAGAGAGCAACATTTGGCGTCATCTTCCTCAGAAGTGTGCGAAGCAAGACGCGAAGAGCAGCAAAACGAAGCACAACCAAAACGCAAACCTAAGAGAGAAGGCAACGAGGCACAGGGAGTGCAACTTCGAGGTACAGACGGTACGAACGGCGGGGCACAGAGAGTGCAAAACTAAGAAGAGAAGCATTCACAGAGGACGGCATCAACCATCGGAAGGGTGAGCCGCAAAATTTACAAAGTAAATTCTCAGACAGACGTTACACGAAGAGTGCAACATTCGCGCAGACGACGACATCAACCATCGCAAGTGCGAACGTTTAGAGTATCCAGAGAGCGGTATTGAGACCAACAAGACACCATTTGTATCCAGCGAGCAGCATTCACACAAACGACCACAAAGAGTTTTCAGAGAGCAACACTACACTCACACCGACGGTGGCATCAATCCCAAAAGTGTGTGTGACGCGACGATCGAGAGCAGAGCACTGACGAGGCAGCAAGACACAAATTGAATCCACACAGACGACCACAAAGAGTTGACGGTGGCATCAACCACAAAAGTGTGTGTAACGCGACGATCGAGTACAGAGGCGTACGCAGCGATTTTAGTTTATGAGAGGGACGGCTACTGATTTGAAATATAACAGCAAGTATTAACTGAGCAAGAAGAGACCATAACCGAAGAGTAAAACATTTGTATAACAATATAGATCGATATCAATTGAATAAACCCACTAACGTTAGCTTAAGACAAATATTAAAAATTTATTATATGATTTGTTTGTTAAATTATACCACATGACTAAATCTTGCAACTCACGGTAGCAGAGCTGAAAGAAAAATTGAAAGAGAATAATTTGAGTGTTAAGGAAAACACGGCAGAGTTACAATGGAGGCTAATATCTTCTTTCGAGTCAGGAGTTGAAGAAGCATCCTTCTACGAGGACTCACTGGAGCGTAGCTTACATGTAGTAAACGACCAACATGAGGTACCAAATAAAATGGCGTTCACACTAAGAGATATCCAGGATTCGTTAACTGTGTTCGATGGCAGCCAGCAGCAATATGTTAACAATTGGCTTGCAGATTTTGACAACTGTGTAAAGACAGTCAAATGGAACGACTTACAGTAGACAATTGTTACAAGGAGCTGCGAAATTTCTTGTCAGTAGCGACAAACATTAGCTCAAAGTCAGCTTTAGATCGAGAATTTTCAGAGAAGTTGTCCGCAATACTCGAGAGTATTGTGAAGAACATGATATATATTAGGAATGGTGTAGTATACTTTTAGGGATAAGATTAGGGCACATACTTTTAGGGATAGATTATAAGTAATTAGAACTTAAGCATAATGTCTAGCTTTAAGTACCGTTAAGGACACTAGCCATAAGACCAATGTAAACGTTCTCCTATAAATACCGGGCTTGCGGCCCCAATAAATCACTTCAAGTCAAACCTTGCCTTCGCCTGTTTCATGGCGATCCTGCCTAACATTGGCAACAAACAAAAAGGCAATAAGAAAAAAAAAAATCCTTGCCATACATAGGCAAAGTAATAAAAGGACTCACATACCGATGACCAGGACCATTACCCAAATAAAGCGGCGAGGTGGCCTTCTCGTCAGACTTAGAAGGCAGCGAGCGGCCCTGCTGGCCCAAGTAAACAGCGACCCACCACCACCATGGGCAGAGGCATGCCAAATTTGGATTAGGATATGCCGACTTGAGGAACAGCAGCAACAACAAAAAGAGGCAAAGCAGCACAACCAACAGCAGCAGAACCGACCAGCAACAACAGCAGAAAAATAAATCAAAAAAAAATCAATTTAATAAAAAAGTGTGCTAATATATCTAGGCACCTTTGTGGCAAGAGGCGATCTTTGCGCTGCCATCATAAATCAATTTAAATATACATATGTGTAAATATTAACGAAAAAAAAAATACATATATATCTAAATAAATTTAATATATTGTCTATACAATTTTTTTCAATAAGTCTATCATTGCCAAAAAATACCCTAGAAAAGAAGAAAACAAAAAAAAAAAAAACACATATTTTCAAATATACACTAAAATGAAAACTACACAAAAACGAAAAAAAAAACAAATATATACATAGATAATTAAATAATAAATTACAAACAGCCTAATATACCCCAACATACCCTAAAGAAGAGCACATGTCAAACATGTGCAGTCAAAAGTGCACAAACAACAAAAGCACACTTGAAAAGCTTGCCGCGATCAAAGCAAACTTTTGAAAAAAAGCAAACTTTTGAAAAAAAGCTCAAGTAAAGCTTGCAACCACACATAAAGCTTTCTGATCGCAGCAAGCTCAACAAGATCAAAACTGGCCAATAACGAAGTCTAAATACCCTATAAGAAAAATTACAAGATTTTTTTGGATATAATTAAATATTAGAAAATAGAATTATAAACAATTTAAAAAAAAAAACAATAACAAAAAAATATAGGAGAACCAGAAAATGAAATAATTTAAAGAACAAAATTATTTTAATAAAATAACATCAAAAGTAACATAATTGCAATGGACCAGAACATAGAAATATTGAAAGAAAAATTTCAGAAAGCATACAAGTGCCTAAATAAAACAATTTATATACACCCTCAAACCATAAACAAGCACCTTGAAACTATCTTCGACAGTTATAATAGAATAAAGAGTAGCAATACAGACATATGCAATGAATCTAGCAGTAAATGCTTTACTGAGCTAATATATAGTTTAAATAAACAACTAATAAGTATAGCAACAAAACATAATATAAAATTCACAATACCGGTAGATTCGAATTTAGAAGCAACTTTTGAACCTCTAATAGCAAAAGACACAGAAGAACCAGCTGTAAAAGATAACCCAGGAGACATTCAAGATACATCAGGTGTAAAAGATAACCCAGAAAACATTCAAGATAATACAAAACCAAAGATGGCGCAAACAAAGATTGAATTTCTTAATACAGCCTCTAAGCTGATTCAAGAGTATGATGGTGGAGTAGAAACAATTCAAAGTTTCATAGATTCACTGGAATTAATCAACGAAATAAAAGCAGAACATGAAGAAACAGCTATTAAAGTCATAAAAACAAAACTAAAAGGAGACGTTAGACTACTAGTTACTAATGAAAACACTATAAATGGTATAATCCAAACATTAAAGAAAGAAATTAAGGGTGAAACAGTTCAGGTAGCGGAGGCAAGATTAATGAATTTAAAACAAAATGGCAAGAACGCAAATTCATTTATGTCAGAAATAGAAAATCTTACTAAATCATTGAAACGCGCATTCATAACAGACAACGTAAACCCTGAAACAGCAAAGAAATATGCCACTCAAACAGCAGTGAAATCAATCATAAAGAACTGCGATAACGAAAAGGTCAGAACAATAATAGAAGCAGGCAATTTTACTGAAATGAATGATGTTATAGCTAAATTTGTAAATACATCTACAAATATAGAACAAGATCACAGCGTGTTTTATACTAAAAGAAACAATTATACAAATAGGAACTTGTACAATAATAATAAAAATTATAATAATAATTACCAAAATAGAAACCCAAATGATAATACTAACTATAACAATACTAGGAATTACAATAACTATAGTAATAATTATAATCGAAGAAATTATAACAATAGATATACCAAAACTAATTATCCTCCTAAAACACAACAAAATAATAATGTTAGATTTACAAATATAGAAGAAAATTCGGAAAACTCCGAAAGTCCTCTGGTGTAAAAAATCGAACAAATAAAATATATAATTTAAATTGCAACCTTAATAGCTACATAACTTTAAACTTTGACGATGTAGGGACAATAAAATTACTATTAGACACAGGAGCTGATGTATCACTAATAAAACAAGAAATATTAAGAAAAGACAATACAGTTAACATACAAAAACGGACAAAACTTAGTGGAATAGGCAAAGACGTCCTATTTACAATAGGCGAAACCAAACTAAAGGTCAGCAACCTCTCAACGGTACACACCTTCCAAAGTAATAGAAAATGATTTCCCCATCCCATGTGACGGAATCTTGGGGCTTGACTTTATAAAAAAATTCAATTGCACACTCAATTATTCCACCAACAAATTGATAATAGATCCATATAAAGCAAGATATAAAATTATAATCAATATAGGGATCAGTCAAAACACACATGTATTCCATATCCCACCTAGAACAGAAAAAATTGTACGCATTACAATATCCTCAAACAACAATAACATCTTTATCCCTAATCAAGAATTACACCCGGGGGTATTCGTCGCAAACACTATTGCTTCTAAGACTAACCCATATGTCCGCATATTAAATACTAACAACACAGACGTGCAAATTACAAATATAAACCTATTAAATGAAAAACTGTCCGATTATGAAATCTTAAAAATAGACAAACAACATGATTCAAAACATAAATCCACAATAATGAACAAACTAGCACCCCATTTTCCCGATTTCGTGAAAGAACCTCTACATAAATTATGCTCAGAATTTGATGATGTATTCGCAATAGAATCTGAACAAATATCGTCCAACAATTTCTATAAACAAAAATTAAGACTCAAAGACACAACACCAGTCTACACCAAAAACTACAGGATAGCACACAGTCAAAAAAACGAAATCAATAAACAAGTGGACAAATTGATCAATGATGATATTATTGAACCATCAATGTCTGAGTTCAATAGTCCGATTTTATTGGTTCCTAAAAAAGCGCTACCTGGCAGTAAAGAAAAACGGTGGAGATTGGTAGTTGACTATAGAAAAATTAACAAACAACTAGTAGCGGATACATTCCCACTACCCAGAATGGACGATATCCTTGACCAGCTAGGACGCGCTAAATACTTCTCTTGTTTAGACTTAATGTCAGGATTTCATCAAGTAGAATTAGAAGAAAAATCTCGGGACATAACATCATTTTCCACAGATAAGGGCTCATTCAGATTCAAGCGATTACCATACGGATTAAAAATTGCACCAAACTCGTTTCAAAGAATGATGTCCCTTGCATTCACGGGTCTATCACCATCCCAAACATTCCTTTATATGGATGATCTAATTGTAATTGGTTGCTCTGAAAGTCACATGATCAGAAACTTAAGAGATGTTTTTGAAACTTGCCGAAAATATAACCTAAAATTGCACCCAGACAAATGCTCTTTCTTCAGACATGAAGTTACTTTTCTAGGACACAAATGCACAAATAAAGGAATTTTACCAGACGAAAGCAAGTTCAAAACGATTCAAGATTACCCGACTCCCAAAAATGGCGACGAAGCCAAAAGATTTGTAGCATTCTGTAATTACTACCGTAGATTCATTCCAAACTTTGCATACCATGCACAATTTATCAATAGGTTATCTAGGAAAAATGTAGAATTTATTTGGGATGCAAACTGTCAAGCAGCTTTTGAGTACTTAAAAAACAAATTATTAAGCCCACAAATACTTCAATATCCAGATTTTAATAAAAAATTCTGTATCACAACTGATGCAAGCAAGATCGCATGTGGAGCCGTCCTCAGCCAAGAATTTGATGGACTCCAATTACCCATATCATACGCATCTAAGGCATTTACAAAAGGCGAAAGCAATAAGTCAACAATAGAGCAAGAATTAACAGCAATACATTGGGCAATTCAATATTTCAAACCATACATATACGGGAAAAAATTCCTAATCAGAACTGACCATCAGCCATTAACATACCTATTTTCTCTAAAAAACCCATCGTCAAAGCTTACTAGAATAAGGCTAGATTTAGAAGAGTTCGATTTTACTATAGAATACATCAGGGGACAAGAAAATTTCGCAGCGGATGCTCTCTCCAGAATTGAATTTGAAAATATAAAAAATATAGAAACCAATAAAATACTTAAAGTAGCAACAAGATCAGAAACAAAAAAATTAGTACATAAGGAAAACAAAATTAACAATAGCAGAATAGAAACACCAAGAATATATGAAATAATAAATCCTAGCGAAGCCAAAAAATACGCGCAAATTAAATTCAAAAAATGCAAATGTTATATTATCAAAAATAAAGAAAAATTACTCTCATTCAACATAGGCGATTTGATCATTAGTGGAAGAATAGATCTAGATCGATTCCTTCCAAGGCTTGAAAAAGAAGCCGGTGCTCAAAAAATCTATAAACCAAATAAAAGTTATAACAAATAAAGAAGAAATAAGAAATACATTAAATAAATATCATAATGACCAATAGAGGGAGGTCACTGCGGGGTAAACAGAACACTAGGAAAAATAAAAAAGAGATTTCTTTTGGAAAAATATGTCTCGGGATGTTGCAACATACATAAAAAATTGCGAAAAGTGCAAACTAGCCAAAGTAACCAGACACAACCACTCCCCATTGGTCATAACACCAACCCCCTGCAACCACTTTTGACACAATAATAATAGATACAATTGGACCATTACCAAAAACAATGAACGGTAATGAATACGCAGTTACTATTATCTGCGATCTGTCCAAATATCTCATATCAATACCAATACCAAACAAAAGTGCAAAAGCGGTTGCAAAGGCAATATTCGAAAAATTCATTTTAATTTACGGTTCAGTGAAAACAATTCTAACAGACATGGGAACAGAATATATGAATTCAATACTAATAGAACTTTGCAAAAATTTTAACATAACTAAAATTAATTCCACGGCGCACCATCATCAAACTCTTGGAACAGTAGAAAGAAGCCATAGAACTTTCAATGAATACATCAGGTCATATATATCCATAAAAAAAGACGATTGGGATGAATATCTAGCATACTTCACATATTGCTTTAACACCACTCCATCCACCGTACATGGTTATGCACCTTTTGAACTAGTCTTTGCAAAACATCCTAAAACTGTCCCATTCTCGTCTGAAACGGTAGAACCCATTTACAACATTGATGATTTCAATAAAGAAATAAAATTTAAATTACAAATAGCACAAAATAGAGCGAAACTGCTTATCGAAAAATTTAAAGCATTACAAAAAGAAACATATGATAAAAACACAAAAAAAGTATCGCTAACTGAAGGACAAGAAATACTCTTAAAAAATGATACAGGACATAAATTAGATAACAAATACACAGGCAAATATACAATACAGAGCATAGGTCTTAACAATAATATAGTAATAGCGGATGATAAAAACAAAAAGCAAACAGTACATTTAGATAGAATAAAAATAACATAAAAAGGATGTTAGAAAAATATAAATTTTTCTTTTTAAAAAAAAGGAGGAGTAGTATACTTTTAGGGATAAGATTAGGGCACATACTTTTAGGGATAGATTATAAGTAATTAGAACTTAAGCATAATGTCTAGCTTTAAGTACCGTTAAGGACACTAGCCATAAGACCAATGTAAACGTTCTCCTATAAATACCGGGCTTGCGGCCCCAATAAATCACTTCAAGTCAAACCTTGCCTTCGCCTGTTTCAATGGTCCACACAACAAACCAGCAATAAGCAAGAAAGAACACACTACAAATACTACAATATTCCAAAAAAATAAGCGGGGACACAAACCAGTGCCATCAACATGTTGGGAGGATTGATCGGGCAAGTAAAACTTGCAACTTACGGTATGACGCAACCCGTTCAATCGAACCGTTTCCAAAGAGTGATCGTGCAAGTAAAACTCGCAACTTACGATATGACGCATTATGTTCGATCGAACCGAACCGATGCAACCGTCAGCGAATTTCGTCACAGCGGAGCGGAGAACGAGAAATGCACAGTTGATGGAACGAGTGAAGCAAGGGGAGCAAGGGGCAAAGGCAGCGTCGCATAAAAAAAGCGCAAGGACTGGAGATAAAGGGATGGAGGCCTGCATAGCAACATAGGCGGAATGTGGGTAAAGCAGAGCAACAAGGACAATAAGTCAATGGGCGCACACCAGATGAGAAAGTGGATGCGACGGGACTTTCACCACGCATGGCAACAGCGTGGATGAAAGCGATGGGTCGATGCAAAGTTACCAGCTGTATAGCGGTGTCAATTGATTTTAGAGACCCCAGAAAGCCTATATAAAGCCAGCAGCAAATTTTCGAGTTATCAATTTATCGAGTCCTGAGCAAGTGAACAACAAGCAAAGCAAAAAGTCTCTTTAGGCCTTAAGAGTAACCTTAACAAGTTATCAAGTTTCTAAAGCCTTACGAGTAACCGTATGGATTTCGCAAGCATCAGCAAATCATAATTGTAGGACAAATGATCCCGCACTCAAAATTATCAAAATAATACCACACATATATTCAACCAACACAAAAGTGTACGCAATAAATATTAATACACGTTTAAACTTATAAATCGTCGAGTTCTAATTTCACCGGGGCACAAAATAAATTTTGTTGTGCCGAACCTAGCCCTAAAAAATTGAAAACATCCGACGAACGAAAGCATCGTTACAAGTAGAAAGAAAAAACAGAGTGAGAGCTTGATCGAATATTTTTATGAAATGAAAAGTTTGGCGAAAAAGAGCATATTAGATATAGAGTATAGATTATATAATAGATGGTATACCAGATTCGAACCAGAACAAGAGTGTGTTGTATCAAGCCAAGGATTTTAGAGAATTACGAGTAAACGTGAAAAAGTAAGAGAAAATCTCTTCTGAGAAAGAGTCAAAATGGTCTAAAGTATCAAAATTCGAGAAGAAGCGGCATGATATTGCTAGCGATGTCTCGACTATAAGTGAAAGTGCGTACAAACGAGTTTACCAAGTTCTCTTGAGTTCAGATGTGAAAGAGTTATTCGCAATGGGATGTAAGAAAATCTACACCAAAAGATCTTTTGAGTTAAATACGGCTTTAGATGGTGTTCATATTAAGATGTGTGTTCATGTTGTGAGAGATAGAGATACATTATATGATACTGTAATCGAAAATGACGTATTTAAGGTCGTAAATGCTACAATAGGAAAACAAGGATTAGTGTTTTACGGGAATAATCAATCAGTTTTGTTGATGTCGGCCAAGGGGCCATCGAAAATGCTAGCCATTTTGGACAACATATACGGAGCTCCAGAAAATGTGGCGTTCAAACTGATGGCAAAAGCACAGGAAATAAAATATGTAAAGGAAATCGGAGATTTTTAAGAGTTCAACTGTTCTGTTCAAAATGTCAATTCAGCGCTGGAGTTTGTACAATGCAAGTTCATCGATACACAAAAGTTGCTTACAACCCTAATTGAGCGGTTAGATGAAAGTTTTCTCCGAGAATGAGGATCATTTTGAACCGCTCGAAAATTAAGGGCTGCAGATTGTAAATTTGAAATATTTGCTGAATGGACGTAGGAGCAGTCGAGATTGTATCCCGATATATGTTTCTACAAGAAGATAATTACAATCAATAAGGTAGAGAATAAAGCACAACAGAAATTCGGATCACAAATTCAATCACAAAAGTTTACACAAAGTGGCTCTAAAAGCAAATGTCTTTCTTTTGTGATGAAGACTAGCATCATCTAGATAAATGCAGTAAATTTAAAAAGGCAGAGGTGAAGAATCAATGGGGTTACAGCACAAGTAACGCCTGCTTCACATGTGAATGTTGCACGTAAGGTCGGTATAATTGGGAAACCTGAACCGTATTGCTTTGGATGGACTGAAGGAATCTCTAGATATGATAAAACTTCAGAAATCGCATATATTGCTATTAATGGCGATATTCAAAATTCCAACTCAACGAATCGATTACGAAGCTATACCGAAAGAACTCGATTCGGAATCTTCAGCTTCATCTACCCATTGGACAACAACATGCAACACTCCTTACAACCATACTAAATGCAGATCCAAAGGCTCCGGATTATGGCAAAAACCAAACTCGGATGTGTCATACATGGTCCTATAAAAGCAAAAGTAAGAGAAGCAGATTTCGTATGCTGCCACATCGATGATTAAAAAAACTTAAAAACCAATATAGCATAAAAGGATTTGGTGTCTGTAAACCAGCAACGGACAAAACTGAACAGAACAAAGACTCAAATTTTTAGAAAGAAAGCTTAATGTGGTTCCTGCCACATTTTTCAGTATTAAATTCCAAAAAACCGGGAAAAGTTCGAGTAGTGTTCGACACAGCAGCCATTTGCTATGGCATTTCCTTGATCGAAACCCTACTAACCGGGCCGGCTTGGCGCTCATCAATGCTTATAAGATTTAGATTAAACACAATAGCCTTTGCTGCAGATATTAAAGAAATGTTCAAACAGGTAAAAGTAACCGAAGAAGATGCAGTCTCGCGATGCATTTTATGGAGAAATAGGAATACCCAAATACCACCAACAGTCTACTAGATGACGTCAATGATATTCGCAGCAACCTCCTCACCATTTACAGCTTAACTTGTAAAGAACCACAATGCGGCGATACACAAAAGTGAAGCACCAGAAGCAGCTCAAGCCATCATTGAAAACCATTACGTCGACGAATATCTGGATTCATGCAGCGGGACATTTTCAATTCGAAATTTTATTTGTAATAATCATGATGTCTTACAGTAAATACCCAAAGATCTACGTGGTCCATTTACACGGATTCGATTGGGCGAAAAAGGAGACATATCTCAAAAAATTCTCGGCATGATTTGGGACGCACAAAGAGATATATTTATATTGTCAACAACTACAATGCACAGTATAAGCGAAGACATATTGAATGGAACAAGGATGCCCACAAAAAGAAAGGTGCTTGCAGCAGTCATTTCAATATACGATCCCATGGGGATAGTGACCCCAGTAACAATAAAAGGTCGGATCTTTATGCGTAATATTTGGGAACTTGGCATTGGATGGGATGATGTCATTAAAGGCGACCCTGCCAAAAAGTGACAAGAGTGGTTAAACGATTTAAAAAGACTACTTGATGTTAGTATACCAAGATGTTACTCCCATTCCAACTATACGTTTTTTGCGACGCTAGTAGCAACGCATACGCTGCAGCAGCGTGTAGAAGCTGCAACAAAATATGACGTCATGCTTATAGCATCTCTGGCTCGAGTTTCACGGTTGAAACATGTTACGATTCCAAAACTTGAAACATTGGCAGCTGTAATAAAATGTAGACTGGCGGAAACTATTGAAAATGAAATACATCTAAAATTTGATGAAAGATTTTCCTGGACAGATTTCATGGATAAACAGTAAAGAAAGGCTGCAAGTTTTCGTAGCCGACAAAATAAGCGAAATATGTGAAAAGTCCAAGAGGGCAGAATGGAATTGGGTTCCAACCATGGAAAACATTGCTGATATCATAACAAGGGATTCTTCCATAAAAGTTGCCACAGACAGATGGTAACAAGGTCCAGCCTTTCTTGGATTGGATAAAAAGATGTGGCCACAGCCAAAATTAAAGGAACCAACCGAACCAGGGCTTACGATGATGGTTCACCAATATGACCACCCATTTAAAATACTGGAAAGAGCCACAGCATGGGTCAACAGATTTATAGAAAACGTAAAAGCGAAATGATATAAGATGGAACTCCGACGAGGCGATATCGTCGTGGAGGAGTATAATTTTTCTCTGTCAAAATGGTATCTCCATGTCCAGGCGGAATGTTTTCACAACGACATAATCTATGGAGATCAAGTATTTACAAAGCTGATGGTACAACATTTTCACAACGAAGTACAGCATACCGGAATACAAATCGTCGTACATAAATTCAAGTTGCAGTACCCAAGATGAATACCAAGATCAAAACAATTATCAACGAATGTATGTGGTGTAGACGACGCAAAGCCAAACCGGTTAAGGCGCAAATGGGTCTATTACCCAAGGAGAGGTTCTCTACATTTCAAAAACCATTCACATCCGTTGGCATGGATTATTTCGGCCCGTTCTATACAAAAGATGGACGGGGCTCCAACAGCAGGTACACTAAATGCCTGCGAAAGCGATATGGCGTTCTCTTTACATGCTTAACATCTAGAGCAATACATGTAGAAATCGCACACTCTCTTACTACAGACTCGTGCATTTTGGCAATCCGTCGAATGATAGCAAGGCGAGGCGAAATCAAAACACTATGGTCCGACAATGGTACTAATCTTAGAGGCGCCTCAAGAGATCTAGCAGAAGCTCTAGAGGAAATAGACATGCAAGCAGCGCGCGGTGAACTAACACAAAAAGGAGTCGAATGGAAATTTATACCAGCGAACTCACCAAATTTTGGAGGCTGCTGGGAAAGGCTAATTGGCTGCTTTAAAAGAACACTAGAGGCTGTACTATCCGTCGAAAGTAATCCCACTGACGAAGTGCTGCAAACTTTTTTTTTGTGAAGCGGAACATTTAGTAAATAGTCGACCGAATATTCTCGAAGCGGATGATCCAGATGACGGCTTAGGATTATGCCCCAATGATATAATATAATATTTTGGAGTTAGTTATTGATTAGTCATAATGATAACAGAGGCCGACATGATTTTTACTGACGGTAACTTCAGAGGTGCCCTTATGCTGATTCTGACTGCATACTTGGTTTTTGTTCATCACGTCCAGATTCTGTGAAATCAAGGGATCTGGGCTCGCAACATGAGCAATCCAAAAGTATACTATAGAAAGTTTAAAACAAAATATTTAATTTTTTTTAGGAGATTTCAGAATATTCAGAATAGCTCTTGTTTGCAAACATTAGTAATAAACAATTGGTAAGACGCGTAAGATTTCTATAATTCTTTGAAATTAAAAAGCAGACAATTCCTGGAATCCATATAGCATACTTGTTGGTTCAAATTAAAATCATTATAAAACCATAACCAAAGTGTTAAATATTATGCATTATAACAAAGAAGTACCTACTTGATATTTTGTAAATTGCTATTAAATTATACTTAATATATTAATAGGTTACAATAAAATTGTTTTTAGCACAATATTATGTTTATATTATACAATAAAATACTGCAAATGCGGTCAATTTGAACAAGTTCAACACACTTATCTCGAAAACCTGAGGTGATGGACAAAGAATAAGCACAGGGCCGTGATCAGCTCCCCTTAATTACTATAGGACACCTATTAAACTTAAAACACTTTTTAATTACTTCAAAAATGTTGGCCTGTGTAATTAATGGTTGATTAAAGATAGTGTATGTATGCTAGAAAAACTGTTTTGTTAGTATCTGGCCAAACAAATTTTCTTTCTCCTTTTTTCGAAATACTTTTCATTTGTATGTACATATATATATTTAATTAAATGAGCTAGTTATAGTAGTTGAATCAATAAACATCTTTATATGTATTTCTTGTTTTTTTAATTTATTTGTTGATTTAGCGGCCTGTTAGTTACTTTGTGTTGTGTTTAGCCGGATCTGGGTCAATTTTTGTAACAAGTACATAGATGAAAATGAAAAACAATTTGTTCATGTATTCCTTTTCTTTCCGATATATTTCGACCATTCATCGGTGGTCGTCTTCAGGGCAATTATAAATAACATTGAATTGTGATTGACAAAATATTAATTTAACAAGAAACACCTACACCTACCTACGTACTTAGTTATATACGTCCGCATACTGCGACGTGAAGCTACACACTAATTTGTCCCTAGTGAATGTCTGTATAAATGCGCGCAGTTGTCTGTATCTACCTTATAATTAAGTTATATATTAGTCGGGGTATTTATTATGTGCAGCATCTCTTAAGTATAACGTTTATTGTAGTGTTGTTCTTGATCTATTACGTTTGCTGCGTTAAAATTCGGTGAATGTCCACTGGCGGCACAAAGGGCCATAAGTGCCGTTTTTTTGTATGCTGGAGTGTTTACGAAGTTTATAGTCAGATCTGTGTTGTGATAGTCTAGTTTTAGCCTCTATTTGGTGTCCCTATATACATTTTATCAGTTTTCTTCATTGGTCCCGTTACATGGTATTTTATAAACTATGTTGCTCATGTCCATTATATCAATCTTGCTCTTTATCCTGTTGAATATACTCCGTAGCGTGTTGTTGGGTTTGTGTGCTATCTGTATTTTCTCTGTGTCGTAGCAATCCGAGTTTGCTAATCTTTCCGACAGTTGTGCGACATAAGTGACGGACATAAAATGTTTCGTCGTGATCTCTGTATTGGTTTTCTTATTGGTGATGCTGGAGATCCCATTGGCATTCCTTTCAGTTGTGTGTATACATATGTTGTCCTTGTTTAAAATATCTGTTCTTTTGTATACAAAAACGTACTATTTCTATCAATGTTAGTTTTGGAATGTTTGTGTGCACTTTTATTTTATTTCATTTTATTCCTAATAGTGTCAAGTGCCACTTCTATTGGAATACTTGGAAAAAGTGACTACGTCAAATGATATCAATCTTTCACATTTGCAAATGTATGTGTCATTAATCCTTGTCTTAAATTCTGATTCGTTCTTTACGTTGTACGTTGAGTCTGCCGTTATATTTTCTAATATGTTGACTATGTATTTGCATAGTCCTTACGAAGGAAAACCAATTGATGAGCAGATTGGCCTCAATGGTGTGCCTTCTTTATGAATTTCGGGTAATCCGTATATTCTTGGTGGAATTAATGTGTTTGTTATTAGCTTATTTCGTTTAGTCCTTGAAATAAGAACATGTTTGTATAATTTTTCTACCAATTCGTTGTTTTTTGTCTGTAGTCTACTTTTTGGGTCCTTCCTTAAAGTTCTATATGTATTTAAATCGTACATATCCATTTTTTTGTCATACTCAGTCTTATCGATTGCAACTGTCCTATTCCCTTTATCTGCAGTTAAAATTAATATGTCATTATTCTGTCTAAGAAATTTTCTTGTTTGTTCCACTGTGTCAAGTATTGCACGATCAGCAGCGTCTTCTTTGTTAGATGTTTTGTGGTCTTTTATTAATAAAGAGAATTTTGTGCGTGCTTCCTTTTGTTTATCTTTTTTTTTAAGAGTCTCTACTAACTCCTCTCCGTCTGCTGTTTGGGGAATTTTCTTTTCTTCACTGGAATTGCGAACTTTGGACCTTTTGCCAGTAACGCTTTTACGTCTGTCGGAAATTCTACATTCTTATTGTTGACAAACCAATCGTTTGTGTTGTTGTTCTTGTTTAAGAGAACTTTTTTCCGTAGTCTCTCATGTTTGGATTCCTGATGTCTCTTCAAAGTTATTGATATTTGTTCGGCTATCGTGCTCTCATTCTTCATAAATGTTTTAAAATCATTTTCGTCCAGCTGTTCTTATAACGTTTTTGTTGCTTTTTTTCTCTTTGTTTTGTCTGGTTAGTATGTTATGTTTATGGTTTATTAACAAGCTCAATATCTTTGTGTGAAAATTATGAGTATGTCTTTCTACTATTGTGTTAATGTCTGAATGTGTGTCGGTATCTTTTGTTAAAATTCTGTTGTATTTTGAATTTTAGGATTAATTTTGAATTTCCAGACTTCCTAGACTTAAGTTTTACTAATTTTTTTTTGTTGTTGATTGATACTTGTTAATCACCGTCTTGTATTTATTATTTCTGAATAAGCCATTGTATTGAGATATGCGTTCGGCGTGCCTTCCGTTTAAGTTATTTGTTGATTTAACGACCTGATAGTTACTTTGTATTATGTTTAGCCGGCTTGAGGTCAATTTTTGAAATAAGTACATAGAAGAAAATGAAAAACAATTTGTTAATGTATTCCTTTTCTTTCCGATAAATTTCTTTATTTTAATTAATTATTTTTGAAGATTTTCAATCTATCCTTATGTAATGTTTGCATCTTATTTTGATCGTTTCTAATTTTAATGTTGTCATTATTGGCTATTTGTATAACTTCGAATGGTCCTAAGTAGGCTGAATTAAGCTTATGACCTGTTTCGTTTTTTAAGAAAACTTTGTCTCTATTTCTATTTCTATTTCTATTTTAAAGTTTACTGATTTACTGTCATTAAAGCTTTTCTGTTTTTATACCCTTGCAGAGGTTATTATAAAATTGGTCAGATGTTTGTAACGCACAGAACGAGACGTTTCCGACCCCATAAAGTATACATATTCTTGATCAGCTTGAGAAGCTGAGTCGATATAGCCATGTCCGTCTGTCCGTCCGTCCGTCCGACGGTGCGATACCCGTCCCGGGTAAGATAAAGTATGAAAATACTACTATATCATATAGTTACAGAAGAAACAGAAATTGGAGTATCCCCATGAAATTTACCAATATGATAGTATAAGATATAAAACAAATCCCAAAATTTGAATCTGATCGGATAAATTGAAACAAGTTACAGTCAATATAAATCGGCAACAAAGCACGAACAAGAACAACTTGTAGTAAAAAGAGAAATAATGTTTTGTTTGTGTGAGTTGCAGGGAAACAATTTTCAAAATGTAAAAAAATTATTGCCATGAGTATAAAGTTAGTTTCTTTGATATATTCTTATGTTCTTGTAACATTATTCTAGCTCTATTATAAACTAGTTCTAATCTAAACTTAACTTCTTTAGCATAATCGTCTACGTTATACATATGAAGGTTCTATTCCATTTAGGCTATTAGAATGGACTGGTAAATTATTTTGTTTCGTTTTTTAAGAAAACTTTGTCTCCTATTTCTATTTTAAAGTGTACTGATTTAATGTCATAAAAGCTTTTCTGTTTTTATACCCTTGCAGAGGGTATTACAAAATTGGTCAGATGCTTTTCTGTTTTTATACCCTTGCAGAGGGTATTACAAAATTGGTCAGATGTTTGTAACGCACAGAACGAGACGTTTCCGACCACATAAAGTATATATATTCTTGATCAGCATGAGAAGCTGAGTCGATATAGCCATGTCCGTCTGTCCGTCCGTCCGTCCGTCGGTGCGCATGCGTTTTACTCAGCCATTTAAAAGCTATCGGGATGAAATTTTTTTGAGGCTTTTTATTAGCCGGGTAAGATAAAGTATGAAAATCATCAGGATCGGACTACTTATGATATAGTAGTTACAGAAGAAACATTTTTGCTAAAATTAGAGTATCCCTATGAAATTTACCAATATGATAGTATAAGATATAAAACAAATCCCAAAATTTGAATCTGATCGGATAAATACAACACCAGTTACAGTAAATACAAATCGGTTCAAGCGCTGCCGGTAGCGCTGCTTGCTGCCTACTACGTCATCATCAAACAGAGCACATGCATACACACACACAGACGCAGCGCTACACGAACTGTATGTGTATGCGTGTTGCCGAAGTTAGCTTCTTTGATATTTTTATATATATCAACATAGTTACTATTTTGCTCAACAGTCATTGTCGGCGTAAAAACGTAAAAAAAAATTAAGCAAAAAACTACCATTTAATTGCCTAACGCAATCAAAAAATTGGTTTGTTACCGATAACATGGAACTTATTACGATCTTCGATATTCGATGCGTTATGGATCAAAGATTGGTATAAGGTAAAAGACTTTTTATAATCACATCCCGAATATAGAAATATTTTATTTTTTGTAAATATCTTTTGAAATTACGCGGCTTAGGCAAAAGAAAAAAACCATTTTTAAATTTTTGCCTAATAATTAGCCAGTCTAAAAAATTATAAATAAAAGCAGCGAGTACGAAAAAAAGTGTTCCTTGAAAAATGTTCAAAATGAATTTTTCCTTAATTCATATGTGTTCGACATCTAAAGCTAACATAGAATTGCATGTTTTTGTAGATGCTAGTGAACAAGCCTTTGCTGCCGTTGGTTATTGGAGAATAATACTTGACGGACTTATCGAAACAATTTTCGTCGCGGGAAAACTAGATGCGCACCAATACAGACGTTGTCGATTTCCCGATTAGAGCTCCAGGTAGCTGATTTAGGTGCCCGACAAAGACTCTGATACTGGAAATTGGAAACGAGAAAAAAAGTAAAAATTAAGTATAAACCAGAAAATGTTTGGACAAGAGGAAGAAACTAGCTGGACAGTACAGGGAAAGATCTACGTTGAAAACGACTCGACTGAACTAAAAAGAGTATAACAACTTCTGTTCAAAATATTATTGACCTAAAAAGATTTTTAAATATTTGAGATTAAAGCGAATAATGAGATGGATATTGAGATTTCATCAAGGGATATTGAAACGTCAATGCGACAATAAATTAACAACACTTTCTTCGCGGAAATTGCACGTACATTATACATTAGTAAAAATCATGCCAAAGAACTTTAACTTTTTAACTCTTTAACTCCTACGATGAACAAAAACGGGATCTTAGTGGTCAAGGGTAGGCTTGACTATGCAACATCATTGGCGAAAAGTGCTTGTCAACCTATCATATTACCCAAAAAATACAAATTAACTGATTTACTCACTCACTGATCGTATCATGAGAGATTCCACCATCAAAACGATGAACTCATCAGTGACATTCTGTAAAAAGGACAAAAACGGTTTGCCAGATTAGTAAAAATAAAAAAGAAATCAGCCGCAGGCGACCCTGATGGCTCTGTCAGTTACCGACCGATCGTTTCTCTCCTTATCAAAGACCGTTTAGCACTTGACTATTTTGGGCCAGTTACTGTAACAATCGGCCGCCGACATGAAAATAGATGGGTAGATCTTTTTACGTGCATCACCATAAGAACTATACACTTGGAATTGGCCACAGATTTGTCTACAGACGCATGTATTTTATGTATTCGAAACTTCGTTTACCAATCAGAATACGATATACATAGGAACACATTTTGTTAAACCTGATTGTCTAATTGGGGAAGTCAAAGGCCTTTTTGAGTGGAAGTACATCGCCGAATAGATGGCAAATAAAGCCATAGAATGGAAGTTGAATTGCTTAGCAAACCCAGTCAGTCAGTTAAAAAGGTTTTAGTAATAATGTTGCAAGACAGGGCGCTCTAAGTTGAATTACCGAAGCAGAAAATATCATAAATAGAAGACCACTAACGTACATTCCAGTGTATGAATACGATCCAGGTCCACAAACACCTAATCATTTCCTGCTTGGACCAACCAATTCGATACAAACCCCTGGAGAGGAAGACAACTTTTGTCATCTAAAACAATAAAGGATTTGACAAAAATTAAAAGATACGTTTTAAAAACGATAGATGAGTGAATATCTACCAACTCTGACGAAGCGAACAAAGTGGTTGGCACCGAATCGACCTATCAAGATGTGAGACTTAGTCATAATATGTGACGAAAACCAACCAAGGACAAGCTGGAAAAGAGGAATCATCATGAAAGCTTTTCCACCAAGAGATGGGCTGATATGAGTGTTCGAAGTACAAACAAATGCTGGAATTTTGAAACGACCAGTGTCTAGGCTTGCTTTATTAGACGGTTTGGCTAAAACTCCCGAGTAGTTTTACGGTAGAGGCGGTATAGCCAATGCCCTAAATTTAGGTAGCACATTTCCCTTTAGATTTCCAAGCCTGACTTATCGAGGAAGTGAGGAGGCGCCAGTATAGAGAAAACTGTACAGGATCGATACGTTAAAATAAACATCCGATAATTAGCACCAAACGACGCTCGAGGCTCGAGAACTTTATAATTTGCTGTATCTAAGAACAACCATCACAATATGTACTCAGTTTCTAATAAATAAGTTTAAAATCAATTCTTGCTGAATGTTCTTTTTTTGTATCGGTAAAAAACTTTCGGGCGTTTAAGTAACGCGTGGACGAGACATTCTTGACGTTAACAGATTGCTTTTTTGTTAACGGATAGAACGAGTCCCCAAATGTAATGGATATGTTCGCGGATAAACCAATAGAAAAGTTTTAATGATAAATTAGTTGCCAAAAAACAAATATGTACTATCAATAGGGCGAGTTCACAATTAAGCATTAATTAAATATAACGTTTTACGTTCTACCTAATTTTAATGAGGACTTCTTTCTGAAAATAGAGCTGGGAAATCCACCGATGATCACATGTATCTTACGTTTAGTTGTGATTTGATTACATGTAGTGGGTGAAATCTAATCTTTATTAATCCTTTAAGGTAATCTGTTACGTACAGCAACTATCCAAACTTAGGAAGAAAGCGAACTTTCAAACCAATCTATTGTTCATTTGAACTATGTTGCTTCAAAAGAAAAATGGTCTTCACTTGAATATCGAAGAAAATCAAAAATTTGTAATTTTTAGAATTAGGTACCCTATATTATTTTCGAAGTCAATATAGCGCGACAAGTATTTGGTGTTAATTTGGATTGCCTTGAAATATCTTAATGAAATTATTTGTCTTTGCTTTATAACACAATAAGTGTATCTCATAGCTGTTTAGTTGACATTATCACTAGACTGAAATATCTAAATGAAGTTTGTTTTTGTCTTATGGCATAAGCTTCTGCTCTCTGACGTGACGGTCGTGTTTTTGCATAGCTCCTGAGTTTTTATTAATATTTTCTCTCAATTTTTAATTGTGCTTAGTTTGTTTTCGCTTTCCCTGGTGTCGTTTGCTTGACACCCTTGTGTTTTATTTGCATAATTCGCTCAATTAAACAGTTTTTTGTCTTTTTCGTGATTAGTGTTTGGTGCATTTAATTTTTTTTTTTTTTTGTTCTTATTGTTCTCTCTCGTCATTGCCTCTGCAGTTGCTCCCCTCATCGCTCCCATCATACCATCAGTGCTAGTGGTTTTGATGTTCTCTCTTGTGCTTGTGCTCAGCTTCTCTCCCGCGTAAGCACTTTTGTAAGGCTGTCTCTCAAAGGTTGTCTTATAACTGTTCTTGCACTCTCTCTTGTGCTGTGCACTTTTACTCCAGCTGTCTCTTTGTTTTATTTGTAATTATTGATTTTTTATCGAAAATTATCTTTGTGCTGTGTATTTAATTTATTCTATATATTCTTATATATATTTTCTTTGCCTTATGTTTCTTTTGGCTTCTCAATGGCTTGTTGCAAGCATTCTGATCGTTTTGACGATCAGTATAGAGCAATATCTTGTTGGCTCTGCAATAATCTTATTCACTTAAAATGTGCTGGCCTCAACGGCCGTGATTACGACAAATTTTCTGGTTTGTCTGTGTCTAAGCCTGAGCTTGGCTTAATGCGCTGGACTTGCCCATCTTGTGCCAGCCAGCAGCTTGATTTTAGCCGAATGTACAGGGATCTTCGTTTAAAGTTTCTTTCTCTAAATAAAACGGAAAAACAGCTGTCTAATGAGTGTTACTCTAGCATACATTTATTGTCGCAATTCAAGTTTGGTCCACCTTCTAAGGAATTGCCCAAGAAATGTACCCTTGAGTTGCCTCATAAGCAGTCGCCTGCACTCTCTATTACATCTTGTCCCTCTTTATGCTCTTCTTTTCAGATTGAAGTACCCATTACAAGCCCTGGTGTACCTCAATATTTTCCTCATGGGAACTCTGATCCATTATAGGATCATGCTGGCTCTCAATAACTTGCGGATCCCAATGCTCCTTCGCCTCCACTAACTGTAGTGCCTCATCGCAAAAATTAATTATTTATCGCTAGGCTTGCTCCAGATACTTCTGAGTCGTCTGTGGCAGCTTACATTGGTAATACATGCCCTGCTAAGGTTTTAATTCAAAAGTTTAAGTTTTCTAAGCCTCGCGAAATCTCCTCTTTTAAAATTACTGTACCAAATGAGTATTTCGCAGCTATGGTTGACTCTAACTTTTGGCCAGAGGGCCTAGTTGTGCACGAGTTTGCGCCCAATAAGCGCCCCCGCCCTTTGCCTGTCCACCTTCCTAATGTATCCTCTGCTTCAAAAAACTAATAACGTCTAGTATTTGCATTTATTATCAAAATGTAAGAGGACTTCTTACCAAGCTCTCGAAACTGTTCTGTGATAGCCAAACCTTTTCGGCTGACAAATTAGCTTTCTCTGAAACTTGGCTTAACTCCTCTGTTTTGGATAATGAAATTCTTCATTATGTTGGTCGTCGTAGCGGGGAGTACTCATTGCTGTCAACTTGAATCTGTGTTCAAGTGTTGTGCCGTTAGGACCGACTAACTCGTGATCAACCACTGTTCACACGAAACCCTTCTCCACTTCAGTCCTCCAAGGTCTCATTCGATTATTTGCTACTACCACCAAGATCTGTACCAATGGCGGCTCCATGCAGGCTTACGCCAAACACTTCTAACCACACCATTGTACCTTCCCACTCACTAAAGTTTCAAAATTTATATTATAAATAACATAAATCATCTACTTTAGCGGTAATGTATAGGTATACAACTTAAGCGCCATCCATTTTAAGGGCTAGTTGCTTCGGCAGGTGAGTTGTTACACACTCCTTAGCGGATTTCGACTTCCATGATCACCGTCCTGCTGTTTTAAGCAACCAACGCCTTTCATGGTTTCTGTATGAGTTGTTAATTTGGGCACCGTAACATTACGTTTGGTTCATCCCACAGCGCCAGTTCTGCTTACCAAAAGTGGCCCACTGGGCACAATATATCATAACCTTAAACTTCAAGAAAGTTAAGGTTCTTACCCATTTAAAGTTTGGCATCTTCCCTTAGGTGTTGAATTTATTTGCGTCGAAACTAAATGTTCTAACTTTAGCTTATATATGTCTTGTTTATATATTCCTCAAGCTTCTGATATCATGATCTACATGCACAATGCTGATGCTTTGCGAACTATTTTTAGTACTCTTAGGCTGCAAACACAGTGCACGCTGAGACGAAGACGAAGCTGAAAACGAAAAACAGTGCTGTACAAATCGTATGAATTCATTCGTTTGTACGCATAGTGCGCGCCGTGACGAAGAAGCAAGCAATCAGCTTCAAACGCTGCTGTACTGAATTGGAAGACGAATCGCTTGCTAGCTATCGTTGTTTTTGATTGTTTTTTCTGTTCATGCTTTGACAAGTGTTCAAATTTAGTTGCAATTTGTTATTAATCATAAGTATGATTTAATAAGTGGCTCAATTTTAATTAGAATATAATCATATGTGCTAAATGTTATTCTGTTATATTCCACAAATTTGTTTTCATCGTGGCGCAGCTCATCATACAAATGATGAAATTCACCAAATGCTTTTCATCCCAAATATATAGGGTGTACATTTTTATTTACTTTCATACGTTTTAATTTAAAATATAAGCTTTGCTCAATCAGAAGATGATCATCTGATGAGGTATCCATTGCGACTAACATAACAAAAGCGCAACCCATTCGTCTTGCACTGTGACGACCTATTCGCTTACTCGCAACGCAAGCAATTTCTCTTTGTTTGCAGCCTTAAAGATCGTGATTTTCTTATAGTTTTAGGTGATTTTAACTTGCATAATGTTTCTTGGCTTGTTGATGATAATCTATCTTTCTTAATTCCATCATCTCAACATGTTTTTCTTGATAGCCTACTTGAATGTCCGATATATCAGTTAAATTTTTTTCTTAACTCTTCTAAAAAATCCCCGATCTTGTTTTTGTCTCGGATCCTACTGTTAGTGCTGTATCACAAACACAGCCCCTAGTTAAGCCTGAAGATCCTTATCAGTTATTGAAGTTACTATTTCTTACAATTCCGTTACGAATTCATTTATTAACATCTCAAATTCTCGTCTTAAATGTTTTCGTAAAACAAATTTGAATCTTCTGAACAGCCTTATTTTCTCATTTGATTGGTCATTTCTATTTGAGTGCTGTGATATAGATTGTGCAGTGAATTTTTTCTACTCTTCTCTTAATTCTCTAATTGATAAATGCGTTCCTTATGTGAATGTCTATACCGTCTCCAGTGTGTCAGTCTAGTTCACACGTAGGCTCTCTAATCTTCGTAACATTAAATCGAGATATATTAAAAGATTTAAAAAAACTGGTTCGCGACTTGACTATACAAATTATTGTGTAGCCAAATCTCAATTTTGTCATTTAAATACTCAATGCTAAAATAATTATATCGTTAGCTGTAGGGTTGAATTCTATATGAACCTCAAAAGATGTTATAACTTTGTTAATTCCAAAACACGCTCTAATTTACTACCTTCCACCTTCAGACTTAATGACCAGACTGCTAATAATGATTCAGATATTGCAGATCTGTTTGCTAAATTCTTTCAGTCGACTTATTCTACTACTGTTTCGGATCCCACACACTATGCCTTCTCAATCCCACATTTAAATTGTATGTTTTTTCCTAGAAGACTGTATTATCTCTAGCTTGTCATCTATGACGTTTTCATTCGTACCCGGGCCTGATAATATACCTAGTTGCATCCTTAAAATGTGTTCGATTTCCCTATCTAAGCCTTTATCTCGGGTTTTCTTTATATCGGGTGAGACTTGTAGCTTTCCTGATATTTCGAAGGAGTCTTTTACTATTCCGCTTTTTAAAACGGGTAGTAAATCGGATATTTCTAACTACCGCGCTGTTTGAGAAAATTATTACGTCTTCCCTTCAACACCAATCCAGATCCACTATTTCTCCTTGTCAGCATGGCTTCATGAAAGGTCGTTCGTCGCTTACCAACCTTTTCGAATTGACTACCCTTGTACACCATGGCTTCCGTGAATAGTGTCAAACTGATGTTATTTATACTGACTTTAGTGAGGCTTTCGATGCGGTTGATCATTCTATGCTTCTCATAAATCTTAACATCATGGGTTTTTCCATTGGCAGAACCCAAAAGGTGTCTTTTCGTTTCTCGATATTTAAAACTGTTCGAGTTACCGAAGGTGTCCCCCAAGACAGTCATCTGGGCCCACTGTTATTTACCTTGTTTATAAATGATTTGCCTTTGGCCTTGGCTCATTCACGCGTGCTCATGTTTGCGGATGACGTCAAGATTTGTTATTCATATAATGATCCTTCTTTCCAACAGTACTTGCAATCAGATCTCGATGCGTTCTATGATTGGTGCCACGTTAATAAATTACACCTTAATACCTGTATGTGCTCTTTTATGACTTTCAGTCGTTTGTCGCCGTTCCTAGCTCATTACTCTATTAAGTCTGTTCTGTTAGATTGTGTACCATCATTCAAAGACTTAGGCGTTATATGTGACCCAAAACATTCACTTAATGTTCATATATCTTCAATTGTCAATAGAGCATGCAGTCTTCTTGGCTTCATTAAACGGCCAAAAAATTTGATAATCCATACGTGACAAAGGTTTTATACACTTCGTTAGTTCGCCTTACTTTAGAATATTGCTCGCCAGTGTGGAACCCTCAATATGATGTTCACCAGCGTAGTATCGAATCGGTACAGAAACAATTCCTTAAATTCGCGTTACGCGGTCTTAATTGGGACCCGAGCCTTCGCTAACCTTCTTATTCTGACAGACTTCTTATTAATATTCCTTCACTTTACATTTGCTCGTATTTGGCATTCTCTTTCTCCATAAACTAGTCAACGGCGAAGTCATTTCTACAAATTTACTAGTATGACAGGATGTAACCGAAAGTTTCACTTTATATATATGTATATTGCTTTATTTGCTGAAAGGAGATATAAAAAGAAATGGGACTTAGTTAATCGTAACACGTATTAAAACTTCATAAAAGCCAATGCAGTGAAAGACAAGCCTGCACAATTGACAATTGTGGAAAGTTTCACAACCAATTACTGCACAAAAGACCCATACAAGTAAATCTAGCTGCAACCACGAACGTCACAGGGTGCGCACAGTACACGCCAAAAAAGGCTGGAAAGAAACGGTCGCATTCTTGAATGACGGTAGCACCTCCACAATCATGGAAATGAGCTTGGTAAGTGAAGTTGGTATAAGGGGTGACGCAAAACGATTTTGTTTTATTTGGACAGGTGGTGTCTACAGATATGAGGCAGATGCAGAATCGGCAACGATTAATATCAGTGGAAAAATGGTCCGAAACATCAGCTAAATGGAGTTTGGTTGGTCAACGATCTAAAAATACCAACACAACAACTTGACCATAAGAAGCTAACAGAATTTGTACCAAAAAATATGGTAGACTATACGAAGTTGTAAGATAGGCAACCCATGGTATTGATAGAACAACGCTACGCTAAATTAATTACCGCACGAGCCGTTATAGATGGTAATGAGCAACGGCCAATGTTATCTAAAACTAAATAAGGCTGGGTAGTGCATGGTCCGGCGCAAACCAATCTACAAGCATCACATTTTACTTGCTGTCAACTAGAAGATGTATGTCTATAACAGATGATTAAGCAACAATTCAGTTTTGAAAACTTCGGTGCCTGCACAATAAAGATCGACAAAACACGGTCTGTGGAAGAACGGTTAGCAATAGCAAAGGCCGAAAGTTCAATTAAACAAAAGGTTAAGTTCTACGAAATTGGATTACCGTGAAAATCGGATGACATAAAACTACCGGAAAGCAAGTCAATGGCCTTTCAACGACTCAAATGTTTTGAGCGAAAGATTTTAAGAGACAAGAGACCGCAGAAGCATATAAGAACGAAATAACAAAACTATTGGACAAAGGATGCGACGCCCAATTAACAGGCATTAACGTTCTCAACTCTTCAAAACTGTGGTTTTTTGCTGTTATCAACCCAAACATGCCCGGCAAGGTTCCACTTGTGTGCGGCTACTCGCAACAGTACGTCCCTCGATACCAACCTGCTTACTGGTCCAGACTGGTCAACGTCTATCGGCTACTTGCGGTAGCAGTTTAATTTGTTAAAAATTACAATACTAACAAATTTAAAGATAAACAATCGGACGCAGTAAAAGCCATATTGGCAAATCATTACGTATTTGATTATCTCGATTCGAAAACAAGTGCGTATGAAGTCATGAACATCATCAAAGCATTCACGAAAATACACTCAAAAGCTGGATTTGAATTGTGTCAATTTATATCAATCAGCGGCTAAGTAAGGCAATCCATTCTGTTTAGTAGGGGGGCAGAACTTCCTTCTTGATTTAGGGGGATGCTAAATGAATTTCCTCTGGTCTTAATTTTTTACGCAAAATTTGTGCACGCACACAAGTTTTACTTCCTGCATTTATTTCACTTCAGTGATGAACTAACTTAGCCTTAATCTCAAAGCGAAAACTAAGCCCCGCTTAAAAAGGACAGCGGTGTGAGGTGAAAGTTCCCCACCCTTAGCCCTTAACCCTTGTATTGGCTATTTGGCATATATATGCTACCTCCTTGCAGGAGTGCTAATGGCACGTTTCGGACACGGTCCAGCCGAAGACTGTGCGCATAGCTGTTGCACATAGATGATGCACAGGCCATCGACCACCTTCAGGATCGCTTCCAGCCGACCTTATCACTGCTGCCACCGTTTTCTCTGTTCGAATATTGGCAGCTGTCAATTTGAAGGCCGTGGGTAGGACGTCGCCACGGATGATAATGCCTAGCATGGATCCACTAAGGCCTTCACGTCGAGGGTCTTCCACGCTGTTTTAAGGCGTTCTATCGCATAACATCTGCGCTCCTCCTTCTAAGCCTTTACCCAGAGTGGTCTTTTAGCCATGAAGTCGAGATGTGGATGACGGATATCAGAAAGCTGCGAAAACGAAGAATGAATAAAACGGATTAATGTACGTTCGTGGAGGGGCGGAAGGATCCAATAAAAAATACAACCAGTTGGCGGGTGTCAACTTCTTCTGGTCGCTGAGCTGGTAAATAATTAAAAACGCACGAGAACTTCGTTTAAAAACTATGATTTTTATTTACTGAACAATCTCACACACGAAAAGGTTCGATTAAAGGTAAACTGGATGTTAATAGCAAGTGAAAAAAACGTGCGGGTATTCGGGGGAAAAGTTCGTACTAGATTGATTAAGGCGTCACTCAGTATGACCGCATTCCGTTTTGGGGAAAAAAACCCTACCCCTCACTCTCTGCTGTTCACCCGGTGGCGTGAACAATGTACGACTTTAAAACACACATAAAACCTACTACAGCTCGGCCATTCTAATTTGGAAGTAACGACCAGCTGATGGATGCTTTTGCAGTTTACGTAGAGAGATGATTTGTCTGTGGCCTTGACTCATTCACGCGTGCTCATGTTTGCGGATGACGTCAAGATTTGTTATTCATGTAATGACCCTTCTTTCCAACAGTACTTGCAATCAGATCTCGATGCGTTCTGTGATTGGTGCCACGTTAATAAATTACACCTTAATGCCTCTAAGTGGTCTTTTATTACTTTCAATCGTTTGTCGCCGTTCCTAGCTTTTTACTCTGTTAGTCTCTTCTGTTAGATTGTGTACCATCATTCAAAGACTTAGGCGTTATGCTTGACCCAAAACTTTCATTTAATGTTCATATATCTTCAATTGTCAATAGAGCATGCAGTCTTCTTGGCTTCATTAAACGTTGTGCCAAAGAATTTGATGATCCCTATGTAACAAAGGTTTTATACACTTCGTTAGTTCGCCCTACTATACAATATTGCTTGCCAGTGTGGAACCCTCAATATGATGCGGTCTTAATTGGGACACGAGTCTTCGCCTATCTTCTTATTGTGACAGACTTCTTTTTATTAATCGTCCATCACTTTACAACCGTAGGCTCGTGTTTGGCAAAGTCATTTCTACTAATTTACTAGATACGATATATTTTTGTGTTCCCTCATGTCGGGCCAGAAACTTATTTCCTATTCACCTTAGTGGGTGTCTGACTAACTCTCTTCACGAACCTTTTCGTGTTCTTCGCCAATCTTTTAACAACCTTTCTTACCTTATTTCTCCTCATCTTTCTGTCACTTTTCTTCGCGCTATACTTTTTAATCATCTACAGCGAAACCACTGATAATATTCTGGACTTGGATTGGCTGCAACTCATCTCTGACCACAATGGCTTTGAATCGGGGCATAGCTGGCACCTTGTGCAAATAAAACACCTCCATCGGGTCGGGATGTTAAGTTGTGTATAATGATAAGCTACCTTCTTCAATTAATTATTGTCTTAGTTGACGTAAATAAATAAATAAACAAAGTAAATAAATAATAAAGTGTTACAAGTTGATCTCTTTGTGTTAAGTGATTTTTTTGTATGAATACACATCCAATTTTTAAAAAATAACTGTCGCAGAAAATATCATATTATTTGTATTTAAGCTAGTTACCGAAAAATACCCTTTCTGTTATTGAATCTAGTATATAAGTCAATTTATCTTTTTGTTCTAAGGGAGAGATGGTCACACGCTGTATAAAGACTACGGCGAAGAAAAACGTGCCTAAAATATAAAGCTCTATAAAAATAAAAAGTAAATAATAAAACCACGGCCAGTTGCACAACATAAAGTTGGTCCCTCGAGTCGGATCATTAAAGCGAATAATACATTCCACAATTGTAACAAAAATGTGGAGTTGGCCAAAAGTGGTAGAAAAAAATTGGAGGCGTTGAAATCGCAAGAATTGAGCGATGTTCATTTCGCCATATATACAAAATTTGTTAGAGATAAGGGCTTACCTTACAACTCCAAAAAGAAGCTGGAACCCATCGACTGCATCTCGAAAGAGCTGGGCGCAAACGTTTTTTTTTTTTGAATCTCTATCGATCTCCAACGGGGTCATCAACATGCAAAGCACCATCACCATGTTTTTCAGACAAAGCTTAGGCAATAAGAATTCGGAATTCGACTTTCGACGGTTCCTCTCCTTTGGCTTGGCGACATTTTAAGACGCAGTTCATAAAATTAGGAAGCGAATGTCAGTTTTCTGGAGAAGAGGATGTATATCGTCACTGAAAGGGGCAGCGCGTAAAAAGGTTGACATTTTGTTGATGTCGGCCAAGGAGCCATCGAAAATTTTAGCCATTTTGGACAACATATACGGAGCTCCAGAAAATGTGGCGTTCGAACTGATGGCAAAAGCAGAGGAAATAAAATATTTAAAGGAAATTGGAGATTTTCACGAGTTCAACTGCTCTGTTCAAAATATCAATTCAGAGCTGGAGTTTGTACAATGCAAGTTCATCGATACACAAAAGTTGCTTGCAACCCTAATTGAGCGGCTAGATGAAAGTTTTCTCCGAGAATGGGGACCATTTTTAACCGCTCGAAAATTAAGAGCTGCAGAATGTAATTTTGAAATATTTGCTGAATAGACGCAGGAGCAGTCGAGACTGTATTACGATATATGTTTCTGCAAGAAGATAATTACAATTAATAACGTAGATAATGAAGCACAAAAGAAATTCGGAAATTCACAAATTCAATCACAAAAGTTTACACAAACTCGCTCATCCAGCAAGTGTTTCATTTGTGATGAAGACAAGCATTCCCTAGATAAATGTAGTAAATTTAGAAAGGCAGAGGTGAAGAAACGATGGGATTACGCAAGCACAAGTAACGCCTGCTTCACATGTCTAAAATTTCATAGGGGACAATGCAATAATCGTGAGCAATGCAAGATCGACAACTGTGAACGATATCATCATCGCTTACTACATAAAGTAAAACAGTCTCATCTTCAATTATTGCAGCAAGCTATTAGCGGATGCATTCAAGAAGTCCAAGAAGCAGCAATTCTTAAAATGTTACCAGTTATATTACGTGGTCCAATTGGTAAAAAAGAAATTCTGGCTTGTCTCGACGATGGGAGTACAACCACAATGTTGGATATGAATGTAGCACGTGAAGTCGGTATAATTGGGAAACCTGAACCATATTGCTTTGGAAGGAATCTCTAGATATGATGAAACTTCAGAAATCGCAGATATTGCTATTACTGGCGATAGCAAAATTCAGAAGCTTTAAAATGTATGTCTTATCAATGATTTGAACTTACCAACTCAACGAATCGATTACGAAGCTATACAGAAAGAATTTCCATATACAAAAATGGCAAAATTGAACTCGATTCGGAATCTTCAGCCTCATCTCCTCAGTGGACAACGACATGCAACACTCCTTACAACTCAAACCATACTTAATGTAGATAAAAAGGGTCCGATTATGGCAAAAACCAAACTCGGATGGGTCATACACGGTCCTATAAAAGCAAAATTAAGAGAAGCAGATTTCGTATGCTGCGACATCGATGATGAACAGCTTGGCGATATGCTTAAAAACAAATTTAGCATAGAAGAATTTGGTGTCTGTAAACCAACAACGGACAAAACTAAATCGACAGAAGAAAAATTGGCTATTAGCAAGATATCCTCATCTATTATAAAAGTAAATGGACAATATCAGGTAAACTTACAAAAGTGAGACACTAGAAGCAGCTCAAGCCATCATTGAAAACCATTACGTCAACGACTATGCGTAGAATTCGCGAAGCTGTTGAGATAATTCATGCAGTAATTCAAATACACTCAGCGGGACATTTTCAAATTCAAAATTTTATTTGTAATAATCATGATGTCTTACAGGAAATACCCGAAGATCTACGTGGTCCGTTAACACGGATTCGATTGGGAGAAAAAGAAGACATCTAAAAAGGTTCTCGGCATGATTTGGGACGCACAAAGAGATATATTTATATTCTCAACAACTACAATGCACAGTATAAGCGAAGACATATTGAATGGAACAAGGATGCCCACAAAAAGAAAGGTACATGTAGCAGTCAACTCAATATATGGTCCCTTGGGGATGGTGACCCGAGTAACAATAAAACGTCGGATCTTGATGCGTAATATTTGGGAACTTGGCATTGGATGGGATGATGTCATTAAAGGCGACCCTGTCAAAAAGTGGCAAGAGTGGTTAAACGATTTGAAAAGACTACATGATGTTAGTATACCAAGATGTTACTCCCAACATTTATCCATTGCCACAAAAATCGAACTACACGTTTTTTGCGACGCTAGCAGCAAAGCATACGCTACAGCAGCATATATGCGAGTAGGTTACCAGGGTGCAGAAGCTCCAACAAAATATGACGTCATGCTCATATCATCTAGGGCTCGAGTTTCACCTTTGAAACATGTTACGATGTCAAAACTTGAAACATTGGCAGCTGTAATGGGATGTAGACTGGCGGAAACTATTGAAAACGAAATACATCTAAAATTTGATGAACGATTTTTCTGGACAGACTCTCAAACGGTGATTTTATGGATAAACACTAACGAAAGGCTGCAAGTTTTAGTAGCCAACAGAATAAGCGAAATATGTGAAAAGTCCAAGAGGGCAGAACGGAATTGGTTTCCAACCATGGAAAACATTGCTGATATCATAACAAGGGATTCTCCCATAAAAGTTCCCACAGACAGATGGTAACAAGGTCCAGCCTTTCTTGGATTGGATAAAAAGATGTGGCCACAGCCAAAATTAAAGGAACCAATTGAACCAGGGCTTGTGATGATGGCTCACCAATATGACCACCCATTTGAAATACTGGAAAATAGAGTTTCGAAGTTCACAAAACTGGTAAGGGACACAGCATGGGTTAAAAGACTTAAAGAAAATGTAAAAGCGAAACGATAAAAGATGGAACTTTGTCGGGGCGATATCGTCGTGGAGAAGTATAATTGACATAAAACGACATAATCGATGTTAAAACTGGCAAGATCACACAAAATATTGTCTTTTTATGAGTGAAGATGAAATTCTACGCATAAACAGGCGAATAATGCGTGCAGAAGGCGTTGTCACGACAAGTCCGATTGTGGAGAGATCAATTATTCACAAAGCTGATGGTACAACATTTTCACAACGAAGGACAGCATACCGGAATACAAGTCCTCGAGCATAAATTCAAGTGGCAGTACTGGATGCCGAAGATGAATACCAATATCAAAAGAATTATCAACGAATGTATGTGGTGTAGACGACACAAAGCCAAGCCGGCTTAGGCTCAAATGGGTCTATTACCCAAGGAAAGGTTCTCTACATTTAGAAAATCCTTTACATCCGTTGGCATGGATTATTTCGGCTCGTTCTATTCGAAAGATGGAACTAACATAAAAATAAATCGAATGGAAATTTATACCAATTTTTGGAGGCTGCTGGGAAAGGCTAATTGGATGCTTTAAAAGAACACTAGAGGCCGTACTATCAGTCAAAAGTAATCCCACTGACGAAGTGCTGCAAACTCTTTTTGTGAAGTGGAGCATATGGTAAATAGTCGACCGTATATTTTCGAATCGGATGATCCAGATGACGGCTTAGGATTATGCCGCAATGATATAATCATATAAAAAAGTGGATCAATTGAAGAACCATGCAAAATTAACGGATCCAGTAAGAAGAAGACATAAAAGATGACGCAAATATTGGTGGAAGCCTTTTGGAGACGATTCATATACTAAGTTTAATTAACAGATCGAAATGGGAAAAGAATTGCGACAACCTGAAAGAGGGTGAACTCGTCTTAGCAAAATGCATGACACCAAGAGGTGAATGGCCAATTGGAATAGTACTCAAAACACACTCAGGAGAAGATGGAATAGTGAGAAAAAGAGACATAAAAACAACAAAAAACACTTATTGTCGGCCAGTAGAAAAACCTATGCAGATAAGGACTGGAATCCCGCGACATAAAGGATCGTGCTGAAGCCTTGGTTCAACACAGGGGGCGGAATTATGAAAATATCATATTATTTGTATATAAGCATGCACAATTTCTCTTCTTGAATCTAGTATATACATAAGTCAATTTATCTTTTTGTCCAAAGAAAGATATGGACACACTCTTAATAAAAACTTTGGCAAAAATAACAAAGCTCTATAAAAATAAAAAATAAATAATAAAACCACGGCCAATTCCACAACAGGTACTTTAAATACAATTGAAATATCAGGAATCGGTGAAAGTACAATTATTTATTTCCACAAAACTTTCATAAAAAAATGAAAATTTTCCGATACCATTCGATGGAATTTTAGGCCTAGATTTTTTCAAAACTTTTATTTGCCAACTAGACTTTAAAGATAAACGATTCACTAATATTAAGACCAAATAATTTAGACTTTGCAATAAACATTCTAATATTACTAGTCTAAATAAATGAACAAATATCAAAGAAGCTAACTTCGGCAATGCCGAAGTTTATATACCCTTGCAGTCTTTGGCAATAATTTTTTTACATTTTGAAATTTCTTTCCCTGCAACTGAATTCATCAATACACAAACAAAACATTCAAATTATTTCTCTTTTTATAATAAATTTTTTTCTTCTTGCATCATTCCCTAAGCAAAGCACAACACGCATACACATACAGTTCTTGTAGCGCTGCGTCTGTGTGTGTGTATGCATGTGCTCTGTTTGAGCAGCAAGCAGCGCTGCTTGCTGTCTACTAGGTCATCATTTGAACCGATTTGTGTTGACTGTAACTTCTGTTCTATTTATCCGATCAGATTCAAATTTTGGGATTTGTTTTATATCTTATACTATCATATTGGTAAATTTCATGGGGATACTCCAATTTTTGCAAAAATGTTTGTTCTAGAGCTATATGATATAGTGGTCCGATCCTTACGAATATCATACTTTATCTCACCCGGGTAATAAAAAGGCCACAAAAAAAATTTCATCCCAATAGCTCTTTAGATGGCTGAGTCAAACGCGTACGCACAAACAGACGGACATGGCTGTATCGACTCAGCTTCTCATGCTGATCAAGAATATATGTGGGGATTTTATTTATTTCCCCGTTTATTTAATTCAATATTATACGGATGTGTTTCCGTGGTTAGTCTTATTATTAACAATGTTTCTTCGTGTTAAGAATACATATATTTATTTATTATAATAATGGCCTCAGTGATGAATTTGGGTGCGCGATGTGATCGAGGCGAGAGTACGATTGCGAGTGCTTTTATTGCTAATGAGTGAGTCGACCAGATAGGTACGGCCGCTGCGTGTAGTTCTGTCTCGCTCACTAGCTACTTCACGATTGCTATGATTATTATGCCCGCCTGACACTTCATTTCCTACAATCGGCTGTCCTGACAAGTCATTCGACCCGAATGATCCTAGCCAAGGCTTCATAAACTCAGCCACTGTTGATGTCTTACAAGGCCCTTCACTATCGCCAACTTTCTCAACTTCGTATCGACCGTGCCTATTCACCTTCGTGACTTTATATGGTCCTAAGTATTTACCTCTCAACTTTAGTCCTGTCCCATACTGCGTACGTTTAATCGCCACTAAGTCGTTTAAATTATATTTTCTTTCCCATTTCCTGTTTTTGTCAAACGTCCTTTTCGTTTCCTGTTGTATTTCATCGATATTCTTACGAGCTTCCGCTCTAATCTCTTCACGACCACAGTCTAATTCTTCTATTAACGAATCGGTTATCAGCTTTTTCATTTCAGGATCACCAGGACTACGCATCTCTATTCCTGTCAATATCTTAAAAGGTGTAACTTTTGTACTTCTTGGGGCAGTATTATTAACAAGTTGTTGCACACGTCCTACATTCTTGTACCAGTTTCCCTCATTTTCTTGGCTTAACTTTGAAATCATTGGAACTATTATCTTATGCATCCTTTCTACTTGGCCGTTGCCACGGGGTACACCTGTTGCTATCAGTAAATGCTGTATATCCTGTCTGTTACAATATTCTTTAAACGCATTGGATGTGAATGCTGCTCCCCTGTCAGAAATTATTCTCACCGGGTTACCAAAAATTATGGCCTGCTTTTCAAGACAACTAACTACTTCATCGACTCCAGTTCCACGAGTCGGATACAACCATACAAACTTGGAGAAACCATCAACAATAACAAGTATATGATTGTAACGCTTTGTTGTGACCTCCATCGGGCCAACGTGATCAATGTGATATGTCATCAATGGCTGATCTCCTTTGCTTATTGGCATCAAAAATCCTTCCTTTTTACCGGTTTTGCCATTAACAATAAGACATTCTACGCAACACTCAACAACACGGGCTACCTTTTCTTTTAACTTTGGAATATAATACGATTTTTCTACGATATCCTGAGTCTTTCTAGCTCCGAAATGTGCTTGTTTGTGTGCAATCTGTATTATTTCCTTTTCCATCTGCGAGGGTACGACGATAAGTTCTTTATTCGGGTTCTTTAACAATATTTCATTGTCAATGTAAAAATCTTCATATCCCTTCTCCTGAACCAAACTCCTGATCACTTTAGTCCAATCATCTGACAACTGTGCTTCTTTCAGTCTATGGGTTATGGTGTCGGTTAGCAGAAAACAAGATAAACGGCTCAAGGCATCCACATGCCGCATCTTTGAACCTGAACGATGTTCAATCTGGTAATCAAAATCTTGTAGGTACATTGCCCAACGTGCTACACGTAACGGAACCTCTTTCTTTTTCATTGTCATCGTGAACGCATTACAATCTGTGACAATCTTAAATTTCAGCCCTAACACAATGTATACACGCCACTTTATTAATGCTCCTATAACCGCTAAAACCTCAAGTTCATATGAATCGTACTTCTCTTCGCAAGGTTTAGTTTTCCGACTCATATACTGTACCGGATGAAATAAACCATCTTCTGAATCTTTCTGTAAAAGCGCAGTTCCGAAACCATGTTTCGAGGCATCCGTGTGAAACTCAGTCTCTAGACTAGGATTGTATAACTTTAAAACGGGACCTTTGGTCAATGCTAACTTTAATTGCTCGAACGCTACCATTTGCAATTCTTTAAGCTCAAACTTGTTGTCTTTTCGCAAAAATGCAGTCAAGAGCTAAGCTGTTACTGCGTATCCTTCAATGAATCTACGGAAATACGAGGTTAACCCTAAAAATTGTTGAACTGACTTCTTATCATGTGGGATCGGAAATCTTGAAACGGCATCAGTCTTCTCCTTACTTGGCTTAATACATTAATTTTCAACTATATAGCCCAAAAAATGTACTTTACTCTGCAGTCTCTGACATTTCTCCCAGTTTATTCTCAACCCATTTTCCGCAGCTATATTCAACACCCTTTTTAGTTTAATTAGAACATCATTCACGCTAACGCTTGGTATAATTAGATCGTCCATATACATCACTGCATCTCCATTCTTCATTGATTCTCTCATTACTGCCATTATAAATCTTGTAAAAACTGCTGGAGAGTTGGAAATTCCGAATGGTACGTATAGGAATTCGTACAGCCCGTTCTGAGTTACGAATGCTGTGTACTTCTGAGATTTTTCCTCAACGGGCACTTGAAAAAACCGTTCGTTAGATCTAGAGTAGTATAAACTAACGCACCTTGAAGTTTTTCTAAGACGGTTTTCATCTGTGGCATTGGAAAATTATCTCGGACCACTTTCTCTTTTAGCTTTCTGTAATCGCAGCACAGACGCTTTTTCCCATTCTTCTTTGTTACAACCACAACAGGCGAAGCATATTCGGAAAAACTTGGCCTTATTATCTTTTCCTCCAACCATTCTTGTCAACAATTTTCTCTGCTAGACGCCTTGGATGTTGATAAACTGGCAACTCATCCGTTAGTACAATCTTCATTTATACAGCAGTGTTTGTATTTCTAATAGGTTTGTAACTTTTAATCAACTTTTTGACTTCACTAGCGATTTCTGTAACAAGTCACTCTGATGATATGCCATGTCCTCATCAGGAACGATACGAAACTCAACTTTCATCTCTATGTCATTTATCTTGACCACTATGCTAAAACTACCAAACGTCGTAACTTGACTTCCAGCAATGCCCGTAAGGCTCTACAAATATCCTGTTATTGACTTAATTCCAAGTTTGACAAACACGCTCTTACGTATGAGGCTCAAATTTGCTCCTGTATCAATTAGACCATTGAACTTAATCGTTTTATAAGTTAATTCTTTCAACTCCAAATCCGAATCAGTAAATTTACCGGATGGTTTTACTAATTTATAATCTACAACATTAGTTCTTTCAGCCTTAGTGGTATCTTTTCCCTTTTGCCACACTTAAAACAAGTAAACGTTTTTTTGTTACAGTCTCTCATCGTGTGCGAAGGATCACCGCACTTAAAACATTTGCGTTCTCCCTTTGTTATCGAACTTTTCTCTCTATTATATCTGCCTTGCTTGTGAAAAGGTGAAACAAATGTTGAAATCTTTGACGACTTCCTAGGATCATAGCATTTTAAATAGGTCTCTATTTGAACTTTCAACGCATCCACTGTTCTTGCTTGATACAATAATGCCTTATTTGCTCTCATGTCTGGTATACCTTCTACGAAATACTCGATTAAACTTTCATCATCCAAATCGATCGGCTTTGCGATTTCCATTAACGAATACAAAAATTCGTACAAGTTCTCACCTTTCTTCAACTGTCGATTGCTTAGTCTTCTGTGAACTTCTGCTGATGAAACCTTTACTCTGAATTCATTTTTCAAAGCAACCTTCAGGGACTCCCAACCACAAATATTTCTCTTACTTCGTATAAACGACAATGCAGCTCCTTTTAACAGTTGTTTTGCATACAGAAAAAGCTGTAACTGACTCCACTGTACGGTTAAAGCGCATTCTTCTAATTCACTAATCCATTGTAAAACATCAATCGAACCTAAACCGAAAAATTCGGAAACGCTTCCCTCCACATCTTTTAGTGTAAACCATGACCTTTGCCCATCTGTGTTCGGGACTTCTTGAATTGTTCTAACTGAGGCGAAATCTGCCTCTTGCCCATCATTCTCGGTTTCTATTTGATCGTAATAAGCGAGTAGACGCGTTTGCAGCTCAGCCTTAAGGCCTGTAGTCTCTAGCCCTAACTCACTTAATTTACTGCGCAACTCCTCAATACGCAATGTTAGAATCTCACCTCGATCCATTTCACACGATTACCTGTACGTATATTGCTTAACAAGATTGGTATATTAATGTATGGTTAGTAACAATTAATCAAACTTCAATCAAAAATTTCAAGCAAAATTTACACACTATGTTAATGTAGGTCAAATTGGGGTAGGTTATAGATTATTCAGACGATTCTTAGAAATGTGCTCTCTGCAGCTCGCATCAATTTCGTCAATATTTCTGCCACCGGTCTGGTCTCGTCGTGCAAGCAAAGTAACTCACACTCAAAACAATAATAAAACAGCTCACCCAACTGTAGTCGTCTTGCTCTATGTAGCAACTCAATATCGTTGTCGCAACTCACTCGGACTTCTTGCGAATGTTCGGTTCGCTCTTTGTTGCTACTCACTCGGCTGTCGCAGCTCACTCTGTTGTGTTTCACTCGTTCTCTTGGTCTCTCTTTGTCTGCTTTCACACTAACTTGTCTCAGCTTCGTGTCCGCTGCCTTCTTCTCGTTTGGTCTTGTCGGCGTCGTCTGCTTCTTGTAACGGTTTGTGTTGTCCGCTCTCTGCTCTTTTGGTTTTCCGCTTCCACAGTGAACTCTAGTTATCATCAACTTCGTGCCCGCTGTCTGCTCTCTCTCTCTTTTGTCTGCACTGGTTATCATTCGTCTGCTCTCTCGGTCTGTCTGCTTCCACAGTAAACGCTAGTTATCATCAACTTCGTGTCTGCTGTCTGCTTCCACAGTGAACACTAATTATCATCAACTTCGTGTCCGCTGTCTGCTCTCTCGGTCTGTCTGCTTCCACAGTAAACGCTAGTTGTTATCAACTTCGTGTCTGCTGTCTGCTACCACAGTGAACACTAGTTATCATCAACTTCGTGTCTGCTGTCTGCTTCCACAGTGAACACTAGTTATCATCAACTTCGTGCCAGCTGTCTGCTCTCTCGGTCTGTCTGCTTCCACAGTAAACGCTAGTTATCATCAACTTCGTGTCTGCTGTCTGCTTCCACAGTGAACACTAATTATCATCAACTTCGTGTCCGCTGTCTGCTTTGTCGGTCTGTCTGCTTCCACAGTAAACGCTAGTTATCATCAACTTCGTGTCTGCTGTCTGCTTCCACAGTGAACACTAATTATCATCAACTTCGTGTCCGCTGTCTGCTTTCTCTTTCCCTCTCGAGTCGCCACCCTTCTCGAGCTGCTTTTGGCTTCAGCCGCCTTTCGTCTAATCGGCGCCAAAATTTTTAGTGACGCTCATCTTGTGTCGTCCAACCGCTCACCGTCTCGCCATCCAGTCGTCAACTCTCGTACAGTCACACCAACTTCCACTAATTTTTGAACTTGTATTGGTTGTTTCTTGTGAAATTCGTTCGCCAACCTTGACTTTGTATATGTATTACACGTTAATGAATGCAATTTGAACAATTTGGCTGTTCAACTGCGAACTTCACACACACACAAATTTCACTAATTGTCTTGGGCCAAAATCTCGGTTGAGCCCCCAGTTTGTGGGGATTTTATTTATTTCCCCGTTTATTTAATTCAATATTATACGGATGTGTTTCCGTGGTTAGTCTTATTATTAACAATGTTTCTTCGTGTTAAGAATACATATATTTATTTATTATAATAATGGCCTCAGTGATGAATTTGGGTGCGCGATGTGATCGAGGCGAGAGTACGATTGCGAGTGCTTTTTTGAATCAACCCTTCTGCTTTATTTGCTAATAAGTGAGTCGACCAGATAGGTACGGCCGCTGCGTGTAGTTCTGTCTCGCTCACTAGCTACTTCACGATTGCTATGATTATTATGCCCGCCTGACACTTCATTTCCTACATATATATACTTTATGGGGTCGGAAACGTCTCCTTCTGTGCGTTACAAACATCTGACCAATTTTATAATACCCTCTGCAAGGGTATAAAAATATTACACACCTGTTACAGTTATGCCACAATACTCCCAGCAAGATCTGAAGTAATCCGACAAGTAAATATTCCAAACGAAAATACAAATATCGTCATCTTAAATCAAGAAGTCGAAAAAGAAATATTTTTTTGAAAATGCGTTCTCAAGTCCGAATCAATCATTCGACCGAACTTTAAATACAACCAAAAGAGTAAAAATTTTAAATTTGAAAAAAAAAATCAAATATGAACCATTTAAGAATTATGAAATAGTGCAAAAAACTAATGACCTAATTCAATTAGTAATGCAAAAACTGAAGCCAAACTTCCCACCTATGTTCAAAGACTCACTAGAAGAGCTCTGCACCAAGTATACAGATTAATTCGGTCTAAAAACCGAATCAATCACAGCAAATAATTTTTACAAACAACAACTAAGATTAAATGATAAACAACCAGTATACATAAAAAATTACACAATACCACACACTCATAAGGAAGAAATAGCAAGACAAGTCGATAAATAAAATAGTTGAACCCCCAGTCCCCAAGAGTAATAGTCCGTCAAAAGGCTTGCCAGGATCGGAAAAGAAACTATGGCGATAAGTAATAGACTATCGTCAAATAAACAAACATCTATTTTCCGATAAATTCCCATTACCAAGAATAGACAATATTCTCGATTAAGTAGGCAGAGCCAAATATTTTTCGTGTCTAGATTTAATGTCCGGTTTAAACCCAATAGTAGTAGAACAAAAATCGCGATGCATTACGCAATTCCAGTTCCAAACAAAAGCGCACTTCATTCTAAAGTACGGTCCAATGAAGACGTTTAGTACGGACATGGGAACAGAATACAAAAATTCAATAATAAATGATTTGTGCAAATATTTAAAAATAGACTGTACACCACCTTGGGAACCGTTTAAAGAAGTCATAGAACATTCAATGAGTACATTCATTCATATTTAGTTATTTAATTTTTTTTTTTTTTATTTTGTCTTGATTTCGACCTTATTAAAGTTAATTAAAACTGAGTTTTAGCCAGATTCAGGTCAATAAATCCTACTAATTTTGTAAAATTTTAAATCATACACCAAGTATACAGATTAATTTGGTCTAGAAACCGAATCAATCACAGCAAATAATTTTTACAAACAACAACTAAGATTAAATGATAAACACCCAGTATACATAAAAAATTACACAATACCACACACTCATAAGGAAGAAATAGCAAGACAAGTCGATAAATAAAATAGTTGAACCCCCAGTCCCTAAGGGTAATAGTCCGTCAAAAGGCTTGCCAGGATCGGAAAAGAAACTATGGCGATAAGTAATAGACTATCGTCAAATAAACAAACATCTATTTTCCGATAAATTCCCATTACCAAGAATAGACAATATTCTCGATTAAGTAGGCAGAGCCAAATATTTTTCGTGTCTAGATTTGATGTCCGGTTTAAACCCAATAGTAGTAGAACAAAAATCGCGAAGCATTACGCAATTCCAGTTCCAAACAAAAGCGCACTTCATTCTAAAGTACGGTCCAATGAAGACGTTTAGTACGGACATGGGAACAGAATACAAAAATTCAATAATAAATGATTTGTGCAAATAGCAGACTTTGCTTTTTACACATGTTGTTTTTACACTTGCTGTAAACCATCTTTTTGCATAAAGTACAATATACTATAACAAAAAATTTGGGCGCGATGGTAAGTTGGTTAAGGCGACGCCCTTTACACTAATTCTGATGGCGCCCAAGGGTATGCACATAAAAAAGGTGGAATCTGCAGTTGCAAGCTTTGCCGTTCTTTTCTCGCTTCATGTCGTTTGAATTCCCAACTACTTTTAGAGTTGATATGGCCATTACAACTGTGGATTCTTTAGCAAAGTCTGCTGATGATAGAACTTGATGGTTCTTGAAAAACCTATACAGAAAACCTGAACACCTTTTGTGGTGCCTATGATTTAAAATCTTACAAAATTAGTAAAATTTATTGACCTGAAGCCGGCTAAAACCCAGTTTTATTTATTTATTTATTTATTTATTTACGTTAACTAAATCAGCAGTCGACGAAAAAGCTTAAGCTAAAATACAGATAATAATTCACGAAGGTAGCTTAGCTTTATGCACAACTAAACATCCCCGACCCGGTGGATGTGTTTTATTTGCAACAAGGTGCCAGCTTCGCCCCGATTCACAGCCAATGTGGTCAGAGATGAGTTGCAGCCAATCCAATATCCAGTCCAGAATATTTTCAGTGGTTTCGCTAAAGATAATTAAACAGTATAGCGCGAAGAGAAGAGTCAGAAAGATAAGGAGAAATAAGGTGAGAAAGGTTGTTAAAAGATTGACAAAGAACTCGAAAAGGTTCGTGAAGAGGGTAGTTAGTCAGACATCTACTAAGGTGAATAGGAAAAAACTTTCTGGTCCGACGAGAGGGAACACAAAAATATAGAGTATCAAATTAATTGATACAAATGACTTCGCCGTTGACTAGTTTATAGAGAAAGAGAATGCCGAATTCGAGCTTACTGATGTAAAGTGAAGGAAGATTAATAAGAAGTCTGTCAGAAAAAAGGTAGGCGAAGACTCGGGTCCCAATTAAGATCGCGTAAAGCGAACTTAGGGAATTGTTTCGGTACCGATTCAATACTACGCTGGTGAACATCATATTGAGGGTTCCACACCAGCGAGCAATATTCTAGAGTCGGGCGAACTAACGAAGTGTATAAAACCTTTGTCACATATGGATCATCAAAATTTTTAGCCCAACGTTTGATGAAACCAAGAAGAACATTAAATGAAAGTTTTGGGTCAAACATAACGCCTAAGTCTTTAAATGATGGTACACAATCTAACAGAACAGACTTAATAGAGTAATGAGCTAGGAACGGCGACAAACGACTGAAAGTCATAAAAGAGCACTTAGATGCATTAAGATGTAATTTATTAACGTGCCACCAATCACAGAACCTATCGAGATCTGCCCAGATGACTGCCTTGGGGGACTCCTGACGTAACTCGAACAGTTATAGATATCGAGGAACGAAATGTCACCTTTTGCGTTCTGCCAATAAGATACGACTTTACCCAAGGTAATAGTTTCGGGGAAAAACCCATGATGTTAAGTTTCATGAGAAGCATAGAGTGATCATTCGCATCAAAAGCCTTACTAAAGTCAGTATAAATAACATCAGTTTGACACTGGTGCACAAGGGTTATTAATTCTAAAAAGTTGGTTAGCGACGAACGACATTTCATGTAGCCATGCTGACAAGAAGAAGTATTGGATCTGGATAGGTGTTGAAGGGAAGACGTAATAATTTTCTCAAACATCTTAGGTATTGCCGAAAGTTTGGCAATGCCACGGTAGTTAGAAATATCCGATTTGTTCCCCTTTTTAAAAAGCGGAATAATAAAAGACTCCTTCCAAATATCGGGAAAGCTACATTTCTCACTTGATATAAAGAATAACCGAGATAAAGGTTTAGATAGGGAAATCGAACACATTTTAAGGATGCAACTAGGTATATTATCAGGCCCGGGTACGAAGGAAGACGTCATAGATGACAAGCTAGAGATAATACAGTCTTCAGTAATATTAGGAAAAAACATACAATTTAAATATGGGATTGAGAAAGGATAAGGTGTGGGATCCGAAACAGTAGTAGAATAAGTCGATCGAAAGAATTTAGCAAACAAATCTGCAATGTCTGAATGATTATTAATCTGGTCATTAAGTCTGAAGGTGAAAGGTAGTAAATTAGAGCGTCTTTTGGAATTAACAATGTTATAAAATCTTTTGGAGTTCCTATAAAATTCAGCCTTACAGCGAACGACATAATTATTGTAGCAATGAGTATTTAAAAGACAAAATTGAGATTTGGCTACACAATAATTTGCATAGTCAAGTCGCGAACTAGTTTTTTTTTTAAATCTTTTCAAATATCTCGATTTAATGTTACGGAGCTTAAAGAGCCTACGTGTAAACCAGACTGGCGCACTGGAGACGGTAGAGACATTCACATAAGGAACGCATTTATCAATTAGAGAATTAAGAGAAGAGTAGAAAAAATTCACTGCACAATCTATATCACAGCACTCAAATAGAAATGACCAATCAAAAAAGAAAATAAGGCTGTTAAGAAGATTGAAGATTGAAGATTTGTTGTACGAAAACATCTACGACGAGAATTTGAGATGGTACTAAATGAATTATTAACGGAATTGTAAGAAATAGTAATTTCAATGGTAGGGTGATAAGGATCTTCAGGCTTCACTAAGGGCTGTGTTTGCGATACGGCGCTAACAGTGGGATCCGAGTCAAAAACAAGATCAAGGATTCTTTTAGAAGAGTTAAGAAAATAATTCAACTGATATAGTGGACATTCAAGTAGGCTATCAAGAAAAACATGTTGAAATGAAGGAATTAAAGATAGATTATCATCAACAAGCCAAGAATCATTAGGCAAGTTAAAATCACCTAAAACTATAAGAAAATCACGACCTTTAAGACGACTATAAATAGTTCGCAAAGCATCAGCATGGTGCATGTAGATCATGATATCAGAAGCTGGAGGAATATATGAACAAGAGATATATAAGCTAAAAGTTAGAACATGTAACTTCGACGCAAATAAACTTAACACCTAACTGGAGATTAATCGGCACAACACTTGAACACAGATTCAAGTTGACAGCAATGAGTACTCTACCGCCACGTCGACTAACACGATCAAGGCTATAAGAAATAAAGTTATTAGAAAGAATTTCATTATCCAAAACAGAGGAGTTAAGCCAAGTTTCAGAGAAAGCTAATATGTTAGCCGAAAAGGTTTGGATATCACAGAATAATTTCGAGAGCTTGGTAAGAAGTCCTCTTACATTTTGATAATGAATGCAAATACTAGACGTTATTAGTTTTTTGAAGCAGAGGATACATTAGGAATTCATTAGGCCTTCTGGCCAAAAGTTAGAGTCAACCATAGCTGCGAAATACTCATTTGGTACAGTAATTTTAAAATAGGAGATTTCGCGAGGCCTAGAAAACTTTAACTTTTGAATTAAAACCTTAGCAGGACATATATTACCAATGTTAGCTGCCACAGACGACTCACAAGTATCTGGAGCAAGCCTAGAGATAAATAATTGTTTACGATGAGACACTACAGTCAGCAAGTGATTGAGAACCAGTATGATACTGTAATTGATCAGAGATCTCGTGAGGGATAGGTTGAGGTTCACCAGGGCTTGTAATGAAAAATCTGAAAAGAAGAGCATAAAAGGGGACAAGAAGATGGAGTAGGCGAAAATAAAATGGGAGAAGATGTAATAGAGAGTGATGGCGACTTCATATGAGGCAACTCAAGGGTATATTTCTTGGGCAATTAAGCCAAGCTCATGCTTAGACACAGAAAAAACAGAAAATTTGTCATAGTCGCGGCCGTTGAGGCCAGCACATTTTAAGTGAATAAGATTATCGCAGAGCCAACAAGATATTGCTCTATACTGATCGTCAACACGATCAGAATGCTTGCAAGTAGGTAGACAACAAGCCATTGAAAAGCCAAAAGAAACATGGAAAAAAAAAATATATATATAGAAGAATTTAAATACACAGCACAAAGATAATTATCGTTAAAAAATTAATAATTACAAATAAAACAAAGAGACAGCTAGAGTGCAGAGCACATGAGAGAATGCAAGAACAGTTATAATTCGAGCTTTGAGAGGCGGCTTTACAAAAGTGATTACGCGGGAGAGAAGCTGAGCACAAGCACAAAGCAGAGAGAAAAACAAAACTACTAGCACTGATGGTATGATGGGGGTGATGAGGGGATCATCTGCCGAGAAAAAAAAACAAAAACAGAAATAATAAATTGTGTAGTATACTTCAGTGACAGCATTGGCCACATACTTTTGGGAATAGATTATAAGTAATAAGAACTTAAGCATAATGTTTAGCTTTAAGTACTGTTAAGGACACTAGCCATAAGACCAATGTAAATGCTCCCCTATAAATACCGGGCTTACGGCCCCAATAAATCACTTCAAGTCAAACCTTGCCTTCGCCTGTTTCATGGCGATCCTGCCTTATATCGGCAAAAATTAAAATAGGCAAAACAAATTGACAAATCATTGCCATAAAATAAAGAGGCAAAATAATAAGAAACAACAACCAATGGTAAAGGACAAAGAAGCGCTACGGGCCAGGCAACCTGCGGCACGAGCGGAGCTGTCAAGAAGGAGGCGAGAGGAGGACGCGCTGACAGCAACCTCCCTTGTCCTAAGGCCAAAGCGCCGAGGCGCTGCCACAATAAATTAATTTATATACACAACAACGAATAAAAAAAAAAATAAAATGAAAAAAAATTAATATACATACATATATTGTTTATAAATTCCTTTTTTTGAATAAGTCTATCATTGCCAAAATAACCTCGAATCAAAAAGAAAAGAGAAAAAAAAAAAAAATTCATATCTTTGAAATATACAATACACACAAAAAAAAAAATACATATAAACTGTAATATCGTTTAGCGATGGCAATAGATTTATTTTTAGCCGCGCAGCTAGTGCGTCTGTCTAGTTGGCTTGTTGCCGGAAGAAGAAGGAGGCAAACTCCAGTGTGGCCTTAGGCCGCATACCGATATTTTCCCTGGGCAACTTAATACTAACAATCTATACTTAAAGATACTGCCTTACTACTAACAATCGATACTTATAAGTATTATTACCACTAACAATCGATACTTAAAATACGGGCTTCGATATAAGTGTGAACATTTAACACACTTCCAAAATAACTGACATCTTACAACTCAGCCGTCCTGATAAGAAATCGACCTCTATTCTAATTGCTAACAAAAGGAGGTACATAATAACATTAAGTGGCTAGTGTCGCCCTTGTTTGAATATCAGAAGTGCAATCTTGATCAGGGGCTGCCCATAGCTTTAATTTGGAGGCTTGTACCCCTTCTAACGACGTACGGACCACGATACCGTTTGATAAGTTTTTTGTTTGCACCTGCCGAAGTATCCACATTCCTAATAACTACGAAATCTCCCTCCTCAAAAGTAACGGCCGGGAGGTGATGCTTCGCATAGTACTCAGCATTATATTCTTGGGACTCGACAATGTTACGGAAGGCTAATCTCCGGACGTCTACCTCTGAGGCATCGACCTCCTCCGTCCTCTCACCCAATCGTTCGGTTAGTTCATCCACTATCACGCCTCGTTGTTGAACTCCGAATAGGAGTACGGAAGCGGCAAATTTTGTTGTGGAGTGGACGGAGTTATTCAATGCCAACTCTATGTTCGGCAGTTGTTGGACCCAATCCGCGTGGTCCACGGGTTCTCTCAGTTTACCCAACATAGGACCCAAAACCCGGTTAACCCGCTCGACATGGCCGTTGGCCCGGGGTGAGGCAGTGGCATTTTGCACATGAATTATATTATTGGACCTCAGAAATTCTCGAAATTCGGAGGAAGTAAAGCAGGTACCTCGGTCGCTGATAATTCGTCGGGGTCTACTGTAATTTGCAAAGTACTGAGCCTTTAACGTCTGACATACTTCACGCGACTTAGTAGTGGCGGCAGGATACAGCTTCACAAATTTAGTGAAGGCGTCAATGACAACCAGAAGATACTTCTTCTTAGAGCGTATGGACGGAAGGGGACCTAGATGATTAATGTGAATGGTATCGAACGGCAGGGGCATTGCAGAGAACGGACGTGTTTTTTTTTTGCGCTTATCAACTTTTATTTTTTTCTCGCGATTAACTTCTTTTCTATAACTTGTTAATAAATGCATTATCGGCTAATATGTCCAGCATACGAATTTTATTTTCATTTCGCGAATTCTTGCTGTCGCTTTTGTGTATTTGTTTAAATTTAAATAAAATCAAAACTTACAGCAATACTTGCGTTAGCGGTGTTGTTGTTTTGTTTATCTCTTTTTGCTTTTGTGTCGTTACCGTTTTAACTAACTCTCGCGCTCTTGCGTACAAATTGTTATTGCATGTGTTCAATTGGACGCGCTCTCCCGCTCTTTCCTATTCTTGTTTGATTTGCGCTCTCGTCTTTTGCCTACCCGCGACTCTGTGATACGCGTTTTTGTTTTTGTGTATTTTTGTAATTTCTTTTTTTTAGTTGTGAAGGCTTACTCTGCACATTAACCCTTGTGTCAGAACTGGTCAGTATATTCTTATACACAGATTTTTAACCTTTAGAATTTTTATTTTTGTGTATTTTCCTGGTTGTCTGCTCAAAAAATAATTGCATAGTGGCCACTAATCCGGTTGACTCTCATGATTATATTCTTTGTTGGCTGTGTGACAATGCGGTTCACGTTAAGTGTGCAGGTTACACAGGCAGAATCAAGGAGTCTATTGCTAAAAGCGGTGGCTTAAAATATGGATGTGATGCTTGCCGTGGGGTCGAGAATGAGATGCGCTCTTTCATGAGGCGGACTAGAGATAGTTTTGACACTTTAAGGGCAGGTTTTAATAAACTCCAAGCGGAGTTTAATGCGGTGGAGACTCAGTTCAGGAGTTTATCGCTTATGTATGAGTCTCCGAAACGTAAAAGGACCAGTCCTTGGGGTATTTCAGTATCTGTAGATCCGCCAGCGTCTCTTATCGTCCCCGACCGGTCTCATGCACCGTCCACTCCTAATGTACAGCAGTTGATATCGTTTAAGAGCCCGGTTGTGAATGCTATTAGTAAGGAATTACCGGTATCACCTGGGAATGATCTTTTAAAAACGATGCCTATTGTAGTGTCCGATGTGTCCGGGCAATTACCCATTCCAATGGAAATTGCCGATAGTTCTAAAAGTATTGAGGGCCCCGTAAACAAGTTGACTGCTGCAGTGGGTGACTTGTCCAACGTTACTGCTACGGCTGATGCTTCGGGACCGCGGCCTCTCGTTGGCATACCACAAAAGAAACATATATTTGTTTCTAGGCTAGACCCTGTTGTCACATCTGATGATGTAATAGCCTATATTCGGAAGAAAGTTAACGTCTCGAATATTGCGGTGGAGAAGTTTAAATTTTCTTGTTCTCGGGACATTTCGTCCTTTAAAATTAGTGTTTCTGCCAATATCTTCGACACTATATGTCGAGAAGATTTTTGGCCGAAACATATAATAGTTAAGGAATATACCGTAAAAAGAAAAATCGGCAACCGATTCGCTTGCCAACAACAACAACTAATACTATTCCTGCCACATCAGCATCTGCTGGTGTGTCAAAAAACTAGCTTCGTCCCTTAACCTGGGTTACCAGAACGTTAGAGGATAGTCTTTCTTTTGAGCATAACATTCTAGCTTTTACAGAGACGTGGCTAAAACCTGACATTGCTGATGCATCGGCGTTTTCCACAAACTTTTCTATATTCAGACGTGACCGGATTTCTCGCGTAGGCGGTGGCGTTCTAATAGCTGTTGATGCTGCTTTATCATCTGAAATGATTCAATTTTCTAGTACCCAGGAGATTGAGTTTGTCGGTGTTAAAGTAAATTTTAAATCTTTTAATGCTTTTATTACTTGTTCGTATATTCCACCATTGTCAGACATGGTGGTATATTTAAATCATTTAGAGGCAGTTCAGTTTGTCTCCTCTTTAGTTTCCAGTCAAGACATGCTCATAGTTGTAGGTGATTTTAATTTACCCGCTTTAGTATGGTCACTAACAGATGAACCTACCATGTTGCTGCCCTCTTTGTCACATGACTTTATTGATGGCCTTCTAGGCTTATCTTTATCCCAAGTCAATCCTGTCTTAAACTCTAATGGAAAATCGTTAGATCTTATTTTTGTATTGGATACTTCTTATTGTGAGGTTTCTAGGATCGAACCATTTGTTCTTCCAGAAGACAAATTTCATCCTACATTAAATTTAAAAATTGATCTGCCCTTGCTTTCACCATTACTTGGTTCAAATGAGTTACCTCTAACTAGGTGCTTTCGTAAGACTGACTTTGTCACCCTTAATGAACACATTACAGCTACCGATTGGTCTTATCTGTACAATTGTAGAGATATAAACTCAGCTGTTCGTTTTTTCTATGATACTCTGAATTCACTCTTTGATATTTGTGTGCCTCTTGGTAGGCTGGAGCGGCTTAACAAACCTCCCTGGTTCTCTCGTGAGTTATCCAATTTGAAAAATGTGAAGACACGATATTATAAGAAGTTTCAAAAACACGTCGTTCATCAGATTATGCTCTGTATACAGTCGCTCGTTCAAAATTCATGATTCTTAATACACAATGCTATAAGAATTATCTTCAGCGGTGTAAGCTTCAGTTTTCTTCTGACCCTAAACAATTTTATAATTTTGTCAATTCTAAACGTAAGACCTCCGTGCACCCATCTTTTTTGTCTTTTCAAAATAAAAAAGCGAGCACTGATCAGGCAATTGCCGATATGTTTGCGAGTTTTTTCAAAACAACTTATTCCTCAACGGAATATCGAGCAAGTCCGTATCCTTATCATTTAAATAAGGCTAATTGCATTTTCAATCCAGTATTTGATGAAAGTTCTATTCTTAGCGAACTTAAATTAGTTAAACCTGTTTATTCTCCGGGGCCAGATGGTCTTCCTGGATGTGTACTCAGGTTCTGTGCAAACGCATTATGCAAACCCATTTTAAAATTGTTTCTATTGTCTGTCGAATCTTCCTCTTTTCCATCTATTTTGAAGGAGTCGTATATCATACCTCTGCATAAAAATGGCAAAAAGTCCGAAGTCTCTAACTATAGAGGTATCTCAAAATTGTCCGCTATTCCGAAAGCTTTTGAGAAAATTATAACTTCTCAATTGCAACATTTTTGCAGTTCTATTATTTCGCCATCCCAACATGGGTTTGTGAAACGTAGATCTACAACCACTAACCTTTTAGAATTTAGATCAATAATTATTAAGGGGCTCAAAAATAGTAAACAAACTGATGTTATATACACTGACTTCAGCAAAGCCTTTGATTCCGTTAATCATACCCTATTACTTTCTAAACTGAACAACATTAAGTTTCCACCCCTTTTCCTTTCTTGGGTTCGTGAATATTTAACAAATAGAAAACGGAAGGTTCTTTCTAAGTCTTCCTTTTCCAATTCAATTCCTGTGATATCCGGTGTACCTCAAGGTAATCATCTTGGCCCTCTGCTTTTCACTTTATTCATTAACGATCTCCCATCAGTCATTGTTCATTCGCATGTGCTTACGATGTCAAGCTTTGTCTTACTTATAAAAATACAGATTCATTTAGTCGGCTACAAGCTGATCTTAAAAACTTTCAATCCTGGTGCCAGTTTAATCTACTAAATCTTAACACTACCAAATGTAAGGTAATTACTTTTTTTCGTAACTCTCCTCAACTGGTCACTTATTTTCTAAACAATAGTCCTTTAGAACGTCTAAATAATATGAATGATTTGGGCGTACTTATGGACCATAAGTTTAATTTTAACACCCATATTTCCACCACGGTCGCAAAGGCCATGAGTGTCCTGTGTTTCATTAAAAGATGGTCAAAAGATTTTGATGACCCCTATACAACTAAAGTTCTTTTTACTTTACTTGTCCGTCCTATTTTAGAGTATGGATCTTGCATTTGGTCACCTCAATATGGAGTACGGAGTACCTATGATACCTTTATCCCTTAGTCGTTGTTCTTCTAACTATGCCCTGCATGAACCTTTTAGGGTCCTCTGCTCTGATTACAACCTTCTATTCCCTGTAATTGGCTCAGAGCTTTCTATTAATATGATTAAAACTTCTATCCTATCCCATTTAGTTAATAGATAGCTACAGTATTTTTTAGTTATTTGTTTGTCTGTTTTTTCTATTATGTATTTGTCCACGCGATTCGTGCCGTGCGTTATACGGCTGCACCCATCGGTCGGTCGGGTGGGAGGTGAGCAGTTATCTGCTTGGGCTCGCGCGTAACAGGCTTTGTCCTGGTGTCGTAGGGGCCACTTGAACGTACTGCGCATAGTATCGTCAACGTCCGCTATAAGAAAATCACGACCTTTAAGACGACTATAAATAGTTCGCAAAGCATCAGCATGGTGCATGTAGATCATGATATCAGAAGCTGGAGGAATATATGAACAAGAGATATATAAGCTAAAAGTTAGAACATGTAACTTCGACGCAAATAAACTTAACACCTAACTGGAGATTAATCGGCACAACACTTGAACACAGATTCAAGTTGACAGCAATGAGTACTCTACCGCCACGTCGACCAACACGATCAAGGCTATAAGATATAAAGTTATTAGAAAGAATTTCATTATCCAAAACAGAGGAGTTAAGCCAAGTTTCAGAGAAAGCTGATATGTTAGCCGAAAAGGTTTGGCTATCACAGAATAATTTCGAGAGCTTGGTAAGAAGTCCTCTTACATTTTGATAATGAATGCAAATACTAGACGTTATTAGTTTTTTGAAGCAGAGGATACATTAGGAATTCATTAGGCCTTCTGGCCAAAAGTTAGAGTCAACCATAGCTGCGAAATACTCATTTGGTACAGTAATTTTAAAAGAGGAGATTTCGCGAGGCCTAGAAAACTTAAACTTTTGAATTAAAACCTTAGCAGGACATATATTACCAATGTTAGCTGCCACAGACGACTCACAAGTATCTGGAGCAAGCCTAGAGATAAATAATTGTTTACGATGAGACACTACAGTCAGCAAGTGATTGAGAACCAGTATGATACTGTAATTGATCAGAGATCTCGTGAGGGATAGGTTGAGGTTCACCAGGGCTTGTAATGAAAAATCTGAAAAGAAGAGCATAAAAGGGGACAAGAAGATGGAGTAGGCGAAAATAAAATGGGAGAAGATGTAATAGAGAGTGATGGCGACTTCATATGAGGCAACTCAAGGGTACATTTCTTGGGCAATTAAGCCAAGCTCATGCTTAGACACAGAAAAAACAGAAAATTTGTCATAGTCGCGGCCGTTGAGGCCAGCACATTTTAAGTGAATAAGATTATCGCAGAGCCAACAAGATATTGCTCTATACTGATCGTCAACACGATCAGAATGCTTGCAAGTAGGTAGACAACAAGCCATTGAAAAGCCAAAAGAAACATGGAAAAAAAAAAATATATATAGAAGAATTTAAATACACAGCACAAAGATAATTATCGTTAAAAAATTAATAATTACAAATAAAACAATGAGACAGCTAGAGTGCAGAGCACATGAGAGAATGCAAGAACAGTTATAATTCGAGCTTTGAGAGGCGGCTTTACAAAAGTGATTACGCGGGAGAGAAGCTGAGCACAAGCACAAAGCAGAGAGAAAAACAAAACTACTAGCACTGATGGTATGATGGGGGTGATGAGGGGAGCATCTGCCGAGAAAAAAAACAAAAACAGAAATAATAAATTGTGTAGTATACTTCAGTGACAGCATTGGCCACATACTTTTGGGAATAGATTATAAGTAATAAGAACTTAAGCATAATGTTTAGCTTTAAGTACTGTTAAGGACACTAGCCATAAGACCAATGTAAATGCTCCCCTATAAATACCGGGCTTACGGCCCCAATAAATCACTTCAAGTCAAACCTTGCCTTCGCCTGTTTCATGGCGATCCTGCCTTATATCGGCAAAAATTAAAATAGGCAAAACAAATTGACAAATCATTGCCATAAAATAAAGAGGCAAAATAATAAGAAACAACAACCAATGGTAAAGGACAAAGAAGCGCTACAGAAGGCATTGGAGGACTGCCCGCTGGACGGACCACGGCCTCTGACCATTTAAGTGTACCGGGCCAGGCAACCTGCGGCACGAGCGGAGCTGTCAAGAAGGAGGCGAGAGGAGGACGCGCTGACAGCAACCTCCCTTGTCCTAAGGCCAAAGCGCCGAGGCGGCCACCTGGCCACCGGCCACCGGCCACCGCTTCAGGAAGCAGCATACGGCTCTATTGGCACAAATTAAGAGCGACCCACCACCACCCTGGGCAGAAGCGTGCAAACTTTGGAGCAAGATAGACGAATTGGAGAAAATGCACCTGAGAAAGCAGCAGGCAAGGCGGCAACAATATCAAATGCAGCAGATGCAGTGTTAAAGTATTAAACAAAAAAAAAATTTTTTATTTTAATAAAAAAGAGTGCTCATATAAGCACCTTTGTGGTAAGAGGCGATTTTGGCGCTGCCACAATAAATTAATTTATATACACAACAACGAATAAAAAAAAAATAAAATGAAAAAAAATTAATATACATACATATATTGTTTATAAATTCCTTTTTTTGAATAAGTCTATCATTGCCAAAATAACCTCGAATCAAAAAGAAAAGAAAAAAAAAAAAATTCATATCTTTGAAATATACAATACACCAAAAAAAAAAAATACATATAAACTGTAATATCGTTTAGCGATGGCAATAGATTTATTTTTAGCCGCGCAGCTAGTGCGTCTGTCTAGTTGGCTTGTTGCCGGAAGAAGAAGGAGGCAAACTCCAGTGTGGCCTTAGGCCGCATACCGATATTTTCCCTGGGCAACTTAATACTAACAATCTATACTTAAAGATACTGCCTTACTACTAACAATCGATACTTATAAGTATTATTACCACTAACAATCGATACTTAAAATACGGGCTTCGATATAAGTGTGAACATTTAACACACTTCCAAAATAACTGACATCTTACAACTCAGCCGTCCTGATAAGAAATCGACCTCTATTCTAATTGCTAACAAAAGGAGGTACATAATAACATTAAGTGGCTAGTGTCGCCCTTGTTTGGATATCAGAAGTGCAATCTTGATCAGGGGCTGCCCATAGCTTTAATTTGGAGGCTTGTACCCCTTCTAACGACGTACGGACCACGATACCGTTTGATAAGTTTTTTGTTTGCACCTGCCGAAGTATCCACATTCCTAATAACTACGAAATCTCCCTCCTCAAAAGTAACGGCCGGGAGGTGATGCTTCGCATAGTACTCAGCATTATATTCTTGGGACTCGACAATGTTACGGAAGGCTAATCTCCGGACGTCTACCTCTGAGGCATCGACCTCCTCCGTCCTCTCACCCAATCGTTCGGTTAGTTCATCCACTATCACGCCTCGTTGTTGAACTCCGAATAGGAGTACGGAAGCGGCAAATTTTGTTGTGGAGTGGACGGAGTTATTCAATGCCAACTCTATGTTCGGCAGTTGTTGGACCCAATCCGCGTGGTCCACGGGTTCTCTCAGTTTACCCAACATAGGACCCAAAACCCGGTTAACCCGCTCGACATGGCCGTTGGCCCGGGGTGAGGCAGTGGCATTTTGCACATGAATTATATTATTGGACCTCAGAAATTCTCGAAATTCGGAGGAAGTAAAGCAGGTACCTCGGTCGCTGATAATTCGTCGTCTGACAACCAGAAGATACTCCTTCTTAGAGCGTATGGACGGAAGGGGACCTAGATGATTAATGTGAATGGTATCGCACGGCAGGGGCACTTTCGGAATACTGTGTAGCGTGACACGACTGTCAGGAGCGGAAGCGGAGTAATAGATACATTTGAGGCAATTTTTAATGTAATTGTTAACGTTTGTTTACAACACTTCTCCGTGGCCATATGGCCAAGTTTTTCATGCACTACTCGGATGACATGATTTATCATTTCGGAAGGGACATACAGTTGGGGTACACCCGTCGGGGCCAGGCGGTACACTACTCCGTCTTGCAGTTTGAAATCTGCTATTTCGTATTTCTCAAAATCATCTCGCAGTTTAACAATCTCAGGGTCACGGTTCTGAGTTAGCTGCAGTTGGAAGTCGAGGTTGAAATCGTCAACGTAGGCGGCAGTTTCTATTCTGCTTAGGGCATCGGCATGGGGCATACTTACCCCCGAGCGGTGTACAATCGTATAGTTGTAATTTTCTAACAGCAGGGCCCATCGAGCAATCTTAGCGGAATGTCCCCCGTTTCTCAGTGTCAACGCCAGGGCATTACAATCAGTCACGATTTTGAACGGGATGAACTTAAGATACGTCTCAAAACGTTTCAAGGCATACACGATAGCTAACGTCTCTAGTTCATAACTGTGTAGTTTCGATTCGGCGGCGGAGGCCATCTTAGAGAAATAGAAAACTGGGTGCAATTTACCATCGGTTTGTTTCTGGAGGAGCACTGCTCCAAAACCAGTTGAGCTAGCATCACAGTGTAACTCTGTTTCAAACTTCGGGTTGTAGATAGATAACACGGGGGATTCGATCAGTTTCAACTTCAGGGTTCGGAAAGATTCGAGGCATTCCTCGGAGAACACGTAAGGGGTATTTTTCCTTAACAATCGGGACATCGGAAACGCAATCTTGGCAAAACCAGGTACAAATCGGCGGAAGTATGAGAACAGGCCTAAGCAGCGCTCTAATTCATTGCTATTCCCTGGGACGGGCAGATCCCGTAACGCCTGAAGATGAGCTGGTTTAGGCGTGATACCGGCAGAATTGGCTAAGTAACCCAAATACTCTAGTTCTCTATAAGCAAAGCGGCATTTAGTCAGCTTCAGGCATAGCCCGTTCACTCTTAACGTATACAGTATTTCCTTCAGCACCTCTAGATGGGTTTCGAAATCATGCGATGCGACTAGTACATCGTCCATATATATCACCAGCAGACCTTGGTTTATGAATTTCTTAAAGACAAAATAAACGAATCTAGCGAACACGGAAGGTCCATTACAAAGTCCGAAGGGCATGCGTACATATTCAAACTGGCCATCAGGGGTTACAAAGGCAGTATATTTGATTGAGTCTGGATGCATTTTCACATGGTGGAACCCGTTCTTCAAGTCCAAGACAGTGAAGAATGATTTACCACCCAAATGTTCGATGCAATCATCTAGCAGAGGGATCGGAAAATGATCTCGAACTGTAATTTTGTTCAACGGCCGGTAATCTACACACTTTCTCATGGTGTTGTCCTTTTTACGTACAGGGACAATCGCGGCAGCGTAAGGGGAATTACTGTGGCGAATAATGCCAGCTTCCAAGAGATCATCACAGATCTCACGCACCTCGATGCGTTCATGGTGCGACAGACGGCGGGGGCGGCAGAAAATCGGAGTTTGGCTAGTCAATTCTATTTTCATTTCATAGTTCAAGGGCTTAACTAAATCTGGGGCAACCTGTACATATGCAGTGGAAATAATAGACTTCAAGTCTGCGATTTGCTCTTCCCGTAACTTGGGCTCTATGTCAAACTCTAAATCATTGACAGCGGGGACCTCAATGGCATTTATGGCCATAAGTGCATCATTCAGTGTTTCCGGAGGTACAGCAGAAGTTTTTGGAAGGGGAGAATCAGAACAATTCGGCAGATACAATCTCATTCCTATCGCACGGCAGTATCGCTATCTCTTCCCTCAATATGTCAAAGGACTTCAGAACAGCAGTGAGTTTCATATTTACACATTCAGTCGGTTTATTCATAAGTAATATAGATTCTTTTTTATATTTCATTTTTTCCAATTTACAAAGTCTAATATTAATTCTATACAGGAGATCTCTGCCTATAATCATCGGCAGTTCGGTTGCTTTGTTGGGCAAAACTTCAAACGTATGAATGGTCTCCGTGTTGCGGAGGTGAACACTACACTGGACTTGGCCCAAAGACCGAAGTTGGCTATTTCCTAACCCACGGCAGTTCAATCTACTGGGACTAAGACGGCAGTTGGGGGGGGGGGGGACTTCGGCCTCACGGATAAAACTCTTCGGACTGCCCGAGTCGAGAAGGGAAAACATATTTATAAATTTCCTATCTTGCACTTCATCACAAACAAAAGCAACACTCACCAGTTGTAAATGGCTCAATCTCTCTCCCCCATCATCAGGAGCGGCAGCGGCAGTGGTAGCGGCAGTGGTGGCGACGGCAGTTCCCATCCGAGACGGGCATTTTTTGTAAATGTGGCCCACTATGCCACACTTGAAGCAGGAACTCGGCGGTCGGATCGGCTTCGGGCATTGGCTTTTATAATGCCCCCATCCCGAGCAGTTAAAACATCTGGTTTCACTTGTGGCGGTGCCTGAGGCTTTATTCCCAGACGACGAGGCAGTTGTTGTTGGCTGCACCTTCACGCTGAGACTTTGCTTGGAGGCCGCCGCCTGCATACGGAAGCGCTCGTAGCGTTCCAGTAGGGGCTTCAGTTCGGCCACCGTACGAGCTGAGTACAGCATGCCGATCTCGAGTAGAGTTGTCCCGCAGTCCATCGATGATCATGTCGACCAACTCGTTCTCCGGAATCGGAGCATTCATGGCAATCTCCTGCATTTCGATTGCGAATCTCAAGCACCCTTCGCCTGCCTTGATGCGCCGGCTACGCAGAGCGTGGTACACCTCCTCGATGCTGCGCGAGCGTCCAAATCTCGGAGGAGGATTGCTTTGAGCTCTCTGTAGCTGTGCACCGATACCGTGCGCAGCAACACCGCCGCCGTCCCCTCCAGCATGCGACGGCATGCAATCAAACGTAGTCGGTCATTTAACTGTAGGATTTCAAACGCGTCCTCCAGATCGTTCAGCCATTTTTTGACATCATATGCCGTATCCGCTGAGAATCGGGCCACCATGCTCTCGATCACACTCAAGTCACTGACTTGCTGCCTCGGCTCTCGGCATTCGTCCATCCTCTGTTGCAGCTTGAGGATCTGCTGCTGCAGCTGTAACACTTCATGCTGTTTCCGAAGCGTCGTCAGTTGCTCGTCCAGACTGGAGGAGGCGGAAGCAGCGGGTGTGGTGGCGGCAGCAACGGACGGCGCGGAGGGTACTAGAGCGGGCATATCTTCCCATGCGTCCGCAGCCCAGGGAACGTCGGTGTCAGTGACGGGTGCGGCGAGCGAGGCCCGCATAGCAGACATGTAGGCGGCGGACACAGCATCCGCGGGTACAGCAGAGTCGGGTGCGGTAGCGGCGGGCACAGCAGAGGTGGATGCGGCAGCGGCGGCGGGTACAGCAGTCGATGCGGCGGCAGCGGCGGCGGGTACAGCAGTGGATGCGGCGGCAGCGGCGGCGGGTACAGCAGTGGATATAGCGAGTACAGCAGTGGCAGCGGGTACAGAAGCGGCAGCGGGTGCAGCGGCGGAAGCGGGTGCAGCGGCGGCAGCGGGTGCAGCGGCGGCAGCGTGTACATCGGGTGCAGCGGGTACAGCGGGTGCGCGGCTGCAGCGGGTGCAGCGGCGACACGTACCGTGGCAGAAGGCACAGCAGTGCGTCCGACATCAGTGGCGGGCCCCATGGCAACCGGCACCGCAGCGGCAGGCACAGCAGTGGACTTGTTTGCAGCGGCTACAGCAGAGGCCGGCACAGTGATAACAGGCACCGCGGCGGCAGACACGGCAGTGGATGCGGCGGGCGTGGTGGCGGCCACTTTGGATGCGGAGCGCATGGCCTGCCGTGTACCGCAATATTTATCCTTTCGGGTAGTCATCCCACTTTCTGTGTTGTAATATCGTATTTATTTTTCTGAAAATATAAGTATAATTAGCGATGGCAATAGATTTATTTTTTAGCCGCGCAGCTAGTGCGTCTGTCTAGTTGGCTTGTTGCCGGAAGAAGAAGGAGGCAAACTCCAGTGTGGCCTTAGGCCGCATACCGATATTTTCCCTGGGCAATTTAATACTAACAATCGATACTTAAAGATACTGACTTACTACTAACAATCGATACTTATAATACTGACTTATTACTAACAATCTGTACTTAAAATACGGTCTTCGATATAAGTGTGAACATTTAACAGACTTCCAAAATAACTGACATCTTACAAAACTTATATAAATAAATAATAAATTCCAAGCAGCCTAATATACCCCAACATACCCTAAAGAAGAGCACCTGTCAAACATGTGCCCTCAAAAGAACAAAAAACAAAAAAACACAAATAAAAAAATAAACTAAAAAAAAAAAAAAAAAAAAAAAAAAAAAAAAAAAAAAAAAATAAAAAAAACAAAAAACCCAAAAAAACCTTTTTAACTCTTCAGCAAGCTCCACAAGATCAAATTTTCCCAACAACGATGTCCAAATACCCTTTTATAAAAAAAGCACAAATTTTTTTTTTTTTAAACAATTAAATATTAGAAAATAAAATCTTAAACAAATTGAAAAAAAAAGATATAAAAGAACAAATTTTTTTTTTCCATTATAATATAAGAAAAAAAATATATATGAAATACTAAGAGAACAAAATTAATTTTAGGCAATTAATTATGCCATAAAGATAAAACCAAAAGTAACAAAATTTCAATTTACCAGAACATAGAAATATTAAAAGAAAAGTTTCAGAAAGCGTACAAGTGCATAAATAATACAATTTATATGCACCCTCAGACCATTAATAAGCACCTTGAAACTATCTTTGAGAGTTACAATAAAATAAAGAATCGCAGAAATAGAAAATCTCACTAAATCATTAAAACGCGCATTCATAACAGACAACGAAAACCCTGAAACAGCAAAAAAATATGCAACTCAAACAGCAGTGAAAAATATTATAAAGAACTGCGAAAACGAAAAGGTCAGAACAATAATGGAATCAGGCAATTTTACTGAAAGGAATGATGTTGTAGCTAAATTTGTAAAAACAAAATATGGATCAGGATCACAGTAGAAGAAAATTCCGAAAACTCCGAAAGTCCACTGATGTAAAAAATCGAACAAACAAAATATACAGTTTAAATCACAATCTTAATAGCTACATAACTATAAACTTTGACGATGTAGGGGCAACAAAATTACTATTAGACACAGGAGCTGATGTATCACTTATGAAACAAAAAAATACTAAAACAAGACACTCCAATCGACATCCACAGAAGGACAAAACTTAGTGGAAACCAAACTCAAGGTTAGCAACCTCTCAACGAAACACACTTTCCAATAATTTTCTGATTTTCCCATCCCATGAGACGAAATCCTGGGGCTTGGCTTTATAAAAAAATTCAATTGCACATTCAATTATTCCACAAACTAATTTATAATAGATCCGTACAAATCGAGATATAAAACTATAATTCACATAGCATTTCATATCCCACCTAGAACAGAAAAAATAGTACGCAACGTAATATCCTTAAACAATAATAACATCTTTATCCCTTATCAAGAATTACACCCGGGGGTATTCGTCGCAAACACAATTGCTTCTAGGACTAACCCATATGTACGCATATTAAATACTATCAACACAGACGTGCAAATTACAAACATAAACCTATTAAATGAAAACTTGTCCGATTGCGAAATCCTCAAAATAGACAAACAGCATGATTCAAAACATAAAACCATAATGAAACTACTAGCACCCCATTTGCCTGACTTCGTGAAGGAACCTCTACATAAATTATGCTCAGAATTTGATGCTGTATTCGCAATATGAACAAATATCCTCCAACAATTTCTATAAACAAAAATTAAGACTCAATGACACAACACCAGTCTACACCAAAAACTACAGAATAGCGCACATCCAACAAGTAGTCAAATTGATCAATGATGATATTATTGAACCATCGATGTCTGAGTTCAATAGTCCGATTTTATTGGTACCTAAAAAGTCGCTACCTGGCAGCAATGAAAAACGGTGGTAGTTGATTATAGAAAAATTAACAAACAACTAGTAGCGGATACATTCCCACTACCCAGAATGGACGATATCCTCGACCAACTAGGACGCGCTAAATACTTCTCTTGTTTAGACTTAATGTCAGGATTTCATCAAATAGAATAAGAAGAAAACTCTTGGGACATAATATCATAACATTAAGGGCTCATTCAGATTCAAGCGATTACGATATGGATTAAAAATTGCAACAAACTCGTTTCAAAGAATTATGTCCCTTGCATTCACGCGTCTAACACCATCCCAAACATTCCTTCATATGGATGATCTAATTGGGTGCTCTGAAAGTTACATGATTAGAAACTTAAGGAATAATTTTGAAACCTGTCGAAAGTATAACCTAAAGTTGCACCCTGACAAATGCTCTTTCTTCAGACATGACTTTTTTACTTTTTTAAGACACAAATGCACAAATCAAGGAATTTTACCAGATGAAAGCAAGTTCAAAACGATTCAAGATTACCCGACTCCCAAGAATGTCGACGAAGCCAAAAGATTTGTAGCATGCTGTAATTCTTACCGTAGATTCATTCCAAACTTTGCATACCATGCACAATTTATCCATGAAATATCAAGGAAAAATGTACAATTTAACAGGTATGCAAAGTGTCAATCAGCTTTCGAATACTTAAAAAACAAGTTATTAAGTCCACAAATACTCCAATATCCGGACTTCAATAAAAAATTCTGTATCACAACTGATGCTAGCAAGATCGCATGTGGAGCCGTCCTAATCCAAGAATATGATCGACTCCAATTACCCATATCATATGCATCTAAAGCATTCACAAAAGGCGAAAGCAATAGGTCAACAATTGAGCAAGAATTAACAGCAATACATTGGGCAATTCAATATTTCAAACCATACATATACGGGAAAAAAATTCCTAATCAGAACTGACCATCAGCCATTAACATACCTATTTTCTGTAAAAAACCCATCGTCAAAGCTTACTAGAATAAGTTTAGATTTAGAAGAGTTCGATTTCACTATAGAATACATCAAGGGACAAGAAAATTTCGCAGCGGATGCTCTCTCCAGAATTGAATTTGAAAATATAATAACATAGAAACTAATAAAATACTTAAAGTTAAAACAAAATCGGAAACAAAAAAATGACACATAACGAAAACAACATGAAATAATAAATCCTAACGAAGCCAAAAAATATGCCCAACTTAGAGTCAAAAAATTCAAATGTTTTATTAGATCTATTCCTTCCAAGGCTTGAAAAAGAAGCCGGTGCTCAAAGGATCTATAAACTGAAGTTAGACATGTCAGAAAAACTATTTGAGTCACTTACACTCAATGAATTAAAACAAAAATGCAACATAATTTTTCACACAATAATCATAGATACAATTGGACCATTACCAAAAACAATAAATGGTAATGAATACGCACTTACTATTATTTGCGACCTGTCCAAACATCTCATATCAATACCAATACCAAACAAAAGTGCAAAAGCGGTTGCAGAGGCAATATTTGAAAAATGTATTTTAATTCACGGCTCAGTTAAAACAAGTCTAACAGACATGGAAACAGAATATATGAATTAAATACTAATAGAACTCTGCAAACATTTTAACATAACTAAAATTAACTCCATCATCAAACTCTTGGAACAGTAGAAAGGAGCCATAGAACTTTCAATGAGTACATCAGGTCATATATATCTTTTAAAAAGGACGATTGGGATGAATATCTAGCATACTTCACATATTGCTTTAACACCACTCCATCCACCGTACATAATTATTTAACTTTTGAACTAGTCTTCGCGAAACATCCTAAAACTGACCCTTTCTCATCTGAGACTGTAGAACCCAGTTACAACATTGATGACTTCAATAAAAAAATAAAATTTAAACTTCAAACAGCACAAAATAGGGCAAAACTGCTTATCGAAAAATTTATAGCATTACAAAAAGAAACATATGATAAAAACACAAAAAAAATATCACTAACTGAAGGACAAGAAATACTTTTAAAAAATGAGACAGGACATAAATTAGAAAACAAACACGCATGCAAATATAAAATACAGAGCATAGGTCCTAACAATAATAGTGTAATAACTGATGATAAAAACAAAAAGCAAAAAGTACAAATGTACTAAATAGATAGAATAAAAATAATATAAATAGGATATAAGAAAAATATAAATATTTATATTTTTCTTTTTGAAAAAAAGAAGGTGTAGTATACTTTTAGTGACAGCATAAGGCCACATACTTTTAGGGATAGATTATAAGTAATTAGAACTTAAGCATAATGTTTAGCTTTAAGTACCGTTAAGGACACTAGCCATAAGACCAATGTAAATGCTCCCCTATAAATACCGGGCCTGCGGCCCCAATAAATCACTTCAAGTTAAACTTTGCCTTCGTCTGTTTCAATTGCACCAAACACTAAACACGAAAAAAACTGATTAACTTGGCAAATTGTGCAAATAAAGCACAAGGGAGTCCAGCAAAACACACACACTATGAAAAACACAATCTTCACGTCAGAGTGCAGAAGCGTCATGACGGTACCAACAGCCGTGAATGACAAACATTTAAAAAAAAAAAAAAAAACAAAATTATGAAGTGAATTAAATTTGATTAAACACGACATCTTATATACATAAAAGAAAGTCGCGTTTCTTGAACAACTTATAACTCGAGATCCGCTGAACCATCAAACTGAGATCACTGCGATTTAATGTTTGGTCACCTTTTTTGATTCACTGTTACTGCTAGAAATATCAGCTGTGACGATAAACGTTATTTGCTACTTCGATTGGGGTTGTATATAGTTATTCAAAAAAAAATAAAAAAAAATAAAATAATTACTGCGCGCAATATTATTCTGGTGTGGACAACCATATTGTTTACGCCAACTACAAATTGTAACTGCCAACTTAGTACATTTTTTAAAACCAAAAACTGTGATTTTTTTCATTTAGAGCAGGTTGGCAGGTTCAGTTATAGTTGTTTTGAGCAAAATGGGGTTTTCATAAAATATTAAATTTAATATGAAAACAACCATATTAAGCAATCGCTTAAATGCAGATCTATGTAAAAATAATCAAAGTTTATTTCAGCAATGTTTTTTTATATCAATGTCGCAACAAATGCAGTATTATCCAAATCTTGAAAAAAAAATGAGAGATTTTAAAAAGGACAAACGACATTTTTTCGACACCTACATTTGGTTTTGGTTTGGTTGGTATCCATTTCTGTGACACAAGAATGATGAATACTGATACATGTTCGAGAGCCAGTAACATTTAAATCACTACGAACTATTAATGGTATTGTGTGCCCCACATTTCGTGTAGCATGTCAAGAGCTGAATTTTCTTGAAAATGATACTCATTAGGATACGACAATCGCTGAAGAAATTAAATCTGCATCTCCAAGTCAGATACTAACATTATTTGCTATCATCATATTGACATGCTTCACTATTAATGGTATAGTGTGCCCCACATTTCGTGTAGCATGTCAAGAGTTGAATTTTCTTGAAAATGATACTCATTAGGATACGACAATCGCTAAAGAAATTAAATCTGCATCTCCAAGTCAGATACTCACATTATTTGCTATCATCATATTGACATGCTTCCCATCGAACCCACGCGTTCTGTGGAACAAATGAAAAGACAAAATGTCAGAAGATATTTTACATCGAATTCGTGTCACGAGAATGAGGAGATCCCTAACCAGGCTCTGGATCGAAGATATGCGCTACCTTCTGTGCGACAGGATTGCCAGCGTCACTTCGCGGAACGAATGACGCATTTAATAGAGAATCGGAACGTGAACGTGAATATGATCCTTTTGAATTAATCCAATCATTTCAAACGAACAGGACCACTGCTGAATCCTAAGCAGAGGAAAGTCTATGATACATTGATTAATGCAATTGATAATAGAAATAGTGGCTTATTTTTTAGTAGCATCAAAAATCATAATATGGGACGAATGCACAGTGACACGCGCATTGGAAGCACAAGACCGAACATTGAAAGATCTCTACAATGACTCGAGATGTTTTGATGGTGCACTGATTTGAATATCTGGCGATTTCCGACAAACAGCAGCGGACGAAATAAACGCTTGCCTCGTGGCGAAATATAAAGAAACTTCAACTGTCTGTAAATGTGAGATCTGCATTGTTAAACGATCTATCTGCTGATGATTTCTTTATGAAATTGATGACTATCGGTAATCGCAGTGTTCGAGTTGACGAATCGAGCGGTTTGATATCATTTCCTCTAAATTTTTGCAGTTTTGTCCCATTAAACGACGAGCCTATCAGCAAAGTATTCCTGGGTATTATTGCAACTACAAAATGTATTAAGTGGATAAATGAGCAATATTGGCGGATAAAAAAAATTCGAAATGAAATCGTAGGTAATCTGTATTCCTTGAAATCTATCGACAGTGTAATAAAGGTGAAGGCACTAATTATCTAACTGAATTTTAAATCTGGGTTTACCACCGCCCAATTTACAACTGAAGGTTGAAGGCTGAAGGTGAAGTCATAATGCTTAGAAATTTAAAATAACCTAATGCAATGGAACGCATTTGGTGATCAGAAAACTTATGATAAATGTGATTCACGCGTCAATACTTAAAGGAAAATTTAAAGATGAGGAAGTTTCTATTACAAGGATTCGGATGATTCCAACGCATATGCTGACCCTTTGAGTTTAATTCCGAATTTAATTCCCGATTCGTCTCGCCTTCGCCATGACGATCAATAAATCACAGGGGCCAATTCTTGACTATATGTGGCTTTAATCTAAAAAGTTAATGTTTTTCTCATGGTCAATTGGACGTGGCATGCTCACGTGTCGGCAATCTTTCCTCTTTATTTTTTTACTCTTGACCAAGAAACAAAGGTTGCCATTTACCACAACGCGCTTGAATGAAAATTGTTTTTTTGAATTTTCAAATATAAAAACAAAAAAAAAAAAAAATACCCTACATAAAATTGAATGTAAGCATACACTCAGCGAAATTCAATTAAAGGCACACCATTTTTTCAGCTTATTTGAATCTTATGCATTTTGATGTAGTTTTTTATATTAAATCGCATATATCTATTTGTTGTATGTTAAACAAAAACATTTTTTTTTTTTTTTTTTGAAAAAACAAACATAATGTAAGAAAAAAAAAAAAAAAAAAAAACAAAGATTTAACGGGAAATTCAATTAAAGGCACAATCTTCTAGCCTTACCAAAAAAAAAAAAAAAAACAAACATAACATCTCAAAAATTTCAATTAATAATGACTTGATCCCCCAGATTTTTGAATTACTTCAAAAATCCTGTTTGTCATCGAATCAATCATTTTTTGAAAGCCGACTTGTGGGATTTGAGACCATTCCTCTCAAACCGTTACTCTACGCTTTTCCACATTATCCTGTTGAAAAATTGAGTAAGAAAACGGTTCTTCCTCCAAAAAATCTACAAGAATATTCTCCAACAAATTTATGTAGCCTTGGGAGTTCAAGCGCCCTGAAACTTTGCAAATTGGAGCGATTGTGGTAGCTAAAGGCAGCCCACACCATTAACAAACCTCCTCCAAAGTTTCGCTTTGTGAAATAACGTTCAGGCTGCCAGTAGAAAATTGAACTTTTTTTCATCTGAAAAAACCACCTTCTTCCGATTTTCTGACCAGGACATGTGTTCTTTAGCGAAATCTAACCGAGCCACTTTGTGACCATTCGTTAGAGCCGGCTTAGACTTTACCAGCTTCATTCATGCTTGATAATGGCGAATTTCTCCAGTTCATTATTAAATCAATTATACCGAAACTGCATGCACCAATATATGATTCATGCAGAAATCATGTTTTGGAGTACCTTGAACAGGTAATATGTTTATGCTAACTTATCCGACGAAATTAAATAATAATCGTGAACAAAACCTTTGAAAACTTGCATTGATTTTTCTAGACGATAAAGTATATTATTTATAATCAAATGTTTGCTATTAGCTACTACTATTTAGAGGAAAAATTGCAAACAATTCTTTATGTTTGCCAATTGCGATGGTTTTACGCTCAACATAATATTTGATGGGTCCTTCCGATCCAATCCTCCAAGGTCGACACCTTGCACCGTTGGAAAATTCCCAACCGTTAAAAATTTTTTAATGCACCAATACGGTGCGCATTTGTATATTCCAAGAATCATTACTCTTTTCATCCAACTTGTCGATGTGGTACAGATTACTCATGTGACCATTCGTTAGAGCCGGCTTAGACTTCATTTTTTTTTTCATTTTAGCCGGTTACTAGATGCCAAAATTTGCTGCACACGTCGTTTTGTGATTGGAAGGTCTAATTCTTTCACAATCTTAGACGCAGTGGCATTTTTATGAAGTCCTGCGCGTATAGTTGCAGATTTTCCTCGTGCTGACACCTTCTCATTATTACAGTTGGTCCTTTTTTTGTTGTAATTATCCTTTAAATTTACAACATTATTAATTGCAGTAGGAGACCGTTTTAACTCGCGTGCAATTTTTCGGTTAGACCAACCCACATCCTTGAATGCAAGGACTTTAGCTATTTCTTTGCTTGTTAGGGTCTCTCCTCTTCCCATTTGATTATGGATTCAAAACACCGGCTTAAGCTGAACTAAACGTTAAAAAAAATTATGTTAAATAAATTTTATATCAAAAATCACACATCAAATCCTTCCCGGACGTCTTACCACGACTAAAGACAAAATGACTTTAATTGAATTTCGCATCAAATTGCACCAATAATCATGAATGTGCACGAAATTTACTTATTCTTACGACAAAACTAACTGTAAATTTTTGTGTGTGGTAAAAATATAAAACGAAAATCAAGACAAAGGAAAATAGAAAAAAAAAAAAAAAAACCCGTTACTTGATGTTTCTTATTTTTTTGCAGTTGTAAGTACAAAGATGTGGTTGCCTTTAATTGAATTTCGCTGAGTGTATGTATGTCAGCATATTTATGTTTATTTTAAATACGATACATCGAAGTTACAGCTGCACAGATTGTTATAAATCTCTCTGTAGTATAGTCATCAGTTCTTGATGAAATTTGGCACGGTTGTTACCAGCTATATTAAACCAATTAATATTCAACTTAAACGCAATCGCATAATGAATTTTTTGTTTCCTATGTTATAGTTTTCCGCTTTTGATCAAATTTGGCACAGTCATTAATATGTATATTAGATTGAGAAAATTTTCTTTAATTTAAAAGGTCAAAAAATAACAAAATTTTTAATAAAAATTATTGTTGGCCTTTGACATTGTGATCCGAACCGAGAGTTTATTTTTTATACCCTTGCAAAGAAAGGTACATTTATATTGTTCAGAAATGTGCAACGCATAGAAGGAAGCATCTCCGACCATATAGAGTGTATATATTCTTGATCCGCACGACGAGACTAGATCAAATAACCATGTCCGTCCGTCTGGATCAGAGCAATCTCCTCCTAGACCGTAAAAGCTACAAAGCTGAAATTATGCATGTAGGCTTCTAAATACACTGCAAAGGTTGTATATATTGCATCTGCTAAGCGTCACACTCTTCTGACCAAAATTAAAATATTCTTATTTCAAGGGTATAAAAAGAGCTTAGGATCAAAAGTTATACCTATATCTATGATATTTAAATTATGATTCACTTATTTCTTTTATGCTGCAAATTTTTTATAGTTAATCACAATCGAATCAATTTTTTCTTAACTCATATTTTTGAAATTTTATTTATCTTTAATTTTAGGGAAGATCATATTAATCACAGATTGATCGACATTCCTGATGATGACGCTAGATTACCAGCTTCATTCATATTGCTTTTTACGGCACATCAGTATATGGGAAGAAGCCAATCCTGCATGCTTGATAATGGCGAATTTCTCCAGTTCATTATTAAATCAATTATACCGAAACTGCATGCACCAATATATGATTCATGCAGAAATCATGTTTTGGAGTACCTTGAACAGGTAATATGTTTATGCCAACTTATCCGACGAAATTAAATAATAATCGTGAACAAAACCTTTGAAAACTTGCATTGATTTTTCTAGACGATAAAGTATATTATTTATAATCAAATGTTTGCTATTAGCTACTACTATTTAGAGGAAAAATTGCAAACAATTCTTTATGTTTGCCAATTGCGATGGTTTTACGCTCAACATAATATTTGATGGGTCCTTCCGATCCAATACTCCAAGGTCGACACCTTGCAAAATTCCCAACGTTAAAAAATTTTTAATGCACCAATACGGTGCGCATTTGTATATTCCAAGAATCATTACTCTTTTCATCCAACTTGTCGATGTGGTACAGATTACTCATGTTGTCTTCAACGTGGTTTTGAGTTTCTTCTCCCGAAGTTCCAACTACAACCAGAGGGCCGAAGATAACTTCGACCGCGTTAAAATTTGTATACCCTTGCAACTTTTTTGGTAACTCTTTCCATACCTATAGCCATCGAAGGGAAAAACATTTTATCTAAAAAGGTTAATGTTGGCGAAAGAACGGCCTACAATCTTGGCGTAAAAAATAACGAAGATATTGATCAAAGTCACTGTTTTCCTATTGTCAGTTTAAATTATCTGTTATTGACTGTGCCGAATTTGGTAAAGATCGAGTGACTTTATAATATAGCTCCCAAATCAGTGACTTTCATCAAAAAGTTCATTATTTCCTATGCTTAGTTTGAAGGCTGTTCTTTTGCAAATATTAGCCTTTTTTAAATAACACATTTTCCACTTGGATGGCTATAGGTAAGGAAAGAGTTACCAAAATAGTTGCAAGGGTATAAAAACTTTGTCGCGGTCGCAGTTAACCCCCGCCCTCTGGTTTTAAAGTCATTTGCTTCTTATGACGTTTTAAAGACTATTCAATTGAAAACACAAAATTTATCAAATAATTAACAGAACTAAATCGTTTTAAAGTCATTTGCTTCTTATGACGTTTTAAACACTATTCAATTGAAAACACAAAATTTATCAAATAATTAACAGAACTAAATTAAATGTTATGTTGTTGAATAAAATTGAAAAAAAATTTTAAATTTTAAACTAAAAAATTTTTTATCTGGTTAGATTACGACCTATTTGAAATTGATATGAAACCTTGCAATTTAGACGGCTCGAGGTCAATCTTACAAAAGAAGATTATTTCGAAGGCAACACAAAAAGGTGAGCAGGTTGTCTGTATAGCTATTTTAAGAACTACCAAGGTCTATCATCAGCAGACTTTGCTAAAGAACTTCGGAATTGCAAATAGTTGAGGATTGAAGCAACTAAATGAATCGAAATAAGTTGTAAAGCCTACAACACCGAAGACCGCCTTTTGTGCATACCCTTATGCGCTATGAAAAATTAGTGTAAGACCTTCGCCCTTACCAAACTAATATCACGACCTGCTATTTCAGATACGTGATATTGTACCATATAGAAAAAGGGGTTTTTTTTTTGTTGTGTTTGCCGACTCAGCAATGTCCAGCGCCATGAACTCATGGTATTGTAACAAAGTGGCACTACATGTTTGTAACATTATTAATGTGATATTTCAAATCATGCTTCATCCCCCTCCTTTAGAAAAATAACGTAATTACATGAAGTTATTGTTTAAGAATAAACATAGTGTTCATCTGAGCTGGCTTCACCAAATCAGATGCACTAAAGAAAACACAGTACCTTTGTCCCAAACAACTAACCTAGCATATGACTAGAATTACAATCAGCCACACACGATGTGGGAAAAATACTTGTAATTCTAAACTAACCCAAAAGATCACAACGGCAGGATGTCAAGTGCCCGACGCCGTGCCCAAAATAATAATAAATTTTTATCCCCCAAATACGTGGGTGTGAGTCTAGAATAAGATCTTCTAGGAATAATTCTTACCTCCTAGATAATCCTATATAAACTCCGTACTTTTGTAAATAAAATCAATTCATGTCTTGAATTCAACGAATGAAGAGTGGGTGAGTGAGTGAGTGTGTCTAATTCCCTATTCAGTTATTTTCTAATTTTTTTATATAAAAACTTATTTTTTATAATTTTTTTTGTTTGATTGATACTTTGGTCCTTTGATTGTTTATTTAATGATGATGATTTTGATTGTTTATTTAATGATATATATGGTACAAATTTTTATTATTTTTTTTTTTTTTTTGTATGTATATGTATATGTCATTAAATGTGGAAATTTGGGTGTTATATGTTATCTGATTAAAATTTGTTACCTATTTTTATGCACCATTTGTTTTTAATCCTTTTATCCTTATTTAGAATGTTATCCCTATCTTCTATTTCTTCTATGGTATGTTAGGTTCTAACTTATGGCCCGTATCATTTCTTAATAAAAGTTTATCTCCTTTTTCTAATTCGATATTGTTATTGTCTACCATAAATATATGGTCTGAAATGCGTAATTGCCCGATGAATTGCCGCTATCTCTTGTTCTGTTGTACTCTTGTTACTCTCACCTTTTGTGAAAGATCTAGACATGCGTATTAACTTGCATCTGTGATTATGCGAAATTCTTTGCTAAAGTCTGGATACTTTAACATAGTGGGATTCATTATGTAACGTAGAAAGCCTTAACGTAGCTGATGGGCAGAAAAAATTGCTGTATCTAATTAGAATGTACCTCACGGTTGGGCTGCAAAAATTTCTGTAACGTAGATATCTATACATACGAAACCATAAAGGCTTACCAACCATTGCAATCGGCAAGTATACGTTATTGTGTGAGGCCTATCTTGGTGTTAACACGATTCATCTGCGGGACTCTTAATGCGGCTAGCAAGACAATCGGCTGGGGTGGTTCTTTGATGAATGTGTTTCACCCACTCACACGTCAGCAACTTTAAATAAAGTCCCTGTGCTGAAACTCGAAATAGAATAGAGAGAAAAGAATAGAAGAAAATAGTCCTAGTGTTGGCTGTATAGGTGTATTTACAGCCGCGCTCTCTACCCACCCTACCATGATTTTCCTTTCAGCGCTAGGGGAAAATCCCAAAACAAACATCCTTAATCACATTAGATTGCCCAAAAAGAAAGTTCAGAAAATTACCTCATTATAAAAATCATTATTATTCACTTAAATTAATGTATTCTCACAATCATTCATTTCTTAGAATCTAATATTTCATTCAGTAGAATTCTGAGAACAAAGTTAACTCACATTAAAAAAACCAAAACCATTCTATAATATATATATATAAGAAAATTTACAATTTCATAAATGATCAACAAATTAATTTGTAATTACTAAAAAAATATAGCTCGAAACTTTAACGCATATTGATTTATATTCAAAGATAAATAAATCAAAATCAAAAAAAAATTATTCTAAACATCCTAAACATCTCCTTTCTTTTTTTTTTAAACTTCGACCCACTGTGCAAAAGCAAAACGCAACGCTTACATATGCAGCGTATATAAACTTAACCGTTCAATTTTTTTCAACTCTTCACATACAAAAGGTTTTAATAAAACAATTATGCATATTTATTCGTTCTTTCCTTTTTCTTTTGATACTTTTCAGTTCATTCTCTTTCTTTTTTTTTTCTTTACGCATGATTTTATTTGAAACACATTAGAAGTATATAAAAATATATAAAGGGGCAAACGGAGTGGAGATAAGCAACGACAATTGTTTTCGCTTTTGTCTTTGCATTGAATACTCTTGCTTAATGTCTCCGACTTCGCTTTATATTTATACAATTTGGTAACAAAAAAAATGTAGTAGAAAAAACTCACCCTTGTAGCGTCCGACGAAGGCCTTCGAGGAATTGCTGTAGAGGCTATAGATTTAATTTTTTTTTTCAATCAATTATTATCACATTTTTTTTTTTTTTTTTTTGTTCTGTTACCAAGTAAAGCAATTGCTCATGCTTGTTTTTTGTTAATTTTTTTCGTTTTCTTTTATATTTTCACTTTCTTCTTTATCTGTTATAGATTTTCTTGACTTTTCAATTTTTCATTAGATTTCATTTTTCCTTTTTTTGTTTTTGCTCATTTTTTTTTTTTTCATTTTTAGTGTATGTTACCTCGCGACTTAAAAAAAAATTTTGGTTTTGCACATGTGGCTCGAAATTTTGATTTGCGTTTTCTTCTTTGTATACTTTTTTTTTCACTTGCTTCACTCCTTTTGCTTTTTCTTTCTTTTTACCAATTATTACTTGTACACTAACTTATTCTAGCTTTCGATTATAGACTATTACCGAGATTTAAACAAAAAGAAGAAGTTACAAATTTTCGTTTTCATTCGTTTTCACTATGGCTTTCTGGCTCAAACTCTTTTTTTACTTGATTTTCACTCTGGCTAGACTTTTTTTTTCACCTGGGTTGTTTTTTTTTTTTTTTAATTTCCTTTTTTTTTTCTTGCAACTTTTTCCACTTTTTAACTCGGATACAATTTATTCTTTGGGCTGCGTGTTTTCGCTGTTTTCACGTCTCACCGCTTGCCCTATCACTTGCCGGTGTCGTATCGAAATTTGACTGATCAAATGGTCGCCAATGTAATTGCTTCGTCCCCTTTGGTGAATAACTTCTTCGCTTCTTGCACTATCCAACATAAATGTCTTGGAATTCTGGCTTTGGAAATCATCAACACCAAAATTTGGGCCTTACATTTGTCTTCTGCTTAATCAAAGCAATACATTTTAATTTCCTTTTTTTTTTTGGCATTATGAACGAACATACCGAGACATCCCGAGAAAATTCAAGAAGTTTATCTTGAAATAGAGAACACCAACATCATTTGTTTCTTTTGATTACCGATTCAAGCCCATGAAGGATGGCTTGTATTTATTCGGATTTAAAAATTTAATTGGGTTATTTAACCACATATTGAATTTTTTTTTTTTTTCACTTCCTGCAAAGGACTGTTCCGCTCGGTTGCCAATTTGAAAAGAATTCTTTCAGATAGTTCGCCTATGCTCTATGCCTAACTTTGATCTTCGTTTAGACCCGAAGTCAATTGTCAAAGTGACATTATCCGCTATTGGCATAATGGGAAAAAGAAATGTACCACTGTGGTGAGCTTTCTTTCTGCAATCAAGCAGTGCATTCGCGGGTCTTTTAAATGCTGCCTTCCTTTCTTTTTTTTTTTATTTTTTTTTTTTTTTTTCTTTTGAGCTGCAAGTTTTACTCAAGGCACCTCCACAATTAATGCTGACTTGAAATGTTCAAACGCGTTTTTACAATCACTTGTCCATTCGAAACTCAGCGAAATTTTTTATAAATCTTCGGTAATAATTGTAAAAGGCAATGAATCTTCTAACGCTGTTTGCATTATGAGGAACTGGATAATTTTGAATGACATCATATTTTGTGTCATCAGGCAAGATTCCTTGATCTGTGCATTAATGTCCCGAAAATGTGACTATGTGCAAAAAAATGAACATTTTTCAGGATGTAACTTTAGGTTGCCTACATTTCTCAAAAACATCTGTTAGTTTATTGAGCATATGTTTTTCGGAACAACCTATGACTATTAAGTCATCCATATAAAGAAATGCTTGCGAAGGTTCAAGGCCAGTAAATGCTATAGTCATCATTCTCTGGAACGAGTTTGGCACTATTTTTAAACCGAATGGTAATCGCGTGAAGCGATATGAGCCATTACATGTGAAAAAGGATATAATGTCTCGTGACTCTTGAATGATGAAAACCAGACATTAGGTCAATGCATGAAAAATACTTTGCTCTACCTAGTTGATCCAAGATGTCATCAATTCTAGGTAGTGAAAATTTATTGGACAACAGTTTTTTATTAATTTGGCGAAAGTCAATTACTAATCGTCATTTTTTATTTTTGCAATTTGGTAACGATTTTTTCGGTACCAATAAAAGTGGGCAGATACATTTTTGGACTTGTCTTTGGATTTTGTCTTTCTGACTATGAGGATATCTATAATTTTTAATGTAGATTGGTTCATCGTCTTGTGGGCTTTGCCCATAAAGTATACTACCACAACCCACCGTTATTATGAGCAATATTGAAGCACCAAGCGGCAGTTATAATGCCACATCAGCATCTTGGCAAGGGCAAATCTGGAAAACAGTACCGATTAAACGTAAAGGAGTCTTCCCTAATTTAAAGCGCAAGAAGAAAGCGCATGTAAGGTCTCCATCGAGCAGTTCGGACTCATCCATGTCGGTGCAATATGAATCCGAAGACGATTCGCCAAAACCTGGCGAACTCCAGAGCAAAGTCCAAACCAAGGATAAAGAATCGACTATTAACAACACCAACAGTTTTGCTCTGCTTGCAGAAACCAACACTAACCCGGGTGTCACCCCCCCTGCCGATACAACAGGCAACAAACGTGCTGAACCCAAGACCCCGCCCACTTTTATTCCGGCTGTTTCAGATGTTGCCGAAATGCATAAATTCATATCTAAAACCATCGGCAAGGACTATTCCTACAAGGCAGGTAAAACTGGCGAGGTCCGTGTGATGACTGCTAACGCTCGAGACTACAAGCTCCTCATAGCCGCCCTGGAAAGCGCGAATAGATCGTTTTACTGCTACCAGCTGAATCAAGAAAGAGCCTACACAGCGGTAATAAGGCACCTGCATCACTCCACCCCCTTAAAGACATCCGAGAAGAATTGGGAGCTCTTGGACACCCAGTTCGGCATATCATCAACGCCAAAAATAGACACACAAAGGTCCCCATGCCCATTTTCTTCGTGGATTTCGAGCCAGCCGCTAGAAATCCGTCCGTCAAGCGTCTCTGCAACGCAGTCGTAGTCATGGAGCCCCCTCGAAAAGACAAAAACGTCGTCCAATGCCACAAATGCCAGGAGTTTAGGCACACACAGCACTTCTGTAACATGCCTGCCCGATGTGTCAAGTGCGCAGGCAACCACACATCTTCAATGTGCACAAAAGACAAGGACGCCCCAGCCAAATGCGTTCACTGCAACGGGAACAGTGGCCAAGAAAACACTGCGAACTGCAAACCAACCCATGATAACCAACAACGCAACCTCGCAGAATGCTTACAATCAGCACGTCACTACTGGATTATCTTATGCGCTGCCAAAGGCGCTGCCTTTTCTGGTAAAACTCCTAAAACAGGATTCAACCTCCCACCCCTTCCCCCGCTCCCGGAATCCAACGCCCAATCCTCCCAGCTGGAGCAAATGATTAAGGTTATGCATGCTCAATTGGTTCAGATGACCCAAATGTTCAACACCCTAATGGCAGCCTTATGCAAATAGGCCTCAAACTAGTATCTTGGATGGGCAGAAATCGACCTTTATTTAAAACGCAACCGCTAATTTCGGCCAGTGAAGAGTGATGACCCCAAACCATCAAACCCTGCAGCGGCTTTTCACTTCATTTCAATGCTATGTACAACAAATTTAATTATTGTCCTACAGTGGACAAATTTTAAACACAAAAAAAAAAAAAAAAAAAAAAATTATTTGTTGTGATTGATTCCGTTTCTAGTCCGAATACATAACTATATTTCTTGCACAACTTCGTAAGTCAGCTGTGAAATTTTGGAGGAAAATTTATTGATAGTGTAGTTAGTACTGTGCTTTCACGTTGTTCTTTGTTGGTGTCGACTACTTCGTAGCAGGAAAGTGGTTCATACTTTAAATTGCTTATGTTCACTATTTGGTCTGAATTTGTTGTGTTTAACAATCTTATGACTGCGATTCGGGAGTTGGTTATGGTATTTGCTAAGTAAATACCATATTGTCGATTCCTAGTATTCCATCACATACAATAGCGAAATGGGAATTCACGATGTGAAGGTCGTGTGGGATTATATATTTTGAAGATTGTATTTCAACAGAAGTAAACCCTATGGATTTAGTTACTTCTTGACTAATTCCTTATATGTTTATGATTTGCTTTGTTTGGATGCTTTGAAAACTGTCGGAATTTTCTTTAAAGATAGATATCTAACAAACGTATTTTGACTAAAACTGATGGCGTGAATCTTGTTGTTCTTTACTGCTGGGTATCTAAAGGAGCTTGGGAGTTTCCCGAAGCATTCTGTGCTACTCGAACATTATTGTTATTATAACCGTTTTGTTGGATATTTCTTCGATTACATCTACTGTTCCTGTTGTAACCTCTGTTATTTCCTCTGTAGCTATTGTTTCCATTTTGTTGGTAATTTTGGCCGTTATTGTGATTATTATATTTATTGTAATAACCACGACCATTGCCTATACCACGATAATTATATTTGTTATTACACTTACCGCGGCTTTTTTAAGCATACAATATAGAGTTGGAATTTCCAGTCGTTGCATAGTGATGGAAAAATAATTTTGTATTTTATTACCTCGACAGCTATGTTTTTGAAATTTCCTTTAGTTGCATTAACCAATCTCAAGGCTCTTATGAATCTCTGAAGTTTCTGTTTTTGGCCATTGAATTCTGGTAGCGCGGCTGAGATATCTTTCATATATGCTCTTTAAGCATTTGCCTCTGCCATATTGTCTTTTATGTTTCTGACACTTGTATTGAATTCTAAATCTTAGTCGTTGTCTTGTTCAGACAATGCTTTTACCCAGGTAATGTCAAGAGCGCAGGAATTGTTTAATCGTTTAGATCTCTTTCTTGTCCTCGCTTGTTTCAGATTTTTTACCTTCTAGCTCTGCTTCTTTTTTACGTATCTATGCTCAAAGGTGAATTAAGTACGGTTGGTAGAAATATGTCGAGAATATATTTTTTGTTTATATACATTAGGTTTGCACGTAACTTGGTCAATAGGTTGGAAATCTTTGACCAGTTCGTTTTACCTATATTCTCTCTATTAACATGCACTAAATTTCTCGCGTCGTTGAATGAATCACCAAGAATTTTTGAATGCTTATTTATCGTTTCTTTTTGAATATTCCCCTTCTGAGTTACACATTTATTCGATTTTTAAAAATTTTATTTTATGTTTTGGATATGGAGAAGTAATTCTTCCCATTCCATGCTTAGAGGTTTTTTTTAATTTTTTTTTTTTTTAATCTTCTATTATTTGAATAAATTCATCTGAGTCTCCTACATTAAAAGTTTCTATGTCTGCTTTAAAAATATTATGTACCCATTCAGGCACGTCCTTATTCTTAGGGCTTGTTACTAATAATCTGCTATATACTATTTTTATGAACTTTTCCATAAGGTCTACAATATTTCTTTTAAATTTGTAGTTGTTAGATATCTAAAATTTTATTTCCTTGTACTTGTTATTTACCGGTCCTCAAGGACCGGGATCAAGGAAAGGAATATATTTTTTGAGATGTTTCGTCTATTTCTTTCATACTGTTCAATATATATTCAAACTTAGTATCTTGGAGACAACTTATTGTTGTCGGGCTTCATCCAGCAGGTAGAAGCGAAATGTACCTGTTGAGTTTGAAAAACAGCATATATGCTGTGATGAAACTCATCTGTACCATTGGGCCTCCTCGATCTGGGGAATCTTCTCCCGTTATATCAAGATAAGCTGATCTGATTTGTACTAAATTTATTGAACTTTGCGGTGAGTTTATGTGATCTCTTCTAAAACCTCAATTAGATCTGATGCTATACTCGGGTTCTTATTTACTATCTTCCTAAAGTAATCGTCTAATTTACTAATTGTTTTTTTTTTTTTTATCAGTTTGCATATATTTAATCAGTTAAAAAAAATTTTTTTAAACTGAAAATGTATTTTTTTTTTTTTGTAGAAATGAAACTATTATTATTTGTCTTGGATAACTTTTGTTGAAATGGACTTTTGCAATAATTGATGCATATGTTGTTTAGACCTTATCAAGGTTATTAGCATGGCTTAAGGCTCTTTTTTGCTGCACATTTATTTTGTAGTTTTTACGCTTTGTACATTATTATTACAATTATTAATAAAAGTACATTTATTAGCTTTAAATCAACATTTGATGACTATTTTATTGATTACATTTGCAGTGAAGTCCACTGTCTTTGTATCTAGCTTTACAGGCCATACTTCTATCGGGCAGATAGGATTCCGCTCAATTTTACTTTTTCTTATATATACTTAATTAATTTTTTTTTTTTAGTTCTGTTTTTTTTTTCATATGCTTAAATTTAAAAATAATTTTTTTGTCTCAATTTTAAATTATATTTTGTTGACAATCGTCGTCGCTGGTTGGCATGCTGATGCTCCATCGATGGCGTAAAAGGTGACCTGCCTTTCACACTTGTAGTCTCGGCTGCTGATGTCTGGGGCCTATGAGCTCAGGCGGTACCGGTGCCGGATATCGCACCAGTTTTTTTTAGGCAGCAACTGTATTCACAATATTCACTGCCCATTGAGGTGGTGCTTGTTTAGAATATAATAGCCACTTAATGTGTGCTATTCTTTTCCTTCATTTGTTTTGCACTCCACTCCTTTTTGCCATCTCACACTCTACTCACTCAGAATTTTCATTTGTTTTTATTTTTGATCCAGTTTTACAGACAACCTGCTCACCTTTTTGTGATGTCTTTGAAATAATCTCCTTTTGGAAATTGACCTCGAGCCGTCTAAATTGAAAGTTTTTGATTTAAATTTCTGTAGTATATTCTGAAATATTACATTAATATTATTACAATCATATTGTGGCACTTTGTTACAATATTTATGTGCACAACAGTCAAGTGCAGTGCCTCTTAAGTAACATGACCACCCGTGAGTGCACGGTGCTGGACATTGGGCCGCTCTGGCTTAATATGCAATGTGATACATCGTCACTCTCCCGCTGCTGTGGCATATATACACACATTCTTTTATGTAAACAATTATGCATTTAAGCATAAACATATATGTATACATATATTTTCAATTGGCTCCAAATTGGGTCCTGGGGCCAAAAATTTTCTTAGGTTCCAAAGGTGTACAATGCATTTTACAAATTCTGAAAATGTCTCTTATTTATTTTGTCAGGTCCGAATTTTGGGGCCTTTTATCCAAATCCATTTTAAAAAAAAACCGTTACAGATACGCCCCCGAAATTTACAGAACATAATCTCAATAGAATTACCAATTGAACGCCATAAATTTTAACATCAAAACTTTTCACTAACTTTAAATAAAAATTCAATAAAATCACAATTTAAGGTAAAAAAAAAATCTCAAATTCATTGCCACCACTGTACATAACCATGCCGCTCCTCTTCCGGCGTCACTGGCAGCGCAGCTACGCGGTCTAGCTACAGTTAATAATTGTTATAGAATTAAGAATTATTCAATAAACCTAACTCAAGACGAAAAGACCTGCTTTTGTGTTACTTAAAATACCAATGCAATATAATTGAAACAAATTAACATCAATCTACTATTTGGCGACAGTGACATTATTCACTAATTAGCAAAAGTGACCTGGAGGCTAATCGGACCTACTATATGGCTAAATAATAAACAAAAAGTGGAGACCAAAAATGCAGCTGCGGTAGAGGAGCAAAAGGATTTGAAAAATTTTTGGAAAGATTTTAAAAATTCAAGTTTTGCCAATTTTCTTCAACAAAGATCATTAATTTTGAGTAATTTAATAAGAATTATGCATAAAAATCTTTCTTTACAAGCGTACATGCAAAATCTCAACCCTGTAGCTCCCACGGTCAAGGAGGAGTTTGCGTTGATCCAAACGGTCGGACATGGCTATTTGAACTCGTCTCGTCATGCTGATCAAGAATATATATACTTTATATGGTCGGAGATACTTCCATCTATACGTTGCCAACTTCTGCCCAAAATTAATATATCCTTTTTACAAGGGTATAAAAAGAAATAAGCCGGATTTATTTTGGAACACAAATATATTTAGTGATGTGTTTTAATTTGATATATTTAGGTCTAATGAAGCGCGGAAAAGGTGGCGAAAAGAAAATAAAAGGTTTCAGGAAAAAAACTTCTTCAAAATGTCAAAACACGGTGGAGGTTAATTGATGGATTTGATTGTTTTGCTGATTTTGGAGTAGGAATCCTCACATTTATTTACATTTAATCCTATTGACAATCATGTTTATTGAGACATTTTTAAGTCGAATTCAAGACTGTGTTGAAAAACTGGCTCTTAGGGTCACCGATTGGCATTTTTAACAAAACATTCGTCTTATCTGGTGCAGGATATATGTATCACATACCATTGCAAACAGTTCTATGATTAAGATGTTTATAATACATGGGTTAATTAAAAACTTTTTCCAGATAGTTATATTTATTTATTTATTTTAATTATCTATTTACGTCAACCAACACAGCAGTCGACGCAGAAAGTTTAAGCAAAAAACCGATAACAATTGATTTAAAAAAGTAAGCTTATCCTCATACGCAACCAAATATCCCCCACCCGGTGGATATATTTTATTTGCCAGCTATGCCCCGATTCACAGCCAAGTTGCAAGAGAGTAGTTAGTCAGTCATCTACCAAGGAACACAAAAATATAGCGTATCTAGTAGATTAGTAGAAATGACTTCACCGTTGACTAGTTTTTGGAGAAAGAAAATACCAAATACGAGCCTACGGTTGTAAAGTGAAGGAAGATTAATAATAAGAAGTCTGTCAGAATATGATGGTAGGCGAAAACTCGGGTATCAATTAAGACCGCGAAACGCGAACTTAAGGATTTGCTTCTGAGTCGATTTAATACTATGCTGGTGAACATCATATTGAGGGTTCCACACTGGCGAGTAATATTCTAATATTCTAGATTAAGGCGTACTAACGAAGTGTACGTAGGGGTCGTCAAATTCTTTGGCTTAACATTTTATGAAGTCAAAACAATTTCACGCATTAAGCTATAATAAATTAACGTGGCACCAATCACAGAATGCATCCAGACCTGATAACAAGTTTTGTTGGAAAGAAGGATTATTAAGAAATAACAAATCTTAACGGCATCCGCAAACATAAGAACGCATGAAAGAACCAATGCCAAGGGCAAATCATTTATAAACAGGGTAAATAACAGTGGGTCCAGATGACTGTCTGGGGGACACCTGAGGTAACTCGAACAGTTTTAGATATTGCGGAACGAAAAGACACCTTTTGGGTTCTGGCAATAAGATTTTAACCAAGCCAATAGTTGCAGGGTAAAGCCAATAATGTTAAGTTTTGTAAGAAGCATAGAATGATCAATGAATGATAGTATCAAAAGCGTTACCATAAACAACATCAGTTTGACACTTTTTGTGGAAGCCATGGTGTACAAGGGTAGTCAATTCTAACTGAATGGTAAGCGAGGAACGACATTTCATGAAGCCATGCTGACAAGAAGAAATAGTGGATCTGGATAGGTGTTGATGGGAAGACTTAATAATTTTCTCAAACAGAGAATACAGAATAATTCTGACTGCATTCTCGATTTTTAGCCCTCACATTTTGTGTAATTAAGGGATCCAGGGCTGGAAAATAGGCACCCAAAAGTATACAATATAAAGTTAAAAACTGTTTTCCTACATTTTTAAGAATATCTGTTGTTTGCCAACATTACTAATAAACAATTTTTGAGATGCATAAAATTCCAATATTCCACTAAAATTAAAAACAAATTAACAATTACTCATTTTGGAATGAGTATATGAGTAATTTTCATATCCAAAGTGTATGATATTATGCATGATAACAAACAAAGGCCTATTTGACTTTGTGTAAATTGCGTTTAAATCATACCTTATATATTAATAGGTCAAAAAAATAATGTTATCAGTATAATAAGTTGTTTATATTATAGAGACCTATTAAACTTATAACACTTTTTCATGACCTCGACAATGTCGGCCTGTGTTATCTATAAGCTCCACATTTGAAATGAAGTTTTCTTAATATCCTTAAAGGCTATAGTTGGGCATCTATTTATTAAATAGGTTGCAGCTAAACTGCTTCTCATCAATCATTTTTACTTAGTTTAACTCCATTAACCATGGAACGAGCCTATTCTGTAATGGTTCTGATAATTCGTTTAGAAACACCATTGAGCTGTGTGAAAAACAGTTAAGTGACAGCTGATGCATTTTTCAGAACAGAACTCAAGCATTTCGTTAGACAAATATTCCCTTCCATTATATAAATTAAATTATCCAATATATAAATTCACTACTTTTAGATTAAAATGTCTTTCTCCTTTTGTAACAAAATCTTTAAAGACCGAAAATAAATTAGATTTATATTTATTAAATACGTCACACAATAATGTTTATACTGATCAATAAAAACTACATAGTAATTATAGACTTGCAAAAAGGGTATATTAATTTTCGTCAGAAAATTGTATATTTCTCACCCGAACCGGATCACTATATTATAAAGATTCCATACAAGCATCAAAATCACAAACAGTGACTTTTCTCAATAACTTCGTTATTTTCAGAGCTATTTTCGTGAAATTAAACATAGGTAAATTTATTACACTTATAAATGACTGTTTATTTATGATCGGTTAACTATATTATATAGCTCCAATAGAAACGAACGGTGAAAAACAGTGACTTTAATGAATAACTTCGTTACTTTTGACGCGATTGTTTTCAAAAGATTCTGCTCTCAGACGTGACTTTCGTGTTTTTGCATAGTTTCTGAATTTTTATCAATATTTCTTGTTTTCTCTCAATTTTTAATTGTGCTTATTTTGTTTACGCATTTGCTAGTGTCGTTTGCTTGACACCCTTGTGTTATATTTGCATAATTCGCCAAATTAACCAGTTTTTTTTTCGTGATTAGTGTTTGGTGCATTTAATTTTTTTCTGTTTCTGTTTTTTTTTCCTCTCTCGTCATTGTTTCTACATTTACTCTCCTTATCACCACGATCATATCATCAGTGCTAGTGTTTTTGTGTTTTCTCTTTGAATAGGGATTCCCGGAGAGAAGGAAAATAACCCAGTCTTCATTCGTTGAATTCAAAATATGAACTGATTTTATTTAAAAACTCTTAACTCTAAGAAGCGACAATTGTTCTTAAAAATACTTATTCTAATGCCCCACGTTTTCGGGGGTTGAAAACTGTTTATATTTCATGCCCAGCGCTGGTTACTTGATACCGCGCCGCTGTTATAATCTTAAGTGTTTTCCACAAAGTGTGGATGCATGTTTTGTTTGGTATTAAGCAATAATTGTCATATGAATTTTATAACTTACTTTTGTTGATGTTTCTGTTTCGAATTGTATATTTCATTGGTGCATCTGATTTGGTGAAGCCAGCTCAGATGAACACGATGTTTATTCTTAAACACTCTTTGTGCTTGTGCTCGTCATCACTTTTTTAAGGCCGCCTTTCAAAGCTTGGCTTATAACTGTTCTTGAACTCTTTCTTGCGCTGTGCACTCTTACTCTAACTGTCTCTTTGTTTGATTTGTAATTATTGTTTTTTTTATCGATAATTATCTTTGTGCTGTGTATTTAAATTTTCTATATATAATTGTATATTTTTGCCTTTTTTTTGGCTTTTTAATGGCTTTTTGTCTACCTACTTGCAAGCATTGTGATCCTTTTGATGATCAGTATAGAGCAATATCTTGTTCTCAATCACTTTTGGATTCCAATGCTTCTCCGCCTGCAACAACTCTAGTGCCTCATCGCTAACAATTATTTAACTCTAAGCTTGCTCCAGATACTTTTGAGATGTCTGTGGCAGCTTACATTGGTAATATATGCCCTGCTAAGGTTTTAGTTCAAAAGTTTAAGTTTTCTAGGCCCCGCGAAATCACCTCACCACCAAATGAGTATTTCTCAGCTATGGTTGACCCTAACTTTTGGCCAGAGGGCCTAGTTGTACACGAATTTGCGCCCAATAGGCGCTCCCGCCCTTTGCCTGTCCACCTTCCTAATCTATCTTCTGCTTCAAGAAACTAATATGAAAGAGGACTTTTAACCAAGCTCTCGAAACTGTTTTGTGGTAGCCAAACCTTCTCGGCATATTATGATTTTCTAAAACTTGGCTCAATTCCTCTGTTTTGGATAACGAAACTCTTTCTAATAAATTTATTTCTTATAGGCTTGATCGTGTTGGTCGTCGTGGCGGTGGAGTACTCATTGGTGCCAACTCAAATCTGTGCACAAGTGTTGTGCCGATTGATCTCCCCTTAGGTGTTGAGTTTATTTGCGTCGAAGTTACATGTTCCAACTGCGAACTATTTTTATACCCTTGCAAAAAGGGTATATTAATTTTGGTCAGAGACGAGTACAAATAGCCATGTCCGTCTGAATTACCGCACACTTCTCCTAGACCGTAAGAGCTGCAGAGCTGAAATTTTGCATGTAGGCTTGTATATACTGCAGGGGTTGTATATCTCGGATTCAGCCAGATCGGAGCGCTATATCATATAGCTTCCATACAAACGTCAATGTCACGAACAGTGACTTTTCTGAATAGCTTAATTATTTTCTGAGCAATTGTCATGAAATTTAATATTGGTAAGTTTATTACACCTATTAACGACTGTGCTAAATTTGATCAAGATCGGGTGACTATATTATATTGCTATCATAGGAACGACCGGTCGAAAACAGTGACTTTTGTCAATAACTTCCCTACTTTTGACGCGATTGTTTTCAAATTAAACACTTGATAGTTTATATATCTGTTATTGACTGTGCCGAATTTGGTAAGGATCGGGTAAATATATCATATATGTAGCTCCCATAGGAACAATCGGCCAAAAACAGTGACATTCATCAAAAAGTGAAGGCCGTTCTTATTAAATATTACCCTTTTTAGATACAACAGTTTAGATAAAGATGTTAATAAAAAGCTTGAATTCTAAATTCTAAATTGACTATGAAAATTATTGTGTAGCGAAATCTAAATTTTGTCTCTTAAACTCAATGCTACAATAATTATATAGTGCGATGTAAGGTTGAATTCTATCAGAACCCCAAAATATTTTACAACTTTGTTAATTCTAAACTACGCTCTAATTTACTACCTTCAGCCTTCAGACATAATGACCAGACAGCTAATAATGATTCAGATATTGCAGATCTATTTGCTACACCTTATCCCTTCTCAATCCCACATTTAATATGTATGGTATAACATATAAGGGTCTCTTAACAAAGTCTTTATTTTTGAATTTTTCAAATTGAAGTCTCGATAACTTTCCATTAATGCAAGCTTCACATATTTCGTAAGTAACTTCTCCATTTAAAAAACCAATGTTTTCAAACATACTATTGCGTTTTATTTCCATAAGTTTTCCTACACCTCAACAACACTTGAAAATCGTTTTTGGAATAAGAGGTTGGGTCCCACAGGTGTAGGAAAACTTATGGAAATAAAACGCAATAGTATGTTTGAAAAGAACACTTTTTTTTAAATTCTAAATTACATGCATATCCTTTGTTATTTTGTGCGACTTAAACAAATGAAACATTGTACTTACTTGCTCCAGAGAAAACAAGTTTACTATTCTTGGTGACTTTTCCACCTTATAAATCAAATTCGACAGTCATTCCAGCACTTCACATTTTTCGCACAGACAAGAGAGAATGAATCAATCAGACAATTTACTGTCATTGTCCTAATAGATGCATTGGGTTGCCTACTCGGATAATAGCTGACCAAGGTCAATTTCCTTGCGAGTATAGGTTTACTGGAATTCTGTTTGTCTCAAAAGATTTATTTACACAGGTTGCATGTTCCCGTAGGACAAATGAACAAGTTGAAAGAGTGACGAGCACACTTAAAGGATGCGTTGGCTGATGTTCAACTGGCATTAAAGTTTACAGCAGTTCGAGTCACTAATTTTAGCCCATTAGAATTGCTAATTGGTAAAAAAAGCTAGACCCATTGGTTTGTTGCCGACTAATGCCGACGGTGATGTTGTGATAGACAGAGAAAACTTAAGAAAACATGCTAAATGGAAAACAATGCACCATACGCCAAACGTAGGCTCGACAAAAAAGTCATTGACAAGCAAGCGAACGTATGAATATTCGCATGAATTTTTAAGAGCGGTACCTAATGGTCAGGTCTCCGAAGACTTAAGTGAAGATAAAGATGGCATGGTGGATAAGGGTCTAATCCTTAGATGTTACTAATGAAAAAGATAGCACAAGTGTTAAAGTGAATTGTGCTAAAAGAACTACACTAATGCTTGTGGTGCCCAGTTTCTGCCGTTAGTTTTATTTTTTAAATTTTAAGGCGTTAGTTTATAAATCGGTAAGTGGTGAGTAATTGTGTCGATAAAAATTATCAGCTGAGCTTAGAAGTTCGATAATTATGCAAGTGCAACCCTAGCGAAGAGGCATTATGTACGATCGCATGCATTGGTCACACTCTTTTCTGACGAACTTCCGCCCTGGCTAGACGCCTAAACCACGCTGCTCCTCCAGGAAAAAAATATATAAAATTTAAATCTGAAATTTTCTCGGCCATTAAGCCGAATTATTAATTAAATACTAATCTGGAGCATATAGGACAGCAATTGTTGTGGAGTTTTGTGAATCTGATTATCGTAAGTTATTTTGTTTTGTGGATGTTTGGGTATTTGGAAGTATCTAATAAGTTCTTTTGAAAATTGGATGTCGAAAATCTAAACAGGGAATTTCACATTTGAGTTCCGAAAATCAGTCAAAGATATTTTTGAGACACCGAGGGCTCAAAAGCTGCACACCGTTAAGGGCACAGAGACATTTCGACAAAGTCAACTAGCTTGGAATAGCCGCCCGAATCGGATACGGGCAGAGAGAGTTTCTTTGTTGCGGATTGAGAGTCCACCAGATCGCCTGTATTGCCTAGGAATGCCAAACGCTTGATTTAACTTAACATTTTATTCCTAAGCATCATCCAGCGGACGAAGAAGGCCTTCGACGGTCCGGACGGATGGGTAAGTCATAAGTTCTTGATAAAAAAAAATCATGTTCGTTCTGGCACATCCGTTTTTTTTTTTTTTTGCAAAAAGATAGCGAGTTTTGCGTTAAATAAGCCGCGAATAAGAAAAAGCTTTCTCTAGTTTGGTAACATTAAAAGAAAATTATTAAAGTTAAAGTAAATCGCCTTTGACTGTGTGAGCGAGTCTATAATTTAGAATCTAAATAATTTAAATTTAAGTTGGAGACTTCCAAATTTCATTTGACCTTTTTATTTTGATTACCGATAAGTTTATATATATCAACCTTACAATTAAGATTCACCAAAACATAACAATATTATCCCTAATTTGTACTTTTGGATGCCTGAAATGATCCAATTATTTAATGTATTACCGTTTATTATAAGAACCTTCATTTTAGTTTGTATATTTCGGATTATGTTTCCGGCTTATTGAAGTATTTTGGTATTCCGTAACCCTCGTGAATAAATATCATTTATAATGTTTGAGTAAAAGTGGTGTGATCTTCCTTGTGCCGAAATGTGAGCGGTGAGTTGAATTATATTGGGATTTTCCAGAATCTTGCGACAGGATAATCATTGGTTGGGAGGGTTTAGACTCGAAGCTATAATACCATCCTCATAGCTTCCCTATTCGTGTGACACTAATATAATCTCTTTCTCTATCCTTCTAGTTAATTTCTTTTATTATGTAATTGTGTAATATTCGTGCTCTAGGGACTTTGTTTTATTTTATGTAGTACGGGTGTATTGAGTAAGGCTGGTCCAAAGACACCCCCCCCCAAACTGTTTGCTAGCCGACAGCCAGAAGTCCCAGGTTTAGATTTGGTTAACACCCCCGCCGCCCCTCCCGGCGCAGCCACCAAACCAAGTCTAATGGGAAACAAATAATTTCTCCAACACAACAGGTGCAGCCAGCATATGTATATTTCAGTAATTGTACGCCGATTGTGTCCTTTTATTTTGCGGAGCAACTGGTAAACGCGACCGCACTTGAAAAATACACCTACGTCTGATAAATCGGGACTGCGAGAGTTACCACACAAATATATATAGGCCAAATCTGACCTCCTCTTGGATCAAATAACATCCTTTGACAAAGAGGGGATGTGCATGATTTGGATTGATTCCAGATTGTGTACATTACATGCTTATTATATAGGATATGATAAGTTGTAAAAGGATATACACTATTGCAAAGTTTAATAAGTTTTAAATAATGTAATATAATTGAAGAAAATGAAATTGAAAAAAAAAAAAAACGTTAAACAAAGAGAGCAACTAAAGCAACTTATCGACAAACCAAAAACTTATCCTCGTTCGCCCCCCTTTTTACACAATTTGGTAATACTACAGGAACGTTCGATTAGAATTGTGCTAAAATGCTAGAGTTATGGCTTGTATTTTGCCAGTTTGTAGCGAAATTTTAGACTTTTTAGGATATAGTAAAGAGTTTTAGATAAAGTTATAAATTAATAGTTTAAGTTATAAATTCATTTTAGTTCGTCTCTTAAAACTTTAATCCATCGTAATAATAATGCAGAATTAAAATGACTTTTAAAATAGTTAAAAAGTATGCAATTTCGTTAAATTTTATATTTTTATACGAATTACAAGAAATAAATGGTCAAATTGCAAAAAAAAAAAATCAAAATTATTTTTTATTCTTAAAAAGCTGCCTGTGAAATTTCAATACGCATATGAATTGCAGTTTATGTTAAAATTTTAACGTTAGGATAGCTCAAAATACTACTTCGGGAAACTTCCAGTCCAGATACTCAGGATTAAATAACAAAATATATACGGTTAACTTTTTTTTTTTTTTTTTTGTAATTTTCTTTTTATTTACAATCTGTCCTTGGACAATCAGTAAATTTGGAGATACATAAAACATAACAGGAATAGTCGGCTCCAATGAGTCAACTATTATATATAAACTCTAAGTTGTACAGACGAGTAATTAAATCTACTTAACTATTTATACATGTGTATGTATAGTTTACATTTATATTTATGTATATGTACATATATAAAACAAAAGTTAAATCCTATTTGGTAGATCTAATATATGTTATCTTTTTAGTCTTCTTTTTGTTATATTATCAAGTAGACTTAGAGATAATGAGTTGGGGTGGTTGTGCAGTCTGTCAATATATCTATCACTAAACTCTGCTATTTCATCCTTTACAAATGTTATATTAAGGTCCTTATGTATTTCAGAATTGGAAACATACCAAGGTGCGTTAACAATTGTGCGTAGGGTTTTCGATTGATAGCGTTGCATAATTTCAATATTTGATTGGCTCGCAGTTCCCCAAAGTTGTAGCGCATATGTCCAAACAGGCTTTAATATTGCTTTGTAAAGTCTTACTTTGTTTTCAATGTTAAGCTGGGACTTGTGTCCTAATAGCCAGTACAATTTTTTGGTTTTAATATTCAGCTGCTTCTCTTTATCTTTGATATGTGCCTTCCAGGTTAACTTGAGTCTCAATAATTTCGTATCATTCAAAAATGTTGCAACAATTAAAAGTTTAACATTTTTGATTGATACAGGTGCAGATATTTCAATTATAAAAGAAAATTCTGATGTCTTTTATGACATCCATATCAATAGAATTATAGCTATTCGAGGTATAGGAGAAGGAGTAATAAAATCCAAAGTATTAGCTTCAATTGAACTCCAAACAGACAAATATATTATTCCACATAAATTTCGTATACTTCATACAATTTCGCAATCCCCTGCGATGGAATAATATGTCTAGATTTCATGAAAAGATTTAACTGCCAATTAGATTACAATAGCTCCGACGATTGGTTAATAATTAGACCACAAAACCTAAAGTACCCTATTTATGTTCCAATAACATTTAGTTCTGGTACTGATTCAACACTTGTACCAGCAAGATCCCAAATAGAGTTGTCTTCAGCAGAAGAAAACATTTTAATTCTCAATCAGGAAATTAAACTGGGTGTTATGTCGCAAACACGATTGCAACAGCCCAGAATGCTTAAGTCCGATTCCTATATACAACAGATACATGCCAAATGGTAGGCATCAAAAACTTAAAATTTGAGTCACTTTCGATCTACGAGGTGGTTCAAAACCCAAAATAAAATAGAAAAGAGTCTGTAATTAATAATTTAAGAAAAATTTTCCAACATTGTTTAGAAAACAAATTGAGGAAATATGCACCCAGTATAGCGATGTGTTCGGACTTGAAACCGAACCAGTCACTTTAAAAAATTTTTATAAGCAACAATTGAGACTTAAGAATGATGCACCAGTATATGTAAAAAATTATCGATGTCCGCATAGCCAAGAAGAAATCAATCATCAAGTTGTAAAGTTAATTGAACAAAATATTGTTGAACCGTCTGTTTCATCCTACAATAGCTCATTCGTTTTAGTCCCTAAGAAATCTCTTCCAGGCTCTAAAGAAAAAAAATGGCGATTAGTAATTGACCATCGCCAAATAAATAAAAAATTGCTGTCAGATAAATTTCCAGTCTCTAGAATTGACGATATTCTTAATCAATTGGGTAGAGCTAAATATTTTTCATGCCTTGATTTAATGCCAGGGTCTTTTTCAACAAGCAATGGTTCATACTAATTCATTTCAGAGAATGATGACAATAACATTCTCAGGGCTTGAGCCTTCGCAAACTTTCCTTTATATGGATGATTTAATTGTTATTAGTTGTAGTTAGTAATTCGGAACAACATATGATTAAAAATTCAACAGATGTTTCCAAACTCTGTAGATAACAGAATCTCAAATTACATCCAGAAAAATGTTCATTTTTATGCACGAAGTTACGTTTTTAGGTCACAGGTGCACATTTGTGTGACGTGCCAAACCCTTCGCACGTACGAGCGCATCGCAGAAGTTATAATTTTTTAGCTATAGTCAAACTACACAGCATTGAAGAGGTGGACTTTATCCGAGCCTGCTCCCACCCAAAAAACTGCAAGTATGAGTTTTTCTCCTTTGCTAATAAGCATAAGAAACCATACAAAGCGGTGCTTACGGGCCTGGATGACACTCCGGCTGATGAGGTTAAAAACAAGCTTGTTACAATGGGACTGCAATGTACAGATGTCAAGCTTATCCAAAAGAAACGCCCTAACAACAGTAATTTCTCGCTGTATGTAGTGTATTTTGTCAACAAATCGACCAGTTTAAACGAGTTGAAAAAAACTACTCTATCATTGACCATATTAGAGTTAAATGGGATTATCAACGACGCAGGCTTAACTCCATTACCCAGTGCTACAACTACCAGATGTTCGGGCACGGATCGTCCCATTGTGGGGTAAAATCATATTGTATGAATTGCGCAGGAAACCACAAAACCATAGAGTGTCCAGATAAGTTATTCGTAAAGTGTACTAATTGTCACGGTCCTCATAAGGCTAACACCACGGAATGTCCAGGCAGAAAAAATTATGTAAAGCGAAGGGAAAAAGTCATCCCTTAAGCACGGGTAGTCAGAAACCTATTCCGCCACAGATAAACTGCGTTAAGACTTTTCCAAATCTAAATGGACAGTCAGCTTTACCGATTAAGACAACCTGGGCCAGGCAACCTGTTTTTAACAATACCGATCTCTTCTCGCTGGACAAGTTAAAAAATCTTACATTTGAGCTCATTAATAATCTTCGAAACTGTAATTGCAAGTCTAAACAGTTTGAAGTAATAACTTCACTTGTCTTCAAATTTCTCTCCTAATGGCAGACATAGTAAAGATCATAGCGTGGAATGCCAGGGGTATTCAACACAAATGAAGTAAGTAAGTCGTCTCGCCGACTTGGGTATACCATACACCAGTAAAACAAATATTTCAAATTTGTAATAACTAATGCATTTGCCTATTTTAAGAAATTCTGTTCACATGCTTTTTACAAGCATATTTCAGTATCTCGCGCACTTATGCATATAAGCACCCTAGCGCCCCCACCCGCCAACGGCCATCTCTGGCCTTATGCAAAAACGTTTATATGCATAACTCAGCTATTTTTTGTCCGATTTTGATCAAATTTGGTATTTTGCTGGGTATTAGTATCAAATTTAAGTGTGCCAAATTTGATTGCACAAGGTAAAAAATTACGCAAGATATTCGAGTTTTTCAAATTTCGGGGGCGGAAAGGGGCGTGGCAAAATCTTTATACATGCAAAATGAGCGCATTTACTAAGCAAATATACATACCAAATATGGTGTATCTAGCTACAATAGTTTTTGAGATAAACGTTTTTTTTGAATTGCGGGGGCGGAAAGGGGCGTGGCAAAAATTTGAAATAAACTTGATCACTCTACATACTACATGAGCCTACATACCAAATTTGGTGGCTCTATCTCTTATAGTCTCCGAGATCTACGCGTTCATACGGACGGACGGACGGACAGACGGACAGACGGACGGACAGACGGACATGGCTAGATCGACTCGGCTGTTGATGCTGATCAAGAATATATATACTTTATGGGGTCGGAAAAGCTTCCTTCTGCCTGTTACATACATTTTGGCGACTTTAATATACCATTTCACCCTATGGGTGTATGGTATAAAAAGAAGAACTTCACCGCGTTCTATTCGAAAACGTCATTGACATCTGCCTTGTACCCGAAACCTAGTTAAAAAATGGAATCTTCCTTAAAATTAATAATTATAGCTGTTACAGAAACGACCGAAAGACTAGCAGAGGGGGAGGAGTAGCAATCCTCATTAAAAGAAATATTCGCCATTCATTGCTACCTCTCCCAAATACTAAAACTATTGAAACAATTGCCATACAAATTTTTATCAATGATGGCACAGAGATGTCTATTTTTTCATGCTATTTCCCAGGGCGCCGCGAAAATCCTTCTAAAGCTGCTTAGCTTTTCCAGGCCGATATGCATATGCTGTATAGTACAAATGGAACTTTCATTCTGGGAGGTGATCTTAATTGCAGACATCAGTTATGGGGTTGCTCTAGAGCGAATACGTGGGGAAACCTACTTCAAGCCAAGATAGACTGCAGGAACTTTTATCTAATTCATCCCCATGAACATACATATTACCCAGCAGGAAGTCACGGGCAACCCTCAACGTTAGATATTTTCCTCACAAATCGTCCCACTTTTCTGGAAAGCCCACAAGTATAACATGCATTAAATTCCGACCACCATCCAGTGCTGCTTAAGGTCACAGTAAACTCTGCTGCTATCAAAAATTGAGACAAGAGCAAACTGGGTAAGATTGGGTAAGAATTTAGAAATAAATCGTGGAATATCACTCTCTCACAAAATAAACCCGTCGAGTTGCTTTCTTTCTACAGACCTATTAGTCTTCTCTCGGCAGTCAGTAAAATCCTGGAAAAGGTTATAAAAGAAATAAATAATGATTTTGTTGAAACTAATAATATCCTCCCGAGTCATCAGTTTGGCTTTAGAAGCGAACACAATACTGTTCCATCCATTTGTAGGATTAAAAAAATTATTAACGAAATTTTTTTAGCTCTATGTCAACTGGAATGGTACTGCTTGATATAAAAGCCGCCTTCGATGCAATATGGCACGATGGACTAATCCATGTTTTGTTTCAACAACTAATATCTCAGCAGGCTGCCCCCAAGGCTCAAGTCTATCGCCTATACTATATAATATATATACCTCTGATCTCCCAATATTACCCAAGTACCACCTCGGTGTTTGCGGATGACACAGCAATCCTTTGTGGGGGAATTCTTTCTGCAGATATAACTTGAAACCGCCAAGCAGCATATGAGTCCCTAGATATATATTTCTCCCAATGGAAAATTTTAGTCTGCCCAGAAAAGACTAAGGCAATATTTTTCACAAAAAAACGAAAGGATTTCTACGTGCTAACAACTAATATCAGATTGGGCATGGAATATAACAAAGTGGGAACCAAATGTCACTTACCTTCAAGGACCATATAACCAATACAAACAAAAAACTCAAACATATAGTCCGTACGCCATATCCGTTCATAAATAGAAACTCAATTTCTTCGGGTTTTTCTACTTCTTTGTCTTTTTTTCCCCTAATACTTAGTTATGTCAACGCATACGCCATTTGTCATGAAAATATGTAAATAAATATCTAAGTAGAAAAGGAATAGTTCTTAGTCTAAACTCTTAAAATATTATAAGATACCATTCACAAACAAACAATCTGTATTTATAACAAAGCGTGAAACAAACTTGAATTGAATTTTATGCACGAAGCGACGTTTTTAGGCCACAGGTGCACAGGTCTATTCGTTGCATTTTGCAACGAATAGACATAGGAGACGGCGTTTACTTAAAAAACAAAACTGGTAATAAACTTGATTCAGTCTATTTAGGACCATTCGAGGTTATAGAAATAGCTAAAAATAATAACATAAAAATAAGAAACGATAAAAATAAAATACAAACAGTAGATAAGGATAGATTAAAAAATATCAAAATTAAATTTTAAAAAAAAAAGTGTTGAAAGAATATATGTGTATATATTACTACATCTACTATTGACAATTCATTAATTTTCGCAAAAACAACAGAAAGGAAATTTGTCTGACCAGACACAAACTAAAAAAAATTTTTCTAACACTTAACCTTTACCCAATAATCAAGAATCATTATCATTATACATATACACATCAGCAATGTATGCACAAACGTAACATGAGCTAGAAGCAATCCAGCGTGTGAACGCTGCCTCTCTTTTTAGCTGTTGCATAAATCGTAGCATAGGAAAATACATGTAAACATAGCTTAAGCAAAATAATATTTTTTAAAATAAAATTAATTTAATTTAAAATAAAAATCAATTGGAATATTACCACAAAGCGACACTGACGTGTCCTTCTTAACAATTAATTCAAATTTAAAGGAACCCGGTCGAATTATTTAGTATGCCATAAAGATAAATCCAAAAGTACCGAATGGCTAACCCGGACTTCAGAACTAACGCTTCAATTGACATTTTGCTGGGCAATGATTACATCTGGTTAGTTCTCACCGGGGAGAAGTTATGCGATGGTTAGGGGGCACCTTATTTCAGTCAACACCATATTTGAATGGGTAATCGCATCGGTGTACACTTCAAGATTGCCAACACCATATACGTCATTACTGACTACGGTCAATATAGATAGACTACTGCAAAGATCTTGGGAAATAGTTCCAACACACACAACTGTAAATGAAGAGGATAAAAGGGCCGTGACGCACATCCGCAACTCGAATGGAAGATACATAGTCGATTTGCCGTTCAAAAAACAAAACCGACAATTTGCGGATACATTTCAAGGAGCGAGATCGCGCTTTCTCGCAGTCCAGCGTCGTCTAATGAAGGATGCCAGCTTGACGTTAAAATATACTCAGTTTATGAGAGAGTATATCCAGCTGGGCCACATGCAGGATGTAGCTGCAGACGAAGCCACAAATCACTCTAAGATGTCATTCTTTTTGCCACACCATCCAGTCATAGGTGCCAAGCTGCGGGTGGTGTTTGGCGGTTCAATTCAAAATCGGGATAGTCGATCTCTTGACGATGCACTTTATATTGGCCCATGTATACGTCAGCGTTTGTTTGCGTTTTTGAATGCATAGATTCGTATTTTCTGCGGACATCGTCCAAATGTTTAGACGTGTTCTAGCAGTGGTAGACACAGTTCAGTACAGTTATATAAAAACAAAAATTAAGTTCTTATGAGATATTAAGCACAGTGGTTTATTATTCATCATGTAGCTTTATGATACAGTCTGCCGATCTTTATCAAATCGATCTTTAACAAATGAAATATCAAATCAAATGTTTAATTTGAAAGCAATTGTGTCAAAAGAAACGAAGTTGTTGACAACAGTTCCTATCGTTCCTATGGGATCTATATGATATAGTCACCCGATCTTGATCAAATTCGTGGTCGTTTACATGGTCGTTTACATGTAATTAACTCACCAATATTAAATTTCACGACAAGAAAATAACGAAGTCACTGTTAGTGACTTTGACTTTTGTATGGCAGCTGTATGATATAATGGTCTGTTCCGGCTGAATCCGAAATGTACAACCCGTGCACTAAATGCAGGCCTCGCAGCAGTGTCGCTACGCATCGAAAATAATTTAGTCTGCCACAGATCGCAGAACGATGAACACAAGTCTGTGTCGTTGTGTTCTCGTTTCGCATATGTATGCGTAGGCTCGCTTGGCGAGCCGGGGTTCGACCTCCCAGCTTGGCCAGAGTTTTTTATATTGTTTTATATACATATTTTTTTGATACATTTTTATTTACTTTTTATTATTAAAATTGTTTAGAGTATATTAAATATAAATTTAATTAAATATATATTATTAAGTACACAAATAAGAGAAATATGATTAAAAAAAATAAATATAATTAAAAAAGTAAATATATTAAAAAAAAAAAACAAAGAAAAATGTATAAAAAAAAAAATATATAAAGCAATATAAAAAACTTTGACCACTAACAACAGAGCCACGACACTTGGAAAAGTGCCGTCGAGTTCTGTAGTTAAGCACGCATCTCATTTTTGCATTGTCGTTAGCTTGTCGAAAACTCAAAAAGTCTGCGAGCCAGCGACTGAAAAAGCGACGTTCACATCTTCGCTTGCTTACGTTAGCCTACGCATGCATATGCAAAACGAGAACACAGCGACACAGAGATGTGTACATCGTTCTGCGATCTGTGGCAGACCGAATTATTTTCGATGCGTAGCGACACTGCTGCGAGGGAACGTTTTTCGCTCTCGCTGCGGCTGCTCTATCGGGTTCTACGCTGTTCGGCTTTTGCCGAAATTCTCTGGGGTTCTACGCTCAGGCTAGCGTTTGTAATCAAAAAATCTTGACGCATCTATGGTTAGTGATAGAAGCTTCGTTTCACTTACTGTGTGACCTATTTTTTTTAGAAATAAGGAATTTTAAGAAATCAATATTTTTTTCGTGGCACCTACGGCATTCCATATGACTAATGTAAATTTATCCATCATGTTGAATGAAATTGGCCAGGTAGTGAAGTAATTTCATCAAATTGGTCAGTTTATTTTATTTTGGTTTTAATGCAATAGTTTTAACTTTTTCCATTTTAAAGAGACTTTTAGAACTTTGATACGTCTCAGATGGCCTAACAAAATTAATATTACTTAGTACCAGTTCATTTTTTTGACAGATTGGGAAATATAGATCAGTAGTGTTGTATAATTTATATTTGTAATATACACAACGCGGAATGATTTCAGATTATGTACATCCCCTCTTAGTCAAAGAATCTTCTTGGATGCAAGAGCAGGTCAGGTTCGGTCTATATAGGTGGTCTCTATCGCAGTCCCTAATCATCAGATGTCACGATGGGCAAGAGCGCTGAATGTATTGAGCAGTTTGGTCTGAGTGTCGGCTGGAAAACAGTCTTTGGTGGGGTTCTTTAAACCAGCATATTCTCAAATCCCTAGAGCACGCTTATTACACAATTACTTAATTAAAAGAAATGAACTAGAAGGATAGAGAAAAAGAATAAGTTATTAGTGATGACATCCAGTGATTTTTGTGCGGCAAGATTCTGGAAAATTCCAATATAATATAGCTCACTGCTCGCATTTCGCTACAAGGAAAATCACTAAACTTTTACCAAAGCATTATAAGTGATATTTTTTGACGAGGGTTACTGAATACCAAAATACTTCAATAAGTCGAAAACATAATCCGAGTTGTATAAACTAAAGTGATGATTCTTATAATAAACGGTAATCAAATGAATTAATTGGATCAATTCAGGCATCCAAAAGACAAATTATGGATAATATTCTTTTGTTTTGGTGAATGTTAATTGTAAAATGAATATATAAATTTAAAGGTATTTAAAATAAAAATATCGAATGGAATTTGAAGTCTCCAACTTAAATAACTCCGCTCACACAGTCAAAGGCGATTATTACTGGCCAATTAGTCTTAAAGCAATAAATAAATATTTTCTTACTAGAGAGATAGTTTTTCTTATTCGTAGATTATTTGACACAGAATTCGCTATATTTTCGCATAAAAATCTGGGAAATATTAAATCGATTAAATGATTAAGAACCCGCTGCATGATGCTTTAGAGTTTAATATTATATTAAATCATTCACGACTGACATTACGCAATATTGGTGGTCTGGGGACTCCTAATGACGAAGCTGTCTCTGTCCGTATCGGATTCGGGCGGTTATTCCTGAAATCTATCTTGCAAAATTTCGGAATTCTCTTGTTCAGGCTTCAAACATACAATATTGTGTCTAATCAGTTTTTTTTTTTTTTTTTTTTTTTTTTTTTGTAAACTAAGACACTCCAAAAACTTGAATATCCACTAATAAAACAAAACCTATACAAAAATAAGATTCACAAAACGCTACAAAAGACTATATTATAGCTACCATAGAAAAACAGTGACTTTACTAAAAACCTTTATTTTTTTTTTTGTACGCGATTGTCATGAAAATTATTATTTGTCAGTTTAATATACATATTAGTGACCTTGTCGAATTTTATCAAAATCGAAAACCTGTATCAAATAGCTGTCGTGCAAACACACAATAAATCCAGAGGGCCGGGGTTAACTTAGACCACGTCAAAGTTTGTACACCCTTACAACTTGTTTGGTAACTCTTTCCGTATATATAACTATCAAAGTGAAAAAAATTTTATTTAAACAGGCGACAGAACGCCTTTTTAACATAGGACATAATAAACTCATCAATATTAAATTTCACGACAATAGCTCAAGTCACTATTCGTGCCTTTACTATTTGTATGGGAGCTACATGATGCACTAAATACAAGCCTGCAAAATTTCAGCTATGTAGTTCGTACGGTCTAGGATGAGTGTGCGCTAATCCAGACGGATGGATTTTTGAACTCGTCGGAGATGCTTCCTTCTATGGGGTTCACACTTTTGACCAAAATTAATATACCTTTTTTGCAAGGGTATAAAAAAAGAGTGTTACATCCCCAAGATGCTTCAGCCTTAGATTGCAGGATCTTCTTTCGCTAACATTAAACTTTTTAAATAAAACCTGTTTTACATTAAGGGTAACAATAGGTCAGAAGAGATTAAAAAAAAAACTTTCAAGGGTATAGAAAGATCGGCGCGCCGATCTTAGCCACATTCCTCTGATTTTGAAAAGTATTTTTGTTCCTTAAGATTCTCTGGTACCTTTTTGAGAATATTTCCTAGTATTGGTAGGGATATAAGAGTGGATGGATAAGGGGATATAGCATCTATGTCCTCATATACTATGGCGACAATTGAAGTCTCCTCCAAGGACTTTTTAGCTTGCGAGTTTCCTATGAAATAGAAGCTTGGTTTCACTTACTGTGAAACCTATAATTTTAGTATTATAGGCTTTTCTGCCTTAATGGTTTTTTTTTAGCAGTGATAATTAGGTGATCAAAAATATAGATCTATGTTGAGGAACGAATTGTCATTTTATTTATATTTCTCCATATATCCACATTTTAAGTCTCATGAATGATATGACACATATTTCAATGCTTTTGTTTTTGTATTTTTATAAGTTTTTCTGGAGTTTGCTGGCGCCAGTCTGATACTCTCTGTCTCTGTCTCTTTTGTAGAATAAATGTTAAATGATTATATGGTTTTCCAGTTTCTTTAGATAGGACACAAGTACTTCTTTTCAGTTTGAGTTTAGTTTATTGAATGATTTTTAATTCTGTTACAATTGTTAACTATAGCTAAGACCGCGTAGCTGCGCTGCTAGTAATGCAGGCAGAGGAGCGGTATGCTTATGTATGAACATATGTATGTATAAATGTATAAATGTTTAACACGTTCTAAGTTAATCACATCGGAGTAGGTAGTCTAAGTTTCATATAAAAGAACGATCTACATAGTAAAGCTCAAAATCTTTGTATCGAAACAAAGGCAATCATATTACGGCGCATTGGCGCAAGTTAAAAGTTTTTTTAATTTCTCGGCTTGTCATGGTGGACATCATAATCGACCTCCTCAATTCGACAGAAATTTGGAGAATTGACAAAATTTATTACGTCATTCACAACTATGGTAGATGAAGATAACTCATTGTCCAATGTGGACAACTTAAACTATCTGATAAGTTGTCTATTTGGCCAAGCTTTCAGCGTAGTCTCGCCACTTCAAGTATCAGATGAAAATTATCCTTAGGCTCAAGACCGCTTCAATTACCGATATGAGAAGAAAGCTTTTATTTTCGTAGAACATATTTCAAGTTTATTTAACATTGCTAGCGTGAAAAAGGCAGACGCTGTAACCCTACGTACAATTTTGAATACGGTTTCAGCTCTCCGCGGATCATTGTTGTCTCTTGGGTCTGAAGCTGATGTATTAAACGCAGTACTTATTCATATTGTTATGTCAAAAATTGATCTCGAATCTAAACAAGCACATAATCGGGTTCACGAATACGATAAATTGCCAGACTGGGCCGACTGCTATCAAATACTCAGTCAACAGTTTTTATTTCGTTACCTGTTATTAAGCGATTCAAGATTGTTAAGACAGCGTCACTTTGTTTGAATTGCCTCAATAAGGGTCACCCAGCCTCAAAGTGTCTTTCATTGAATAGATGTCGACATTGTGGAGGTTTACGTCACACAAACATGCATAAGGATTCAAACGTCCAAGGGAATTATCAACCAGATGGAACTTCTATTTATCATCAATCGCAACAAATCATTCATAATACACATGACGAAAGTAAAACATTTGCAACATCGATGTTGATTCGCCAAGCCCGGCGAGAATTACTTCCAACAGCATTAGTTCTAATTCAAGACGAATTTGGTGAGTTTCGGCACCATAAAAGTATTAGTTGACTCGTTCTGAGCTTACCTTTATAACTGAAGAATTAGCCAAAAGGCTTCAGCTTTCGGTATGTTACGATCATTATGAGATTGCTGGAATCGTTGAAATACGTACAAATATGAAACATTCCGTATCTACCAAAATTCGTTCAAGAATGTCTCCAGATGAATGGAATATGGAGTTTATCATGACTAAAATCTGTATTTCTACCTCAGCCTGAAATGAGACTAGATGTGTCAAATTATGCCATTCTCAAAGAAATTTGTAGATTTATTGCTTAGCGTAAAGGATTTTTTTGATCTACTTAAGACGGGTAAAATTAGTTTAGGAATACATCTTCCTTATCTAGTGGAAACTGCATTGGGATGGATCGTCGGGGGTAAGATTGCTGAACCTCAATCAACTCAGCACTACACTTGTAATTTAACGCAACAACAAGATCGTAACATATTATTAGAAAGGTTTTGGAATTGGATGAAATACATGGAATTCAAAATAAAGATATTTCGTTAACCTCAGAACAACAAGCATGTAAGTCTCACTTTCAGGTGCTCACAATTCCTGGATTCATGGCGCATACAGGTTCGGTTGCCGCTCACCTGTGAAACTTGAAGAATCGTCTTCCTGTGCCAAAAGACGTTTTCTTATTTTCTGTATTATATGAGACTATGTATGTAGACGATCTACTTTATGGAGCAGACTCAATCCAAGAACTCAATGCTAAGACGAATGAAGTTACCAAGCTGCTTTCAATGGCAAGCTTAGAATTAACAAAGCGGAATTTTAGTGGAGCACCAACAGATTATGAATATAATCTCAATATTGACAATAGTGATGTCACCAAGACTCTTGGAGTGTCCTGGCTGTCAACAGAAAATCTATATTATTTCGATTTGATCTTCCATTAACTGCGCTACCGACAAAGCAAAAAATAATATCGGTCATGGCCACTCTATGATCTACTTTGATTATTAGCGCCAGTCGTAGTACGCTACAAAATCCTGATCTAAGACTTGTGGATCGGGCTCTTGGACTGGGACGACCCGTTGCCAGACATCTTACAGACTTGATAAAGCTAATTTATCTAATGTTGACATGATTCGCGTATATCGATTTGTTAACACATCATCCAAAAATAAAGTCTGAAACACATGGATATGGATGTACCAAGGGTATTGGACAACGGAAAATGTGTAAGTTCTGTAGTAGGCCCAGTGTCCAAAGCATAAGAAATTGTAATTGCAACCACCGTTTAAGCACCGTTATAACTAATGATATAAATTCCTCACTTTCTGATTTCATAAAGCGTCTCTCGCTGTGCCTTGCAAGCGATAATGGTCTCTTGATTGTTGAATATTTAACGATCTAACTACTCTGTCTGCGAGCAGAGAGGCAGTTCGTACAATGGCTACACGCACGTCCAAATCGTATATTGGGGTCAGTGGACAAATTGTTGGACGAGTTGATGATGGCGTTTGGTTGCAGGAAATCAAAAGCAGAGTTGCGGCGTGCTTTTGAGGCTCGTGTCTGGAGAGATACCGAGCGATTTTCACAATACTTTGAGAATAAGGTGATGCTATCCCAACACGTCAATATTGAGGACGACGAGCTGCTGGATTTCATCATCGAGGGAATTCCATTGGAGAGCATGCGTATTCAAGCGCGTGTACAATGTTGTGACAATCCAAACCGGCTGTTAAGAGCATTTGTGGAGGTCCGGCTGCCAAGTAAGAAGTTCGTCGAGAGGCAAAACAGGGTATCCAAGGACTTGAGGTGCCATAATTATAATTCAAGAAATCATTGGGCGAAGGATTGCCTAAAACCTTTACGTGTTCGTTCATCTTGTTATGGGTGAGGTGCCAAGGAGCACCTCATAGCGCAGTGCCCGCAAAGGAAGAAGCCAAATGGCGAAGTAAACAATTATGTATGATATATTAAATTATTTTTAGGAGACTATATTCATAAACCAATAAATACAGAGTGAATCATAGATTCTGTCAGTGCCATTTCGTTTATAAAAACATCATAAGTGCCTAAGGATGTGCAGCTAAATGATAATTTTGAAAACTTTTGCGGGCTAAATCAAAGTCCATTACAAATTTTTGGAAAAATACAATGTTTTGAAAAATTCAAAAAAAAATTTATTTTGATGTAAAGATTGTGCCTGACGAATCTATGAGTAGCGATTTAGTATTGGGTAGAGATTTTATGAAAAAATGTAATTTAGAAAATAATCCAGACGCGTTGAAAATGATTGCGTTGGAAAAAAGTGAACGAAATTTGTTAGAAAATCAGGAAAATTATTTAGACAAAATGCTGAAAAATGAAAACGGAATAGAAAGTCAAGTTGTTAGAAAAGATGAGAGAAAGATTGTTAGTAATGTAGATAAAGGATTAGAATAATATTAGAAATGTTTTGGTAGAAAATTTTGAGAAAGAAATGTTAGAAATTAGGACTCGTTGTAAGCTTGTCAAACTGTTAGCAGAATGCTATATTGGGCAGAACAGACCGGAGAATCCAGATTTTAAATGCGAAATGAAGATAAAAATACGAAACCCTTTAGTTGTTCACCTAGAAGGTTATCATATACGGAAAAAGAAAAATTACAGATATTAATAGATGATTATTTAAAAGAAGGGATTATACAACATATGCATCGCCGATAGTTTTGGTCCAAAAGAAAACAGAAGATTTGCGTCTATGTATAGACTTTAGAAAATTGAACAAAAGTATGGCTAAAGATAACTATCCATTAACATTAATAGACGATCTTCTGGATCGCGTGTGACCGTCCTTTTTTATTATATTCTGCCGTCTTAGCACCACGAACTGGCTTTAGAAACGATGACCGCTTTAGAAACGTTAAAAGAAGTATTCAAGAGATTAGTGCGAAACAAATTAGAGCTTAGAATGGATAAATGCGAGTTTATGCAAGCCAGTGTAAAATATTTAGGATATTTAATCACAGAAGAGGGAATACAGTTGGATGAAAAGGGTTTAGAAGTAATAAAAAATTATCCAATGCCAGACAAGACGCAAGCAGTTCACAGCTTTTTAGGATTGTGTTCCTATTTTAGGAGATTAATTAAAGATTTTTCAATAGAAGCCAAACCGTAATATGATTTATTAAAGAAGGATAAACAGTTTGCATTTGGGGAAAATGAGTTGAATTGTTTTTTAAATTTAAAAAAGAAATTGGCTATCTATAATCCTAACGATGAAACTGAATTACACTGTGATGCCAGTGCTTTAGGTTTTGGAGCAGTTCTGCTTCAAAGAAAAGAGGACAAGCGGCTACACCCAATTTCTTATTTTTGCAAGCACACTACTATAACTGGGGCGAAATACCACAGTTTTGAGCTAGAAACACTAGCAATAATATATGCTTTACGCAGGTTTAGAATTTATGTCCAAGAAAAACGTCTTAGAATACCAACGGATTGTAATTCTTTGACTTTGACTTTAAATAAAGTAGAGCTTAATCCAAGAATTGCTAGATGGGCGTTAGAATTACAGGAATACTGTTACGAACTAGTACAAATGCAACATGTAGATGCGTTGAGTAGGTGCACAAAATTATGATCACAGAAGCTAATAGTTTTGAAACAAGTTTAGTTATTTGCAAATCAAAAGATGAAAAGAGTATAAAAAATATTTAGAAGTAAGGGAACACAAACTGTTCGTAATGCGGAATGGTATACTACACTGGTCGGCACATATATTTTGACATAATTTACATTTCACTTTTACATTACTAATGCCGACCACTGGCTTATATGTAGTGTATTATACTTTCCAGGCACGTGACTCCAAAATATATCCTGCGATTGAGCTTTTATGGTTGATACCCGATTGGCAATAAAGCATTTTAGAGTTGATAGGTGCATTACAATCCAATGAAGAACGACATTTGTATCTGTCTGAAAATATGTTTTGCAGACAAGGTAATAAATTTGGGTTTAATTTTAGTCCATGTTTGGCATAGTAGAATGGAAGGACAAAGCTCTAAACGAGGTATACTTGTGATATGGCTCGTTGCGTTATTTATTTGATCTGCTCGCTTTGGATATTGATGAACTACCTCTCTGCTCGCAGACAGAGTAGTTACAGCGGTTAATATTCAGGAATCAAGAGAGCATCTTCGCTTGCAAGGCAGAGCGAGAGACGCCTTATGAAATCAGAGAGTAAAGAATCTATATCATGTTATAACGGTGCTTAAACAGTGGTTGCAATACCACTGTTCCTTATGCTTTCGACACTGGGCCTACTACAACTCGGCGGTCCTGACTTTAAGATTGTCCTCAATCTCTGTAATGTTAACATAAATTTACAATTTGATTAGTTTCTTATTCTATAATTTAATTATATTTTTAAACCTAGTACCGATGTATATATATATAGTTTGCTAACAATTTCGACCATTTACTTATTTATCCAATGTCTTATGTCTAGCTCTCCAGACGCCTTGATAAGGATTGAGCGATAACTGAAATCCATTCACATCTTTTATTAAAAACCTGTCATTTTTCAACATTTTTGCCATCATATACGGCTCTTTATTTTTCGGTGTTAACTTCCTGCGGTACTATCAAAATTTTTAACCATTACACTGTGCAACACCAAAAATCAAACCGCACCGGACCTTTTTTTTCTGATAGTACATCTATTGAATAGCAAAACCCTATTTGGGTTTTGCAAAGTTAGCTCGATTTTTTTTTTTTTTTAGCGAGTTGTAATTTTCTATTTTGAGGTTTATTTTTAGTTAGTCATGTGAGCTATGTTTGACTTAGATCTCGATTTCTTTTTCAGGATTTCAACCTAAGTCATACATATTTGTTGCAGAAATATTGTTCATGCTTAAATAAATTCATTCGAACGAATGTTATATAACTCAAAATACCATTTTCAGCTACAGTTTTCGAAGGAATAAAAATAAGGCCCTTTTTTAGGGTAATTTTTGAAATATTTTTAATTTATAACTATTTTTTGTGAGAATAATAATTGTTAAAATGATTTAAAAAAGATTATTTTATTTATTTCCAGTAAGAAAAATTTTGTAATGGTTTAAGAGTAAATTTCAACATTCCTGTATGTTCATTTAGGAAAGGCATTTGAACGAAAAATTTGAATTATAAAATTGAGATGCACAGCTTACAAAACTTACAGTAAACTTGCTTACTATCGTAAAAATCAGTGCCGTTAGTTTAAAATTCTAAGTTGTAATCAGAATGTGCAAGTGTCCTGCAAATATTAATAACTTCTCCTACTGTGTAGAGGTGGAGAACAACCGATGGCACTATCGAGCCACAATGGATAGTAGCAGACACTTTCGATAGTGGCCCATCCACTATCGATGGTGTCATTATGGGCTTTTCACAACGCCGGTAAATTTGCTTTACTTTTGATGAGCGTGAATAATTTCACCCAAGAAAAACTTTGAATCATGGATTGTTTTTTAAAAATGGGTATGTTTAATGTATTATACATAAGTATTTGACAATATACATATGTTACCTATTTAAGGGAAACGCCGAGCGTCTTGGTCAAGCGATGACAGACGGGACAAGGTGGACTGTGACTGTTTCAGCACAGACTCTGACAAAAGTTGTAAAAAAAAAATGGTTTTAAAAATAAAAAAAGGAGTCAAATTTCTAATGTCTGGAAAGATTTCAAGAGGTCAAGGACAAAAAATTTGGAAAATGTTTGCACTCTGGAAAAGAATATAAGACATCTGGCAACACGACAAACCTACCAATCATTTGAAGAGGTTTCATCCTGTATTGGAGGTAAAAAAGCCAGTTACACGTCAACCATTTTTATTTTATTTTAAAAGTTCTATATAATTAAATATACTCATATTTTTCCGGGCTAATTAATCTGATTTTCCCTCCATCAAAAGCCTTTTCGGAAAGTACCTCTGCGTTCCCGCTACGTCCGTAGAGTCTGAAAGAGCCTTCAGCAATGCGGGCCAAATTGTTTCGGAGAGGCGAACTCGACTCAAAAAAATGTAAACATTCTGCTCTTTCTCAATCGCAACTATTGGCTAAATTAAAGCACAATCTTCCTATATATGTTGAAAATAAATTTGTTTGATGAGTGACGATAAATCGTAATTTTACATTTATTATTCTCACAAAAAAATATTTGTAAATTTAAAATTTTTCAAAAACTTTTCTAAACTAGAGGGCCGTGGTAAACATCTGCTGCTTCGAAGTTTATATACCCCTCCAAGTTGTTTTCCCTATAGTCGAAAAGAAAAAGAACAGACCTCAAGTTTAGGCTGAAGCAATCCGGCATATGTAGCATGATATTTTATCGTTGGTTTCTAATTATGACAGCTATATAATTAAATTATCCGATTTCTATAAAATTTATAAATATTTATGACAAAAACATTTTTTTTTAAAACAGTAGCTAAGAAATTAACGATGTTATTGAGAAACGTCACTGTTTGTATGTATAGAAGCTCTATGATAAAATTCTCATCCGGCTGAATACGAAATATACAAACTGTGCAGTATGCACAAGACTACATTTCATCTATGTATGCACATAGCTCTTGCGGTCTAGGAGGAGTTTGCGTTGATCCAGACAGACGGGCGGACATGGCTACTTAAACTAGTCTCGTTGTACTGATCAAGAAATTATACATATGTATACTTTATATAGTCTAAGATGCTTCCTTCTATGAATTGCACACTTCTGACCAAAATTAATATATGTCCCATTTTTGCAAGGGTATAAATTAAGGGTATAAATTAAATAATTATAATTTCACTATTACATTACTAATGTAAATAATGTCAAAATATATATACCGACCAGTGTATATAGGAAAACAAATGATAAAAGCGTTATATTTTATGTACAGGAAGATATGGAAGAGCATGTATTACATAAATATCACGACGAATTACGGCATATTGGCAGGGACAAAATGATGGAAGCAATAGGAAGAGGATACTGGTTTCCAAATATAAAGAATAAGACAATAAAACATATAAGAAATTGTTTGAAATGTACAGCGTATTCACCGAAAACAGGAAAAGGAGATGGTCTTTTGCATAGTATACCGAAAGGAAATAAGCCCTTTGATACACACTGATCATTATGGACCGGTAGATTCCGGAAGATCAAAGAAGCATATTTTAGTTGTTGTAGACGCATTTACGAAATTTGTTAGATTATACACCACGAAAACTACAAACACTAAAGAAGTCATTAAAGCATTAGGAGATTATTTTCGATCATATAGTAGACCGAAATATATAATATCGGATCGAGATGTTTTTGGTTTAGCACAAAAAGGAGAGGTTAGTGATGATTTGAAAGAAAAGTTAGAAGAAGTGACAAAATTAGATGAAGTCAGTGACAGAGATGTAGAAAGTATTAGCAAACAGGCAGAATTAAATCAACGGTTAGCTCAGGCCGATAATGAAAAATACTATAACAATAAAAAGAAAGTTACACCGGAATATAAAGAGGGTGATTATATAACACTGTGCAATAAATTGTAGGTTCTTGAAATCAAACCGTCCCGGACCTTTTTTTCTGGAAATACATCTATTGAATACCAAAACCCTATTTGGGTTTTTCAAAGTTAGCTCGATTTTTTTTTTTTAGCGAGTTAATATGTTCTATATTGAGGTTAATTTTTAGTTTGTCATATGACTTAGATCTCGTTTTTTTTGTCATGCATTCGACTTAAATCTTTTTTATTTTTTAGATTTATTTTTTATTTATTTTAAATTCATTTTATGAATGTTATATAACCCAAAATGCCTTTTTTACCTACAGTTTTTGAAAAAATTACAATTAAGCCTTTTTTATACCCTTGCAAAAATGGGACATATATTAATTTTGGTCAGAAGTGTGCAATTCATAGAAGGAAGCATCTTAGACTATATAAAGTATACATATGTTTAATTTCTTGATCAGTACGACGAGACTAGTTTAAGTAGCCATGTCCGCCCGTCTGTCTGGATCAACGCAAACTCCTCCTAGACCGCAAGAGCTATGTGCATACATAGATGAAATGTAGTCTTGTGCATACTGCACAGTTTGTATATTTCGTATTCAGCCGGATCAGAATTTTATCATAGAGCTTCTATACATACAAACAGTGACGTTTCTCAATAACATCGTTAATTTCTTAGCTACTGTTTTAAAAAAAATGTTTTTGTCATAAATATTTATAAATTTTATAGAAATCGGATAATTTAATTATATAGCTGTCATAATTGTAAACCAACGATAAAATATCATGCTACATATGCCGGATTGCTTCAGCCTAAACTTGAGGTCTGTTCTTTTTTTCTTTTCGACGCTATAGGGAAAACAACTAGGAGGGGTATATAAACTTCGAAGCAGCAGATGTTTACCACGGCCCTCTAGTTTAGAAAAGTTTTTGAAAAATTTTAAATTTACAAATATTTTTTTGTGAGAATCATAAATGTAAAATTACGATTTATCGTCACTCATCAAACAAATTTATTTTCAACATATATAGGAAGATTGTGCTTTAATTTAGCCAATAGTTGCGATTGAGAAAGAGCAGAATGTTTACATTTTTTTTTGAGTCGAGTTCGCCTCTCCGAAACAATTTGGCCCGCATTGCTGAAGGCTCTTTCAGACTCTACGGACGTAGCGGGAACGCAGAGGTACTTTCCGAAAAGGCTTTTGATGGAGGGAAAATCAGATTAATTAGCCCGGAAAAATATGAGTATATTTAATTAAATAGAACTTTTAAAATAAAATAAAAATGGTTGACGTGTAACTGGCTTTTTTACCTCCAATACAGGATGAAACCTCTTCAAATGATTGGTAGGTTTGTCGTGTTGCCAGATGTCTTATATTCTTTTCCAGAGTGCAAACATTTTCCAAATTTTTTGTCCTTGACCTCTTAAAATCTTTCCAGACATTAGAAATTTGACTCCTTTTTTTATTTTTAAAACCATTTTTTTTTACAACTTTTGTCAGAGTCTGTGCTGAAACAGTCACAGTCCACCTTGTCCCGTCTGTCATCGCTTGACCAAGACGCTCGGCGTTTCCTTAAATAGGTAACATATGTATATTGTCAAATACTTATGTATAATACATTAAACATACCCATTTTTAAAAAACAATCCATGATTCAAAGTTTTTCTTGGGTGAAATTATTCACGCTCATCAAAAGTAAAGCAAATTTACCGGCGTTGTGAAAAGCCCATAATGACACCATCGATAGTGGATGGGCCACTATCGAAAGTGTCTGCTACTATCGATTGTGGCTCGATAGTGCCATTGGTTGTTCTCCACCTCTACACAGTAGGAGAAGTTATTAATATTTGCAGGACACTTGCACATTCTGATTACAACTTAGAATTTTAAACTAACGGCACTGATTTTTACGATAGTAAGCAAGTTTACTGTAAGTTTTGTAAGCTGTGCATCTCAATTTTATAATTCAAATTTTTCGTTCAAATGCCTTTCCTAAATGAACATACAGGAATGTTGAAATTTACTCTTAAACCATTACAAAATTTTTCTTACTGGAAATAAATAACATAATCTTTTTTAAATCATTTTAACAATTATTATTCTCACAAAAAATAGTTATAAATTAAAAATATTTCAAAAATTACCCTAAAAAAGGGCCTTATTTTTATTCCTTCGAAAACTGTAGCTGAAAATGGTATTTTGAGTTATATAACATTCGTTCGAATGAATTTATTTAAGCATGAACAATATTTCTGCAACAAATATATATGATTTAGGTTGAAATCCTGAAAAAGAAATCGAGATCTAAGTCAAACATAGCTCACATGACTAACTAAAAATAAACCTCAAAATAGAAAATTACAACTCGCTAAAAAAAAAAAAATCGAGCTAACTTTGCAAAACCCAAATAGGGTTTTGCTATTCAATAGATGTACTATCAGAAAAAAAAGGTCCGGTGCGGTTTGATTTTTGGTGTTGCACAGTGTAATGGTTAAAAATTTTGATAGTACCGCAGGAAGTTAACACCGAAAAATAAAGAGCCGTATATGATGGCAAAAATGTTGAAAAATGACAGGTTTTTAATAAAAGATGTGAATGGATTTCAGTTATCGCTCAATCCTTATCAAGGCGTCTGGAGAGCTAGACATAAGACATTGGATAAATAAGTAAATGGTCGAAATTGTTAGCAAACTATATATATATACATCGGTACTAGGTTTAAAAATATAATTAAATTATAGAATAAGAAACTAATCAAATTGTAAATGTATGTTAACATTACAGAGATTGAGGACAATCTTAAAGTCAGGACCGCCGAGTTGTAGTAGGCCCAGTGTCGAAAGCATAAGGAACAGTGGTATTGCAACCACTGTTTAAGCACCGTTATAACATGATATAGATTCTTTACTCTCTGATTTCATAAGGCGCCTCTCGCTCTGCCTTGCAAGCGAAGATGCTCTCTTGATTCCTGAATATTAACCGCTGTAACTACTCTGTCTGCGAGCAGAGAGGTAGTTCGTCAATATCCAAAGCGAGCAGATCAAATAAATAACGCAACGAGCCATATCACAAAGTATACCTCGTTTAGAGCTTTGTCCTTCCATTCTACTATGCCAAACATGGACTAAAATTAAACCCAAATTTATTTCCTTGTCTGCAAAACATATTTTCAGACAGATACAAATGTCGTTCTTCATTGGATTGTAATGCACCTATCAACTCTAAAATGCTTTATTGCCAATCGGGTATCAACCATAAAAGCTCAATCGCAGGATATATTTTGGAGTCACGTGCCTGGAAAGTATAATACCGCCGACATTGTTTCACGTGGCTTTGGTTTCATGGACCAAAGTTCTTAGTATTGATTGCACTCCATTGGACGAAATTTGAAAGAAAGACAGATATTGAGCCCAAAGAGTTCGAATTGCGAAACACCCTTAAATTGAAATGTAGCACTAGTTAGAGAGCAGATCATTAATAGACTATAATTGTTTCGTATGATTGATGAGTCTTACAATTAGTATACGTTCTACAAGTTTTCAAGCGACTTCCTATTAACCAAAAGAATACGATAAATGTTACAAAAAGCCTTTCAGTAGAAGAAGAAGAAATTGGCTTTTAATCTTATGATGTCTTCCATTCATAGCGATGTGTTTGCTAAAGAACTAAAGCGCTTACAAGCAGTTCGAAATTTGAAGCCGGAGCTTTAAAAATTAAATCTATTTACATATATCAGATATATATATATGCACCATTTCTTATGTCATACCGTATTCGTTGCAAAGTTCTTTACAAAACATATTTAACCATAATTCTTTGCTTTTCCTCAAAAGGTATTCATACAGAACTAATCTCAGACCTCTCTACTAATAATTTTGTGGCATACCCAAAGGGATTTATTGTGACAATGCCGCCAACTTTGTTCGCAACTTGAAAGCTTCAAACGGCATTTCTGTTCAGAACTCAGTGTTAAAAATCTGGAGAATTTTAGCCAAAATGCCGACTTTGAATTCAAAATTATTTTACGGCGCTTCCTATTTTGGAGGCTTATAGGAAGCTGTAGTAAAATCAATGAAGGCTCTGCTCATCAAAAATTTAACCTATTCTCATTTAACGTAAGAAGAGCTTTAATCGATTGCAATTAAAATGGAGGCGATATTGAACTCCCGTTTAATATCCATTTACAGCGATAGTCCCAATGAAGAGGATGCTCTAACGTCACCACACTTATTGATTATGAATTATTGAAAACTCTCTTATTTATCGTGTCGGCAAAAGATAACCTACATATATCAAGCAAGAATGTACATCAATTGCATCCATAAAGACAATCTTCATTCGCAATACTGGAGTACTTATCATGTGGAGTCAGAGTAGCCGATGTTCGCACCAAGAAAGGAATTATTCGTCGCCCAATCTGCACACTTGCAAAGTCATACTTCATCCATCAATGGGGGAGGAGACATCATCGTAAACTTAGATTTGTACATATTAAGATTTTAGAACATGTTAATGTAAAAAAAAAGTGGTAGAAATTGTTAGTTTAATATATCTGTTATTGACAGTGCCGTATTTGATAAAGATCGTGTGACTCTATCTTATAGCTCCCAAAGGAACGATGGGTCGAAAACAGTGACTTTTGTCACTGTAACTTCGTTACTTTTCACGCGATTGCTTTCAAATGAAACATTTGTTAGTTTAATATATGGTAATGACTGTGCTGAATTTGATAAAGATTGGGTGACTATATCATTTAGCTCCCATAGGAATGATCGGTCGAAAACAGTGACTTTCATCAATAACTTCGTTATTTCCTATGTTAAGATTGTTGGCCGTTCTTTCGCAAACAATACTCTTGTTAGATAAAAGTCTTTCCACTTTGAAAGAAAAGAGTAACCAACAACTTGCAAGGGTATACAAACTTCGACGCGGTCGAAGTTAGCCGCGGCCCTCTGGTTTTTTTTTTCAATGGCGGAATAAGTCTTTTGGGGATTTTTGCTTCCTTAATAATGATTCATACTCCGTAAGTGTAGACAAGCAATTTAACAATTATCCCAGTAATGACACATTTTAAATAATAAAATTAAACAAAGAATATTAAAAATACCAGTTAGGCGGGGTTAACTCCCGCCGCGGCTATGTTTGTATACCCTTGCAAGTTTAATTTGGTAAAACTTGTTTGCGAGATAAGTGGTTTTATGTAAAAAGCTTAAAAAAAAGTCTAAAAAGTTCGATAGAACAGTATTCAAGCTAAGTCTGAAGCAATCCGGTGCATGTCGCATGTACTATTTTATCGTTATCAAATTTGGATCAAACTCAGAAAATCCATAAAAGGTATGTATATAAAACTCATAAATGTTAATTTTTAAAAAACTTAAAAATAACTTATAAGTTATTCATAAAAGTGACTGTTTTCAACCGATCCGATATGGAAAAGTCATTCATATCGCGGGATGGGAATAGATTACCTAGTAATTAGCACCGGGAGTGACTGTCACCGTCCAGCTATGGCTATTAGTATCTACTATTTTACTGTAGATCTTTTAGCGCTTAATGAATATGGCCATACTGTAAAATATGGAGTTTAATTTAGCTTAATATAGGAGCCGTTTGCGTTGTTCCAGACATACGGATGGACGGATATGACTATATGAACTCGTTTCGCCGTGCTGATCAAAAATATGTACACTTTATATGTATACTTGCACACTTCTGACCAAAAGTAATATACCCTTTTTGCATAAAGAGCTTTTAGAACGCCAATACGGCAATATTGTTTGTCTGCTGTACATACAATTGCAATAATGCCAGTAACATGAGTGAAGGCTTGGTTTACCGTAATGTAATGCACTTTAAATGTACCGGTTAGCAGTCGAGTTCCGGGATACTATTGCACAGGGTGGTGGCCGAAAATGGTGGTGTGATTCGTGTTGTGGCTTAGAGCTCTCGTACTATTCTTCAATCAATAGTTGAGCTATTTTTGATGCATATTCGGCAAATTTTTCATCATTTATAATTTTCTTGCAATTGATAATATTTAAGATAACACCCAACATTTTAAAATTCTTAAGATCTGTTATTAAAGATTTCATTTTATGATTTGTCGCATTTCCATCATCCTTATTTTTGTATCCGTGCTAAGCACAGTGGGCCATAAGTGCCGTTTTTGGTGCATTGGAGTGTTGGCGAAGTTTATAGTCAAAACTCTGTTGCGATAGTCTTGTTTTTAGCCTCGATTTTGTTGTCCCTATATATATTTTATCACAGTTTTCTTCATTAGTCCCATTGCACGGTATTTTATATACTACGTTGCTCTTGTGCATTGTACTTTTTGTTCTGTTAAAAATACTCCGTAGTGTATTATTGGGTTTATGTGCTATCTGTATTTGTTCGATGTCATAGCAATCTGAGTTTGCTAATCTTTCCGATAGTTGTGGGACATATGTGACGGACATAAAGCGTTTTGTCGGAACATCTTTATTGGTTTTCTTATTCCGAGATTTTAGTAAAGTCCTTATGGTGTGGTTTGGAAAGTCATTATCCTTTAAAATTCGTCGTATTTCTTCTTCGTTTCTTCATGAAAAATTGGGTCCGATATATTGAGCATCCGTTGTATACAACCTCTTGCTGTATTCATTATCATCGACTTCGGATGTTTGGAGTTGAAGTTAGTTATTCGTCCTGATGCTGTTGGTTTTTTGTACCATTTTAATTTTAGTTCATTTCCTCATCTGTGTATTGATGCGTCTAGATATGTTAATTTGTTGTCATTTTCTAATTCTATTGTAAACTTTATGTTCTTGTCAAATGAATTTAGGTTGTCAAGTGTGTTTTGGATCTCCTCTTCTTTAATTATGGCAAAAAGGTCATCTACATATTTCGTCATAACTCTAGGTGGTCGCTGTAGTGTTTTCATCATTTTGTGTAAGAGTTCTTCCATAATTATGTCAGCTATTATCGGTGACGCTGGTGAGCCCATAGGCATTCCTTTTAGTTGTGTGTATATCTTGTCTTTGTATCTGAAATATCTGTTCTCTTGTATACAAAAACGTACTATTTCCATAAATGTTAATTTTGGAATGTTAGTGTGCGCTTTTATTTTTGTCCACTTTTCTCTAATGGTTTCAAGTGCCAATTCTATTGGAATACTTGGAAAAAGTGAGACTACGTCAAATGAAATTAATCTTTCATCATCGCAAATGTATGTGTCATTAATCCTTGTCTTAAATTCTGAGGCGTTCTTTACGTTATATGTTGAGTCTGCCGTTATATTTTTTAATATGTTGACTATATATTTGCATAGTCCGTACGATGGACCCAATTTTTCATGAAGAAACGAAGGAAGAAATACGACGAATTTTAAAGGATAATGACTTTCCAAACCACACCATAAGGACTTTACTAAAATCTCGCAATAAGAAAACCAATAAAGATGTGCCGACAAAACGCTTTATGTCCGTCACATATGTCCCACAACTATCGGAAAGATTAGCAAACTCAGATTGCTATGACATCGAACAAATACAGATAGCACATAAACCCAGTGGACATTCCCCAAATTTTGACGAAGTAAACATAATAAACCAAGAACAACATTACAACAAACGTTACACTTTGGAGATGCTGCACATAATAAATACCCCGACAAATATAAGACTTAATTATAAGGTAGATACAGACAACTGCGCGCATTTATACAGGCATTTATTAGGGACAAAGAATGAGTATAGCTCCACATCACAGTGTGCGGACGTGTAAAAACAAGTATGTGTTTCTTGTTGTTAAATTAATGTTAAAGTTAATCACTATTTAATGTTTTTATAGTTGCCCTGAAGACGACCACCGATGAGTGGTCGAAATATATCGGAAAGAAAAGGAATATATTAACACATTTATTTTCATTTTCATCTATGTACTTTTACAAAACTTTACCTCGAGCCGGCTAAACACAACACAAAATAACCAACAGTTCGCTAAATCAACAAATAACTTAAACGGAAGGCACGCCGAACGCATATCTCAACACCATGCCTTATGCAGAAATTAAGTCCAACTATAATAAATACAAGACGGTGATTAACAAGTATCAAGTATACAAAAACAGCTGGACGAAAATGATTTTAAAATATTTATGAAGAGTGAGAACACGATAGCCGAAACATTATCAACAACTTTGAAGAGACATCACGAATCCAAACATGAGAGACTACGAAAACAACGGAACAGCGTTCTCTTGAAGAAGAATAACAACAACACAAACAATTGGCGAACGACGTAAAAGCGTTAAGGTTCCCACACACCAGAGAGATTTATTCGCAACGGCAGCGACGCGAATAAAAAGCGGAAAAATTTCCGCGTTCAAATCGCAAGAGTGATCACACTGGAGCGAATTTATTCGCGCCTTTATTTTGTTATTCGCGGCTTTATTTTGTTATTCGCTAAAATGTCTTCTTTTATTAACGTTGTTATTCGAAGAAGAAAATGGAAAAAATGCATGAGTATTAAATGTTTGATTTACTGTGATGGTTTATATATAATTGATTAAGGCAAAACAGAACTTGGGTACATCCCATAAATGCGGAGAGGCATTCCAATGGAGAATTCAGCAATTTGATGCAGCACCTTCGGAAGGATGAACGCAGATTTTATATATATTTTCGAATGACCTCCACCTGCATCGATAACCTTTAGAAGATGATCGAAGTTGATATTAAAAAGCAGCACACACATTACAGGGAGCCCATGTCACCACTGGAACGATTGGCAATCTACTTAAGGTAATATTAATGAATCATATGTTACATTTGAATCACCTGAGCTAAAATTTACGTTAACACTGTTCGAAGTAGAGTTGTTTTCAAATGTAAAGTGTGATGAAAGGCTGCTGGTGGTGTAACTGGGTGAATTTTCCTCAAGACTCGCGATCTCTTCCTCCATAATGAGTTTTGCAATTTTATATTTAATTTGAGCCTGTCTCATCGGACTGATTTTTTTTTAATTGTTTGGGCATGCGCACTAAACAAAATGTTAACATCGTCTTGCGTTTTTTTGTTCTTTGTTTGCAAATAATCGATTTCATTCATTACGGATGATGGTTGAGTGGACGATCTTTTAAAGCGTTTCAATGGAGGTTTTTCATCATCAACGGCAGGACTAGTTACGATAGATTGATTGAATTCATCATTGCTCTCGTAATCAATATGCGATTCTGAAGCCTCTGTGCATTGAAAAGATTCCGTGAATGAAGATGCTTCAGATGGACCAATGCCACTGACATTCAAAGACGTTTTGGCAAAAGAAAGAAATGGACGAAAACTTTCCATTTGCTTTGACCAAATCCATGATTTAGGAACTGCTGCTTGCCCTGTAGTACATTTTGTTGACCTCAGATATTTCGCATAGGAGTCTCTTAAATTTTTCCATTTTGTTTCTAGTTCATCACTTAAATATACAAAAATTAATTAATTAACATTTTACAGATTCCTTGCAACTGGAGACAGTTTTTATTAAATTGGACACAGCTTTCGTGTCGGATTTTCAACAGTTGGTAGCATTGTAACGGAAGTTGACGAAGCAATTGTCAAAAATCTAGAACCAATATACATGCCTGAGCCAACTGAAGCTATGTGGAAGCAATCAGCAGAAAATTTTTTAAGTGGCAGTTTCCAAACTGCATTGGATGCATTGATGGAAAACACATCACCATTAAAAGTCCAAATAAAACCGGATCAACTTACTGGTGCTATTTGAATAAATTTTCTTTAGTACTAATGGGCATAGTACGACTTGATTATAAGTTTCTTTTCGTGGATATTGGTGGATATGGCAAAACCAGTGAAGGTGGAATTTTTGAAAATTTCAACATGGGATTGAAATTCAAAACGAACAATATGAATGTGCCAAAACCATGCAATGTGCCTGGTAAAAATGAGCCTTCTCCACATGTTCTTATTGGTGATGAGGCCTTTGCGCTAAAGCCATTTTTAATTCGACCTTTTCCGTATCGGCAATCAAAACGAGATGAAAAAAAAAGAGATGTTTAATTACAGATTGTGCCGGGCAAAAAAAGTAGTCGAAAATGCTTTTCGAATTCTTGCACAAAAATGACGCATATTTTACAGGCCAATTGAACAAAGGTGGAAAAGACAATAAGTATTGTAAGAGCTGCGTGCATATTATACAACTATTGTACTACAATGAATAGCGACAAAGACTTTTATAACAAATTAGAATCCCATGAAGGAACCATGGTCGCATTTTCCGGCAACAATAACATCAGAAAACAATTTGTAGAATATTTGAGTGAGTCAACATGAACGATATAAATATGTAAACACAAAACTACTAAATGCACAAGCAATAATATATATGTATGTATGAACATTACAAAAACTGTGTCATTGTACAAAAACTTAACTTGATTTAAAAACAGGAATGTAATTGCCACTTTCTTCCAACTCCAATCCAATTTCGTTCTTTCTTTTTTCTTTTTTTCTGATGTTTTTATACTCCTCGTTGCCAAATCATACAATATTTTATGTTTTTTTACTAATTCAATAAGTTGCTCCACTTTTGCCATTTTTAACATTAGTAAACATGTGACGCCAAATATGGCCATGAATAAACAAAGACATTGCGTATAATAAACAGCTGCTCGAAACGTCGCAAATGTTGAATTTTTCATAATTTTTTTCAATATAAATGAATGATAATGGGTAAACAACTGCTTCTCTCATTATATTATTATTAATTTATTATAATATAATTGTTTAAAATATTGTTTTCAATGTTCAGCGGAAAAAAACGCTGCAAAATCGCCGAATTCGCGAATTCACCCCGCTTTGGTGTGCATGCGTTCATAAGACGCAATGTAATTAGATATTTGCGCCGCTGCCGCTGCGAATAAATCGCTCTGGTGTGTGGGAACCTTTACTGGCGAAAGGCCCTAAGTTCGCAATCACAGTGGAGAAGAGAACATTCCCTCTCCTTAAATATATATCAGACGGAGAGGAGCTAGTACAGACTCTTAAAGACAAAGAAAAACAAGAGGAAGCACGCACAAAATTCTCTTTATTAATCAAAGTCCACAAAACATCTAACAAAGAAGACGCAGCTGATCGTGCAATACTTGACACAGTAGAGCAAACAAGAAAATTTCTTAGGCAGAATGATGACATACTAATTTTAACTTCAGATAAAGGGAATAAGGCAGTTGCAATCGATAAGACTGAGTATGACAAAAAAATGGATAGTATACTTAACGACTTAAATACATATAGAACATTAAGGAAGGTCAAAACCACTAGACTACAGACCTAAAATTCATAAATAAGGTATGCCATTGAGACCAATCTGCTCATTAATTGGTTCTCCATTATACGGACTATGCAAATATATAGTCAACATATTAAAAAATATAACGGCAGACTCAACATATAACGTAAAGAACGCCTCAGAATTTAAGACAAGGATTAATGACACATACATTTGCGACGATGAAAGATTAATTTCATTTGACGTAGTCTCACTTTTTCCAAGTATTCCAATAGAATTGGCACTTGACACCATTAGAGAAAAGTGGATAAAAATAAAAGCGCACACTAACATTCCAAAATTAACATTTATGGAAATAGTACGTTTTTGTATACAAGAGAACAGATATTTCAGATACAAAGACAAGATATACACACAACTAAAAGGAATGCCTATGGGCTCACCAGCGTCACCGATAATAGCTGACATAATTATGGAAGAACTCTTACACAAAATGATGAAAACACTACAGCCACCACCTAGAGTTATGACGAAATATGTAGATGACCTTTTTGCCATAATTAAAGAAGAGGAGATCCAAAACACACTTGACAACCTAAATTCATTTGACAGGAACATAAAGTTTACAATAGAATTAGAAAATGACAACAAATTAACATATCTAGACGCATATTGATCCTCGTCTGTGTATTGACACAGACGAGGAAATGAACTAAAATTAAAATGGTACAAAAAACCAACAGCATCAGGACGAATAATTAACTTCAACTCCAAACATCCGAAGTCGATGATAATGAATACAGCAAGAGGTTGTATACAACGGATGCTCAATATATCGGACCCAATTTTTCAAGAAGAAACGAAGGAAGAAATACGACGACGAAGAAAGGATAATGACTTTCCAAACCACACCATAAGGACTTTACTAAAATCTCGGAATAAGAAAACCAATAAAGATGTTCCGACAAAACGCTTTATGTCCGTCACATATGTCCCACAACTATCGGAAAGATTAGCAAACTCAGATTGCTATGACATCGAACAAATACAGATAGCACATAAACCCAATAATACACTACGGAGTATTTTTAACAGAACAAAAAGTAGGATTGATACAATGCACAAGATCAACGTAGTATATAAAATACCGTGCAATGGGACTAATGAAGAAAACTGTGATAAAATATATATAGGGACAACAAAATCGAGGCTAAAAACAAGACTATCGCAACATAGATCTGACTATAAACTTCGCCAACACTCCAATGCACCAAAAACGGCACTTATGGCCCACTGTGCCGCCAGTGGACATTCCCCAAATTTTGACGAAGTAAACATAATAGACCAAGAACAACATTACAACAAACGTTACACTTTGGAGATGCTGCACATAATAAAGACCCCGACAAATAAAAGACTTAATTATAAGGTGGATACAGACAACTGGCATTTATTAGGGACAAATCAGTGTGTAGCTCCACGTCACAGTGTGCGGACGTGTAAAACTAAGTAGGTGTTTTCTTGTTGTTAAATTAATATTATGTCAATCACAATTCAATGTTATTTGTAGTTGCCCTGAAGACGACCACCGATGAGTGGTCGAAATATATCGGAACGAAAATAAGAACAAACTGTGTTTTTTATTTTTGTTTTTATTCGCCCAACATTTGACCTCGAGACGGCAAAACATTCAACTATATTATAATAATATTAAAAATAATAATGTGAAGTATCACGTGAAAGCAGATGTATTTTGTATGGTGGGCTGCCAAAATAAAGCATATATGTACATGCGTAAATAAAATAATAAATAATAAATAAAGCACATAGTAAGTGAATACTGCAGATTCATATATTTTATTAGAATTTTATTCTTCTTTCAGATAACTTATTGCTTGTATGGTTTTCCGCAAAAAAAATCGCGTTCGAGATATTTGGAAAATCATAACGCTGGACATATACCCTTAAATTTGGAAATCGCAATTGAAGTTTTTGACATTTATGCTCCAGACCCACTACCAGATTTTAATTCATATAAAATAGGTTCAATTACGGGTGATATGGAGCAATTTTTGCTTAAAGTTATACAATTGCTTCCAAAACAAGATTATGTGCATTTTCAAATTCAAAACATAGACGACTTTATATCAGGAGCACGAAAGGATCTGTCTGAAGATCCACTATTATTGCGATTACCATTTAAAGTGAAAAATATTTACTACTTGCTGGCGGATTATTACTTTAAAAGTCGCGATTTCGTAAAAGCTATTAAGTATTATACTACCGATCTGGCTGTAAATTTGAACCGATCTGATTCATGGGCTGGAATATCATTATCAAAAGCGAGCATTGTTGAGACACAAATAAATGGTCTGGATCCAATAGAGTGAGTAAAATATTATTATGGACTAAATTATATTCGTAGCTCCTTAGCCCTCTCCCCACTTTACGCTCGCATTAAGAGTACGAACGTTCGGTTTTTTGCCAAAGCTCTCTGGAGTTCCATGTCTTAGGCTAGCGTTTGCAGTCAAAAAATCATACGTTTGTCCCATCTATGTATGTGTTTTATGGTTAGTGGCTTAATGGTTTTATACAACTGCTCCAAGTTCAGTCAACACACACGTTTTACTGGAAGTCCCGGTGGTCTGGAGGTCGAAAATGTACACCTTTTTTTTAAACTTTGAATTTGGCGCTAAGGATTATAGCCATTTTTTCACCTATTTTACTATCAAATTCAAAACCTGATTTTTAAAAGCTCCCAAACTCTATATTCTTAGCAATATGTTTAATTTTTCCGAACCAAGTTACTAACAATATGAGCTTTTCAATATTATGAAAAATCGACAGAAAAAATGTAAGTTACACAAGGTAAAACTATTTATATTATTAATAATATAATCAATCAATTAATTGATATTAATTGATTGATTATTAATTGATTATAAATACAACATGCCCAAAACTACTGACTACAAGAGACAATTAATAAGTTAAATAGTACAACAGCCTCGGGAGGACACCAGTAGCAACTAGAATAGTTCTTAACAGGAAGAAGCACCAAGAAACCTTTCGGCTCTTACCGATAAGATACGATTTAACTCACGCCAAAATTGTCAGTATAAAGGTCATTAATTGGATACTTTTTTCGAAAGACACAGTCCATAAGTACTTCAAGATATAGTTAATACCTTTTGGGGCTGTATACGTCAAAGCGTACCTTTGTGAATTAAGAACTCGTGTTTTGTTGTGATCAAATTTGTAATTAGATTTTTTATAGGCATTTTACTTTTCAGCTTAATGTAAGGCTGTTTTTTTTTAGAGAAATGTGGATCTGTGCTGTTCTACTACTCCTCTTAATGACTGTTGTCTTTTTAGACGTTAAACAAGACTTTGACCGAGTATAGCTCTGGATTACTTCAAAAAATATTAGAAGTTTTACCACCACCCTGTTATGATATTTTTGCATCATATCTTCGAAAAAGAAAAATTTAATGTGGTTATCATAGATGCATTCTCATCCTCAAAACCCAGCAGATGTTCCACAAGGTAGCGTACTCGGCAACGTATGCTGATGACACGGCTATTCTCTCCAGTGCATATGCCCCCAAGATGCGACGGAAGCCTTACAAACATATCTAAACGAATTCCATGCATGGACCAAACGATGGTGCATCTCTATAAATACTACCAAGTCAATTCAAACGACATTTGCCCTCAGAACATTATCCTGCCCTGTACTAACATTCTAAAATGAAACAATTTCGACTGCCAGCAATGCCACATATTTGGGTGTCATAGACAAAAGATTAAATGTCGATAGACAGAAGATTAAGTTGGAAAAACCATGTTAACATAACAAGAAGCAAATGTATCAGAAAACTTAGAATGCTGAACTGGATGCTCAGAGGGTCAAGCACATTGTCCCCCACAAATAAAGTAAAACCAGAGGGCCGGGGCTAACTTCGACCGCGTCAAAGTTTGTATACCCTTGCAAGTTTTATAGTAACGCTTTAATCTAAACTAACTGTTCTATTTAAAAAGGTTAATGTTTGCGAAAGAACGGCCTTAAATCTTAGCATAGGAAATAAGTCACTGTTTTCCACCGATCGTTCCTATTCTAGCGAAATGATATAGTTACCCGATCTTTACCAAATTCGGCACAGTCATTGACATATACATTAAAGTAACAAACATTTAATTTGAAAGCAATTGCGTTAATAGTAACGAAGTTATTGACAACAGTCACTGTTTTCGACCGATCGTTCCTATGAAAGCTATATGAAATAGTCACCCGATCTTGATTAAATTTGGCACAGTCGCTAAAAAGTGTAATAAACTCACCAATATGACACAGTTGCTCAGAAAATAACAAAGTTATTCAGAAAAGTCACTGTTCGTGACTTTGACGTTTGTATGGGAGCTACATGATATAGTGATCCGATCCGGCTGAATCCGAGATATACAAACTGTGCACTATATACAACGCTTTATGCAAAATTCCAGCTCTGTAGCTTTTACGGTCTAGGAGTAGTTTGCGCCGATCCAGACGGACAGACGGACAGACGGACGGACATGGCTATTTGAACTCGTCTCGTCATGCTGATCAAGAATATGTATACTTTATATGGTCGGAGATGCTTCCTTCTATGCGTTGCACACTTCTGCGATAGTGGTACCAATATTCCCATATGCTCTTCCCATTTGGAGCTCTGCAGCTACATCAACTGTAAAAAAGGTCCAAACCATGCAAAACAAAGTGCTTCGTCGCATTACAGAAGTGAATGGTATATTCAAAATCCAGTTCTCCACCACGACTTGGGCCTACCCACGATAGTTGAACTAATAGGCCGACACAGCACGCGCTATAGGGACTGTTTCGAAGCTCATCCGAATCCGAATCCAATGACTCGGCCGTCAAAACCTCCAGGGGCATGCTAAAGCGTCTGCATCCTTTGGATAGACGACCAACACCGATTGCTTGATAACATTGACTCAATTTATAAAGCTCAAATTCGTTGTAAAAAGCTGTCTGAAGCTGGGACGACACAAATAAAATATTAACATAAAAAAAAAATTATTTGGTATTTCAGGGTAAAGAAAAGTAACCCGATCTTCATTTGCCAGATTCAAAATATGAGCTGATTTTATTTACAAAAGTACGGAGCTTATATGAGAACTCAGCAAATCAATGCGATGTTTCTTTAACGACTGTAACTGGCTTCCTATTCTTTCCAACTCTGCCAAATGATTTATTATGTTTCTTCTACTAGACTCCATACTATATTTGGGATTTTACTAATATCACCAATTTTCGAGGTTGTAATAGCTCGGTATGATCGCAATATAATCCTTTACAGTCTTTCTTTCGGGTTATCTACACACTCCTGACAAATATTATTGTGTTGACTTGTAGTCTTATTACAAGGTGGAAAATTTGAAAACAAACCACTTCTACTTTTCAAATATCGCTGATAGCTAGAATTTAAGTGGTTATTCTGTTCATATGTTGACCTTTTATAAACAATTTTATTGGTGCCTTTCCAAGACCTAATATTTTCGTTTTGTTTTTTCAGATTCGGCCGATTTATGAATTAAATCTTTATTGAAATTATTTTTTCGATATTCATTATCCAAATTAACTCTTGCCACGTTACATTATTATTTTGTGGTACTGGCATATTTGCTACTTCTTCATCAGTCTTGGAGGTAACTCCAAAATGAGGTCCTGCTGGGGAACTTAAATTTTGTTTATTTCGTTTGTTCTTCGAAAACGTTTTCTCTTACCTCAGCTTCTATCTTGCCTCTAAAGTGAGGTCCTGCTAAAGGAGAAAATTGTAGACTTTATTCATATTCTCCACATTTTTTCTTAACTTGTATTACGGATGTGGCCAACAGTGTAAGTAGAGCCGTTACACAAGCATTCACCCTTATCTGTTTTTTTACAAAGTAGAGTAAATAATGGTGCTCTATATATATATATTATGTATTCTTTATATATATTCTACGTAACAAATCATCCAGAAGTAACGTGACAGGTATCCTAATCAAGACCCGTGTATAACACCCGTTCTTCAATATATTTAAAATACAGTACAGCGGGTTAACAATATAGTACAAGTCGTCTTAAGAGAAAAGACAGACCAACAAAATAAAAAGGTAAATAAAGCTACTTACAGGCATTCCTTGTGTTGGTGTTTGGATTATATAAAACAAGGTAAAAATAAGACAATCATAATATAGAACAAATGGAAATGTTTGTCTAGATTAGTATGTAATTATAGATATCGATGGCTTATCAGTCATAAGTAGATCTGATATGGTCAGCAGTTAACAATAAAGATCTAGTGAATTAAGCTGCTATGGTTAGCTATTATCAATAAAGACGTATTTTTCTGACCTAACACTATGTCAACCTATGGTTTTGTGGGCTCTATAGTTTTACTATAAAAGAAATGCATTATTCTTAGTAAGATACTAATTAAAGTTACATCGGGTGTTCATCGCTGTGTCGTTGGCCCCCATATCCACCTTTGTAATCTCGCTCCGAAGTCCACCCAATTTATGTGTTGGTTGCGACGACTATTAGTCACTGGTTTATATGCTACTGCCTATTTGTTTATAAATAAATAAACATTAAATAAATTCAAGAAATACTAACGTCTTTCATTGAACACCTTGGATATAGATTTAGAATTTTGTTACGCTCTAAAATAAAAAAAAAAAACATTTCCTTAAAATAACGCAACAATCACATCACTTTATGTTACAAAAGCCGATTGATTAAACTGTAGGGTAGGCAGAGTGCAGTGCAATTGTGCCTATTATGTGTGCCAATTGTAAAAATATTTAAAGTGAAAACTATTACATTAGAACTAAAACAATATAAGCTGACCAATTCGATAAAATTACTAAAATCACTAACTGGCCAATTTCATTCATGATAAAATAACCTTAGTAGAAGTCTGGCATAAATTCAAATTCACTTGTTCAACTACTTTATTTCAGATAAAAAATAAATAGATCTATTGTAGCAGGAGAGATGGTCACACTAGCTACTCTTCTATCCCGGTATCTTTAATGACTCTCTGAGAGGGAGTTAAGTTTATCGAGTCTGACGTTGCTGAGCGTTGAGGAAAGTAGGACAGATAATAACTTGATGTACAATAATAATAACTATAATAAATAATAATAATCAAGTACAGTTAAGAAATGAAATACTATTACTCTAAAGCAACTAAAACCCGAATCTCCTAAATATTCTGACATCAGTCCATTCATCTAGCGCCCACAATATCAGAAGTGGTGAACTTTAACGCAATAGACATCAACATTGAGGCTCAAAATTGTCGAGGAAAGTACGGAAGACGAAAGTAACTGTCAACGGTCGGAGATCACAAATGAGAAAGAGGGAGACAACAACACAGATGTCTTGCTGAAAAAATTGTGCGATTTGCTGCAACCACAATTGTTCGTCATAGTGGCGCGACAACGCCAGACAGAAATCGAAGACAGTGAAAACTAGACGGCAGCAGAACTAATTGGCGCGCAAATCCAGCGTCGTGAACCAGTGTTGGAAAACCAACACTCGGAATAAATCTTGGAAAGTGGTTTTTCGTCGGCTATAACATTCCAATTTGCAAAGGAAGCGTTGTTGGAATTTAATGGAAACTCGTGTGGAAAGAAATGGGTCACGCAGCGGTGTAAAGGCAATCCAAGGTTAACAAATGCACATGCTTCTAGTCTCCAAGCTAAAAGGACGGGCTCATGAGTGGCTACATGCCAATAGTACGCGCATTTTGGAACCCGTGGGCAACATCTGTGAGCAGCTTGTCGAGTCGTTCCGGAAAACTGCGTCTCAAGCAGATGCCAGGCGCCTATTCGAGTCTTGAATTTGGAGCGCCAATGAGAAGTTCGTCAGCAACATCGATGTGAAGACCAGGCTATCAGACGATATCTGCATCAGTGAAGAGGAACGAGAAAAGCCATTGAAGGGATTCCTGTGGAGGGACTCCGCATCCAAGCGCAGACTCAAGGATTCAAGAAACCGGTGCAGCGAGCAGCAAGAGAAGCTATAAAGGTGGCTGCTACTGGCAGGCGTTCCAAAGAAGATTTCCGTTGCTAACTGCAAATCGAAGGGCCACATGAACAAGGACTGCAAGAAACCCGACAGAGTTCCAGGGTCCTGCTTAGGATGCGGTGCCTTGGATCACTGGGTGTCTAAGTGTCCACTTAACAAAGAGAAGCTAGCTAAAGGGTGCGACGACGTAAGATAAGTTAAGATATATTTTAAGACACCAACTAATCCTTACTTAATTACAGCATGCCTAATAGACTCAGGCAGTGATGTTTCACTAAGTAAAATCTCTTGTCTACCAGAAAGGATACATTTCCTTTCACCTAATCATAAATATTAGGGATTAAATAAGATTTCACTTTTGTCATACGGAAAAGTAGAGTGTTTTGCTCTCAAAAATTCAATTAAAGTGTTTTTTCATTTAATAGTCGTTGATAATGAGTCTATGAGCTATGAAGTTATTTTGGGAAGAGATTTTATGAAAGCATGCAATATTAAGTTAGACTTAAATGCCACTTAAAATGAAAGAAGGCGAAAATGAACTTCAAGAGCAGTCGAAGCTTGAGTCATTGTCATTGCATAGATGCCATACAGATTTGGAAATAGATCGTAATGTAAATGTTGGGAAAACGAATGATGAAATAGTTAAAGAAAAAATTCTAAGAATAGAATAGTCACAAAAGAATGTACCCCCGAAGGTGAGAAACAGGGAATTGTTAGCGAAATAGTTACGTAAAATGATAGCGGAATGTTAAGTGAAATGGTGAATAGAGGTAGAAGCAAAATGGTTATGGAAAGTGGGAATTAAACTGTTATTGTGTTAGTCAATGAAAAAGTTAGATCTGATACAAAATGTGAAAAAAGAAGAAAAAAAAGCTAATCTCTAAGCGAAGTAGAATTTAAATCATTAAATATCGAGTATTTTAACACAGTTGTTGCAGTTGCACAGTGAGTTGCAGTATGCATCACCTATTGTGCTAGTGCCCAAGAAAGTAGGCGAGTTAAGGTTGTGCATTGAATAGGAGATTAAACAAAGTTTTGATTAAGGATAATTATCATATACCTCTGATAGACGATCATATTAGACAAGCTTGGAGAAAAACGATTTTTTTCAAAATTGGACCTAAAAGATGGCTTTTTCATGCCATACAGTTAAATGTACAACTTTCGTCACTGCGTTAGGCCAGTTTCAGTTCCTTAGGATGCCAATGGGACTAAAAAAAAAACTCCTCATCAGTGTTTCAAAGATTTGTGAACAAAATTTTTACAGATATGATTAGAAATAGTAGCCAGTGGAACTGCCGAAGACCACCTGGATATACTGAAAGAAGTTTTTGAAAGATAATCAGAAACGAGCTGGAATTATAATATATAATTATAATATATAATTATAAGTATAGATAAGTGTGAGTTCTTTCAGTCAAGCATTAACTTAGCCGTTGACAAGGGCGTAGAGGCGGTTAAGAATATTCCCATACCAACAAATGTTCACACCGTATGAAGTTGCTTGGGATTGGCATCTTATTTTCGTCGTTTTATTAGAAACTTTTTGTTAATTGCAAATCCACTCTATGTATTGAAGAAATATAGGGTGTTTAAATTTGGATAGAGAGAACTCGATTGTTTTTCGTTGCTCAAGTAGAATCGCCGATGTTGGCATTATATAACCACAAGGACGAAGTAGATCTGGGAAATGTTAATGCAAAGGAAAGAAGACAAAAAACTGCACCCTGTTTTTTATTTCTCAAAACGGACTCCTGATGTAGAATAAAAATACCACAGTTTCGAATTCGAGACCTTGGCAATAGTATATGCAGTCCGCAAGTTCAGAGTGTATTTACAGGGAAGATATTTTAAAGAACTTACAGATTGTCATTCGCTGACTCTCACTCTCAATCGAATTGAATTTAACCCGAGATGGGCCCTTGAGCTACAGAGTTCTGATTATGAAGTAGTGCATAGGTCAGGAAAACTGATGCATTATGTAGAATGTTAAAAAGTGAAATAAACTTATCAATATGAAATTTCACGACAATTGCTGAGAAAACAACAAAAATATTCAGAAAAGTCAATGTTCGTGACTTTGACGTTTATATGGGAGCTACATGATATACTATAAACAAGACTTCATGCAAAATTCCAGCTCTGTAGCTTTTACGGTCTAGAAGGAGTTTGCGCTGATCCAGACGGACGGACAGACGGACGGACGGACATGGCTATTTGAACTCGTCTCGTCTCGTCCTATAAATATACACGGCGATAGTGGTACCAATATTTACAAATGCTCTTCCCATTTGGAGCTCTGCAGCTACATCAACTGTAAAAAAGGTCCAAACCATGCAAAACAAAGTGCTTCGGCGCATTACAGAAGTGAATGGTATATTCAAAATTCAGTTCTCCACCACGACTTGGGCCTACCCACGATAGTTGAACTAATAGGCCGACACAGCACGCGCTATAGGGACTGTTTCGAAGCTCATCCGAATCCCTTAGCCAATGACTCGGAAGTCAAAACCTCCAGGGGCATGCTAAAGCGTCTGCATCCTTTGGATAGACGACCAACACCGATTGCTTGATAACATTGACTCAATTAATAAAGCTCAAATTCGTTGTAAAAGCTGTCTGAAGCTGGGACGACACAAATAAAATATTAACATAAAAAACAAAATTTGGTATTTCAGGGTAAAGAAAAATAACCCGATCTTCATTTGCCAGATTCAAAATATGAGCTGATTTTATTTACAAAAGTACGGAGCTTACATGAGAACTCAGCAAATCAATGCGATGTTTTTTTAACGACTGTAACTGGCTTCCTATTCTTTCCAACTCTGCCAAATGATTTATTATGTTTCTTCTACTAGACTCCATACTATATTTGGGATTTTACTAATATCACCAATTTTCGAGGTTGTAATAGCTCGGTATGATCGCAATATAATCCTTTACAGTCTTTCTTTCGGGTTATCTACACACTCCTGACATATATTATTGTGTTGACTTATAGTCTTATTACAAGGTGGAAAATTTGAAAACAAACCACTTCTACTTTTCAAATATCGCTGATAGCTAGAATTTAAGTGGTTATTCTGTTCATATGTTGACCTTTTATAAACAATTTTATTGGTGCCTTTCCAAGACCTAATATTTTCGTTTTGTTTTTTCAGTTTCGACCGATTTATGAATTAAATCTTTATTGAAATTATTTTTTCGATATTCATTATCCAAATTAACTCTTGCCACGTTACGTTATTATTTTGTGGTACTGGCATATTTGCTACTTCTTCATCAGTCTTGGAGGTAACTCCAAAATGAGGTCCTGCTGGGGAACTTAAATTCTGTTTATTTCGTTTGTTCTTCGAAAACGTTTTCTCTTACCTTAGCTTCTATCTTGCCTCTAAAGTGAGGTCCTGCTAAAGGAGAAAATTGCAGACTTTCTTGTTGAACGTCTTTTTGAGTTGTATAGTTGTCTTTATCCTCACTTTTTATGACGTTGATGACGTTCTTCTTTTTAACCTTCTTTTTCTTCCAAAAATGTTTAAACCTGTGACCTCTATTGATGTTGCCACAATACATTTATTTCCTTTTGCTGTGCCGTATACCGACACTATCGAACCAAATTAAGTATTTTGACGAACAATCTTTGTAACTCCCCCTTTACCACTATTAATATCTGTCTGAGGCATTGATCCTTGTCGTTTCGTTAAAATTTTCATCACATTAGTTAGCTTCTGTATCATCTTTTTTTTCTTCCTCCATATCTCAAAAACGATCCATATTGATGACATCTATTGTTGTTCCTAATATTGATTTATCGATCTCGCCAATTCCACTTTTTAACCCCCATTATCACATCAGTCCTACCAGGTTTATTAAACGTTGGATTAGCTAGCATTTTGATGTATCCATGTTTGCTACTTTTTATGAAAGAGCTTTAATTAATTGCGGTAATACAATCGCTTCAACCTTAAATACTCCTTTTCAGGATCACGCATCTTCATTTCAATCTGTTCCTTATATTTTGTCGTTTTAGTTTTTGTTGAAGGCAACCCACTTATTTCCTTAAGTTGCCTAATTTTGGGTAACTTTAAAATTTGAGCGGCTTCTTCAGATAAAATATTAATCTGTGAACCGATCTTTATATTTCATATTCTCCACATTTTTTCTTAACGAGTATTACGGATGTGGCCAACAGTGTTAGTAGAGCCGTTACACAAGCATTCACCCTCATCTGTTTTTCTACAAAATAGAGTAAATAATGGTGCTCTTTGCTGTACAAAGAGCAGCACATTGCACTAGTGCAACTCTTAGTGCTTAATGTTACAAGCATCTCACCCTTTCCACCTTTTCCATAAGTTTATGCGCTTTAAACGTGCGTGCATTATGCCCTGAACACCTGAACGCTATTTTTTGTAACGGTTTTTTCTCTTCCTTTCTCATGGCACTTAGCGAACAATGTCTTGGCTCCAAGTTCCATGACATCAGATATCATTTAAATTTGCCTTGTTTTTTTAATCTTTATCTCAAATAATAGTAGAGCCTCTCTGTCAAATTTCCGACGTATGAACTGTGCAAATATTATGTCAACTTAATCGGACAAATTTGTTTTATTTCAATCAAGTGCCCTGACTTATTAAATATGTCAATCACTACCTTAAACGTTTTATTTATATATTAATTTTTTTTTTTATTATTTATTTACGTCAACTAACACAGCAGCCGACGAAAAAGCAGATAACATTTAATTGAAAAAAAGTAAGCTTAGTCTTATAAGCAACCAAAAATCCCCGACCTGGTGGAGGTGTTTTATTTGCACAAGGTGCCAGCTATGTCTTGACTCACCGCCAATGTGTCAAGGAAGAGATGCGATGCTTAAAAGGCTGTTATAAGATAGAAGCAGTCCTTTTTCTTATCTGAGACCTGAGGTAATCTCTTCTGATTCACCAGTTTTAATGTTTCTTTGGCAAAAAGAGGTTTTGGTAACGCACTTAAACACATTATACTGCTTGTAAAGTTTTTAACAGATTATAGAGAGTATATCTAAAGTCGATCTTGAGCTGCAAGCCGTCGACAATATGGCGGATTACGGACTAACATACCAACCTCAGCCAGCTTTTTCATTTGATACTGGTAAAATGACTCATACTTGTGCTTTTTATTACTCATGTTATATAGACTTCGTGTTGCTATCGAAAACACATTTAACAGCTAAAAATATAAATATATATTCTACGTAACAAATCATCCAGAAGTAACGTGACAGGTATCCTAATCAAGACCCGTCTATAACACCCGTTCTTCAATATATTTAAAATACAGTACAGCGTGTTAACAATATAGTACAAGTCGTCTTAAGAGAAAAGACAGACCAACAAAATAAAAAGGTAAATAAAGCTACGTACAGGCATTCCTTGTGTTGGTGTTTGGATTATATAAAACAAGGTAAAAATAAGACAATCATAATATAGAACAAATGGAAATGTTTGTCTAGATTAGTATGTAACCCAATTATAGATATCGATGGCTTATCAGTCATAAGTAGATCTGATATGGTCAGCAGTTAATAAAGATCTAGTGAATTAAGCTGCTATGGTTAGCTATTATCAATAAAGACTTATTTTGCTGACCTAACACTATGTCAACCTATGGTTTTGTGGGCTCTATAGTTTTACTATAAAAGAAATGCATTATTCTTAGTAAGATACTAATTAAAGTTACATCGGGTATGCATCGCTGTATCTTTGGCCCCCATATCCACCTTTGTAATCTCGCTCCGAAGTCCACCCAATTTATGTGTTGGCTGCGACGACTATTAGTCACTATTTATAAGCTACTGCCTACTTGCTTATAAATAAATAAACATTAAACATTTCCTTAAAATAACGCAACAATCACATCACTTTATGTTACAAAAGCCGATTGATTAAACTGTAGGGTAGGCAGAGTGCAATGCAATTGTGCCTATTATGTGTGCTAATTGTAAAAATATTTTTTTTGTGTTTAAGTATATTTAAAATCCGTCCACTGTAGGACAATAATTAAATTTGTTAACGGCCGTGTTGTACAAAACAATGAAATGAAATGAAAAGCCGCTGCAGGGTTTGTTGGTGAAAACTATTACATTAGAACTAAAACAATATAAGCCGACCAATTCGATAAAATTACTAAAATCACTAACTGGCCAATTTCATTCATGATGGATAAAATAACCTTAGTAGAAGTCTGGCATAAAAAATTCACTTGTTCAACTTCTTTATTTCTGATAAAAAATAAATAGATCTATTGTAGCAGGAGAGATGGTCACACTAGCTACTCTTCTATCCCGGTATCTTTAATGACTCTCTGAGAGGGAGTTAAGTTTATCGAGTCTGACGTTGCTGAGCGTTGAGGAAAGTAGGACAGATAATAACTTGATGTACAATAATAATAACTATAATAAATAATAATAATCAAGTACAGTTAAGAAATGAAATACTATTACTCTAAAGCAACTAAAACCCGAATCTCCTAAATATTCTGACATCAGTCCATTCATCTAGCGCCCACAATATCAGAAGTGGTGAACTTTAACGCAATAGACATCAACATTGAGGCTCAAAATTGTCGAGGAAAGTACGGAAGGCGAAAGTAACTGTCAACTGTCGGAGATCACAAATGAGAAAGAGGGAGACAACAAAACAGATGTCTTGCTGAAAAAATTGTGCGATTTGCTGCAACCACAATTGTTCGTCATAGTGGCGCGACAACGCCAGACAGAAATCGAAGACAGTGAAAACGAGACGGCAGCAGAACTAATTGGCGCGCAAATCCAGCGTCGTGAACCAGTGTTGGAAAACCAACACTCGGAATAAATGTTGGAAAGTGGTTTTTCGTCGGCTATAACATTCCAATTTGCAAAGGAAGCGTTGTTGGAATTTAATGGAAACTCGTGTGGAAAGAAATGGGTCACGCAGCGGTGTAAAGGCAATCCAAGGTTAACAAATGCACATGCTTCTAGTCTCCAAGCTAAAAGGACGGGCTCATGAGTGGCTACATGCCAATAGTACGCGCATTTTGGAACCCGTGGGCAACATCTGTGAGCAGCTTGTCGAGTCGTTCCGGAAAACTGCGTCTCAAGCAGATGCCAGGCGCCTATTCGAGTCTTGAATTTGGAGCGCCAATGAGAAGTTCGTCAGCAACATCGATGTGAAGACCAGGCTATCAGACGATATCTGCATCAGTGAAGAGGAACGAGAAAAGCCATTGAAGGGATTCCTGTGGAGGGACTCCGCATCCAAGCGCAGACTCAAGGATTCAAGAAACCGGTACAGCGAGCAGCAAGAGAAGCTATAAAGGTGGCTGCTACTGGCAGGCGTTCCAAAGAAGATTTCCGTTGCTAACTGCAAATCGAAGGGCCACATGAACAAGGACTGCAAGAAACCCGACAGAGTTCCAGGGTCCTGCTTAGGATGCGGTGCCTTGGATCACTGGGTGTCTAAGTGTCCACTTAACAAAGAGAAGCTAGCTAAAGGGTGCGACGACGTAAGATAAGTTAAGATATATTTTAAGACACTAACTAATCCTTACTTAATTACAGCATGCCTAATAGACTCAGGCAGTGATGTTTCACTAAGTAAAATCTCTTGTCTACCAGAAAGGATACATTTCCTTTCACCTAATCATAAATATTAGGGATTAAATAAGATTTCACTTTTGTCATACGGAAAAGTAGAGTGTTTTGCTCTCAAAAATTCAATTAAAGTGTTTTTTCATTTAATAGTCGTCGATAATGAGTCTATGAGCTATGAAGTTATTTTGGGAAGAGATTTTATGAAAGCATGCAATATTAAGTTAGACTTAAATGCCACTTAAAATGAAAGAAGGCGAAAATGAACTTCAAGAGCGGTCGAAGCTTGAGTCATTGTCATTGCATAGATGCCATACAGATTTGGAAATAGATCGTAACTCCGCCACTGGGCGACAGAACTCCAAGCCTCATTATGTACTTTAGGCTAAGTCAATTATTAAATAAAGAGAGGCGATTCATTCTTGATCCTTCAACACCGAATACAACAAGCAAATCGTTTTAATTTCTACATGGCGACCGTGACAGGACGGAACAGCAACAGATGAACCAAAACCACCAACCAACCTGCAAAGTTCTAACCGGGATTATGTGCGAGAGAGAAAACGACAGAGACACGTCTTCTCCACTGGCTAACTTTCTTAACGAATCTGATCTAATCGAAAACCATCACCAACAACAATAGCAACAGCAGCAGCAACAAAATTTCCATCAACGGGACAATAACAACAGAAAAATAAGACAGCAGCGATAGAGGGATAGCTGTGGGGAGACAAACAAAAACAAATTAATATCTGAGTGAGTAGAGTGCGGATGGATAAAAATCGACAAAAACGACATAAAAAGCGCGGCGATATTAAACAAAGACTGAGGTCGGAAATTGACCGTCTCAGCAAAATCTTGAACAGTCAAGATAGCCCGCCAGCATGGAACTACTCTGTTTCCATACAAGAAAAGCGCTCGTTTTGTGAAGCACAGCTAGTGCAATTAATAAATAAAAAAACATCATTCAAGAATACAATGAAAAAGAAAAATTAAAAAATAACGGTATGTAGAGATAATCAAAAGCAAATGAACGAATAATATACAGTTGTCAAAAGTATATACACAGTTATTTTTTGCGACAAAAGTATTTTCACATAACTTAAAATTGGTTTTTCATCTTTTTTTGTTGGTTTTTTTTAATTTTTTTAATTTTTTGTACAAAATGGGTTTTTATTTACTTAATATTTTGTGTTTCCACCTTTAGCATCTATTACTGCTGGCAAACGGGCTGGAATAGATTGAACTAAAGTTCGGGCAAAGTCAATTGTTAATTTTGACCAAATTTCTCTTATCTCCATGATGGTATTATCCCTATTTCGATCTTCATCGATTGTTCTTTGTCCTTTGATGAATGACCAAACATTTTCAATAATATTTAAATCCGGGCTTTGCGCAGGCGAGGGAAGAACCGTCATTTTCAATTCTCTTAAAAATTTGGTCGGCGCTGATCCTTTATGACATGGGGCATTGTCATGTTGTAAAACCCAATCGCTGACAGAAAACAGCTTGTCTCCAGATACGAATGCATGATCATTTAATATTAACAGGTATCCACCCTGATTAAGTGTGCCGTCTATTGTCTATTGTATAAAGTCGCCAAATCCATAATACGACATGCAACCCCAAAACATCACAGTGCCTCCTCCGAATCTGTTAATAGGCTGCGTTGCTCTTTCTTTTTGTTTTTGGGGTAAATGCATGAAACGCTTACGAAATGAGCCCTGGTGCTGAAATGCAACTTCATCTGTCCATAAAACATTGTACCAGAAGTCCAAAGGCTTTTTAATGTATTCGAGTGCGAATGAGAGTCGTTTTGCTTTGTTAGTTTCGGAAATATTGATCACCTTGCGTACCGTATAGGTTTGGATATTGGTCTCCTTTAGTCTTCGACGTATTGTAGCATCGCTAACTTTTTTGCCAAACAAGCTAACAGACTCTGCTGACAATTTAAGAGGACTTGTCGAGGGATATTTCCCAACTAATTAATCGCCTGCATTCCCGTTCAGACATCGCCGGTATTCGCCCACTTCTTCTTTTGTTTTGCAGATCGCCAGTCGTTTCCATTTTCTTTACCAGATTATAAACCGTTTTTCTGGAAATTTTATTTTTATTTGGTCAATTTTTTTTTTTTTTTTTTTGGCAATTCCGATGCGGAAATACCACTTTTAAACTTTGTAACGATCTCAGAGCGTATTTCAATATTTAACTCTCGTGTTTTCACCATTTTAATAGTTTGTTCCCGAATTATCAATCTTAATATTTTAATTGGCTCTTTTTTAGTCCAATGAAAGCAAAACCAACTTAATTCTAGAAACTGGACTCAAAGAATAAGAGTACATCTTCATTGTGTAAATACTTTTGTCGCAAAAAATAACTGTGTAAATACTTTTGACAACTGTATATTATTCGCTCATTTGCTTTTGATTATCTCTACATACCGTTATTTTTTCATTTTTCTTTTTCATTGTATTCTTGAATGATCAATCTTTAAATCTTAGAATTTTTTGTTGTTGTAATTTAATTACAACAACAACAATATAACTTTGAAATTAAAAGATGCAGAAAAAATTTCATTGTGTAAATACTTTTGACCACCCCTGTACATATATTCGTCTAATAACATAACATAATGAAAATAAAATAAACAAAATTTTTTAATTTCTACAATTAATTTCTTCTAAAACCTTTTAACGGCTACATGAAAATTTGCATCTAGAATTAGCTTCAACTAGACATGATAATCACTATTAGAAATTCTTGTAGAATATAGAGGATTGACTATGTTGGCATCAGCGCGAATTTAACGCTGGATAGGTTTTTTTTTTATCTGGTTTCCAGTATAGTTTTGAATACTTTAAGTATATATTAACCTTCCACATGGCATAGAAAGAAAAATCATAATTACAATTACAAAAATACAAAAGAAAAATTTTCTAATAATATTTAAAAAAGAAAAAAAGAAGGAGAATAAACAGCAATAACAATTATGTCAGAGGGGCCGTAATTAGAATTGCAAAAGAAAAATTAAAAAAAATCCCATACATATGTTCGATAATAGCATAAGTAAATTTTATGATATATCCGTTATACCCACAATGGGGTTGATCGAAGCAAAATCAGTGGACTGCACTGCAAATGTCATAAATAAAATTGAATCATCAAATGCTGATATGAGGTTAACGAACATACTACTGTTGATAATTGCCATATTATTGTGCGCATATGTATTATATAAAGCTTACCTATTACACAACAGATGTCTAACTAAAAGAGCTCTAAGCCAAGCTAATGACCTAGATAAGGTCTAAAAATACATACATATGCACACAAGCAATAATAAATCAAGAAAATTTCGAATAAAAGATTAAATAACTACCAAAAATAATGGCCACTCTTGATAGATATTTTCAAAGAATAAACGCTAGGCATCCCAGTAATGTCCAAGATTTAATTGAGGTTTTTAGGAATGAGCAAATCAATTCACCACAAAACTCAATAGACTTTTTACAAATTAGGTCAGCTTACCTTAACATAACGGGAGAAGATTTTCCAGTTCAAGGAGGCTCTAGGGTACAGATGATTTTCATTCTCACAGTATCATATGTATGCTGTTTTTCTAACGCAGCAGGCACATATCGTTTCTACCTAATGGAGGAACCAATGCAGTAAGCAAAACGAAAAAAAAATATACATCCATTTTAATATGCCTAACCAGTTAGTGTAGAATATGGATGAAGCAGAATTGCAAAAACTGCAAAAAAAAACTATCCTTTCCTTGATTTCCTGATACACTAAGGTGACGTAAATTACAAATACAAGGAAATAAGGTATTGGATAGCCAACAACTACAAATCAAAAAAAAAATATTGTAGATCATATGGAAAAATCCATAAAAGTAGCTTATAGTAGATTGCTAGTTAGAACTCCTTTAAGAAAAGACGCCCCCGGATTGGTCACATCGATCACATTGATAGACATAGCAGAATCTAGTTTAGAAACGCTAGACTTAACAGATTCAGATGTAGAAATAATAGATATAGAAAAGTAAAATAAACATACTTTTGAATCTACGTATATAGATATATCATGAGAGCATGATCAAGGTTAAACATTACTTAATAAATAATCTTTAAGCAAGGAATGGGAAGAAATTTTTCTCCATATCCAAAGCGTAAAGAAATGATATATAGGTCGAGTCAATGACCTTGACAAAGTAGAAATTTTCCCATTATGACAGAGTGGGAAAATATTCTAAATGAAGCTCGTGAAATCAAACAAGAAATCCACAAGTCAGTCAAGTGCCTCTCCTATGATAGAAATACCTCACACACAAAAATCATAAAAACCGATTTGGAAAAATTAAGGCTTCTGTTAAAGACCCATTACAACAGCCTTTCTAAATACCATCAAACAGCAGCTCTAGCCTTCTACAATGATTGCAAAGAAAAAGCTACATTGGCACTGAAGCGACGTCAGATAACATTGAAAGAAGTTTCTGATTTAACCTCCAGTATAAGTTTACTTAGTACAGAAGGCAAAATGACGCAAACAGTGGTAAAATTCATAAACACAGCCACAAGGCTTCTACCATTCTTTGATGGTGACATCAAAAATCTACCGGGTTTCCTTGGAGCGCTTCGTGTACTTAACGCTATAAAAGAAACGCACGAAGCAATAGCGATCGAAATTATAAAATCCAAATTAAAAGGTCAAGCGGGTAATACCCTGAACTCTGAAACAACAATTGATGAAGTAATACAAAAACTGTCAAAAATCTTCAAGGGTGAATCAGTAGATTTTTTAACAGCAAAAATTAAAAATCTGCAGAGAAACCCCAATAATTGCGTTTCATACACAAAAGAGATTACTGAATTGACCGACGCTCTTATAGGCGCATATATTTCGGATGGTCTTCCAAATGAACAAGCCATAAAGTACACCACCAAAGTGGCAGTAAATGCTATGGTAAGCCATACCAAAAGTCAAAGAGTCCACATATTAATGGAATCAGGAAACTTTGATTTGGCTAAAGAAGCCATTGCTAGATTCACCACTCTTTTAGTAGAGTCGGGCTCCACGGAAAATTTCCAGAATAATGCCGTTCTTTATGCCCAGCATAATGACCGCAGTAAACGCCGATATAACAACAATGGTAACTGAAGAAACAACTCGAATTGGAACAATAATGATAACCAAAGAGCACAACGAGGCAGAAATTATTCACGCCACCGAAGAGGCAGCCGTGGAAGTGGTTATAAAATAACAGACAGAACCCAAATAACCAACAGAATGGTTATAACAATACCAATGTCCGAGTAGCACAAGATACTACTACGGAAAACTCCCAGACACCTCCAGATACTCAGCGCTAAATAAAAAAATATATACGGTTAACTTGAGTCTCAATAATTTCGTATTATTCAAAAATGTTGCAACAAATAAAAATTTAACATTTCTGATTGATACAGGTGCAGATATTTCAATTATAAAAGAAAATACTGATGTCTTTCACGACATCTATACAAATAAAATTATAGATATTCGCGGCATAAGAGAAGGGATAATAAAATCTAAAGGATTAGCCTCAATTGAACTACAAACAGACAAATACATTATTCCATATAAATTTCATATACTTCATGAAGATTTCGCAATCCCCTGCGATGGAATAATAGGACTAGATTTCATGAAAAGATTTAATAGCCAATTAGATTACAATAGTTCCGAGAATTGGTTAATAATTAGACCACTAAATCTAACGTATCCTATCTATGTTCCAATAACATTTAGTTCTGGTACTAACTCAACACTTCTACCAGCAAGATCTCAAGTAATACGTAAAATAGAGTTGTCTTCAGCAGAAGAAAACATTTAAATTCCCAATCAGGAAATTAAACCGTGTAAAAGCCCAAAATGCTTTTGTCCGATTCTTAAATACCACAGATACATGCCAAATAGTGGCATAAAATTTGAATCACTTTCGAACTACGATGTAGTCCAAAACCTAAAAGACAATAGAAAAGAGTCTGTAATTAGTATATTAAAGAAGAATTTCCCAATTCTGTTTAAAAAGCAACTTGAAGAAATATGCAACGAGTATAGTCATGTGTTCGGACTTGAGACCAAACCAATCACAACAAATAATTTTTATAAGCAAAAATTGAGACTTAATGATGATGAGCCAGTATATGTAAAAAATTATCGATGTCCGCATAGCCAAATAGAAGAAATCCAACGTCAAGTTGGAAAGTTAATTCAACAAAATATTGTTAAACCGTCTGTATCACCATATAATAGCCCACTTTTATTAGTCCCGAAGAAAGCTCTTCCGGGCTCTAAATAGGATTAGTGATTGATAAATAAATAAGAAATTGCTGGCAGATAAATTCCCACTCCCCAGAATTGATGATATTCTTGATCAATTTGGTCGAGCTAAATATTTTTCATGCCTGGACTTAATATCAGGTTTCCATCAAATTTAACTCAAGAAATTTTACGTTATTTTCAACAAGCAATGGTTCATATCGCTTCACGCGATTACCATTTGGGTCAAAAATAGCGCCAAATTCATTTCAGAGAATGATGACAAGCTTTCCTTTATATGGATGATTTAATCGTTATTGGTTGCTTGAGCAACATATGATTAAAAATTTAACAGATGTTTTCAAACTCTGTAGGAAAAATAATCTCAAATTACATCCAGAAAAATGTTCATTTTTTATGCACGAAGTGACATTTTTATGTCACAGGTGCACAGATAAAGGAATCTTACCAGATGACAAAATATTTGACGTCATCAATAATTATCCAGTCCCTACGGACGCAGACAGCGCTAGAAAATTCATTACATTTCGCAATTACTATAGACGTTTTATAAAAAATTTCGCCGAATATTCACGGCACATAACGAGATTATGTAAAAAGAGTATTCACTAAAGGTGAAAGCAATAAGAGTACTACAGAACAAGAATTAGCAGCAATACATTGGGCAATAACATATTTTCGACCCATATATTTAATGCAAACACTTTACAGTTAAGACTTATCACAGGCCTTTAACATATTTATTTTCTATGGTTAATCCTAGTTTCAAATTAACACGCATGCGACTCGAATTAGAAGAGTGTGATTTTACGGTAGAGTATCTAAGAGGTAAAGATAACTTTGTGGCAGGCGCCCTATCAAGGATAACAATATCCGATCTAATTGACATGAACAAAAAGTCCTAAAAGTCACTACCAGGTACCAAAGTAGACAAAACAATTTCTGCGCAGAAAATAAAAAAGAACTATTGCCAAGGCAAAGTCTTGAAAAAGCTTCCAAGCCCAACGTATATGACGTTATTGTAAATGACGAAGTACGAAAAGTAGTGACCTTGCGAATAACTGATTCCTCGACCATATTCAAACGTGGCAAGAAAGTTATAGCAAGAATTGACATTTGCGATATGTATACCAATGGAATTCTCGACTTAGGTCAGTTTTTTCAAAGGCTCGAAAAAGAAGCCGGTATACTTAGTATCACCAAAGTCAAAGTGGCACCGAGCGAAAAGATCTTTGAAACTATTTCAATAGAATCTTTCAAAAATATGGGCAATCAAATTTTACAATTTTTAAGAGTAGCGCTACTCAAGCCGATGACCCTTATCCAAAACGAAGAAGAAGAAGCTATATTGTCTACATTCATGAAGATCCAATTCAAGGAGGTCCTACAGGTATAAATAAAACAATTGCAAAAATAAAGAGACGACATTATTGTAAAAACATGACTAAATATGTAAAAAAGTGCATTAATAAATGTCCAAAATGACTGACGTCGAAAACGACGAAACATACAAGATCACCTATGATTACAACCGAAACTCCACAATATGCGTTTGACAGAGTGATAGTAGACACAATTGGTCCACTACCAAGTTCGGAAAATGAGAATGAATACGCAATCACATTAATATGTGACCTGATAAAGTATTCAGTAGCAATTCCTGTTGCAAACATTTAAATTCCCAATCAGGAAATTAAACCGGGTGTTTATGTCGCAAACACGATTGTAACAGCCCAAAATGCTTTTGTCCGATTCTTAAATACCACAGATACATGCCAAATAGTGGCATAAAATTTGAATCAATTTCGAACTACGATGTAGTCCAAAACCTAAAAGACAATAGAAAAGAGTCTGTAATTAGTATATTAAAGAAGAATTTCCCAATTCTGTTTAAAAAGCAACTTGAAGAAATATGCACCGAGTATAGTCATGTGTTCGGACTTGAGACCAAACCAATCACAACAAATAATTTTTCTAAGCAAAAATTGAGACTTAATAATGATGAGCCAGTATATGTAAAAAATTATCGATGTCCGCATAGCCAAATAGAAGAAATCCAACGTCAAGTTGGAAAGTTAATTGAACAAAATATTGTTAAACCGTCTGTATCCACCCAATCTTCATTTGCCAGATTCAAAATATGAGCTGATTATACGGAGTACGGAGCTTATATGAGAACTCACCAAATCAATACGATGTTTCTTTAACGACTGTAATAGTCTTTAAGAAACATCCTTTTTATACCATAGACCCATAGGGTGAAATCGTATATTAAAGTCGCCTCAATGTATGCAACATGCAGAAGGAATCCCGTAAAGTATATATATTCTTGATCAGCATCCATCCGAATCGATCCAGCCATGTCCTCTATGTCCATTTTAACCTAGGAGTGCATGGTATACAAAAAAAAATTGCTTTGTTGACCAAAGCAGCATCCATCCATTTTTTGACTTGGATTTAAGTCCCTATCAAAATCAGAGATGATTTGCTCAAATCATTGTGTCGATTGTGCCATATCTATTATTGTTTTGATCGTCGGATCCAACTTTCAAAACGAGCAACTTCACCAGTTCGTGAAGAATTTTGGTATTCAATTCGCAACTATTTCCGTTAGCCATTCTCAGAATTTCCATTTTGGCAACCGAGGTGCTGTAGAATCGTTGTCATTTTTGGTATTTCAGAATGCTTTGTTTGTAGTGACGTCTAGCTTATCACCGTCACAAATTCGCGCAAAAGCAGACATTTTTGGCAAAATTTGAGGCACCTTGGGACAGTTTAAAATAATTCGTAATTTCCAAACCCAAAATGTAAATTGACTTGGATTAGTCGACTAAGTTCGTAATTTATTTAAATTTTAAGTAGTTTGGTAGGGTGTGGATTATTTTAATTACGTCATTTACTCTTCTGTTTTATGTCACTGCTGCTTCTTTGTCCCCATCAAGATCTCTCTCGAACTCGAACATGTAAAATTGATTAATTGATTTTGATGTGAATATACTACTATTAGCATGACAGTATTATGGGGCCACATCCAGAAAAGAACACAAAAATTTTGTATGGCCCACATGGAGACCGGTCAACATCGGGACACTCTCAGCCGAAATCGCATCAAATTTATTATTATTTCGCACAGAACCTTTATATTAATATATAAGTATATCTAAATTTTTATATTTGACTACAGTTCTGACCAGGTGCTGATGGAATGTGATAACGTAATTCGCTGTTTTGGAAAATGTATTAGCCTCCTTGAAAACCATTCCTTGGTTTGGATTGAGTATGGATCATTTGCCTATCTAATAAGTTCTTATTGTTCACGAACGTTAAAGAACATAACTTCAGAGAAATCTCCCAGGTATGTGCAAGTATAAGAGTAAACATGACTTATTCTTATGTATGTGCTACGTATAACACATTAACTCGATATTTCTAATGATGAACACAATTTTTGTGTATACTACTACTACAACTTAGTTGCCACGCCAATCAGTGATCAAGTTGTTCTCCCTATCATGTTATCTTTGGTTACTTTCAGAAATGTTTTATAAAGTTTGTAGTCATCGCAATATTTCCTGTAGCCTTTTTCCTTCTTTCAGGATATATCCCCCATTTTATGGGCTTTAAATGGGTCTCTTGGTATCACAAAGATATCCCGTGCTCTTTATTGTCCTGTTCCCACAATTCTTACTCTTTTCCAAGAATATCTAAGGTTACTACCAAAGGGCTTTATAAATTTTTTTTTTCATTGTCGTCGGTTTTATATAAGTGTCCTGCCCTGTGTGTTTTTATGAGCCTTTACCTTTCATCTACTCATTATTTTTATTAACATGAGTAAACTTCTAAGAACATTTCGACTACTGGTTTTCAAAGCTCCGCCGCAATAGGTACAAAAGCACGATTTAAAGCAATGCTCCTTCCAAACTTTTATCTCGGTTATTCTGACTTCAAGCGATACTATTTTTTTTTGTTTGTCGTCCCTTCCCTTTCACAACTGCCCTTTCACTGATTTATCTTAAAAATTCTTATGAATTTTCATGGCGCACTAGCAGGGCCAAATCTAAGCGACAGTGATAGTTATAAACATTTCATATCATATATACTAAAGTGAACCGTTATTCCTTTATTTTATTTTTTGTTTTTGTTGTGTTTATACTTAAATACATCTTTTTTCTTCTTCTTTTTTTATGTCAATATTTTATTCGTGTTGTCTCAGCTTCAGACAGCATTTACAACGAATTTGAGCTTTATTAGTTGAGTCAACGTTGTCGAGCAATCGGTGTTGGTCGTATGTTCAAAGGATGGAGACACATAGTATATATAGTACATGTTGTTATGTGAATATTTGTTAAATTTGGTAACAAATTTATTGCCCAACGTAAATTCCCAGCGTCTGTTGTACAAATTAGGCTAGTTCATAGAATTTGGTTAATTCGACGAAGGACTCGATGTCGAACGATCGAGATGAGGAAAGATGATTCCAAACCGGAGATCAAGTCCCAGGTAAATTGCTAAAAATTGGAAGAGCTTAAAATGAGAAATGCTCTTTGGTAATTATGCTGACCATTTTGAGCAGAGGCTTTCAATTTCTAGCACAGAAAGTACAAATGTACATACATACATAGTTGAGGTTTACAATAAGAAACGAATGCACATATTTATGTATAAACTTACACATGTATATACAATTTATGAATAATTAATTGCTAAAAAATGAACCGCTTTACATTATTAGTGTTCTATTTATTAACTTTGCAATGTTAAGAAAGAAATTTTTGAATCGTTAGGTTCCAATTATTTTGTTAAGCTACATACTATCATAAAAACCAGATGGCCGTGGCTAACTTCGACCGCGCCGAAGTTTGTATACCCTTGCAAGTTGTTTGGTACTCTTTCCTCACTTGTAGCCGTCAAAGTGGAAAAACGTTTTATCTACAACGAGTAATGTTTGCGAAAGACCGGCCCACAATCTTAACATAGGAAATAACGAAGTTTTTGATCAAAGTCACTGTTTTCCACCGATCGATCCTATGGGAGCTATATGCTAGAGTCACCCGATCTTTATCAAATTTGGCACAGTCACTAACAAATGACTAACAAATGTTTAATTTGGAAGCAATCGCGTTCAAGGTAACGAAGTTATTGACAAATGTCACTGTTTTCGACCTATCGTTCCTATGGGAGGTATATGATATAGTCACCCGATCTTGATCAAATTTGGCACTGTCGTTTATAGATGCAATAAACTCACCAATATAATTCTCACCTATTTCATGACGATGGCTCAGAAAATAGCGAACTTATTGAAAAGTCTGAAAAGTCTTATCTGAAAAGTCACTGTTCGTGACTTTGACGTTTGTATGGGAGCTGTATGTTATAGTAGTCCGATCCGGCTGAATCTGAGATATACAAACCCTGCAGTATATACAAGCCTACATTAGAAATTTCAGCTCTGTAGCTCTAACGGTCTAGCAGGTTCGCATCGATCTAGACAGACGGACAGACTGACGGACGGACGGACAGCTGATCAAGAATATATATATTTTCTATGGTCGGAGATGCTTTCTTCTACGCGTTGCACACTTCTGACCAAAAATAATTTACCCTTTTTGCAAGCGTATAATTATTCGTCGGTATCTGGTAGCAAAAAATCTAAATTTCATTCTTGTTTCCAGGTATATACTTCTTCGTTTCGTGTAATCAAACACCCTATATTTCTGCCAATTCGGTAAGGTACATTTTTCGTTGGTTTTGGATAAAATATCCTAGATTTTTCTCAAATTGGAAGGGTGTATACATTCTTGGTACTATTGAACATAAATACCCCATATTTAACTTCTTGGTTCACATCATAGTTACTAATCAAGAAAAATTCGTTCGCAGTAAAATATATATTTTTTACTAAAATAAATTAAAAATAATAATTTACAACTTCAAATTTAAGTAAAGTGTTTATGTAGGGGTGTCGAAATTCCTTGGTGTTCGGGGCAGCTAAATGAATTTGTTCCTTTTCTTCCTTCAAAAGAAGTGGAGACGCGCAGAGACTTTTTCTTTCACTTGTATATTTTTCAGTCACAGGTATAATTCAACTAACTTTAGCTTTAACTAACAGAGGGGAATCAAGCCCCGCTTGTATCGAAGTGTGGGGAGTTCTTTTTGTGGGGAGAGCGATGGGCATCATCGGGAGAGCGGCACGACGTGAAAGCTCCCGCCTCCCTTAACCCTTGTGTTGTCGGTTGGGCATAAACATTCTCCCTCCCTTGCAGGAGTGCAAGACCCAGGCAGTCTAATGGCACCTCCGGACAGGTACCAGCCAAAGACTATGCGCATCGCAATTGTCAGCTTCAGGATCGCCTCCAATTGCCATCCTTCACTGATCGGGGACCGGATCACTGCTGCCACCGCTTTCTCCGCCCCAATATTGACGGCTGTCAATTTAAAGGCCGTGGCCAGTGACGTCGCCATCGACGATACCGCCTAACAAGGATCCACGAGGACCTTCACGTCGAAGATTATCTCTCCCGTCTCGAGACGTACCATCGCCGTTGGCATCAGATGTGGATTGCGGTGCTGCAGCAGTGTGGCCAGTGTCAGTTTAGGATCGGAGGCTGGCGTTGGTGCGATCCTTCGTCTGGAGGACTCGGGGGTGACTCGGCGTACGACGGAGCGTGGAGTGCGTCGACGTGGCTCCTCGTGGAAGTGAAGTAGCGTGTGGTGTTCCTCCTTACATATTCGGCACCTATCACAGGCTCAAACTTGTTCGCAAGCACGGCATCGCTTCAGAGGATGGATTCCGCGACAGACTCGGCAACGGAAGGACTACCCATATTACCACTGGCAGCTCGGCCCTTCTTATTTGGGAGGAAGGGCCAAGTGCTGGACGCTACTGTAGCTGTACGTAATGAGTTTGAATTCTTTCTTCTGGAGGAAGAAATATCAGCTTTGCGACTGGACGCTTCACAACACCGTTGCCGTCACTGCCAGGGTAAGTTTGGTGGATTCGCCCGAGACGCCGTTCATTAAATGGAAGATTGTCGTTCTTGAGTACCACCAGATCGCACACTTCAAGATTTTTAGAAGGGAATCGCCACTTATTGCGCTTATGTAGCTCCTTTAGATACTTGTCTTTCCATCGGGTTCAGAAATGCTGACTCACAGCCTTCAAACGCTTCCACCGGTTAATGATAGACGGAACCTAATCCTTGATTTCAGGTTCCGTGACGGACGGACCGCCCACTAGGAAATGGACTGGAGTCAAAGCTAAAGAATCGGTGGGGTCTTCAGACATAGAAGAAATCGGCCGCGAGTTCAAACAAGCCTCTACCTTAGCCAGCAGCGTAGAGAACTCTTCAAAGGTATACTTTTAGTTGGAGAACAGAGTTTTACAACTCTTAACTCCAGCCTCCCACAACGCTCCTGTTGTGGAATTGGCCGTGGTTTTTATTATTTATTTTTATTTTTATAGAGCTTTATATTTTAGGCACGTTTTTCTTCGCCATAGTCTTTATTCAGAGTGCGACCATGGTATTTTTCGGTAATTAGCTTAAATACAAATAATATGATATTTTCTGCGACATAATTCGGCCCCTTAGTGTTGAACCAAGGCTTCAGCACGATCCTTTATGTCGCGGGATTCTAGTCCTAATCTGCATAGGTTTCTTACTGGCCGACGATAAGTGTTTTTTGTTGTTTTTATGTCTGCTACTCTCACTATTCCATCTTCTCCTGGGTGTGTTTTGAGTACTATACCAATTGGCCATTCTTCTCTTGGTGTCATGCATTTTACTACGACGAGTTCACCCTCTTTCAGGTTGTCGCAATTCTTTTCCCCATTTCGATCTGTTTACTAAACTTGGGATATATTCCTTAATGAATCGTCTCCAAAATGCTTCCACTAACATTTGCGTCATCTTCCATGTTTTCTTCTCACTGGATCCGTTAATTTTGCATGGTGCTTGAATTGATCCACTTTGTTGTACGATTATGTCATTGGGGCATAATCCTAAGCCGTCATCTGGATCATCCGATTCGAGAATATACGGTCGACTATTTTTTTTTTTTTTTTTTTTTTTTTTTTTTTTTATTTATTTTACGTCAACTAAGTCAGCAGTCGACGAAAAAGCTTAAGCTAAAATACAGATAAAAATTAATTCATGAAGGTAGCTTAGCTTTATGCACAACATCCCCGACCCGGTGGAGGTGTTTTATTTGCAACAAGGTGCCAGCTATGCCCCGATTCACAGCCAATGTGGTCAGGGAAGAGTTGCAGCCGATCCAATATCCAGTCCAGAATACTTTCAGTGGTTACGCTGTAGATAATTAAAAAGTATAGCGCGAAGAGAAGTGACAGATAGATGAGGAGAAATAAGGTGAGAAAGGTTGTTAAAAGATTGGCAAAGAACACGAAGAGGTTCGTGAAGAGAGTAGTTAGTCAGACATCTATTAAGGTGAAGAGGGAAAAAAGTTTCTGGTCCGACGTGAGGGAACACAAAAATATAGCGTATCTAGTAAATTGGTAGAACTGACTTCGCCGTTGACTACTTTATGTAGAAAGAGAATCCCAAATACGAGCCTACGGTTGTAAAGTGAAGGAAGATTAATAAGAAGAAGTCTGTCAGAATAAGAAGGTAGGCGAAGATTCGGGTCCCAATTAAGACCGCGTAACGCAAACTTAAGGAATTGCTTCTGTACCGATTCAATACTACGCTGGTGAACATCATATTGAGGGTTCCACACTGGTGAGCAATATTCTAGAGTAGGGCGAACTAACGAAGTGTATAAAACCTTTGTCACATATGGATCATCAAATTCCTTGGCCCAACGTTTAATGAAGCCAAGAAGACTGCATGCTCTATTAACAATTGAAGATATATGAATATTAAAAGAAAGCTTTGGGTCAAACATAACGCCTAAGTCTTTAAATGATGGTACACAATCTAACAGAACAGACTTAATAGAGTAATGAGCTAGGAACGGCGACAAACGACTGAAAGTCATAAAAGAGCATTTAGAGGCATTAAGGTGTAATTTATTAACGTGACACCAAACACAAAACGCATCGATATCTGATTGCAAGTACTGTTGGAAAGAAGGATCATTATATGAATAACAAATCTTGACGTCATCCGCAAACATGAGCACGCGAGAATGAGCCAAGGCCAAAGGCAAATCGTTTATAAACAAGGTAAATAACAGTGGGCCCAGATGACTGCCTTGGGGGACACCTGACGTAACTCGAACAGTTTTAGATATCGAGGAACGAAAAGACACCTTTTGGGTTCTGCCAATAAGATACGACTTTAACCAAGCCAATAGTTTCGGGGAAAAACCCATGATGTTAAGTTTCATGAGAAGCATAGAATGATCAACCGTATCGAAAGCCTTACTAAAGTCAGTATAAATAACATCAGTTTGACACTTTTTACGGAAGCCATGGTGTACAAGGGTAGTCAATTCTAAAAGGTTGGTAAGCGACGAACGACCTTTCATGAAGCCATGCTGACAAGGAGAAATAGTGGATCTGGATAGGTGTTGAAGGGAAGACGTAATAATTTTCTCAAACAGCTTAGGTATTGCCGAAAGTTTGGCAATGCCACGGTAGTTAGAAATATCCGATTTGTTACCCTTTTTAAAAAGCGGAATAATAAAAGACTCCTTCCAAATATCAGGGAAGCGACAAGTCTCACTCGATATAAAAAATAACCGAGATAAAGGCTTAGATAGGGAAATCGAACACATTTTAAGGATGCAACTAGGTATATTATCAGGCCCGGGTACGAAGGAAGACGTCATAGATGACAAGCTAGAGATAATACAGTCTTCAGTAATATTAGGAAAAAACATACAATTTAAATGTGGAATTGTGAAGGGATAATGTGTGGGATCCGAAGCAGTAGAAGAATAAGTCGACTGAAAGAATTTAGCAAACAGATCTGCAATATCTGAATCACTATTAGCAGTCTGGTCATTAAGTCTGAAGGTGGAAGGTAGTAAATTAGAACGTCTTTTGGAATTAACAAAGTTACAAAATCTTTTAGGGTTCTTATAAAATTCAACCTTACAGCGAACGATATAATTATTGTAGCATTGAGTATTTAAAAGGCAAAATTGAGATTTGGCTACACAATAATTTGCATAGTCACGTCGCGAACCAGTTTTTTTAAATCTTTTAAAATATCTCGATTTAATGTTACGGAGATTAGAGAGCCTACGTGTGAACCAGACTGGCGCACTGGAGACGGTAGAGACATTCACATAAGGAACGCATTTATCAATTAGAGAATTAAGAGCAGAGTAGAAAAAATTTACTGCACAATCTATATCACAGCACTCAAATAGAAATGACCAATCAAAAGAGAAAATAAGGCTGTTAAGAAGATTGAAATTTGTTTTACGAAAACATCTACGACGAGAATTTGAGATGTTATTGAATGAATTATTAACGGAATTGTAAGAAATAGTAATTTCAATGGTAGGGTGATAAGTATCTTCGGGCTTCACTAGGGGCTGTGTTTGTGATACAGCACTAACAGTGGGATCAGAGACAAAAACAAGATCGAGGATTCTTTTAGAAGAGTTAAGAAAAGAATTCAACTGATATAGCGGACATTCAAGTAGCCTATCAAGAAAAACATGTTGAGATGAGGGAATTAAGAAAGATAGATTATCATCAGCAAGCCAAGAAACATTTGGCAAGTTAAAATCACCTAAAGCTATAAAAAAATCACGATCTTTAAGACGACTAAAAATAGTTCGCAAAGCATCAGCATGGTGCATGTAGATCATGATATCAGAAGTTGGAGGAATATATGAACAAGAGATATATAAGCTAAAGTTAGAACATGTAACTTCGACGCAAATAAACTCAACACCTAAGGGGAGATCAATCGGCACAACACTTGAACACAGATTCGAGTTGACAGCAATGAGTACTCCACCGCCACGTCGACCAACACGATCAAGCCTATAAGAAATAAAGTTATTAGAAAGAATTTCATTATCCAAAACAGAGGAATTAAGCCAAGTTTCAGAGAAAGCTAATATGTCAGCCGAAAAGGTTAAGCAATCGCAGAATAATTTAGAGAGCTTGGTAAGAAGTCCTCTTACATTTTGATAGTGAATGCAAAGACTAGACGTTATTAGTTTTTTGAAGCAGAAGATGCATTAGGAAGGTGGACAGGCAAAGGACGGGAGCGCTTATTGGGCGCAAATTCGTGTACAACTAGGCCCTCTGGCCAAAAGTTAGGGTCAACCATAGCTGAGAAATACTCATTTGGTACAGTAATTTTAAAAGAGGAGATTTCGCGAGGCCTAGAAAACTTAAACTTTTGAATTAAAACCTTAGCAGGGCATATATTGCCAATGTAAGCTGCCACAGACGATTCAGAAGTATCTGGAGCAAGCCTAGAGATAAATAATTGTTTACGATGGGGCACTACAGTTAGTGGAGGCGGAGGAGCATTGGGATCCGCAAGTGATTGAAAGCCAGCATGATCAGAGTTCCCGTGAGGGATAGATTGAGGTACACCAGGGCTTGTAGTGGGTACATCAATCTGAAAAGAAGAGCATAAAGAGGGACAAGAAGATGGTGTAGGCGAAAGTAAAATGGGAGAAGATGTAATAGAAAGTGCGGGCGACTGCTTATGAGGCAACTCAAGGGTACATTTCTTGGGCAATTCCTTAGAAGGTGAACCAAACTTGAATTGCGACAATAAGTGTATGCTAGAGTCACACTCATTAGACAGCTGTTTGGCCATTTTATTAAGAGAAAGAAACTTTAAACGAAGATCCCTATACATTCGGCTAAAATCAAGCTGCTGGCTGGCACAAGATGGGCAAGTCCAGCGCATTAAGCCAAGCTCAGGCTTAGACACAGACAAACCAGAAAATTTGTCGTAATCACGGCCGTTGAGGCCAGCACATTTTAAGTGAATAAGATTATCGCAAAGCCAACACGATATTGCTCTATACTGATCGTCAAAACGATCAGAATGCTTGCAATTGGGTAGACAACAAGCCATTGAAAAGCCAAAATAAACAAGGCAAAAAAAAACAATAAAAAAAAAAAATATATAGAAAAATTTAAATAAACAGCACAAAGATAATTATCGATAAAAAATCAATAATTACAAATAAAACAAAGAGACAGCTGGAGTACACAGCACAAGAGAGAGTGCAAGAACAGTTATAAGACGAGCTTTGAGAGGCGGCTTTATAAAAGAGATTACGCGGGAGGGAAGCTGAGCACAAGCACAAAGCAGAGGGAACAACAAAACCACTAGCACAGATGGTATGATGGGGGCGATGAGGGGAGCAACTGCAGAAGCAATGACGAGAGAGAACAATAAGAAAAAATAAAAACAATTTAAATGCACCAAACACTAATCACGAAAAAGAAAAAAACAAAACTGTTTAATTTGGCGAATTATGCAAATAAAACACAAGGGTTTCAAGCAAACGACACCAGCGAAAAACGAAAACAAACTAGGCACAATTAAAAATTGAGAGAAAACCATATATATTAATAAAACTCAGGAGCTAAGCAAAAACACGACCGTCACGTCAGAGAGCAGAAAAGACAATGATTTACTAAATGTTCCGCTTCACAAAAAAGAGTTTGCAGCACTTCGTCAGTGGGATTACTTTCGACGGACAGTACAGCCTCTAGTGTTCTTTTAAAGCAGCCAATTAGCCTTTCCCAGCAGCCTCCAAAATTTGGTGAGTTCGCTGGTATAAATTTCCATTCGATTCCTTTTTGTGTTAGTTCACCGCGCGCTGCTTGCATATTCATTTCCTCGAGAGCTTCTGTTAGTTCTCTTGAGGCGCCTCTAAGATTAGTACCATTGTCGGACCATAGTGTTTTGATTTCGCCTCGCCTTGCAATCATTCGACGGATTGCCAAAATGCACGAGTCTGTAGTAAGAGAGTGTGCGATTTCTAGATGTTAAGCATGTAAAGAGAACGCCATATCGCTTTCGCAGGCTTTTAGTGTACCTGCTGTTGGAGCCCCGTCCATCTTTTGTATAGAACGGGCCGAAATAATCCATGCTAACGAATGTGAAGGGTTTTTGAAATGTAGAGAATCTCTCCTTGGGTAATAGACCCATTTGCGCCTTAACCGGTTTGGCTTTGCGTCGTCTACACCACATACATTCGTTGATAATTCTTTTGATCTTGGTATTCATCTTCGGCATCCAGTACTGCAGCTTGAATTTATGTACGACGACTTGTATTCCGGTATGCTGTACTTCGTTGTGAAAATGTTGTACCATTAACTTTGTAAATACTTGATCTCCATCCAACACAATCGGACTTGTCGCGACGACTCCTTCTGCACGTATGATTAGGCTGTTTATGCGTAGAACTTCATCTTCACTCATAGAAAGACAATATTTAGTGAGGCGTAAAGCCCCTGTGATCTTGCCAGTTTTAATTGGTTCGGTTGGTGCCTTTAATTTTGACTGTGGCCACATCTTTTTATCCAATCCAAGAAAAGCTGGACCTTGTTGCCATCTGTCTGTGGCAACTTTTATGGGAGAATCCCTTGTTATGATATCAGCAATGTTTTCCATGGTTGGAACCCAATTCCATTCTACCCTCTTGGACTTTTCACATATTTCGCTTATTCTGTTGGCTACGAAAACTTGCAGCCTTTCGTTACTGTTTATCAATGAAATCACCGTTTGGGAGTCTGTCCAAAAAAATCGTTCATCAAATTTTAGATGTATTTCGTTTTCAATAGTTTCCGCCAGTCTACACCCCATCACAGCTGCCAATGTTTCAAGTTTTGGAATCGTAACATGTTTTAAAGGTGAAACTCGAGCCCTAGATGCTATAAGCATGACGTCATATTTTGTTGCAGCTTCTGCACCCTGGTAACCTACTCGCATATATGCTGCTGTAGCGTATGCTTTGCTGCTAGCGTCACAAAAAACGTGTAGTTCGATTTTCGTGGCAATGGATAAATGTTGGGAGTAACATCTTGGTATACTAACATCATGTAGTCTTTTCAAATCGTTTAACCACTCTTGCCACTTTTTGACAGGGTCGCCTTTAATGACATCATCCCATCCAATGCCAAGTTCCCAAATATTACGCATCAAGATCCGACGTTTTATTGTTACTCGGGTCACCATCCCCAAGGGACCATATATTGAGTTGACTGCTACATGTACCTTTCTTTTTGTGGGCATCCTTGTTCCATTCAATATGTCTTCGCTTATACTGTGCATTGTAGTTGTTGAGAATATAAATATATCTCTTTGTGCGTCCCAAATCATGCCGAGAACCTTTTTAGATGTCTTCTTTTTCTCCCAATCGAATCCGTGTTAACGGACCACGTAGATCTTCGGGTATTTCCTGTAAGACATCATGATTATTACAAATAAAATTTTGAATTTGAAAATGTCCCGCTGAGTGTATTTGAATTACTGCATGAATTATCTCAACAGCTTCGCGAATCGTTGCCTTTGAATCCAGATAGTCGTTGACGTAATGGTTTTCAATGATGGCTTGAGCTGCTTCTGGTGTCTCACTTTTGTAAGTTTACCTGATATTGTCCATTTACTTTTATAATAGATGAGGATATCTTGCTAATAGCCAATTTTTCTTCTGTCGATTTAGTTTTGTCCGTTGTTGGTTTACAGACACCAAATCCTTCTATGCTAAATTGGTTTTAAAGCATATCGCCAAGCTGTTCATCATGGATGTCGCAGCATACGAAATCTGCTTCTCTTAATTTTGCTTTTATAGGACCGTGTATGACCCATCCGAGTTTGGTTTTTGCCGTAATCGGACCCCTTGGATCTACATTTAGTATGGTTTGAGTTGTAAGGAGTGTTGCATGTCGTTGTCCACCGAGGAGATGAGGCTGAAGATTCCGAATCGAGTTCAATTTGCCATTTTTGTATATGGAAATTCTTTCTGTATAGCTTCGTAATCGATTCTTTGAGTTGGTAAGTTCAAATCCTTGATAAGACGTACATTTTGAAGCTTCTGAATTTTGCTATTGCCAGTAATAGCAATATCTGCGATTTCTGAAGTTTCATCATATCTAGAGATTCCTTCAGTCCATCCAAAGCAATATGGTTCAGGTTTCCCAACTATACCGACTTCGCGTGCTAGATTCATATCCAACATTGTGGTGGTGCTCCCATCGTCGAGAAAAGCCAGAATTTCTTTTTCACCAGTTGGACCACGTAATATAACTGGTAACATTTTAAGAATTGCTGCTTCTTGGACTTCTTGAATGCATCCGCTAATAGCTTGCGGCAAGGATTGTAGATGAGACTGTTTTGCTTTATGTATTAAGCGATGATGATATCGTTCACAGTTGTCGATCTTGCATTGCTCACGATTATTGCATTGTCCCTTATGAAATTTTAGACATGTGAAGCAGGCGTTACTTGTGCTTGCGTAATCCCATCGTTTCTTCACCTCTGCCTTTCTAAATTTACTACATTTATCTAGGGAATGCTTGTCTTCATCACAAATGAAACACTTGCTGGATGAGCGAGTTTGTGTAACCTTTTGTGATTGAATTTGTGATCCGAATTTCTTTTGTGCTTCATTATGTACGTTATTGATTGTAATTATCTTCTTGTAGAAACATATATCGTAATACAGTCTCGACTGCTCCTACGTCCATTCAGCAAATATTTCAAAATTACATTCTGCAGCTCTTAATTTTCGAGCGGTTAAAAATGGTCCCCATTCTCGGAGAAAACTTTCATCTAGCCGCTCAATTAGGGTTGCAAGCAACTTTTGTGTATCGATGAACTTGCATTGTACAAACTCCAGCGCTGAATTGATATTTTGAACAGAGCAGTTGAACTCGTGAAAATCTCCAATTTCCTTTACATATTTTATTTCCTGTGCTTTTGCCATCAGTTCGAACGCCACATTTTCTGGAGCTCCGTATATGTTGTCCAAAATGGCTAAAATTTTCGATGGTTCCTTGGCCGACATCAACAAAATGTCAACCTTCTTACGCGCTGCCCCTTTCAGTGACTTGTCCAGACGATATACATCCTCTTCTCCAGAAAACTGACACTCGCTTCCTGATTTTATGAACTGCGTCTTAAATGTCACCAAGCCAAATGAGAGGAACCGTCGAATTCCAGATGTTTATTGCCTAAGCTTTGTCTGGCTAACATGGTAATGACGGTGCTTTGCATGTTGTTGTCCCCGTTGGAGATCGATAGAGATTCCTTTATCGGGTGGTCTCCCTCAGACATTGCTGATTTTTGTGAGGAGGTAGACGAACGAATTAGTGCTACAGTAGTGTTCAAAGTATGTTTTTTGCTCACCAAAGCTTCCGCGCGTGCCTCCAGAACTTTCACCTCTAATGACAGCTGTTGTATTTCATATTCATGCTCTTCGATGACGTCGGCAGAAGCGCCCCCAGTTTGGACTTTGCTTAGCTGTCTTTTTACATCAAGCATCAATATTTCCTTTTTTGAGATTTCGTCTTGAAGTTCCACGTTTTCTACATCGATGGCTTCTATTCCCCTTAGTACTTCCAACTGGTTCATATTTTCGAACTGGTGCTCGGACTGGTTCGCGTTTGATGCTTGTATGGCGTTCCCGCTTGATTTGCCAGAAGTTTTGTACGAAATGGCGTCATAAATTTTTGATGCCATCTCGGTACAGTCTGTCCCTTCTTTCGGCGAAATTTCTAGGAATTGGCATACTCGTTGCAAAGCGTTTGCGCCCAGCTCTTTCGAGATGCAGTCGATGTGTTCCAGCTTCTTTTTGGAGTCGTAAGGTAAGCCCTTGAATTTTCGTAGTTCGCGCTTCACGAAATTATCTCTAACAAATTTTGTATATATGGCGAAATGAACATCGCGCAATTCTTGCGACTTCAACGCCTCCAATTTCTTTTCTACCACTTATTATCCGGCTCGAAGGACCAATTTTATGTTGTGGAATTGGCCGTGGTTTTTATTATTTATTTTTATTTTTATAGAGCTTTATATTTAAGGCACGTTTTTCTTCGCCATAGTCTTTATTCAGAGTGTGACCATCTCTTCATAGAACAAAAATATAAATTGACTTATATACTAGATTCAATAACAGAAATGGTATTTTTCGGTAATTAGCTAAAATACAAATAATATGATATTTTCTGTGACACCTCCCATGTGTGGTGCCCCGGAAGGGATGAAATGCCACGACATATTCTGATGGCTATAGTCTGATACGATTTTCTGCTGTGTAGACCTTAGGAAATCTTTTTCAAGCACTCTGGATGGCACCTACGAAGTTTTTACCGTGGTCGTACTGCACTCGCTGGGGACTCCCTCGCCTCGATACAAAGCGAGCGAATGGCTTAGGTGGAAAAGCAAGCAAAAACACACACATATCCCTTTGATATGCGACAGGCGCGGCCGGTGAAACTTTTGAGGTCGAAAGCACCTGCGAAATTTATTCCGGTGGTCGTGAAAGGACGTGCGAAATTAGTTCGCTGGAACGGAAGGGTGCCCATTAGCTGTGATTGCAGCCTTCTTTTGTAAATCACACAGACCTTGCATGAATTGTCCACCGATTTGACTAGATTCCTCAGTCTTGGAATCCAGTATCTCTGTCGGATGAGACGGACTACAAGTTGACTGCCCCCATGGAGAGAGATCTGATGCGTGAAAAGCACCAACAGCCGGGACAATGGACTTACTACTGGCAACAGAAGGGGATTACGCTCATCGTAACTGAGGGCCGACCTTGTTGCACGCGCCCACATGCTCGGATCACACCTGATGCGTCAATGAACGGATTCGGAATGATGCTAGACGTGGGCAGAGATTTTTTCTGCTGTGGACACCTATGTTCCGTCGGGAAGTAGTCCCGCTCAGTGACTCGGATCAATGCCTGGAGTACTTGATTGATCTCGTTAGAGGTCACCTCTTCGGAATAATCGTTTGGAAGTTTAGGACACTTTCTGCCGAAACGGACCACATATGCTACCACTCGTAAGGCACGTGCCAGATTAGAAAAAACGAGACAATATCTCGTTGGCTGGCTTAGCGATCGCGACGCGGACCTTCACTGCCTGCTTGTCCAAGGTGGTGTTTAGTGGGAGTGGTGTCGCTCGCCGCCAGGACTCTTGTGGTTCCCGTAGCCATGGTGGGCCCTGCCACCACAAATCCTTATGTACCAGTTCCTGCGCACTCAGGCCGCGGCTAGGGAGATCTGCTGGATTGTCCTCTGAACGAACGTGATTCCATGGGGCGTCATTTGTTGCCGTCACAATTTTTGCTACCCGATTTGCGACAAACGTTGTCCATGTGCAGGGTGGCTTATTTAACCACGACAGTACGACGGTGGAATCTGACCAATAAAATGCCTCAGCATTATTAAGTGGAAGTTGTGGAAGAACTGCAGCTGCCAGTTCAGCAATGAAACCGTTTTAACCGAGGCTACTCTAGATTTCGCTGCAAGAAGGCAGCATGATATGCCTTGGTCATTGCTAACGCGCACGTAAATTGCGGCACCATAAGCCCGCTGTGACGCATCGCAAAAACAATGGAATTGAATTTCGGAATTTGGATCATGGAGAATCCACCGCGGAATTCGGATCTCGTCAAGAAAGGAGTAGCTCTTTGTAAAATCCTGCCACCTGTGATGAAGTTCACTGGGCAATTGATCATCCCACCCTAGCTCTTGTAACCCCAGCTCTTGCATAAACACCTTGGCTTGAATTACAAAGGGAGCCAACCAGCCAGCGGGATCGATTAACTTGGCAATCTGACGGAGGACTTCTCGCTTAGTATAAGCTTGCTTGATATCTTGGGGTGAGATGACAAAATAAAACTCAGTGTTTTTGCTGTGCTAGCCTCTTCGATATCAGCTGCAATGCAGCTGAGCACGCTCTTTACATTCGATGTCCACTTGCGCAAAGGAAAACTAGCTGAACCAAGAGCGTCTTGAAGTTCATTGACCATTGCGATTGCCGTTGCTTCATTGTGAGCCCCTGCCAGGATATCATCGACATAGATATAGGACTTGATAATATCGCTAGCCAAAGGAAATTTAGATTGTACATCACTTGCGAGTTGCTGAAGTACTCGGATAGCTAAGAACGGAGCACAGTTAATGCCAAACGTGACGGTATTAAGCTCGTAATCACCAAGTTGCCCCTCTTTGTTTCGGATCAGGATCCTCTAAAATGGCGTATGGATTGGTTCAACCATGATTTGTCGGTACATTTTTGTGATGTCGGCATTGAAAACTACTCGGAAAAAACGCAACTTGAGAATCTGAGTAGTGAGATCGGACTGAAGTACCGGACCAGGGTAAAGTATGTCATTGAGACTTACTCCGTTTGTGGACTTGGTAGAGGCGTTAAAGACTACCCGTACTTTTGTTGTGGTGCTGTCGGGCTTGAAAACTGCATGGTGAGGCAAATAAAAATTGTTATTACTGCCGTCAAATGGCACCTGAAGCATATGGCCCAAGTCCAAATAATCTTGGATGACGGCATCATACTCAGTTTTTGCCGGAATATTTTTTAGGAGCCGGTTTTCGTTTTTTAGGAACTGAGTCAATGCCCCTGGTCTGAAGTGACCAAGGTTGATGTTGGTTGAATCTCGAAACGGAAGTGAGACCGTATATCTCTCTTCTGGAAATTAACCTTGCAAACGGAATCAGAATCTTCTACCGGTTTGACCGTTAGATCCTAGATACAACCCCAAATATAAGACTTGGAACGCGTGGGAACAATTTGGAATTGAAATATAACGAAAGATACGACTTGGAGCGCGTGGAAACACTGGAATTGAAATATAACGCTAAAGATATGACTTGGAACACGTGGAAACACTTTGGAATTGAAATCTAACTCCAAAGATATGACTTGGAAAGCGCGAAAACACTTTGGAATTGAATTATAACCAAAGATACGACTTGGAACGCGTGGAAACACTTTGGAAATGAATTATAACTCCAAAAATATGACTTGGAACGCGTGGAAACATTTTGGAATTGAAATATAACCCCAAAGATACGACTTGGAAACGATTGGAAAAATTTGGGAATTCAATATTAAAAAAACCCAAGATACGACTTGCAACGCTTTGGAATCAGAGTAAACAAAAGCGCGGAACACAAATTATTTAATAATATTATTCGACCCTTTAGCATATATACCCCACAAAGTGCCTGCCAACCTAGGGTATACAGCACAGCTACTTTTGGTCGTTTGCTTTGTGCCGGTCTTTGGCACATGAGCTTGCAGCTGTGCTGGTATACTGCAGTTAAGCGGGACTTATGTATTCACGTATGTATGTATATAGGCTGCAAGGGGTAGCGGGATTTTGTTCGCGGTGATGAAAAAATATATTTGTGTGCGAAAAAATTAAAAAATTTTGTGGAATATATGTATAGATATGACATGATGCAGGTGCTCCTTGTATGAGAGTCTTGTGTCAAGGAAGACACCAATGTAGCTTATGGATCTACTAGATTTTATAGTACACGTTTCCAGTTCGATTTTGGCCTCGTTGCACAGGTCCAAAAAGCACTTACGCTTGCTGTCCTTAATTAGCCTGTTGAGTAATCTGCGCCGATCGGCATACTCTTGCTGCAGGCTGATGAAGTTTCTTGCCCTCGGGCTCTCTGGTGACACCGCCTTGCACGCAGGCATCTATTTCTGGCCTCAGCAATTCCACCAGTACACAGACATTTTGTGCCTGCTATGGCTCCTGCGTACGGCCATGCTACTGTCGTTTCTAGTTTTCTGGCTAGATCATTAGCATCTCCTACCATGGCTGGAAAGCATAAAGTCGATGCAAATGTTTCCGGATTTAGCGTATACACCCTGTACATTTTTGGTTTATCCGGTGTAACTGCAAATGTTGCTGGACTGCCGCCAATAGTGCACATGATTGCTGTATGGGCTGCATAATGGTTGCAAAGCTCCCACTTAGCTGCGTTAAAAATTTGCCTGCTGATGAAAGTCACGTCGAGGACAGAGCCGTAGCCGGCTCTGTTAAACGTGAACTTGCTGCCTGTGTTCAACACCACCAGATGTGAGGTTGCAAGTGCTCCGAGTACCGTGCGGCCTGTCCGTTTGTTGAGCTGCTGCCCCATTCCTCAGACCAAGCGTTAAAATCGCCGGCAACAACTACTTTGGACTTGCCACGCACGTCTGCAGAAAGTTGGTCGAGCACAGCCTCGAATTCGCATATGTTTAGACTTGGTGCCAAGTAGCAACCGTATAGCCATACTTCATCTATTTTTGCCCGCACAAAACAGTTATTTCGTTGCACAGACTGGATGAGCAGTGGGTTTTTGCCACAGGTCCAAATATCCGCTTTGCCAGTTGTATCCGCTGCCCACAGGCTGCTAGCCCAAACCCTGTATGGCTCACTAAGAATGACGACATCTACATCCAATTCCCTCACCGTTTGCGCAAGCAAGTTTTGCGCAGCTGCACAATGCTTTAGGTTCAACTTGACCATTTATGGACAGGTTGGTTGCTCTCCTGTTTTGCCCAGAGGCACTCTTTGCTACCAGCAATATGATTTCTGTTTCAGTTCGTCCGATCTATGCTGCTGTTGCATTTAGCGGCCACGTGTTCAAAATTTAACGACGAAGTCCTTTATCCTCAGGAGTATTGCCGCACTATTATGTGGCAAGCATACAATGGCCATCTGGGTTTCGTTGTACTTCACCATTATTTGGCTTCAACCAGCGCCAGTTGCCCTGGTAATAGCAGCAATAATATCTGCTTAAGTTACCAGGCAGTCCAGTTGGCGAAGCTCTAGATGTGTCTCATCAGTGACTGTACGAATTTTGGCGCTTGTTCCCAGTACACTGCCCAGTTCTTCTTGAAGCTTGTTGCCTTCATCCTTTGTTTTTAGCTCCAACAGCAAGTCGCCATTCTGAGTCTTTCTGACCCTTGCAACGCTATCTTTCACGCAGCTTAGCCGCCCGTCTTCGCGCCATCCTGAGCATATCCGCATAAGAAGTTCCCTCGTCCGCCTTGATTATTATGGCGTCAGGCCTGCCTCTGCGAATAGTTGGCTTGGGCTGTGCGCCTACCATTTGCTATTCTGGGCCAGAGTCATCCTTTCCTGCAGATTCTTGCACTGATGCTATTGCAGTCTCTATGATATGATTTCTCGCTGTGTTTGGCCGAGAAGCGCCACCTCTTAACTTGGATGCATACGGCTGCCCGCTGCTACGTTCTTTTTTTGGCGGAATATTTCTCTGCACCACTGCATCTTCTCTTTGCCGCGTTGCGCTGTCAGCATGGCAAACTGTGGCTCCAATGTACTGGGCTTTGATTGTGACCGGCAAAGTTTGCGTGGCCATCTCAACTTTACATACCGCTTGGCGTTTGTCAACAAGTACTTTGTGACAGATGGCAATTTGCAGCTCTATCATCCGCCGAATGTCCTGCATTGTATTCTGATTTACATGCCGGACCTGCGGCTTACCATCATCCTTCTTATTGAAGGTATTCGCCAATTGGCATAGGAGGTTGCCATGATCATCTAGCTCCGGTATGCCCGATTTTACAGTGGGACTTATTGCCAAAGCCGCGCTGTTTTGGCTGTCAGGCACCTGCAATGGTCGCCCAGCCGGCGATGACACTGGTGACCGACTCATCCTATTGGATTTACCGAATATTTCGTCCTCGCCTAATGCATCACTAGATGTACCGTCCCAGCGTGCTTGATTCATAGACGCTGCAATTTTGTCCATTTATTCAGGCGATAAATGTAACCCGGTTTGGATTTAAAATCTAACGGCCAAGCAAGAAAGACACTTGAACGCTACCTATCGGATGCAGCCCTGTGCACCGCCCAAAGGCTTTCTGCGTTAAGCAACACTGGTCCCACAGCTGATCGGTGGCGCTTTATGGGGCAACTCTATTGTTTTTATTCGCTGCAACAAGTGGTAATGTGTCCAGAACAGAGAGGGCACTGGATAAAAGAGAGGGGATTTCTACGCACCAATACAAGGAAGAAGGCAGTGGTGGGCAGAAAAATTTTTGTGGAATATATCTATGGATATGTATGTATATGTATATAGATATGAATATCAATATGTAAAATTTTATGTATGGAAAAATTAGTATATATATGTATGTGTATGGATATGTAAAATGTTGGAGTACATTTTTTTTTTTTTTAAATATGAAAATATGGAATGGAAATATGCAGAGGTGTGAATGGATCGGATTTCTTTATACAAATTAATACTTTTTTTTTGATATTCTTTTGATGAGTCTAGCTAATATGCCCCAACTTTATAGGGTGTCGCGGCACACAAGAAATGTCTAATTGTGGCCTTTATATGTGAGAGGGTGGTTCACTTTCTTTTTTTGTTTAAAAATCTTTATTAATTTGTATTGAACACTTTTTTTTCTCTTCGTTGGAACCACCTTTCACTTAGCGAACACTTTTCCCAGGAGTGGACTGTATTTGTACAAAAACTTTTTTTTAGGATTTATTTTAGCACTGGATAAATTTTGTAATTTTTGTTGTGTCACATTCATACACTATGCTTGCATATATATATATATGTATGTAGGAGATCACTTTGAATTTCGTAGGTTTGTTTCAATACATACATACATTGGAAATAGTCAAATATATTGGCCTATATATGCCAAAGTGCGAGAAAAAACTTTTGATGTGGGCGAACAAATATGGCGTCTTATCTATATATGTATATATATATATGTATGAAAAAATTGGGGATCAAAATTTTCTCTCCTGTGAGGAGGAAAAATTTGCGCGAAAGTAATTTTACTTTAATTAGGAAAATCAAAAGAAACAATTATATGTATGTCAGTATGGGTACGGATGCTGGAGGCATCTACATGTACTCAAATACATATAATTTGGAAAAAGTTACTTAGCTTGAAATATGTATGAAATTCCACCGATGCAAATGGTTCGGGATGATCTTGGTATCCGGCTCGAAGGACCACTGTTTATGTAGTGGGGTCGATCTTCCTTGGTGTTTGGGGCAGCTAAATGAAATTTTTCCTTCTTCCTTCAAAAAAAGTAGAGACGCGCAGAGACTTTTTCTTTCACTTGTATATTTTTCAGTCACAGGTTTAATTCAACTAACTGTAGCTTAAACTAACAGAGGGGACTCAAGCCCCGCTTGGGGCGAAGCGTGGGGAGTTCTTTTTGGAGAGAGCGATGGGCATCATCGGGAGAGCGGCGCGAGGTGAAAGCTCCCGCCTCCCTTAACCCTTGTGTTGCCCTTTGTGCATAAATATAAAGTGCTTGTGTTAATACATAAAATAACTTTGCTGGTTCGTTTTAATTAAAAATGGATTTATTTTAATCCATGTGATGTTTTCTGTTGGCCAATAAGCAATTAACTAAACTCAACATACATACATTTTTATTTCATCAGACGGTTGATATTGCATCAGCCAAACAAAAGGTGTGACCATGCAACTTAAAAATCAAAATAATAAAAATACAAAAGATCGATTACATTCAAATTTAAATTAAGCAATTAGGAATTCAGCAACCGTTCCTCAACATACCGCCGGGCCGTGAAACAAGTTTTCTGAAACAGGCAGGGAGCCACCTTGGTTATAGGACGGAAGCGTCTCGATGATGCGTGCTAAGATCCATGCTGCGGGAGGAGTATGGGAATCCTTCACTAATACGAGGTCATCAGGCTTTAGGTTTGCCGATATCGTCGGCACTTGGTCTAAATCTCCATCTGGCACTGTGGTTTAAGTACAACCTTACCCGATCAGCATGTGAGCTGGCTAAAGATATCCAACGTCTGTATCAGAACTGGCACAAAGAGGCCGTGAATTCATTTCCGCATCTACCTGTGCTAACAGCGTAGGCATTTGTTCGAATGTAAAAACGGCGTGGCCGATTACTTGGTGTAAATGAAGCTTCACAAAGCGTACAGCCGATTCCCATTGCCTCCCCAGTGAGGCGCATGTGGCGGTATGAACTTCCAATCGATGCCTTCAACGGATAACGCCTCTGCTATATTGTCATTACGCAGCTAAGATTGGACTACTTGTTCCACTTCGTTAAGACTTCGTTTGGCTCCCACGAAATTACGTCCATTATCGCTGAACATCGTTACATACTTACACATATGTACGCAGAGCAGCCAAAAACGTATCAGTGCTTAGGTCTGTTGCCAGATCCAAATGTTATGCTGAGTTTGTCACACACACGAAGAGACATATGTATCCCTTTCCTTTTTGAGCGTTCCTTCCCTTGTGTCCCCATATCATGATTGGGCCAGCATAATCACGGCCTGATGTGCTTGCCGAACTCTCTCTGCCGGTAATGCGTCTATTTATTGGTTGCTGGTATGTGCTCGCTGTCTAAAGCACCATAAATGATTGTTAGTAACTTTACGAATAAGATTTCTGGCTCCCATTATCCAAAAACGTTGACGAACGATGATAAAGAGTGCCGAAACTCCTGGGTGTAAATAATCTTGATGCTGGTGTTCCATGATCAGGTGAGATATGTGATGCTTCTTCGGCAAGATGAGCGGATGCTTGGCTCAATATGATAACTCTGAATTATATAGGCGACCTCCTACACGTAGAAGACCAACGTCATCTAGAATCGGTGTCACGGTACACAGCATTCTTCGTTTCGTAGCGTTCTTAGTTCTTCAAGCCATTCGTCTTGAGCTTGCTGCAAGCATAGGTTCCTAGCTCCTTATACTCTTAGTAGGTTATCGAGAGAGAATCCGATCTTTCTTGGGGGGTGTTTTATGCGTCGAATAAACCGTAGGATATAAGCCACAATGCGCACCAGTCTCGGCAAAGACGAAACTCGACAAATAAGTTCTTCGAATGGAGATGACTCGTTCGTGGTTTTTGCGAGAGTAACTAATACTGTAGGTTTCAACACCTTTTGGTACTCGTCATCTAAAATAATGTTATCGATTTATGTATCATTTTCGTTACTTAATTTAAGGTGTCTGTCAGCCAGCCAGTCGTTACGCTTCCAACAGAGAGTAAAGTGGAGTAAGTCGTCAGCTAGCATTCCTCTGGAAACGCAATCTGCGGGGTTCTGCTTGTTAATAACATGGTGCCATGTGTCTCTTGGTTTTATTATCAATATTTCGGAAGTGCGATTGCCAATGGCAAGTTTATGGCAAATAGATGGCAAATGGTTCAGCCATGCTAACACAATTATCGAATCACACCAGGCATAGACGGTGCTTTCTAGATCCTTCCAAGCTAATTTGATTGATGCGATCAGCATACTTAGCAGAAGTGGTTCACATAATTCCAACCGAGGGAGCGATTGCTGCTTAAGTGAAGCGACACGTGTTTTCGCCGCAATCAGTGAAATCCCTACGCTGCCATAATGGTTCACTATCCGAGAATATACAACTGCTGCGTGAGAAGGCGTGTAACTCAATTCGTTTACCGACATATCCAATATGACGCTGTATCTTCTACTGCTTTATGTTGTTAATGTCTTCGCTATACTTATGCCACCGTTCTGCCAGTTTAGTTGAAAGCGGTGAATCCAAATCGAGGTTGAGAAGCCAGAGTTCTTGGAACAGGATCTTGAATTGAACAATGACCGGCACCAGTAGATCAAGCGGGTCAAAAATGCGTGATATGTCCGATAACACTTGTCTTTTTTAACTTTCTGTACATTCCCTCAACTTTATACCATATGTGAAGATATCAGACTTTGGTTCACAATGTATTCTTAATACCTTGACGGAGGATGCATCTGCAATCACACTTGTCGATGCTGCTTTTTCTTAATGACCGATTTCGTTGGAATTGGACACCCATTTTCAAAGCTCCAGCTGTGCTTGACTTAATAGTTGCATAAGTTCATCTTTATTACGTATGAGTTGATCTTCCGTGTTCCGGTCAGGACATTGTCCACATAAAAATCTTCCAATAGAACCTTGGCTGCTGTCGGATATTTACCATTTAGGTGGATGGCAAGTTGTTCTAAGACACGGACGGCTAAAAACGGCGCACAGGCTGTTTCATAGGTTACCGTACAAAGCTGGTAATGTTGCAACTCTTCAGTTGGCTTTTCTCTCTATAGATTCGTTGATAATTCCGGTGATTTTATGATGCCTACGCAAAAAACAAACTTGTCAGTTCGGAATCGCAAACACACATCCATTAGGTTTCGCTGAATACTTGGGCCCACTAGTAACTCGTCGTTTAGTGATCAGCCACTCTTATCCTTATGGGATCCATCAAATACAATTCTCAGTTTGGTACCAATAACCGGATGGTGAGGCATATAGAAAATGTGTTCTTGCGGTGCAATTGTCTTCTCTGTCTCATCAAGAATAATATCGTGATGCTGCTCCCTGAAGAGCATTTGCAAATTTTACATCCGACCATACCTCTAATTTGAGTCTCGAAAGTGTGTGGACCGAAAATGATTTTCGACTTTAAAATCATGAGAAGTGGGCGGCAAACTTCCACTTAAGTTTCCAATTCCCAAACCCTTTGGAGCGATGTATTTATTTTGATCGTTGATAAAAGAGATGCTGTATTTGATACTTGTTTAGCTGCAATTGAGGTGATAACCCACCCGAATATTGTGGATATTGCAATTATGTTTCGAGATGGTGAGCGTGAGAGCCCCAGCGATCGTATGCAGTGCTCCAACATGTATGATAGTTGTGAACCGCTATCAAAGAGAACACGACCCCTTTGAATTCAATGCAAAAACGAGCCGTGGGCAATACACGCCTTGGTTTCCCTTGCGACTGTAAATGTACTGCAGAACTTGCTCAATAGCTCTGTGATTCCATAGATTGGACATCCTTTACTTGCTTACTTTCGGTTATCACTAAGTTTAGTGGGATTAGTGCTCTATTCTTCGGCTTGGCGATGTAATTGCTTGTGGTGCTTGTCCTGACAATGTTTGCATCTATACTTTGACTCACATCTTGAAATACCATGGTCTGGCCTTAGACAACTGAAACACAGACGTTTCTTCTTAGCAAATGAGTAGCGCTTCTCCACGGAGAGCGCCAAAAACTGGTCGCAGTTGTATACCGTATGCTTCTTAGCATACGGCAAGATCTTGAGTCTGTGGAAATCAATATCCGAGTAGATTTCTTAACGTGTGATTGTGCGACTTGCTCGCACCGGCTTAATTCGAACTCTTCACATCGTGTTCCGAGAAATCTAAAAAAACTTTTTAAAGGTTGGAGATGTCCCCTCACGACTATGGGATACCCATTTGCATTGCAACTCTGCATCTATTTTATTCAGTAGAAGATAGATCACCCAGCAGTCGCGATCATTTTGGCCAAGTGCATCTAGGCCACGTACAACTTCACTTGCCCCATCTTCAATCTTTCGTAGAACGGATACATCTGTCACCCTTATTGATGGCAGACGTCGAAAAGTATCTAAAAGCGAATTAACGACATGACGAGGTCGATCATAACGTTCCATTAGGCTTACCCGAGCCGTCTCGTACGCCACTCCTGTTAACGGCAAATGATTGATTAAACTTGCAGCCTTAGAGAAAAAAAAACTTGAGATACTGAAATTTCCGAGCTTTATCCATATTCACCATGTTGTGAATGGTACTTATGAATCCCTAAAAGCTGGCCACTCCACATAGTCGCCACCAAAAGACTTGATGTGTAATTTGGGCAGCTGGACCTGTCCCCTTAATGCCGAACAGACAGCTCCAGTTTGTAATATACTTTCATAAAACTCCCGTAGAGGTTCCATCTGCTTGTGTAGTACCTGCGATACTACTTCGTTTAATCCCTCACTGGAGTTCACGACTTTTACTGGGTTAACCAATCTTTCCAGTTCCTTTAAGTACAGTTGTGCGGTTAAGTACTTCATCTCTTAGTCTCCGTAGTACGTAGTCGACGTACCCTTGCGATTCATCAGTGGATTGATCAAACTCCTTTCACGCGGTGTTGAGTCTGGCTCGTTCGTGGTTTTTGCGAGAGTAACTAATACTGTAGGTTTCAACACCTTTTGGTACTCGTCATCTAAAATAATGTTAGCGATTTATGTATCATTTTCGTTACTTAATTTAAGGTGTCTGTCAGCCAGCCAGTCGTTACGCTTCCAACAGAGAGTAAAGTGGAGTAAGTCGTCAGCCAGCATTCCTCTGGAAACGCAATCTGCGGGGTTCTGCTTGTTAATAACATGGTGCCATGTGTCTCTTGGTATTATTATCAATATTTCGGCAGTGCGATTGCCAATGGCAAATTTATGGCATATGTATATAGATATGAATATCAATATGTAAAATTTTATGTATGGAAAAATTAGTATATATATGTATGTGTATGGATATGTAAAATGTTGGAGTACATTTTTTTTTTTTTTTAAATATGAAAATATGGAATGGAAATATGCAGAGGTGTGAATGGATCGGATTTCTTTATACAAATTAATACTTTTTTTTTTTGATATTCTTTTGATGAGTCTAGCTAATATGCCCCAACTTTATAGGGTGTCGCGGCACACAACAAATGTCTAATTGTGGCCTTTATATGTGAGAGGGTGGTTCACTTTCTTTTTTTGTTTAAAAATCTTTATTAATTTGTATTGAACACTTTTTTTTCTCTTCGTTAGAACCACCTTTCACTTCGCGAACACTTTTCCCAGGAGTGGACTGTATTTGTACAAAAACTTTTTTTAGGATTTATTTTAGCACTGGATAAATTTTGTAATTTTTGTTGTGTCACATTCATACACTATGCTTGCATATATATATATATGTATGTAGGAGATCACTTTGAATTTCGTAGGTTTGTTTCAATACATACATACATATATTGGAAATAGTCAAATATATTGGCCTATATATGCCAAAGTGCGAGAAAAACTTTTGATGTGGGCGACCAAATATGGCGTCTTATCTATATATGTATATATGTATATATATATATGTATGAAAAAATTGGGGTTCAAAGTTTTCTCTCCTGTGAGGAGGAAAAATTTGCGCGAAAGTAATTTTACTTTAATTATGAAAATCAAAAGAAACAATTATATGTATGTCAGTATGGGTACGGATGCTGGAGGCATCTACATGTACTCAAATACATATAATTTGGAAAAAGTTACTTAGCTTGAAATATGTATGAAATTCCACCGATGCAAATGGTTCGAGATGATCTTGGTATCCGGCTCGAAGGACCACTGTTTATGTAGTGGGGTCGAACTTCCTTGGTGTTTGGGGCAGCTAAATGAAATTTTTCCTTCTTCCTTCAAAAAAAAGTAGAGACGCGCAGAGACTTTTTCTTTCACTTGTATATTTTTCAGTCACAGGTTTAATTCAACTAACTGTAGCTTAAACTAACAGAGGGGACTCAAGCCCCGCTTGGGGCGAAGCGTGGGGAGTTCTTTTTGGAGAGAGCGATGGGCATCATCGGGAGAGCGGCGCGAGGTGAAAGCTCCCGCCTCCCTTAACCCTTGTGTTGCCCTTTGTGCATAAATATAAAGTGCTTGTGTTAATACATAAAATAACTTTGCTGGTTCGTTTTAATTAAAAATGGATTTATTTTAATCCATGTGATGTTTTCTGTTGGCCAATAAGCAATTAACTAAACTCAACAAACAAACATTTTTATTTCACCAGACGGTTGATATTGCATCAGCCAAAAAAAAGGTGTGACCATGCAACTTAAAAATCAAAATAATAAAAATACAAAAGATCGATTACATTCAAATTTAAATTAAGCAATTAGGAATTCAGCAACCGTTCCTCAACATACCGCCGGGCCGTGAAACAAGTTTTCTGAAACAGGCAGGGAGCCACCTTGGTTATAGGACGGAAGCGTCTCGATGATGCGTGCTAAGATCCATGCTGCGGGAGGAGTATGGGAATCCTTCACTAATACGAAGTCATCAGGCTTTAGGTTTGCCGTTTCGTTTGGCTCCCACGAAATTACGTCCATTATCGCTGAACATCGTTACATACTTACACCTATGTACGCAGAGCAGCCAAAAACGTATCAGTGCTTAGGTCTGTTGCCAGATCCAAATGTTATGCTGAGTTCGTCACACACACGAAGAGACATATGTATCCCTTTCCTTTTTGAGCGTTCCTTCCCTTGTGTCCCCCTATCATGATTGGGCCAGCATAATCACGGCCTGATGTGCTTGCCGAACTCTCTCTGCCGGTAATGCGTCTATTTATTGGTTGCTGGTATGTGCTCGCTGTCTAAAGCACCATAAATGATTGTTAGTAACTTTACGAATAAGATTTCTGGCTCCCATTATCCAAAAACGTTGACGAACGATGATAAAGAGTGCCGAAACTCCTGGGTGTAAATAATCTTGATGCTGGTGTTCCATGATCAGGTGAGATATGTGATGCTTCTTCGGCAAGATGAGCGGATGCTTGGCTCAATATGATAACTCTGAATTATATAGGCGACCTCCTACACGTAGAAGACCAACGTCATCTAGAATCGGTGTCACGGTACACAGCATTCTTCGTTTCGTAGCGTTCTTAGTTCTTCAAGCCATTCGTCTTGAGCTTGCTGCAAGCATAGGTTCCTAGCTCCTTATACTCTTAGTAGGTTATCGAGAGAGAATCCGATCTTTCTTGGGGGTGTTTTATGCGTCGAATAAACCGTAGGATATAAGCCACAATGCGCACCAGTCTCGGCAAAGACGAAACTCGACAAATAAGTTCTTCGAATGGAGATGACTCGTTCGTGGTTTTTGCGAGAGTAACTAATACTGTAGGTTTCAACACCTTTTGGTACTCGTCATCTAAAATAATGTTATCGATTTATGTATCATTTTCGTTACTTAATTTAAGGTGTCTGTCAGCCAGCCAGTCGTTACGCTTCCAACAGAGAGTAAAGTGGAGTAAGTCGTCAGCCAGCATTCCTCTGGAAACGCAATCTGCGGGGTTCTGCTTCTTAATAACGCAATCTTCGGGGTTCTGCTTGTTAATAACATGGTGCCATGTGTCTCTTGGTATTATTATCAATATTTCGGAAGTGCGATTGCCAATGGCAAATTTATGGCAAATAGATGGCAAATGGTTCAGCCATGCTAACACAATTATCGAATCACACCAGGCATAGACGGTGCTTTCTAGATCCTTCCAAGCTAATTTGATTGATGCGATCAGCATACTTAGCAGAAGTGGTTCACATAATTCCAACCGAGGGAGCGATTGCTGCTTAAGTGAAGCGACACGTGTTTTCGCCGCAATCAGTGAAATCCCTACGCTGCCATAATGGTTCACTATCCGAGAATATACAACTGCTGCGTGAGAAGGCGTGTAACTCAATTCGTTTACCGACATATCCAATATGACGCTGTATCTTCTACTGCTTTATGTTGTTAATGTCTTCGCTATACTTATGCCACCGTTCTGCCAGTTTAGTTGAAAGCGGTGAATCCAAATCGAGGTTGAGAAGCCAGAGTTCTTGGAACAGGATCTTGAATTGAACAATGACCGGCACCAGTAGATCAAGCGGGTCAAAAATGCGTGATATGTCCGATAACACTTGTCTTTTTTAACTTTCTGTACATTCCCTCAACTTTATACCATATGTGAAGATATCAGACTTTGGTTCACAATGTATTCTTAATACCTTGACGGAGGATGCATCTGCAATCACACTTGTCGATGCTGCTTTTTCTTAATGACCGATTTCGTTGGAATTGGACACCCATTTTCAAAGCTCCAGCTGTGCTTGACTTAATAGTTGCATAAGTTCATCTTTATTACGTATGAGTTGATCTTCCGTGTTCCGGTCAGGACATTGTCCACATAAAAATCTTCCAATAGAACCTTGGCTGCTGTCGGATATTTACCATTTAGGTGGATGGCAAGTTGTTCTAAGACACGGACGGCTAAAAACGGCGCACAGGCTGTTTCATAGGTTTCCGTACAAAGCTGGTAATGTTGCAACTCTTCAGTTGGCTTTTCTCTCTATAGATTCGTTGATAATTCCGGTGATTTTATGATGCCTCGCAAAAAACAAACTTGTCAGTTCGGAATCGCAAACACACATCCATTAGGTTTCGCTGAATACTTGGGCCCACTAGTAACTCGTCGTTTAGTGATCTGCCACTCTTATCCTTATAGGATCCATTTAGCTGCAATTGAGGCGATAACCCACCCGAATATTGTGGATATTGCAATTATGTTTCGAGATGGTGAGCGTGAGAGCCCCAGCGATCGTATGCAGTGCTCCAACATGTATGATAGTTGTGAACCGCTATCAAAGAGAACACGACCCCTTTGAATTCAATGCAAAAACGAGCCGTGGGCAATACACGCCTTGGTTTCCCTTGCGACTGTAAATGTACTGCAGAACTTGCTCAATAGCTCTGTGATTCCATAGATTGGACATCCTTTACTTGCTTACTTTCGGTTATCACTAAGTTTAGTGGGATTAGTGCTCTATTCTTCGGCTTGGCGATGTAATTGCTTGTGGTGCTTGTCCTGACAATGTTTGCATCTATACTTTGACTCACATCTTGAAATACCATGGTCTGGCCTTAGACAACTGAAACACAGACGTTTCTTCTTAGCAAATGAGTAGCGCTTCTCCACGGAGAGCGCCAAAAACTGGTCGCAGTTGTATACCGTATGCTTCTTAGCATACGGCAAGATCTTGAGTCTGTGGAAATCAATATCCGAGTAGATTTCTTAACGTGTGATTGTGCGACTTGCTCGCACCGGCTTAATTCGAACTCTTCACATCAGAGAAAAAAAAAACTTGAGATACTGAAATTTCCGAGCTTTATCCATATTCACCATGTTGTGAATGGTACTCATGAATAAATCCCTAAAAGCTGGCCACTCCACATAGTCGCCACCAAAAGACTTGATGTGTAATTTGGGCAGCTGGACCTGTCCCCTTAATGCCGAACAGACAGCTCCAGTTTGTAATATACTTTCATAAAACTCCCGTAGAGGTTACATCTGCTTGTGTAGTACCTGCGATACTACTTCGTTTAATCCCTCACTGGAGTTCACGACTTTTACTGGGTTAACCAATCTTCCCAGTTCCTTTAAGTACAGTTGTGCGGCTAAGTACTTCATCTCTTAGTCTCCGTAGTACGTAGTCGACGTACCCTTGCGATTCATCAGTGGATTGATCAAACTCCTTCCACGCGGTGTTGAGTCTGGTCAACATATTAACCACCACATCCACTGTACAGTTCACAGGCGGATTCTCCAAAAACGTTAACAGCCGAGAGGCTGGGCTTCAACTTGGTGCGTGTTGCCTTTAGTTTCTCCATCTTAAACTTGAGTAGAATTGCCTATCCCCAACAGAATTCAAATCCGGCTCGAAGGACCAATTTTATGGTGATACATAAAATGACTTTGCTGGTTCGTTTTAATTAAAAATGGATTTATTTTAATCCATGTCATGTTTTCTGTTGGCCAATAAGCAATTAACTAAACTCAACATACATTCATATTTCACCAGACGCTTGATATTGCATCAGCCAAACAAAAAGGTGTGACAATGCCACTTTGTAGCAGGCGCTCTCGTTCTCTCTGAACACTCTGCCATCTTTCTCGGAGAGCGAATCATTATGACATCAGCCAGAGTCGTGTAACAATAACATTACCCTTTGTACACCTAACTGTAAATTAGCCTTGCGAATTGAAAATAATATTTCTAAAAACACTCGATTGAACTAAACTAAAAAAAAAAAAAAGATAAACTCTCAGTTACAGCCTGTCATGACTTCAGAAGTGGTCTTTACCTACATAATGAGTAATGAAATTAATATAGCGGATTACTCCGTAGATCAACTGAAACAATGGTTGGTAGCACTAAAAACGGTCCTAAAGCAGAACTAGTGCTCCGATTAAACCAAATTCCAATCAAGACACGGGGCAGCGCACCACCTAAGGACGACGAACATGATTATGCAATTACCCAGACAAATATCACGACGCCAGAGCGCCGCTAACACCCCTGCAAGAAACGGTAAATTCATGCGAATTCTCGACGATTCGACGGCTGTTTGAGCAAGGTCCTAACGGATCTTCAAAGAATTCGGGCAACAGTGGCAATGCCACTGTTCAGGTTTCGCTGAATACTTGGGCCCACTAGTAACTCGTCGTTTAGTGATCTGCCACTCTTATCCTTATAGGATCCATTTAGCTGCAATTGAGGTGATAACCCACCCGAATATTGTGGATATTGCAATTATGTTTCGAGATGGTGAGCGTGAGAGCCCCAGCGATCGTATGCAGTGCTCCAACATGTATGATAGTTGTGAACCGCTATCAAAGAGAACACGACCCCTTTGAATTCAATGCAAAAACGAGCCGTGGGCAATACACGCCTTGGTTTCCCTTGCGACTGTAAATGTACTGCAGAACTTGCTCAATAGCTCTGTGATTCCATAGATTGGACATCCTTTACTTGCTTACTTTCGGTTATCACTAAGTTTAGTGGGATTAGTGCTCTATTCTTCGGCTTGGCGATGTAATTGCTTGTGGTGCTTGTCCTGATAATGTTTGCATCTATACTTTGACTCACATCTTGAAATACCATGGTCTGGCCTTAGACAACTGAAACACAGACGTTTCTTCTTAGCAAATGAGAAGCGCTTCTCCACGGAGAGCGCCAAAAACTGGTCGCAGTTGTATACCGTATGCTTCTTAGCATACGGCAAGATCTTGAGTCTGTGGAAATCAATATCCGAGTAGATTTCTTAACGTGTGATTGTGCGACTTGCTTGCACCGGCTTAATTCGAACTCTTCACATCAGAGAAAAAAAACTTGAGATACTGAAATTTCCGAGCTTTATCCATATTCACCATGTTGTGAATGGTACTCATGAATAAATCCCTAAAAGCTGGCCACTCCACATAGTCGCCACCAAAAGACTTGATGTGTAATTTGGGCAGCTGGACCTGTCCCGTTAATGCCGAACAGACAGCTCCAGTTTGTAATATACTTTCATAAAACTCCCGTAGAGGTTACATCTGCTTGTGTAGTACCTGCGATACTACTTCGTTTAATCCCTCACTGGAGTTCACGACTTTTACTGGGTTAACCAATCTTCCCAGTTCCTTTAAGTACAGTTGTGCGGCTAAGTACTTCATCTCTTAGTCTCCGTAGTACGTAGTCGACGTACCCTTGCGATTCATCAGTGGATTGATCAAACTCCTTCCACGCGGTGTTGAGTCTGGTCAACATATTAACCACCACATCCACTGTGCAGTTCACAGCCGGATTCTCCAAAAACGTTAACAGCCGAGAGGCTGGGCTTTAACTTGGTGCGTGTTGCCTTTAGTTTCTCCATCTTAAACTTGAGTAGAATTGCCTATCCCCAACAGAATTCAAATCCGGCTCGAAGGACCAATTTTATGGTGATACATAAAATGACTTTGCTGGTTCGTTTTAATTAAAAATGGATTTATTTTAATCCATGTGATGTTTTCTGTTGGCCAATAAGCAATTAACTAAACTCAACATACATTCATATTTCACCAGACGCTTGATATTGCATCAGCCAAACAAAAATATGTGACAATGCCACTTTGTAGCAGGCGCTCTCGTTCTCTCTGAACACTGCCATCTTTCTCGGAGAGCGAATCATTATGACATCAGCCAGAGTCGTGTAACAATAACATTACCCTTTGTACACCTAACTGTAAATTAGCCTTGCGAATTGAAAATAATATTTCTAAAAACACTCGATTGAACTAAACTAAAAAAAAAAAAGATAAACTCTCAGTTACAGCCTGTCATGACTTCAGAAGTGGTCTTTACCTACATAATGAGTAATGAAATTAATATAGCGGATTACTCCGTAGATCAACTGAAACAATGGTTGGTAGCACTAAAAACGGTCCTAAAGCAGAACTAGTGCTCCGATTAAACCAAATTCCAATCAAGACACGGGGCAGCGCACCACCTAAGAACGACGAACATGATTATGCAATTACCCAGACAAATATCACGACGCCAGAGCGACGCTAACACCCCTGCAGCAGCTGTTTGAGCAAGGTCCTAACGGATCTTCAAAGAATTCGGGCAACAGTGGCAATGCCACCACCAATGCCAATAAGTATGGCTCTATGACTCTTCCGACAACTTCGACAAGGTTAGTCGCGCCACTAATGTCTTGAACTCTGGTAACTCTATCATCGATGCTCCAGGGATAGCTCTCTCGCTGGCCAATGAAATTTTGTTTAACTTTAATGGCACCTCGTGTCGTAAAAGATGGACAGCTCAGTTGAGGAATATCGGCGATCTATAACCTGAGCGACAACCACTTGCGGATGCTCTTTATATGTTAAATGAGGGAAATGCTCAATCTTGGCTGCATTCCGAACTTTCGCGCATTCGTCAACCGGTAGCAGCTCTGTGCGATCAGCTGATTACAGCCTTTATTGAAAAGATGTCTAAGTCTGAGATGCTCTGACAGTTCGAGAAACGCAAATGGCAACCGAGCGAAATATTTACCACGCATGGAGGACAAGATAATGCTGTCTAACCAAGTCAACATCGACGACGGGGAGCTTTTGGATCAGACCATCGAGGGCATCCCGGACAAAGGTTTGCGCACACAAGCGCGCATATAATGTTTCACCAGCCCTAGACATATGTTAAAAGCATTTGCTGGGGTACACTTTGAGGTCGTCCAGCAAAATACGACGGACATAACACAGGCACTAGACCTCATGAGTTACGTTGTCACAGCTGCATTATTCCATTATTTTAGCGTGCCTTATAGACTCGGGGAGTCCAATCTCTATAATTAAAAAGAACTTCCTACCTATCGAGGCGGAAATATCTGCAGTCGATACACCCTATTAATGAAAGCCGACTTACTATTTTTGGAAAAACATTATGTTACATTTTGAAAAACTCAAATAAAATTTACTTTTACTTAGTTATTGTCTCCGACGAGTCTATGAGCTGCGACGCTATTCTTGGAAGGGATTTTTTGGAAGCATGCGGTATAAAATTTGATTTAGATTGTTTAGTAGAAGAACGTAAATGTTTAAGTAAGATCATCACAAGCGATAAGGCAGGAACACAAAACAAGAATAACGAGTATAGGAAAACAGTTATTGAAAATTGTAATGGGAAAGAAGACAAATTTGTTACCGAAATATTAGAAATGAAAGTCAATAACGTTAATGTAAAGGCAGACAAAACTGATGAAACGTTTAATGCATGTGAACATGTTAATGTATGCAAAGATTTCAACGTCGTTTATTAATGAATATAAAAATGTTACTTTTAATGAGGAAATCCTTAATGCAGAAGATGTAAATGAAAATTGTTTAAGCCTAATGAAACAAAGATTACAAGAAAAGAAGTATTTAGTGCAGACAAAAACACAAAAATTGATCACAAATCACATGATACAGTAACAAACGAGATTTTCATAGGAGAAATCAGGAAACAGTTAGCAAACAATGAAGAGAAATTGTACTTGGTAGAGGATTTTGACAAGAGCATGCTAAATATCTACATTAACGAAGACGATTTAGAATCAGAACACGTGATTAGTAAGGATATCGATTATAAAACGTGTCGCCAGATTCAGCAACTGCTTAGAAACAAGTATATTGATGCCCATAGGCCAGAAACACCAGATATCAATTGCTCGATCAAGTTAAGCTTACAGAATTCTAAACCGTATAGTTGTGCGCCTAGGCGATTAGCATATACAGAGAAGGAAAAGCTGCAACTTTTACTGGATGATCACTTCAAATACACTTCCTTCATCACACCACTTGGACAATATGAGCTTTTAAGAATGCTCATGGGGATAAAAAACGCATCACATGTATTTCAAAGATTTATTAACCGAATTTTTCAAGATATGATTCAAAAAGGAGAAGTCCTCGTATACATGGACGATATTATGATAGCTAGTGCCAATGTAAAGGATCATATGCAAACGTTAGAAGAAGTTTTTGAAAGATTAGTGCCGAACAAATTGAGGTTGCGAATGGATTAATGCGTCAATTTTTTATGTCAAGCATAAAGTACCTTGGCTACAAAATTACGGAGAATGGAATTAGTGCAGATGATTTAAATTTGGAAAAATCGAGCTAGACTGTTTTCTAATGCTTAAGCAGAAACTTATTGAGGCACCTGTATTGGCAATTTAGGATCATAGAGACGAAACAGAACTGCATTTCGATGCAAGCGGGTTTTTGCACAGCTTTATTACAGAAGAAAGCGGATAGCAAATGGCATCCGATATTTTATTTTTTTTTTGAAAAAAAGGAAAGTTGAGTCGAACTATCATAGTTTCGAATTGGAAAATCTAGCAACTGTATACGCCTAGAATATATGTTCAAGGGAAGCGTTTCAAAATTTTAACAGACTGCAACTTGACGCTTACAATAAACAAAGTAGACTTAAACCCCAGAATAGCAAGATGGGCGCTCGAGCTTCAAGAATATGACTACGAACTAGTTCATCGATCGGGAAATCAAATGCAGCATGTGGATGCTTTAAGTACATGCGTCAATGTTATGGTAATAAAGCTCAAAAGATTCGAGGATAATTAATTCATTTGCCAGGGAAAGGATCTAGAGCTGCAGGAAATTAAAAGCAGATGTCCGGGACTAACTTCGACCGCGCCGAACTTTGTATACCCTTGCAAGTTGTTTGGTACTCTTTCCTCACTTGTAGCCGTCAAAGTGAAAAAACGTTTTATCTACAACGAGTAATGTTTGCGAAAGACCGGCCCACAATCTTAACATAGGAAATAAGTAAGTTTTTGATCAAAGTCACTGTTTTCCACCGATCGATCCTATGGGAGCTATATGCTAGAGTCACCCGATCTTTATCAAATTGGGCACAGTCGTTAACAGATATATTAAACTAACAAATGTTTAATTTGAAAGCAATCGCGGTAAAAGTAGCGAAGTTGTTGACAAAAGTCACTGTTTTTCACCGCTCGTTCCTATGCAAGCTATATGATATAGTCGCCCGATCTTTATATAACTCGGCACAGTCGTTAACAGATATATTACACTAATAAAGTTTTAGTTTGAACGCAATGGCGTCAAAAGTAACGAAGTTATTGACAAAAGTCACTGTTTTCGACTGAAGCTATCTGATATAGTCACCCAATCTTGACCAAATTTGGCACAGTCGTTTATAGCTATAATGAATTCAGTAATATTAAATTTCAAGACAACTGAGAAAATAACGAAGTTATTGAAAAAAGTCACTGTTCGTGACTTTGACGTTTGTATGGGAGCTATATGATATAGTGGTCCGATCCGGCTCTGAGATATACAAACTGTGCATTATATACAAGCCTACATGCAAAATTTCAGCTCTGTAGCTCTTACGGTGGTGCTCTTAGCTAGGAGGAGCTCGCGTTGATCCAGACGGACGGACGGACGGACATGGCTATTTCAACTCGTCTCGTCGTGCTGATCAAGAATATATATACTTTATATGGTCGGAGATGCTTCCAAAGTTAATACACCCTTTTTGCAAGGGTATAAATATATTACAGAAATCAGAGCACAAATGGTATGAGATGAGGAACGGCGTTGTTTATAGAAATCAAACGATAAAAGAATGCTTTTTTATATTCCAAAATATATGGAGAATCATGCCCTATATAAGTACCACGATGATGTGGGTCACGTAGGTAGGGGATAAAACGTTAGATGCAATAGGGAAAAGTTACTGGTTTCTAAATCTCAAAGATAAGGCGACGAAACACATACAAAACTGTTTACGATGCGTAGCGTTTTCCCTTAAATGCGGCAAAGGGGAAGGGTTTTTAAATAACATCTCAAAAGGGGACAAACCATTTGATTTAGTTTGTATTGACCATTACGGTCCAATTGAAGCAGGAAGAGCAAAGAAACATATATTTGCAGTAGTGGACGGGTTCACAAAGTTCGTCAGGCTATATACGACAAGACAACGAGTACGAAAGTGGTGATGGAAGCATTAAAAACTTATTTCTGTAGTTAGAGCAGGCCGAGATGAATAGTTTCCGATAGGGGTAGTTGTTTCACTCCGTCAGAATTCAAGGCGTTCTTAGATAGTCAGCGTGTACAAGTAATGGACGTATGATAGCAAACTTAGCTGAATCAGCCAAGGGAAATCATTGGGATACAGTTGTCCAGGATGTAGAACACGCACTAAACAACACTTTTCACAGAAGCATCAACCAATACCCCAGTATAATGTTAATTGCAATATCTCAAAGAGGAAACGGCCAACTCAAAAGATTTAGAAGAGATAAGAAGATTAGGAGCGTCACACATTCGCATTCGACGATCACAAGAATATAACGAGCACTACGAAAGCAAAATAACTTCAGGAAGAGAGTATAAAGAAGCCGACTATATTATGGTAAAGAACTTCGACGGCACAGCAGGTATATCTCCTAAGCTTATTCCAAAAAGCAAGGGACTATATGGTTTTAGAGGATGATAAGCAGAACCGCAGAGAGACAATCAGGGCCCGGGTGTAACCATGTTTGGGCCCCCTACTTTCCATCAAATAAATCCGCTATATCGACCGTGAAGCTTCTGCTCTCGGACGTGATGGTCGTGTTTTTGCTTAGCTCCTGAGTTTTTATTAATATATATTGTTTTCTCTCAATTTTTAATTGTGCCTAGTTTGTTTTCGTTTTCGCTGGTATCGTTTGCTTGAAACCCTTGTGTTTTATTTGCATAATTTGCAAAATTAAACAGTTTTTTTTCTTTTTCGTGATTAGTGTTTGGTGCATTTAAAGTGTTTTTATTTTTTTTTTATTGTTCTCTCTCGTCATTGCTTCTGCAGTTGCTCCCCTCATCGCCTCCATCATACCATCAGTGCTAGTGGTTTTGTTGTTCTCTCTGCTTTGTGCTTGTGCTCAGCTTCTCTCCCACGTAATCACTTTTGTAAAGCCGCCTCTCAAAGCTCGTCTTATGACTGTTCTTGCACTCTCTCTTGTGCTGTGTACTCTAGCTGTCTCTTTGTTTTATTTATCATTACTGATTTTTTATCGATAATTATTTTTGTGCTGTTTATTTAAATTTTTCTATATATTTTTTTTTTTTGCCTTGTGTTTCTTTTGGCTTTTCAATGGCTGGTTGTCTACACAATTGCAAGCATTCTGGTCGTTTTGACGATCCGTATAGAGCAATATGGTGTTTTCTTTGCGATAACCTTATTCACTTAAAATGTGCTGGCCTCAACGGCCGTGATTACGACAAATTTTCTGGTTTGTCTGTGTCTAAGCCTGAGCTTGGCTTAATGCGGTGGACTTGCCAGCCAGCAGCTTGATTTTAAGCGAATGTACAGGGATCTTCGTTTAAAGTTTCTTTCTCTAAATAAAATGGCCAAACAGCTGTCTAATGAGTGTGACTCTAGCATACATTTATTGTCGCAACTCAAGTTTGGTCCACCTTCTAAGGAATTGCCAAAGAAATGTACCCTTGAGTTGCCTCATAAGCAGTCGCCCGCACTCTCTATTACATCTTCTCCCATTTTACTTTCGCCTACACCATCTTCTTGTCCCTCTTTATGCTCTTCTTTTCAGATTGAAGTACCCATTACAAGCCCTGGTGTACCTCAATCTATCCATCACGGGAACTCTGATCAATTACAGGATCATGCTGGCTCTTAATCACTTGCGGATCCCAATGCTCCTCCGCCTCCACTAACTGTAGTGCCTCATCGTAAACAATTATTTATCTCTAGGCTTGCTCCAGATACTTCTGAACCGTCTGTGACAGCTTACATTGGTAATATATGCCCTGCTAAGGTTTTAATTCAAAAGTTTAAGTTTTCTAGGCCTCGCGAAATCTCCTCTTTTAAAATTATTGTACCAAATGAGTATTTCGCAGCTATGGTTGACTCTAACATTTGGCCAGAAGGCCTAGTTGTACACGAGTTTGCGCCCAATAAGCGCCCCCGCCCTTTGCCTGTCCACCTTCCTAATGTATCTTTTGCTTCAAAAAACTAATAACGTCTAGTCTTTGCATTCATTATCAAAATGTAAGAGGACTTCTTACCAAGCTCTCGAAATTATTCTGTGATAGCCAAACTTGGCTACTTGGCTTCTCTGAAACTTGGCTTAACTCCTCTGTTTTGGATAATGAAATTCTTTCTAATAACTTTATTTCTTATAGGCTTGATCGTGTTGGTCGACGTGGCGGTGGAGTACTCATTGCTGTCAACTCGAATCTGTGTTCAAGTGTTGTGCCGATTGATCTCCCCTTAGGTGTTGAGTTTATTTGCGTCGAAGTTACATGTTCTAACTTTAGCTTATATATCTCTTGTTCATATATTCCTCCAACTTCTGATACCATGATCTACATGCACCATGCTGATGCTTTGCGAACTATTTTTAGTCGTCTTAAAGATCGTGATTTTTTTATAGCTTTAGGTGATTTTAACTTGCCTAATGATTCTTGGCTTGTTGATGATAATCTATCTTTCTTAATTCCTTCATCTCAACATGTTTTTCTTGATAGCCTACTTGAATGTCCGCTATATCAGTTGAATTTTTTCTTAACTCTTCTAAAAGAATCCTCGATCTTGTTTTTGTCTCTGATCCCACTGTAAATGCTGTATCACAAACACAGCCCCTAGTGAAGCCTGAAGATACTTATCACCCTACCATTGAAATTACTATTTCTTACAATTCCGTTAATAATTCATTTAATAACATCTCAAATTCTCGTCGTAGATGTTTTCGTAAAACAAATTTCAACCTTCTTAACAGTCTTATTTTCTCTTTTGATTGGTCATTTCTATTTGAGTGCTGTGATATAGATTGTGCAGTAAAAAAACGAAATTCTACTCTGCTCTTAATTCTCTAATTGATAAATGCGTTCCTTATGTGAATGTCTCTAACGTCTCCAGTGCGCCAGTCTGGTTCACACGTAGGCTCTCTAATCTCCGTAACATTAAATCGAGATGTACTAAAAGATTAAAAAAACTGGTTTGCTACTTGACCATGCAAATTATTGTGTAGCCAAATCGCAATTTTGTCTTTTAAATACTCAATTCTACAATTTTATTACTCCGCTTTTTAAAAAGGGTAGCAAATCGGGTATTTCTAACTACCGTGGCATTGCCAAACTTTGGGCAATACCTAAGCTGTTTAAGAAAATTATTACGTCTTCTCTTCAACACCTATCCAGATCCACTATTTCTCCTTGTCAGCATGGCTTCATGAGAGGTCGTTCGTCGCTTACCAACCTTTTAGAATTGACTACCTTTGTACACCGAAGAATTTGATGATCCATATGTGACAAAGGTTTTATACACTTCGTTAGTTCGCCCTACTCTAGAATATTGCTCACCAGTGTGGAACCTTCAATATGATATTCACCAGCGTAGTATTGAATTGGTACAAAAGCAATTCCTTAAGTTTGCGTTAAGCCGTCTTAATTGGGACCCGAATCTTCGCCTACCTTCTTATTCTGACAGACTTCTTCTTAATTAATCTTCCTTCACTTTACAACCGTAGGCTCGTATTTGGCATTCTCTTTCTACATAAAGTAGTCAACGGCGATGTCATTTCTACCAAATTACTAGATACGCTATATTTTTGTCTTCCCTCACGTCGGTCCAGAAACTTTTTTCCTCTTCACCTTAGTAGATGTCTGACTAACTACTCTCTTCACGAACCTTTTCGTGTTATTTGCCAATCTTTTAACAACCTTTCTCATCTTATTTCTTCTCATCTATCTGACACTTCTCTTCGCTCTATACTTTTTAATTATCTACAGCGTAACCACTGAAAGTATTCTGGACTGGATATTGGATTGGCTGCAACTCATCCCTGACCACATTGGCTATGAATCGGGGCATAGCTGGCACCTTTTTGCAAATAAAACACCTCCACCGGGTCGGGGATGTTTAGTTGTGCATAAAGCTAAGCTACCTTCGTGGATTAATTATTATCTGTATTTTAGCTTAAGCTTTTTCGTCGACTGCTGATTTAGTTGACGTAAATAAATAAATAAAAATAAATAAATATTTGACTGTGATATATCGCGGGCCTTCTGAAAACTGCGTGTCCGGGGGAAATCAAAATGTAAATAAGCGTTGCGAATTGAAAAGAATATTTCTAAAAACAGTCGATTGAACTAAACTAATAAAGGTTTATAAAGATAAACTTTCAGTTGCATCCTGTTATAACTTAAAGACCAAAATAATAAAAATACAAAAGATCGTTACAACAAATTTAAATTAAGCAATTAAAAATTCAGCAATCGTTCCTCAAATGCAAAAGGACTTCAGCAAGAGAGTATAAAAAAGCCTACTATATTATGGTTAAGAACTTCGACAGCACAGCAGGCATATCTCCTAAGCTTATTCCAAAAAGCAAGGGACTATATGTAATACAAAAGGTTTTAGAGGATGATAGGCAGAACCGCAGAGAGAAAATCAGGGCCCGGGTGTAACCATGTTCGGGCCCCCCTACTTCCCATCAAATAAATCCGCTATATTTGACTGTGATATATCACGGGCCTTCTGAAAACTGCGGGTCCGGGGGAAATCAAAATGTAAATAAGCGTTGCAAATTGAAAAGAATATTTCTAAAAACAGTCGATTGATAGTTTAGTTCAAAGGTTTCAAAGGTTTATAAAGATAAACTTTCAGTTGGATCCTGTTATAACTTAAAGACCAAAATAATAAAAAAACAAAAGATCGTTACAAGAAATTTAAATTAAGCAATTAAAAATTCAGCAATCGTTCCTCAATAATTTGAACAAACTATATAATTAATGTAAAAAATTTGAAATTTGCAATAAATCTAAACATCAATAAAGCCAAAAAAAAAAAGAAAATAAATGAATAATAAAATATACATATAATCGATTCGGATCATATTTGATTATCATGTTTGTTTTGTTTGTTTTTTTTGAACAAGTAATTAAATTTAAAATCGGTCTGAGTTTGTCATATTAAATTATTCATATTGCAAGAAAGGCTCCTCCAACTTGGACCATCACCAAAAAGTTACCAAAGTGAGTTACCAATTAAGGGAGAAGTATTTCGTTTCATGCAATAGAGTTAGGATGTTGACTAGAAATGTTGAATACTAATATCGAGACTGCTTTAAAATATCAAACTCGAGTGGAGATATTTGACTCCGAAGATGAGTATAGGTCAGAGTATAGGTACAGCTCTACATTTCAGCGAAAGCACTTAAGGTCGCGTTAAATAAGTCGTCGAATACCAGAAAGCATGAGAAACACACGTCCGACCCACCAACAAATTCTCGTCTTCCGAATTTACAACTGCCGAAGTTTAGTGAAAAGTACTCAGAGTTAAACAATGGTATCTCGTTGTTCGAAACCGTTGTTCATAATGACATGTCAATTCTCAAGACAGAGAAATTTAATTATTTGATTTCGTGTCTCTCCGGTGAAGCTCTAGGAACCGTTAAAGCGTTCAACTCGGCGAGGACATTAAGTTTATGACAACAACTGCCTCATTTTCATGAAAATTATTTCTGCGCTGTTCAGACTTCCTAAGATGATACATCCATCAACTGCAGCGTTGAAGAGTCCTGTTGGCACTGCCATTTATGGCTTTCTTTTGTTAATTAGAGACAAAAAGTGATCTTAAGTGCAATTTGAATTCATTTAGTTTTGAACCAAGTTGATTAACAGACGAACCGCAAATGGGAAGAGTAGCTCGATTATGCGACAATGACAAAAAATGCGAGGCCAGACTAAATCGGCGTCATTAACATATGAAAGCTAAAGAATCAGCAAAGCATTCGGTAGATGTTTTTACATCTGACTAAAGATCAGTTTCTACGAGGCATAACCAAAGAACCTGTTTAAGAATAAACATAGTGTTTATCTGACCTGGCATCACCAAAACAGACGCACCAAAGAAATCACAATACAACTGTACCTTTGTACCAAACAACTAACCTTGCATATGTCTAGAATTAGAATCAGCCACACACGATGTGGGAAAAACACTTGTAATTCTAAACTAACCCAAAAGATCACAACGGCAGGATGTCAAGTGGCCGACGCCGTGCCCAAAATAATAATAAATTTTCAACCCCCAAATAATTGGGTGTGAGTCTAGAATAAGATCTTCTAAGAAATATTGTTACCTCCTAGAGCCTAAGATAATCCTATATAAACTCCGTACTTTTGTAAATAAAATTAGTTCATATTTTGAATACAACGAAAAAAGATTGGGTTATTTTCCATTTTTCCGGGAATCCCTATTCATTTTGGTCCTTCGAGAAAAAGGAACTCTGCAGTTTTCCCCACCAGTGGTAAGAAACTCAGAGATTGAATCAGCTCCTTAAAGTCTGAATTCTTATGCAAGTGTAAATGCTAAGATCAGCTAAAGGTAGCAAAAATAAAACAACTCTTGTTTTTCCCCACTAGTGGTAAGAGACAGAGTATAAAACAAAAAGCAAAATATTGCTTAATAAATAAAAAGTGCGTGCGACCGAGTTAAATAAAGGCAGTTTGGCTAGTCGAGCAACTGCAATAATTTCGGCGGCGTTAAAAAAATATAATTACATTATTGGTGTGTGGCGTATTCAAACCCTAGCCATTGCCAAACAAGCAGCAGCAGACTATCGGCAAAACCTACTTTGCAAACTCTACTTGGCGGACAATAGTGGCGAACAAAGTCAACAACAGGATCATCAGATAAGATATAAATTTAGATAGTGATACGTACATCTATATATTTTTATTATTATATATTTATATCGATATCCTAATACACGCATAAGACAAAAATGTTCCTTACCAAAACTGAATTGTTAGGAAAGCAACACGAGTTGCACAAAAGGTTAAAAAAGATAGAAGAGTTAGATGCTAGTAAGCTAACTAGCAAAATTCTAAATAAAGTAATTAGTTACCATAGCCAAATGATACAGATTGGTGTAACCGAACACTACTATTTCACAGATGGAAAGTATGCGGAGGGTTTAGATATGGCAGCCAGATTAATAGCCAAAGGAGAGTCAAGTAGGCAGGGCACTGTTGAGTCACAGAGCAGTGAAGCAGATGGAACGATGTTTGAAAAGTTATATGATAGCAAAGGGAGCTGCGCGGGAATGCGACCTCCAGGCATGAAAACGGTAGTGGTAACCAGGAGATGTTTATGGATAGAGTCCGACAGCTTCGGGAATATTTCGAGGTAGTAGAGTTGAAGTCAACAGGCAATGGAACATGGATAATGTATATTAATAAAATAAATTATTTATAGGAGACGATACGGGCATGCCAAGTAATAACAAGTGATGCAAAATTTAAGAATACTATTGTTTAAGAATAAACATCGTGTTCATCTGAGCTGGCTTCACCAAATCAGATGCACCAATTAAATATACAATTCGAAACAAAAACATAAACAAAAGTAAGTCATAAAATTCATATGACAATTATTGCTTAATACCAAACAAAACATGCATCCACACTCTGTTGGAAAACACTTCATATTATAACAGCGGTGCGGTATCAAGTAACCAGCGCTGAGCATGAAATATAAACAATTTTCAACCCCCGAATACGAGGGGCATTAGAATAAGTATTTTTTAAGAACAATTGTCGCTTCTTAGAGTTAAGAGTTTTTAAATAAAATCAGTTCATATTTTGAATTCAACGAATGAAGACTGGGTTATTTTCCTTCTCTCCGGGAATCCCTATTCATTTTGGTCCTTCGAAAAAAGGGACTCTGCAGTTTTCCCCCACCAGTGGTAAGAGACTCAGAGTGTGAATCAGCTCCTTGAAGTCTGATCTTATGCAAGTGTAAATGCTAAGATCAGCTAAAGGTAGCAAAAATAAATTAACTCTTGTTTTCCCCCACCCGTGGTAAGAGACAGAGTATAATATAAAAAGCAAAATATTGCTTAATAATTAAAAAGTGCGTGCGTCCGATGTTAAAGACAGTTTGGCTAGTGGAGCAACTGTAGTAATATCGGCGGCGGGAGTTTTTGTGTGTGGCGTATTCGAAGCCCTAATATCGAAAAAAAAGTTAAAGTTAAAAGTGTATATGTAGTTGCAAGTCAGCAACTACAAACAGCAGCAGAGCAACAAGATAGTTGCAAAGAAGAGGCTGCTAATACGAGAAAATTTGGTGCGATGACCGGCACCGGTACCGCCTGAGCCCATAGGCCCTGGACAACAGCAGCTGAGCAACGACACAGCAAAAAAAAAAAAAAGCACACCGGGGAAGACGGGTCCCAAGGACTGCCCTGGACCAGTTGACTCACCTTTTTGCGAGTACGTCTGTGCGAAGACCAGCACCGGCATCGTTTAGCGCGACAAGCTAGACCCTGTGCTAAGAGGACCGACAACGCTGCATAGAGCGTGCTGACCAACTGAAAGCTGAACTTCGCCGAAGAGCGAAGAAACGCAAGGGGGCCGCAGAAATGCGCAAGCCTTATAAGCAAGTTGATGCACGAAAGTGCAACTTGCGAATTACTAAGTCCTTGATAGGCTTTTACTAACAATGTGGTTGGAGATTAAAAAAAAAACTTCTTTTATTGAAAAATGAAATGTATATCTGAATTGTGAGCCAACCACATACGCTAACAACATTTTTTCCACGTCTCTGGCTCACTGTGCAATTTTTTTTGCTCTCACTTTCTCAAAAAAAAAGAGGATAAATATATCGAATTAAAAAAAAAAAAAGAATAAATTGATTGTCACACATATATACATCCACCATATAAGATGTTCAGTAATAAGGCTGCAAAATTGTTAGAGAAGCAGGTAGAGTTGCATACCAGGTTAAGGCAGTTGGAAGCACTGGAACATTACCAGCAAGGTAATCGAGGAAGTAAAAGTGATTAGCAGCCAAAGGATGCCTAACCATGAAAAAATTGCTCCAGCAGGGTATTTTCGATCATCAGTACTACAGAGATAAAGTACATGAAGAGGTTTTAACGATAGTTGCCAAAATAATAGCTACAGGAGAGTCAGAAAATGCAGGCAATAGTAAGTTGGTGTTAGATGAAACAGAAGCAAATATGTCAGAAATGTTTGATGATAGCAAAGGAGAGTCGCGCGGGAATGCGACCTCCAGTCATGAAAACGGTAGTGGAAACCATGAGATATTTATGGATAGAGTCCGACAGCTTCAGGAATATTTGGAGGTAGTAGAGTTGAAATCAACAGGCAATGGAACATGGATAATTTATATTAATAACAGAAAATAATTTATGGGAGAAGGTACGGACATGCCAAGTAATAACAAGTGATGCAAACTTTAAGAATACTATGGAGCATTTAGAATTCGACATCCAAAATTCATTATCAATGCTAGAAATGAAAATGAACAATAAGGAAAATTTTAAAGATGAGAATGTAACCGTGAGAGGCAAACTACAAATACAGGTACCCATATTTGCTGGGGAACCTAGAGAATGGGACCTGTTTGTAGAACTATTTGCGGAACTGATTGAAAAAAAAGAGGATTTAAGTCTTAAGTTCAATTATTTAAAATCCGCGTTAAAGGGCGAAGCAAAGAGCATGGTAGCCCATCTATCGTCAGGTTCAGCTGATAACTAAAGTGGCGCTTGGGAATTGTTAACCAAGCGGTATGAAAATAATCGGAGGGTATTTTCCGAACAATTAAGTCGGATCGTTGATTTACCGATGATCAACAATGAAACCGCAAAAAGTGTTAAAGAAGTGATTGACATAGTTAATGAGTCAATTTACTTAAGTAAAATAAAAGCAAATTTGTCCGATGAAGTTGACGTCATATGCGCACAACTCCTACTAAGGAAATTTGACAGTTGTATGAGAGTCAGATTAGAAAAACAAGGCAAATTCAAATGCTATCTGATGTCATGGAATACTTGGAGCAAAGATATTGCTCGCTAAGTGCCATGAGCAAAGAAGAGAAAAAACCGCTAAAAACTGTGTTAAATTATGCGGAAATCGAAGATAAATGTCCGATTTGCAAAATTGCCGGGCACAAAGCGTATAAGTGCTATATTTTGAAAGGTTTGACACCTACTGATGTAATGGTTGCGTGTAAATTTAAATACTAATTATCCGAAAGAAAGAAAGATAAAAAGAAAAGGCAGTTGGAATAATTAAATTTTGGATACCAATTGATGATGAATAAACCACTGTGTTTAATATCTCATAAGAACTTAACTTTATTTTTACTATAACTGTACTGAACTGTGTCTGCCACTGCTAGAACACGTCTTGATCGTTCGTTTGCTTGTTTATTACTAAAGTTTCAATTCTTACGCATCTACGTAGGTCGTATAGGTTGTACAAGAGAGACAGAGACGGAGAATATCAGACTGGCGCCAGCAAATTCCAGAAAAACTTATAAAATACAAAAACAAAAGCATTGTAGCATTGTGAAGATCATTCTTGAGACTTAGAGTACGAAATATGTAGAAATATAAATGAAATGACAATTGGTTCCTCAACATCCCGCCACCCCCTGAAACTCCGTTTCTGAATCCGGTAGGGCTGCAATCTTCGTGATAGGGCGAGTGACTTCTCCTGATTTGGTGAGAATCTGTACCGCTCGAACGAGGACATCATCTCCTGTGAACACCTGAGTTGCGCGTCCTAAGAGCCATGCCGATGGAGGCGCGTTAGAGTCCTTGATCAGTACAAGGTTACCGATTGCAATGTTTGGTAACTTGGTGGTCCATTTCGGGCGCTGCTGCAGCGATGTCAAATATTCTTGATGCCAACGCTTCCAAAATCCTTGAAGCATTGCTTGAGTATGCTGCCAGTAGCTCAATCGATTGGTCGGAATCTGCAAATAGCTGTCTTCAGAAACTGCTGTATAAGTTCTGCCAATTAAGAAGTGTGCCGGTGACAGGTAGGCGATCTCAGTATCCGATGTTGTGCACAATGGTCGCGAATTAACGACTGATTCTATTTGCGAGAGCAGTGTGTGCATCTGCTTAAAGGTGATGACGGTGGTCCCTATTACTCGTCGCAAGTGCAGCTTAACCGAGCGCACTGCCGACTCCCACTTACCACCCCAGTGTGGTGAGTATGGGGGAATGAAATTCCATTTAATGCCTTGATCTGCAAGGGCTTCCGAAACGACTTCATTGTGCTCGCGTGAAGCGAGAAGCTGTACCATATCATCTAGTGCGCGTTTTTGCGCCAACAAAGTTGCGACCGTTGTCGCTATACATTTGGGAGCATTTCCCACGACGAGCCATAAAACGTTTTAATGCCGCCAAGAATGTGTCTGTGCTGAGATCAGTGGCTAGCTCCAGATGAAGAGCTGAAGTAACCATACAGACAAACAGGCAAATGTAGCCCTTTTCCTTCCTAGGATTTCGTCCCTTGTGAGCCTTTAGCAAAATAGGCCCAGCGTAGTCGCATCCAGTATGCTCAAATGGAAAGGCTTGTCGCACTCGGACAGCCGGCAAATTGGCCATAAACTGATGTGCAGTGTGATGGCGCTGTCTAAAACAGTTTAAACATTCATGTGTGATACGTCGAATAAGATTTCGTGCGCCAATGATCCAATATTTCTGGCGAATTATCACAAACATGGCTGAAACTGCTGGATGAAGATTGACTTGATGCTCATGTTTCAGCAGCAATTCCACAAGGCGATGGTGCATCAGCAAAACTACTGGGTGCTTGGCGTCTGCAGGCAGATGTGACCTTTCTAAACGTCCACCCACACGTATAATTCCATCTTCGTCTACGAATGGAGATAGTTTGCTTAAAGTTGATCGGCGCTCCAAAGGCTACTTCCTCAAGAGCAGCTGTCTATCGTCATTGAATCGATCTTTGCCTTGGTAATTTCATCAAACTTTAGAGGTCCAGAATATTTAGGCTGGCTTGATTTGATTCGATGAACAAAGCGAAATACATATGCGACCACTCGAATCAGTCTGGTCCAGGACGATATTCTTTCGAGTAGTACATCAAATGGGGAATCTTCAACATCCTTGGAAATAGTTGTCAAGATTTTGGATTTGAATTCGAGTTCTGCTGCTGGTTTTAGAATTGAGCAGCAAGTTTGTGGTCTATTCATTGTCTCTGAGTATAGTGTACAGTCGTGCAGCCAAGATGGTCCCTTCCACCATAAATCAAAGTTCATTAACTCACTCGCTAGCATGCCTCTTGATGCACAATCTGCATGATTTTCCTTAGTGCTGACGTGTCTCCAAGCGCTACGTGGTATGGTCTCTAGTATTTCTGCCGTTCGGTTGGCAACAAATGTTTTCAGTTTACAGGGTTGATGCGAAAGCCATGACAAAACGATTGTAGAATCTGTCCATGCGTATATCTTAGCATCCTTCTGGCGCAGACCAGATTTTACTGCTTGGAACAAACGAGCTAACAGCAGAGCTCCGCAAAGTTCCAATCGAGGTAGCGATTTCTGCTTTAGTGGTGAAACTCTTGTTTTAGCTGCAATGAGTGCCACTCATCTAGGTGTGTCACACGGTTGTAAATGACAGCAGAGTAAGCCTTTAACGAAGCATCTGAAAATCCATGCAGTTCGATGTCATCGGGTTGATTGTCTACAAATCGTGGAATCTTCAGGTTCCTTAACGTGAAAATGTCTTGTCTGAATGTTTGCCATAAGTGCGCTTGCCTTGTTGGCAATTCCGAGTCCCAATCCAGATTAAGCCGCCACAATTCCTGAAGCAGGATTTTAAACTTGATCACCACCGTGCCATAGGTGACTGTGGTCAATTTGTAATGCTTCAATGGTGCCACAGGGTCTTCTCTCCAAAGGATTCGTTGAAAATCTTGATGTTTCGGCGCTACTGAAATCTGTCTAAACATCTTGACGATGTCCGCCGAAAATACGAATTTGTGCATTCGAAAACGCAGACAAACGTTGAACAGATTGCGTTGTATACATGGGCCAATATGAAGTGCATCGTTAAGAGATTGTCCATCCTGATCTTGAAATGAACCGTCGAACACCACCCGCAGCTTGGCACATATGACTGGATGGTGTGGCAAATAGAATGACATCTTAGAGACGTTTGTAGCTTCGTCTGCAGCCACTTCCTGCATGTGACCCAGCTGGATATACTCTCTCATGAACTGAGTATATTTTAACTTCAGGCTGGCATCCTTCATTAGTCGACGCTCGACTGCGAGAAAGCGCGATCTCGCTCCTTGAAATGTATTCGCAAATTGTGTGTTTTGTTCCTTGAACGGCAAATCGACAATGTATCTTCCATTCGAGTTGCGCTTGTGCGTGCACAGAAAGTGCGTCTCGATCTTTTATTCTCTTCGTTTACTGTTGTGCGTGATGGAACTTCCTCTAGTTCCCAGAATCTTTGCAGTAATCCATCTATATTGACCGTAGTCAGCAATGACGTAGATGGTGTTGGCAATCTTGAAGTGTACACCGATGTGATTACCCATCCAAATATGCTGTGGACTGCAATAGGGTGCCCTTGACTATCGCATAACTTCTCCCCGGTGAGAACTAACCAGATGTGATCGTTGCCCAGCAAAATGTCGATTGAAGCGTTATTTCTGAAGTCCGGGTCAGCCATTCGGTATCCATTAAATACCGACATTGATGAAGCATCAATATTCTCACGTGCCAATGGTGAGGTGATCTTTCCTAAAACGTGCGCCTTAATATCGATGGAATGACTCGACACACGAGACATCATCTGAATAGAGCAGAAACCTCTGGTTATTCCCGCTTTGAAGTCTGAGATGCCCGATGTGGCAACTCGAAATGGCGAACGTGCAAGCCCCAACGTCTGTACGCACCGTTCCGAAATGAAAGACAAGTCTGAGGCGCTATCCAGTAAGATACGACACGTATGCAAGGCTCCTTGGGAATTTCGCACGTGTACCAATGCAGTTGGTAGAGTACTTCTTCTTTGCCCGTTTGGCTTACTGGGTCCGGTAACATTCATCATAGCTACTGCTGATGCCGCTGGTGCTTCCTCAGAAGCCTGGCTTGAGTTGCCTTGGTGCTGCTCTGCGCTCTTATGCTGTGTAGAATAGCCGTCAGGATGTAGCATAGAATGATGGCGGCGCTTGCAATGCTTGCAAGAAGCCTTCGAGTCGCAAGCGTTTACTCCATGTCCAGTCCTCAAACAATTAAAGCACAGATGCTTCTCCTTCGCGAAGGTGTAACGTTGCTTGACAGTCAAGCTCTGGAATTTAGGACAAGCCGACAGTGTGTGCTCAGTACTATGACATTTCATACAATTACCTGTAATGGCAAGCATGGTGCGTGCTTGCCTTTTTCCCTTTTCATCCCTCTATTTGCTCGCTACCTGATCGACAACTTGACTAAGCTCAAGGCGATCGCATCGTGAGTCCAAAAACTTGAGCAATTCTTTAATGGTAGGATTTTCAATGTCCTGGCTTTTGTCGATCCAATCACGTCGGGTAGCCTCATCAACCTTGTTGATGAGCAAGTATATGAGCCAACAGTCACGGCCCGTTTGTCCAGAAGCGTCTAGAGCCCGAATAACATCACTGGCTTCGCACGTCAGAGCGCGTAGCGATGCTGAGTTTTGCCCAACAGCTTTAGGCAAGGCGGTGAATGTATCCATAAGCAAATTCACCAAGTAACGGGGCTTTTCGTAGCGATCTATCAACGACTTCCACGCAACCTCGTAATTAGCATCTACGACAGGCAAATGCTGGATGAGTATCGCTGCTTCTCCTATGACACATGACTTCAGGTGATGAAACTTCTGTATATTCGTTAGTGTTGCCTTTCCATGAATGGTACTCTCAAACAGGTCCTTGAAAGCATGCCATTCCTCATAATCTCTACCAAAGGGCTTGATGTGGATTTTGGGTAACTCACAATCTCTTGTTGTCGGCGTTGCAACCGACTGTGCGCCTGACGATGACGTAGATTGCTGTGGCGAGAGCAATCTCTCAACCAATAGTTGCTGGTGTTCCATTTGACGTTGCATCTGCAGTTGTTGATGCTCCATTTGACGTTGCATCTGTTGAAGAACTTCCTGGACAAGCGAACCACCGTTGCCAGCCGCACCGTATTCTTCCAACTTGCCAGACGATGCCAAATCAGCCCGTAAAGCCTTAAGGCGAGCATTCGCCGTTTCATGTTTATCCTCGTATACCTCGTAATCTTCAGTAGGGTCCACGTAACCCTTTAGTTTCTCGTATTTTGCCAATTCGTCACCAGACTTGACGAACTCCTCCCACGTGTTGGACAAAGTTTCCAACTTGGTGTCAATTGTAAAGACGCCTGCATCCTGTGCTGGATCCTCTGCGGCTAATTGTTGACTTCAATCTTCCTCTGGCCTTGATCAAAGTTTTCATTTCCTCCATGATGAAATGTCAAGAAACTCCACTGCTTGTGTGGACCAAAATTTCAAGACGCTTGTTTTTCTAGAAACGTGTTCTCTCACGATCTCGTCGATTATATCGATAACAGATATCGATAGGCGTGTGGCGCCACCGTGTGAATCCGCGCTTTTTCCAATAAGCACGCGATTGCCTATTCGATAGTAGGCCAGAACTATCGACTACTAACTTTGAGGTTAATATTTAATTGCCACCGAATTGCAACAAATTATTAACCAATGAGTAACAAACAAACAATGCCCAACGATCCGGCTCGAAGGACCAAATTATGATAATGAATAAACCACTGTGTTTAATATCTCATAAGAACCTAACTTTATTTTTACTATAACTGTACTGAACTGTGTCTGCCACTGCTAGAACATGTCTTGATCGTTCGTCTGCTTGTTTATTACTAAATTTTCAATTCTTACGCATCTACGTAGGTCGTATAGGTTGTACAAGAGAGACAGAGACGGAGAATATCAGACTGGCGCCAGCAAATTCCAGAAAAACTTATAAAATACAAAATTCCTTCGCATAAGGAAAATTTTAAATTGCACTTATCCTGATTAAAAAAATTGTTAAAGATAGAAAGGATACATACTTGCACAATCTTTTGGAATCTCAAGGTAATGCTTAAGCGTACACTTGTCCAAAGATGAGCATAGTTATTAGAAGACATTTCTTAACAATTTTGAAATCAGAGAACTAGATTCAATAGTTAAAATATTAAAACTCCATCTATGAAAACGATAGAAAGCTGTAGAACAAAAAATTAAAATCTATTTCACATATTATATCTTCTTGTTCTGTGAAAAGAATTAAAAAAAAAAAAAAAAAAAAAAAAAAAACAAAATGCCTTTACAACACAGTACGGAGGAAGTAAATAATCCCGCAAATTCTGGGGAAAACATTTGCCTGGTCTGTAGCGAAACTCAAACACAAACGCAGATCAGAGTTATTACTAATTGTAAGCATTCATTTCACAAAGCTTGTATGTTAAATTATTTAAAAGAAAAGGAAGAATGTCCTGCGTGTCTTACTAAAGTGCAGAAGAAGGACTTAAAGATAATTAAAATAAACCAGCAAGGAAAAAAAGTTAGACCAGTCACCAGATCCTTTGCACGTAGCGTAAATGAAGACCCAAGAACAGAAGAGCTCATAAACGTAAACGTTATTGAAGCACAAATACACAACACAAGTCAAGCCGGCTTATTACCATTAGATGCAGGGAATAGTAAGCAACATGGTTCCGCAATCAATACCCAGACCAATTCGTCAAAGAGGTAGACCAAGTCGTCGAAGGAACACACGACGTCCCGTTAATCAGCCTTTACGTAACGAAATAAATCGAGCGGAAATGGAATCTCTTATTCAGCAGACAGTAGAACGGGTTATTTCTTCAATAAGTAGCAACGCGCAACAAAACAGTCATATGCGACGAAACAGATCGCAGAGTAGTAGCAAAAGAACTCATTATCAATTTATAGGCACAAATAAAGTGGCTGAGGTGATTCAAAAGTGGGGAATCCATTTTGATGGATCATCCAACGGGTTACCTGTGGAAGAATTTCTATATAGAGCAAAAACGTTGACTCGAGAACATTTAGTAGGAGATTTTGAAGCTTTATGTCGGAATATACACATTGTTTTGATTGGTAAAACTAAAGATTGGTACTGGCGATACCATAAGGGAATTGACCATCTTACCTGGTCAGAGTTTTGTTAAGCGATACGCCATCAATATAAAGACAGTCGGTCCAATTATGAAATAAGGGAACAAATAAGAGCTCGCAAACAGAAACCGGGAGAAACTTTCGAAGGTTTTTACGAAGCAATATGTCAATTAATGGATCGATTGCCTACAAGATTGGAAGAAGACGAATTAGTAGAAATTGTACAAGGTAATTTATTAGCTGATTTAAAGGATCGACTACTTTTCGAGGAAATACGGTCAATCAGTCACCTACGTCATCTGGTACAAAAGAGAGAAAATTTTCTTAAAGAATCGAGTCGTATCAAGTTTTCAAACACACGAGGAAAAGAGATAGGATCATACCGAGTATATGCATTAGAGGAAGTAGGAGAAGAAGCAAGCACAATTGAAGGTCATTCTCAAGTAGCAGCTCTGCAGCAAAATACTGAGAAATTATCTTGTTGGAACTGTTGTACTCAAGGCCATAAGTGGGAAGATTGCTTAGAGGAGAGAAGAATATTTTGTTACGGGTGCGGTATGCCTAACATTTATAAGCCCAATTGTGTGCACTGCAAGAAGCGGTCGGAAAACCGGCAAGTAGGGGCATCCCAGTCAGTGAGGCTGTCCCACAACCAATAGAAAACAACAAACCAATCCTATCTGATTATTTGAAGCAATCTAGATAGATAGTCAAAAAGAGATTAGCTCACATGTTAATCATAACCTTAGGTTTTTGCCTTATCACCAAAAATGGAAAAACTATTTAGAAATTAAGAACAGAATTTTTGAAGCACCGAAAAATAGAATAAAAAGAAATACATACACACCGAAGGAGGAAGTTTTTTAAAAATATAAGAGCTAAAAGTAAGATACTTATATCTACAATATTCCAAGACGAAACTGATATGCGTAGTTATGCACAAGTCTACTTTTTACAATTTTGTGAATTGGGTTTGTTAGACACTGGTGCAAATGTAAGTTGCGTGGGTGCAGATTTAGCCCATCAAGAATGGTGCAAATATAAGCAATTTAAATGCATGGGTTTAAATGTGAAAACAGCTGATGGAAAGCCTCATAAGGTTTTAGGAGTTATGCAAGTAAAGCTCCAATATAAGGATCAAGAGAAAGATATGGAGTTATATGTTATACCTTCTATTAAGCAACGTCGGATACTAGGCATAGATTTTTGGAGAATTTTTAATCTAGCTCCAGGAATCATAAGTTCAGTAGAAGACGTATCTGAGTTCCAATTAGATAAAGAAACAGAAACATGTCCGTTAACCGAAAAAGAGTTTCAACAATTAGAGATAGTCAAGGAGTTGTTTCCTAACTTTGAAAAACAGGGCCCGGGTCGCACTTCTTTGCTAGAACACCACATTGGTGGTGAGGCCAAACCAGTAAAGCAGAGATATTATCCGATAAGTCCTGCAGTAGAAAAGCTTTTATACCAAGAAATAGATAGAATGATAAGCCTAGGAGTAATAGAACCATCTCAAAGTGCTTGGAGCTCTCCAATGAGAATGGTAGTGAAGCCTAACAAAGTGAGATAATGCCTGGACGCGCGAAAAGTGAATGAAGTGACGCACAAAGATGCATACCCATTGCAAAGCATCGAGGGTATATTTTCTAAATTATCGAAAGCAAATATCATTTCAAAACTAGATTTAAAAGACGCTTATTGGCAGATATGTCTAACAGAGCAATCAAAGGAGTTAACAGCATTCACAGTTCCGGGAAGGCCTTTGTATCAGTTTACAGTTATGCCTTTTGGACTCTGTAATGCCGCCGCAACCATGTGTCGCCTGATGGACGAAATTATTCCACCAGAGTTACGTCATTGTGCTTTTGGTTATCTTGATGACCTATTCGTTGTAACATCAGATTTTCAGTCTCATTTAGCAGTTCTGGTAAGAATAGCAGAACAATTTCGTAAAGCCAATTTGACGCTTAACTTGGCCAAGAGCCAATTCTGTGTAACAAAAATAAATTATTTGGGCTATGTAATAGGTAGCGGAGGAATTTCCACAGATCCTTCTAAGATTTCCTGTAATTTAAATTGGCCAAAGCCGAAGAGTTTAAAGCAAGTTCGTGGGTTTTTAGGAGTTTGCGGTTGGTACCGAAGGTTTATCAGAAATTTTGCAGAAATTAGCTGCCCGATTACCGATATACTGGCTACAAAAAAAACATTTAAGTGGACTTTAGAGGCACAGGAAGCAATGGATAAACTTAAATCTCTTTTAACCACGGCTCCGGTATTAGCAAATCCAAATTTCGATCAGAAATTTTTGTGCATTGTGATGCTTGCGATAAAGGGGTTGGAGCAGTTTTGGTTCAGTTGTCCGATAATCAAGAAGAAAAACCGATAGCATACATGTCTAAGAAACTAAGCAAGGCGCAAAGAAATTATAGCGAACGTGAATGTTTAGCGGTCATTTTAGCCATAGAAAAGTTTCGATGTTATTTGGAGTTACAGGAGTTCGAAGTTGTGACGGATCACTCAAGTTTATTATGGCTAATTCGAACCGAACATTCATGTGGAAGAGAAGAAGATATTTCGTACTGCTGGAAATTATGGGTACCGGAGAAATTGTTATAGAACAGGTTCGAGAATATATAAGCACTTGTGCCACCTGTAAATAAACGAAAGCTCCCAACAAAATATTAAGGGAGTACAACGTGTTTCAGTCAGACCGTTCCAAAAATTGTATATCGACTTACTTGGAACATATCAGCGAAATAGTTCTTGATCATTTTAGCAGATACTATTGGCTTTGCCCAATAAAAAAATATACGTCAAATTTGATTCAGGAATTTTTAGAAAAGCAAATTCTTTTACTGTTTTGGAGTACCAGAAATTTTATCAGCGACAATGGATCCCAGTTCAAGGCTGTTGCCCTTGAAGCCTTTCTATCTAAATACGCAATTAAGCATATTTTTACGGCGCTGTACTCACCGCAGAGTAATGCAGCCGAAAGAGTTAATAGATCACTTTTGTCCGCTGTGCGCTCATATTTAAAACAAGATCAACGAGAATGGGATAAATATTTAACAAATATATCTTGTGCACTTCATCAGTCTCTAGGAAGTTCACCATATAAGGCTCTATTTGGATTCAATATGATAAATCATGGCGACGAATATAAACTTTTGAGAAATTTACAATTCTTAGAAGAATCCATACCCTTTAGTAGACCGGATACGCTTACTTTGATTCGTAAGGATATTCAAGACAATAGTAAAAAAGCATACGAATGTAATGTAAAGCAATATAATTTAAGATCCAGTCCCGTTTCATTTAAGGTCGGCCAAGAAGTTTTTAAAAGAAATTTTAACATGAGCAATTTTAGTCAGGACTATAATAAGAAATTAGGACCTCAGTTCTCCCAATGTCGAGTTAAGAAGAAATTGGGAAATGCGTATTATTTATTGGAAACTTTGCAAGGGAAAGAAATTGGAACTTATCATGCGAAGGACATTCGACCTTAAAATTCCAGTTAATCTTCCTCCTGGTAGTTGTCGGAATTACCTGTGTTTGTAATGGTTGCGTGTAAATTTAAATACTAATTATCCGACGTATTTTTGAGTTTATCGCCAACTATCAAGGGCGATCAAAAATATGCGGCGAATTCATAACCGTTTATAGTAATAATGCACCTCTATAGAAGCTTTGCAGCGTAACCGCAGCTAACTTCATAAAGGGAAGGCTTTGAGAATAGAAGGGAAAGGGTATATAAGAACCTCCCACCCGCACTTCCACCTCTTTTCATTATTCTGGCTTAACGACGAATTGCTTTCGTCCCCCGAACAAAGTGAACAGTTTAAAAATTTTTTTTTGAAAATCACCAAATAATTAAAATCACTCGGGTTAAATAAATTTTTCATAAGCCCAGAAACAAACCAAAAAAAAAAAAAAAAAAAAATAAAAGGCAGTTGGAATAATTAAATTTTGGATACCAATCTCGACCTAGAGGCATAGGAGGCGTAAGCCTAACCTAAAGACCTCATGGTTAACCCTATAATCATAGGTTATTCAGCCTCCACATTATTTTCATTTCACAAGGTATGTCAGCTAGAAACATTTTTTTTTTGACATTCGTCTAAACTCAGATTACTATATCTAGGAAAAATTCACGTGCAATTTGGCATAACCTGTCATAGGCCTATCGCCAACACCACATGGCCAAGACGACAATTCAATCTCTCAAAAACTCTATGGAAGGAGATAATTTAATCGCTGATGTTAAACATCAGTCAACAGTGACGTTATAGTTTGACCAGTTTAAATGTTAGCTGTCACAAGGCGAAAATTCGTGTGTAAAAGGAGAGAAAATTATAAAGTGATCATACAGAAAATTTTTGTTTGTAAATGAACATACTCAGTCACAAAACTTGTTAAAAAAAAAAAAAAAAAAAAAAAACATTAATTTTAGTTGTCGGGGTTTTAAACGAAAACAATTGTAATTGCAGAAGAAACGAAAATTTTTATTGAAATTCAAATTGTAAATTCTATAACGGATAGAAAGATACCCTTTTTCAGCACACCTACGTTAAAGTCAATTTTTTTGTTGAGTTTGTGTGTCGCTATTAAGCATTTAAAACACTGATAGAATCGTATAATTCGTATAATTATAAAACAAAACAATTAAAAGTATATTTAAAAACATCAAAAACAAACACATGATCCAGCTGCTGAAGGCCTGAACAGCCACATATACCTATGTTACGCTGCTCACTCGCTATTATTGTTTTCCTTTCTTTGTTTTATGCATTCTGAATTTCATTTGCTTTTGCCTCACATACAAACTACACTTACAAATGATCGCGAAATTTTCAATTAAATTAAATTAAAATTATTGAAAGATATAAGTGCTATTCGGTGTCGCGATTAATTTTTTTTTTTTTGAATAACCTTGGAAAAAGTTTTTAAGTATTTTATTGCATCAGTCTGCATCACGATGAAATGCGGGGTAAGAATCTGTCTGTTTATATAGTTTACAGTAATCATTAAAAAAAAAAAAGAGAAAAACAACAAAAAAAAAAAAAAAACATGTAATATAATAGTTAATAATGAAGCGTAGATTTAAGTAAAGTAACAGGAGAATTTACATGCGGTGAATGGAAAGAAAATGCCCTTTGCGAATGGAATTGTTTTTGAAGAATAAGTAAATAAGAAAAATGTATTTTGAATAGAAGTTTAAGTTCCCACAACTTGATTATATAAAAATGATGAAATAGAATGTGCATTTGGGGTCCACTAACATATCATAAATTTTTGTATTTTTGTTATTGGCCATGGACGGGAGGGTACAGATGAATAATGGCAGCCAACATCTCAGCCATACTAAAGCAAGACATCATATATTGGGAGAAGTTCACGTTAAATAGCTAGTTGATTAACTTTGCGGTATTTTTGTTGTCCTGTTAATTGAGACATTAAAAAGCCATACGTTAGTTCATTTTTTTTTTGAGAATGCAGTTCTCTCTTTTAGTTTCATTAGGGACTCTATAATAAATTATATGTAGCGAGATGTTTCGAAAACTGCAGCAACAACCCATCCCACCCAGAAGAGCTACGGTTACAAATTAGGGTCCTGATCCGCTGTAAGATTGGAATATCACGGTGTCAGTTTTTTTTTAAGAGAGCCAACACTACTCGGCTACAATACACTGAAAGGTATGAAACAGCCAAAAAAGTGCAGCTTTGCATAAGATGCTTGAACTATTCAAGCAATAAGGTGTGCACTAATGAAATGGTCTGTTCATTGTGCCGTAAGGAACACCATACCTTACTCCATTTTGAACAAAATCAGGAGAGAGTTATTACTTGTGTAACCGCACAACCAACACTGTTGGCCACAGCTGTAATACAAGGAAAAAATGTAAATGGAGGATATAAGACTCTAAGAGCCCTTATTGATTGTGGTTCACAGAGCACCATTTTGTCTGAAGAGGCCGCTCAAATATTAAAACTACCTAAAATTAAACAATACACAAAAATAATTGGCGTGTACTCAATAAAATCTAATAAATCAAAATATAAGGTATAAATAGATGTAAAGACGCGAAATCCTTGGAAAGGATATCTAAAGGTTGAGGCAATCGTGTTGCCAAAGATAATGAAAGCTCTTCCATTAAAAATAGCAAACGTGGATATGTCAAAATGGCAAACTTACGTGCTAGCTGATCCTACCTGATAAACCTGGTAAGGTTGATATAATAATGGGGGTAAACGTATATACCCAAATCTTAAAAGGAGGACTTACAAAGATTGATGGCCTGCTAGGCCAGAATACTCAATTTGGTTGGATTGTTTCGGGATGCACCAAATCAGATCAGAATAAATCTGTAGTGGCAACAACAATAGATGTCACAGGTTTTGAACAACGTTGCGAGAAGAACAAAGGTAAATGTCAAAATAGATACAGGAACAAATGTCAAGAAAAAAAATGTATGCCCCCGGTAGGACTTCACATTGGAGGTAAAGTTAAAACTAGGGCACAAAAAGTATACATCCCACTCAAATTTCAGCAGTCAGCGACATTTCAAAATAGTGGAGCAAAGATCACATTGGAACAAGTCAAAAAGTAAAGGTAGTTATTTTTTAAATTCTCCACCTTATAAAAAGGCAAGAAGTCAGCACAGTAATGCACATCAGGAGTGGGTAGACATCCCCAAACAGAAATCGTTAGGTAATATGCCAAATATTATAAAAATCAGTAGAAGCCAACTCAGTAATACATACGGCAGAATTGGTAAGAATAGGAAGTCAGTTACAATCGGTAAAGGAACATAAGATTGACTAGGTTGAACGTCTGTCATGTAACTGATCATGCTTCTTTAACAATAGTTATCTTACTAATGATAATATTAATAAAAATTTGTATAAAACAACTAACCATAAAAATAAAGTCCAGAAGACCGCATTTGGTGGCCCTTTGCAGAATGTTTAAAAATAAACATAGTGTTCATCTGACCTGGCATCACCAAAACAGATGCACTAAAGAAAACACAATACAACTGTACCTTTGTACCAAACAACTAACCTTGCATATGTCTAGAATTAGATTTAGCCACACACGATGTGGGAAAAACATTTGTAATTCTAAACTAACCCAAAAGATCACAACGGCAGGATGTCAAGTGGTCGACGCCGTGCCCAAAATAATAATAAATTTTCTACCCCCAAATACGTGGGTGTGAGTCTTGAATAAGATCTTCTAAGAAAAATTGTTACCTCCTAGAGCCTAAGATAATCCTATATAAACTCCGTACTTTTGTAAATAAAATTAGTTCATATTTTGAATTCAACGAAGATTGGGTTATTTTCCTTCTATCCGGGAATCCCTATTCAACACCTTTTCGTGTTTTATGGCAAACACGGTAAGTCCCCAAAATGTTCATATTGCAATTCCGAACACCATAGTATTACTAGTTGTCCGTCGTTTTCGGCGTTGTCAGCGAAACAACGGTTGGATTTTGCAAAATCCGCCCCGCTTTGTATTAACTGTCTTCGAAAGAGGCACACTGTCGCTAAGGGCAACGCAAAAAAGTGTCGTGTATGCAACAATTCGCATCATACGTAGTTGCACATATAGACAGTCAACAGTGGTCGAGCGTTACCATTCGGTTGAATTCGATGCATCATGCAAAACTGCGTCTCCAGCATCGTTGAATGACATCTTGATGGCCGGTCTCACTATTCATCCTCTTGAACATCTCCTCAGCTGTACTCGACTTTGCTTCGAATTCGTTTGCATAAATATGCCTTGACTGCTGACGTCAAGAATATGTATCGTCAAGTAATGGTACATGAAGCGAGATTTTCAGCCCGTACTCTGGAGAAAAAACCTAGATGATTCTTTGAAACTGTTCAGGTTAAACACTGTTACGTATTGTACGGCGCCAGCTCCATTTCTGGCAATGATTTCTGAAATGATTGAATTGTCAAAACCAAAATCTGCTGAAGTTATCAGGCATGGTTTTTATGTTGAAGACATGTCGACTTCCGCTGTTTGCGTTTAACAATTAAGTCTGCGTGTAACAATTAAGTCTAAAGTATCACAGGCATTATTCAAAGCAGACCAAGTGGTTCTCAAACAGTTTTGAAGTCTCCGCTTTTCTTAGCAGAGCAACGCCGATAACAATATCAGAGTCAATTTAACCACTTGATGTCTTTTGGTTACCAGGGGAAGACGTATTCCATTTAGAAATCGATGACTCCGAGCGACAAAACAGAACGTTCTCACGGTGACATCTCGTTCATTTGATCAGTTAGGTCTTCTGAGTCCAATCATTATTAGACAATAAATCTTAATTCAAGAGCTGTGGGTCAAGAACCTTGAGTGCGACGAGTCAACTTCAATGAATTTGGAGACAGCATGGAATAAATTAAGGGCATCGATACTGAATGTCAAGAAAATAAAAATTCACCGACTCGTCCATACTGAACCACAATCACTAATAGAGATTCATGGATTTGCTGATGCCATATGGCTGCTGTATATACGTTCGAATCAAAGCTGCGAAAGGTCTCAGCACTTCATTGCTGGTGATACATAAAATAACTTTCCTGCTTAGTTTTAATTAAAATTAGATTTATTTTACTCCATGTGATGTTTTCTGTTGGCCAATAAGCAATTAACTGAACTCAATAAACATTCTTATTTCACCAGACGCTTGATATTGCACCAGCCAAAATAAGATGTGAGCATGCAGCTTAAACACCAATTAGGAATTCAGCAACCGTTCCTTAACAATTGCTAACTTCAAAATCTAAAGCAGCGCCCCTCAAGACCAATGGGTGTGAATGCAGTCTCGCTGTGTTCGTCATATCAACTAAACGAATTGTAAATATGGCCCAAAAGCTTTAGTGAGCACCCTGCGTGAACAGCTGTGGGTTGTTAACGCTTTAGAAGTCTGCAGTCAGACAGTGAGCTCCTGTGTATTAAGTTTAACATACAAGCCACGCCTTATGACGGAAAAATTTCCCGGCAGACAGAGTTAGAGAGCTCCGCCCAATCAGCAATTGCGGCGTTGATTTTCGCGGCCCACTACACATAACATTGAAAATTCAAGGCCTCTATACAAAGCTTATATTGATCTCTTCGTTTGCTTCCCTTCTAAAGCGGTTAATTTGCTATATTTTTCAGAAGGGTGCGTAAATATTTCCTAGTATTGGTAGGGAAATAAGAGTGAATGGATGATAGTATCCATGAATTCCATATGACTAATTTTAATTTATCCATCATGTTGAATAAATTGACCAGGTAGTCAGGCCAGGCCAGGTGGTCAGCTTATTTTGTTTAAGTTTTAGTTTAGTTTCAGTTTGGTAAATATAATAATAAATATCCACAAAAAAAAAAACATACGATAATACGGTTCACAAGACGCTACAAATGACTATATCGTAGCTACCATAGAAAAAAGTGACTTTAATAAATAACTTCATTTTTTTTGTACGCGGTTCTCATAATAATTATTATTTGTCAGTTTAATATACTTTTTATATAGCTGTCGTGCAAACACACAATAAAACGAGAGGGCCGGGGTTAACTTAGACCGCATCAAAGTTTGTAAGTTTGTTTGTAAAAAAGTTTTATCTAAAAAGGCGAAAGAACGTCTTTTTAACATAGGAAATAACGAAGTTGTTGATCAAAGTCACAGTCTTCCATCTATTGTTTCTATGGTAGCTATATGATATTGTCACTCGATCTTTATCAAATTCAACACAATTATTAACATATATATTAAACCAACAAATGTTTAATTTGAAAGCAGTTGAGTCAAGTGAAACAAAGTTATTGACAACAGTCACTGTTTTCGACCGATCGTTCCTATAGGATCTATATAATATAGTCACCCGATCTCGATCAAATTCGTCATGGTCGTTTATATGTAATAAACTCACCAATATTAAATTTCACGACAATGGCTCGGAAAATAACGAATGTAAAAAAAGTCACTGTTCGTGATGGGAGCTGTATGATGTAGTGGTATGATCCGGCTGAATCCGAGATGTACAACCCGTGCACTAAATGCAAGCCTAAATGCAAAATTTCAGATATGTGGAGGTCTAGGTCTAGGAGGAATTTGCGCTGATGCAGACGGACGGACGGACAGACGGACGGATATGGTTATTTGAACTCGTCTTGTCGTGCTGACAAAAATGCTTCCTTCTTTATGTTGTACACTTCTGACCAAAATTAATATACAAAGGTATTGTAATAAAAAGGCGAGGGCTTGTTATTTAGCCAACGGTCAGGCTGATTCCTTCTCTAATAATAAATTCGGCCCTTTATATAGGCCAGTGGGGCCGTGTGCAGGCCAACATAACTGGCCCTTTTGCAATGAATATGTTAACTACGCGTGTGTGTACTTATGGATAATTTGAATATGCTTCTATGGTGTATCGCACCATACAGTGAAGGCTTAATCAAAAGAACCCCTCCCTTTTTTTTGGGAATGAATTTATGGATACAATAAATTTATTCAAAATTTTTATTTACGGTATACCTATAAATGTAATTATTTTATGTTTCTCATGAATTTAATATATTTCAAAATAAATGTTTTCATTTTATGCGGAATTGTATTTTATTAACCTATTTAAATGAATTTATACTCTTTTTATTTTATTTTAGTTGTCATAATTTGTATCTTGCAGTCTTTTTTTTTTTTTTTGTATCTATACTAACAATCTTATACGGCGTTTTGTATCTACTATCTAGCTTATGTCCTGATTTGTTCCTTACAATTACTAGATATCTTATCGATATTTCTACTGTATTTTTTTCTTATTGTAGATATTTTGATAAACTACCTTATGTTTTTCTACTAATATTTGAGCTCTGTTACGTGCACATTGTAATATATAATTAAGTTCTTTACCGTAAGCTTCTATATTGTAGACTGGATCTATATCATTGGATGTCATGAAACAGGCCCGGGCCTGTTACGAATAACCCTAAGTAAAGTTAGTGTTACAACCTCTACCCACTCCGACCTACGGTCATAGGCGTATTACATATGTATATAAACATAAAATTAAACTAAAGAAATAGAAAATATTAAATGTAATAAGATAATAGGTTACATATAAAAAGAAAACAGGATAGGTTAAAATAAAGATGATTACAACTAATTACGAGCGAGGAAGGAAAAGATCGCAGTTTTTATAACCGGAAGCGATGTTTCGGAACCGATAACGTGCCAAAGTCTGTTGTAGTCACTACATAGTATACGAAAAGGTTTATGCAGAGAAAAGTTAGTTGTGCAAGTGGAAAGTATAAGCGGTGTGAAATTGCGGATCCTTCTAGATGGAACAGAAATGCTAATTTGGCTCAACAGCTCGGAAGAGTCAATCTCACCATTCAAAAGTTTGTAAAGAAAAGTTACACCAAGCATAGTTCTACGATTAGTTAAAGAAGGTAGGTTAATTCCAAACATTAATTCGATGGGACAGTGCTTATGCACCGTTGATGGCGTGGTATTGTAGCAATAAGTATAATATTTAAGCCATCCATGCCAATCCATTTTATCTGAAGAAAAGATACATTCTAAGATATTCATTGAATGTTCTATGATTTCATTCGAAATACGTCAAAACTACTTTTAGAAAAATTGGTTTGGCTGTGTCTTTGACACTTTTAGTTTGTACAGGAATACTTACTAAGTATTTACAACTAACACAACATCAAAAGCATTTTGAGGTGCTGGTGTTAAACCCATAGGTTGTGTGTCGTTGTGATTTAATTAGCTGGCAATGTTTCTGGCAATATTCTCTGGCACCTTTTTGAGAATATATTAAAGGTGCGTAAATATTTCCTAGTATTGGTAGGGAAATAAGAGTGAATGGATGAAGGGATATAGCATTCATGTCCCCACATACTGTTGCGTCAATTGAAGTCTCCTCCAGGGAACTTATAGCTTGCGAATATCTTATATGTTCGTGGAAAAGCGGAAGGATCCATATAAACAAATATAAAAAAAAATTGAAAATTTCTTCTGGTATGGGTGAGTTTAATATCATGATTTTATTCACAGAACAATCTCACACAAGAATCTTCGATTTGAAGGCAAATAGTTCGTAGCAGAAAGTGGCAAAAAACGGGTATTCGTGAAAAGTCTTATACTAGACTGATAATGGCGATTCCTATCAGAAGCCAAGTCACACTGTTTCGTGTAACCATATCCGCCGAGGATCAAAAAACTGTCCTCACTCCTCAGTGCTCTTCGCCTTACTGCTTACTGCTGTTCACTCGGTGGCGTGAACACTATTATATAGAAGCTGCGTTTCACATACTGTGCGACCTATAATTGTAGAATTATAGGCCTTTCCACCTTAATCATGGTTTTTTTCGCAGTAATAATTAAGTGATAAAAAATATAGATATATTTTTTTAGAAATAAGGAAGTTTAACAAATCAATATTTTTTTCGTGGCACCTACGGCATTCCATATGACTAATGTTAATTTATTCATCATGTTGAATGAAATTGGCCAGGTAGTGGAAATTGCATCAAATTGGTCAGTTTATTTTGTTTTAGTTTTAATGCAATAGTTTTCACTTTTTCCATTTTAAAGAGTCCTTTTGAACTTTGATACGTCTCAGATGGCCTAACAAAATTAATATTAGTTATTACCAGTTCATTTTTTGACAGATTGGGAAATATAAAAATAAATATTCACAAAAAAAAAAAACATACGATAATATGATTCACAAAACGCTACAAAACACTATATCATAGCTACCATAGAAAAACAGTGACTTTAATAAATAACTTCATTTTTTTTTTGTACGCGGTTCTCATAATAATTATTATTTGTCAGTTTAATATACTTTTTAAATAGCTGTCGTGCAAACACACAATAAAACCAGAGGGCCGGGGTTAACTTAGACCGCGTCAAAGTTTGTACACCCATGCAACTTGTTTGGTAACTCTTCCCGTATATATAGCCATCAAAGTGAAAAAAAGTTTTATCTAAAAAGGCGAAAGAACGTCTTTTTAACATAGGAAATAACGAAGTTATTGATCCCAAGGAGCCTCTCATAGGTGCCGTATTTTACTAGATAGCGCCTCAGACTTGTTGTTCATTTCGGAACGGTGTGTACAGACGTTGGGGCTTGCACGTTCGCCCTTTCGGGTTGCCACATCGGGCATCTCAGACGTCAAGGAGGGAATAACCAGAGGTTTCTGCTCTCTTCAGATGATGTCTCGTGTGTCGAGTCACCATTGGCACATGAAAATATTGATGCTTCATCACTGTCGGTATTTAATGGATACCGAATGGCTGACCCGGACTTCAGAACTAACGATTACATCTGGTAAGTTCACACCGTGGAGAAGTTATGCGATGGTTAAGGGCACCCTATTGCAGTCAACAGCATATTTGGATGGGTAATCACATCGGTGTTCACTTCAACATTGCCAACACCATCTACGTCATAGCTGACTACGGTCGATATAGATGGACTACTGCAAAGATTCTGGAAACTAGAGGAAGTTCCATTACGTACAACTGTAAACTAAGATTTTGAAAGGCACGAGACGCACTTTCTGTGCACGAACAACCGCAACTCGAATGGAAGATACATTGACGGTTTGCCTTTCAAGGAACAAAACCCATAATTTGCGGATACATTTCAAGGAGCGACATCGCGCTTTCTCGCAGTCGAGCGTCGTCTAATGAAGAATGCCACCCTGAAATTAAAATGAACTCAGTTCATGAGAGATTATATCCAGCTGGGCCACATGCAGGAAGTAGCTGCAGACGAAGCCACAAATAACTCTAATTGTAAGATGTCATTCTATTTGCCACACCATCCAGTCATAGGTGCAAAGCTGCAGGTGGTGTTGGACGGTTCATTTCAAGATCGGGATGGACCATCTCTTACCGATGCACTTCATATTGGCCCATGTATACAACGCAACCTGTTCAGCGTTTGTCTGCGTTTTCGAATGCACAGATTCGTATTTTCTGCGGACATCGTAAAAATGTATAGACAGATTTCAGTAGCGCCTAAACATCAAGATTTTCAACGAACTCTTTGGAGAGAAGACCCTGTGGCACCATTAAAGCATTACAAATTGACCACAGTCGCTTATGGCACGGCAAGTGCACCGTTCCTGGCAGCCATAGTGCTGGAGCAACTGGCAGCTGATCACGAACACGAGTTTTCAAAGGCTGCTAGGATACTTTTGGATGATTTCTACGTCAATGACGTATTGACAGGAGCCATGAACGAACATGAGTTGCTCGACATTAAGGAAGAGATGGCAATCCTTATTTCACAGGCACAATTGCAAGTGCCTGCAACGAGGGCAATGAAATTGATTTCTCAAGGATGGCAGCAACGGTGCTTGGACTACACTGTCTCCTGGAGAAGATGTCCTAACATACAAGGTTTCATTATCGGAACATATGAGTTGTACTAAGCGACAAGTGCTGTCTGACACAGCACGCATATTTGACCCACTCGGTATTTTGGCGCCAGTGGTAATCAAGTTTAAAATCCTGCTTCAGGAATTATGGCTGCTTAATCTGGATTGGGACTCGGAACTGCCATCAAAGCAAGCGAACTTATGGTAAATATTCAGAAAAGACATTTTTACGTTAAGGAACTGAAGATACCACGATTTGTAGACAATCAACCCGAACTGCATGAATTTTCAGATGCTTCGGTAAAGGCTCACTCTGCTGTCATTTACAACCGTATGACACACCTAGTTGGAAGCATAGGAGTGGCACTTATTGCAGCTAAAACAAGTGTTTCACCACTAAAGCAGAAATCGCTACCTCGATTGGAACTTTTTGGAGCTCTACTGTTAGCTCGTTTGTTCCAAGCAGTAAAATCTGGTCTGCGCCAGAAGGATGCTAAGATATACGCATAGACCGATTAAACGATTTTTTTCTCTTGGCTTTCGCATCAACCCTGTTAACTAAAAATATTTGTTGCCAACCGCACTGCAGAATATACCACGTTGCGCTTAGAGACATGTCAGCACTAAGAAAAATCACGCGGATTGTGCATCACAAGGCATGCTAGAGAAGGAATTATTTAAGGGAAGGGACCACAATTGACTGCACAATTGTACACTATTCTTAAAGACAATGAATAGACCACAAACTTGCTGTTCAATTGTTATGCCAGAACTTGAGTCCAAAACCTAAATCTTGACAACTATTTCTAAGGATATTGAAGATTCCCGATTTGATGTACTACTCGAAAGAATATCATCTTGGACCAGACTGTTTCAAATCAAGCCAGCCTAAATATTCTAGACCTCTAAAGTTTGATGAAATTACCAAGGCAAAGAAGTTTTGCCTACGACAGGCACAAAATCGATTCAATGACGATAGACAGCTGCTCTTGAGGAAGCAGCCTTTGGAGCGCCGATCAACTTTAAGCAAACTATCTCCATTCGTAGACGAAGATGGAATTATACGTGTGGGTGGACGTTTAGACAACTGCCTGCAGACGCCAAGCACCCAGTAGTTTTGCTGATGCACCATCGCCTTGTGGAATTGCTGCTGAAACATGAGCATCAAGTCAATCTGCATCCAGGAGTTTAAGCAATGTTTGTAATAATTCGCCAGAAATACTGGATCATTGGCGCACGAAATCTTATTCGCCGTATCACACATGAATGTTTAAACTGTTTTAGACAGCGCCATCACACTGCAAAACAGTTTATTGCCAATTTGCCGGCTGTTCGAGTGCGACAAGCCTTTCCATTTGAGCATACTGGATGCGACTATGCTGGGCCTATTTTGCTAAAGGTTCACAAGGGACGAAGTCCTAGGAAGGAAAAGGGCTACATGTGCCTGTTTGTATGTATGGTTACTTCAGCTCTTCATCTAGAGCTAGCCACTGATCTCTGATTCTCTGGAATTTGCTGGCCAGTCAGTCTGATACTCTCTCTCTCTGTCTCTGTCTCTGTCTCTCTTATAAAGCCTATATGACCTACGTAGATGCGTAAGACATGAAAATTTAGTAATAAGCAAGCAAACGACGTATTCTAGCAGTGGCAGACACAGTTCAGTACAGTTACGGTAAAAATAAAGTTAGATTCTTATGAGATACTAAACACAGTGGTTATTCATCATCAATCTATTTTTTTTTTTTTTGAAATAAGGAATTTGAATATAATATATGTTATTGGGGTTTCAAACAAATTGCTAATATCATTTACGAAAAAGTGGAAAACTTTTTATTTAAAAAGGCGTATGTTTGCGAAAGAGCGGCCTACAATCTTAGCATAGGAAATGACGAAGTTTTTGATCAAAGGCACTGCTTTCCGCTGTAACTCTTACGGTCTAGAAGGAATTTGCGAACCAAACGGACCCACAGACGGACAGACTGACGGACGTACATGGCTTCTTGAACTAGTCTCGTCGGGCTGATCAACAATATATATACATTATATGATCGGAGATGCTTCCTTCGATGCGTTGCACACTTCTGACCAAAATTAATTTACCCTTTTTGCAAGGGTTTAAAAAAGCAAAAACATTGTAGCTTACAGTTTTTTGACATGTACGATTAAAAGTTTGAAACCAAAAACGATGTTACCAAGGTTTGTATTGAACTGATAATATTTTTAGTCTAAATACACCTTAGAGTAACAGAAACGAGCTTAACGCCATAAAAACATTACTGCACAGTTACATAACAATAACTACATTTCACAGTGGAACCTATGCACACAATATTTATAAATTGGACGATTACTTTTTATTGAATTTAAAAGTTGCCAGTATTTAAAAAAAAAAAAAAACAAGGTATCTATAATTAATTTATTAAAAAATGTTGAGAGGGGAGGGGATGCACAAGCCGAATAACGCAGGCAGAACAAAAAGAATAGTAACACGTCCGTACAAGTCAGAAGTTTATTAGACACTAACATAATGCGCGTGCCAGTAACTCAAGGGAAGTTCTTGTACGGTAATATTTTAACTCCCTTCCTCAATGCAACCATGTCTTACAAAGTTTATTCAAATTCAACATATTCACAAAGTCATTATACTGTTTCTTTGGCAAATTCTTAGTTAATATATCCGCTATCATTAAATCAGACGAAACACACTTCAACTCAACAAAACCTTCAGACACAGTTTGTCGTACAAAGTGATATCTTATATCTATATGTTTTGTCCTAGAATGATGAACTGGATTCTTCGCCAACTGTTGGGCAGTTATCTCCAACATAGCCGGTATAGGACTTCCGGTCAGTTTTGTCACCACCCCAGTCGGCATCTACATATCCAGAAAAAGCTTGGCCGGTCCTTTTTATAGCATAGCTTTGTATTCATCGTTTACGCCAAATACCGCAGGATGTGCTTCACACCTGCTTCATGCTCTGAATGTGAATCTTGATTTCGCTGAGCCAACTTTGCAAATGAGTGCAATATATCCGGTGTGGTGGTTAGGGCCAGCCACATCAGTTCGCCAATTTGAGTCTGGTAAATAAAGATCCAACTCTGCTACCGCCGCCAAAACAAACCTTACGCTTTCTAACCGTCAAACAGGTGCATATGTATCGGTGTAGTTTACACTGAACTGCTGCGAGCGTCCTTTCGCAACCAATCGAGCCTTATAACGTTCTATACCGGCCATTAAGATGACCAAAGCGTTTGTGGCACAATGATACATCTTTTCCAACAGCAGCAAACAGATTTTCCGATTCAGCTTCAAAAACAAACAAGTTGCCAATCTTTTTGTTTCTAAAATACATTCACCATTTTGTATGACCTTTGCCATATGTTTATCGAAATGTACAACACTGTTATATTCAATAACACGCGCCACTGACATAAAGTTTCCTGCCAGCACATAAAGTACATTGTTAATTGTTAATTTACATATTCTACTAAAGTCAGTATAAATAACATCAGTTTTACACTTTTCCGGAAGCCATGGTGTACAAGGGTAGTCAATTCTAAAAGGTTGGTAAGCGACGAACGACCATTCATGAAGCCATGCTGACAAGGAGAAATAGTGGATCTGGATAGGTGTTGAAGTGAAGACGTAATAATTTTCTCGAACAGCTTAGGTATTGCCCAAAGTTTGGCAATGCCACGGTAGTTAGAAATATCCGATTTGCTACCCTTTTTAAAAAGCGGAATAATAAAAGACTCCTTCCAAATATCAGGGAAGCTACAAGTCTCACTCGATATAAAGAATAACCGAGGTAAAGGCTTAGAAAGGGAAATCGAACACATTTTTAGGATGCAACTAGGTATATTACCAGGCCCGGGTACGAAGGAAGACGTCATAGATGACAAGCTAGAGATAATACAGTCTTCAGTAATATTAGGAAAAAACATGCAACTTAAATGTGGAATTGAGAAGGGATAAGGTGTGGGATCCGAAGCAGTAGTAGAATAAGTTGACTGAAAGAATTTACCAAACAGATCTGCAATATCTGAATCATTATTAGCACTCTGGTCATTAAGTCTGAAGCTGGAAGGTAGTAAATTAGAGCGTCTTTTGGAATTGTAAAAGTTATAAAATATTTTGGGGTTCTTATAAAATTCAACCTTACAGCGAACGATATAATTATTGTAGCATTGAGTATTTAAAAGAGAAAATTGAGATTTGGCTACACAATAATTTGCATAGTCAAGTCGCGAACCACTTTTTTTAAATCTTTTAAAATATCTCAATTTAATGTTACGGAGATTAGAGAGCCTACGTGTGAACCAGACTGGCGCACTGGAGACGGTAGAGACATTCACATAAGGAACGCATTTATCAATTAGAGAATTAAAAGCAAAGAACAAAAAATTTACTGCACAATCTATATCACAGCACTCAAATAGAAATGACCAATCAAAAGAGAAAATAAGACTGTTAAGAAGGTTGAAATTTGTTTTACGAAAACATCTACGACGAGAATTTGAGATGTTATTAAATGAATTATTAACGGAATTGTAAGAAATAGTAATTTCAATGGTAGGGTGATAAGTATCTTCAGGCTTCACTAGGGGCTGTGTTTGTGATACAGCATTTACAGTGGGATCAGAGACAAAAACAAGATCGAGGATTCTTTTAGAAGAGTTAAGAAAAAATTCAACTGATATAGCGGACATTCAAGTAGGCTATCAAGAAAAACATGTTGAGATGAAGGAATTAAGAAAGATAGATTATCATCAACAAGCCAAGAATCATTAGGCAAGTTAAAATCACCTAAAGCTATAAAAAAATCACGATCTTTAAGACGACTAAAAATAGTTCGCAAAGCATCAGCATGGTGCATGTAGATCATGGTATCAGAAGTTGGAGGAATATATGAACAAGAGATATATAAGCTAAAGTTAGAACATGTAACTTCGACGCAAATAAACTCAACACCTAAGGGGAGATCAATCGGCACAACACTTGAACACAGATTCGAGTTGACAGCAATGAGTACTCCACCGCCACGTCGACCAACACGATCAAGCCTATAAGAAATAAAGTTATTAGAAAGAATTTCATTATCCAAAACAGAGGAGTTAAGCCAAGTTTCAGAGAAGCCAAGTAGCCAAGTTTGCTATCACAGAATAATTTCGAGAGCTTGGTAAGAAGTCCTCTTACATTTTGATAATGAATGCAAAGACTAGACGTTATTAGTTTTTTGAAGCAAAAGATACATTAGGAAGGTGGACAGGCAAAGGGCGGGGGGCGCTTATTGGGCGCAAACTCGTGTACAACTAGGCCTTCTGGCCAAAAGTTAGAGTCAACCATAGCTGCGAAATACTCATTTGGTACAGTAATTTTAAAAGAGGAGATTTCGCGAGGCCTAGAAAACTTAAACTTTTGAATTAAAACCTTAGCAGGGCATATATTACCAATGTAAGCTGCCACAGACGGTTCAGAAGTATCTGGAGCAAGCCTAGAGATAAATAATTGTTTACGATGAGGCACTACAGTTAGTGGAGGCGGAGGAGCATTGGGATCCGGAAGTGATTGAGAGCCAGCATGATCCAGTAATTGATCAGAGTTCCCGTGAGGGATAGATTGAGGTACACCAGGGCTTGTAATGGGTAATTAAATCTGAAAGGAAGAGCATAAAGAGGGACAAGAAGATGGTGTAGGCGAAAGTAAAATGGGAGAAGATGTAATAGAGAGTGCGGGCGACTGCTTATGAGGCAACTCAAGGGTACATTTCTTTCGCAATTTCTTAGAAGGTGGACCAAACTTCAATTGCAACAATAAATGAATGCTAGAGTCACACTCATTAGACAGCTGTTTGGCCATTTTATTTATAGAAAGAAACTTTAAACGAAGATCCCTGTACATTCGGCTAAAATCAAGCTGCTGGCTGGCACAAGATGGGCAAGTCCAGCGCATTAAACCAAGCTCAGGCTTAGATGCTACGCCGCATCTACCAGACTGATCTCCTCATCATGTACAGAGAAATCTGATAACATACTCTTGTCGCAACACATATGACTCGTTGCACCAGAATCCAAGCACCACTTCTCTTCTTATTCTCTGCTTTCAAAGCATTTATCAAGCTACATTGCTTGTTCCCCATTTTCTCAGTGTATTTGTACACTTTCTCTCTCTTTGCCGCACTGTGCTTTGACATGCCCTTGCCGGCCGCATTTGTAACAAGTAATTTGCGAACGATATCTCTGTGTGCGTGTATTTTGATTTCTACTTCTGTTCTGCGTAGCGACAAATGCCTCTTGCCCATTCTCTTTCATTACACTTAGACGTTTTTGTTCTGCTTCTTCCTTTAATTTTATGCAGAGAATTTCGTAACTGGGAAAATCGTCGCGTGTCTCGATGGCGTCAACGAAATTCTCTTACACTGATGGTAGACTAGATAACAAAATGGTAGTTCGTAACTCCTCATTTATAGGTACACCGGCGCCTGCAAGCTGATCTAACACATCAGAGAAAGCATAGATAACTGGCCATTTCTTGATCGTCCGTTATGCGTTAGCTTAGCAACTTATTGTACAGCGACACCTTCCGCACAGGTCCCCTTGGCTGATGGACATAACGTACTCTTGTCCACCCCTCATTTGCCTTCAAACAATTCTTTTTGTATGCCAATTGCGATGGTTTTACGCTCAACATAATACTTGCTAGGGCCTTCCGATCCATTCCTCCACACCTTTCACCGTGTGCAAATTTCCAGCCGTTACATCCCATAAGTCTGAATGCACCAATACGCTGCGCATTTGTATAACGTTGTCTCTTGAGTCTCTTCTTCCGAATAAAGTTCGTAACTTATTCGTAATTTGAATGCTTACTGATATAAACCGTTAAATATATCACTTCTTTACTTTACTATTCAAAACCGTGCCCTGGGCCCATAACTTGTTGAGAGGGGAGGTACGCACAACCCAAATAACGCAGGCAGAACAAAAAGAATAGTAACACGTCCGTACAACTCAGAAGTTTATTAGAGACTAACAAAATACGCGTGCCAGTAATTTAGTTGCATTAGCATTATACAAATACAAAAGATAAAAGTTGGATTATTGCATAAATTGAAAGAGATTAAATACTTGGGAGTCTACCTTGATCGCTTTCTTTACTTTAACTATCACACAAAACAGCACCTAGCCAAAGCCAAAAAAAAAAAAACATTCTTTATGAATAATACCCTTCTATACTCAAATCATCTTTGTCCCAGAGTTAAAGTTCTCACACATCAATCATTTATCACACCTATTCTTACATATGAAGGCAACATCTGGTTTAAAAAATTCGCGTCTTCGTAAGAGAATGTCAAAGATTGTGTACCTCTTGTTAAGATAGCCGGAAAGCAAATTTCTTTAATTTGTTAATAATAAAACATCTTCAATACGGTCAATATCCCAAAAATTGATAACTATATTATACAACTAATTCGTAGCCATATCCTAAGACTAAGACTAAGACAGAATTCCACGAAAACGATTTTATATTGGCTCCATAGTATGAGAATGACCAATATATAGAAAAAACACTGCGATCAGGCCTTGTTTCACCAGAAGAATTCTTATTGCTAGATAAAATACGACTTAACAAAAAAACATCAAAGAAGCTAACTTCGTTTATGCCGAAGTATAAATACCGTTGCAGTCCTTGGGAACAATAATTTTACATACACAAAATACTTTTAATACCCTTGCACAAAGGATATACTAATTTTGGTCAGAAGTATGCAACGCATAGAAGAAACCATCTCCGACTATATAAAGTATATATAATTAAATATCTTGTCTTTCCAAAGGGAAAAAAATTGTTGAGTTATAAGCAGTGACTTTATTTGTTGAATGAATACTTAAAACTGAAGTACAAAAATGTCTTATATTAAAATTTATAGGCTCAATTGCTTGATCAATATTCATGCGATTTGATTGGGCAAAATTTTAATGTTGAATTAAACGGATTTTATTGGCCTATGTTTTAATTATGAGTTAGCGTTCACACGCTTTGATTGTTATTGCAAGTGCCCCAAATACGGATGTTTACTTTAAAGTTATAAATTTTTCGAATAGCCTATCCTCAGGCGGATACATTGGGATATAGCGAGGGGTTTTTCTCAGCTGTAAAGATTGGAGTATCAATTTTGTTTATAATTAGGGACTCAATTTTGTTTGAGGTTTCGATTTTTTCTGTGGGAGGACGGTTGTTATTTGATTTGACTTAATTATTCTTGTGGCATTGCCCTAAAGTTATAGATCAAACTGATCCAATGTAAGTATAAAAGTGGTTAATGTAATAGTTTGAAAAACTGTATAATATTTGGTGTGTTCGTTAATTATCTCTTTTGTTTGGAAATAGGTTATAGCCTAGTGATATTGTTTGTTACATAAATGCTTTGCCTATAGTCAAGCACTGAATTTGTTATTCATATTTCGTTCGATTGTAAGGCACAATCGTAAATTTTTATTATGTTATTGCCTTCTATTATTAAGTCGTTGTTTACACAATTTCGATTAAGTTTTGTTTTTGGTAAATTCCATGTTACAATTATATTTGGTTCAATGCAATTAGTTTGAAAATTATATGTTTTAGTGTATTTACAAGTGGTTGGAATTTTTAAATAAAATGCATATTATACATTCATCAGTTTTTATTTGTTTTGTATTTTTATTGAACAAAGTGTTGTGTTGTCAAAATATTTTTATTTTCATCTGGAGAAGGAAGTATCTCACAAAGATAGGGGTTTTTTTTATTTCTTGAGGAATGTTTGAAATGCTAAATATATCGTTTGAATTTGGCTTAAGCCAGGTGGATGTTTTTGTATTCAATGGTTTTTCCGAATTAACATGACTTAAGCGATTATGTTTTAAAAGTTTTGGGTTGAAATGGCCATTTCTATGTCTTCAATGTATTCTGTTAAATGCTCAATATTAAAGATTAGAACTTCTAATTTTACTGATTTTTCCTTTTCTTCCATGAGGTTGTTTATCACTTCTAAACCTTTATTTATAGTGTAGGGAACATAATTTGGCAATAATGTCCCACACTACAAACAAAGAATAAGCAAGGAACAACACACTCCAAATACTACAATATTCCAAATACATAAGAGGAGACACAAACCAGTGCCAGCAACACGTTCGATCAACCCGTTTGCGAAGAGTATTCGTGCAAGTAAAACTCGCAACTTACGATATGACGCAACATGTTCGACCGAACCGCTTGCAACCGCCAGCGAATTTCGAATGACTTTTACGGGACTTTCATCACGCATGGCAACAGCGTGGATGAAAGCAATGGGCCGAAGGAAAGTTACCGTCTGTATAGCGGTATCACACAAAGTGATTCTAGAGGCCCCAGGATGCCTATATAATCAAGTGATCGAGTCAAGATCAAGCTATCAAGTCATCGAGTCCTGTAACCTTAAGAATATTTGGCGAATTACTAGTACAAGCAAGTCATCGAGTTTCTAAGGCCTTACGAGTAACCTTATGAACTCCACGAGTATCAGCAAATCTGAAACATAAAACAAGTAATCACGAATCCAGTGTAATCAGCAACCAAACCAGTAAAGAAAATACATATATATCTATTTAGCCAAACCCAAAAGTATACAAATATCAACACACATCATCAATTATAAATCGTTGAGTTCTGACTCCACCGGGTCACAATATACATTTTGTTGTCCCGAACCTCGCCCTAAAAGATTGAAAACATTCCGAAGAACAAAAAAGGATCGTTACAATAGTGTCTATTACGTAATTTAGTTCGTTTGTTTGTACGCTATTACTTTCAAGATTATTTATTTTTTCTTCTAATTCGTTTTTATCGTCCTGATCAAGAGTACCAAAAGATATTTGTATATTGAACCAATTCCGGTAATTAGTACTCGTCTGTTACGTTTTACAATTTGTATTCCATTAATTTCCCTACTTAGTTTTACTGTTTAGTATTGAATATGGATTATGTCCTTAAATTCATGTGCTTGTTGCATTAAATTGTTATATGTATGTAATATTTATTAGCGTTAAATCTACTTTTAAATAATGATATTCAAAGTTTGTCGATAAGTCTATGTGGTTCCTCTCTTAAATAATAAGTAACCGTTTGGTGATTTTACTGGGTTTTTAGGTCCATGGCTTGGCTGCATGTTGATTTTAATGTTTTGTGCATAATGCACAAAAAATCATCTTGAGTTGATGACCTGTAATTAATCAACTGTATTTATTTAAAAATTTATAGATATAAAATTTTTGTTCTGTTGAACAAAGATTGCTGGGTGCCAGGAAAATGTTTTTTTTTTTTTAATTCTACTGCTCCTTCAATCATGTGAATTTCGGAATCTCCTAAATAGGTTTTGAAATTAAAAAAGTTTTCGGACATTATACTTATTGAAGATCCTACGTCGACTACACATCTCAAACGTATATTGTCCATTGTTATTCTGATGAAGGACTTGTTCCTATCTCTTCTTCCGATTGATCCGAGGCATTCTGATGAAAATTTTCTGATGTGTCCATTTTGTTAACGCCACTATTACTGGTTTGCTACATTATTTATTTTTGATACTTATTTTGCTGTTGATAATTCATTGGATTTTGAGCCCTTTCACTATTTAATTTTTGTTGAAATTCTTGGAAAAGTGGTTGGTTTTGTGTTGTATCGGATTGTTTTGTTTGAGATGGAATTGTACTATTGGGTACAAAGGATTTTCCACCTCTTTGGTTTTCATTATGACTTTGATTTGATTTTCTGTTTTCTGTTATACTATTCTCGTATAACCCCTCTTTTGAGCTACTTGTTTCAGCTTGCTAACTGTGGTTATATCGTGTCTAGCTAACGTCGTAAATAATCTATCGGGTAATTTTTTGTTTATTACATTTTTTATAGTGTTATTTAAAGCATTTGTCAGTCGCCGAGTATCTCTTTTCGACTGCGCACGTCAGTAACCAATAGCTCCGTAGCGTTAATCGTCTTTTTTTTGCCCTCCTTTTTGGCCCACTGTTCTATTTTTTTTTTCAAAAACCGCGTGTGCGATATTGTTATTTTTATTTCTATAAGAAATCTCACTATTCACCAAAAATTGACCCTGGGCCAAACCTGGGGAATAACCGCTTCGCCAGTCTTAACGTTAGCCCCAAAGTCAAAAAGAAAAAAACTTATCGCGGGTAGAGCCCAACGAAACCCCAAATTCATAATTATTTTATTTTTATTAACCGATATCTAGTTTCTCGTGTTTCGCTGTTCACAGTGAACACAATTTACTCAGCAGAGACATTATACCAATCTTCACACTTCGCCATGGCAACCTTCTCATGCTAGTAAATTCTACGCAAGTTGCTGAAAATTTCATTAAGGTCAAACAGCTCACTGGAAAACGAAATTGGCATCGAATTGAAATCCAGTCCAGTTCAGTCATTATTTAAATTTACGAGAACAATAGACAGTTGTGGAATACTTACAAGAGTAGTTCTAATCACTTTCAATCTATATAATCTCCCTAGCAAATCGCAAATATCTTGGCACTCGGTCAAGGTCAGAGAATATATACCAAACCCCATGAGGTGCAAAACATGTCAATTACTTGGGCATAACCTAAGACCCCATAACCTAGAGCCCTTTACTCCCACCTTTTGTGCCAACTGTATCGACGATCACCCTTCTTCGTCTCCGTTAAGCCCGCAATATCAATTGCAAAAGGACATTTTAAAAATAAAAACTAGAAAGAAGTGTAGTATTCGCGAAGCCAAAACCTTAAAGAACAACAATCCAACACAACAACAACACCAGCAGCTAGCTTCGCTGTTATTGCTTCCCACTCTTTCAATTCAAAAACGAATTCTAATAAACCAACCACACTAACAACAAACACTCCGAACATCGGTTCTTCTTCCGAGCTCCGAGCAAAAAACTAGGTGCCCCGCTCGCTAAACCATCAGGTTGCATACCTAACTAAAGGTGTTAGATCAGCGGCTAATTGTAGTATTTCCCAAAGTAAGAGAGTGCCTCATAAAACCATAATTTACTAAAGAGTTACAAGAACTACGTAGTAATAAACAACAGCTCTGGCATAACTTTAGAAGAAATATGTCCCAAAACAACCTAATAGCCTATAAAAAATTTAACGCTTTTTTTAAAAAGAGCTTTGTTACATCCAAACTTAGCACTTTTCAATCCTTCACTTCAAAAATCTGTCCATCATCTTTCCCAAAAAACGGGGGGCTGATATACGAATCCTAGCGCTCCCCACCCACTCAAATAAAATGCTTGAACTCAAATAATAATGGAATCACATCTCCATTTGATATGGCAGAATTATTCGGTAAACACTGGTCCAATTATTCAAGCGCCGATAACTTTTCGTCCGAGTACGTACAACAAAAAAATTACGTCTCTATTTTAGCGACAGATTTTGAAAGGGCATTCGATCGCGTGGGATTGCAGGCAGTCTTAAGCCGACAAAAAACTTAAATGCAGTTATAGGGACTTTTTTTCAATTTTACAAGAACTGGACAAGTGGAGTTTTTCGTCAGGATCTACTCTTTCTATTGCAAAGTGCAAACTACTTCATATATGTCGCAACTAAAATAAACTTATTTGCCAACTTTACAATTTAATAACTTTACAATTTAATAAATAAATAACGAGTGCTAGCAAGTTAAAAATATTAGGCATCACATTCGGTTCTAGGTACACTTTTAAAGAACACTTCCTTACTTTAAGAATACAACTCAATCTAGACATAATTTAATTAAGTTTCTCAGCTCGAAGTTCTCATTTATACATACGTCCACTTTAATACGCATAACAGAAGCCTTAATCCATTCCAAAATCGTCCACGGGCTCACTATTGATGGGTGGTGTGCCAAATCGCACCTAACCAGGATCCCAACACCATATCACGCATCAGTCTGCAGGGTCATCAACGCTTTCACCATCCTCGCTTTTTTCGCTAAAGCTGGGCTTTCCATAGGCCTAATCATAAAGACCCTACAATTCTTCTTTTTCCCTACAATTCCGTCAAATAGGCAGCTAGTGTCATGATAAAATATCATTTGTTTGGGTCCCTAGCCATATAGGTATTATCGGAAACGAGAAAGCTGACCAAGCCGCGCGTACAATTGACGCTTCACCATCCTTTTCGTCTACACCTACCAGTAGTACATATATAAAACGGCTCAACAAACAACATTTCATAAGGGACAGACAATCAACATAGACTGAATTTAGCCACCGCTATACAGCATCTAACCCATCAGGCAGAATAAATGACCTTTCTGCTAATTTACCCAAAAACCTTTGCAGCACATTTATTCCCCTTCGCATCGGACACACCCAGTCTACCCATCAGCACCTTTTCACAGGCGAACCAAAATTACCTTGTCCCTTCTGCGGACAAGATAATGTGGTGGAGTACCTCCTGGACTCTTGCCAACCACGGGAATGAATTATCGCTTCCATAGCTCCATCAACCTCTCTAACACTTCCGATCTCCCTTCTACTAAAAACCCCTTTACCGGACAATATAACCGCAGTGATAATTTTATAAAAAAATGTAATATATCAATTTAGTATATCTAGAGTCGAAGGCCTTGTAGCTAGTACTCATTGTTTTATTCTTTAGGTCTAGTAATAAATACTTTATCTAAAATTGTAAATAAATAAATAAACAAATAATGCATTTATATAAAGAATAGTGTTATTTGCATCGTTTTCCAGACTTAGTGAGCTGAACAATATGTTATGTTGCCTTATGTCATGGGTTGGATATAAGTGCATGATGAAATGTATCCTCCTTATGAAGGACGTCAGATTCTCTGGTGCTCCATCATAGTTTGCCACCTGTCTTAATGAAAACAGTGCTTGATTGAGGTGGGCTTCGGTGAGTTCTACGGCTATTTTTGTTTTTAAGTGGTGTTTTGTTTTGTTTTGTACGCACACCAGTTGGCGTTTTTGTTCCAGAATTGGAATTTATGGTTGCAACACACAGTTCATATTTTCGCGCACAGTTGGCGTAAATTGTTTTCAGTGTTTCAGGCTTTTAAGCGGTCCCCGTAAGTTCTTGATGTCGGATCGGAGTTTTGTAGTGATTATTCACTAATTCTACGTAATACACGGATAATAATTCTATGTGTCATACGGATAGAATAACAGGTTCACTGTTACCGATCCTACCGACTGCGCCAATTAAATATCTTGTCTTTCCAAAAGGGAAAAAAAAGATATTGTTTTATTTGAGTTAAAAGCGGGGACTTTATTCGATGGATGAATACTTAAAACTGAAGTACAAAAGTGTCTTATAGTAATATTCATAGGCTAAATTTGTGAGCCCTTCAGTGGCGTAATCGATATTGATGTAATTTGATTGGCCCGAATTTTAATGTTGAGTTGGCGTTCTCACGCTTTTGATTTTTAGGAGGACAATTATTTTTATAAGTTTTCAATTATTTGAGTTAGCGTTCACACGCTTTGATTTTGAGGGGGACAATTGTTAATGGAAGTGTCCAAAACAAAATTATGTTTACCTTAAATTTTAAAATTTTTGGGGGCGAAAAATTTAAAAGTTGTTGGGTATTGACGTCGGACATATGACGGTATATTCTTGATCAGGTCGACGAGAGAAATTCAAATAGCCATGTCCGTCTCTCCGTTCGACTGGATCAACGATAGCTCCTCATAGACCTATGTAATAATAGGGTGGTCATTGGTTTTAACTTGTTCACTAGAGAATGTCATTTGCTCTTTTCACTCAATAATAGTTCACGAGTCGAAAAATCGGGAAGATTTGGCCAAAACTCCATTTTGTTTCGATTTGTTAGGAGAAAAGAATGAAATCAGGAAATCAATTTGAAACTCTCTTTACAAAATAATGGATTAATTCAACGGCCGCCGTGTGCAGACGTGTTTTTTAATGCACTCCGCAAAATTTAGTGTCAAATTAAAAATAAAACGCGTTTGCAAAAATTATGTAGGGCACTCAGTCGCCTCAGAGACGCCCATTTACAATCATATTGCTATTAGTTTGTTCTAATAGCAATAAATACTAAGTTGCAACAACAAAGTGAGCACATTTTTTGGAAAGCCATTTCCACCAATTCGGGCCCAAGCTATCTCGATCCCCACCAGCACAATCTACAAGAACTACGTGTACAACAACAACGTGAGCGTGGACTCTCGGTCCAACGCAACAACGCGTACTTTTCGGTGGTGTCGCCGACCCCACTGAATGCTACCGTAAGCAATAACACCACTCAGCAATCAACAGCAATTTACCGTCAACGACAAGTCGCCCAGAGTCAGCCACGACAATAAACCCAACGCCTTCTTTCCAAACTGGAATGGATAGATATATTAAAATAACTAAGCGGAAGCTAAGCCCGGAAAAGAAAAAAAGTGGCAATACGCCTAAAATAACCAACCCAAATGAACGAGTAGCACTTCTAAGCGGGAATCGTCTTAAAATTCTTGCTGATCAACAAGACAATAAAGCCGGCGCTGTAGATAAAGTTAAATCGGCTAGACCATCCCCTTTTTACATCCGTGGAGCCAACTGCAGCGCCCTTATTTCGAAGCTAGTAGAAATAAGAAGGGGCAAATAACTTTGTTGTAACCCCTCTCAACAGGGGTAACATAAAAGAAATTAAATGTCAAACCCAAACTGAGGACAATTTCCGCATCATCGAAAAGTACCTTTGTAATGCTAACATCAACTTCTATACCTACCAACTAAAAAGCAGTAAAGGGCTCCAGGTTGTGTTAAAGGGGATCTCGCCATCGGTCCCAACTCAAGACGCATTGGCCGAAGAATGGTATGCGGTTAAGTCCGTCGTCAACATCATCAACAGGAATAAAGTCGCACAGCCGCTCTTTAAAATCGAGTTCCAACCAGATGCAAAGCGGTCGAAGCCAAATGAAGTGCACCCAATCTACAACCTTCAGCTCCTATTGCACAGAAGAATCACCGTAGAGCAGCCCCATAAGAGATACCAACCATCGCAGTGTAAAAACTGTCAGGAATACAACCACACCTCTAACAATTGCAATCTTAGGTCAGTGTGTGTTCGCTGCGGCGAACATCATAAATATGGCATTTGCACCAAAGACAGAAGCAACGTCGCACTAAGACTATGCAGTAACTGTGGAGGGAACTACACAGCCAACTACAGAGCATGTCCTGTCTTGAATGATCTTAAATTACACCTAAACGGGTGCAAACCCCCAGCTGGACCAAAAATCACCTTCAACGCCTCCAAAACTTCACCGGAAGTATTCTTCGCCAAGGCTGTTAGATCGTCTAACATGCCTGCTACAACCAGTACTAGTGTATCCTTCGCTAGTGTACTCCGAACTGGACAGACGGATCCCGCGAAAGAGACCACGTCACCATCTACACAATCCGCAACCTAGCGCACCAGAACTTCGCCAGCAAACTCCAAGTGGTTTAGAGACCCTATTGATCTCACTTAATCAAAACATGACCGCTTGCAGGAACTGATGCGGAATCAAAACCTGCTTATCCAGAAGCTTATCGAGAATAAATAATGGCTTCCCTAAGTCTATGTCTTTGCAATGCTAACGGCATCTCCAAGCACAAAAATGAACTGCAACAATTCCTAGACTCAAGTGAAATCGACGTTTTGCTAATATCGGAAACACATTTAACATCAAAAAATAATTTTCAAATACCAAAATATGTCTTCTACGCCGCAAACCATCCAGATTGAAAAGCTCATAGCGGGACTGGTATCCTAATCAAAAACCGTATAAAACACTCGTTCCTCAACAGATTCGAAACACAGCACCTACAAGCAACTGCTATAACCGTCCAAACCAGCTACGGCAACACTACATTGGTTGCCCTGTACTGCCCACCACGATTCTCAATTCTTGGAAAGGAATTTACCGATTTCTTTAACACACTCGGAGATCGCTTCATTGCAGCAGGGGACTATAATGCCAAACATACGCACTGGGGATCTCCCCTGGTAAATCCTAAAGACATCCATCAATAAGATGGATTGCGTCTCACCGGGTAAGCCTACTTATTGGCCCACAGATCCACAGAAAGTGCCTGACTTGATTGATTTTGCAGTCACTGCGGAAACACTGCTAGATTTAACATCCGATCACTCTCCAGTGCTATTCACACTATTAACAAGACCTCAAGTACTTGATCTCCTATATAGGCTTACAAACAACAAAACAAATTGGCTCAAATTTAAAATGTACATGAGTGCCCACATTAACTGTTCGCCGAAACTGGATGCTGCAGAGGACATTGACATGTGCATCTCTCCAGTTGAGTCGATGCTGGGAGCTGCAGCAAGAGCAGCTACTCCACATGCCTCTACTTACGCAAAACCTTTTGACAGGCCTACGAACCGGCGGATAAAACAATTAGTAACGGAAAAATGACCATGAAAAATGATCAAAGTAAATACATAGAAAAGCTCAGTCCAACCAGCACTAAACATCCTCTGTGGAAAGCCCACCCAACTTTAAGCGCTCCTACAGAGACAATTTCACCGAAAAGGGGTCCAACCGGTGGATGGGCTCACAGTGACGAAGAGAGGGCATCCGTATTTGCCACACATCTTAAAATGGTTTTCCAGCCAAATCCAACATCAAATTCATTTGTACTTCCCCCTTCGAGCACATTAACGGCTAGTGAGTACTCGGAACTCCAGTCGGATGAGATCACTGCAGTTATTAAAAACCACACAAAGCCGAACAAAGCCCCCGGCCTTGACCTAATCACATCGAAAATGATCCTTGAACTCTCTAACTTCGCCATACAATACATCTGCAAACTGTTCAACGCTATAATAAAAATTGGCTACTTCCCAAGAGCTTTGAAAAGGTACACTATTATCATGATTCCTAAAGTGGGAAAGGACAAAACCCAACCATCATCCTATAGGCCAATTAGTTTGCTGCCATGTCTTTCGAAGCTTTTTGAAAAGGTCCTGCAGATTCGTCTAAACTCATTTCTGGCATCGGAGAACACAATCCCTTCACACCAGTTCGGCTTCCGCGAAAAACATGGGACAATTGAACAAGTCAATCGTATAAAATCCGAAATACGAACAGCATTCGACGTAAAGAATACTGTAGGGCTGTCTTTCTCGATGTTGCCCAGTCTTTTGATAGAGTTTGACTGGAGGGTCTGATGTTCAAAATCCGGCAGAAACTCCCACAATACACATACAAACTCATGGAATCTTACCTTTAGGAAATTCGCTGTAAGATGTAATGGCTACGTCTCGGCTGACTTTGAAATCAAAGCTGGTGTACCGCAAGGCAGTATACTCGGCCCATTGCTCTACCTGCTGTACACTTACCAACAAGTTCAGGACTTACAACGTCCACTTATGCCGATGACACGCCAATCCTCAGCAGATCCAAATGCCCAATACAAGCCTCTGCAAAATTAGAGGAACACCTCAAGGTGGTAGTGGAATGGCTAACAACCTGGCGTATCCGGGTCAACGAGCAGAAATGCAAAAATGTTACATTTACGCTTAACAAAAGAAACTGTCCAGCTCTGCTGAACAACGTACCAATTCCTCAAGCCATGGATGTCACTTACCTTGGCATCCACCTAGACATAAGACTAACTTGGCGCAAGCACATGGAGGCAAAATAGTCACAGCTTAAACTGAAAGCGAGTAGCTTACATTGGATCATCAACGCCCGGTCCCCCCTACGTCCGGAGTATAAAGTCCTCCTATACAACTCCGTACTGTAACCCATCTGGTTTTACAGTGCCGTACTATGGGGAAATGCAAGTGCCAGCGATGTCGACATTATACAAAGGGCGCAGTCGAAGATTTTAAGATCAATCACTGGTGCTCCGTGGTACATACGGAACGACAACATTCAAAATGATCTAAATATAGCTAGCGTAAAATCTGAAATAGGTAGTCAACATCTAAAGTATTTTGCGAAACTGGACACACATTCCTGTGTTCTTGCAAATTCCCTGCGAACTAATAATAGAACTCGTCTTAAAAGAAATGACAGACCAACCCAATAATAAATGATTAGGGCCGCCTGCAATATCCCCTGGATATATCATAAGTACTAGATTAAGAAAAATATCTCAACCTTATTGTTAGGCTCCAATTTTAGAGTAGATTCAACAAACATATATTTAAGGTTAAAAAAAAGATTATGGTGCATATATGAACGAACATGTCTAGATCGACTCGGCTCTTGATGCTGACCAAGAATATAGGTATATACATTATGGCGTCGGAAAAGCTTCCTTCTGCCTGTTACGTACACTTTGGCGACATATGTTGTATTTATTTTATAGATGCTTATGTTTTTATATCTATTATGTTGCAACCGTATCCGTAATTTTGCATTTTATTCTTCAGAGAACAATAGTTTTTAAAGTCTATTAAACTAAGTTTAATATTCAAATGTAATCTAATTGTGGTCTTTGTTAAAATAATTTTTCAATATATTTTAATTTTAGGAATGGCCAAGTAAAGGAAAAACAAGAAAAAATGCTAAGAATTGCTTATCATTGTTTTTCGGTAGCTGCTAACTTGCAGTGCTTGGATACAGTATGTGTCGACTTTAATGAAGAAAGATGGCTTTGCCAATACATGCTTGGGAAAATAGCAGAAAAACAGTTTCAGCAACCGGATGTATTCTTAAATTATTATTTAACTGTAAGTAAAAATATTGCAAAAACCGAGCTTCGGCTTTTGCGAAATTTGTGTCCTTTTTGTTGTCATTAACATTTAACTAATATTATTATTGTTGCTTTCTTAATACGACGACGAAATACAAACTACTGATACTTCAAACAATTAGTAGAGTTTAAATTAACGTCCCTTGGGTTAACTGGCTAACTTAGCTGAATTTTATATATGTTCACGAAGATTAATTTTCTTGGCCTACTAAATGTATGTATGTACCTTTAAGCCATTGATTTTTTTTGGTTGGCAGCTACAAAAAAGAGAATGGGAGAAAAAGAGGAGTTGTCAACTATATTGTATTTTTAACAGATTTAACAAATTGCGACTTTTTCTTTAATATTTGTTTTTGTTCACCTAAATACAGAAGTGGACAAAAATATATTGACTAAAATGTTTATGTAATTTTAAAATTTTGCTTTGCTTTTAATAGATTTGTTTTTCTACTTTGATGGCTATAGGTACGGAAAGAGTAACATGACACTATTTCCTATGCTAAAATTGTAGGCCGTTCTTTCGCAAACATTAGACTTTTTATATAAAACGTTTTTCTACTTTTACGGCTATATGTGAGGAATGAGTAACATGAAACTTGCAAGTTTGTACAACGCTTGTCGCGGTTAAGGCTAGGCCTGGTCCTCTAGTATTTTTTTATTTAATCCCATAACTATAAACATGAAAATATAAAAAAAAAAAAAAAAAACATTTTTTGATCTCTCATGAAAGTAAAAACATATGGGTTGGTTTAGAGATTCCACCGAGGGCAAAAGATAATACTGCCTACATAGTCAGCAGCGTAAGGATAGTCCATCACAAAGACGACATAAAATACTATAAGTATTCCAATTGCTTGATTTAAACGTCAAACTTTTCACTCGTTGCAGAGGACGGACATGTTTTTTTTGCGCTCATCAAATTTTATTTTTTTCGCGTGATTAAAAAATTTTCTTTAACTTTTAAACTTATTATAGGTTTAATTAAAATTTGAACATTCGAATTGTATTTTCATTTCGCGATTGCTTTCAGTTGGTTTTGTGCTTTTGTTTCAATATACATAAATTAAAACATACAACAATTACTTGCATTAGCTGTGTTGTTATTTAGCTAATCTCTTTTGCTTTTGTGTTTTTATACCCTTGCAAAAAGGGTATATTAATTGTGGTCAGAAGTGTGCAAGGCATAGAAGCAAGCATCTCCGACCATAAAAAGTAGAAATATTCTTAATCAGCACAACGAGACGAGTTCCAAAACCCATGTCCGTCCGTCCCTCTGGATCAACGCGAACTCCTCCTAGACCGTAAAAACTACAGAGCTGAAATTTTGCACGTTGGCTTGTATATGCTGCAGATGTTGTATATTTCGGATTCCGTCGGATCGGACCACTATATCATATAGCTCCCATACAAACGGCGAAGTCACGAACAGTGACTTTTCTCAATAACTTTGTTATTTTCTGAGCAATTGTCGTGAAATTTAATATTGGTGAGGTCATTACGTCTATAAACGACTGTGCCTAATTTAATTAAGATCGAATGACTGTATCATATAGCTCCCATAAAAACGATCGGTCGAAAACAGTGACTTTGATCAATAACTTCATTACTTTTGACGCGATTGCTTGCAAATAAAACATTTGTTAGTTTAATATATCTGTTAATGATTGTGCCGAAATTGTTAAAGATCGAGTGATTATATCATATAGATCCCATGGAAACAATCGGTAGAAAACTGTGACTTTTATTAATATAATCGTTATTTACTATGCTAAGGTTGCAGGCCGTTCTTTCACAAACATTAGCCTTTTTAGATAAAACGTTTTTTCACTTTGAAAAAGAGGAAAGAGTTACCAAAACAGTTGAAAGGGTACAAAAACTTTGAAGCGGTCGAAGTTAGTCCCAGCCCTCTGTTTTTTTTATTTCTCTCAGCATTGCTTCTGCACTTGTTCCCCTCTGGCGCCGGCTCTCAATTACTTGTGGATCCCAATGCTCCTCCACCTCCACAAACTATAGTGCCTCATCGCAAACAATTATTTATCTCTAGGCTTGCTCCAGATACTTCTGAGCCGTCTGTGGTAGCTTGCATTGGTAATATATGCCCTGCTAAGGTTTTAATTCAAAAGTTTAAATTCTCTAGGTCTCGTGATATCTCCTCTAATTTCAAATAGGTATTTCTCAGCTATGGTTGACCCTAATTTTTGGCCAGAGGGCCGAGTTGAACAAGAGTTTGCGCACAATAAGCGCTCCCATCCGTTGCCTGTCCATCTTCCTAATTTATCTTCTTCTACAAAAAACTAATAACGTCAAGTCCTCGCATTCATTAGCAAAATGTAAGAGGACTTCTTACCAAGCTCTCGAAACTGTTTTGTGATAGCCAAACCTTTTCAGCTGACATATTATGGATAATTTGGATAATGGATTATTAATATTTTGGATAATTAAATTCTCTCTAATACTTTTATTTCTTATAGGCTTGATCGTGTTGGTCATTGCTGTCAACTCGAATTCAAGTGTTGTGCCGATTGATCTGCCCTTAGGTGTTGAGTTTATTTGCGTCGAAGTTACATATTCTAACTTTAGCTTATATATCTCTTCTTCAAATATTCCTCCAGCTTCTGATATCATTATCTACAAGCACCAGGCTGATGCTTTGCGATCTTTTTTTAGTCGTCTTAAAGATCGTTATTTTCTTATAGTTTTGGGCGATTTTAACTTGCCTAATGTTTCTTGGCTTGTTGATGATAATCTATCTATCTTAATTCCTCCATCTTAACATATTTTTCTTGATAGCCAACTTGAATGTCCGCTATATCAGTTCAATTCTTTTCTTAGAATCCTCGATCTTGTTTTTGTCTCGGACCCCAGTGTTAGTGCTGTATCACAAACACAGCCCCTAGTTAAACCTGAAGACCCTTATCATCCTACCATATATATAGAAAAATTTAAATACACATCACAAAGATAATTATCGATAAAAAATCAATAATTACAAATAAAACAAAGAGACAGCCAGACTACACAGCACAAGAGAGAGTGCAAGAACAGTTATACGAGCAGTTAGACCAGCTTTGAGTGATTACGCGGGAGAGAAGCTAAGCACAAGCACAAAGCAGAGAGAACAACAAAACCACTAGCACTGATGGTATGATGAGGGCGATGAGGGGAGCAACTGCAGAAGCAATGACGAGAGAGAACAATAAAAAAAACTTAAATGCACCAAACACTAATTACGAAAATGAAAAAAAAAAAACTGTTTAATTTGGCGAATAATGCAAATAAAACACAAGGGTTTCAAGCAAACGACACCAGCAAAAGCGAAAACAAACTAAGCACAATTAAAAATTGAGAGAAAACAATATACATATATTAATAAAAACTCAGGAGCTAAGCAAAAACACGACCGTCACGTCAGAGAGCAGAAGCTGAGGGAATTGCTTTATAAGCTAAAGTCGAAAATAGTTGGATGTATTCAGCTATATATACATTATAGACAGAATAAATAGAAACTGAAGGAAGAAGAAGAAGGATCATTATAGGAATAACATCCGCAAACATGAGCACGTGTGAATGAGCCAAGGCCATTTATCAACAGGGTAAATATCAGTGGGCCCAGCCGACTGCCTCGGGGGACGCCTGAGGTAACTCGAACAGTTTTAGATATTGCGGAACGAAAAGACACCTTTTGGGTTCTGCCAATTATTGGCTTTCAACAAGCCAATAGTTTCGGGGAACCACACATAATATTAAGTTTGGTGAGAAGCAAAGAATGATCCTCCACAAACTGTGTGCCTCATCGCAAACAATTATTTATCTCTAAGCTTGCTCTAGATACTTCTGAGCCGTCTGTGGCAGCTTGCATTGGTAATATATGCCCTGCTAAGGTTTTAATTCAAAAGTTTAAATTCTTTAGGCCTCGTGATATCTCCTCTAATTTCAAATAGGTATTTCTCAGCTATGGTTGATCCTAATTTTTTGCCAGAGGGCCGAGTTGAACAAGAGTTTGCGCCCAATCAGCGCTCCCATCCGTTGCCTGTCCATCTTCCTAATTTATCTTCTTCTACAAAAAACTAATAACGTCAAGTCCTCGCATTCATTAGCAAAATGTAAGAGGACTTCTTACCAAGCTCTCGAAACTGTTTTGTGATAGCCAAACCTTTTCAGCTGACATATTATGGATAATTTGGATAATGGATTATTAATATTTTGGATAATTAAATTCTCTCTAATACTTTTATTTCTTATAGGCTTGATCGTGTTGGTCATTGCTGTCAACTCGAATTCAAGTGTTGTGCCGATTGATCTGCCCTTAGGTGTTGAGTTTATTTGCGTCGAAGTTACATATTCTAACTTTAGCTTATATATCTCTTCTTCAAATATTCCTCCAGCTTCTGATATCATTATCTACAGGCACCAGGCTGATGCTTTGCGATCTTTTTTTAGTCGTCTTAAAGATCGTTATTTTCTTATAGTTTTGGGCGATATTAACTTGCCTAATGTTTCTTGGCTTGTTGATGATAATCTATCTATCTTAATTCCTCCATCTTAACATATTTTTCTTGATAGCCAACTTGAATGTCCGCTATATCAGTTGAATTCTTTTCTTAACTCTTCTAAAAGAATTCTTACAATTCCGTTAGAAATTCATTTATTAACATCTCAAATGCTCGTCGTAGATGTTGTCGTAAAACAAATTTCAATCTTCTTAACACTTTATTTTCTCTTTTGATTGGTCTTTTCTATTTGAGTGCTGTGATAGAGATTGTGCAGTGAATTATTTCTACTCTGCTCTTAATTCTCTATTTGATAAATGCGTTCCTTATGTGAATGTATCTACCGTCTCCATTAAATGAAAGTTTTGGGTCAAACATAACGCCTAAGTTGTAAAATCTTTTGGGGTTCTTATTTATTTATTTAAAAAAAAAAATGAGATTTGGCTAAACATTTATTTGCAAAGTCAAATCGCGAACCAGTTTTTTTAAATCTTTTAAAATATCTCGATTTAATGTTACGGAGATTAGAGAGCCTAAGAAGTCCTCTTACATTTTGCTAATGAATGCAAGGTCTTGACGTTATTAGTTTTTTGAAGCAGAATATAAATTAGGAAGGTGGACAGGCAACGGATGGGATCGCTTATTGGGCGCAAACTCTTGTTCAACTCCGCCCTCTGGCCAAAAATTAGGGTCAACCATAGCTGAGAAATACTCATTTGGTACTCTAATTTCAAAAGAGGAGATATCACAAGGCCTAGAGAATTTAAACTTTTGAATTAAAACCTTACAAATGCAAGCTGCCACAGACGACTCAGAAGTATCTGGAGCAAGCCTAGAGATAAATAATTGTTTGCGATGAGACAGTACAGTTTGTGGAGGCGGAGGAGCAATGGAATACGCAAGTGATTGAGAGCAGCATGATCCTGTAATTGATCAGAGTTACCGTGAGGGATAGATTGAGCTAAACCAGGGTTTGTAATGGGTACTTCAATCTGTAAAGAAGAGCATAAAGAGGGACAAGAAGATGGTGTAGGCGAAAGTAAAATGAGAGAATATGTAATAGAGAGCGCTGGCGACAACTTATGAGGCAACTCAAGGGTACATTTCTTGGGCAACTTCGGCACAGTCACGTGGAACTAACTTGAATTGCGACAATAAATGTACGCTAGAGTCACATTCGTTAGACAGCGGTTTGGCCAGTTATCGATAAAAAAATCAATAATTGCAAATAAAACAAAGAGACAGCTATACAGTGCAAGAACAGTTATAAGCCAAGCTTTGAGAGGCGACGTTACAAAAGTGATTACGCGGGAGAGGAGCTGAACACAAGCATAAAAAGAGAGATAAAAAAAAAGCATTAGTACTGAAGATATGATCAGGGCGATTAAATTAAATTAAAATCAGGGCGATTAAATTAATTAAAAAAACCAAAGGGCTGGGGCTAACTTCGACCGCGTCAAAGTTTTTATTCCCTTGCAACTGTTTTGGTAACTCTTTCCTTACTCATAGCCATCAATGTTTGTGAAAGAACGGCCTACAGTCTTTTTCACTCGTTGCAGAGGTCAGACGTGTTTTTTTACGCTCATCAATTTTTTTTGTTTCTCGTAATTAATAACTTTTCTTTAACTTTTAAACTCACTATCGGTTTAATTAAAATTTTAACATTCGAATTAAATATTCATTCCGTGATTTTTTTTACTCGTTTTGTGCTTTTTGAAATATACATAAATTAACTTACAACAATTACTTGCATTAGCTGTGTTGTTGTTTAGCTAATCTCTTTTGCTTTTGTGTCTTTACTTTTGTAACTAACTATCGCGCTCTTGCGTACAAATTGTCGTTGCATGTGTTCAATTTGACGCGCTCTCCCGCTCTTTCCTATTCTTGTTTGATTTGCGCTCTCGTCTTTTACCTACCCGCGACTCCGTGATACGTGTTTTTGTTTTTGTGTATTCTTGTGATTTTTACTCTTTAGTTGTAAAGGCTTACTCTGCACATTAATCCTTATGTCAAAACTGGTCAGTATATTTCTTATATACATATTTGGTTACCTTTAAAATTTTTTTTTATATTATTTCTTATTCCTTTAATTTTCTAAATTAAATTAAATTAAATTATTTTATAAAATGGTTGTCTGGTCAAAAAATAATTGCATAGTTGCCACTAATGCGATTGACTCCCATGATTATTTCTTTGTTGGCTGTGTGACAATGACAGGCGGAATCAAGGAGTCTATTGAGAAAGGTAGTGGCTTAAAATAAGGATGTGATGCTTGCCGGAGGTCGAGAATGAGATGCGCTCATTGATGAGGCGGACTAGAGATAGTTTTGACACTTTGAGCTCAGGTTTTAACAAACTCCAAGCAAAATTCAATGCGGTGGAGACTCAGTTTAAAAGCTTATCGCTTATGAATGAGTCTCCCAAACGTAAAATAACCATTCCTTGGGGTATTTCTTTATCTGTAGATCCGCCAGTGTCTCTTATCGTCGCCACCCAGCCTCAGGCACCGTCCTCTCCGTGTACACCAATTGATATCGTTTAAGAGCCCAGTGGTGATTAGTAAGGAAATACCGGTATCACCTGGGAATGATCTCTTAATTTGGCACACCACACCAACGAAAGTGTAAACAAACTAGGTCCAATTAAAAATTGACAGAAAACAATAAATATTGATAAAAACTCAGGAGCTATGCAAAAACACGACCGTCACTTCAGGAAGCAGAAGCTCTTATATATGAGGTGTTCGCGACGATTGAAACGGACGGACGGACATGGCTATTTGAACTCGTCTCGTCGTGCTGATCAAGAATATATATACTTTGTATGGTTGGAGATGCTTCCTTCTATGCGTTGCACACTTCTGACCAAAATTAATATACTCTTTGTGCAAGGGTATAATATCTTCTGTCAGCAGCAAAGCCTGGATTTGCATCTCCTCATTCGCCTCAACATCTGGACTTCTTAAGCTGAGACGAATTCGAAGTAAATTGTCCTCTGACATGTCATCTTCGTATTCGTTCCACAGCACACTGGGCGGAATTGCCAAATAATTGGCATAAATTGGAAAATTTTATTGAAATAGGAAAAATGGAATGGATAAAACAAAACAAATTGGTGTTCAAATTTATTTTATTTTATTATGTGTACTGTTTTGTATTGTTCAAAAACATAGAAATCCAAACATATTTGTTCGTCTTCTGTGGAGTAAAAACTAACCTTCTGCGCGATATGTAATGTATGTGAAGATAAGGTAGAGAGTACGGCTTTTTGCGGCTCTGGCGGTATTTTGAACTTGTAGATAACATTGAGTTCTGTCATTCAACGCTGCTGGAATTAATCGACAGCGGCCGCAACTCCGCCGATCTTGCAAACTGGATATTTGGCCAATTGATGGAGTGTTTGCTAACCAAAGAAAGCGTACGAAAAATTAAAAAGAATGTTAAAAGCTCTAAAACATGCATTACTTCGAATTTACAAAAGTGCGCATATTTGTATTAAAATTTCGAATTAAAAATTCACAGTGGCTATCAAGAGCTTTATTGCTTCTGTACCAATATTCTAGAACAGCGCGAACTAACGAAGTGTATAAAACCTTTGTCACATAGGGATCATCAAATTCTTTGGCCCAACGTTTAATGAAGCCAAAAAGAATGGTGGTAAACAATCTAACAGAACAGACTTAATACAGTAATGAGCTAAGACAAACGACTGAAAGTCATAAAAGAGCACTTAGAGGCGTTAAGGAGGATTAACATGACATCAATAACAGAACGCATCGAGATCAGATTGCAAGTACTGTTGGAAAGAAGGATCATTATATGGATAACAAATCTTGACGTCATCCTCAAACATGAGCACGCGTGAATGAGCCAAGGCCAAAGGCAAATCATTTATAAACGCGGTAAATAACAGTGGGCCCAGATGACTGCCTTGGGGGACACCTGACGTAACTCGAACAGTTTTAGCTATCGAGTTTCATGAGAAGCATAGAATGATCAACCGTATCGAAAGCCTTACTAAAGTCAGTATAAATAACATCAGTTTGACACTTTTTACCGAAGCCATGGTGTACAAGGGTAGTCAATTCTAAAAGGTTGGTAAGCGACGAACGACCATTCATGAAGCCATGCTGACAAGGAGAAATAGTGGATCTGGATAGGTGTTGAAGGCAAGACGTAATAATTTTCTCAAACAGCTTAGGTATTGCCCAAAGTTTGGCAATGCCACGGTAGTTAGAAATATCCGACTTGCTACCCTTTTTAAAAAGCGGAATAATAAAAGACTCCTTACAAATATCAAGGAAGCTACAAGTTTCACTCGATATAAAAAATAACCGAGATAGAGAGCCTACGTGTGAACCAGACTGGCGCACTGGAGACGGTAGAGACATTCACATAAGGAACGCATTTATCAGTTAGAGAATTAGGAGCAGAGTAGAAAAAATAACACTGCACAATCTATATCACAGCACGGAAATAGAAATGACCAATCAAAAGAGAAAATAAGGCTGCTAAGAAGATTGAAATTTGTTTTACGAAAACATCTACGACGAGAATTTGAGATGTTATTAAATGAATTATTAACGGAATTGTAAGAAATAGTAATTTCAATGGTAGGGTGATAAGGATCTTCAGGCTTCACTAGGCTATCAAGAAAAACATGTTGAGATGAAGGAATTAAGAAAGATAAATTATCATCAACAAGTCAAGAAACATTAGGCAAGTTAAAATCGCCCAAAACTATAAGAAAATCACGATCTTTAAGACGACTAAAAATAGATCGCGAAGCATCAGCATGGTGCATGTAGATAATGATATCAGAAGCTGGAGGAATATATGAACAAGAGATATATAAGCTAAAGTTAGAACATGTAACTTCGACGCAAATAAACTCAACACCTAAGGGGAGATCAACCCACACAACACTTGAACACAGATTCGAGTTGACAGCAATGAGTACTCCACCGCCACGACGACCAACACGATCAAGCCTATAAGAAATAAAGTTATTAGAAAGAATTTCATTATCCAAAACAGAGGAGTTAAGCCAAGTTTCAGAGAAAGCTAATATGTCAGCCGAAAAGGTTTGGCTATCATAGAATAGTTTCGAGAGCTTGGTAAGAAGTCCTCTTACATTTTGATAATGAATGCAAAGACTAGACGTTGTTTGTGTAGGGGGGTCGAACTTCCTTCTGGTTTGGGGCAGCTAGATGAATTTTTGCCTTTTTCCTTTTTCTTCCTCCCAGTAAAATATTGAGACGTAGAGAAATTTCACTTCACTTGGATGTATTACTTATATTCACGTATATAATGCAACTAAACCTAGCTTACTTAAGAGCAGGGCACCAAGCCCCGCTTGGAGCGAAGTGTGGGGAGTTCTTTTGTGGGGAGAGCGATGGGCATCATCGGGAGAGCGGCGCGAGGTGAAAGCTTCCGCCTCCTTTAACCCTTGTGTTGCCCGGTTGGGCATAAACATGCTCCGCCCCTTGCTTGGAGTGCGGCAGCACAAGCCATCGACCACCTTCAGGATCGCCTCCAATCGCCATCCTTCACTGATTGGGGACCGGATCACTGCTGCCACCGCTTTCTCTGCCCCTATATTGACGGCTGTCAACTTGAAGGCCGTGGCCAGTGACGTCGCCATCGACGATACCGCAGAACAAGGGTCCACCAGGGCCTTCACGTCGATGGTTTTTCCCCCCGTCTCAAGACGTACCATCGCCGTGGGCATCAGATGCGGATTGCGGTGCTGCAGCAGTGTGGTCAAGGTCAGTTTTGGATCGGAGGCTGGCGTTGGTGCGACCCTTTGTCTGGAGGACTCGGGGGTGACTCGGCGTACGACGGAGCTGGAAGTGCGTCGACGTGGCTGTTCATGGAAGTGGAACAGCGTGTGGTGATCCTCCTCACATATTCGGCACTTATCACCGCTTGAGCAGCTTCCTCCGGAATGTTGGTGGGCCAGGCAATTGGCGCAGTACTTATTCGCAAGCACTGCCCTCATCCTCTTCTCCACGTTCATCCGCAGGAAGCGACGGCATCGCTTCAGAGGATGGATTCCGCGACAGACTCGGCAACGGAAGGACTCAGTTCCTCGCGAACATCTGTGCTCCTCTTTCGATGCCTGTACTGAACGCGGTCTCGGAGCCATGGAAACGGGAGCTAGGTTGACGAATATCAGGAAGCTGCCGGGACAAATAATGAAGAAAGCGGATTAATGTAGGACGATAGAATACACATATTACTACTGGCAGCTCGGCCCTTCTTAATTGGGAGGAAGGACCAAGTGCTGGACGCTACTGTAGTTTTACGTAATGGGCTTGAATTCTTTCTTCTGGAGGAAGAAATATCAACTTTGCGACGGGACGCTTCACAATACCGCGAGTGGTAAGCAGTTCGACGAAGCGGACATTGCCGTCACTGCCAGGGTGTGTTTGGTGGATTCGCCCGAGACGCCATTCATTAAATGGAAGATTGTCGTCTTTGAGTACCACCAGATCGCCCACTTCAAGATTTTTAGAAGGGAATCGCCACTTATTGCGCTTATGTAGCTCCTTCAGATACTCGTCTTTCCATCGGCTGCAGAAATGCTGACTCACGGCCTTCAGACGCTGCCACCAGTTAATGATCGACGGTACCTGATCCTTGATTTCGGGTTCCGTCACGGATAGCAATGGACCGCCCACTAGGAAATGGCCTGGGGTCAAAGCTAAAGAGTCGGTGGGGTCTTCAGACATAGGAGAAATCGGCCGCGAGTTCAAACACGCCTCTACCTTAGCCAGCAGCGTAGAGAACTCTTCAAAAGTATACCTTTGGTTGGAGGTGGCCTTGTAGAACAGAGTTTTAAAACTCTTAACTCCAACCTCCCACAACCCTCCCATGTGTGGTGCCCCGGGAGGGATGAAATGCCAGGACAGATTCTGATGGCTGTAGTGGGATAATATTTTCTGCTGGGTAGAACTTAGGAAATCTTTTTCAAGCACTCTGGATGCACCTACGAAGTTTTTTCCGTTGTCGGACTGCACTTGCTGGGGACACCCTCGCCTCGATACAAAGCGACCGAATGCTGCCAGAAATGCTTCGGTACTCAAATCCGACGTTGCGTCAAGGTGAATGGCTTTGGTGGAAAAGCAAACAAAGACACACACATATCCCTTTGATATGCGGCAAGCGCGGCCGGTGAAACTCTTGATGTCGAAAGGACCTGCGAAATCTATCCCGGTGGTCGTGAAAGGACGTGCGAAAGTAGTTCGCTGGGCGGGAAGGGTGCCCATTAGCTGTCATTGCAGCCTTCTTTTGTAAATCACACAGACTTTGCATGAATTGACCACCGATTTTACTAGATTCCGCAGTCTTGGAATCCAGTATCTCTGTCGGATGAGACGGACTACCAGTTGGCTGCCCCCATGGAGAGAGATCTGATGCGTGAAAAGCACCAACAGCCGGGACAATGGACTTACTACTGTCAACAGAATGGGGTTACTCTCATCGTAACTAAGGGCCGCTGCTTGTTGCACGCGCCCACATGCTCGGATCACACCTGATGCGTCAATGAAAGGATTCAAATTGAGAATGGTGCTAGACGTGGGCAGAGATTTCTTCTGCTGTAGACACCGAAGTTCCGTCAGAAAGTAATCACGCTGTGTGACTCGGATCAACGCCTGGAGTACTTGATTGATCTCGCTAGAGGTCACATACCCGGAGTAATCGTTTGGAAGTTTACGACACCTTCTGCCGAAACGGATCACATATGCTATCACTCGTAAGTCACGTGCCAGATTGAAAAAACGAGACAGTATCTCGTTGGTTGGCTTAGCGATCGCGACGTGGACCTTCACTAATGCTTCTCCAAGGTAGTGTCTAGTGGGAGTGGTGTCGCTTGCTGCCAGGACTCTTGTGGTTCCCGTAGCCATGGTGGGCCGTGCCACCACAAATCCTTGTGTACCAGTTCCTGCGCACTCAGGCCGCGGCTAGGGAGATCTGCTGGATTGTCCTCTGAACGAACGTGATTCCATGGGGCGTCATTTGTTGCCGTCACAATTTTTGCTACCCGATTTGCGACAAACGTTGTCCATGTGCAGGGTGGCTTATTTAACCACGACAGTACGACGGTATCGCCTTATCAACTGGAAGTTGCGGAAGAACTGCAGCTGCCAGTTCAGCTAAAAGTGTGGCTCCGCATAATTCAAGGCGGGGCAATGAAACCGTTTTAACCGGGGCTACTCTAGATTTCGCTGCAAGAAGGCAGCACGATATACCTTGGTCATTGCTAACGCGCATGTAAATTGCGGCACCATAAGCCCGCTGTGACGCATCGCAAAAACAATGGAATTGGATGTCGGAATTTGGGTCATGAAGAACCCATCGTGGAATTCGGTTCTGGTCAAGGAAGGAGTAGCTCTTTGTAAAATCCTGCCACCTGTGATGGAGTTCACTGGGCAATTGATCATCCCACCCTAGCTCTTGTAGTCAAAGCTCTTGCATAAACACCTTGGCTTGAATCACAAAGGGAGCTAGCCAGCCAGCGGGATCGAATAACTTGGCGATCTGCCCGAGGACTTCTCGCTTAGTATAAGCTGACTTGACATCTTGGGGTGAGATGACAAAATAAAACTCATCCGTAGTCGCTTTCCATCGGATTCCCAGTGTTTTCGCTGTGCTAGCCTCTTCGATATCGAGGAAATCAGCATTCAGTAAATGACACTTTGGAATGCAACTGAGCACGCTCTTCACTTTCGATGTCCACTTGCGCAAAGGAAAGCCAGCTGAACCAAGAGCGTCTTGAAGTTCATTGACCATTGCGATTGCCGTTGCTTCACTATGAGCCCCTGCCAGGACATCATCGACATACATATAGGACTTGACAATATCGCTAGCCAAAGGAAATTTGGATTGTACATCACTTACGAGTTGCTGAAGTACTCGGATGGCTAAGAACGGAGCACAGTTAATGCCAAACGTGAAGGTATTCAGCTCGTAATCACCAAGTTGCCCCTCTTTATTTCGGAACAGGATCTTCTGAAATGGCGTATGGATTGGATCGACCATAATTTGTCGGTACATTTTTGTGATGTCGGCATTGAAAACTACTCGGAAAAAACGCCACTTGAGAATCTGAGTAGTGAGATCGGACTGAAGTACCGGACCAGGGTAAAGTATGTCGTTGAGACTTACTCCGTTGGTGGAATTGCTAGAGGCGTTAAAGACTACCCGTACCTTTGTTGTGGTGCTGTCGGGCTTGAAGACCGCATGGTGTGGCAAATAAAAATTGTTATTAGTGCCGTCAAATGGAACCTGACGCATGTGGCCCAAGTCCAAATATTCTTGGATGACGGCGTCATACTCAGTTTTTGCCGGAATATTTTTAAGGAGCCGGCTTTCGTTTTTTAGGAACTGAGCCAATGCCCCTGGTCTGGAATGACCAAGGTTGATGTTGGTTGGATCTCGAAACGGAAGTGAGACCGTATATCTCCCCGAAACATCTCTTCTTGTGGTCGTCTGGAAATTGACCTCGCAAACAGAGTCAGAATCTTCTACCGGTTTGCCCGGTAGATCCTCTACCTCCCAAAACCTTGTGAGAAGAGTTTCAAGTCCCTCCTCTCTGCTAACAGCGACCCTCGTGGTGAACGCGGCACATGAACTGACGGGGACCCCTTTCAACGGGCCTGAAATGACCCAACCGAATCTCGTCTCTTGAGCCATTAAAGATCCGCACACTTCGGTCTGGATGCCGGAAAGAGTCACCGCTGCTATGACATCAATGCCAAGAAGTAGATCGATCTTTACCTTTAATCGGAAGGAGGGATCGGCTAGAGGAATATTGGGCATTCCTTCCAGTGTGGCTTGGGCTATCGTACATGACGGCAAATCATCAGCAACTTGGGACAAGACAAAAGCTTCTATCTCTATCTGGACTGGAGGTCTATGCGATGACCGAATGCTTATGTGACAGACCTTCAAGGTTCTATTGACCTTTCCGTTAATGCCTGTCACTTCGGCCATGATAGTTTGGAATGGTAACTTCATGAGTCGGAACATTCTTTCGGATATGAAATTGGCTTCCGAAGCCGGGTCTAATAGCGCCCGTGAAGCATAAGTAGTGCCCTTGTGCCAAAAGTCCACGATGGCTGTACCTAGCAACTTATCTCGTGAGGACCTTGCCTCAGAGGTAAAGTAAGTCCGGACTATATTGTGTGAACTGGGCTGAGCTGGGACCGGCGTTGGATTATTCTCCGGTCGGGCGTCCTTGTGCAAGAGCGTATTGTGACGCCCCTTGCACGTGAAGCAATTGTGCTGACTCGGACAATCTTTTACTTGATGTCCTCTTGCGAAACAGTTCAGACAAAGGGACTTTTTCTTTATGTATGCCACCCTCTCTGGCACCGTCATCTGAAGGAAGCGGGGACATCGACGCACCGGGTGATTCTCCTTCATACAGAGATCACAGGATTTTGGTTTGGTGGTCACCTTGGCTTCAAATGTATTAGCCTTTCGGGTGGCTGGAAGCGGATTTCGTGGAGGTTTCGGTGTGGGAACCGAAATAGCCATTGCAGTTGTATTTTCCACTGCTTCGAGCGTACGGAACCGCTCAGTGAGGAAATCGTCCATCATTTGCCACTCTGGAATGGCAGTCTTGTCTCCCAGAGATTGTTCCCATAATGAAAGGGTATTCTTTGGCAATTTGATGGAACAGAAAAATACGAACATGCCTCCCCAAGTGGTTACTGGCAGGCCACAGTGCTCAAAAGCGCGAATGGATGCCTGCAGAGCATTCTGATGATCCTGTAATGCTTTTTTGGACTCATGGGAAATTTGAGGCAGGTCAAGAAGTGCTCGGAATTGGCTGTTCACGATAAGTCGCTTATTTTCGAAACGCTGTTTGAGTGCATTCCATGCCGTTTCAAAACCATCATTTGTAAGCGGGAATTTCGCTACAATGAGGTTGGCTTCACCCCTCGTTTTCGCTAGGAGATGGTACAGCTTTTCAACGGGGGAAATTCGCGAATCGCTTATGTAGATGGCTGTAAACAAGTCACGGAACGTGGGCCATTTTAAGTAATCTCCCGTAAAGACTTCTGTGTCAATGGGTGGCAATCGACAGCCTTTTTCTGCTGGTGCAGAGGTCGACTTCGAACTGAATTAGTTTATCGCAAATGGAAACAAACTTCTTCAAAGCCATGGTGGAAGCAGCTAAAACCCTTTTGGTTTTGGACCGAGTGACTCTTGGGGCGGTTACAAAAATCTGTGGAAGTGGTACCAATGATTTGACCTCTTTTTGGCTTGCTCGTCGTGGCTCTGACGTGGCTTGCTGACAGGTCGTGCTCGATGGTGCGGACGTGAGAGTTAATGGACTAGAGAGGGTCTGAAATGATCGGGAAGGAGGAGTAGTAGGGCTGGTACTCCTCTGGCGCTGACTTGGAGCAGCAATTGAGGATTTGCTCGGGGCTGCAGTGTTCTCAGCTGCTTTCTCGTCTTTTAACGGCCTCGTGCTCATAACCCCAGAGAGTGGCGTTTATAAAGTAGTGACTGCAACACTACCAAACCACTTAAAGAACGGCTTTGAAACGCTTTGAAATAGATTGAAAATCCAGAAAACGAGCTGGTACGTTTGGAATGAATTGGAACACTGCCAAAAATCCCTAGGAACGGCTTGGAACACCTTGGAATTCAAATATAACTACAAAGATGCGACTTGGAGCGGGTGGAAACACTTTGGAATTGGAATCTAACTCCAAAGATATTACTTGAACGTGGGGGAATACTTTGGAATTGAAATATAACTCCAAAGATGCGACTTGGAACGGGTTGAAACACTTTGGTATTGAAATAGAACCAAAGATACGACTTGAAACGCGTGGAAACACTTTGGAATTGGAATCTAACTCCAAAGATACGACTTGGAACGTGTGGGAATACTTTGGAATTGAAATATAACTCCAAAGATGCGACTTGGAACGGGTTGAAACACTTTGGAATTGCAATAGAACCCAAGATACGACTTGAAACGCGTAAAAACACTTTGGAATTGGAATCTAACTCCAAAGATACGACTTGGAATGCGTGGAAACACTTTGGAATTGAAATAGGACCAAGGATACGACTTGAAACGCGTGAAAACACGTTGGAATTGGAATCTAACTCCAAAGATACGACTTGGAACGTGGGAATACTTTGGAATTGTAATAAACCTCCAAAGATGCGACTTGGAACGGGTTGAAACACTTTGGTATTGTAATAGAACCAGAGATACGACTTGAAACGCGTGGAAACACTTTGGAATTGGAATCTAACTCCAAAGATACGACTTGGAACGCGTGGGAATAGAATAAACAAAAACGAGGAACACAAATTTTTAATAATTAAATATTATTCGATTTTTTCCTCAACGTGACCCTTCAACATATATACCCCACAAAGTGCCTGCCAACCTAGGGTATACAGCACAGCTACTTTTGGTCGTTTGCTTTGTGCCGGTCTTTGGCATATGAGCTTGCAGCTGTGCTGGTATACTGCAGTTAAGCGGTACTTATGTATGCACGTATGTATGTATGTATATAGGCTGCAAGGGGTAGCGGGATTTGTTCGCGGTGATGGAAAAATATATTTGTGTGCGAAAAAATTAGAAATTTTTGTGGAATATTATTATTATTATTATATACAGTTTACTTATAATGTAAAATTAATAGTAAACTTAGTGGTTGCAAAGACCTTATAACATGTTTATATAGAGGAAAAAAGAAAAATTACAAATAAGTATGTATATATTTACAATGTGAGGTAATATGTATATAGTTAATTATTTAGATGAGTTCGTAAATGTTAGATGATTTTAAAAATTGGATGACTTTGGATAGGTTTGCAAAGGTTGGGTTAAATATGGCTGAGAGTGGGTTGGAGGATGGGAAAAGGGATTTTCTAAGGTTTAAGGTGTTCGGACAATCTAGTAGGATGTGATTAACAGAAGAAACAGAGTTACAATGTTGGCATAAGGCAGTGGTGGTGGGGTTGATGTATATATGGGGTTGTGGAATATATGTATGGATATGTATATGAGTATCAATATGTAAAATTTTATGTATGGAAAAAAAATATGTATATGTATATGGATATGAATATATATATGTAAAATTTTATGTATGGAAAAATATGTATATATATGTATGTGTATGGATATGTAAAATGTTGGAGTATGTATGTGTATGGATATGTAAAATGTTGGAGTATATATACATATATGTATTTAAAAATCTTTTTTTTTTTTTTTTTTTTTAATATGAAAATATGGAATGGCGATATGCAGAGGTGTGAATGGATCGGATTTCTTTATATAAATTAATGTTTTTTTTTTTTTTTTTAAATATGAATTCTTTTGCTGTGTCTAACCGATATGCCCCAACTTTATAGGGTGTCGCGGGACACCAGAAATGTCTAAGTGTGGCTTTCATATGTGAGAGGGTAGTTCACTTTGGTTTTTTTTTTTTTTTTTTAAATCTTTATTATTTGTATTGAAAATTTTCTTCTCTTCGTTGGAACCACATTTCACTGCGCGCACACTTTTCCCAGGAGTGGACTGTATTTGCACAAAACCTTTATTTTTGGATTTAATGTAGCACTGGATAAATTTGTAATTTTTTGTCACATTCACACACTCTGCTTGCATATATATATTTTATATGTAGGAGATCACTTTTTTCGTAGGTTTGATTCACTGCATACATACATATGTGTTAATATTTTTTTGAAATTGCGAAAAAAATATATATTGGAAATAGGCAAATAAAATATAGCGCCTTATATACTCGGCCTATATATGCCAAAGTGCCAGAAAAAAAACTTGAAGTGGGCGAAACAATATGGCGCCTTATGTACTGGACACATATATATGTATGAAAATTTGGGGACCACAATTTTCTCTCCTTTGAGGAGGAAAAATTTGCGCGAAAGTAATTTTTACTTGGATTAGGAGAATCAAGGGCAACAATTATATGTATGTGAGTATGGGTACGGATGCTGGAGGCATGTACATGTACTCATATACCTATAATTTGGAAAAAATTACTTAGCTTGAAATATGGATGAAATTCCACCGATGCTAATGGTTCGAGAAGATCTTAGTATCCGGCTCGAAGGACCAAATGTTTATGTAGGGGGTCGAACTTCCTTCTGGTTTGGGGCAGCTAGATGAATTTTTGCCTTTTTCCTTTTTCTTCCTCCGAGTAAAATATTGAGACGTAGAGAAATTTCACTTCACTTGGATGTATTACTTATATTCACGTATATAATGCAACTAAACCTTGGTTTTGGGGGGGGGGGGGGGGGGTAGACGTTATTAGTTTTTTGAAGCAGAAGACACATTAGGAAGGCGGACAGGCAAAGGACGGGAGCGCTTATAAGGCGCAAACTCGTGTTCAAAACGGCCCTCTGGCCAAAAGTTAGGGTCAACCATAGCTTAGAAATACTCATTTGGTACTGTAATTTTAAAAGAGGAGATTTCATGAGGCCTAGAAAACTTAAACTTTTGAAATAAAACCTTAGCAGGGCATATATTGCCAATGTAAGCTGCCACAGACAACTCAAAAAGTATCTGGAGCAAGCCTAGATAAATAAATAATTGTTTGCCATGAGGCAGTACAGTTAGTGGAGGCGGAGGAGCATTGGGATCCGCAAGTGATTGAAAGCCAACATGATCCAGTAATTGATCAGAGTTCCCGTGAGGGATAGATTGAAGTACACCAGGGCTTGTGGTGGGTACTTTAATCAGAAAAGAAGAGCATAAAGAGGGACAAGAACATGGTGTAGGCAAAAGTAAAATGGCAGAAGATGTAAAGAGAGTGCGGGCAACTGCTTATGAGGCAACTCAAGGGTACGTTTCTTGGGCAATTCCTTAGAAGGTGGAGCAAACTTGAATTGCGACAATAAATGTATGCTAAGGTCACACTCGTTAGACAGCTGCTTGGCCATTTTATTTAAAGAAAGAAACTTTAAACGAAGATCCCTATACATTCGGCTAAAGTCAAGCTGCTAGCAGGCGCGAGATGGGTAAGACCAGCGCATTAAGCCTAGCTCAGGCTTAGACACAGACAAACCAGAAAATTTGTCGTAGTCGCGGCCGTTGAGGCCAGCACATTTTAATTGAATAAGATTATCGCAGAGCCAACAAGATATTGCTCTATACTGATCGTGAACCGGATCAGAATGCTTCCAAGTAGGTAGACAATAAGCCATTGAAAAGCAAAATGAAACACAGGGCAAAAAAAAAAATATATATATATTTATATATATATATAAAAATTTAAATACACAGTACAAAGATAATTATCGATAAAAAATCAATAATTACAAATAAAACAAAGAGACAGCTGGAGTACACAGCACAAGAGAGAGTGCAAGAACAGTTATAAAACGAGCTTTGAGTGATTACGCGGGAGAGAAGCTAAGCACAAGCACAAAGCAGAGAGAACAACAAAACCACTAGCACTGATGGTATGATGAGGGCGATGAGGGGAGCAACTGCAGAAGCAATGACGAGAGAGAACAATAAAAAAAAACTTAAATGCACCAAACACTAATCACGAAAAAGAAAAAAAAACTGTTTAATTTAGCGAATAAAGCAAATAAAATACAAGGGTGTCAAGCAAATGACACCAGCGAAAGCGAAAACAAACTAAACACAATTAAAAATTGAGAGAAAACAATATACATATATTAATAAAAACTCAGGAGCTATGCAAAAACACGACCGTCACGTCAGAGAGCAGAAGCTGAGGGAATTGCTTTATAAGCTACAGTCGAAATTAGTTGGATGTATTCAGCTATATATACAATATAGACAGAATAAATAGAAACTGAAGGAAGAAGAAGAAGGATCATTATAGGAATAACATCCGCAAACATGAGCACGCGTGAATGAGCCAAGGCCATTTATACAGGGTAAATATCAGTGGGCCCAGCCGACTGCCTCGGGGGACGCCTGAGGTAACTCGAACAGTTTTAGATATTGCGGAACGAAATATCTGCCAATTATTGGCTTTCAACAAGCCAATAGTTTCGGGGAACCACCCATGATGTTAAGTTTGGTGAGAAGCATAGAATGATCAACCGTATTGAAAGCCTTACTAAAGTCAGTATTAATAACATCAGTTTGACACTTTTTATGGAAGCCATGGTGTACAAGGGTAGCCAATTCTAACAGGTTGGTAATTGACAAGGAGAAATAGTGGATCTGGATAGGTGTTGAAGGGAAGACGTAATAATTTTCTCAAACAGCTTAGGTATTGCCCAAAGTTTGGCAATGCCACGGTAGTTGGATTTGCTACCCTTTTTAAAAAGCGGAATAATAAAAGACTCCTTCCAAATATCAGGAAAGCTACAAGTCTTACTCGATATAAAGAATAACTGAGATAAAGGCTTAGATAGGGAAATCGAACACATTTTAAAAATGCAACTAGGTATACTATCAACCCCGGGTACAAAGAAAGACATCATAGATGACAAGCTAGAGATAATACTGTCTTCAGTAATACTAGGAAAATACATACAATTTAAATGTGTGATTGAGAAGGGATAGGGTGTGAGATTCGAAACAGTAGTAGAATAAGTCGACTGAAAGAATTTAGCAAACAGATCTGCAATATCTGAATCATTATTAGCAGTCTGGTCATTAAGTCTGAACATGGAAGGTAGTAAATTAGAGCGTCTTTTGGAATTAATAAAGTTGTAAAATCTTTTGGGGTTCTTATTTATTTATTTAAAAAAAAAAATGAGATTTGGCTAAACATTTATTTGCAAAGTCAAATCGCGAACCAGTTTTTTTAAATCTTTTAAAATATCTCGATTTAATGTTACGGAGATTAGAGAGCCTAAGAAGTCCTCTTACATTTTGCTAATGAATGCAAGGTCTTGACGTTATTAGTTTTTTGAAGCAGAATATAAATTAGGAAGGTGGACAGGCAACGGATGGGATCGCTTATTGGGCGCAAACTCTTGTTCAACTCCGCCCTCTGGCCAAAAATTAGGGTCAACCATAGCTGAGAAATACTCATTTGGTACTCTAATTTCAAAAGAGGAGATATCACAAGGCCTAGAGAATTTAAACTTTTGAATTAAAACCTTACAAATGCAAGCTGCCACAGACGACTCAGAAGTATCTGGAGCAAGCCTAGAGATAAATAATTGTTTGCGATGAGACAGTACAGTTTGTGGAGGCGGAGGAGCAATGGAATACGCAAGTGATTGAGAGCAGCATGATCCTGTAATTGATCAGACAACTTATGAGGCAACTCAAGGGTACATTTCTTGGGCAACTTCGGCACAGTCACGTGGAACTAACTTGAATTGCGACAATAAATGTACGCTAGAGTCACATTCGTTAGACAGCGGTTTGGCCAGTTATCGATAAAAAATCACTAATTGCAAATAAAACAAAGAGACAGCTATACAGTGCAAGAACAGTTATAAGCCAAGCTTTGAGAGGCGACGTTACAAAAGTGATTACGCGGGAGAGGAGCTGAACACAAGCATAAAAAAGAGAGATAAAAAAAAAGCATTAGTACTGAAGATATGATCAGGGCGATGTGAAATTAAATTAAAATCAGGGCGATTAAATTAATTAAAAAAACCAAAGGGCTGGGGCTAACTTCGACCGCGTCAAAGTTTTTATTCCCTTGCAACTGTTTTGGTAACTCTTTCCTTACTCATAGCCATCAATGTTTGTGAAAGAACGGCCTACAGTCTTTTTCACTCGTTGCAGAGGTCAGACGTGTTTTTTTACGCTCATCAATTTTTTTGTTTCTCGTAATTAATAACTTTTCTTTAACTTTTAAACTCACTATCGGTTTAATTAAAATTTTAACATTCGAATTAAATATTCATTCCGTGATTTTTTTACTCGTTTTGTGCTTTTTGAAATATACATAAATTAACTTACAACAATTACTTGCATTAGCTGTGTTGTTGTTTAGCTAATCTCTTTTGCTTTTGTGTCTTTACTTTTGTAACTAACTATCGCGCTCTTGCGTACAAATTGTCGTTGCATGTGTTCAATTTGACGCGCTCTCCCGCTCTTTCCTATTCTTGTTTGATTTGCGCTCTCGTCTTTTACCTACCCGCGACTCCGTGATACGTGTTTTTGTTTTTGTGTATTCTTGTGATTTTTACTCTTTAGTTGTAAAGGCTTACTCTGCACATTAATCCTTATGTCAAAACTGGTCAGTATATTTCTTATATACATATTTGGTTACCTTTAAATTTTTTTTATATTATTTCTTATTCCTTTAATTTTCTAAATTAAATTAAATTAAATTATTTTATAAAATGGTTGTCTGGTCAAAAAATAATTGCATAGTTGCCACTAATGCGATTGACTCCCATGATTATATTCTTTGTTGGCTGTGTGACAATGACAGGCGGAATCAAGGAGTCTATTGAGAAAGGTAGTGGCTTAAAATAAGGATGTGATGCTTGCCGGAGGTCGAGAATGAGATGCGCTCATTGATGAGGCGGACTAGAGATAGTTTTGACACTTTGAGCTCAGGTTTTAACAAACTCCAAGCAAAATTCAATGCGGTGGAGACTCAGTTTAAAAGCTTATCGCTTATGAATGAGTCTCCCAAACGTAAAATAACCATTCCTTGGGGTATTTCTTTATCTGTAGATCCGCCAGTGTCTCTTATCGTCGCCACCCAGCCTCAGGCACCGTCCTCTCCGTGTACACCAATTGATATCGTTTAAGAGCCCAGTGGTGATTAGTAAGGAAATACCGGTATCACCTGGGAATGATCTCTTAATTTGGCACACCACACCAACGAAAGTGTAAACAAACTAGGTCCAATTAAAAATTGACAGAAAACAATAAATATTGATAAAAACTCAGGAGCTATGCAAAAACACGACCGTCACTTCAGGAAGCAGAAGCTCTTATATATGAGGTGTTCGCGACGATTGAAACGGACGGACGGACATGGCTATTTGAACTCGTCTCGTCGTACTGATCAAGAATATATATACTTTGTATGGTTGGAGATGCTTCCTTCTATGCGTTGCACACTTCTGACCAAAATTAATATACTCTTTGTGCAAGGGTATAATATCTTCTGTCAGCAGCAAAGCCTGGATTTGCATCTCCTCATTCGCCTCAACATCTGGACTTCTTAAGCTGAGACGAATTCGAAGTAAATTGTCCTCTGACATGTCATCTTCGTATTCGTTCCACAGCACACTGGGCGGAATTGCCAAATAATTGGCATAAATTGGAAAATTTTATTGAAATAGGAAAAATGGAATGGATAAAACAAAACAAATTGGTGTTCAAATTTATTTTATTTTATTATGTGTACTGTTTTGTATTGTTCAAAAACATAGAAATCCAAACATATTTGTTCGTCTTCTGTGGAGTAAAAACTAACCTTCTGCGCGATATGTAATGTATGTGAAGATAAGGTAGAGAGTACGGCTTTTTGCGGCTCTAGCGGTATTTTGAACTTGTAGATAACATTGAGTTCTGTCATTCAACGCTGCTGGAATTAATCGACAGCGGCCGCAACTCCGCCGATCTTGCAAACTGGATATTTGGCCAATTGATGGAGTGTTTGCTAACCAAAGAAAGCGTACGAAAAATTAAAAAGAATGTTAAAAGCTCTAAAACATGCATTACTTCGAATTTACAAAAGTGCGCATATTTGTATTAAAATTTCGAATTAAAAATTCACAGTGGCTATCAAGAGCTTTATTGCTTCTGTACCAATATTCTAGAATAGGGCGAACTAACGAAGTGTATAAAACCTTTGTCACATAGGGATCATCAAATTCTTTGGCCCAACGTTTAATGAAGCCAAAAAGAATGGTGGTACACAATCTAACAGAACAGACTTTATAGAGTAATGAGCTAGGAACGGCGAATAACGACTGAAAGTCATAAAAGAGCAGGCATTAACGCAGCAGCAGAACGCATCGAGATCTGATTGCAAGTACTGTTGAAATGAAGGATCATAATAGGAGTAACAAATATTAACGTCATCCGCAAACATGAGCACGCGTGAATGAGCCAAGGCCAAGGGCAAATCATTTATAAACAGGGTAAATAACAGTGGGCCCAGATGACTGCCTCGGGGGACGCCTGAGGTAACTCGAACAGTTTTAGGTATTGCGGAACGAAAAGACACCTTTTGGGTTCTGCCAATTAGATACGATTTTAAAAAAGCCAATAGTTTCGGGGAAAAACCCATGATGTCAAGTTTGGTGAGAAGCATAGAATGACCAACCGTATCGAAAGCCTTACTAAAGTCAGTATAAATAACATCAGTTTGACACTTTTTATGGAATCCATGGTGTACAAGGGTAGTCAATTCTAACAGGTTGGTAAGTGACAAGGAGAAATAGTGGATCTGGATAGGTGTTGAAGGGAAGACGTAATAATTTTCTCAAACAGCTTAGGTATTGCGAAAAGTTTTGCAATGCCACGGTAGTTAGAAATATCCAATTTGGTACTCTTTTTAAAAAGCGGAAAAATAAAAGACTCCTTCCAAATAGAGTAACCGAGATAAAGGCTTAGAAGGGAAATCGAAAACATTTTAAGGATGCAACTAGCTATATTATCAGGCCTGGGTAGGAAGAAGACGTCATAGATGACAAGCTAAAAATTAGAGCGTCTTTTAGAAGTGACAAAGTTCAAAAATCTTTTGAGGTTCATATAGAAATCAACCTTACACCGCACGCTACATTTATTGTAGCGTTAAGTATTTAAGACACTAAATGGAGATTTCGCTACACAATAATTTGCTTATCTCTATTTAATGTTAAGAAGATTAAAGAGCCTACGCGTGAACCAGACCGGCGTACTGGATATGGTAGTGACATTCACATAAGGAACGCATTTATCAATTAGAGAAATAAGAGCAGAGTAGAAAAAATTCACTGCACATTATATATCACAGCACTGAAATAGAAATTACCAATCAAAAGAGAAAATAAGTCAGTCAAGAAGATTCAAATTTGTTTTACGAAAAGATCTACGTCGAGAATTTGAGATGTTAATAAATGAATTAGTAACAGAATTCTAAGAAATAGTAACTTCAATCGTAGGGTGATAAAGATCTTCAGGCTTCATTAGGGGCTGTGTTTGTGATACAGCACTAACAGACAAAAACAACATTAGGAATTCTTTTAGAAGAGTTAAGTAGAGCATTTAACCAGATTTCGCCGGAGCAGTAAGAAATATAGAATATAAAGTTGGAACATGTAACTTTAACGTAAATAAACTCAACATCTAAGCGCAGATCAATCGGAACAACATTTTCCAGTTTAAACTTTTGAAAGAAAAACCTTTGCAGGGCATACATTCCCAATGTAAGCTGAAGTATCTGGAGCAAGCTTAGAGATAATTGTTGGTTTTCACAATTGATTGAGAGCCAGCGTGATCCTGTAATTGATCAAAATTCCCGTGAGGGACAATTTCAGGTACACCATGGCTGGGTACTTCAATCTGAAAGGAAGAGCTCAAAGAGCATAATAGAGAGTGCTGGCGACTGCTTATGAGGGGTACACTCAAGGGTCAACTTCGCAGACGGTGGAACAAACTTGAATTGCTACAATAAATGTACGCTAGAATCACACTCATTAGACAAATGGTTGGCCAGTTTGATGAAAGGAAGAAACTTTAAACAGCGCATTTAGCCAAGCTCAGGCTTAGACACAGACAAACCAGAAAATTTGTCATAGTCGTAGCCGTTGAGACCAGCACATTTTAAGTGAATCATGATTGTGATCATCAAAACGATTAGAATGCTTGTAAGTAGATAGACCACAAGCCATAAAAAACAAAAAAGAAACACAAGGCCAAAAATATATGAAAACATAAACAAAATTTAAATTAACAGCACTAAGATAATTATCGATAAGAAACCAATAATTAAAAATAAAGCAAAGAGACAGATAGATTGCAGAGCACACGAAAAAGTGCAAGTACAGTTATAAGCCAAGCTTTGAGAGGCGGCGTTACAAAACTAACTACGCGGGAGAGAAGTTGAGAAACACAAAAAAAGAAAAAATAACAAAAAAAAAAAAAAAAAAAACACTAGCACTTATGGAATAAACGGGGCGATGAGAGGAGCAACTGCAGAAGCAATGACGAGAGAGAAAAAAAAAAAACAAAAACAGAAAAAATAAAATGCACCAAACACTAAACACGAAAAAAACTAATTGACTTGGCAAATTAAGCAATAATCCTTCCAATACATCAAAGGATCCTGATTCTCATTCATATATCCACTCGAGTAGTTCCTCAGGTTAACAATTGAATCAGCTTTGTCACTGAACCGTTGAGAAAATGGAATGGATCCGGCTGATTTAGTTGGCATTGGGGATACATACTTTGGTCGATGCAATGTCAATGTCGATGTCATTTCGTTTTCCGGTAATTTCGCCGCTTTATTTGTGTGGAAAACTTTTTTTTTTGCAACATCGAATGGATGTAACAGATACACGATGTCTTGCATAACGTCGATCTCCTATGTAGTCAATTGCAATGGTTGCGGTGACCGCCCCCAAAACGACCTTTGCAAAGGCATCGTTGATAGAATCCGCTCTAGCATTGCAAAAGCACTATTCCATCTAATAGGCATTTCTTGCTTTAGACTGTTGGTCTTGGCCGCTGGCAATTGCGCGTCCCGAAACTTAGCGTATGTTATGTTGCTATGCTTAATAAAAGTTAAAATTCTTTTGCATTTAGAAACTATTATTTGCACATTATCTAAACCGAGGCAATCCTTCACTATTAGGTGAAGTGTATGCTCAAAACAAGGCAAATTTATTTTCTTTTTAATCTTGCACATCTTAATCATCTTACTATTATTATCAGTGACAATTGCAATATATGACACTCATTCAAAACACTTGTTAATGAGTCTGCAATATTTTGTAGACCGTGATTGATTTCCTAATTCAACGTGTTGGTCGACAACACAGCAGAACGCAATATAAATTTTTGCTCTATAATATGGCATGTCACTGTTATGTAGGACTTACCAAAGATGTCCACAAGTCAGTCGTGATGGCCAAATTTTCCATCCAGTCCAGCATATTCATTCATTGAATCCATCCATTGGCTGAATGGCTGTTGCCACAAACTCCGATTATGCATTGTCAAATTTCATTTTGCGTTGCGAATTTGAGTCATACTTTTTGTTTTTATAAAGGGTAAACCGCTACCTGATTTTGATGGTAATTCTGCCTCTCGCAGCGTTGCATGCATGCGGGCACTCACAACAATGGAATAGGGATAAAAAGGTTTTAAAAGTAATAATATACACCTACAGTTAGAGGCTTTCGACTTATTGCCATTTTTTTGAAGAGGAATAGTAGATATTTTCTTCCAAATTTGTGAAAAACAGGAAGATTCGACAAAAAAAAAAAAAAATAATTTTTAAATGGCTTTAAAAAAGAATTTCCACAGAACCTAAATACACTTCTAGGTATACCAAAGTAGATAGGAAATAGATATTCTGGATCAGGAAATGACGTCAAGGGAAATGGAATAAGGAATTCGAACGTGGTTTAGTAATTAGGCAGCTGTAAATGCAAGTTCAAGGTTTTTTGTTGTTGTCTGTTGTTGTTATAACAAGTTTAAGTTTTTGCAAAGATAAAGTTCAGGGTTTTGTAATATGGAAATATTGCAAAGAACAATATCATGGTTATTTGTGGCTTGCGATGCGGCTGCGGCGGGCTGCTGTTTCATGATAAATAGTGTGGGGAGCGTGGGGACGTTGTCACTTCTAAAGCTGTTAATGGTCCGTAGTTATTGCACGGCCAGCGTTTAAAGATATTCATTTCGACATTAAATTGCTTATGGGCTATATTTAACAGAGTCTTGTTTATCTTAAGCCAAAGACAGCAATCTCTGTGTTAGTTCTTGAAGGTTTCTAAAGTTGTCTTAAGGAATAACCGTTAACTTCTATTGCTTCAGCATTTTCTCATTCGCCGGTAGAATCCGTTGATCTGTTATATCAGCACGATGTCTATGCCGACGGTTCTGCCTTTGCTGCTGCTACTATTTCTGATTTTGCTCTATAGTGGACTCGTTTAATCCTTCAATTTGTGTTTTTGTTTTTGTGGTACTAACTTCGTAGGAACAAGTCAAACTTATTTATCTTACTCGAAACCCTATACGTTTATTTAGAAATACCACAATTCGTTGTTTTCTTTTTACGCAATTTTTTTTTTTATTCTATTTTTGGCGGTTTATTATTGAGCCTTAAGCGAATGTTTTCTTCTTCTCTAGCAACAATGTATTCCCGCAAATTCCATGCTGTCACCATTAATTGTATATATTGCTATGTACTGCCATATATTTAGGAGTAATTTCTACTCATAATAAAATAGACAATCCTGTTTGTATACATTTTCCAGCTATGGTAATACTCTCTCCAACTACATAGCAAAAAATACAATGCTGACAAGAATTACTCTCTCTCAATATGATTCTGTGTTAACATTACAATTTGTCTCTTAGTTTAAATTCAATAACTTGACACATTGACTATGCTTTCGAATGCTTACAGAAATATTTCGTTAATATATCATCTACCAAGTCCTTAGTTGATATGTAGTCAAAATAAATCTCTCAAGATGCACTCGTAACAACTTCTCAAACAAAATGATATCTGATGTAAATGTTTTTCGATCTAGCATGAAAGACAGGACTCTTAGCCAGAGATTCAGCACTTAAATTTTCTTCGAACAATTTCATAGATATCCCAGCGTGAAATGCAGTGCCTCTTTCGCCGCTGAAGACATTGGCATTTATTCGGCCTCTGTGCTGCTCAACGCTACACTGTATTGTTCTGACTTCCAGTAAATTGGGCCATCAATCAAAACAAGTACCCTGTGTACGCTTTGCGGTTGCTCACATCACCGCCCCAATCTGGGTCAACGTATCTTGCAAGCGCATGTCCACACGATCGTTAGGGCATCTTAAGATTCTTGCTTGCCTCCAAATGCCCTATAACATGCTTCACCCGTGCAACAACGTAATTTGATAACCGAATGATAGATATCAGATCTTAATGTTAATGCAAGCCACATCAACTCTACAGATAATCTGCCTACCTACTACCTAAGTCCGTCCGTCTGGATCGACGCGAACTCCTCCTAGACCGTAAGAGCTACAGATCTTTTTTTTTTTTTTTTTTTGATTTTGCATTTAGGCTTGTATATACTGCATACTTTGTATATCTCGGATTCAGCCGGATCGGACCACTATATCGTATAGCTCCCATACAAACGGCAAAGTCAAGAACAGTGACTTTTCTCAATAACTTCGTTATTTTTTTTAAGCTTTTATCGTGAAATTCAATATTGGTGAGCATATTACACGATTTTCAGTGACAGCATGTTTTCGTACATTTCCGAGTATTGATACATTTTTAGAAAAATGGGATTGCCAATCCTGTTCTTGTGGCTATATTATTAAAGTATCTTACTTTACCTCTGTTTTAAAGCATATTTTGTACAAAAATGTTATTTAATTTAAAAGTTATGAAGCAAAATGTAAATCCACAATAGGTGTACGATTTTCAGTGACATTCACTGTACATAAAACTTGGAGCGCTTATATCAAAGTGCTTGGTCAGCGTTTACACGCTAGCTTAGCCACAGCTCATGCTTATGCTTATGTGAATACATGTATATAAGCAGACGATTTTGCTAAAGTGGTACCCAACTATGATGGAGAGAGTATAACTGTGAAGATGTTGTTCAATAATTTTGAACTGAATTCTGAGGACTATGGACTAGCTATGAAAGAAATGTTTGGTTTTGACAGCCGTGTCATTGGCTAAGGGATTCGAATGAGCTTCGAAGCAGTCCCTATAGCGCGTGCTGTGTCGGCCTATTAGTTTAACTATCGTGGGTAGACCCAAGTCGTGGTGGAGAACTGAATTTCGCATATACCATTCACTTCTGTAATGCGACGAAGCACTTTGTTTTGCATGGTTTGGACCTTTTTTACAGTTGATGTAGCTGCAGAGCCCCAAATGGGAAGAGCATATGTGAATATTGGTACCACTAAGTACTCAGAAGTGTGCAACGAATATAAGGAAGCATCTCCGACCATATAAAGTATATATATTCTTGATCAGGACAAATAGTTCAAATAGCCATGTCCGTTCGTCTGGATCAGCGCAACTGCTACTAGACCGTAAGAGCTACAGAGCTGAAATTTTTACACGTAGTCTTGTATATACTGCAGGGGTTGTATATCTCGGATTCAGCCGGATCGGACCAGTATATCAACCAGCTCCTATACAAACGTCAAAGTCACGAACAGTGACTTATCCTATGCTAACATTGAAAGCCGTTCATTCGCAAACATTACCCTTTTTATTTGTTGATTTAGCGATTTGTTGGTTATTTGGTGTTGTCGGCTAAACGACTCGAGGTCAATTTTTGTAAAAGTACATAGATGAAAATGAAAAACAATGTGTTAATGTATTCCTTATCTTTCGACTACTCATCGGTGGTCGTCTTCAGGGAAACTATAAGAACATTCAATTGTGACTTTACCAATAATTTTACAACAAGAAACACCTACTTATTTTAACACGTCCGCAAACTGTGACGTGGATCTGCACGCTGACTTGTCCCTAATAAATGCCTGTATAAATGGTTTATTGATAATTCGTCCTGATGCTGTTGGTGTTTTGTACCATTTTAATTTTAGCTCGTTTATTCGTCTGTGTATTAATGCGTCTAAATATGCCAATTTGTTGTCATTTTCTAAGTCTATTGTAAACTTTATGAATTTAGGTTGTCAAGTATGTTTTGGATCTCGTCTTCTTTAATTATGGCAAAAAGGTCATATACATATTTCGTCATAACTCTAGGTGGTCGCTGTAGTGTTCTCATCATTTTGTCTAAGCTTCTGCTCTCTCACGTGACGGTCGTGTTTTTATGCTTAGCTCCTGAGTATTAATTAATATATATTGTTTTTTCTCAATTTTTTATTGTGATTTGTTTGTTTTTGCTTTCGCTGGTGTCGTTTGCTTGAAACCCTTGTGTTTTATTTGCATAATTCGCCAAATTAAACAGTTTTTTCCTTTTTCGTGATTAGTGTTTGGTGCATTTAAATTTTTTTAAAATTTTTTTTTTATTGTTCTCTCTCGTCATTTCTTCTGCAGTTGCTCCACTCATCGCCCCCATCATACCATCAGTGCTAGTGGTTTTGTTGTTCTCTCTGCTTTGTGCTTGTGCTCAGCTTCTCTCCCGCGTGATCACTTTTGTAAAGCCGCCTCTCAAAGCTCGTCTTATAACTGTTCTTGCACTTTCACTTGTGCTGTGTACTCTAGCTGTCTCTTTGTTTTATTTGTAATTATTGATTTTTTATCGATAATTATCTTTGTTGCTGTTTATTTAAAATTTTCTATATATATATTTTTTTTTGGTGCCTTGTGTTTCTTTTGGCTTTTCAATGGCTTGTTGTCTACCTACTTGCAAGCATTCTGATCGTTTTGACGATCAGTATAGAGCAATATCGTGTTGGCTTTGCGATAATCTTATTCACTTAAAATGTGCTGGCCTCAACGGCCGTGATTACGACAAATTTTCTGGTTTGTCTGTGTCTAAGCCTGAGCTTGGCTTAATGCGGTGGACTTGCCAGCCAGCAGCTTGATTTTAAGCGAATGTACAGGGATCTTCGTTTAAAGTTTCTTTCTTTAAATAAAATGACCAAACAGCTGTCCAATGAGTGTGACTCTAGCTTACATTGATTGTCGCAATTCAAGTTTGGTCCACCTTCTAAGGAATTGCCCAAGAAATGTACCCCTTGAGTTGCCTCATAAGCAGTCGCCCGCACTTTCTATTACATCTTCTCCCATTTTACTTTCGCCTACACCATCTTCTTGTCCCTCTTTATGCTCTTCTTTTCAGATTGAAGTACCCATTACAAGCCCTGGTGTACCTCAATCTATCCCTCACGGGGACTCTGATTAATTACAGGATCATGCTAGCTTTCAATCACTTGCGGATCCCAATGCTCCTCCGCGTCCACTAACTGTAGTGCCTCATCGTAAACAATTATTTATCTCTAGGCTTGCTCCAGATACTTCTGAATCGTCCGTGGCAGCTTACATTGGTAATATATGCCCTGCTAAGGTTGTAATTCAAAAGTTTAATTTTTTAGGCCTCGCGAAATATCCTCCTTTTAAATTACAGTACCTAATGGGTATTTCTCAGCTATGGTAGACCCTAATTTTTGGTCAGAGGGATTGTAATACACAGTTTGTGGCCGTGCGTTGCCTGTACACATTCCTAAGTAATCTCCTTTGTTGTCTGCTTCAAAAACTAATAATGTCAAGTCTTTGCATTCATTATCAAAATGTAAGAGGACTTTTAACCAAGCTATCGAAACTGTTCTGTGGTAGCCAAACCTTTTCGGCTGACATATTAGCTTTTTCTTATACTTCGCTCAATTCCTCTGTTTTGGATAACGAAATTCTTTTTATAATATTTATTTCTTTTGGGCATGATTGTGTTGGTCGTCGTGGCGGTGGAGTACTCATTGCTGTCAACTCGAATCTGTGTTCAAGTGTTATGCCGATTGATCTGCCTTTAGGTGTTCAGTTTATTTTCGTCGAAGTTAAATGTTCCAACTTTAGCTAATATATTTCTTGTTCATATATTCTTCCAACTTCTGATATCATGACCTAAATGCACCATGCTCATTTGCGCAATCCATTTTTAGTCGTCTTAAAGATCGTGATTTTCTTATAGTCTTATGTGATTATAACTTAGCTACCAATTCGTGGATGGTCGATGTTAATCAGTCTTTCTTAATTCCTTCGTCTCAACATGTTTTTCTTAATAGCCTACTTGAATGTCTGCTATATCAGTTGAATTTTTTACTTAACCCTTCTAAAATTCGTAGTTTTGAAAAACCCAAGTCGACCAATTCGGGGCCAAGCGCTCTCGATCCCCACCAGCAACAGCTTCAAGAACAAATCATACAACTACAACGTGATCGTCGACTCTCGGTCCAATGCAACAACCGTACTTTTCGGAGTTGTCGCCGACCTCGCTGAATGCTACCATTAGCACTATCACCGAAAATGAAAGCCACTAGGCATCCTGCAGCAATTTACCGTGCTTCTCCATCAATACATATTGATAACTGGGCCACCGATTGCACCGAACAGCACCGTTAGCTCGTTAATGGCAATTGCTGCAACGTCTGCAGAAGTATTGATCTATGTCAAGCCGTCCACTCCAATTCACCCAAAGCCAGCCACAACAATAAATTCAACGCTATCTGTGCAATCTGGAATGGATAGATATATATAAATAGCTAAGAGGGAGCTAAGCCCACGAAAGAAAAAAATGTGGCTATACGCCGAAACTAACCAAACTAAATGAACGAATGGCACCCTTAAGCGAGAATCGTTTTTCGTTTAGCAAGACACCCAAGCTGGCGCTGCAAAAAAAATTAAATCGGCTTGACAACCCCCACTATACATCCGTGGTGCCAACTACACCGCCATGATTTCAAAATTAGTAGAAATAGTAGGGAAAAATAACTATGTTGTTACCCCACTTAATAAGGGAAACAGAAAAAAAATTAAATGCCAAACTCAAACTGAGGACAATTTTCGTATCATCAATGTTCGTTATGCCAATTTCAACTTTTATACCTACACAGTCGTACAGCAACTCTTTAAAATGATGAAAAGCGGTCAAAGCCAATTGAAGTGCACCCCATATACAACTTTCATCTCCTATTGCACGGAAGAATCACCGTAGAGGAGCCCCATAAGAGACACCAACCACCTCTAACAATTGAAATCTTAGGTCAGTGTGTGTTGGCTGCGGCGAACATCATTAAGATGGCATTTGCACCAAGACAAAAATACCATCGATCCTAGACTATACAGTAACTATGGAAGTAACCATACGACCAACTATATAGGATGATCTGTCTTTAAGGATCAAAAATCACCTTCAACGCCTCCAAAACTGCACCGGGGGCATTCTTCACCAAGGCTGTTAGATCATCTAGCATTCCTGCTACAACCAGCCCTAGGGTATCATTCGGTAGCGTGCTCCGAACTGGACAGATGGAAAGAGATCCCGCGAAAGACATCCCGTCGCTTCACCATTATCAGAATCCGCCACTTAGCGCACCAGAACTTGTCGAGCAAACTTCAAGTGGTCTAGAGGCCTTGTGGGGCTCACTTAATCAAAACATGATCACTTTTATGACGTTCATGCAAAACTGCATGCGGAAACTAAAACGGAAACGGAACTGATGCGGAATTAAAGCCTGTTTATTGATGGCTTATTAATGGCCTCGGTCCAACGAAAGAATGCGAATTTTTCGGTGGTGTCGTCGACCTGACTAAATGCTATTTTCGAAAAGGAATTTACCGATTATGTTAACACCCTCGGTGATCGATTTATTGCGGCAAGGGACTATAATGCCCAACATACGCACTGGAGATCTTGATTGGTAAATCCTAAAGGCAAGTAGTTGTACAACACAATAGTCAACCCACTCAATAAGATGGATTGCGTCTCATCGGGTAGGCCTACTTATTGGCCCACAGATCCACAGCAAGTGCCTGACTTGATTGATTTCGCAGTAACCAAGAGGATTCCGCGTAATCGGATCACTGCGGAAACACAGTTAGATTTAACCTGCGATCACCCTCCAGTGCTATTCACACTGTTAACAAGATCTCAAGTACTTGATCGCCCATATATACTTACAAACAACAAAACAAATTGGCTTAAATTTAAAATGTACATGAGTGCCCACATTGACTGTTCGCCGAAACTGGACGCTGCAGAGGACATTGACGTGTGCGTCTCTGCACTTGAGTCGATGCTGGGAGCTGCAGCAAGAGTATCTACTCCACATGCCTCTTCTTACGCTAAACCTCCTGTCAGGCCTACGAACCGGCGGATAGAACTATTAGTAACGGAAAAACGACGTCTAAGAAGAGAATGGCAAATTACTCGATCACCAGCAGCAAAACTTCGCCTAAGGCATGCCAGCCGCAACCTCTCCAAGGAGTTAAGAGGAAATCTGGGCTCAAAGGAAATACATAGAAAAGCTCAGTCCATCCAGCACTAAACATCCTCGGTGGAAAGCCCACCCAACTTTAAGCGCTCCTACAGAGACAGTTTCACCAATAAGGGGTCCAACCGGTGGATGGGCCCGCAGTGACGAAGAGAGGGCATCCGTATTTGCCACACATCTTAAAATTGTTTTCCAACCAAATCCAACATTAAACTCATTTGTACTTCCCCCTTCGAGCACATTAATGGATAGTGAGTACTCGGAACTCCAATCGGATGAGATCACTGCAGTTATTAAAAACCACATAAAGCCGAACAAAGCCCCTGGCCATGACCTAATCACACCGAAAATGATCCTAGAACTCCCTACTATCGCTACTACTACTTCCCAAGAGTCCAAGGCCAATTAGTTTGCTGCCATGTCTTTCGAAGCTTTTTGAAAAGGTCCTGCAGATTCGTCTAAACTCATTTCTGGCATCGGAGAACACAATCCCTTCACACCAGTTCGGCTTCCGCGAAAAAACATGGGGCAATTGAACAAGTCAATCGTATAACGAACAGCATTCGAACTAAAAGAATACTGTACGGCTGTCTTTCTCGACGTGTCCCAGGCTTTCGATAGAGTTTGGATGGAGGGTCTGATGTTCAAAATCCGACAAAAACTTCCACAGTAGACCCACAAACTCATGGAATCTTACCTTTACAATAGGGAATTCGTTGAAAGATGTAATGGCTCCATCTCTATGCTTTTGAAATCAAAGCTGGTGTACCGCAAGGCAGTGTACTCGGACCATTGCTCTACATGCTGTACACTGCAGACTTACCAACGAGTTTAGGACTTTGCAGATCCAGATGCCTCTGCAAAATTAGAGGAACACCTAAAGGTGGTAGAGGAGTGGCTAGCAACCTGACGTATCCGAGTCAACGAGCAGAAACGCAAACATGTCACATTTACTCTTAACAGAAGAAACTGTCAAGCTATAATGCTAAACAACGTACCAATTCCTCAAGCCGTGGATGTCACTTACCTTGGTATCCACCTAGACAGAAGACTAACTTGGCACAAGCACATCGAGGCAAAAATGTCACAGCTAAAACTGAAAGCGAGTAGCTTACATTGGATTGCTCCTCTCTATGTCTGGAGTATAATGTCCTTCTATACAAAACCGTACTGGACGTACCCATCTGGACTTATGGTGCCATACTATGGGGTAATGGAAGTACCATCAATGTCGACATCATACAAAGCAGCAGTCGAACAATCACGGACAACATTCAAAATGATCTAAATATAGCGTAAAACCTGAAATACGTACTCAGTAGAGCTGTGCGAAACATCGATGTAGTATCGATACATCGATGTTTCTCCTTTCGTAAAAAACATCGATTTTTTCTCTCCGATGTTCGATGTTTTTGTTAGCTAGCTTTTCCATCACTGAGAAAAGATCTCATCAAATAAAACATTTCGACTGAAACCGTACGATTGTTCAGTAAGGCTGGAATCATAGTAAGCGAGAAGAGAAGTTCGCTTAAGTTTAATGTAGACATGCTTCTTTTTATACATTGTCACAAGTGAATCTCTGAATTGCATTGTTTTATATTTTTAAGTTTGAAAAAGATTGAATTATGGTTTATAGTATAATGTTTTATAGTATTCACACCGCTTATACTTCCCACTTGCACAATTAACTTTTCTCTGCATGAACCTTTTCATATACTATGTAGTGACTACAACAGACTTTGGCACGTTATCGGTTCCGAAACATCGCTTCCGGTTATAAAAACTGCGATCTTGTCCTTCCTCGCTCGTAATTAGTTGTAATCATCTTTATTTTAACCTATCCTGTTTTCTTTTTATATGTAACCTATTATCTTATTACATTTAATATTTCCTATTTCTTTAGTTTAATTTTATGTTTATATATGTAATACGCCTATGCCCTTAGGTCGGAGTGGGTAGAGGTTGTAACATTAACTTTACTTAGTGTCATTCCTAACAGGCCCGGGCCTGGTGTCATATGGGCCACTTGTTCGTACTGAGCGTTGTACGACTACATCTATAATAATAAAAAAAAAACCTGTATGTATTACGTTTGAAAAAGATTAAATTTCTGCTTTATAGTTTGTTGGAGGAGACGTCATCGTTGAAATTAGATTTGTATATGTATATTAAGATTTCTTATATTATTTGTTTAAGATTATTGGAATTTCTACCACTGTATTTACATTAACATGTTCTCATGAAGAGGCTCATGAATGGCTCCGTCTCGGCTGACTTTAAAATCGAAGCTAGTGTACCACAAGGCAGTGTACTCGGTCCATTGCTCTACACGCTGTACACTGCAGACTTACCAACGAGTTCAGGACTTACAACGTCCACTTTTGCCTTACTAGGTTCTCTAGAAAACTGGATGCACATCCAAACTCGTCTTAAAGGAAATGGCAGACAAACCCAATACTAAGTGATTAGGGCCGCTTGCAGTATCCCCAGGACTTAGCTCAAGTACTAGACTAAGAAACAAATCTCAAACTTGTTGTAAGACTAACTAACGAGTATATTCAACAAATATATTAAAATTAAAAAAAAAACTCTTCTAATAAAATCCTTGATCTTGTTTTTGTCTCGGATCCCACTGCTAGTTCTGTATTTAAAACACAGCCGCTTGTAAATCCTAAAGATCCTTATTTCCCTACCATTGAAGTTATAAATTTTTTCAATTCCATTACTAATTCATTTAATAACATCTTGGTTTCTCGTCGTACCTTATTTTTTTTGCTCATTTCCATTTGAGTGCTGTGACATAGATTGTGCTGTGAATTTTTTCTACTCGGTTTGTAATTCTCTCATTGATAAATGCGTTCCTTATGTGAATGTCTCTACCGCCTCCACAACGGCGTTCTGGTTCATATGTGGGCTATCTAATCTACATAACATTAAATCGTGATATTTTAAAAGGTTTAAAAAACTGGTTCGCGACTTGACTATGCAAATTATTGTGTAGCGAAATCTCAATATTATCTCTTAAATACTCAATGCTACAACAATTATATCGTGCGCTGTAAGGTTTAAATCTATAAGAACCCCAAAAGATTTTAGAACTTTGTTAATTCTAAGCGACGCTCTAATTTACTACCTTCCACCTTCAGACTTAATGACCAGCCTGCTAATACTTATTCAGATATTGGAGATGTTCTTTTGTTTTTGACTCTGTGTTCTTTATTTAACTTCTATCCAGGGGACAATTATTAAATTTGATCAAACATTTACATATGGGAAAAAATACTTAATGTGATGATACATACAAGAACAATTAATAAATTTGATTAGACGTTAACATTTGGAAGACAATTAGTACGGACTGATTAAAACACTGTGGGGTCTTAGAGGCTGCTCAGCTCGGTTGGAAAGGTTGGTCCAATGGATGGTGACGTTTAGGCCTTCTGGTGTGTAAGCTGTTGTCCAGCAGGTTGATCACTAGGTTGTTTTCATGGTTGCTCAGCCTCTCAATGTGGTTCTTCCCTATGCTCTGGATGGTCTCTAGTACCGTCTGCACCTCCAGTTCACGGTGTAAGATTTTGTTCGTCATGTAGAACAGTGTAACAGTTATCACGCGTAAGAGCTTGGATTGGAAGCTTTGTATTTTGTGTATGTTGGAGGCGCTATCTATGCCCCATAATTGAACTCCGTATGCCCATATTAGTTCCAGCATCGTATTGTATAGCAAGATTTTATTTTGGAGTCTCAACTTGGACCTGCCTCCTAAGAGCCAGTACATTTTTTTTTTAACATCCAGCTGCTTGCGTTTGTTTTTAATATGGGAGGCCCAGGTTAGACACTTGTCCATGGTCAGAACCAAGTTCTTAGCTGCATCCGATCTGGGGATGGTTTGACCATCCAACGCTACTGGTGGGCAGTCGTCTCCTTTCAATGTGAAGTTGGTGTGTTAAGACTTTTCTGTGTTGATTGTAATGCACCACTTTTCCAGCCATGGACTAAATTGAGGAGGATTAGTGATGTAGCCGATGCATCTTCAGCATGCCCCAGGAAGGCAGTGTTGTCGGCTTATGTGGCAACCAGCAGGTGTTGGTAATGATAGATTGGAAGGTCTGCCGTGTATAGAGTCTATAGGATTGGGCCAAGTACGCTTCTTTGCGGCACTCCCGCATTCTTTGGTAGGATCCTGTACTCTTCACTGCCTACCCTGACGTAGAAGGACCTTCCAAGCAGGTAGCTCTTTTAGTCGCTGTCGTCCAGGTCCAGGTGCTTTCGTGAGCATTAATTTGCTGGCTTCCTCTATGAGTTCTTCTGGATCGACTTCATGAATGGGCAAGTCAATTTGGCAGGGTATGTCTATGAAATTTGCGATATTGTTGCGATCTTCCTGTGAGCAGGTCAGCACAGGGGTGAAGGTGGCGCTAAGGTGGTCGGCATATGCCTCTGCTTTTTCTTCGTCCGATCTGTACCAGATGTTGTTGGGACCTAGTATTGGGGCGATTCTCTTTATTGGCCTTTTGAGGTATCGCGTGGCTCTCCATAGATTGTAAGACGCGTCTCCTGCCTCGAGGTCTTTTATATATTCCGCAAAAGCCCGGTTGCGGAGGGAGATTAGTAGCTTTTTAAGTTCCTTGGCTGCCCTGTTGAGTGCCCTTTTGTCAATCGGGTTTCGGGATGTGTGGAAGACTCTTCGAAGCCTGCGTTTCTCACACACTACTGCAGCGACTTCTGGAGACCTATGGTGTTTCGAGTTGAGCAGTTTTTCTGGGACCAGGCGGTGGTTGCGGCGTTGCTTGGAAAGCTGCCTCGTGGATTAGTTTAGTTAGCTTTTCAACCTCATTGTCAATTTCCATTTATTATTCAGTTGGCCGTTGATGCTGATGTTTCTCTCGATCCATTTTGGTAGCGACTTATATTGGTGCTTTTGGTGGGCAAGTTTAGCAGCATCATGACTGTGCAATGGTCTGAGCATAGGTCCATGGAGTTCTGGAGCACAATTTTATTGGGGTTGATTCCCTTGCTGATTGCGATGTCGAGTACGTCAGGTATTGCCCCGGTGTTGGTAGGCCAGTATGTGGGTTCTTCGGATGAGTGCGCGCACAGATTTTTTAAGCCTAGACAGCGATGCAGTGCTCTGCCCTTGTGATTTGTTAACCGCGAACCCCATCAAGGATTTTTTGCGTTGTAGTCGCCAGCTGCTATGAATCCTGGCCCCAGTTCTGAGAAGAACTGCTCGAACATCTGAGTGTCTACCGAGTTGAGTGGGGCTATGTAGACTGCTCCAATTGTCAGGTCTCCTGTTGGGCTTGATAGCGTTAATGGGCGCACTGGATCCAGGTTTGTTTCCACATTTCACCAAGATAGCTGAGCCTCCACGTCCGCGTCCACTTCGGTGATTTGCGATGACAAGCTCTGATGTTAGCACGTTGCGGTCTGGGTTCTTTGAGGCCGTTCCATTGTTTTGCAAGCAGGTATATTCTGCAACCTTTATAGAAAGCTGTGTAGGACTTGCCGCGTTGTGTGCATTTGGGTGAGTCTTCCCTAGGTTTTGTGCACTCCAATGTGTTATGGTTGCCTAACACCTAACCTGGTCGTCGAATGGCTCGATTGTGACAACAGCACGGCATAGATATCACATTTTGAAAACATCTTTATCGTTCACTTGTGGCTCAAGGTTGGCGAAGAAAATCGACATTGGGTTTTTATTTGTGTTATGTATGTATGTCCAGCAGCATTTAGTTCCTCAGCTATGTCATCACAAGCAGTTGAGTGGTGAATTCCCTTGATGACAATGCGATATGCCCTTTCTTCCTTTGGTTAATAAGTCCAATAAAACATGTTGCGTTCGTCGATGAATTTTTGAAACCATCTGAATGTCGCTGTCGTTGGCCATAAAACGTACTTTGCCATCACGACCCGCCTTGTAAGTGAAGGTACCCTCCTGCTACAGCTTTGAGATCGTCGGTCAAACCTTCGGTTCTGCTTTGTTGTTGGCCAATGATGGGCTAGCAGCTTCCTTGGTTCCGCTTGTAAGATTGTCGTTTTCCAGGATTGCAAGCAATGCAAACCGGTTGGCGCCACTAGAAGTACTTGCATGTTCCCCAATTTCAATCATTGCCATGCTGACTGTGGCCCTCCTTCCAGGATCATGTCAATAGTGATTGTCAGAGTCACTTGACGATTCGTCGGATAATTCCAGAGCTTTTGGATTTTTTGGTCCTCAACTTTTTCCTATCGGACTTGGGAGAAGAGTCTCCTTTGCGATTGGCAGGTTCTTTCGCATCAATGTTTCTGCTTGCCATGTGAGTCTTTTTAAATTTCCAATTTCGGGTGGGCAAGTAGCGCTATTGCCAACCATGCCGGCACCTAATGGGGGAGCAGGCTCCGTTATTTGATTGCACCAGTACTCACTAGGTGTGAGCCAGATGACTATATAAGCTCAACCAATCAGAGCGAAGAGATTAAGAGGATTCAGTTATTCGGTAGTTGACAAAACGCGAGTCGCTAATTGTTTAGGCACGACTGATATGTATACTTACGTATGTACATATGTCTATAAGAAACTATCCGGTAGTATTTTAACTAAATTGAACATGTCATGTGTATGATATATTGAATGCGTGTATTACATATTTATTTATTTTTTTATTTATTTATTTACGTCAACTAACATAGCAGTCGACGAAAACGCTTAAGCTAAAAAACAGATAACAACTAATTCAAGAAAGTGAGCTTAGCCTTATACACAACTAATGATCCCCGTCCCGGTGTAGGCGTTTTATTTGCACAAGGTGTCAGCTATGCCCCGATTCACAGCCAATGTGGTCAGTATTAAGTTGCACCCAATCCGAGTCCAGAATATAATCAGTGGTTTCGCTGTAGATGATTAAAAAGTATAATGATGAGTTTCAAAGAATGCGATTTTCAAAATATATTCAGCGGTTTCGTTGTAGATTATGGAGAAGTATAGAGAGATATATAAGGAGAGATAAGGTGAGAAAGGTTGTTAAAAAAAAGATTGGCAAAGAACACAAAAAAGAGAATGCCAAATACAAGCCTACGGCTGTAAAGTGAAGGAAGATTTAAAAAATTGCTTCTGTACCGATTGAATACTACGCTGGTGAAGATTATATTGAGGGTTCCACACTGGCGAGCAATATTCAACAGTAGGGCGAACTAACGAAGTGTATAAAACCTTTGTTACGTAGGAGTCATCAAATTCTTTGGCCAAATGTTTTATAAAGCCCAAAAGATGGCATGCTCTGTTAACAATTGAAGATACATATATGAAAATCACTTGAAAGTTTTGGGTCAAAAACAACGCCCAAGTTTTTGAATGATGGTACACAATATAAAGAACGGACTTAATAGAATGATGAGCTAGGAACGAAAATAAGCGACTGAATGTTATTGAAGTGCACTTTGAGGCATTAAGGTGTAATTTATTAACGTGGCACCAAGTACAGAACGCATAGAGATCTGATTATAAGTGCTGTTGGAAAGAAGGATTTTTATACGAATAACAAATCTTGACGTCATCCGCAAACATGAGCAAGCGTGAATGAGCCAAGGCCAAAGGCAAATCATTTATAAACAGGGTAAATAACAGTGGGCCCAGATGACTGCCTTTGCGGACACCTGAGGTAACTCGAACGGACCTTTTGGGTTCTGCCCAAAAGATACGATTTTTAACAAGCCAATAGTTTCGGCAAAAAGCCAACAATGTTAGTTTCGTCAAAAGCATAGAATGCTCAACCGTATAGAAAGCCTTACTAAAGTCGGTATAAATAATATCAGCTTGACATAAATTGCGGAAGCCATGGTGTACAAGAGTAGAACTCTGAAAGGTTGGTAAGCGACGAACGACCTCTCATGAAGCCATGCTGACAAGGAGAAATAGTGGATCTGGATAGGTGTTGAAGGGAAGACGTAAGAATTTTTTTAAACAGCTAAGGTATTGCCGAAAGTTTGGCAATGCCACGGTAGTTGGAAATATCCGATTTGCTACCCTTTTTAAAAAGCGGAATAATAAAAGACTCCTTCCAAATTTTAGGAAAGCTACAAGTCTCACTCGTTATAAAGAACAACAATTTGAGGATGCAACTAGGTATATTATCAGGCCCGGGTACGAATAAAGACGTTATAGAGATAATACAGTCCTCAAAGCTCTATAATTACATCCAAAACACACTTGACAACCTAAATTCATTTAACAGAAACATAAAGTTTACAATAATTTAGAAAATGACAACAAACTAGCTAAAATTAAAATGGTACAAAAAACCAACAGCATCAAGACGAATCATCAACTTTAACTCCAAACATCTGAAGTCGATGATAATGAATACAGCAAGAAGTTGTATACAACGGATGCTCAACAAAGCGGACCCAATTTTTCATGAAGAAACGAAGGAAGAAATACGACGAATTTTAAAGGATAAGGACTTTACTAAAATCTCACAACAAGAAAACCAATAAAGAGGTTTCGACAAAACGCTTTATGTCCGTCACATATATCCCACAACTGTCCGAAAAATTAGCAAACTCGGATTGCTATCAAACAGAACAAATACAGATAGCACATAAACCCAACAACACGTTACGGAGAATTTTCAACAGGACAAAAAGTAAGATTGATACAATGGACAAGAGTAACGTAGTATATAATATACTGTGCAACGGGACTAACGAAGAAAACTGTGATAAAATATATATAGGGACAACAAAATCGAGGCTATAAACTAGACTATCACAACATGGATCTGACTATAAACTTCGTCAACACTCCAATGCACCAAAAGCGGCACTTATGGCCCACTATGCCGCCAGTGGACATTCCGCAAATTATGACGAAGTAAACATAATAGACCAAGAACAACATTACAACAATCGTTACACTTAATTATAAGGTAGATACAGACAACTGCGCGCACTTATACAGGCATTTATTAGGGACAAGTCAGTGTGTAGCTCCTCATTAGAGGCCTTTTTTTTTTTTTTTTTTTGTATAGGGGGAAAGCATTGAAAGCCGAAAAGTGTGTGACTTGGTATCGACCTTGGATAGGGGTCACCTCACCGCACTAAAACCTACCCTACTTCCGTAACCCTCTCGCGGAACCAACGCTGAAGTTATTACTTCACGAGGGGAGATGGCATGAAAGCCTCATCTAAAACTCATCTAGAGTTTGAATTCTGGTTGCGCTGACGTTCAGCGCGACGCAGGGACTGCATGATCACCGCTGCTAGGTGGCTAACTGCGAGCCAATTGTTTTGCGAGCTAAGTAAGTTATCCATCAAGTCATGGACTACGAATGGCCTCCCAATGCCTTGGCTTAGCTCTTCCCGTTCAGCAGTGAACCGCGGACAGACAAAAAAGACATGCTCTGCGTCCTCAATCGTCCCCGTACAGTATGTGCAGTAGGGGTCAGATTCGTGCTTAAATCTATGCAAATATGATTTAAAACAACCGTGTCCCGTTAGGAGTTGCGTCAAATAAAAATCTGTTTGGCCGTGTGGCCGACTCACCCATTCCCGCACATTAGGTATAAGGCGGTTTGTCCAGCGTCCGTGGGAGGAATGGCGCCAGCGGTCCTGCCATGCGCGAATGGACACCTCTCTTTTTTGAGCTGCTGTACTGTTGCTTCTGGCCTCTAATGCAACAATATCAAGTGGCAACATACCTGATATGACTAAGGCAGCATCTTCGGATACGGTTCGGAACGCACATATGACTCGTAACGCACTAGCTGGTGATGAGCCATCTGCTTTTCTGTCGGGGGCCATCCTTGCTAAGGCTGATGTTGCCCTTGCTGCTTTGTCGGCTACATGTTGCGGATGGTGCTTGTATGTTAGCCTATGGTCGACCATCACCCCGAGATATCTTATTGCCGGCTTGGAGCGGATGACGCATCCTGCAACATGGATGATTGCAGTCTCCACACGTTTCCTGCTGCTGATTAATACGGCCTCTGTCTTGTGTGCAGCCAGAGACAGAGAATTGCTTTGCATCCAGGATAAAATTGGTCCTGGCCTTCCAAGTACTCTAAGTACTTCATGTATTTGGTACCGAAAAACTGCTTCCAAACGAATGAAAACAAATAGATAGATGACATTACTCCTTATCCATCAACAATATCTAGGAAGGTGTCTGAGCTGTACAAGTTGGAGACACAAAATATTAAAGCAGATGTTACAAAAGCAAAAAACACAGCATTACATCAGATATTTGAACTCGGTTGCTAGCTGTCAAATCAATGGGTCATGAGTCCAACACAGGTACAATAACTTGATTAATACTTCATACTGCTATAATGCAATAAATGTCTTTTATTTGAGGCACAAACATTAAGAGAAAAATCATAAATATTTTAAGTGATTTTGAATTGGAAATGGGAGACGACAAAGCCATAGTCGTTACTGACCGGGGCTCCAATATGATTAGTGCTTTTCGTAGTAATCATCATATTCATTGCATAAATCATCTTTTAAATAATATTGTTGAGAAAGCTTTTAGAGACATTGCAGAATTATCCGACCTTTTATTTCATTGCAACAAGCTTGTGAAATATTTCAAAAAATCAGGGATAAATTCGCAGCTTGATGTTACGCTGAAAAGTTTTTGCCAGACTAAGTGGAACACAGTGTACTATACTCTCTATTCAATTGGACAAAATTGGGATAATATCACTAGCATTTTGAATGATAAAAATGAAATTTGTAGATTAGAAAATATAAATACCACATAATTGCATTTTTTTTGTTTCCACCCACAAAAAAAGTTGATGCCTTTCAGTGCAACTGAAAAATAACGTATTATTCAATTATGTAGGGATTTGATGACGAATTATTAGTTGGAAACTGACACAGTACCAGAAAAATTAGAAAGATCAGAAACGTTCGAAATATTCTCGGAATCGATCCCTACCTATAGTACTGACAGTATAACTGGATCCATTGAATCCGAGCTTCAGGCATACATGTTCTCAAAATTTCTTTGTCGGAAGAGCTTAAAGTTCTGCAGTGGTGGGATGCGAATAAACAGCATTTTCCACTTCTTTTTAAAGTGAGCTGCAAAATTTTAAGCATTCCGGCTAGCAGTGCATCATCAGAAAGGGCTTTCTCTCAAGCCCGGCTCTTAATTTCGGAAAAAACAAGTAACATAAATAAATTAAATTGTGGTTCTAAATTTCAATTTAAAAAACATAGAATTTAATTTTAATATATTGTTAATTTAAGTGAAGCAAATGACATTTACATGAATAAAAGGTTGTTATTATTTTGATTTTGAAATACTGTTTATTTTTTATTGGACTTAATGTTCATATGTGCATACATTGAGATGAACCAAATATTCAAATGATACCCGGTATTTGGTTCAGTATTCGGTACACCCAGAACGAACAAAATATCCGATCGGTACCCGGTATTTGGTTCAGTTTTCGGTACTCGGTTCTTCTTATGCTCATACTTGCAAGTACCGAATTGTTCGGTACGTGCCACTCACTCTCCCTTTCCCGTTCGGTGACCGATGCTCGGTTTACTGTATTTGGTCGAACGAGTATGTGCGAGTGCGAGTAATTCAAGTGTATGGAGAAGAACATAAGAACAAACTGTTTTTATTTTGTTTTTAATCACCCAACAATTTGACCTCGAGCAGGCAAAAAACACACAACTAACAATAAAAAGGTCGCAAAAATAAACAATTAAAAAGTCTAATAATTGCGAAAGAACGTCCTACAATCTTAGCATAGGAAATAACGAAGATATTGATCAAAGTCACTGCTTTCCACCAATCATTTCCATGGGAGCTATATGGTAAAGTAGAGCGATTTTGTTCAAATACACTCATTAACAGAGGTATAAAACTGGCGCATGTTTAATTTGTAAGCAATTGCTCCAAAAATAAATATAGATAAAAGTCACTGTTTATAACCGATGTTTCCTATGGGAGATATATGACATAGTAACCCGATCTTAATCAAATTTGTCACATTGAGTTTAATAACCTTACCAGTATTAAATTACAGAAAATAACGTAGTTGTTGAGAAAAATCACTGTTCGTGACTTTGCCGTTTGTATGGGATATGTATATGATATAGTGTTCGAATCCGGCTGAGTCCGAGATATACAACCTGTGGCTTGTACATATATAGTACATGTAAAATTTCAACTCTGTAGCTCTTACGGTGTAGTTGGAGTTTGCGCTAATCCAGACGGACGGACGGACATGCCTATTTGAACTCGCCTCGTCGTGCTGAGCAAGAAAATATATACTTCGTATGGTCGGAGATGCTTCCTTCTGCGTTGCACACTTCTGACAAAAATTAATATACCCGTGCAAAAATAATATCAAATTTTTATGTTTGTCAAAAATTGTTGTAAATATTTTAGAACAAAAAAAAACTTAAAAGTTTGCGATATAACAGTGATCAGATTGCGAAAATAAAAAAATCCAAATTCTATTCTACTAATATGCTTCCAAAATTTCAGACCTCTATAATTTAAATTGGAGATTATATCAAAAAATGTGAATCAATGAAATCAAGTGAAATCAAGAATATTAAATTGCAAGTTAGCAGTTTGGTAATTTGCAGAGGTCATTCTATATATGTAAATATAGCGTTTTCATGATATACATAGGGTGTGTTCTTAAGCTAAACGGTTATAGTCAAAATTTCCAAAATCAATCAATCAGGGTTTCATCAACTTTAGGCAGGACCACTACCCCTACACCCACGAGCTGGACCACTCGGCAATTTACCTATTAGTTACCGAAGCTATAGCTTTAAGCGCGATTTATAAGGAAAATATAGAATAGTGCGACGAAATGTTTCACACAGCTGCAAAAAAACTAATTAACTTGGCAAATTAAGCAGATAAAACATAAGGGTGTCAAGCAAAATACACAGGCGAACGCGAAGACGAACTAAGCACATTTAACCCTCCGTCGGACACTTGGGTCTGGCCAGAACTTTTTGACTTTGAACGTTAAGCTAACATGGTTCCATTTTATCTATCGACTTGAAATTCCAGGTAGCTTCCTAAAATTTTATTTTCTATCGATCTAGCCACAGGACAATTACCAAAAGGTCCTTGAACAAGGCGAAAAAAAGGATGGGTCTGGCCAGACCCCTATACATTTTGTATGGAAATGTATGGAATATCACACATTTTGACCGTTCTACTTGCTTTCATTCAAGCAATTATCGCGATATATTCGTTTTGATGACAGTCGTACCCGTGAATTTCGTCAACAAAGCGATAAAGCCGCGCCCATTCGAGATATATGGAATTTTTTAAATGAAAACCTCGCCAATAACTATGATGCACATGATGTTGTGACTATTGACGAGCAACTGTTTCCATATCGTGGCAGAACCAAATTTACACAATATATACCGACAAAGCCAGCAAAATATGGCATAAAAGTGTGGTGGGCATGCGATGCGAAAACAAAATATCCGTTGCAAGGAAAGCTGTATACTGGCAAAGAAGGAACCAATCGTGAAGTGAACCAAGGCGAAAATGTGTTGATGCAACTTTCAAACCGATATAGTATGAGTGGCCGAACGATCGTTGCTGATAATTTCTTTGTAACATTGGATGCTGCCAAAAGACTTGCTGTTATTGGTCTCGCATTGGTTGGCACCATACGATCAAACACGAGATGTCTTCCTTCGGAAATGAAAAAACACGACTCTCGTCCAGTGCTTTCATCATTGTTTGGTTTTCATGAAAACGTATCGATTTGTAGCTACGTGCCAAAAAAAAAATCGAGCCGTAAATTTGCTTTCCACCGTACATTATTCGAAGTTCTGTGAAGGAGAGGCAAAGAAACCAGAGGCAATTATGTTTTATAATGCTAACAAAGCAGGTGTCGATTCAATGGATCAAATGGTTTCGCATTTCACGACAAAACGACCAACAAGGCGATGGACATATGCTTTCTTTTGCAACATGTTGGATATCATGGCATTGGCTGCTTACTGTATATGTAGGGAAGTGGATGGTTACGAAAAAAACAGCGCCCGGCGAACTTTTTTGAATAATCTCTCCAACACATTAGTTCGTGCAAATATCGAAAATCGAATGAACAATATTCATGTCATTGGTCAATTTACAACTCGTTCGGCGGTTGAAGCATTCTTCGGAAAACCAATAAATTTAACAACAAATTTGATCCTTGCCAATAAAGCCGGAGCCGATACACTCACAAACAAGAGAGAGTGTCGCTGTTGTTTACAAGGAAGTGAAAAAGTGCGCCGTAAAACTCGTTTTTTTTTTTGTACTGCTTGCAATCAGCCAGTATGCCAACAACACTCAAAAACAGCTTATACATGCTTTGTTTGTGTTTCTCAGAATCCGTAAAAAAATTGGAATTATATTTTCCATCATACAATTACATTTCATTCCATTTCTATTGTTAAAACAACAACAAATTAATTAAAAATAAAAAACAAAAGTGAACGAAAGAAAAATGTCTTTTTTCCGTAATCCGATTTTTTTTCGGGTATATATTTTCTTCCACATATAGCTCAATGCATGGCAAATCGATTAAGAATGGTAAGAAATTAAAATATCTACCTACTCGGTACATATATGAGCCAGAATATATGGTTAATTTCTATTTAAATGCATGCAAATGCATGTAAATACATAGGGGTCTGGCCAGACCCAAGTGTCCGTCCGAAGGTTTTAAAATATGTGTCCGACGGAGGGTTAAAAATTGAGAGAAATAATAAATATTGATAAAAAATCAGGAGCTATAATAAACATCACTATCATGTCAAAGAGCAGTAGCCTATGAAACAAAACAAATCAACACATTTAACGAAAAAAGAAACTGAGGGCACCGTTAAAATCTTTTTTATGTGGACGCTAAGACCAAAACTCCAGTTATTTTTCTCCCCTTCAAACTATTGACAATGACATTCCTTACATTGCAGAAGAGAAACAAGTTCTATTTTTTTTTTTTTTTTTGGATTTTGCTTACTATTGTTTTTCTTCTCTTTAGTGAAAACCAATTATAATTTTAATATTAAATTAATTCAACCAATTTGTATTAACGTTATTTTCATCGCAAAATTTAAAGTTAATGAAAAAACAAAAATTCTTTTGTTGTTGCGCTGCTTAGTTTTTATACCCTTGCAAAAAGGGTATATTAATTTTGGTCAGAAGTGTGAAACACATAGAAGGAAACATCTCCGACCATATAAAGTATATATTATCTTGATCAGCACGACGAGACGAGTTCAAATAGCCATGTCCGTCCGTCTGGATCGATGCGAGTTCCTCCTAGACCGTTAGAGCTACAGAGCTGAAATTTTGCATGTAGGCTTGTATATACTGCAGGGTTTGTATATCTCAGATTCAGCCGGATGGGACCACTATATCATATCATGCAAACGTCAAAGTCACGAACAGTGACTTTTCTGAATAACTTCGCTATTTTCTGAGCTATCGTGATGAAATTTAATATTGATGAGTTTATTGCACCTATAAACAACTGAGTCGAAAACAGTGACTTTTGTCAATAACTTCGTTACTTTTGATGCGATTGCTTTCAAATTAAACATTTGATAGTTACATATACTTGGTAATGAATGTGCCGAATTCGATAAAGATCGGGTGACTATATCAATGGCTCCCATAAGAACGATCGGTGGAAAACAGTGACTTTCATCAAAATGTTTGTTATATCCTACTCTAAGATTGAAGGCCGTTCTTTCGCAAACATTCCCCTTTTTAGATTAAACAGTTAGTTTAGATAAAAGAGTTGCTAAATAACTTGCAAGGGTATACAAACTTTGACGCGCATTTTTCATTATGCGTGTTCGCATTTCTCATTTTGCGTGTTCGCTTATATTGTTATATCCTTCTTACCCTATAGGGACAAAATATAAATAATGTGTAAACATTAAGAATACTTTAAAAAAGCCCGCTCCTCTCCTCAGTGATTATTTCTCCGATAACCGAATTTGGTCACACTAAAAGGGTATAATACAATGAGGCGGGGCACGGGCATACTCTCTCGAATATAGGCAATAAGATCACATGTGCAATTAATTTTAAATAAAGAATAAAATCGGAAAATATAAAGACAATCTCAAGAGATTAAAAGCTAAGATTAAAAGCTAAGATTAAAAGCTAAGATAATAGAGAGTTCAGGTGTGGGGTTTGCCTTAAAAAAAGTCTTTTTATGAAATACACCGAGGCCAAAGAAGTACCGTGTGACAAAGAAGCGTCAATTTGCCAATTGCGAGCATTGGTAAAAGCAGTCATGTCGGAGAATCAGTTTGAAGCGTCTGCAGATGTAAGCGAAGAGCAGGCATTCAGCCCAGCAGTGTCTGCGAATGAGCTTGCCGGACAACTTGTGGATGTTGGTCCGGAGCCTCCTATTGACAGCGCGGCTTGGGAAATAGTGAGCAGCCGAGTACACCGGATCAAGTGGGTGCTAACCAGTTGCCAACGATGTCTCGTGAGACGAGTGTAGGACCAGATGCGAACGTTCATGTTCGTGAAAGCGCACATGCGAGTGAAACTGACGAATTGGCTTCGATTCTTAGTACCATCGAATTGTATACAGCACGTAATAACCTGGTTGAACTAAAAACGTGTGTTATGGAGCTGGAGGAGAACTTAAGCAGACCGGAATATAATTGCCGCATTAATCTGAAGGATGTCGAAACTACTGTACCTAAGTTTTCTGGTGATGGTGATCTGTCCATTCACGTATGGATTCGTGAGCTGGAGAAAGCGGCTAGCGTGTATGTACTGAGTGATGCCCAATGTTGGTCGTTGGGCAACCGACTGCTGGAGGGATCTGCTAAAGCTTAAACGATATTCGAAAAGACGACAAACTGGAAGGAGCTGAAGGATACCTTGTGAAGGTATTTGGCCTTCAAATGACAAACCACGAGATTGCTAACCAAATGAGAAAGCGCCCGATTGGCGGAGAGTCACTCTTGCAGTATTTCATTATTATGCGAAATATGGCTCAGCAGGGTAATTTTGAAGACATAGATGGAATCAAATACATTGTTGACGGAATACGAGATCGAACCGGATTGTCCGCACCGTTGTACTACTGTACTTCTCTCAACGAATTGCGGGAGAAGATGATGCGTCCGACTTGAGACCGTACGCAGGCCACTACTTCTGCTGTAAAGGAAATGAGATGTTACAATTGCCGCCAGATTGGTCACTTCAGCACCGACTGTCCACGCCCCGAGAGACCAAAAAGAAGTTGTTTTCGGTGCTTCAAAGTGGGCCATCAATACCGAACCCAGATCGCCGCTATAAGCGCTAGTGAAGACCCGGACACCATTTATGATAAGTCACTTATTCAATTAGTAAGTTTAAGAATATTTTGTAAAGGGGGATGCACCGATGTTAGTAATATTTTTGCCCTATTAGATTCCGGAAGCCCAGTAAGTTTCGCCAGTAGAGCATTGATGCCGCATTTGAATTGCGATAGATTAGTTGAAAGTTCTTTTCATGGTCTGAGCGGTGGCTCTATTCTGACTTTTGGAGCAGTCAAATGTTTACTTCTGTTTTGCGAAAAATATTATGAACTTCAAATTTTAGTTATTCCCGATAATATTATGCCGACGCAACTACTTCTTGGTAGAGATGCCTTGAATAAAATAGGTCTTAAGTTATCATTGATTGAAAATATAAGAGAGTACAAAAAGAATTCCGCATCATTAAAGAGTACCATCGCTTTTGTTTACAAATCCTTCTGTGCATCCCTGTTTACCAAATATCCTAAGCATAATACCATTAATATTAATACCACCGATCTGCATAATAATTGTAATAACACTAATGTAAACACGAATGCATCCCCGTTTCGAAAATGGCCAACAGAGTTTGAAACCGTTTGTGCAACGCTGTCAGATACTGACAATATTACTGTTGGTAGTGAATTTGGATTAGGTGCGATGCGTGAGTGCCGATATATTGTGAAAGAGCATTATGTTGACAGATTTTCAATTAATTACGGCTCGCCCAAAGATATGATGAGAATATGTCTGACGGATACAACACCATTTCATAGTAGTCCTAGAAGATTATCATATCGTGAAAGAGGAATCGTTTCTAAAACAGTTAGTGAGTTGTTAGCCAATAATGTAATCCGACCAAGCAATTCCCCCTATGCAGCCCCTCATTGTCCTAGTGCGGAAAAAAAGGCAATATACGAATGTGCGTTGACTATCAAGATTTAAATAAGAAGACTGTGAGGGATAATTTTCCGTTGCCTTTAATAGAAGATTGCCTAGAATACCTGCAAGGCAACACCGTATTCTCCGTCATAAATTTGAAAAGTGGTTTTTACCATGTAGGCATGTAAGAGGATTCAATTAAATACACCGCATGGGCAGTTCGAATATCTGAGAATGCCTTTTGGTCTGAAGAACGGACCAGCTGTATTTCAGAGATCTATATCGAACATACTTAGTTATATGATTAGAGACCGAGAACTTGTTGTGTATATGGACGATATTATTCTTGCCACTCGCACCGTGGATCAGCATCTTAAGTTGTTAGCAAAACTGTTAGATCGTTTTATTGAGTGCAATTTAGTGCTTAATTTGAAGAAAAGTATTTTCCTACAGAAGCGAATAGATTATTTAGGATATGAAGTCAATGATAAGGGAATTTTACCAAATAATACACATATAAAAGCTATTCAAGAATACCCAGAACCACTTAACAGCAAAGCATTACATTCCTGCTTGGGCCAATTCTCTTACTTTCGCAAGTCTGTTCCGAATTTCTCCCGCGTAGCCAAACCGTTAACTGAGTTGCTTAAACAAGGTGGGCCATTTCCGATGAACAAAATCGCTAAAAACGCATTTATTACGTTAAAATCTGCTTTATCTAGTCCGCCCGTATTACCTATCTTTAACCCTGATTACGAAACTGAGTTGCATAGTGACGCCAGTTCAAATGGCTTTGGTGCCTCTTTCATGAAAGGACAGACTGATGGCAAAATGCATTGGAAAATTTTGATTATTCCATTGTTCACAGATCCGGTTCAAACATGGGCCATGTAGACGCATTAAGTCGGCAAACCGAGTTGTTGGAAGATATTGCAGAAGGTGATTTTCATCCTTGCGATTTGTTAGTGAAGAGAGACCCGAATGCCCCAATAGAACCGTGTGTCTCCTCAGAGAAAAATGAGATTAGTAGAGGTTCGATTGGACCGTGTCAGATAGATGAGCCGTGTGTTGACCCCAATGTTGGGAAAGCTGTCAGAACCTTTAGCTCAAGCCGATTGCTATAAATTAGTGCAAAGTAGTACCGGTAAAACTCCATCAATGTTGTTGTTTGATTGCGATCAGCTAGGGCCCCTAGTAGACGAATTAACCGAGTATCTTAACAAAAATTTAGTTCAGAAAACCCCTGTAACCTTGAGGCCACTAGGCAAGAGGCAAGTGCGAAAATTCAATTATCGCAGGAATGAAATGAAAAGCGGTATGCCTTAAGGCATAAGGCACCATTATCCTATAGAGAATGATTTTGTGGCCATTCGCAATGTTGATGTCACTCCCGGGTCGTGCAAAAAGTTCGTTTCTTAGTACCGTGGTCTCTTATAAGGACGAGTCTTTCTAAATGACCGTTACGAAGTCACCGATATTGAAGATTGTCAACTTACTCAATTGCCGAACAAAGGTATCTTAGAATCAGCCCGATTCAAGCCGTGGATGCATGCGTGTGATAAAACTGTGAGTTTCTGTTTGTAGTATGTATGTATAATGTAGTATGTATATACTTTCGTCAAAAGTCTGCGTGACACTATTTTTTTTTTACGCTCTCAACTTGTACTTCGTGCTGAAATCGGCATGCACACAGACGGCCGCACGAGCAATTGCCGAGCAAAAGTGCGCGCACGGGATTTGGGTTTTTTTTACCAATGTAAACTGCCACAGACGATTCAGAAGTATATGGAGCAAGCCTAGAGATAGATAATTGTTTGCGATGAGACACTACAGTTAGTGGAGGCGGAGGAGCATTGGGATCCCCAAGTCATTGAGAGATAGATTCAGGTACCCCAGGGCTTGTACAGGGTACTTCAATCTGACAAAAAGAGCATAAAGAGGAACAAGAAGATGGTGTAGGCGAAAGTAAAATGGGAGAAGATGTAATAGAGAGTGCGGGCGACTGCTTATGAGGCAACTCAAGGGTACATATCTTGGGCAATTCCTTAGAAGGTGGACCAAACTTGAATTGCGACAATAAATGTATGCTAGAGTCACACTCATTAGACAGCTGTTTGGCCATTTTATTTAAAGAAAGAAACTATAAACGAAGATTTCTGCACATACGGCTAAAATCAAGCAGTCGTTGACGCCGTTGAGGCCAGCACATTTTAAGTGAATAAGATTATCGCAGAGCCAACAAGATATTGCTCTATACTGATCGACAAAACGATCAGAATGCTTGCAAGTAGGTAGACAACAAGCCATTGAAAAGCCAAAAGAAATACAAGGCAAAAAATAAATATATATATATATGAGTATAAAGAAAAATTTAAATACACACCACAAAGATAATTATCGATAAAAAATTAATAATTACAAATAAAACAAAGAGACGGCAAGTACAGTTATAAGCCGAGCTTTGAGATGCGGCCTTATAAAAGTAATAACGCGGGAGAAAAGCTGAACACAAGCACGAAGCAGAGAGAACAACAAAATCAGTAGCACTGATGGTATGATGGGAGCGATGAAGGGAGCAACTGCAGAAGCAATGACGAGAGAGAAAGTTAAAAAATGCACCAAACAATAATCACGAAAAAGAAAAAACTTTTTAGACTCTATATATATATTTTAACGGTTTTTACGGAAACTAAGCTGAAGCGTGATATTAGCAACACAACAAGAAATTTAAGTGGAAGAATATGAAACCTAATGAAATGGGAAGAATCGTTATATATTTCGGACAATTAGAGTACGGCCTTTACGACGTGTTCAGTCTTTTCAATACTGATACCATAAGGGTCCTTGTGAAGAATTTAAGTTTGTATTACCAGCTCATAGGCATAAAATCTAACTCAATTACAATGTCAAAAAAAAAAAAAAAAAAACACAAAATATAGGACTAGTAATTGATGCGCCAGTCTTAATCAAAAAAGCTTCGATGAACTCAAAATTGCTAAAAGAGCTCGATGGAAATCCGTCATTGACTCAATATTTATTTCAATTTTAACAAAAAGCGTTTGCAGTTTGTGCAGATATCAAAGAAATATTTTTCCATGTACGGATTGTAGGATTGCTTACGAGTTTTATGAAATGACGGTGTTTGTGGAGGAACAGAAGGATCCAATGGGAATACAATTTTTGGCGGGTGCCAATTTTTTTCGTGGTATGGTGAGCTGATAAATTGAGATCGGCCAATACCAGATTGGAGAGTTTTCCACGGACCGACTCCGACACTTCCCGGATGGAAGTGCGGATGAGCAGACTTCGCAACGGGTCTTCGGATAGACTCACACGCTGTTTTGATATCAGCCACTCGGACGAGACCATCAGCCTCGGGAAAAGTACGCTCAATTCGTCCTAAGCGCCATTCGTTTGACGGGAGGTTATCTTTGAACACAATCGCGAAGTCGCCTGGAGACTGCGAGCAGGTGATTTTCACTTATTCCGTTTGTAGAGCTCCTTAAGATATTCGTTTTTCCAACGGCGGCAGAATACATGCTGGATTGCCTTCAGTCGCTGCCATCAGTTGATTAGCGACATCAGGTCAACTAGAATCTTAGGCTCCACAATGGATAAGAGAGGTCCTCCAATAAGGAAAAGTCCCGGCCTTTATGCCAGCAGATCCTCTGGGTCCTCGCTCATAGGAGAAATTGGCCTGGACTTCAGACACGCCTCGACTCGACACAGGAGAGTGGAAAGTTCCTCAAACGTGTACTTAACATTAGACGAAGACTTGTAAAATAGGGTCTTACAACTTTTGACCTCAGCCTCCCACAGTACTCCCATATGGGGGAGTTTCATAATAAGACACGCACGCCCGGTATAATTTTTGACCTCGAAGGGCCCTGCGAAGTTAAAGCCCGTGTGGGTAAAAGGTCTGAAGTAAGTGATGTGCATTCGAGGGAGATCACCCATCATTTGAGTCTGTAGTCATCAACGATGAACGATGCAAACTTTACACCCCTTGATGTGTGACTTCACCAGATTCTTAATCCTTGGAATCCAGAATTTGGTTCGCAGATATCGCAACATTAGTTGATTGCCTCCATGCAGCGTGATGCGATGGGCGAAATCGACGAGCATGCATGTAAATGGGAACTATAGGGAAGGTGAACAGGGTGATGTTCGTCGTACCGAAGGGATTCAGCAGCTCGGAGTCGTCCACATGAGCGGAGTATCCCATGTTGGTCGAGAAATGGGTTCAAGTTGAGTAAAGTGGATGGTGGGAGGGATCGCCCTTGGCCAAGGGCCCGTATCTCAGCTGGGAGATCCGAATCAAGGCCCGGTGTGTGTGGAGGGCGGAAGGATCCAATGCGAATACAACTTTTGGCGAGTGCCAATTTCTTCGTGGTATGGTGAGCTAAAAAAATAATATATAATTAAAATAATTAAGTCGTCTAGCTGACTGCGGTATACCATGCACTAAGAAACAATTATTCTGAGTTTCGAAGACCGGATATTTGTTTATTAAATTATTTACATTCCTCATCACAGCACTCTAACAACAAACGTGCACACTTGTTGGTTTTCGAGAAAACCAGTTTTATTTAATTTGCCCAGGCGGAAGTGGCGTGTCAACATTTTTAAACAATGAATCTCGGTGCATGTTTTATACAAGTATACATGCCAAATTTTATATCTGTATGTAGTATAGTCTGAGAAAGCACTTTTGTTTCAATTGCGAGGGTGGAAGGTGGCGTATCAAAAGTTTGACACAAACTTGATCATTTAGAATGTTACATATTGTTTATGCCCAACCGGGCAACACAAGGGTTAAAGGAGGCGGAAGCTTTCACCTCGCGCCGCTCTCCCGATGATGCCCATCGCTCTCCCCACAAAAGAACTCCCCACACTTCGCTCCAAGCGGGGCTTGGTGCCCTGCTCTTAAGTAAGCTAGGTTTAGTTGCATTATATACGTGAATATAAGTAATACATCCAAGTGAAGTGAAATTTCTCTACGTCTCAATATTTTACTGGGAGGAAGAAAAAGGAAAAAGGAAAAAATTCATCTAGCTGCCCCAAACCAGAAGGAAGTTCGACCCCCTACATAAACACATATTAAATACTAAATACTACGAGCCTACAAACCGTATTTAGGTCTAGGTCTTAGATTCTAAGATCTAGGTGTTCATACGGACAAGGGTAGATCGACTCGGCTGTTGATGATGATCAAGGTATATATATACTGTAACTTCATGTGGCTTGATTTTAGAATATTAGTATTTAAGCTACCATAGTTAATGTCTTTTAATAGATTTATAATTGCGGTCTCAATTTTCTACCTTTCATCAACCACAGAATTTAATTGATTTACAATAATAAGGAACTGGATGGATTCTTTTTTTTAATAATTCTGTCATAGTTTTAAACTGATTGTTCATGTTGCGAAAGTTTTCATTTATCTTATTAAATTCAAAAATGAATTTATACTCAAAATTCTGCTTTTCATATCAATTTGCTTGTTCTGCTTGAGACAGGATAGGAAGATTCCTGCTAATATGATATGACTGTTGGTATTTAATTACAAACTTCCTATCATTTTTATGCTTATTGACAGTTAAATATGGTGTGTACACTGTGTCTCTCTTTTTAATGCCAATAAATTTCAATACATGTGGCATAAGCTATGTCTGCATGTTAATTCTTTTATTTTTGGAATTTTTTTTATGCGACGCTTTATCAATTTTCCTTACTAGTGTGGTTTTTTATCCAGCACAGTGTGATGGCTGAGTCGCTCCAAGCATATAATTCAACTGAAATAGCAATAGATTGATGGACTCTTTGTAGATATTGCGATAACTGGTGTGCCGCACATTAATCTAATTTTGGGATAATCGACCAACTTTTTTAGGATTTACTTTGCTGTTACTGGCTATTAAGGTAAATGCGTCACCTATTACCTTGCTGCATATACCTTGCTGATGCGTCAGCAAAATCATAAATCTAAAAAAGCATATTAGGGTGTGTCTTGATCCATGGATGTTATCTGACTTTTTTCAGATACACCAAATTGTTCCTCAAAGATTTCTATTTTGTTGTATCTTGATCGGACAAATGTTGATCCCAATTCTGTTTTGCATAAATAATTTGCCAAGTTTTGCATGAATTATTTTCCTATCACCTTAATTGGCGCCTTTTATATAACAGGCAGAGGGAAGCATTTCCAACCCCTTAAAGTATATACATATATGTAAGATGGATTCCTCAATTGAGACCTCAAATGTATTATATTACAGTTTATTAATAGTATTATAAATCGTGGACGGTTGAATAATGATTACAATATGCAACTTAAATCTCTGGTTCTGTCTACTGCTGATTTATCGGCTTCTTACTGCTGCTTACGACTGCTGACTGCTCAACCGCGACTGTTGACTGCTGAACTTCAATTTCTGACTTGACACGACACCGCACGACTGCTGCTGCGTTGCCAATCTGCATAAGGGAGCTGCCACCACGCTGCAACTACCTTATCCCATCTCACACTCGGCCTTCCTGATTAGTCATCAGTAAATATGTATTTATACAGCTTTGAGGTGGCATCGATTGAACCGAGGTGATCCACTTGTAAAGTGTGCAGCCGTTCAGATCCTTTGTCGATTTGATAAAGAGACCCTTCTTTTTTGCCAAGTTACTTGTTGTAGATAATGCATTTAACACAATTGCTTATTATCTGCTTCACTTTGCCTTCCAGATGTGGTATCCAAAAAGGTTGTTGTACTGCGTGCATAGTTTTTTGCACTGCAAAGTGTCCTGCATTGTGAGCTTCTGTAATTATTTCTCTTCCTAGGGATTTTGGTAAAGCAAATCTGTTCCTTGTACACCAAACTTCCTTTGCGCTTTAAGTTGTCATACGGCTTGGTTCTAAGAATTTTGGAAATTGTTTTAATCATCGTATCATCTTGCTGAGCTTTTCTAATCTTCGCTGTGACTATTGATAATACCACCATTATTTTACTTGTGTATCGGCTAAGGCAATCCACGTATTTTAGCCGCTCTCCTGGTCTGTACACTGCCTCAAAAACCAAGTCTTGCAAGTGTAGAATCCGTTAAGCAACCTCCCGAGGAGGTTTGTTTGAACGCAGCGCAATCGGTTACAAGCTTTAAATTAATTCCAAGAATATACTGTCGAAATTTTTTGCAAGATAGAAATATAGCTTTAGCTTCTTGTACATACATAGCTATGCAGCCGTGCTTAAGACTCTGAGATTTTCTCGCTCCAAATCAGAACGGGGTGAAGTTGACCCTCTTGCCACTGTAGCAATGCAGCGCCAAACCCGTCTTTAGATGTGTCAGTATGTCGGTTCTGTCATCCCTTCGATACAACTTCAAAACAGGCTCTTTTATTAAGGCATCTATCAAGATTTCGGGCCCATTTTAAATTCGACATCTTTTCGTAATAGATCTGTCAGCGGCTTGGCAATCAATGAGTAGTCTCTTATAAATTTGCAGAAAAAGCCAGTTAATCCAAGAAAAGCCTGAACAGACTTGACGTTTTTTGGCATTGGAAACTTCTTAATGGCTTTGGTCTTTTCTTCCACCGATTTTATGTTTCCGTTTCCAATTTGAAATTTAATTTCAGTCTGCAGAAATCGGCACTTCCCACATTTTATTTTTAGCCAATACTCAGCAGTTACATCCAGAACTTTTCGCAGTTTCGTGAGACATTCGTTGGCTGTTTCGGCATGTATTGTGCTATCGTCCATATAAAGATCGAGAACGTTGTCATTAATGAGGTTTTGAAATACGTAATTAACAAAACGACTAAAAGCGGCTGGAGAGTTGCAAAACACAAGGGGCGCGCGGTTGAACTCAAAAAGGCCCTTTTCGTTATGAAAGCGGTGTATTGCGTCGTTCCTCCACTGGAACGTGTAAGAAACCATTTTCAAGACATTGATGGTTTTGCATTGCCAATTCTTCTAAAACATCTTCGACGATAGGCATAGGGAAACAATCCATTAGACCCATCTTGTTTAACTGCCGATAGGCAATCCATACTCGATTATTGCCATCCTTCTGATTGTTCACATCTGCTTCGGTAATGGCTATTCGGCTTGATGCGTGTTGAAATGGCTTTAAATTGTCGTCAGGCACTATCTTCAACATGATGGGGAAGTCAACTGTTTTCTCTCTTTTACCAAAATCCTCAATCCATCGTTTGAACAAAATGAGTATACTGTGAAAGCATATCAGGGTCAGTGTTTGTTTCGACTACATTGTAAATACTTATCTGATTTGGGTTGACAGCTTCATCCCCAAATAGCTGTACGAAAGTATATCCAGCGGGAGTTTAAATCATTTGGAACTTTGATATAAAATCATATCCCACAGTAATTCAATTTCAATTATGTTCCATATACTACTAAAAACGTGTGTAAGGCCAATACCATCGATCTGCACCTCTGCCTTGAACTGACCTACAGGACATGTGGTGTTCTGTCCGCCTCGCCTATCTGCAACGATTTGAGTCGGTTTTCTTCATACACGATGTTCACGAGAGTAGGAAGTTGAACAATTTTTAGACATGTGTCCAGTTTGGTTGCAGCGGAAACACTTGACTTCCTCCTTACAGTCCTTGCGCAGATGCGCCATTGATCCGCATTTGAAGCATTGTTGCTTATTCGTAGAGATAATTGGTTGTGAATTTCGGCACTGCATGACTGATCGCAATAAAATTCCTCCAGGACTTGCTGGCGAAGTTGTTCATATTCGTAGACAGCCGTAGACTCGAGAAATAAGGCGGCAGTACCGGTCATTTTCGCTCAGGCTTGAACGTACTTCTGTTTATTGTTCAATCCATATGCATCGGCCTTGAGTTCAAAGTTTTGAAACCACTGTTGTACAGATATTCCTTCCCCGCAGAATTCTGGAACGATTTTGTTCTCCACCACCAGCTTGGTGTCATTTTTTTTTTGTCTATTTCGTCGGCTTGCACTTTCAGAGAAAATAGTTTTCTGTCGAAAACTTTTGCTGCCTCACTCTTTCTACTGGCATGTAATTCTAAAGTCCGCGATCGGTTGAGCCCCCAAATGTAAGATGGAGTCCTCAATTAAGTCCCCAAATATATTATATTATAGTTTATAAATAGTATTATAAATCGTGGACGGGCGATTAATGATTACAGTATGAAATTAAAATCTCGGATTCTGTGTACTGCTGATTTATCGGCCTCTTACTACTGCTTACGACTGCTGACTACTGTTACGTCTGGCTGCTGAACCTCGACTGTTGACTGCTGAACATGGACTTCTGACTTCACAAGACACCTCACGACTGTTGCTGCGTTGCCAATCTGCATAAGGGAGCTGCCACCGCGCTGCAACTACGTTATCCCATCTTACATATATTCTTTATCAGGAAATAGCCGAGTTGATCTAGCCATGTCCGTCCGTCTGTGCGTATGAACACGTAGAGATTTCGGAAACTATAAGAGATAGAGTCACCAAATTTGGTACTTATACTTTTGTAATAGTTCATTCAAATTTTCGGCATGGCCGATTACGCCCCCGCAAATTAAATAAAACTGATTTTCTCGAAAACTAACAAAGCTAGAACCACTAAATTTAAAAAGAGTAGTGTCTTAGTATACGCGCACATTTTGCTTTTTTCAAAACTTTGTCACGCCCACTTACGCCCCATTTTTTGGGAGGGTGAGTGAGTTAGCATATGCTATGACTCGAATTTAATATTACTTTAAGAAGCTCTTTTTAGAATCACACATCTTAATATTTATACCAACATTACCACTACCTTTGCCATCACAAATTAAACCGATACCATCAAAACATATCTCCTTCCCCACTACTCCACCGTATTTTCCACAGAACTCATTGCAATAGAAGCTCTAGAAGCCCTAAAAAATAAAAGGTAAATTCTGCATATGCACCGGCTCATTATCTGCAATAGATGCAATTAACACAACAAATAACAATGAACATTACCCCTCATACGCTCGCAATATTATGCAAAAAACCTTACCCAAGTTCAAACTACTCTGAGTACCCTTAGTTTAAAGTTCTGCTATTGTGGCCATTTTACCCCGATGAGTGACGAGTAATCGTAATTTTACATTTATTATTCTCACAACAAAATATTTATAAATTTAAAATATTTCAAAAACTAGAGGGCCGGGGTAAACATCGGCTACCCCTCCAAGTTGTTTTCTCTATAGCCGTCGAAAAGAAAAAAAAGTTTTATACAAAAAGTCTGATGTTCGCGAAAGAACAGACTTCAAGATTAGGCTGAAGCAATCCGGCATATGTAGCATGATATTTTATCGGTGGTTTATAAGTATGACTGCAATATAATTAAATTATCCTATTTCTATAAAATTTATAAATATTTATGACAAAAAAAAATATTAGTAAACATTTTTTTTTAAAGCAGTAGCTAAGAAATTAACGATGTTATTGAGAAACGTCACTGTTCGTATAGTAGCTATATGATATAGTTCTGATCCGGCTGAATACGAAATATACAAACTGTGCAGTATGCACAAGACTACATTTCATCTATGTATGCACATAGCTCTTGCGGTCTAGGAGGAGTTTGCGTTGATCCAGACGGACGGACGGAGATGGCTACTTGAACTCGTCCCGTGATACCGATCAAGAAAATATATGTATACTTTATATAGTCGAAGATGCTTCCTTCTATGAATTGCACCCTTCTGACTAAAATTAATATATGTACTTTTTTTTAGAAGGGTATAAAAAAGGCTTAATTGTAATATTTCGAAAACTGTAGGTAAAAAAGGCATTTTGGGTTGTATAACATTCATAAAATGAATTTATTTAAGCATGCACAATATTTCTACAACAAATACAGATGATAAGTCGAATGCATGAAAAAGAAATCGATATCTAAGTCATACGACAAACTAAAAATTAACCTCCAAAATGGAAAATGTCAACTCGCTAAAAAAAAAAAAAAATCAAGCTAACTTCGAAAAACCCAAATAGGGTTTCGCTATTCAATAAATGTACTTTCAGAAAAAAAGGTCCGGTACGATTTGATTTCAACAACCTGCAATTTGTTGCACAGTGTTATCAAATAGCTCCCATGCAAAAGAAAAGCCACAAACGGGGACTTTTGTCAATATTTATTTTAAATTTAATATTGGTAAGTTTATTACGATCGGGTGACTATATCATATATCTCCCATAGGAATGATGGGCCGAAAACAGTTACTTTTGTCAATAACTTCTTAACTTTGACGCGATTGCTTTCAAATTAAACATTTGCTAGTTATTTGTTAATAACCGTGCCGAATTGGATAAAGATCGGGTGACTATATCATATAGCTCCCATTGGAACGTTGGGTGGAAAACAGTGACTTTGGTCAATATCTTCGTTATTTCCTATGCTGAGATTGTAGGCCGTTCTTTCGCAAACATTAGACTTTTTAGATAAAAAGTTTTTCCACTTTGATGGTTATACATAGGTAAATAAAGAGTTACCACGTGGTTAAAGTTGGCACCGGTTCTTTGGTAACTTATTTAACTTATACCTTGACGTTTTAGTGTTTGTTGAGGACACGTCACTTTTTTCCGTATATTGCTTCATTTTGGGTAACTTTAATATTTGAATGCTTCCTTTAGATTAAATGAATCAAGGCTCTTTATATTTCACACTCTCCATTTAATTTAGCCTGTATTGGAGCTGTGGGCAACAGTGTTGTTTGTGCCGTTACACAAGTATTTAAGCGTTACTGTTTGAGCAAATGAGCAGCACCTTTCACCAGCAGCACAGTGTACCTCTTAGTCCTTGAATGTTTAAAGCATCCACCCCTTTTTACTTTTTCCTTAGGTTTAGCCTTTGAAATTTGAAGCACTGAAGTGAACTATGCCCGTCAACTTTGCAGATCAAACAATTATTTTGAAACACCGCAAACGACATTTTTTGTAACGGTTTTTTTCTTCCTTTCTGGTGGTACTTAGCGAGCAATGTCTTTGCTTCAATTATTCCATGAGATAGTTTAGCATTTGAATTTGTTTTGTTTTTATAATCTGACTTTCATATAATTGTGTCATATTTCCTAAATAGAAATTATGCGAATATTACGACAACTTCATCGGATAAGAAGAGAAAGAAAATAACCCAGTCTTCATTGGTTGAATTCAAAATTTGAACTGATTTTATTTAAAAACTAAAAATATTCTAATGCTCCACGTTTTCGGGGGTTGAAAAAATGTTTATATTCCATTCTCAGCGCTGGTTTCTTGATACCGCGCCGCTGTTATATTCTTAATTGTTTTCCACAGAGTGTGGATGCATGTTTTGTTTGGTATTAAGCAATTTCGTTTTGCATATTTCCTTGGCCAATCTGGTTTGGTGAAGCCATTTCAGTTGACCACGATGTTTAATCTTAAACATAGCAATCTTTAATGTTGCATCTTTTGTCAATACCTGACACGCCTTTAGCTTCTCCCATAAATAATTCTTCTTATTAATATGTGTTGGGATAAGCAGTAGGTGAACTATATTTTAAAATAAAGCAAAACAGAAAAGGTGATCGAATGGCACATGAGTACTGAGTACTGACTGAGGTATCCGACAGCTGGTTGATTTCTGAGCAACAACGTGATTCAGAGATACTGGACATATCTAATAAATTAAAAAATAATAAACTGCCAGAATGTTTACACAAAACATATAAATTACGGAACGGAGTTTTGCATAGGAAAATACAACGGAACGGAAAAACCAAATGCTTACCGGTAATACCAATATCTTTCAGATCTACTAGAATACGAAGGCAAATTGACAGTGCGATCCCAGCTTAAGCTACGAAGTGCAAATAGCAAGAACTGTTTTTGAACGGATTCAAGTCTAAACTGGTGCGACTCATATTGAGCTGACCAAATGCAAGATCCATACTTTAAAATAGGACGGACAAGAGAATTAAAATAAACTTTAGTTGTATAGGGGTCGTCAAACTCTTTTGACCATCTTTTAATGAAACCCAGAACACTCATGGCCTTTGAGACTGTGGTAGAAAAATGGGCGATAAAATTCAACTTATGGTCCATAAGTACGCCCAAATCATTCATATTTTGTAGACGTTCCAAAGGACTGTTGTTAAGAAAATAAGTGACCAGTTGAGGAGAGTTACGAAAAAAAGTCATTACCTTACATTTGATTAAACTGGCACAAGAATTGAAAGTTTTTAAGATCAGCTTGTAGCCGACTAAATGAATCTGTATCTTAGTAAGACAAAGCTTGACATCGTCGTTATACATAAGCACACGCAAATGAACAATTACTGATGGAAGATCGTTAATGAATAATGTGAAAAGCAGGGGTCCAACATGACTACCTTGAGGTACACCAGAAGTCACAGGAATGGAATCGGAAAAAGAAGACTTCAAAAGTACCTTCTGTTTTCTATTTGTTCAATATTCTCGAACCCAAGAAAAGAAAAGAGGTGGAAACCCAATGTCGTTCAGCTTAGAAAGTAATAAAGTATGATTAACAGAATCAAATGCTTTGCTGAAGTCAGTGTATATGACATCAGTTTGTTTAGCATTTTGGAACCCCTTGATAATTATAGACGTAAATTTTAAAAGGTTAGTGGTTGTAGATCTACGTTTCACAAACCCATGTTGGAATGGCGAAATAATAGAGCAGCAAAAATGTTGCTCGCTTTTTTATTTTGAAATGACAAAAAAGATGGGTGCACAGAGGTCAAACTTCTTATAATATCGAGACTTCACATTTTTCAAATTGGATAACTCTTGAGAGAACCAGGGAGGTTTTTTAAGCCGCTCCAGCCTACCAAGAGGCACACAAATATCAAAGAGTGAATTCAGAGTATCATAGAAAAAACGAACAGCTGAGTTCATATCACAATTGTACAGATAAGACCAATCGGTATTAGTAATGTTTTCATTAAGGGTGACAAAGTCAGTCTTACGAAAGCACCTAGTTAGAGGTAACTCATTTGAACCAAGTAATGGTGAAAGCAAGGGCAGATCAATTTTTAAATTTAATGTAGGATGAAATTTGTCTTCTGGAAGAACAAATGGTTCGATCCTAGAAACCTCACAATAAGAAGTATCCAAAAATAAGATCTAACGATTTTCCATTAGAATTTAAGACAGGATTGACTTGGGATAAAGATAAGCCTAGAAGGCCATCAATAAAGTCATGTGACAAAGAGCGCAGCAACATGGTAGATTCATCTGTTAGTGACCATACTAAAGCGGGTAAATTAAAATCACCTACAACTATGAGCATGTCTTGACTGGAAACTAAAGAGGAGACAAACTGAATTGCCTCTAAATGATTTAAATGACAATGGTGGAATATAGGTACAAGTAATAAAAGCATTACAAGATTTAAAATTTACTTTAACACCGACAATCTCAATCTCCTGGGTACTAGAAAATTGAATCATTTCAGATGATAAAGCAGCATCAACAGCTATTAGAACGCCACCGCCTACGCGAGAAATCCGGTCACGTCTGAATATAGAAAAGTTTGTGGAAACCACCGATGCATCAGCAATGTCAGGTTTTATCCACGTCTCTGTAAAAGCTAGAATGTTATGCTCAACAGAAAGACTATCTACATAGAGTTTGGATTTCAGTCCTCTAACGTTCTGGTAACCCAGGTTAAGGGACGCAGCTAGTTTTTTGACACACCAGCAGATGCTGATTTGGCAGGAATAGTATTAGTTGTTGGTTGTCGGTTGCCGATTTTTCTTTTTTACAGTATATTCCTTAACTATTATATGTTTCGGCCAAAAATGTTCTCGACATATGATGTCAAAGATATTGGCAGAAACGCCAATTCTGAAGGATAAAACGTCCCGAAAATAAGAAAATTTAAGCTTTTCCACCGTAATATTCGAGACGTTAACTTTCTTCCGAATATAGGCTATTATATCAGATGTGACAACAGGGTCTAGACTATAAACCGGTAATTCCTTACTTATCGCATTCACAACCGGGCTCTTAAACGATATCAATTGCTGAACATTGGGAGTGGACGGTGCATGGGACCGGTCGGGGACGATATGAGACGCTGGCAGATCTACAGATACTGAAACACCCCAAGGACTGGTCCTTTTACGTTTCGGAGACTCATTCATAAGCGATAAACTCCTGAACTGAGTCTCCACCGCGTTAAACTCCGCTTGGAGTTTATTAAAACCTGCCCTTAAAGTGTCAAAACTATCTCTAGTCCGCCTCATGAAAGAGCGCATCTCATTCTCGACCCCACGGCAAGCATCACATCCATATTTTAAGCCACCGCCTTTAGCAATAGACTCCTTGATTCTGCCTGTGTAACCTGCACACTTAACGTGAACCGCATTGTCACACAATCAACAAAGAATATAATCATGGGAGTCAACCGCATTAGTGGCAACTATGCAATTATTTATTTAGCAGACAACCATTATTATCAAAAAGTGAAATTTATTTAAAAAAAGGAATAAAAAAAATAAAAAATTAAAATTGTAAGGGTAGGAAATTAAAAAAGGAATAAAAAAAATAAAAAATTAAAATTGTAAGGGTGGAAATCTGTGTATACTGACCAGTTCTGACATAAGGGTTAATGTGCAGAGTAAGACTTCACGACTAAAGAAATTAATAAGCAAGAACACACAAAAACAAAAACACGCATCACACAGTCGCAGGTAGGCAAAAGACTAGAGCGCAAATCAAACAAGAATAGGAAAGAGCGGGAGAGCGCGTCAAATTGAACACATGCAACAACAATTTGTACGCAAAAGCGCGAGAGTTAGCTTCAACGGTAAAGACACAAAAGCAACAGGCTTTGTAGGCTTTAGTTTATGTATATTTAAACAAAAGCGACTGCAAGAATTCGCGAAAAAAAAATAAAATTTGATAACGATAACTTTCCATTAATGCAAGCTTCACATAACTCGTTAGTTACTTCTTCATTTAAAAAACCAATGTCTTCAAACATACTAATGCGTTTCATTTCCATAAATTTTCCTACACTTATGTGACCCAACCTTTCAAGCCACAAACGATTTTCAGCACTTCTTTTAAAATCTAAATTACATGGATATGCTTTGTTATTTAATTCGACTTTAACAAATGAAACATTGTACTTACTTGCTCCAGAGAAAACAAGTTTACTATTCTTGGTGACCTTTCCACCTTATAAATTAAATTCGACAGTAATCCCAGCACTTTACATTTTTCGCACAGACAGGATGCGGGATACATATCCCGATATGGAGAATGAATCAAAGCCTACTATGTTGTTTTAAGAATTGTCAGGTGTCAATGAATCAAAGCCTACTATGTTGTTTTGAGAATTGTCACGTACAATGTGTAATTTACAACACTGCCGTGCAGCGTTTGCAGACTGACACCTGAGATGTTGAATTTACAGGATGTTTAGTATCTTGGTCTAAGCAACTTGCTGACTAATAAAAGTTGCCAAAGTACGAGAACTGTCATCATGTGAGATCCTATATAAGACGGGACATTGGGATTAGAGAATTTAGAAACAGCCAGCCAGAAATCAGACCGAACAGACGTAAAATTGAAGCGTTGTTGGGACTACTACCTGCCCAAGCTGTGTCTCAATTGGGACAATTTATAAGTTTGGCCTCTTATTTCCGACAGTTTGTACCGAAATTTTTAGAGATCGTAAAAACCTTGTATCTCCTTATGTCAAAGAAAAACACGGATTTTTTTTTGGACACCAGATCACAAGCAAATCCGATCAAAGATAATAACTGTTTTGACGGATGCTCCAATCCTAATTATATTTGATCCAAAACACGCAATAGAGCACACGGATGCTAGATGGGTTGGCTATGGAGCATATTGCAGTATAGAATTGATAACAAACCCTATATGGTGGAATATGACAGCAAATGCACGTCTCCTGCCGAATCGAAGTACCAATCCTACTAGTTTGAGACGTTGGCATTTGTTAACCCAATTAAACACTTCCGTCATTTTCTACAGTTCCGAAAATTCGTAGTATATACGGACTGTGGGCGTTTTCTAGAGTATCGAGAAGGCGATCAAATGGCACATGTGGACGTTTTTGAAATCCTGAAATCCGGTGGATAAGAAAAGTATGGTACTGAGTAAAATACCTGAAATGCGTGTTCACTTGACTGAGGTAATTTACAACTGGTTGATTCCTGAGCAACAGCGTAATTCAGAGATACTGGACATATCTACTAAATTAAAAAATAATAAACTGCCAGAATATTTATATAAAACATGAATTACGGAACGGAATTTTTGAGATTTTTTTGAGAATATGTCTAAATATGTCCGGGAATTTGTTAAAAACTGCATCACGTGCAAACTATCAAAACCGCCTGTTGGGAAAATACAGGCAGAGATGCATCCTATTCCCGAGATAGACATACCATGGCATACGGTACATATTGACATAACGGGTAAAATGAGTGGGAAAAATGATCGGAAAGAATATGGTCATTGTTCTAATAGATGCATTTACGAAATTTATTTCTTTTTATCACACACTGAATATAAATACAGAAAGATGTGTTAAGGCCCTAAATAAAAAACAATGCAATGTTACGCCAAACGTAGGTTCGACAAAAATATGTCAAAAATTGTAAAACATAACGTGGGTACCAGGTAAAGAATGAAGAGCGACATCAAACTAAACTTGATCCAAAGATTAAAGGTCCGTTTGAGGTACTTGAAGTCCTAGACGGAGATAGATATTTATTAAAGTCATTGACAAGCAATGAGCGGTACCTAATGGTCAGATTACTTAACACTTGAGTGAAGATGATAGGGATGGTATGGTGAATAAGGTGTCTGATCCTTTAGATGTTATTAATGAAAAAGATGGCACAAGTATTGAAGGACTTGCTAAAAAAATAAAAAAAAAGTCTGAGTCCAAGACCGCACCATAGCAGAAGGACTTGTTTTGGCGGGGTCGGGAGAGAATCAAATAAATGGGAGTAATATAAACAAAACACATGATTAGATTTGAATTAATAGAAATGTGTTTAAAGAACTACACTTATGCTCTATTATATAAGATATGATACTTTGTAAAAGGATATAACTATTGTAAAGAAGAATGAATCAAAGCCTACTATGTTGTTTTCAGATTTGTCAGGTGTCAATGAATCAAGGCCTACTAAGTTTTTTTTGAAAATTGTCAGATGTCAGCGCATTGTGTAACTTACAACACTGCTGTGCAGCATTTGCAGACTGACACCTGAGATCTTGAATTTACAGGATGTTTAGCATCTTGGCCTAAGCAACATGTTCACTAATAAATTTTGCCAAAATACGAGAACATCGAAGGATGTCCCGCCCGGAACTTGGAAGGATGCCGTGCCAGATACTTCAACAGGGACTTCGACATATTTTATTTATTTATTTATTTACGTCAACTAACACAGCAGTCGACGGAAAAGCTTAAGCTAAAAAACAAGTAACAATTTGTTTGATCTGCCTAGTTGCAGATGGTACAAAACTCCAATGCTCAATAGCATGTGGAGTGGAGTAAGGAAAAATAAGTCTTTTTCTCATCGATTTCCAATAAGAAGTTATTATTATATTATTATATATGAGAAGCTCTTCATGAACCATGTAACAGGAGCTTTTAGAACGTAAGTAAGTTTAGCTTTATACACAACTAAACATCACCTACCCGGCGGTGTTTTATTTGCACAAAGTGTCAGCTATGCCACGATTCACAGCCAATGTGGTCAGAATTAAGTTGCACCCAATCCGAGTCCAGAATATAATCACTGGTTTCGCTGTAGATGATTAAAAAGTATAGCGCAAAGAAAAGTGAGAGAAAGATGAGGAGAGATAAGGTGAGAAAGGTTGTTAAAAGATTGGCAAAGAACACGAAAAGGCTCGTGAGGAGAGTGGTTGGTCAGACATCTACTAAGGTAAATAGTAAAAAAGTTTCCGGTCCGACGTGAGCGGACACAAAAATATAGCGTATCTAGTAGATTAGTAGAAATGACTTCGTCGTTGACTAGATTATGGCGAAAGAGAATGCCAAATACGAGCCTACCGTTGTAAAATGAAGGAAGATTAATTAAGACTCGGGTCCAAATTAAGACCGCGTAACGCCAACTTAAGGAATTGATTTTGAACCGATACAAAACTACGCTGGTGAACATCATATGAAAGGTTCCACACTGGCGAGCAATATTCTAGAGCAGTGCGAACTAAGGAAGTGTATATAACCTTAGTTACATAGGGGTCATCAAATACTTTGGCCCAACGTTTTATAAAGCCAAGAAGACTGCTTGCTCTATTGACAATTAAAGATATATGAAAATTAATTTAAAGTTTTGGGTCAAAAATATGTTCTAAGTCTTTGAATGATAGTATACAATCTAACAGAAAAGACTCAATAGAGTAATGAGCTAGGAACGGACACAAACAACTAAATATAATAAAAGAGCACTTAGAGATATTACGGTGTAATTTATTAACGTGGCATCAATCACAGAACGCATCGAGATCTGATTGCAAGTACTGTTGGAAAAAAGAATCATTATAGGAATACCAAATCTCGACGTCATCCGCAAACATGAGCACGCGTGAATGAGCCAAGGCCAAAGGCAAATCATTTTTAATCAGGGTAAATAACAGTGGGCTCAGATGACTGCCTCTGGGGACGCTTGAGGTAACTCGAACAGTTTTAGGTATTGCGGAACGAAAAGACACTTTTTGGGTTCTGCCAATTAGATACGACTTTAACCAAGCCAATAGTTTCGGGGAAAAAACCATGATGTTAAATTTCGTGAGAAATTTCTATCATTCTATAATGATCAACCGTATCAAGAGCCTTACTAAATTCGTTATAAACAACATCAGTTTGACACTTTTTACGGAAACCATTGTGTACAAGGGTAGTCAGTTCTAAAAGGTTGGTAAGCGACGAACGACCTTTCATGAAGCTATGCTGACAAGGAAAAATAGTGGATCTGGATATGTGTTGAAGGGAAGACGTAATAATTTTCGCAAATAGCTTAGGTATTGCGGAAAGTTGGGCAATTCCACGGTAGTTAGAAATATCCGATTGGATACCCTTTTTAAAAATAATAGAAGACTCCCTCCACACATCAGGAAAGCTACAAGTCTCACTCAATTTAAAGAATAACCGAGATAACTAATTTCCTAACTAATTCGCGTACGATGATTCTGACTGCATACTCAGCTTTTATCCATCACATTCAGGTTTTGTGAAATTGGGGGATCTAGGGTTAAAAAATAGGCACCCAAAAGTTTTATTTTTTTTTTTTTTGTTCTATATTTATTTGGAATCTATCCTTGAAGGACAATAAGCAAATTAAGTAAATGGGGTTAACAATAACTTGAGGTGTACTAATATATGGGAAGAAGAGAGATAGAAAAATAAAAAGATAGTAGATATTGGGTAGTTATGACAAAGTACAAAGTTTCAAAATTTCAAAAATTGCGGCCCGGCCACGCATTTGTCATTTGGCATTTGGCGTCACCAATCCCGGTCTTGCCTGAAAGGAAGGTCCAGGGGGTGACATCTTTTGAGACGCCTTCTCTGGGTGCTGTTATTTAGCAAGGTAAGTGCCAGAATGTTGTCATGCGTCTCCAACCTAGAGCAGTGTATCATATCTTTTAATTTCGTTGCTTACTGATGGAAAGTTCAGGTCTCTGTGGCGCACCAACCATTTTACGAAGCAGCTTGCTCTGGAAGCGCTGTAGGATGTTTACGTTCACATCTGAGGCCGTGCCCCGGAGCTGAATGCCATAAGTCCACACCGGTTTGATGCTGGCCTTGTACAGCAGCACGTTGTTGCTAATGCTGAGCTGTGACTTGGTGCATATGAGCCACTGCATCCTAGCCAGCTTCATGTTGAGTTGAGCACGCTTGGCTTTAAGGTGCGCCTTCCAGTTTAATCGCTTGTCCAGAATAAGGCCCAGTTGTCTGACCAAGTCCACGCTCGGGAGAAGCGTCCCATGAACACTGACCGCGGGGCAGTCGAGCTGCGTGTGGCGAGGGTCATGTGCAGCGACTTGTCTGTATTTACTGTGATGTTCCACCTGCTTAGCCAGGGCTCAAGTAGGAGCAATTGATCCTGGATGATCTCCGACGCCTCAGTGGGGTTTGGTGGACTGACAATGAATGCAGTGTCGTCTGCATATGAGGCAATCAGGAGTTGCGGGTGTTGCAGCACAGGTAGGTCAGCAGTGAATAGGGTGTATAGTATAGGGCACAGTACACTGCCTTGAGGGACGCCCGTTTTGATGTGCTCTATTCTTGATAAAGAGCTCTCACACCTAACGTAGAACCGCCTGTCCAAGATGTATGATTTCAGTACCATGTAGTACGGGGCAGGGAGGAGGCGCTTTATTTTGCGCAGGTGCCCATTATGCCAGACTCGATCAAAGGCCTGCTTTACGTCCAGAAAGAGAGCGGAGGAATATTGCTTGTCTTCGAAAGCATAAAGCACCTTCTGCACGATGCGATGGCATTGCTCAGGCCAAAAATATTCTTTCGAATATCTTGGAGAGTATTGCCAGCAAACTGATCGGACGATACGAGGTTACTTCATTCTCGGGTTTCCCAGGTTTAGAAATCATTATAATCTCTGCGCACTTCCATTGGGTGGGGAAGTGGCCACCCAATGGAAGTGCGCAGAGATCAAAGATCCTGTTGAAAATGTAGGCAGGTAGCTGGATCTCTATTGGAGGTAAGCATTTGATGGTGACTGCATCAATGCCATCGTAGCCAGGGCTTTTGGTTGTCTTAAGACAGTCAATCTCAATTTTGACGTCCTCAGAAGTGACTCGACCGATGGGAAGAGCCATCTGAAGAAGGGCCTGAAGGAAGGACTGGGTGGCATTAATATCTTCTGCGCTGCAGGTGCTGAGGGATTTGAAAGAGTTGGCCAAATGTTTCGCAAACTCCTCAGCTTTTTCCTCACTAGATATGAACCAAAGACCATTTGGTCATCGGATGGGGACTTTTCTGACGGTGGGCGTTTTTATGTATTTTGTGGCTTTCCAAAGATTGTGGTCAGGTTGGTTGGGCTCGAGTTCCTGAAGGTAGGCAGCAGTGGCTTCATTGCGGGCTTGAAAGCGTTTTCAGATCCTTCGTGACACGGTTGAGGGCCCTTTTGTCTAGAGGGTTACGGCTGATTTGCCAGACACGTCTCAAACGTTTTTTCTCACGCAAGGCGTTATTGATCTCGTCAGACCAGGCGAACATGTCCCTCTGAGGTGCTGGTTGGAGTCTGCAGTTAGTTGGAGGGCTGCAGGCGCAAGCAACTTCGCAGATGACTCGGGATAGCTTTTCCACAATCTTGTCAATGTCCTCTCCACTGTTTAGGCAGGCGTTGGGCTCAGTAATCTCGTCAAGCATAGTTTTGAAGTCTATGTTGGAGTTTTTCCTGAGTAGCCTGGTGGTGGGTATTGTCGACTCGACTGGGATGTCTAACCAAAACTTAACAGCGCTGTGGTCGCATTGCAGGTTGTGGTCTGCATCTGTGTGTATGTGACTGCTATTGATGGCTCTGGAAATAGCGAAGTCCAGGACATCGGGTGTTTTGGCCAGATCAGTCGGCCAGGTGGGTGGTCAGGTTAATGGAAGAGTGCAAGTCCCTTTGGGTTATTGAACCTGGACCTCCACCAGGTGTGCTTGTCGTCAAAGTCGCATCCAGCCAGGAACCTAGGGCCGAAACTGCTGAGTGCTTGATGGAACATCTGTGTGTCGACTGCATGTCTGGGAGGGACATAGCATGAAGCGATGTTGATAATGCCGATGAAGGTGACAATTCGAAGAAAATCGCTTGCAGCCACGGATGACAGCGAGGTGCGTTTGCAGAGTAATTTAGCCTGGACTTTATGAGAATGCCAGAGCCTTGCCGCTTGGGTAGTTAGCGTGTTTTCAGCGCGGATGGTTGCTGAGGCCGAATTTTTGGTCACACCGGCATAGGGCATTCCGGATTAGGTGAAGCTAGATGGAAAGGTATGGGGCATGAATGAAGTCGGTGGAGCTCGATTCTGCATGCGTGGTCCGGAGCGCATCTGACCTTATTCTCTTAATTTTTTCGCCTCTTTACAAACTCGACATCCTCTGTACGATGCGGCGTGGCTTTCCCCGCAGTTTACTCATTTGGAGGGCTGCTCTTTGTCCTTGGGACACTCGCCTGGTTCGTGGTCCTTGGTACATTTGACACACCTGCGCAATTTACCACAAAAGTTTTGGGTGTGGTTGAACTCTTGGCATTTTTGGCATTGAGGAACGTCGTTAGTTTTGGTGGCTTGATGGTTACCACAGCATTGCAGAGTCGTTTGATGGAAAAGATTTCCTTGTTATTCGCAGCAGGCTTAAGGTCAACGAAGAAAATTGGCATCGGGTTCTTTTAGTGCCGGTGTTTGACGTTTGTGAGGTGACGCACCTTGCCAGTTATTCACGGATAAATTGTATAGGAGTGCTGTGGTGCAGGTACGGATAATAGCCCTGTATGCTCTCTCCTGCTTGAGCTGGTATTTTCGGCAGCTTTGGTGTTGCTGGTGATGGGGCCAAGGCTGGCTCTGCCTCGGAACTCAGGACACTTACTGGGTTGTCAGTTGTGGCAAACAGGGAAAATCGGTTGCTATTGCCAGCGGTGGAAGGTGCTGGACCAGCAGCAGACGAGCGTCTAATTTCTACGGGCTCCAATGGGCCTGGTGAGTCAGAATCCGTGGACATGGAATAAGATGATAGGCGTCTTGTTTTTGCATTGGCTGGGACCTCTGCACCCTTCTTCCGATCTGCCTCTGGCGATGACATGGTCTGCCTTTTGGTTACGTAGAACCATGGTGCAGAGATGGAGGCACTGCAGCTGGGGTTATCATCTAATCCCATGTTGGACTAAGTGAGAGCCGTTGAAATTACTTTTAAGCTCTTGGAGGAGTACAATAAATAAATTGACAAACAATAAATAGGTATTTAACAAACTAAGAGAGGATAATCTTAAACTCCAACTCCACAAATGCGAATTTATGAAAAAAGAAACAGAATTCCTTGGTCATATAATAACAACAGAAAGTATAAAACATAATCCAAATAAAATACATGCAATTAAAAATTTTCTAATTCCAAAGACTCAGAAAGAAATAAAATCATGTTTGCGTTTATGCGGATTTTTCCGGAAATTCATACCAAACTTTGCACTTATTGCAAAACCATTAAGTGGACTAAGTGAGACCCGTTGAAATTACTTTTAAACTCACGGAGGAGTACAATAAATAAATTACTTCCGCCGGAAAGTACACCGGAAATGGCAGCGGGCTCTTTGGAGTTATGCAACGGCAAGTTTTTAATCGATGCCTAAAAGTATGCAACGATTTTTTCAGGTTCTCCGATTGGCTGGCCAATCGCAGCACACTAACGGGGCTTGCAAAGCAAGAAAAGAATTTCAGCACGAAAGTACTGTTTGTTAATAGCCTTTTATGTTTTGCTTTCGAATTTGCGTTGCAAGACTTTTACCAACTTAGAACAAATTACGGTTGTTAGGAGTCGACTTGAGACACTAATTGCGAGATTCATCCGCGATAGACGTCCGTACACTTCGATAATCACAACGAGAGTGGCACCCAAAAGTATACTATATAAATTTAAAAATTGTTTTCCTACATTCTACATTGGGCCAGATTCCCTTTTTTTTGGCATAAACTACATTTCAAATGCTAAAGAGCTAAAATAGAATTTTTTTTTTTTTTTTTGAATATACCACGTTTTTACTGTTATCCGCTCAAAATTGTAAAAATTAACCTATTTGCATACTTTTAGGCTTTATTTTTTAAAATTTAAAGCCTTTTTGAGTAAACAGCATGTATAAAATAATTAAAGGATGTCTACACAATTTATTTTTTTTTCAAGCAACCCTTCAAATCTTGAGACGTAAAGCTGAAAATGCCTTAATAACCAATAACTGCGCATTTTAGAATGGAAAATTTCTTATTATATTTAAGTATAAACACACAAAATAGTATAATATATCATTAAGTTATATGAAAAACATGAACATTAATATGAGTATTCGATCTGCATATCCAGGGAAATGTCACTGTTTTCGTGATCCGTATCCAAGTCGCTATCGTCGCTGCTTGAGAAATTTTCTTTGTTATTGTTATTAACATTTGGTGCTTCTAAAAGTTCAATAACTTCCTTTGGTAGTGGGTTTTTCTTATTTTGAGCTACTCGTTTGTTAATATTAATGCTTAAAAGAAAAGGGTCAGATGAATCCATTGATCTATTGAAAACATCCGGTCTGTTATTGATACGAGAATTCCGTCTTGCATATGATCGTCTATCACGTTTATAAAGTTTGTTGCGCGCTTCAGATGCATTTTCCCCAAAGCAACCAATAGGTTATACTGATGACGCCATTATCTGCGAACCGTGAACCAAAACTTTATGGATGCCAATGTCAGCGTACCAAGAATAATTCTGCATATAGTTTGACGCAGTTTCTTGGCAGAATTGGCTGAATTTGGTAATATTTATGCGGAATTCACATGTAGAATATTGGCTTTAAATGCAAAATATCGAGAGAATGGGCAAAAACAGTTAATCACACGTTCAAAGTTGAACCTTAGAGTAAACATTTGCATAATTACTTTTTGGCACAAATTGGCAGAAATTATTTTTTTACTCCCAAATAGACGAAGACTTTCACTAGATTTATTCTAAAATAAGACATTGTAAACACAGCTCACAACTACAACATTGAAAGCATATTTTAAAAACATTTATAAATAATAAATTTTTTATACCTTGAACTTTATTTTCCATTTTGTCACCAAAAATTTTGTATAGAAGGTGTGGCTGCAGCAAAAGCTCAAAATTAAGTGATTGTTTTCGTCAATTTTGACAAAACAAACAGCTGATCAAACATGTGACTTTGAAGGGCTGCCAATAATGCAGGGTTGCACATAAAATTTTTTTAAATTTTGTTTTGATGTACCCAATGTGTGCTCTTTTCAAATATCAAGTCAAATTCTTTATTTGGCATTACAAAATTTTCCTACTTTATGCCAAAAAAGAGAAATCTGGCCCAATGTGCATTCTTAAAAACATCTGGTGTTTGCCAACAACTCCAAGAAACAATTTGTTAGATGAATAAAATTCCAATATTCCATTAAAATTAACAACAAATTAACATTTACTCATTTTGGAATGAGTAAATGAGTAATTTTCATATCCAAAGTGTATGCATGATAACAAAGAAACGCCTCTTTGATATTGTGTAAATTGCGTTTAAGTCATACGTTAAAATAATAATGCTTTCAGTATAATAAGTTGTTTACATTATACTGCAAATAATTGCAAATAAGGTCATTCTGAATAATTCCAACGCATTTTTTTTTTTTTTAATCCTGGCGTAATGGGCTAAAACTAAGTACAGGGCAGTGATCAGTACCCCTAAATTACTATAAAAGACCTGTTGAACTTAGAACATTTTTTCATGACCTCGAAAATGTCGGATTGTGTCATCTATAAGCTCCAATCCAAAACGATCTTCTACCGACCTTGAATTTTATATATTTGTTTTATCTACCACAAAATCTCTAGCTGTCATAAACTTAATTCTAAATTCTACAGCTTTAAACCATTTGGTTCATACCAAACGAGTATACATTTAACTGATTTTTCATCAAACTTTCGTTTTCTTACTTTATTTAGAACGTACATATACCGTTGAACCCAATATTTTGAGATATTTTAAAATTGGCTTTCTATTATGCCACATTTAAAATAAAGTTTTCTTAATATCTTTAAAGGCTCTAGTTGGGCATCTATTTATTAAATAGGGTGCTGTAAAAACTGCTTCCCATTAAACATTTTTACTTAGTTTAGCTCCATTAACCATGGAACGAGCCTTTTCTGTAATTGTTCTGAACATTCGTTTAGAAACACCATTGAGCTGTGGATTATGAAAAACAGTTAAATGATAGATGATGCCTTTTTCAGAACAGAACTCACGCATTTCGTTAGACAAATTATCAATATATAAATTCACCACTTTAAGAATAAAATGGCTTTCTTCTTTTGCATCAAAATCTTTAAAGACCGAAAATAGATCAGATTTATATTTACTAAATACGTCACACAATAATGTGTATACTGATCAATAAAAACTACATAGTAATTATACCATTGCAAAAACGGTATATTAATTTTGGTCAGAAGTATGAAACGCATAGAAGGAACCATTTCTGACCATATAAAGTATATATAGTTATATATTCAACATAAATACCCAAACACTTATCAATTTTTCGCCCTCTAAATTTTATAACTTTAAAAGTAAACAATTGCACACTTGCAATATCAATTGTCCCCCTCAACATCAAAGCGTGTGCCAATAAAATCCGTTTAATTCATAAACAATTGAACACTTGCAATAATATCTGTCCCCCTAAAAATTAAAAGCGTGAGAACGCTAATTCAGCATTAAAATTCGGGCAAATCAATTCGCATCAATATCGATCACGCCACTGAAGGGCTCACAAATTTAGCCAATAAATATTACTTTATGACATTTTTGTACTTCAGTTTAAAGTATTCATCTAACGAATAAAGTCCCCGCTTTTAACTCAAATAAAACATTATCTCTTTTCCCTTTTGGAAAGACAAGATATTCAATTGGCGCAGTCGGTAAACAGTAAATGAAAAACTCTGAATTATAAATAGTGAAAATGACATCGAAGATAAATTAATCAAATTTGAGAAAATTCTCTACATATACAGCCATAAGACAACTAACCGAACACCAGCGGACATTTTTATCTATGTAGGATCACCCGACTATAATACCCAAACGAATAAAATATATCAAATAAAAAATTTCAATAATGTTTCAAATAGACAGGAGAAATAAATCAGTTAGATAAGAAACATTTCGAAGAAAGAAATAGAGAACAAAAGTTCACACACTACAAATCAAAATTCAAGAAGGAAAAGAAAGTTAATAAAAGCAAATACGACAATTGATTAATTACAGGTCAACAACTCAATATGACTTTTTTGTGCATTATGCTATCCATTGACATAAACCCAGTAAAAGCACCGAACTTATTATTAAAGACAGGAACCATGGACTTATTGACAAATTTTGAATATCATTATTTAAAGGTAGATTCAACGCTAAAAGATATTATATATAACAATTTAATGCAGCAAGCACAGGAATTTAAAGACATGATCTAAATTCAATACTTAACAGAAAAACTAAGCATCCCTACTTAATTAATTGAATACAAATTTTAAAACGCAACAAACGAGGACTAATTACCGGAATTGGTTCAATATACAAATAGCTTTTGATCAGGACGAAAAAGACGAATTAGAAAAAAAAATAAATAATCTTGAAAGCAATTGCATACAAGCCAACGAACTAAATTACGTAATAGACACTATTGTAACGATCCTTTTTTGTTCTTCGGAACGTTTTCAATCTTTTAGGGCGATGTTCGGCACAACAAAATTTATTTTGTGATCCGGTGGAATTAGAACAACGATTTATAAGTTTAAACGTGTGTTGATACTTATTTTGTATACTTTTGGGTTTGGTTTAATATATATATATGTATTTTCTTTACTGGTTTGGTTGCTGATTACACTGGATTCGTGATTAGTTTTTTTATGTTTCAGATTTGCTGATACTCGTGGAGTTCATAAGGTTACTCGTAAGGCCTTAGAAACTCGATGACTTGCTTGTACTAGTAATTCGCTAGGCGCAAATATTCTTAAGGTTATTCGTAAGGCCAAAAGAGATTTGTTGCTACGCTTCTTGTTTATCAGGACTCGATGACTTGATAGCTTGATCTTGACTCGACGGCTTGATCCTGACTCGATCACTTGATCCCGACTCGATGACTTGATGATTTCATAATTTGGTGCTTGCTCTATATAGGCATCCTGGGGCCTCTAGAATCACTTGGTGTTATACCGCTATACAGCCGGTAACTTTCCTTCGGGCCATCGCTTTCATCCACGCTGTTGCCATGCGTGATGAAAGTCCCGTAAAAGTCATTCGAAATTCGCTGACGGTTGCAAGCGGTTCGGTCGAACATGTTGCGTCATATCGTAAGTTGCGAGTTTTACTTGCACGATCACTCTTCGCAAACGGTTTGATCGAACGTGTTGCTGGCACTGGTTTGTGTCTCCGCTTATGTATTTGGAATATTGTAGTATTTGGAGTGTGTTGTTCCTTGCTTATTGTTTGTTTGTTGTGTGGGATATTATTGCCAAATTATGTTCCTCACACTATAAATAAAGGTTTAAAAGTAATAAACAACTAAAAGGAAGAAAAGGAAAAATCAGTAAAATTAGAAGTTCTAATCTTTAATTTTGAGCATTTCACAGAATAGATTGAAGACAAAAAAATGGGCATGCAGCTCACCAGACTAGGAATTTTCAACCCAAAACTTTTAAAACATAATCGCTTAAGTCATGTTAATTCGGAAAAACTATTGAATACAAAAACATCCCTAAAACCAAATTCAAACGAGATATTTATCATTTCAAACATTCCTCAATAAATAATGAAAACCCTAATCTATGAGATACTTCCTTATCCAGATGAAAATAAAAATATTTCGAAACAAAATTCATACGATAAATACTATTTTAACAACAACACTTTGTTTAATAAAAATACAAAACAAACTAATGAATGTATAATAGGCATTTTAAATCAAATCCCAACCACTTGTAAATACACTAAAATATATAAGAATTTTCAAATTTTACATTGAACCAAACATAATTGTAACATGGAATTTACAAAAAACTAAACTTAATCAAAACTGAGTAAACAACGACTTAATAATAGAAGGCAGCAACATAATACAAATTTACGATTGTGCCTTACAATTAAACGAAATATCAATAATAAATTCATTCAAACAATGGCACAGGCTAGAACCTATTTCCTTTATTCAAACAAAATATTATACCAATTATTATACTGTATTTCAAACTATAACATTAATTACTTTTATACTTACTATAAAAAGATTGATTACATACTTAATCTATAAGTTTAAGCCAATGCCACAAGAATTAATAATTAAGCATTTTCGATCAAATAACAATCGAAAACCCAAATTGTTGCAAAAATGGAGTCCCACATTATAAACAAAATTGATACTCCAATCTTTACAGCTGAGAAAAACCCCTCGCTATATCCCAATGTATCCGCCTAAGGACAGGCTATTTTTTTAGGAATAACTTATAAATTTTTTGCCCCCTTAAATTTATAACGTTAAAATAAACATCCGTTTTATTCATAAACAATTGGACACTAGCAATAAAAATTGTCCCCTGAAAATCATAGCGTGAGAACGCTAACTCATAATTAAAGCACATGTCAATAAAATCCGTTTTATTCATAAAGAATTGAACACTTGCAATAATAATTGTCCCCCTAAAAATCAAAAGCCTGAAAATGCTAATTTAGCATTAAAATTCGGGCCAATCAATTCGCATCAATATCGATCACGCCACTGAAGGGCTCACAAATTTAGCGTATAACTAATACTATAAGACATTTTTGTACTTCAGTCCCCGCTTTTAACTCAAATAGAACAATATCTTTTTTTTCCTTTTGGAAAGACAAGATATTTAATTATTTATTCCTGATCAGCGACGAGACGAGTTCAAATTGATATGCCCGTCCGTCTAGTTCGACGCGATCTCCTCCTAGATCGTAAGAGCCAATGGTTGAAATTTTTGCATGTAGGCTTGTATATCGTGCACAGTTTGTATATCTCTCAGGCGAATCGGATCACTTTATCATACAGCTCCCATAAAAGCGTCAAAATCACTAACAGTGACTCTTCTCAATAACTTCATTATTTTCTGAGCTTGTTGTGTCATTAAACATAGGTAAATTGGGTAATGGGTAAACCCTATCATATAGCTCCCATAGGAACGATCGGTCAAAAATAGGGACTTTAATGAATAACTTCGTTATTTTTGACGCGATTGTTTTCAAATTAAACATTTGTCAGTTTTATACATATGTTAATGACTGTGCCAAATTTAATTAAGATCTATCGAGTATACCATATAGCTCCCATAAAAACCATCGCTGAAAAACAGTGACTTTTTTCAATAACTTTGTTGTTTCCTAGGCTAAGATTGTAAGACTTTTTAGATAACACGTTTTTCCACTTTGACGGCTATTGGTAAGGAAAGACAAAACAAAAAATATTCAAGGGTATACATTTGACGGTGCCAAAGATAGCCCCGGCCCTCTGGTTTTTATTATCGATGGTACTTACTGTTATCGGACCACAGATATCGGAATGTATAACATATAACGGCCTATTAATGAAATCTCTATTTTAAAATTTTTCAAATTTATGCAAGCTTATAAATGCTAGCTTCACATAACTCGTTAGTATAGCGAGTAAAACACGTCTGGCTTTGGTGAGCTCTCCATGAAAACTGAACCGCTCTCATTCGTTTTATTTAATTCTTCTTCTATTCTTCTTCTGTTCTTTTCTAACAAGTGAGACAGCACACTTCTCGTACTGTACCACTGCATAAAGCTTAAAACTAATTTGTAACAAAGAAATGAGTAAGATATACTTAAGGCTAAACATATTGCACTGGGAGAAAAAGTAAGATATACTTAATACTAATACATATTGCTACAATTCGGCCATTCTGACAGTAAGGATCACCTGATCCTAGTCTTCTTTATGACGACTTTTGCTTCTCGTATTATAGCTGTGTGTACTGTTGTCATTCTTAGTGTTTTAAAATTTACTTATTTCTCTGCTTAACATACTGACTTTTTCTTTAACAGAATTTTCATTTACATTTAGGTTTGTATTTACTTTTATCTGTTCATTCGTATTTTCATCTTTCTTTATATTTACGTTAACTTTAATAGTTTCATCTGACCAATTGTCTATAGCAAATATGAAGCCATGTATATTACAATTTTGACATGTATATTACAAGACTCTAAAAAGATAGAAAATTCGTTAGACGTAAAACACGTTCCACGATCCGACGCTATGCACTTCGGCCTACTATAGGACCTAAAATACTCTTTAAGTGCTTCTATTACTTCTTTAGATTTAGTGGTTTTCGCTAAGTAAAGTCTGACAAATTTCGTACACGCGTCGACCAACACTAATACGTGTTTTTTTGTCCTTCCTTTGACATCGATTGGTCCGAAGTGATCGATATGAACCACTTCGAGTGGCACATCAGGTTTAGGTATATTATGGATATGACCTTCTTGTTTTCTATTTTTCGACGAAAAGACAATTATTTACATATTATTCTTTTTCCGCAACTTTGGAAACCAATACGACTTTGTGATAACTTCTACAACCTTGTCTATGCCTATGTGGCCTAACTCATTATGATATTAAAACAGGACATGTGATTCCATATTTTTCGGGACGTAAAAAACAAGGCAACCATTTTGTAGTTTTTTATAAATTAAACAGTTTCGCATATCATACGAACTGTGTTCAGACCTTTCTAACATTGACTTTAATCTTGAAATTTAATCATCTTGTTCTGACGTATTACTAAATTATCTTCAAATGAGTTAGTTCCCCCAACCATAATATTAGTATTTCTACTTAAAGCATCTACATGTTACATTCTCGTTGCCGGCCTATGCTCTAGCACATAATTGTAGTTTTCTAACTCTAGAGCCCAACGGGCTATTCTTGGGTTAACTTTTCTTTTGTTGTGTCAATGTAAGCGAGTTACAATCTGTCGCGACCTTGAAATGCTTTCCCTGTAAATATACACGAAATCGTTTTAACTAATAAATTTTCGCCAATGTATCTAACTCAAAGCTATGATATCTAGATTCCACATCGGTAGTTCTTTTGGAAAAATAGAAAACTGGATGCCATTTACCATCGGTTTTTTTATACCCTTGCAGAGGGTATTATAAAATTGGTCAGATGTTTGTAACGCACAGAAGGAGACGTTTCCGACCACATAAAGTATATATATTCTTGATCAGCATGAGAAGCTGAGTCGATATAGCCATGTCCGTCTGTCCGTCTGTCCGTCCGTCCGTCCGTCTGTGCAAATCAACTTCACGCTGGCATCTTAAGAGCTATCGGAATGAAATTTCATATTTGAGCTACTTTTAGCCGGGAGATAATAGAGTATGAAAATTGTCAGGATCGGACTACTATATCATATAGCTCTAGAACAAAATTTTTTGCAAAAATTGGAGTATCGCCATGAAATTTACCAATATAATAGAACTTGATATAAAATCTCAGATCCCAAAATTTGAGTTTGAGAGCACATGCATACGCACACACAGACGTAGCGCTACACGTATGTATGTATGTGTATGCGTGTTGTGCCTTGCTTAAAAATTTGTAGTAAAAAGAGAAATAATTTGAATGTTTTGTTTGTGTGTTGATGAATTGAGTTGCAAGGAAAGAAATTTCAAAATGTAAAAAAATTATTGCCAAGGACTGCAAGGGTATATAAACTTCGGCATTGCCGAAGTTAGCTTCTTTGATATTTTTATATTAAAATCGATCCGAAACCGATAGAGCTTGCGTCACAATGAAGTTTGGTACACGAAATCGTTTTAACGAATAAATTTTCGTCAATGTATCTAACTCAAAGCTATGATATCTAGCTTCCACATCGGTAGTTCTTTTGGAAAAATAGAAAACTGGATGCCATTTACCATCGCTTTTCCTTTGTAGCAAAATCGATCCCAAACCAATAGAGCTTGCGTCACAATGAAGTTTGGTTTCTTCATTTAGGCCAGTATTGGGGCCTCTGTTAACTTAGACTTTCGATTTTCAAACGTAATAAGTTCGATGTTCCCAAACACGAACTTTTTGTCTTTTCTAACTAGGTCATATAATGGCTTGGCAATAGTAGGAAAATCTTTAATAAACCTACGAAAATAGGAACATAGTCCTAAAAAACTTTGAACCTCGCTGACCTTAGTCGAAACTGGAAAATCCCTTACTGCTTGTATACCTTTATCGTCAGCTTTGATGCCTTTGCCAATTTTAGCTTTACATATTTTCATAAAATCTCTACCTAAGAGTCAAACGCCAACATTTTTATTCAATATTTCAACGTAACATAAAATACTTCCAAAAACTTCAAATGGTGCCAGCTTTTTTTTCCAATGAATATAAGGTGAAAAAGGTTGTTAAAAGATTGGCAAACAACACGAAAAGGTTCGTGAAGAGAGTAGTTAGTCAAACATCTACTTATGTGAATAGTAGAAAAGTTTCTGTTCTGACGTGAGGAGAGACAAAAGTGTAGGGTAGATTAGTAGAAATGCCTTCACCGTTGACTAGTTTATGTAGAAAGAAAATACCAAAAAAGAGCCTACCGATGTAGAATGAAGGAAGATTAATTAAGACTCGTGTCCCAATTAAGACCGCGTAACGTCAAATTAATGAATTGATTTTGTACTATTTAATATACTAGAGTAAAGCGAACTAACGAAGTGTACAAAACCTAAGTTACGTTGGAGTCATCAAATACTTTGGCCCAACGTTTTATGAAGCCAAGAAGATTGCATGCTCTATTGACAATTAAAGATATATGAAAATTAAATGAACGTTTTGGGTCAAACATAACGCCTAAGTCTTTGAATGATGGTACACAATCTAACAGAAAAGAATTTATAGAGTAATGAGCTAGGAACGGAGACAAACGACTGAAAGTCATAAAAGAGCTTTTTGAGGCATTAAGGTGTAATTTATTAATTTATTATGGCACCAATCACAGAACGCATCGAGATCAGATTGCAAGTACTGTTGGAAAGAAGGATCATTAAAGGAATAACAAATCTTCACGTCATCCGCAATTATGAGCACGCGTGAATGAGCCAAGGCCAACGGCAAATCATTTATAAACAAGGTAAATAACAGTGGGCCCAGATGACTGCCTTCGGGGACACCTGAGGAACGAAATTTCACTAAAAATTTCATTTCGGCGACAAAAAAGTTTGTGCGTGAATAGTCGATCGTTTAAGTACCTTTTTTTTAAATCCAACCGCCGCCGCGTGCAGACGTGTTTTCTAATGCACTCTGCAAAATTTAGTGTAAAAAATAAAAAGACCGCGTTTGCAAAAATTGTGTAGGGCTCTCAGTTGTCATATTGCTATTAGTTTGTTCTAATAGCAATAAATACTAAGTTGCAACAACAAAGAGAGCACTTTTTTGGAAAAGCCATGTCCACCAATTCGGGCCCAAGCTCTCTCGATCCCTACCAGCAACAGCTACAAGAACTACTTGTACAACAACAATGTGAGCGTCGTCTCTCGGTCCAACGCAACAACACTGAATGCTACCGTAAGCAATAACACCGAAAGTGCAAGCCACTCAGAAATCAACAGCAATTTACCTTGGAGAGAGCAGTGTGCTTCTCCATCAATATCGATAACTGGGTCACCGATTGCACCGACCAGCACCGTCAGCTCGTTGACAACAACTCCTGCAACGTCTGCCGAAGTATTGACCTGCCTCAAGCCGTCAACGACAAGTCGCCCAGAGTCAGCCACGACAATAAACCTAACGCCTTCTGTCCAAACTGGAATGGATAGATATATTAAAATAACTAAGCGGAAGCTTAGTTTCGGCTACGCCGAAAATAACCAAACTAAATGAAAGAGTAGCACTTCTAAGCGGGAATCGTTTTAAAATTCTTGCCGATCAGCAAGAAGATCAAGCCGGCGCTGTAGATAAAGTTAAATCGGCTAGACCACCCCCTTTATACATCCGTGGAACCAACTGCAGCGTACTGATTTCGAAGCTAGTAGAAACAGTAGGGTGACTTTCCTCAATAACTTCATTATTTTCTGAGCTATTGTTGTGTCATTAAACATAGGTAAATTGGGTAATGGGTAAACCCTATCATATAGCTCCCATAGGAACGATCGGTCAAAAATAGGGACTTTAATGAATAACTTCGTTATTTTTGACGCGATTGTTTTCAAATTAAACATTTGTCAGTTTTATACATATGTTAATGACTGTGCCAAATTTAATTAAGATCAATCGAGTATACCATATAGCTCCCATAAAAACCATCGCTGAAAAACAGTGACTTTTTTTCAATAACTTTGTTGTTTCCTAGGCTAAGATTGTAAGACTTTTTTAGATAACACGTTTTTCCACTTTGACGGCTATTGGTAAGGAAAGACAAAACAAAAAATATTCAAGGGTATACATTTGACGGTGCCAAAGATAGCCCCGGCCCTCTGGTTTTTATTATCGATGGTACTTACTGTTATCGGACCACAGATATCGGAATGTATAACATATAACGGCCTATTAATGAAATCTCTATTTTAAAATTTTTCAAATTTATGCAAGCTTATAAATGCTAGCTTCACATAACTCGTTAGTATAGCGAGTAAAACACGTCTGGCTTTGGTGAGCTCTCCATGAAAACTGAACCGCTCTCATTCGTTTTATTTAATTCTTCTTCTATTCTTCTTCTGTTCTTTTCTAACAAGTGAGACAGCACACTTCTCGTACTGTACCACTGCATAAAGCTTAAAACTAATTTGTAACAAAGAAATGAGTGAGATATACTTAAGGCTAAACATATTGCACTGGGAGAAAAAGTAAGATATACTTAATACTAATACATATTGCTACAATTCGGCCATTCTGACAGTAAGGATCACCTGATCCTAGTCTTCTTTATGACGACTTTTGCTTCTCGTATTATAGCTGTGTGTACTGTTGTCATTCTTAGTGTTTTAAAATTTACTTATTTCTCTGCTTAACATACTGACTTTTTCTTTAACAGAATTTTCATTTACATTTAGGTTTGTATTTACTTTTATCTGTTCATTCGTATTTTCATCTTTCTTTATATTTACGTTAACTTTAATAGTTTCATCTGACCAATTGTCTATAGCAAATATGAAGCCATGTTTACAATTTTGACATGTATATTACAAGACTCTAAAAAGATAGAAAATTCGTTAGACGTAAAACACGTTCCACGATCCGACGCTATGCACTTCGGCCTACTATAGGACCTAAAATACTCTTTAAGTGCTTCTATTACTTCTTTAGATTTAGTGGTTTTCGCTAAGTAAAGTCTGACAAATTTCGTACACGCGTCGACCAACACTAATACGTGTTTTTTTGTCCTTCCTTTGACATCGATTGGTCCGAAGTGATCGATATGAACCACTTCGAGTGGCACATCAGGTTTAGGTATATTATGGATATGACCTTCTTGTTTTCTATTTTTCGACGAAAAGACAATTATTTACATATTATTCTTTTTTCCGCAACTTTGGAAACCAATACGACTTTGTGATAACTTCTACAACCTTGTCTATGCCTATGTGGCCTAACTCATTATGATATTAAAACAGGACATGTGATTCTATATTTTTCGGGACGTAAAAAACAAGGCAACCATTTTGTAGTTTTTTATAAATTAAACAGTTTCGCATATCATACGAACTGTGTTCAGACCTTTCTAACATTGACTTTAATCTTGAAATTTAATCATCTTGTTCTGACGTATTACTAAATTATCTTCAAATGAGTTAGTTCCCCCAACCATAATATTAGTATTTCTACTTAAAGCATCTACATGTTACATTCTCGTTGCCGGCCTATGCTCTAGCACATAATTGTAGTTTTCTAACTCTAGAGCCCAACGGGCTATTCTTGGGTTAACTTTTCTTTTGTTGTGTCAATGTAAGCGAGTTACAATCTGTCGCGACCTTGAAATGCTTTCCCTGTAAATATACACGAAATCGTTTTAACTAATAAATTTTCGCCAATGTATCTAACTCAAAGCTATGATATCTAGATTCCACATCGGTAGTTCTTTTGGAAAAATAGAAAACTGGATGCCATTTACCATCGGTTTTTTTATACCCTTGCAGAGGGTATTATAAAATTGGTCAGATGTTTGTAACGCACAGAAGGAGACGTTTCCGACCACATAAAGTATATATATTCTTGATCAGCATGAGAAGCTGAGTCGATATAGCCATGTCCGTCTGTCCGTCCGTCCGTCCGTCCGTCTGTGCAAATCAACTTCACGCTGGCATCTTAAGAGCTATCGGAATGAAATTTCATATTTGAGCTACTTTTTGCCGGGAGATAATAGAGTATGAAAATTGTCAGGATCGGACTACTATATCATATAGCTCTAGAACAAAATTTTTTGCAAAAATTGGAGTATCGCCATGAAATTTACCAATATAATAGAACTTGATATAAAATCTCAGATCCCAAAATTTGAGTTTGAGAGCACATGCATACGCACACACAGACGTAGCGCTACACGTATGTATGTATGTGTATGCGTGTTGTGCCTTGCTTAAAAATTTGTAGTAAAAAGAGAAATAATTTGAATGTTTTGTTTGTGTGTTGATGAATTGAGTTGCAAGGAAAGAAATTTCAAAATGTAAAAAAATTATTGCCAAGGACTGCAAGGGTATATAAACTTCGGCATTGCCGAAGTTAGCTTCTTTGATATTTTTATATTAAAATCGATCCGAAACCGATAGAGCTTGCGTCACAATGAAGTTTGGTACACGAAATCGTTTTAACGAATAAATTTTCGTCAATGTATCTAACTCAAAGCTATGATATCTAGCTTCCACATCGGTAGTTCTTTTGGAAAAATAGAAAACTGGATGCCATTTACCATCGCTTTTCCTTTGTAGCAAAATCGATCCCAAACCAATAGAGCTTGCATCACAATGAAGTTTGGTTTCTTCATTTAGGCCAGTATTGGGGCCTCTGTTAACTTAGACTTTCGATTTTCAAACGTAATAAGTTCGATGTTCCCAAACACGAACTTTTTGTCTTTTCTAACTAGGTCATATAATGGCTTGGCAATAGTAGGAAAATCTTTAATAAACCTACGAAAATAGGAACATAGTCCTAAAAAACTTTGAACCTCGCTGACCTTAGTCGAAACTGGAAAATCCCTTACTGCTTGTATACCTTTATCGTCAGCTTTGATGCCTTTGCCAATTTTAGCTTTACATATTTTCATAAAATCTCTACCTAAGAGTCAAACGCCAACATTTTTATTCAATATTTCAACGTAACATAAAATACTTCCAAAAACTTCAAATGGTGCCAGCTTTTTTTTCCAATGAATATAAGGTGAAAAAGGTTGTTAAAAGATTGGCAAACAACACGAAAAGGTTCGTGAAGAGAGTAGTTAGTCAAACATCTACTTATGTGAATAGTAGAAAAGTTTCTGTTCTGACGTGAGGAGAGACAAAAGTGTAGGGTAGATTAGTAGAAATGCCTTCACCGTTGACTAGTTTATGTAGAAAGAAAATACCAAAAAGAGCCTACCGATGTAGAATGAAGGAAGATTAATTAAGACTCGTGTCCCAATTAAGACCGCGTAACGTCAAATTAATGAATTGATTTTGTACTATTTAATATACTAGAGTAAAGCGAACTAACGAAGTGTACAAAACCTAAGTTACGTTGGAGTCATCAAATACTTTGGCCCAACGTTTTATGACGCCAAGAAGATTGCATGCTCTATTGACAATTAAAGATATATGAAAATTAAATGAACGTTTTGGGTCAAACATAACGCCTAAGTCTTTGAATGATGGTACACAATCTAACAGAAAAGAATTTATAGAGTAATGAGCTAGGAACGGAGACAAACGACTGAAAGTCATAAAAGAGCTTTTTGAGGCATTAAGGTGTAATTTATTAATTTATTATGGCACCAATCACAGAACGCATCGAGATCAGATTGCAAGTACTGTTGGAAAGAAGGATCATTAAAGGAATAACAAATCTTCACGTCATCCGCAATTATGAGCACGCGTGAATGAGCCAAGGCCAACGGCAAATCATTTATAAACAAGGTAAATAACAGTGGGCCCAGATGACTGCCTTCGGGGACACCTGAGGAACGAAATTTCACTAAAAATTTCATTTCGGCGACAAAAAAGTTTGTGCGTGAATAGTCGATCGTTTAAGTACCTTTTTTTTAAATCCAACCGCCGCCGCGTGCAGACGTGTTTTCTAATGCACTCTGCAAAATTTAGTGTAAAAAATAAAAAGACCGCGTTTGCAAAAATTGTGTAGGGCTCTCAGTTGTCATATTGCTATTAGTTTGTTCTAATAGCAATAAATACTAAGTTGCAACAACAAAGAGAGCACTTTTTTGGAAAAGCCATGTCCACCAATTCGGGCCCAAGCTCTCTCGATCCCTACCAGCAACAGCTACAAGAACTACTTGTACAACAACAATGTGAGCGTCGTCTCTCGGTCCAACGCAACAACACTGAATGCTACCGTAAGCAATAACACCGAAAGTGCAAGCCACTCAGAAATCAACAGCAATTTACCTTGGAGAGAGCAGTGTGCTTCTCCATCAATATCGATAACTGGGTCACCGATTGCACCGACCAGCACCGTCAGCTCGTTGACAACAACTCCTGCAACGTCTGCCGAAGTATTGACCTGCCTCAAGCCGTCAACGACAAGTCGCCCAGAGTCAGCCACGACAATAAACCTAACGCCTTCTGTCCAAACTGGAATGGATAGATATATTAAAATAACTAAGCGGAAGCTTAGTTTCGGCTACGCCGAAAATAACCAAACTAAATGAAAGAGTAGCACTTCTAAGCGGGAATCGTTTTAAAATTCTTGCCGATCAGCAAGAAGATCAAGCCGGCGCTGTAGATAAAGTTAAATCGGCTAGACCACCCCCTTTATACATCCGTGGAACCAACTGCAGCGTACTGATTTCGAAGCTAGTACAAACAGTAGGGTGACTTTCCTCAATAACTTCATTATTTTCTGAGCTATTGTTGTGTCATTAAACATAGGTAAATTGGGTAATGGGTAAACCCTATCATATAGCTCCCATAGGAACGATCGGTCAAAAATAGGGACTTTAATGAATAACTTCGTTATTTTTGACGCGATTGTTTTCAAATTAAACATTTGTCAGTTTTATACATATGTTAATGACTGTGCCAAATTTAATTAAGATCAATCGAGTATACCATATAGCTCCCATAAAAACCATCGCTGAAAAACAGTGACTTTTTTCAATAACTTTGTTGTTTCCTAGGCTAAGATTGTAAGACTTTTTAGATAACACGTTTTTCCACTTTGACGGCTATTGGTAAGGAAAGACAAAACAAAAAATATTCAAGGGTATACATTTGACGGTGCCAAAGATAGCCCCGGCCCTCTGGTTTTTATTATCGATGGTACTTACTGTTATCGGACCACAGATATCGGAATGTATAACATATAACGGCCTATTAATGAAATCTCTATTTTAAAATTTTTCAAATTTATGCAAGCTTATAAATGCTAGCTTCACATAACTCGTTAGTATAGCGAGTAAAACACGTCTGGCTTTGGTGAGCTCTCCATGAAAACTGAACCGCTCTCATTCGTTTTATTTAATTCTTCTTCTATTCTTCTTCTGTTCTTTTCTAACAAGTGAGACAGCACACTTCTCGTACTGTACCACTGCATAAAGCTTAAAACTAATTTGTAACAAAGAAATGAGTGAGATATACTTAAGGCTAAACATATTGCACTGGGAGAAAAAGTAAGATATACTTAATACTAATACATATTGCTACAATTCGGCCATTCTGACAGTAAGGATCACCTGATCCTAGTCTTCTTTATGACGACTTTTGCTTCTCGTATTATAGCTGTGTGTACTGTTGTCATTCTTAGTGTTTTAAAATTTACTTATTTCTCTGCTTAACATACTGACTTTTTCTTTAACAGAATTTTCATTTACATTTAGGTTTGTATTTACTTTTATCTGTTCATTCGTATTTTCATCTTTCTTTATATTTACGTTAACTTTAATAGTTTCATCTGACCAATTGTCTATAGCAAATATGAAGCCATGTTTACAATTTTGACATGTATATTACAAGACTCTAAAAAGATAGAAAATTCGTTAGACGTAAAACACGTTCCACGATCCGACGCTATGCACTTCGGCCTACTATAGGACCTAAAATACTCTTTAAGTGCTTCTATTACTTCTTTAGATTTAGTGGTTTTCGCTAAGTAAAGTCTGACAAATTTCGTACACGCGTCGACCAACACTAATACGTGTTTTTTTGTCCTTCCTTTGACATCGATTGGTCCGAAGTGATCGATATGAACCACTTCGAGTGGCACATCAGGTTTAGGTATATTATGGATATGACCTTCTTGTTTTCTATTTTTCGACGAAAAGACAATTATTTACATATTATTCTTTTTTCCGCAACTTTGGAAACCAATACGACTTTGTGATAACTTCTACAACCTTGTCTATGCCTATGTGGCCTAACTCATTATGATATTAAAACAGGACATGTGATTCTATATTTTTCGGGACGTAAAAAACAAGGCAACCATTTTGTAGTTTTTTATAAATTAAACAGTTTCGCATATCATACGAACTGTGTTCAGACCTTTCTAACATTGACTTTAATCTTGAAATTTAATCATCTTGTTCTGACGTATTACTAAATTATCTTCAAATGAGTTAGTTCCCCCAACCATAATATTAGTATTTCTACTTAAAGCATCTACATGTTACATTCTCGTTGCCGGCCTATGCTCTAGCACATAATTGTAGTTTTCTAACTCTAGAGCCCAACGGGCTATTCTTGGGTTAACTTTTCTTTTGTTGTGTCAATGTAAGCGAGTTACAATCTGTCGCGACCTTGAAATGCTTTCCCTGTAAATATACACGAAATCGTTTTAACTAATAAATTTTCGCCAATGTATCTAACTCAAAGCTATGATATCTAGATTCCACATCGGTAGTTCTTTTGGAAAAATAGAAAACTGGATGCCATTTACCATCGGTTTTTTTGTATTAAAATCGATCCGAAACCGATAGAGCTTGCGTCACAATGAAGTTTGGTACACGAAATCGTTTTAACGAATAAATTTTCGTCAATGTATCTAACTCAAAGCTATGATATCTAGCTTCCACATCGGTAGTTCTTTTGGAAAAATAGAAAACTGGATGCCATTTACCATCGCTTTTCCTTTGTAGCAAAATCGATCCCAAACCAATAGAGCTTGAGTCACAATGAAGTTTGGTTTCTTCATTTGGGCCAGTATTGGGGCCTCTGTTAACTTAGACTTTCGATTTTCAAATGTAATAAGTTCGATGTTCCCAAACACGAACTTTTTGTCTTTTCTAACTAGGTCATATAATGGCTTGGCAATAGTAGGAAAATCTTTAATAAACCTACGAAAATTGGAACATAGTCCTAAAAAACTTTGAACCTCGCTGACCTTAGTCGAAACTGGAAAATCCCTTACTGCTTGTATACCTTTATCGTCAGCTTTGATGCCTTTGCCTGTAATCGAATACCCTAGGTACTTAACACTCGTCTGAAGAAGTTCGCACTTATCTAATCTCAACTCCAATTTGTTTTCAACCAATCTGTCAAATACTTCTTTTAAAATTTCTAGATGCTTATCAAAATCTTTTGTTGCTACCATAATGTCGTCTAAATATATAATAACTTTTTTATCCCTAATCATATCGGCAAATATCCTGTTTATAAACCTTTGAAATGTAGAAACGCATTTCTGAGGCCAAATGGCATACGAAGAAATTAATCTTTTGAAGTCGCCTTGTTTAATTTTCTGAAATCAATGCACATTCTAAGTTCACCTGTAGTCTTTTTTACGAGCACGATTGGGGAAACATATTCTGACTCACTCGGCCTTATATATTCTTTGCTTAAGTATTCGTCAACTATTTTTTGCAATTCTGCCTTTTCGCTATGAGAAAGTCGTCTTGGATTACAACTAAACGGATTTATGTCATTGATTGTGAGTTTCATTTCGAAAGCTTAACTTAATACTTTCGGGCATTGACTCTTTACACAGATCATCGTCAACCTGCAGTACAATTTTAGCGTTACATATTTTCATAAAATCTCTACCTAAGAGTCAAACGCCAACATTTTTATTCAATATTTCAACGTAACATAAAATACTTCCAAAGACTTCAAATGGTGCCAGCTTTTTTTCCAATGAATATAAGGTGAAAAAGGTTGTTATAAGATTGGCAAACAACACGAAAAGGTTCGTGAAGAGAGTAGTTAGTCAAACATCTACTTATGTGAATAGTAGAAAAGTTTCTGTTCTGACGTGAGGAGAGACAAAAATGTAGGGTAGATTAGTAGAAATGCCTTCACCGTCGACTAGTTTATGTAGAAGGAAAATACCAAATACGAGCCTACAGATGTAGAATGAAGGAAGATTAATTAAGACTCGTGTCCCAATTAAGACCGCGTAACGTCAAATTAATTAATTGATTTTGTACTATTTAATATACTAGAGTAAAGCGAACTAACGAAGTGTACAAAACCTAAGTTACGTTGGAGTCATCAAATACTTTGGCCCAACGTTTTATGAAGCCAAGAAGATTGCATGCTCTATTGACAATTAACGATATATGAAAATTAAATGAACGTTTTGGGTCAAACATAACGCCTAAGTCTTTGAATGATGGTACACAATCTAACAGAAAAGAATTTATAGAGTAATGAGCTAGGAACGGAGACAAACGACTGAAAGTCATAAAAGAGCTTTTTGAGGCATTAAGGTGTAATTTATTAATTTATTATGGCACCAATCATAGAACGCATCGAGATCAGATTGCAAGTACTGTTGGAAAGAAGGATCATTAAAGGAATAACAAATCTTCACGTCATCCGCAATTATGAGCACGCGTGAATGAGCCAAGGCCAACGGCAAATCATTTATAAACAAGGTAAATAACAGTGGGCCCAGATGACTGCCTTCGGGGACACCTGAGGAACGAAATTTCACTAAAAATTTCATTTCGGCGACAAAAAAGTTTGTGCGTGAATAGTCGATCGTTTAAGTACCTTTTTTTAAATCCAACCGCCGCCGCGTGCAGACGTGTTTTCTAATGCACTCTGCAAAATTTAGTGTAAAAAATAAAAAGACCGCGTTTGCAAAAATTGTGTAGGGCTCTCAGTTGTCATATTGCTATTAGTTTGTTCTAATAGCAATAAATACTAAGTTGCAACAACAAAGAGAGCACTTTTTTGGAAAAGCCATGTCCACCAATTCGGGCCCAAGCTCTCTCGATCCCTACCAGCAACAGCTACAAGAACTACTTGTACAACAACAATGTGAGCGTCGTCTCTCGGTCCAACGCAACAACACTGAATGCTACCGTAAGCAATAACACCGAAAGTGCAAGCCACTCAGAAATCAACAGCAATTTACCTTGGAGAGAACAGTGTGCTTCTCCATCAATATCGATAACTGGGTCACCGATTGCACCGACCAGCACCGTCAGCTCGTTGACAACAACTCCTGCAACGTCTGCCGAAGTATTGACCTGCCTCAAGCCGTCAACGACAAGTCGCCCAGAGTCAGCAACGACAATAAACCTAACGCCTTCTGTCCAAACTGGAATGGATAGATATATTAAAATAACTAAGCGGAAGCTTAGTTTCGGCTACGCCGAAAATAACCAACTAAATGAAAGAGTAGCACTTCTAAGCGGGAATCGTTTTAAAATTCTTGCCGATCAGCAAGAAGATCAAGCCGGCGCTGTAGATAAAGTTAAATCGGCTAGACCACCCCCTTTATACATCCGTGGAACCAACTGCAGCGTACTGATTTCGAAGCTAGTAGAAACAGTAGGGTGACTTTCCTCAATAACTTCATTATTTTCTGAGCTATTGTTGTGTCATTAAACATAGGTAAATTGGGTAATGGGTAAACCCTATCATATAGCTCCCATAGGAACGATCGGTCAAAAATAGGGACTTTAATGAATAACTTCGTTATTTTTGACGCGATTGTTTTCAAATTAAACATTTGTCAGTTTTATACATATGTTAATGACTGTGCCAAATTTAATTAAGATCAATCGAGTATACCATATAGCTCCCATAAAAACCATCGCTGAAAAACAGTGACTTTTTTCAATAACTTTGTTGTTTCCTAGGCTAAGATTGTAAGACTTTTTAGATAACACGTTTTTCCACTTTGACGGCTATTGGTAAGGAAAGACAAAACAAAAAATATTCAAGGGTATACATTTGACGGTGCCAAAGATAGCCCCGGCCCTCTGGTTTTTATTATCGATGGTACTTACTGTTATCGGACCACAGATATCGGAATGTATAACATATAACAGCCTATTAATGAAATCTCTATTTTAAAATTTTTCAAATTTATGCAAGCTTATAAATGCTAGCTTCACATAACTCGTTAGTATAGCGAGTAAAACACGTCTGGCTTTGGTGAGCTCTCCATGAAAACTGAACCGCTCTCATTCGTTTTATTTAATTCTTCTTCTATTCTTCTTCTGTTCTTTTCTAACAAGTGAGACAGCACACTTCTCGTACTGTACCACTTCTCGTACTGTACCACTTAAAACTAATTTGTGACAAAGAAATGAGTAAGATATACTTAAGGCTAAACATATTGCACTGGGAGAAAAAGTAAGATATACTTAATACTAATACATATTGCTACAATTCGGCCATTCTGACAGTAAGGATCACCTGATCCTAGTCTTCTTTATGACGACCTTTGCTTCTCGTATTATAGCTGTGTGTACTGTTGTCATTCTTAGTGTTTTTCAATTTACTTATTTCTCTGCTTAACATACTGACTTTTTCTTTAACAGAATTTTCATTTACATTTATGTTTGTATTTACTTTTATCTGTTCATTTACGTTAACTTTAATAGTTTCATCTGACCAATTGTCTATAGCAAATATGAAGCCATGTATATTACAATTTTGACATGTATATTACAAGACTCTAAAAAGATAGAAAATTCGTTAGACGTAAAACACGTTCCACGATCCGACGCTATGCACTTCGGCCTACTATAGGACCTAAAATACTCTTTAAGTGCTTCTATTGCTTCCTTAGATTTAGTGGTTTTCGCTAAGTAAAGTCTGACAAATTTCGTACACGCGTCGACCAACACTAATACGTGTTTTTTTGTCCTTCCTTTGACATCGATTGGTCCGAAGTGATCGATATGAACCACTTCGAGTGGCACATCAGGTTTAGGTATATTATGGATATGACCTTCTTGTTTTCTATTTTTCGACGAAAAGACAATTATTTACATATTATTCTTTTTCCGCAACTTTGGAAACCAATACGACTTTGTGATAACTTCTACAACCTTGTCTATGCCTATGTGGCCTAACTCATTATGATATTAAAACAGGACATGTGATTCCATATTTTTCGGGACATAAAAAACAAGGCAACCATTTTGTAGTTTTTTATAAATTAAACAGTTTCGCATATCATACGAACTGTGTTCAGACCTTTCTAACATTGACTTTAATCTTGAAATCATCATCTTGTTCTGACGTATAACTAAATTATCTTCAAATGAGTTAGTTCCCCCAACCATAATATTAGTATTTCTACTTAAAGCATCTACATGTTACATTCTCGTTGCCGGCCTATGCTCTAGCACATAATTGTAGTTTTCTAACTCTAGAGCCCAACGGGCTATTCTTCGGTTAACTTTTCTTTTGTTGTGTCAATGTAAGCGAGTTACAATCTGTCGCGACCTTGAAATGCTTTCCCTGTAAATATACACGAAATCGTTTTAACTAATAAATTTTCGCCAATGTATCTAACTCAAAGCTATGATATCTAGATTCCACATCGGTAGTTCTTTTGGAAAAATAGAAAACTGGATGCCATTTACCATCGGTTTTTTTTTTGTATTAAAATCGATCCGAAACCGATAGAGCTTGCGTCACAATGAAGTTTGGTACACGAAATCGTTTTAACGAATAAATTTTCGTCAATGTATCTAACTCAAAGCTATGATATCTAGCTTCCACATCGGTAGTTCTTTTGGAAAAATAGAAAACTGGATGCCATTTACCATCGCTTTTCCTTTGTAGCTAAATCGATCCCAAACCAATAGAGCTTGCGTCACAATGAAGTTTGGTTTCTTCATTTGGGCCAGTATTGGGGCCTCTGTTAACTTAGACTTTCGATTTTCAAACGTAATAAGTTCGATGTTCCCAAACACGAACTTTTTGTCTTTTCTAACTAGGTCATATAATGGCTTGGCAATAGTAGGAAAATCTTTAATAAACCTACGAAAATAGGAACATAGTCCTAAAAAAACTTTGAACCTCGCTGACCTTAGTCGAAACTGGAAAATCCCTTACTGCTTGTATACCTTTATCGTCAGCTTTGATGCCTTTGCCTGTAATCGAATACCCTAGGTACTTAACACTCGTCTGAAGAAATTCGCACTTATCTAATCTCAACTCCAATTTGTTTTCAACCAATCTGTCAAATACTTCTTTTAAAATTTCTAGATGCTTATCAAAATCTTTTGTTGCTACCATAATGTCGTCTAAATATATAATAACTTTCTTATCCCTAATCATATCGGCAAATATCCTGTTTATAAACCTTTGAAATGTAGAAACGCATTTCTGAGGCCAAATGGCATACGAAGAAATTAATCTTTTGAAGTCGCCTTGTTTAATTTTCTGAAATCAATGCACATTCTAAGTTCACCTGTAGTCTTTTTTACGAGCACGATTGGGGAAACATATTCTGACTCACTCGGCCTTATATATTCTTTGCTTAAGTATTCGTCAACTATTTTTTGCAATTCTGCCATTTCGCTATGAGAAAGTCGTCTTGGATTACAACTAAACGAATTTATGTCAATGATTGTGAGTTTCATTTCGCAAGCTTAACTTAATACTTTCGGGCATTGACTCTTTACACAGATCATCGTCAACCTGCAGTACAATTTTAGCTTTACATATTTTCATAAAATCTCTACCTAAGAGTATTGGACTTCCCATAGACTCGTCGGAAACGAACAGTAGTCAAACGCCAACAGTTTTATTCAATATTTCAACGTAACATAAAATACTTTAAAGACTTCAAATGGTGCCAGCTTTTTTTTCCAATGAATATAAGGTGAAAAAGGTTGTTAAAAGATTGGCAAACAACACGAAAAGGTTCGTGAAGAGAGTAGTTAGTCAAACATCTACTTATGTGAATAGTAGAAAAGTTTCTGTTCTGACGTGACGAGAGACAAAAGTGTAGGGTAGATTAGTAGAAATGCCTTCACCGTTGACTAGTTTATGTAGAAAGAAAATACCAAATACGAGCCTACCGATGTAGAATGAAGGAAGATTAATTAAGACTCGTGTCCCAATTAAGACCGCGTAACGTCAAATTAATTAATTGATTTTGTACTATTTAATATACTAGAGTAAAGCGAACTAACGAAGTGTACAAAACCTAAGTTACGTTGGAGTCATCAAATACTTTGGCCCAACTTTTTATGAAGCCAAGAAGATTGCATGCTCTATTGACAATTAACGATATATCAAAATTAAATGAACGTTTTGGGTCAAACATAACGCCTAAGTCTTTGAATGATGGTACACAATCTAACAGAAAAGAATTTATAGAGTAATGAGCTAGGAACGGAGACAAACGACTGAAAGTCATAAAAGAGCTTTTTGAGGCATTAAGGTGTAATTTATTAATTTATTATGGCACCAATCACAGAACGCATCGAGATCAGATTGCAAGTACTGTTGGAAAGAAGGATCATTAAAGGAATAACAAATCTTCACGTCATCCGCAATTATGAGCACGCGTGAATGAGCCAAGGCCAACGGCAAATCATTTATAAACAAGGTAAATAACAGTGGGCCCAGATGACTGCCTTCGGGGACACCTGAGGAACGAAATTTCACTAAAAATTTCATTTCGGCGACAAAAAAGTTTGTGCGTGAATAGTCGATCGTTTAAGTACCTTTTTTAAATCCAACCGCCGCCGCGTGCAGACGTGTTTTCTAATGCACTCTGCAAAATTTAGTGTAAAAAATAAAAAGACCGCGTTTGCAAAAATTGTGTAGGGCTCTCAGTTGTCATATTGCTATTAGTTTGTTCTAATAGCAATAAATACTAAGTTGCAACAACAAAGAGAGCACTTTTTTTGGAAAAGCCATGTCCACCAATTCGGGCCCAAGCTCTCTCGATCCCTACCAGCAACAGCTACAAGAACTACTTGTACAACAACAATGTGAGCGTCGTCTCTCGGTCCAACGCAACAACACTGAATGCTACCGTAAGCAATAACACCGAAAGTGCAAGCCACTCAGAAATCAACAGCAATTTACCTTGGAGAGAACAGTGTGCTTCTCCATCAATATCGATAACTGGGTCACCGATTGCACCGACCAGCACCGTCAGCTCGTTGACAACAACTCCTGCAACGTCTGCCGAAGTATTGACCTGCCTCAAGCCGTCAACGACAAGTCGCCCAGAGTCAGCAACGACAATAAACCTAACGCCTTCTGTCCAAACTGGAATGGATAGATATATTAAAATAACTAAGCGGAAGCTAGATTCGGCTACGCCGAAAATAACCAAACTAAATGAAAGAGTAGCACTTCTAAGCGGGAATCGTTTTAAAATTCTTGCCGATCAGCAAGAAGATCAAGCGGGCGCTGTAGATAAAGTTAAATCGGCTAGACCACCCCCTTTATACATCCGTGGAACCAACTGCAGCGTCCTGATTTCGAAGCTAGTAGAAACAGTAGGGGCAAATAACTTTGTTGTAACTCCACTCAACAGGGGTAACATAAAAGAAATTAAATGTCAAACCCAAACTGAGGACTATTTCCGCATGATCGAAAAGTACCTCCGTAATGCTAACATCACCCTCTAAGCCTACCAACTAAAAAGCAGTTTAGGGCTCCAGGTTGTGTTAAAGGAGATCTCGCCATCGGTCCCACCTCAAGAAATAGCAGATGCATTGGTCGAAAAAGGGTTTGCGGTTAAGTCCGTTGTCAACATCATCAACAGCAATAAAGTCGCACAGCCGCTCTTTAAAATCGAGCTCCAACCAGATGCAAAGCGGTCAAAGCCAAATGAACTGCACCCAATCTACAACCGTCAGCTCCTATTGCACAGAAGAATCACAGTAGAGGAGCCCTATAAGAGATTCCAACCACCTCTAACAATTGCAATCTTAGGTCAGTGTGTGTTGACGTGGCGAACATCATAAAGAATGCATTTGCACCATGGACAGAAATAATGTCGCACTTTGACTATGCAGTAACTGTGGAGGGAACCATACGACCAACTACAGAGGATGTCTTGTGTTTGAGGATCTTAAATCGCACCTAAACGGGACCAAAAATCACCTTTAAAGCCTCCAAACCTACAGCGGAGGTATTCTTCGCCAAGGCGTCCTAGTGTATCCTTCGCTAGTGTACTCCGAACTGGACAGACGGAGCCCGCGAAAGAGACCCCGTCACTCCACCATAGAACAATTAGTAACGATCACCACCAGCAAAACTTCGCCTAATGCATGCCAGCCGCAACCTCTCCAAGGAGTTAAGACACAAGGAAATCTGGGCTCAAAGTAATGCATACATGGAAAGCCCACCCAACTTTAAGCACTCCTACAGAGACAGTTTCACCAATAAGGGGTCAAACCGTAGGATGGGCCCGCAGTGACGAATTTGCCACACATCTTAAAACGGTTTTCCCGCCAAATCCAACACTTCCCCCTTCGAGCACATTAACGGATAGTGAGTACTCGGAACTCCAATCGGGTGAGATCACTGCAGTTATTAGAAACCATATGAAGCCGAACAAAGCCCCTGGCCATGACCTAATCACACCGAATATAATCCTAGAACTCCCTACCATCGCTATACAATACATCTGCAAAATGTTCAACACTATAATAAAAAGTGAAGGCCAGATGGATTTCCAACGTTATTCTGAACCTACAAAAACATATTGTTTAAATAATGTCATGGGAAAGTCAAATATGAGGCTAAAACCGTTTTTTAGCCGGCCATGGATGCTTAAGGTCATTTGCTTTCTACGTATCAAAATTTGTCGGGACCACTATATCATATTGTTATAGAAGAAACTTAGATGAAGAAATTGAAATATCTCTATGACTTATATGATAAATCGGCTTTACTCAAACGCTATAGTCAGCGCTACCAGCAGTCCACTATGTCATTGCTTGATCCAACGGTGCACACGCATACACACACAGACACAATGCTGAACACAGAAAAAAAATTCTCCAGTGCGGTCGCGTTTTGTTTTAGTTCCGTAATTTAAATAAAAATCGTAGTTAAGTGGACTCAACCAGATCCCAAAACTACGCCGAGGGAGTCTCCTGTGTTTTTCCTATTCGACACTGATAGTAATAACGTAATAATGTCCCAGCAAGGTGCTAGTTGTGCTTTTGGTTTTTTTGGAGCGCCAGTGGTTTGGTGATCAATTCGAAGTGAACGTAGCTACTCTTGTAAACATCTCTCCACATTCCTCCACCAGCTGATTAGCAGACCTGCCGGACCACCCAAACAACATAGGGCCCCGCATGTTAACATCTGCCCTCATCTGTTAACTTGTAGCCTAGATCCCTACCAGCCTTGAGGTAAGCTGAGCTTTTCTCCAGCATAACATTCCCCCTTGTAGCCGCCACCTAGTTGCAGCACCCAGTGGCGCCGGGGGTAGCACCTCAGTTGCTTGAGCCGATTCAAATCCCGGCGAAGGAGTTTGCTAAAATCCCCTATTGGCTCAAAAAATCTAAATAAATATATATTCTTTTATTTTTATTTTTAATTTAATAAATTGATATAAATTTAAATTTAAATTCAGTCAGCACTAATTTTCCGCATTGCATACAGCATTGTGCCAGCCCGGCGCGAATTCGCCTCTGGCGGAGCGGTTCAAATCCTGTGCGACACCTATTTTATTTACTTCTTTTTTTGGTCCCACTTTTGCTGAAGTAACCTTGGTCTACTGGTCAACGCTTTTAGTTCTATACTAGCTTGGATTTAGGCCACCGAGTCGGGGCGGTATATCCCCCAGCCGTCGTCAGGAGGAAATACTTGGCCATCGGGGGGACTTGCGTACGTAGACCAAGACATACTGAAGGCATCCTGGACGCTGAGTACGAATCGGCGTTCGGGCGACGACCGACGCTGCAGCGGTCTCCGCCACAGCAGGGAGTCAGCCAAAATGAAGTAGAGAGCCAAAAAAATGGAGCAAATCTGGATCTGAGTCCTGCCTAGGCACTGATGGCCGCCAGTTCCAGTCTAATGGCGAACCAAGTCTGTGAGGAGTCGAAAACTCAATCATCTGACACCCCAAAAAGAGCAAGAGGCACCCCGAGTCCTGCCAGTAGCCCTGAATCTAGGAGTGCTCCGTTGGAAAGAGTAAAAACGCAGCAAGTGTGTAGGGACAGCCTGCAACGCAAGCATGACACGTCGAAAGCTTTTTAAACGCCCCTATGCGGCTGTACATTGGTGGTGCGATAATATAGCGACAGCAAGACAACCATGTTTCCGTGCGCGGCGACTGTTTCAACGCTCAAGAGGAACTAAAGCATGCAATCAGAAGTAGCAAAGGAGAATTGTTCTTGCGTCTTTTCGATTCTGCCGAGCACGATCGCTGGGGGAAGGCATACCAGACCGTGGTCAAACGCGTTGATGTCGGAAAAACATCAATACCATCTGATGCAGCGAGCCTGAACCAAATTGTCAGCTCACTTTTCCCACAAAAACAGAACTGTTAGAAATTGTCAATAAACTTAATAATAAGAAAGCTCCTGGCCCCGACGGCATCCCGAACAGAAAAACTGGCAGTTAATCTGCACCCAGATGTGTTCATAAAAATGTTCAATGCATGCCTGAGAGAAGGAACCTTCCCATCACGATGGAAAAGGCAAAATCTGGTACTCCTACCAAATCCTGGCAAGCCCCCCGGCGAAGCCTCATCATAGAGGCCACAGCAGGGAAAATATTGGAATCGCTCATAGCGCGTAGGCTCAACATGGCTATTGAGCAAGGAGGTGGACTTTCTCCGCTCCTTGTGGACTTTCTCCTAACCAATATGGAGTTAGAAAGTCAAGACGACGATAGACGCGATAAATACAGTTGCAAACACAGCCAGAGACGCCATATCTGGTAACCGATGGAAAGGGGGAACCAAACAATACTGCATTGTGGCGACTCTCGACATCAGAAACGCATTTAACTCAGCTTAATGAAGTCGTATAATGTTCAGTCTGGCTTGTTTCGGCGTTCAGGGTAATCTGCTGCACATAGTGGACAGCTACTTCACAAATAGGCGCCTCCGATACTCGACGGTGGACGGTTCGGAGGAATACAGCATCTCTGCTGGAGTACCATAGGGTTCAGTCCTGGGCCCTCTCCTGTTGAATTCCCTGTACGACGGAGTCCTCAGATTAAATTTTGATCCGGGCACATGTATAATCGGCTTTGCAGATGATATCGCGGTAGTGATAACGGAAAAGGAGCTTGCAGCTGCGGAACAAAAAATGCAACAACGCCATTGCAACTATTGGCCGCTGGCTGGCTGTTGCAGGTCTGGAATTGGCAGCCCACAAAACTGAAGCAGTTTTAATTAGCAGCAGGAAGAAAGTAGAGACCGCCTCTATAGTGGCAAAACTATTACATTTAAGAGGACCTAGGTGTAATGCTGGATACACGACTCAGCTTCCGTGAGCACTTGTGCTCTGCACGCGCGCTGGCAAGGATCATGCTTAATACAAGAGGCCCCAAGCAAGAGAGAAGGCTGTTGTTAACTAGCGTGACAAAATCCATTTCCTTGTATGCTGCTCCAGTTTGGGCTAGTGCGCTTCGGGTGAGAAACTACAGGCGAGGGCTGGAATCGGTTTTTAGACTCTGCGCAATGAGAATTTGCAGTGCGTTCCGCACAATCTCAGACGATGCTGCGCATGTCGTCGATGGTCTGTCTCCAATCAGTGATCTAGCGTGCGAAGCAGACGCGGTGTACAGAGCGTTACACTCCACACCACCGGTGATCGAGCGATTGCCCTTAGCCAGGGCCTTTGGACTTACTGCCTTATCCCAGACCTACAACAGTGGATAGGCAGAAGTCACGGGCAAGTTACGTTCTACCTGACGCAAATTCTGAGCGGCCATGGCTGCTTCAGAGCTTATCTAACGCGTTTTGGGCACGAGGCATCCGACGAATGCACGTGGTGCGGAGCCGGCATCGTCGAGGACACAAGGCATATGCCTCACTGCCCTCGATATGACGCACAGAGACGCGAGTTGGAGTCCCGGATCGGTACGCGCATCACCATCGAGAACCTGGTGCCTCATATGTTAGAAAACTCTCGCGAATGGGAGGTAGTGTGCGAGTTTGCAGCAGCCGTCATGGTCGAACAACGGCGACTAGAGAGGCTGAGAAGGGAGGTATAGTTTAAGCCGGCCGCTGCGAAGCAATACCTCGCGGTAGTCCCGCAGTAGCTTGTTTAAGCCAAACCGCCAATAATTATGTATATATGTGAAGTAAATGTAAATCTAATTTGGTTGTAAATAAAAATGAATATAAAAAAAAAAGACACAACGCTATATAATCTGTATTCCTATGCGTGCGAATCGCACCATGCAGCATGGGAAAGAAGAAGAAAAAAATATGGAAATGAATTTTAGAATGTTTTGTCTGTGCAGTGATGAAATGAGTTACAGAAAAAGAGTTTGAAACATGTAAAAATATTATGGCCAAGATTTGCAAGGGTACAGCCAAAGTTAGCTTCTTTGATATTTTTTTCTTGAAAAGTACAGTTTTTTTTTTTTTTACTTCAGAGTTAATCACCGATTTTTCCAATGGAAGCTGTCAAGTTAGTATATAACACCGCTATTTGCACGGAATTCGGGACAAAAAATTATTTTATAATATTACTAGTTACTACTGTCATTTATTTTTTTTTCAGGCATCCAATTTTCTTTATGACAGTAACGCCACATATCCTATCAAAATAAATCATAATAATCCAACAACATTGTCTGTTGAAGCTCTGGAACTATTTTATCGCACGAATGCGGCAATTCTAAAATATTTGGAAAAATGTTCATATGTAACTCGTCCAATTGGAGATCATTTCAAATATGTTCTAAAACAACTTTCAAGCAGTCCATTTGCCTTTAATAAGGCTAAGATAGATGGTAAGTACCGAAACATATTATCAATATTATACTGTAAAAGGAGCAAAGACCGGGTTCCTTTACATTGAAATTAGTTATAAGAGCGGGCACGTCAGTGTCCTTTCGTTGTAATTTTTAGATTGGTTTTTATTCCAAAAATATTTTTTTGCTTAACCTATGTTTACATATATTTTCCTATGCTGCGACTTATGCAACAGCTAAAAAAGAGAGGGAGAGTATCAGTACATAGATACATACATATTGTTTGGAGCGCTTGCATCAAAGTGCTTGTTCAGCGTTCACACGCTAGCCTGGCTCTAGCTCATGTTATGCCTGTGCATTGTTGCTTATGTGAATATATGTATGTGAGATGTGATAAGGTAGTTGCACCGTGGCGGCAAGTCCCTTATGTGGAATGGCAAAGCAGCAGCAGTCAAAGTTCAGCAGTCACCAGTCGGTGTTCAGCCGTCAGAAATATCAGCGGTCAGTCGTCGTTAGCAGCAGCAAGAAGCCGAAAAATCAGCAGTACACAGAACCCGAGATTTTAGTTGCATACTGTAATCATTATTCGCCCGTCCACGATTTATAATACTATTAATAAACTATAATATAATACATTTGGGGACTCAATTGAGGACTTCGCTAGCAAGTCCTGGAGGAATTTGATTGCTATCAGCCATGCAGAAAAAATCCCCAGAACCAATGTTATGCCCGAAGCAGCAAAACAAGCTTCGCAGCAGTTTACGCCGGAATCAAACTTCAGCAGGAGTGACAGTAAGCAACATTAGTTCAAATGCGGATCAATGGCGCATCTGCGAAAGGACTGTAAGGAGGACGTCAAGTGTTTCCGCTGCAACCAAACTACCTACTCTGTAAACATCGTGTATGAAGAAAACCGACTCAAATCGTTGCAAGGTGACTGATAGATACCGGAGCCGAAGTGTCTTTACTTAGAAAATCTGTGTTTAGCCGAAAGCGAGGAATCCAGCTGCTAGCAAGTACGTTGTTTATGAGAGGATTAGGACAGCACACCACATGTCCTGTAGGTCAGTTCAAGGCAGAGGTGCAGATCGATGGAATTTGCCTTACCCACACGATTTTGACAAAAAAGAAAATACAGCTAACTGTCCCATCACGTTGAAGATAGTGCCTGAAGACAATATTAAGCCATTTCAACACGCACCAAGCCAAATAGCCATTACCGAAGCAGATGTGGTCAAGCTTTATAACTTTGCTAGTCGAATAGATGATCGTGGATCGGCATAACCATCGACTAGTTTTGAAAAGTATTTAAAGCAGAATGGAATTAAACATGTCTAAAGCACCACTGTAGTGCCAAGAGGAAATGGACAAATTGAACGAGTCCACCGATGGATCCTTAACATTACATTTAAGTTATAATCGGAGGAGCTTGAGAGATGGTATAAGTTCGTACCTAGAGTTCAAAAAGCGATTAACTCCTCTGTCCATAAGTCCACAAAGCGATCTCCATATGAGCTGATGCTCGGCGCGAAAATAAGGAGCGGAATCGAAAGCGATATCTTACAGTTGCTCGAGAATGAAATATTTGATACCCTTGACCTAGAAAGGCAAGACATGGAGAAGGCTATGTTGGAGATCTGGTTGCCATTCGTAGAACGCAATTTGTAGCGAGATACCGAAGTTGAAACGTGCAGTACGTTATGATGTTCAAAAAGCAGCAACAGACACAGAGGGACCAAAATATACGACCACTAGCAATGACAACATGAAATTGTGGAGCTTTGTAGCAGAAAACGAGGATGCATTATCATCAGAGGCTGATGACTAATCAGGAAGGCCGAGTGTGAGATGGGATAAGGTGTAGTATATCCATACCAAAAATCATTCAACACAAAGAGCTCAACTTGAAACACTTTGTTGCAAGTATAAACAATCAAATATGTACGCAATAAAACATAAGTATGCACTCGAATATGTTTATGTGTATATATTAATATATTCACATAAATATACAGCTAAACATGTTAATATATGTATGTACATTTATATATGCACATACATATATTCATATGAGCAGCAATGCACAGGCGTAACATGAGCTAGGGCCAAGCCAGCGTGTGAAAGCTGACCATGCGCTTTGATGCAATAATATGTATGTATGTACTGTACACCAAATAATATGTATGTATGTACTGACACACTCCCTCTCTTTTGTAGCTGTCGCCTAAGTGGCAGCATAAGAATATCTATAACAATAGGTTAAGCCAAAGAATATTTTTGGAATAAAAATCAATCTGAATATTACCACCAAACGGAACTGACTTGTTTATTTCCCAAACTCTAAACAAAGTGGAACCCGGTCATTACAAAGGTAATTGCAACTCCCTCCAGATTGGCAACGCAGCAGCAGTCGTAAGGTGTCGTGTGAAGTCAGCAGTCGATGTTCTGCAGTCAACAGTCGAGGTTCAGCAGTCGGTGTTCAGCAGTCAGAAGCCGATAAATCAGCAATACACAGAACCCAAAATTTGTTGTATTAATAAACTATAATATTATACATTTGGGGACTCCATCCTACATGTATGTGCACATATAAATTTGTGAATATGTATATGTGCTTACATCAATGTATACATATAAACATATTCAAGTGCATACTTATATTTTATTGCCCACATATTTAATTGTTTATACTTGCAACTAAGTGTTACAAGTTGAGCTCCTTGTGTTAAATGATTTTTGGAATGAATAATGTTTTGGAGGCAGTACGTCGATGCCAATGCCCTGAATTTAGGTAGCCCTGATTGTTTTTCCTTTAGACTTAGTATGTATCGACCTGAATGCAACCCTGACTTATCGAGGCAGAGACCAGTTTTAATGAAAACGCGCGGGAGAAAAAAGCGTATCAATATGGACGGGATGGAAACGCCGAAATCGGCGATAAACAAGTCTACCGCGGGAGAGAGCGATATAGAAAGAGACGTTTCCAATAAGAGCCAAGCGCCAAAAGACAGAGAAGACAATATGAATATATTGAAAAGTGTGCAAAGAATGATGACACACTTACAAGAACAAATTGCATCACAAAGTTCAAAAATTATAGCTATCCACAATGGACAAGAACAAGAAATACAAGAAATTCATTTAGTGCAAAGTGAAATAGTTAATTTAAAAATTGGTAATGAATCTATAACTGACTGTATTTCAGAATTGGAGAAGACGCAAGCTTTCAGCTGCACACAGGGTGCTGCAAATATAGACGGTGCACAACGTCATGGAGCCATAATGGGAGCTCCGCATGCTTTGGGCTGCACACAGGGTGCTGCAAATATAGATGTTTTTGTTTTATTTTGTCCACCTGAGTAGTTGAAGAAATACAGAATCGATTTCCAAAGTTTGTTGTCGGTGATATTGTTGCTCATATGCACTTGTGCTTACTTGCAGTCGCTCTTCACCAGCATTATAGACAGGAACAAGACAGGATTATTGAGTACATTTTGGAAACTAGCACGCATTGGAGAACGTAAATCACCTTGGATTGGTGCCGCCTGTGTAGTAATGGCATTCACAGTCTTGTTCTGGAGCTAGAATGTAATTGTTAACAATAGACCATAGTTCTCAGCCTTTAAGCTTAGCTAAACTGAAATTATAAGATTTTTGCATTTCCTATTATTATTGGTTCAATTGGCATACGCCTTTATAAAAACCTTTGGATTTATGTACCACGTCATGGAGCCATAATGGGAGCTCCGCATGCTTTATGCAGTACACATGGTGCTGCAAATATAGACAGTGCACAACGTCATGAAGCCATAATGGGAGCTCCGCTTGCTTTATGCAGCATACATGGTGCTGCAAATATAGACAGTGCACGACGTCATGGAGCCATAATGGAAGCTTCGCAAATATAGACGGTGCACAACGTCATGGAGCCATAATGGAAGCTCCGCATGCTTTGGGCGGCACACAGGGTGCTGCTAATTTAAACGTTGCATGGAGCCATAATGGGCGCTCCGCATGCTTTGGGCGCCACACAGGGTGCCGCAAACTTAATCGGTGCACAACTTCATGAAGCCTTAATGGGAGCTCCGCATGCTTTGGGCGGCACACAGGGTGCTGCAAACTTGGACGGTGCACAACGTCATGGAGCGTTCCGCATGCTTCGAGCGGCACGCAGGGTGCTACCGATGATGGTGCTACACAAAACAAAATGCCATTTAAAGCTACAACCGGAATATCTGATGTCCAAAACCAACGAATGGCCAGCCTCCGCTGCTTGTGGTTATACCCAATTTGAAAATGTAATACGTTTACAGAAAAGTTTAAAAGGTTTGCGAAGGTAACATTAATGACAACTTCGAACAGACCCACTTTAAAAGGTGATTGTCGTCACAATCCAAAACTGGGAATGCAAACAAATACTGGCGAATATCAAAAGAAGGACAAGAAATATACAAAAGTTTGCAACGAATGTAATGGTGACCACTCTCTGCCTCAATGCGATGTATATGTAAAGGCCGATGTAAATGAGAAGTGGACCATGGTCTAGAAATTAGGAGTTTGTTTCAGCTGTCTAAAACGCAACCACAATATGATATCCTGTAAGTTCAAAGGAAGATGTAATATCAGTGGCTGCAAGAGCTCACATCACAAATCGTTGCACAATCCTAATAGACAGACGGTAGAAGAAAATAAAGCAGAAGCAGCGACACATACAGTCAAATCTAGCATGAAAAGGTTGTTAGTTAAAGTCCTACCAGTCGAAATAATGGGCCCACATAATACATTAGTTAAACCGTTCGCGTTTTTGGACGAGGGTTCCAACGTAACGTTAATTAACGAGAATTTAGCTAAAAACCTAGGGGTAAAAGAAAACATGGATCGGTTAACATTAAATTGGATTTAGAATCATGCCATTAACTTAAATACGACAGTATGTCATCTAAAAATAAGAGGTATTAATGGAAATATAAATTGGTTACAGTTAAAAGGCACTACAATCCCTGATCTGGAATTACCTCTACAATCAATGGATCATCAAACATTAGCGGAAGAGTATATTCAAGTCGCGAACCTCCCAATAGCAAGTTACACAGATGCCAAACCAACAATACGGATCGGCATAGATAATACCCACCTCGTCAAGACTTTAAGAAGCGTTGATATCGGTCTAAGACTAGTGTCATCGAAAACACCTTTGGGATGGGTAATTTTGGATCAAGAGCAGACCATTCTAATAAAATCCCGTTAGTTTCACCAGTATTTCATGTAAATTCTTTGGAGGATCAAATAAACAGGGAAATGCACGATTTAATGGCAGATTATTTCACAAGTGATAATTTTGGAGTACCGCCGTTTATTAAGTCTGTAGAGTCCGCTGACATAATTCGAGCTAAAGAAATACTTCGAAACACAACAGTAAAATTAGAAGGAGAATATGAAACCGGATTGTTATGATCAAAAGAAACATTAAATCTTCCCGACAGTTACAGTATGGCTTTGAAAAGACTCCAGTTCATAGAGAATAAAATTATTCGCTCAAATAGCCTAAAGACCTAGGATGAAGCCATTATGGACTTTGTGAAGAAAGGATATGCCGTCAAAATGACAAAACTTCAAGCTTGTGTAACCAGTTCTAAGACATGGTATCTACCTCATTTCGCCGTTTACAACGTGAACAAGCCAGGAAAGCTACGACTAGTATTTGACACAGCAGCCTCAATAGAAGAAGTTTCATTGAATGCAAGATTATTAAAAGGACCCGATGAAAATCCGCCATTGACTCAAATTTTATTCCAATTTGGACAAGAAGCAGTGACAGTTTGTGCAGATATCAACGAAATGTTCTTGCAGGTGCGAGTTCGACAGGAAGATTAGGATTGCTTACGGTTTTTATAGAGACATGGTGACACAACAAGAGAAGTGGGTACTTATATATATAGTGGATGTTCTCCGTGTTGTGCTCAATATGTAAAAAATATAAACGCGCAAAACAGTACGAATTCAAAGGAAGTAATTAATGCAATACAAAATAATCATTACGTTGATGATTTTGTAGCAAGTTTTGTATCTGAGCAAAAGGCATACGACATAAGCTCTGAAGTAAAAATGCAGCATGAATTAGCTCATTTTGAACTAAGAGGCTTTGTTTCAAACTCGAAGCGGGTACAAAACAAATTGAATAAAGAAGAGAAAAATAAAACTGATAAGTTACCAGTAAGTATGGATAAGAAGGCTGTCGATAAGGTGTTGGGCATGTATTGGTACAACGACATAGACCAATTTTCTTTTGACTTAAAAATGTATCGCGTAGAACAAAGCATACTTAAGGCAGAAAATTGTCCAACAAAGAGGCAGCTTCTTAGCTTGGTCATGTCTATCTATGAGCCGACCTGACGATTCATATATTGATTCAAGATGTCTGGCGGTCAGGCATTCACTGGAATGATTTGATCGCAGAAGAATTATTTATTCGTTTCAAAAATTGGTTCTTACAAATCGAAAATGTAAAAAGTTTTAAATTAAACAGATGTTACTCTCGAAATTTTATGTCATCTCAAGCTAACATAGAATTGCATATTTTTGTAGATGCTAGGGATCAAGTCTTTGCTGCCGTTGGTTATGACCAAGGTCGATATTTTGCGAGTGTAGGTTTTCGGGAATTCTGTTCGTCTCAAAAGATTAATTTACCAGGATAAGATGAAAGAGTGATGAGCACACTTAAAAATATGTCGACCGCTGTAGAAACCAGTCAGAGATCGTGGCAGGATGCTTTGGCTGATGTTTAACTGGCATTGAATAGCACATCAAATCCAGTCACTAATTTTAGCCCATTAGAATTGCTAATTGGTAAAGAAGCTAGACCTATTGTTTTGTTACCAATTAATCAAGGAGACGTTGTGATAGACGGAGAAAACTTAAGAAAACATGCTAAACACAATATGGAAAGAAATGTACGATACGACAAACGTAGGTTCGACCAAAATAAGTCAAAAATTGTAAAGCATAACGTAGGCTACCACGTATTGCTAAAGAACGAAGAGCGACATCAAATAAAGCTTGATCCAAAGATTAAAGGTCTGTTTGAGGTAGGTGAAGTCCTAGACGGAGATAGATATTTATTAAAGTCACTGACAAGCAAGCGAACGTATAAATATTCGCATGAATATTTAAGAGCGGTACCTAATGGTCAGGTCTCGGAAGTCTTAAGTGAAGATATGGATGGTATGATGGATAAGGTGTCTAACCTTAGATGTTATTAATGAAAAAGATGGCACAAGTGTTTAATTGAATTGTGTTAAACGAACTACACTAATGCTTATTATTTAAGATATGATAAGTTGTAAAAGGATGTACACTATTGTAAAGTTTAATAAGTTTTAAATAATGAAATATAAATGAAGAAAATTAAATCGAGAATAAACGTTAATCAAAGAGAGACATGAAATTTACTTGATTTAGACAAGAAAGTTAAGACGTGTAAAAGGATGAAAATATCTTTCCCTACACGAGGACGTGTAGTTTGCAAGAAAGGCAGTGTCTAAGATGATGATTGTTATGGTAGTAATGTCCTTACCTACACGACAGGTGTCAATAAATCAAAGCCTACTATGTTGTTTTGAGAATTGTAATGTGTCGTGAATTGTGTAATTTATAACACTGCCGTGCAGCGTTTGCAGACTGACACCTGAGATGTTGATATTGCAGAATGTTAAGCATCTTGGCCTAAGCAACATGTTGATAAAAAAATGTGGCCAAAATAATGTTACTATACAGTTCAGTGTAAACTAAATAAGTGAAGTTTTAGTAAAGTAATACAGTGAAGTAAAACATGAGTGAGGTTAACCAAATTGGAGAATGTCCTGCCCAGGACCCAGGGACTTCGACATTAAAAGTTGGATCGTCTCCACACCATAGCAATCCTGATGACCCCATTTGTTTCGTTTTGGAGTCGCAACATCGCAGCATGATGGAGATGATTAAGACAGTAAGAAGTGAACGCGTGGAAAAGAGAGGTACCGGTCCGATAGTCCTGCCAAAGTTTATTCCTGATGCCGCAGGATCAAACGCATTTGCCTGGTGCTCTACAGTGGACCCCATCTTAGAAGAAAATTCTTTAGAGGGCAGCACATTTCTCATGGCTCTAAGCAAATCACTAGAAGCCAGAACATACAATTGGCTTCCTCAAATATCCTTTGCTGGTATGGTATGGCCCCAATTCAAGGAATTGTTTCTGCAGCATTTTGAAGGCACTGAAACCCCAGCTGCGGAAGTTTTCAATATTTTCAATGGTTTGCCAAAAAATGGAGAATGCATGTCATTGTACATAAGAAGATTGTTAACATCACTTCTGTCAAAATGGAATGGAATGACTATGGAGCGAGCCGCTATGTCAATGGTTCTGGCTCAAGACCATTTTTACAAAGAACACCAAGACGCGAAAGGAAACGCAAGTCGAATTAAAATCGTTTTCTGTTGCACAGTTGCGCCACCAATGTTTTGATGCTGAATTTGAGTGTTCCTTGAAAGGAAAGAAAAGTGACGGCGATAAATTTAATGGAACAATTTATAGTACACAGCAGGTTTTAACCAATATAAATATAAAAGCATCTGTATATCAGGCGATAATAAAAGCATTAGAAGTTTCAGCACAGGTGTGTGTGTAGGTACGAAGTCGTGTATATCGATGAAGTTTTGATTGCAGATAGTTCTAGATACTTCGAGTAAGGTGGGTGAATAGGGATTCCCGGAGAGCAGAGAAAATAACCCAGTCTTCATTCGTTGAATTCAAAATATGAACTGATTTTATTTAAAAACTCTTAAACTCTAAGAAGCGACAATTGTTCTTAAAAATGCTTATTCTAATGCCCCACGTTTTCTGGGGTTGAAAATTGTTTATATTTCATGCTCAGCGCTGGTTACTTGATACCGCGCCGCTGTTATAGTCTTAAGTGTTTTCCACAGAATGTGGATGCATGGTTTGTTTGGTATTAAGCAATAATTGTCATATGAATTTTATGACTTACTTTTGTTTATGTTTCATTTGTATATTTCTTTGGTCAATCTGATTTGGTGAAGCCAGCTCAGATGAACACGATGTTTATTCTTAAACATTCTGCAAAGGGCCGCCAAATGCGGCGTTTTGGACTTTATCTTATAGTTAGTTGTCATTTCAAAATTATTAAAATTATTATCATTAGTAAGAAAACTATTGTTAAAGAAGCATGATAGACGTTGAACCTAGTCAATCTGATGTTCCTTTACTGATTGTAACTGACTTCTTATTCTTACTAATTCTCCCATATGTATTACTATGTTGGCTTCTACTGGTTTTTATAATATTTGGCATATTACTTAACGATTTCTGTTTGGGGATGTCTACCCACTCCTGATGTGCATTACTGTGCTGACTCCTAGCCTTTTTATACGGTGGTGAATTTAAAAAATAACTACCTTTACTTTTTGACTTGTTCCAATGTGATCTTCGCTCCACTATTTTTAAATATCGCTGATTGCTGAAGTGTGAGTTGCTATTCTGGTTACCATTAAATGTTGTCCTTTTATAATTATTTTGCCATATCTGATTTTTTGGTACTATAGTTTCGGACAATTTGTTACCGGAATCTATTTTGATATTATTTTTTAGATAAGCATTATCTAATTGACCCATTGCCTTCTGAATATTTTCATGTTTTACTGGCTCTGAGATATATACTTTTTCTTCCCCAATTTTCACTTTACCTCCAATGTGAGGTCCTGCCGGGGGCCATAAATTTATTCCTTGAGTTTTGCTGTTGTATTTCTTTGGAATTGTGTTATTTTTATTTTGAAATTTATCTGTATTTTTCTCCCAACAGTGTTCAAAACATGTGACATCTATTGTTGTTGCCACTACAGATTTATTCTGATTTGATTTGGTGCATCCCAAGACGATCCAACCAAATTGAGTATTTTGGCCTAGCAGGCCATCAATCTTTGTAATTCCCCCTTTTAAGATTTGGGTATATACGTTTACTCCCATTATTATGTCAATCCTACCAGGTTTATTAAAGGTGGGATCAGCTAGCACGTAAGTTTGCCATTTTGACATATCCACGTTTGCTATTTTTAATGGAAGAGCTTTCATTAATTTTGGCAACACAATTGCCTCAACCTTAAGATGACCTTTCCAAGGGTTTCGCGTCTTTACATCTATCTTTACCTTATATTTTGATTTATTAGATTTTATTGAGGACACGCCACTTATTTCTGTATATTGTTTAATTTTTGGTAGTTTTAATATTTGAGCTGCCTCTTCAGACAAAATGGTGCTCTGTGAACCACAATCAATAAGGGCTCTTAGAGTCTTATATCCTCCATTTATATTTTTTACTTGTATTAAAGCTGTGGCCAACAGTGTTGGTTGTGCGGTTACACAAGTATTAGCTCTCTCCTGTTTTTCTTCAAAATGGAGTAAGGTATGGTGTTCCTTACTACACAATGAACAGACCATTTCATTAGTGCACACCTTATTGCTTGAATGGTTCAAGCATCTTATGCAAAGCTGCACTTTTTTGGCTGTTTCATATTTTTCAGTAGGTGTCAAACCCTTAAACATATAGCACTTATACGCTTTGTGCCCGGCAATTTTGCAAATCGGACATTTATCTTCGATTTCCGCATAATTTAACACAGTTTTTAGCGGTTTTTTCTCTTCTTTGCTCATGGCACTTTGCTCCAAGTATTCCATGACATCAGATAACATTTGAATTTGTCTTGTTTTTCTAATCTGACTCTCATACAATTGTAGAGCATCTCTGTCAAATTTCCTTAGTAGGAGTTGTGCGCATATGACGTCAACTTCATCGCACAAATTTGCTTTTATTTTAATTAAGTAAACTGACTCATTAACTATGTCAATCACTCCTTTAACACTTTTTGCGGATTCATTGTTGATCATCGGTAAATCAACGATCCGACTTAATTGTTCGGAAAATACCCTCCGATTATTTTGATACCGCTTGGTCAACAATTCCCAAGCGGCACTATAGTTATCAGTTGATCCTGACAATAGATGGACAATCATGCTCTTTGCTTCGCCCTTTAACGCGGATTTTAAATAATTGAACTTAAGAGCAAGACTTAAGTCTCTCTCTTTTTCAATCAGTTCCGCAAATAGTTCTACAAACAGGTCCCATTCTGTAGGTTCTCCAGAAAATGTGGGTACCTCTATTTTCGGCAACACCGGTAGTTCGCCCCTCACGGTAACATTCTCAACTTTCAAATTTTTCTGATCGTTTGTTTTCATTTCTAGCATTGATAATGAATTTTGGACGTCGAATTCTAAATCCTCCATAGTATTCTTAAATTTTGCATCACTTGTTATTACTTGGCATGCCCGTACCTTTTCCCATAAATAATTTATTTTATTAATATACAGTATCCATGTTCCATCGCCTGTTGATTTCAACTCTACTACCTCCAAATATTCCTGAAGCTGTCGGACTCTATCCATAAACATCTCCTGGTTACCACTACCGTTTTCATGACTGGAGGTCGCATTCCCGCGCGACTCTCCTTTGCTATCATCAAACATTTCTGACATATCCGCTTCTGCTTCAACTAACACTGACTTACTAGTGCCTGGTTTTTCTGACTCTCCTGTAGCTATTATTTTGGCAACTATCGTTAAAACCTCTTCATGTACTTTATCTCTGTAGTACTGATGATCGAAAATACCCTGCTGGAGCAATTTTTCATGGTTAGGCATCGATCGGCTACTAATCACTTTTACTTCCTCAACCACCTTGCTAGTAATGTCTCTGGGATTCAGTGCTTCCAACTGCCTTAACCTGGTATGCAACTCTACCTGCTTCTCTAACAATTTAGCAGTCTTATTACTGAACATTTTATATAGTGGATGTATATATGTGTGACAATCAATTGATTCTCTTTTTTTTTAATTTTTTTTTTTTATATTGGTTTTTAAATGTTTTTTTTTTTTTTTTTTTTACATATATCCCTGCCTATTTTTGCGTATGGTTTTCAGGCCACACTCTAATCGTACATAGTTTTTTATAATTATGAAAAAAAATATGCATCGCAGTGCATTAAAAAAAAATGTGCGACGCAGCGCATAGTTGTTTATTTTGGTGGGCGCTCTTTGTAGCGCTATCGGTCCAGACGTTGAGCAGCTTTCAAGTTGCCGGTGCTGGTCTACGCACAGGCTGTTGGGGCGCCGATGCTGGTTTCTCCGATCTCTTGGCTCCCGGGTCTAGCTTGTCGCGCTAAACGATGCCGGTGCTGGTCTTCGCACAGGCGTATTCGCAATAAGGTGAGTCAAATGGTCCAGGGCAGTCCTTGGGACCCGTCTTCCCCGGTGTGTTTTTTTTTTTGTTTGCTGTGTCGTTGCTCAGCTGCTGTTGTCCAGGGCCTATGGACTCAGGCGGTACTGGTGCCGGTCATCGCACCAGATATTCTCCTATTAGCCACCTCTTCTCTGCAACTATCTTGTTGCTATGCTGTTTTTTGTAGTTGCTGACTTGCAACTACATATGCACTTTTAACTTTAACTTTTTTTTTTTTCGATATTAGGGCTTCGAATACGCCACACACAAAACTCCCGCCGCCGATATTACTACAGTTGCTCCACTAGCCAAGCTGTCTTTAAAATCGGACGCACGCACTTTTTAATTATTAAGCAATATTTTGCTTTTTATATTACACTCTGTCTCTTACCACGGGTGGGGGAAAACAAGAGTAAATTTATTTTTGCTACCTTTAGCTGATCTTAGCATTTACACTTGCATAAGATCAGACTTCAAGGAGCTGATTCACACTCTGAGTCTCTTACCACTGGTGGGGGAAAACTACAGAGTTCCTTTTTCTCGAAGGACCAAAATGAATAGGGATTCCCGGAGAGCAGAGAAAATAACCCAGTCTTCATTCGTTGAATTCAAAATATGAACTGATTTTATTTAAAAACTCTTAAACTCTAAGAAGCGACAATTGTTCTTAAAAATGCTTATTCTAATGCCCCACGTTTTCTGGGGTTGAAAATTGTTTATATTTCATGCTCAGCGCTGGTTACTTGATACCGCGCCGCTGTTATAGTCTTAAGTGTTTTCCACAGAATGTGGATGCATGGTTTGTTTGGTATTAAGCAATAATTGTCATATGAATTTTATGACTTACTTTTGTTTATGTTTCATTTGTATATTTCTTTGGTCAATCTGATTTGGTGAAGCCAGCTCAGATGAACACGATGTTTATTCTTAAACAGTGGGATTTTCATTTAACTTAACAAAGTGTTATTTTCTTTAAGGGGGGTTCTACCTTGTGATATGAAAAAATTCAATTTATATTTTATTGCATTTTCGGATAGATATATGTTTCAAGAATACAGTGTAAAAACTTTAAGTTGAAATTTGTAAAATTACAAAAGTTCCCGGTCGTTAAGTAGAGCGGTGTCAAGCGCGGTGACAAGAACCGCAAATTTTCAAACACGTTTACCTCAAAACTAAGTTCTTGGAGCTCACGGAAGTTTTACAGGGCTCAAAAATTAATCAATTGTTATGAAATCTTTTACACATGTTCTTTAGGATATTGTTCAGCGCTGGTAGTAGAATTGGCGAAAAATATTCAAAATTGTTAGTTTAAAAAATTAATTAGTGACGAAAGATAGGAAAAAAAAATTTTTTTCATTTTTCATCCATTTTTCCAAATTCTACTATCTAGATCTAGAAATTCTAAGTATCTAGATTAACAAAAAATTTGGATTCGGACTTCATTTGCGAACGGTAGGACTTCTATAAGGATGAAATGGGTATGCCATTGTAAAATTCCCCTTACCTCCCCCTTTTCTCGGATCACCGAAAAAAATTTTGTATAAATAGAATAAAGTTATTCCAACAACTGTGGCAAGTTTCATTCCTTGATCTATTATACTTTTCTCAAAAAAAAACTCTTACTACAAAGCTCCTCTTCGGCCCAACAAGGTAGAAACCCCCTTTAAACTAGTATAGTATCTGGGGTTTGAAATAAGTAATGGAAAAATCAGACCGAACAGACGTAAAATTGAAACGTTATTGGGACTACTACATGGTTTTTGTTTGGAGACCAGAGCACGAGCAAATCCGATCAAAGATAATAACTGTTTTGACGGATGCTCCAGTCATAATTAATCCAAAACACGCAATGGATTGCACATGGATGCTAATTTGGTTGGCTATGGAGAAATATTGCTGCATAGAATTGATAACAAGCCCCATGTGGTGGAATATTACAGCAAATGCACGTCTCCTATCGAATCGAAGTACCACTCCTATGAGTTTGAGACGTTGGCAGTTGTTAACGAATTTAAACACTTCCTTCATTATCTCCAGAGCCGAAAATTCGTAGTATATACGGACTGCAATTCTTTGAAGGCTAGTCGTTCTAAGTTATATTTAACCCTGAGAGTACATGATGGTGGCCATTTTTATAATCATTTGACTTTAAACTATGTGACGAGTCACAATACTTGGCCAGTCCCGCCACTTCATCATCGTTCTCATTATGTTAAGTACATTAAGTTAAGCGGACGTTGACGATACTATGCGCAGTACGTTCAAGTGGCCCCTACGACACCAGGGCAAAGCCTGTTACGCGCGAGCATAAGCAGATAGCTGCAAACCTCCCACCCGACCGACCGAGGGGAAACTGAGCTAATAACTCAGGCGAGTCAATATCACCGCACAAAAATAACACCAAGCATAATTCTACGGTTAATAAAGAAGGGAAGGTTAATCAAAAGTAGTCTACTAGAGTACGAAGGCAAATTGACATTTGGATCCCAGCTTAAGCCACCAAGAGCAAATAGCAAGAACTGCTTTTGAACTGATTCAAGTCTAATTTGGTGCGACTCATATTGAGCTCACCAAATACAAGATCCATACTCTAAAATAGGATGGAAAAGCGAAGTAAAAAGAACTTTAGTAGTATAGGGGTCATCAAATTCTTTTGACCATCTTTTAATGAAACCCAGAACACTCATGGCCTTTGCGACAGTAGTGGAAATATGGGTATTAAAATTTAACTTATGGTCCATAAGTACGCTCAAATAATTCATATTAATTAGACGTTCAGAAGGACTATTATTTACAAAATAAGTAAACAGTTGAGGAGAATTACGATGAAAAGTCATTACCTTACATTTGGTAGTGTTAAAATTTAATAGATTAAACTGGCACCAGGATTGAAAATGTTTAAGATCAGCTTGTAGCTGACTAAATGAATCTGTTTTTTTATAAGTAAGACAAACCTTAACATCGTCAGCATACCTAAGCACACGCGAATGAATAATGACTGATGGGAGATCGTTAATGAATAAAGTTAAAAGCATAGGGTCAAGATGATTACCTTGAGGTACACCAGATATCACAGCAATTGAATTGGAAAAGGAAGACTTAAAAAGAAACTTCTGTTTTCTATTTGTTAAATATTCACGAACCCAAGAAAGGAAAAGGGGTGGAAACTCAATGTTGTTCAGTTTAGAAAGTAATAGGGTGTGATTAACAGAATCAAATGCTTTACTGAAGTCAGTGTATATGACATCAGTTTGTTTAGCATTTTTGAAAGGTTAGTGGTTCTACGTTTCACAAACCCATGTTGGGATGGCGAAATAATAGATCTGCAAAAATGTTGCGCTTGCGAAGTTATAATTTTCTCAAAAGCTTTCGGAATAGCGAACAATTTTGAAATATTCCTATAGGTAGAGGCTTCGGACTTTTTGCCATTTTTATGCAGAGGAATGATATACGACTCCTTCCAAATAGATGGAAAAGAGGAAGATTCGACACACAATAAAAACAATTTTAAAATGGGTTTACATAATGAGTTTGCACAGAATCTGAGTACAGACCATCTGGCCCTGGAGAATAAACAGGTTTAAGAAGTTGAGGTTCACTAAGAAGAGAACTTTCATCAATTGCTGGATTAAAAATACAATTAGCCTTTGTTAAATGATTAGGATATGGACTTGCTCGATATTCCGTTGAGGAATAAGTTGTTTTGAAAAAACTCGCAAACATATCGGCAATTGCCTGATCAGTGCTCGCTTTTTTATTTTGAAAGGACAAAAAAGATGGGTGCACAGAGGTCTTACGTTTAGAATTAACGAAATTATAAAATTGTTTAGGGTCAGAAGAAAACTGAAGCTTACACCGCTGAAGATAATTCTTATAACATTGTGTATTAAGCATCATGATTTTGAATGAACAACTGTATACAGAGCGTATTCTGATGAACGACGTGTGTTTTTAAACTTCTTATAATCGATATATTATAATATTCACATTTTTCAAATTGGATAACTCTCGAAAGAAACAGGGAGGTTTAAAAGGCCGCTCCTGCCTACCATGAGGCACACAAATATCAAAGAGTGAATTCAGAGTGTCGATAAAGAAGCGAACAGCTGATTTCATATCTCACAATTTTACAGATAAGACCAATCGGTAGTAAAAATATTTTCATTAAGGCTGGCAAAGTCAGTCTTACGAAAACACCTAGTTAGACGTAACTCATTTGAACCAAGTAATGCTGATAGTGAGGGTAAATCAATTTTTAAATTCAATGTTGGATGAAATTTATCTTTGGCAAGAACAAAAGGTTCTATACTACAGAAATCACAATAAGAAGGATCCAATACAAATATAAGATTTAACGATTTTCCATTAGAATGTAAGACAGGATTGACTTGGGATAAAGATAAGTCTAGAAGGCCATCTACCATCAGTGAGTGTAGATCAATGTTTTAACTTAATGTTAGATGAAATTTGTCATCGGGTAAGAAGAATCCAAAACAATAATAAGATCTAACGATTTTCCATTAGAATTTAAGACAGGATTGACTTGGGATAAAGATAAGCAGATAAGCCTAAAAGGCCATCAATAAAGTCATGTGACATAGAGGGCAGCACAATGGTAGATTCATCTATTAGTGACCATGACAAGCCAGGTAAATTAAAATCACCTAAAAATATGAGCATGTCTTGACTAGAAACTAAAGAGGAGACAAACTAAATTGCCTCTAAATGATTTAAATAGACCACAATGTTTGACGATGGGAGAATAAAGGAACAAGTAATAAAAGCATTAAAAGATTTAAAATTTACTTTAACACCGACAAACTCAATCAATTGAATTATTTTAGATGATGAAGCAGCATCCACAGCTATCGTAACGCCACCGCCTACACGAGGTCATGTCTAAAGTTTGTGGAAAAGACCGATGCATCAGCAATGTCAGGTTTTAGCCACGTCTCCGTGAAAGCAAGAATGTTATGTTCAAAAGAAAGACTATCTACATAGAGATTAGGAAGTTTAGATTTCAGTCCTCTAACGTTCTGGTAACCCAGGTTAAGGGACCATTTCCATTGGAATGGGTAATTGCCCGGACACTTCGGACACTACAATTGGCAGCGTTTTTAAGAGCTGATTCCCAGGTGATACCGGTACTTCCTTACTAATCACCACTGGGCTCTTAAACGATATCAATTGCTGTATGTTGGTAGAGGACGGTGCATGAGGCCGGTCGGGGACGATATGGAGACTCATTCATTAGCGATAAGCTTCTAAACTGAGTCTCCACCGCATTAAATTCCGCTTGGAGTTTGTTAAAACCTTCCCTCAAAGTGTCAAAACTATCTCTAGTCCGCCTCATGAATGAGCACATCTCATTCTCGACCTTCCAGAAAGCATCACATCCATATTTTAAGCCACCACCATTCTCAATAGACTCCTTGATTCTGCCTGTCATTGTCACACAGCCAACAAAGAATATAATCATAGGAGTCAACCGCATTAGTGGCAACTATGCAATTATTTTTTGAGCAGACAACCATTTTATAAAATAATTTTATTTTATTTAGAAAATTAAAGGAATAAGAAATAAAATAAAAAATTTTAAATGTAACCAAATATGTGTATAAGAAATATACTGACCAGTTTTGACACAAGGGTTAATGTGCAAATTATTTCACAACTAAAGAGTAAAAATCTCAAGAATACACAAAAACAAAAACACGTATCACTGAGTCGCGGGTAGGCAAAAGACGAGAGCGCAGATCAAACAAGAATGGGAAAGAGCGGGAGAGCGCGTCAAATTGAACACATGCAACGACAATTTGTACGCAAGGGCGCGATAGTTAGTTACAAAAGTAAAGACACAAAAGCAAAAGAGACTAGCTAAACAACAACACCGCTAATGCAAGTATTTGTTGTAAGTTAATTTATATGTATTGAAACAAAAAACACAAAAACGACTAAAAGAAATCACGGAATGAAAATTTAATTCGAGTGTTAAAGTTTTAATTAAACCGATAGTGAGTTTAAAAGTTAAAGAAAAGTTATAAATCACGAGAAACAAATAACATTTGATGACGTCTGACCTCTGCAACGAGTGAAAAGACTGTAGGCCGTTCGTTCACAGACATTAACCTATTTAGATAAAACGTTTTTTTTCACTTTGATGGCTATGAGTAAGGAAAGAGTTACCAAAACAGTTGCAAGGGTATAAAAACTTTGACGCGGTCAAAGTTAGCCCCAGCCCTCTGGATTTTTTTATTTCTCTCATCATTGCTTCTGCAGTTGTTCCCCTCATCGCCCTGATCATACCTTCAGTACTAGTGTTTTTTTTTATCTCTCTTTTTTATGCTTGTGCTCAGCTCCTCTCCCGCGTAATCACTTTTGTAACGTCGCCTCTCAAAGCTTGGCTTATAACTGTTCTTGCAATGTATAGCTGTCTCTTTGTTTTATTTGCAATTATTGATTTTTTATCGATAACTGGCCAAACCGCTGTCTATGAATGTGACTCTAGCGTACATTTATTGTCGCAATTCAAGTTAGTTCCACGTGACTGTGCCGAAGTTGCCCAAGAAATGTACCCTTGAGTTGCCTCATAAGTTGTCGCCAGCACTCTCTATTACATATTCTCCCATTTTACTTTCACCTACACCATCTTCTTGTCCCTCTTTATGCCCTTCTTTTCAGATTAAAGTACCCATTACAAGCCCTGGTGTAGCTCAATCTATCCCTCACGGTAACTCTGATCAATTACAGGATCATGCTGGCTCTCAATCACTTGCGGATCCCAATGCTCCTCCGCCTCCACAAACTGTACTGTCTCATCGCAAACAATTATTTATCTCTAGGCTTGCTCCAGATACTTCTGAGTCGTGTTGGTCGTCGTGGCGGTGGAGTACTCATTGCTATCAACTCGAATCTGTGTTCAAGTGTTGTGCTGATTGATCTCGCCTTAGGTGTTGAGTTTATTTCAGTCATGTTCTTACTTTAGCTTATATATCTCTTGTTCATATATTCCCCTAGCTTCTGCTATCATGATCTCATGCACCATGCTGATGCTTTGCAAACTATTTTAAGCCTACTTGAATGTCCGCTATATCAGTTGAGTTCTTTTCTTAACTCTTCTAAAAGAATACTCGAACTTGTTTTTGTCTCGGATCCCACTGTTAGTGCTGTATCAGAAACACAGCCCCTAGTGAAGCCTGAAGAACCTTATCATCCTACCGTTGAAAATACTATTTCTTAAAATTCCGTTAATAATTAATTTTAAATTCTCGTCGTAGATGTTTTCGTAAAACGCAAAAACCGGTTCGCGATTTGACTATGTGTAGCCAAATCTCAATTTTGTCTTTTAAATACTCAATGCTACAATAATTATATAGTTCGCTGTAAGGTTGAATGTTATAAGTACCCCAAAACATTTTACAACTTTGTTAATTCCAAAAGACGCTCTAATTTACTACCTTCCACCTTCAGACTTAATGACCAGACAGCTAATAACGATTCAGATATTGCAGACCTGTTTGCTAAATTCTTTCAGTCGACTTATTCTACTATTGTTTCGGATCCCACACCTTATCCCTTCACAATTCCACATTTTAATTGTATGTTTTTTCCTAATATTACTGAAGACTGTATTATCTCTAGCTTTTCATCTATGACGTCTTCCTTCGTACCCAGGCCTGATAATATACCTAGTTGCATCTGTAAAATGTGTTCGATTTCCCTATCTAAGCTTTTATCTCGGTTATTCTTTATATCAAGTGAGAAATGTAGCTTTCCCGATATTTGGAAGGAGTCTTTTATTATTCCGCTTTTTAAAAAGGGGAACAAATCGGATATTTCTAACTACCGTGGCATTGCCAAACTTTCGGCAATACCTTAGCTGTTTGAGAAAATTATGACGTCTTCCCTTCAACACCTGTCCAGATCCACTATTTCTCCTTGTCAGCATGGCTTCATGAGAGGTCGTTCGTCGCTTACCAACCTTTTAGAATTGACTACCCTTGTACACAATGGCTTCCCTAAAAAGTGTCAAACTGATGTTATTTATACTGACTTTAGTAAGGCTTTCGATATGGTTGATCATTCTATGGCTTTCATGAAACTTAACATCATGGGTTTTTCCCCGAAACTATTGGCTGGTAAAAGTCGTATCTTATTGGCAGAACCCAAAAGGTGTCTTTTTGTTCCTCGATATCTAAAACTGTTCAAGTTACGTCAGGTGTCCCCCAAGGCAGTGATTGGTGCCACGTTAATAAATTACGCCTTAATGCCTAGTTCCTAGCTTATTACTCTATTAAGTCTGTTCTGTTAGATTGTGTACCATCATTCAAAGACTTAGGCGTCATGTTTGACCCATAATTTTCATATATCTTCAATTGTCCATAGAACATGAAGTCTTCTTGGCTTCATTAAACGTTGGGCCAAAGAATTTGATGATCCTTATGTAAAAAAGGTTTTATAGACTTCGTTAGTTCGCCCTACTCTAGAATATTGCTCGCCAGTTTGAAACCCTCAATATGATGTTCACCAGCGTAGTATTGAATCTGCACAGAAGCAATGAAGCTCATTGATAGCCACTGTGAATGTTTAATTCGAAAAGTGCGCATACAAATATGCGCACTTTTGTAAATTTAAAGTAATGCATGTATTAAAGCTTTTAACATTCTTTTTAATTTCACTTATGCTTTCATTGGTTAGCAAACATTCCGTCAAATATCGGAACAAATCGGACAAATATCCAGTTGGCAAGATCGGCGGAGTTGCTTCCGCTGTCAATTAATACTTCCAGCAGCGTTGAATGACAGAACTCAATGTTATCTACAAGTTCAAAATACCGCCAGAGCCGCAAAAAGCCGCACTCTCTACTTTATTTTCACATACATTACATATCGCAGAAACACGCAGAAGGTTAGTTTTTACTCCACAGAAGACGAACAAATATGTTTGGATTTCTATGTTTTTGAACAATACAAAACAGTACACATATATAAAATAAAATAAATTTGATTACCAATTTGTTTTGTTTTATCCATTGTAAATACCTTGCTCTACAAAATCCATTATTAACAATATCTTATTTTTCTATTGTGTGAACTTGTCAAGCGCTCAAAGTGCATCAAAAATTTCGCGCCAATTTTGTCGCAGGCACCAACTGATTTAAAAGCTTGATCGGAATGACAGGCTTACATGCTTGGAAAAGCGAACATCGATTTTTCCTATTTAGGAACTGTATTTTGAATATACTAAAATATAATTATTACTTACTTCCATAAAATTTTCCAATTTATGCCACTTATTTGGCAATTCCGCCCAGTGTGCTGTGGAACAAATACGAAGACAACATGTCAGAAGACATTTTACTTCGAATTCGTGTCAGCTTAAGAAGTCCAGATGTTGAGGCGAATGAGGAGATGCAAATCCCGGCTTTGCTGCTGATAGAAGATATTTATTATACCCTTGCACAAAGAGTATTGTAATTTTGGTCAGAAGTGTGCAACGCATAGAAGGAAGCATCCCCGACCATACAAAGTATATATATTCTTGATCAGCACGACGAGACGAGTTCAAATAGCCATGTCCGTCCGTCCGTTTCAATCGACGCAAACTCCTCATATATAATAGCTTCTGCTTCCTGAAGTGACGGTCGTGTTTTTGCATAGTTCCTGAGTTTTTATCAATATTTATTGTTTTCTCTCAATTTTTAATTGTGGATAGTTTGTTTACGCTTTCGTTGGTGTGGTTTGCTTGCACACTTGTGTTTTATTTCCATAATTTGCCAAATTAAACATTTTTTTTCGTTAGTGTTTGGTGGTAGCCATGTCCGTCCGTCTTGATCAGCGCAGCTCCTACTTGGCCGTAAGAGCTGAAGTTTTGTAGGCTTGTAAATAGTGTACAGCGTGTATATCTCGGATTCAGCCGGATCGGACCACTATATCATATAGCTCCCATACAAACGGCAAAGCCACGAACAGTGACTTTTCTTAATAACTTTGTTATTTTCTGAGCTATTATCGTGAAATTTAATATTGGTGAGCTTATTACGTCTATAATTTATTCAAGATCGGGTGACTGTATCATATAGCCCATAAGAACAACCGGTAGAAAACAGTGACTTTGATCAATAACTTCGTTACCTTTGACGCGATTGCTTGCAAATAAAACATTTGTTAGTTTAATATATCTGTTAATGACTGTGCCGAAATCGATAAAGATCGGGTGATTATATCATATAGCTCCCATAGAAACAATCGGTGGAAAACTGTGACTTTGATTAATATCTTCGTTATTTCCTATGCTAAGGTTGTAGGCCGTTCTTTCACAAACAGCCTTTTTAGGTAAAACGTTTTTTCACTTTGAAAAAAGAGGAAAGAGTTACCAAAACAGTTGCAAGGGTATAGAAAGTTTGACGCGGTTGAAGTTAGCCCCAGCCCTCTGGTTTTTTTATTTCTCTCATTATTGCTTTTGCAGTTGTTCCCATCTGGCGCTGGCTCTCAATTACTTGCGGATCCCAATGCTCCTCCGCCTCCACAAACTATAGTGCCTCATCGCAAACAATTATTTATCTCTAGGCTTGCTCCAGATACATCTGAGCCGTCTGTGGCAGCTTGCATTAGTAATATATGCCCTGCTAAGGTTTTAATTCAAAAGTTTAAATTCTCAAGGCCTTGTCATATCTCCCCTTTTAAAATTAGAGTACCAAAAGAGTATTTCTCAGCTATGGTTGACCCTAATTTTTGGGCAGAGGGCCGAGTTGAACAAGAATTTGCGCCCAATAAGCGCTCCCATCCGTTGCCTGTCCACCTTCCTATTTTATCTTCTGCTTCAAAAAACTTATAACGCCAAGTTCTGTCAACTCGAATCTGTGTTCAAGTGTTGTGCCGATTGATGTCCCCTTAGATGTTGAGTTTATTTGCGTCGAAGTTACATGTTCTTACATAAACTTAAGTATCTCTTCTTTTTTTTTTTTTTTGTTGGAAAAAATTTTTTTATTTATTTATTTATTTACGTCAACTAAATCAGCAGTCCACGAAAAAGCTTAAGCTAAAATACAGATAATCATTAATTCACGAAGAAAGCTTAGTTTTATGCACAACTAAACATCCCCGACCCGGTGGAGGTGTTTTATTTGCAACAATGTGCCAGCTATGCCCCGATTCACAGCCAATGTGGTCAGGGATGTGTTGCAGCCAATCCAATATCCAGCCCAAAAAACATTCAGTGGTTACGCTGTAGATAATTAAAAAGTATATAGATAGATGAGAAGAAATAAGGTGAGAAAGGTTGTTAAAAGATTGGCAAAGAACACGAAGAGGTTCGTGAAGAGAGTTGTTAGTCAGACATCTACTAAGGTGAAGAGAATAAAAGTTTCTGGTCCGACGTGAGGGAACACAAAAATATAGCGTATCTAGTAAATTGGTAGAAATGACTTCGCCGTTGACTAGTTTATGTAGAAAGAGAATGCCAAATACGAGCCTACGGTTGTAAAGTAAAGGAAGATTAATTAGAAAAAGTCTGTCAGAATAAGAAGGTAGGCGAAAATTCGGGTCCCAATTAAGACCGCGTAACGCAAACTTAAGGAATTGCTTCTACGCTGGTGAACACCATATTGAGGATTCCACACTGGTGAGCAATATTCTAGAGTAGGGCGAACTAACGAAGTGTATAAAACCTTTGTCACATATGGATCATCAAATTCTTTGGCCCAACGTTTAATGAAGCCAAGAAGACTGCATGCTCTATTGACAATTGAAGATATATGAACATTAAAGAAAGTTTTGGGTCAAACATAACGCCTAAGTCTTTAAATGATGGTACACAATATAACAGAACAGACTTAATAGAGTAATGAGCTAGGAACGGCGACAAATGACTGAAAGTCATTAGACATTAAGGTGTAATTTATTAACGTGACACCAAACACAGAACGCATCGAGATCCGATTGCAAGTACTGTTCGAAAGAAGGATCATTATATGAATAACATCCGCAAACATGACGACTGCGTCGGGGGACGCCTGAGGTAACTCGAACAGTTTTAGATAGAACGAAAAGACACCTTTTGGGTTCTGCCAATTATTGGCTTTCCAGAAGCCAATAGTTTTGGGGAAAAACCCATGATGTTAGGTTTCGTGAGAAGCATAGAATGATCAACCGTATCGAAAGACTTACTAAAGTTAGTATAAATAACATCAGTTTGACACTTTTTACGGAAGCCATGGTGTACAAGGGTAGTCAATTCTAACAGGTTGGTAAGCGACGAACGAACTTTAATGAAGCCATGCTGACAAGGAGAAATAGTGGATCTGGATAGGCGTTGAAGGGAAGACTTAATAATTTTCTCAAACAGCTTAGGAATTGCCGAAAGTTTGGCAATGCCACGGTAGTTAGAAATATCCGATTTGCTACCCTTTTTAAAAAGCGGAATAATAAAAGACTCCTTCCAAATATCAAGAAAGCTACAAGTCTCACTCGATATAAATAATAACCGATATAAAGGCTTATATAGGGAAATCGAACACATTTTAAGAATGCAACTAGATATATTATCAGGCCCGGGAATGAAGAAGAAGAGAGATAATACAGTCTTCAGTAATAGGAAATGTGATTACTATTACTATTATTGACACAATGTGATTTCTGCCCAGTGCTCTGAATGTCAAAGTGAAGAAATTCAAGTAAGCGCGGGTCAACGGCGGGAGTAACTATGACTCTCTTAAGGGATAAGAATACCGGGAGATGCGTTAAATCCCTGCTTGATGGAACAGATGAGTCGGTTATGCCAAACCAAGATGTAATGGAGCCCTATTGGAAACAAATAATGACAAATCCCAGCACATGCTCTTGCGATAACACAAGATTCCGTATGGAACATTCGCTTGAGACGGTTTGGTCAGCAATAACGCTACGCGACCTGAGGGAAAATAAGTTAAAGTTGTCAAGTTCTCCGGGTCCTGACGGTATCACTCCAAGAACAGCAAGGAGTGTACCTTCGGGCATTATGCTACGCATAATGAACCTGATTCTCTGGTGCGGCAAGTTACCATACTCTACCCGGCTGGCCAGAACTATCTTCATTCCGAAGACTGTGAAGGCAGATCGACCGCAAGACTTTCGTCCAATAACAGTCCCCTCGGTTTTGGTCAGGCAATGAAACGCTGTTCTGGCTTCTCGATTGGCTTCTAAAGTTAACTGGGATCCAAGGCAGCGCGGTTTCCTACCTACCGATGGGTGTGCTGATAATGCGACGTTAGTTGATCTCAATTTGAGGGAGCATCATAAAAGGTGGAAGTCATGTTATCTTGCGACAGTGGATGTCAGTAAGGCTTTTGACTCAGTATCACACCAGGCCATTATCAAGACCTTACAGGCCTATGGTGCTCCTGAAAATTTTGTCAGCTTTATAGCAGAACAGTATAAGGGCGGCGGAGCCTCCCTCAATGGGGCAGGATGGAGTTCAGAGGTGTTTATACCTGCGAGTGGCAAGGCGACCCTCTGTCTCCAATACTATTTAATCTTATCATTGATAGATTACTTAGGTCCTACCCCAAAGAGATTGGTGCCAAAGTCGGAAATACCATAACAAGCGCGGCAGCGTTCGCGCATGATCTGGTGCTATTTGCGGAAACTCCGATGGGGCTTCAAAAATTGTTGGATACTACGGTAGGCTTCTTAGCCTCCGTGGGACTCACCCTTAATTCTGACAAGTGTTTCACTATCAGTATAAAGGGGCAAGCCAAGCAGAAGTGTACTGTCGTTGAACGGCGGAGCTTTTGTCTAGGGGAGCGCGAGTGTCCTTCATTGAAGCGTACTGAAGAGTGGAAGTATTTAGGTATCCGGTTCACTGCGGATGGGCGGGCTCGGTATAGTCCAGCAGACGACCTCGGTCAGTAATAGGAAAACCATACAATTTAAATGTGGGATTGAGAAGGGATAGGGTGTGGGATCCGAAGCAGTAGTAGAATAAGTCGACTGAAAGAATTTAGCAAACCGGTCTGAAATATCTGAATCATTATTAGCAGTCTGGTCATTAAGTCTGAAGATGGAAGGTAGTAAATTAGAGCGTCTTTTGGAATTAATAATGTTGTAAAATCTTTTTGGGTTCTTATAAAATTCAACCTTACAGCGAACGGTAAAAATATTGTGGCATTGAGTATTTAAAAAAAAAATTGAGATTTGGCTACACAATAATTTGCATAGTCAAATTGCGAACCAGTTTTTACAAATCTTTTAAAATATCTTGATTTAATGTTACGGAGATTAGAGAGCCTTCGTGTGAACCAGACTGGCGCATTGGAGAAGGTAGAGACATTCACATAAGGAACGCATTTATCAATTAGAGAATTAACAGCAGAGTAGAAAAAATTCACTGCACAATCTATATCACAGCACGGAAATAGAAATGACCAATCAAAAGAGCAAATAAGGTGTTAAGAAGATTGAAATTTGTTTTACGACATCTACGACGAGAATTTGAGATGTTAATAAATGAATTCGTAATGGAAGTGTAAGAAATAGTAACTTTAATGGTAGGAAGATAAGGATCTTCAGGTTTCACTAGGGGCTATGTTTCTGATACAGCACTAACAGTGGGATCCAAGACAAAAACAAGATCAAGGATTCTTTTAGAAGAGTTAAGAAAAGAAGCGGACATTCAAGTAGGCTATCAAGAAAAACATGTTGAGATGAAGGAATTAAGAAGGATAGATTATCATCAACAAGCCAAGAAACATTAGGCAAGTTAAAATCACCTAAAGCTATAAAAAAATCACGATCTTTAAGACGACTAAAAATAGTTCGCAAAGCATCAGCATGGTGCATGTAGATCATGATATCAGAAGCTGGAGGAATATATGAACAAGAGATATATAAGCTAAAGTTAGAACATGTAACTTCGACGCAAATAAACTCAACACCTAAGGGGAGATCAATCGGCACAACACTTGAACACAGATTCGAGTTGACAGCAATGAGTACTCCACCGCCTCGACAACCAACACGATCAAGCCTATAAGAAATAAAAGTATTAGAAAGAGTTTAATTATCCAAAACATTAATAATCCATTATCCAAATTATCCATAATATGTCAGCTGAAAAGGTTTGGCTATCACAGAACAGTTTCGAGAGCTTGGTAAGAAGTCCTCTTACATTTTGCTAATGAATGCAAGGACTTGACGTTATTAGTTTTTTGAAGCAGAAGATATATTAGGAAGGTGGACAGGCAACGGATGGGAGCGCTTATTGGGCGCAAATTCTTGTTCAACTCGGCCCTCTGGCCAAAAATTAGGGTCAACCATAGCTGAGAAATACTCATTTGGTACTCTAATTTCAAAAGGGGAAATATCACAAGGCCTAGAGAATTTAAACTTTTGAATTAAAACCTTAGCAGGGCATATATTACTAATGCAAGCTGCCACAGACGGTTCAGAAGTATCTGGAGCAAGCCTAGAGATAAATAATTGTTTACGATGAGGCACTACAGTTAGTGGAGGCGGAGGAGCATTGTGATCCGCAAGTGATTGAGAGCCAGCATGATCCTGTAATTGATTAGAGTTCCCGTGAGGGATAGATTGAAGTACACCAGGGCTTGTAGTGGGTACTTCAATCTGAAAAGAAGAACATAAAGAGGGACAAGAAGATGGTGTAGGCGAAAGTAAAATGGGAGAAGATGTAATAGAGAGTGCGGGCGACGGCTTATGAAGCAGCTCAAGGGTACATTTTTTGGGCAATTCCTTAGAAGGTGGACCAAACTTGAATTGCGACAATATATGTATGCTAGAGTCACACTCATTAGACAGCTGTTTGGCCATTTTATTTAGAGAAAGAAACTTTAAACGAAGATCCCTATACATTCGGCAAAAATCAAGCTGCTGGCTGGCACAAGATGGGCAAGTCCAGCGCATTAAGCCAAGCTCAGGCTTAGACACAGACAAACCAGAAAATTTGTCATAATCGCGGCCGTAGAGGCCAGCACATTTTAAGTGAATAAGATTATCAAAGCCAACACGATATTGCTCTATACTGATCGTCAAAACGATCAGAATGCTTGCAAGTAGGTAGACAACCAGCCATTGAAAAGCCAAAAGAAACACAAGGCACAAAAAAATAAATAAATAAAAAATATATAGAAAAATTTAAATAAACAGCACAAAGATAATTATCGATAAAAAATCAATAATTACAAATAAAACAAAGAGACAGCTAGAGTACACAGCACAAGAGAGAATGCAAGAACAGTTATAAGACGAGCTTTGAGAGGCGGCCTTACAAAAGTGATTACGCGGGAGAGAAGCTGAGCACAAGCAAAAAGCAGAGTGAACAACAAAACCACTAGCACTGATGGTACGATGGGGGCGATGAGGGGAGCAATATATTCCTCTAGCTTCTGATATCATGGTCTCATGCACCATGCTGATGCTTTGCAAACTATAATTAGCCTACTTGAATGTCCGCTATATCAGTTGAGTTCTTTTCTTTACTCTTCTAAAAGAATCCTTGATCTTGTTTTTGTCTCGGATCCCACTGTTAGTGCTGTATCAGAAACACAGCCCCTTGTGAAACCTGAAGATCCTTATCATCCTACCATTGAAGTTACTATTTCTTACAATTCCGTTACGAATTCATTAATTAACATCTCAAATTTTCGTCGTAGATGTTGTCGTAAAACAAATTTCAATCTTCTTAACACCTTATTTTCTCTTTTGATAAGAAGATTGACACAGCACTGAAATAGAAATGACCAAACACCTTATTTTCTCTATTGATTGGTCATTTCTATTTCAGTGCTGTGATATAGATTGTACAGTGAATTTTTTTACTCTACTACTACTCTTTTTCTTAATGCGTTCCTTATGTGAATGTCTCTACCGTCTCCAGTGCGCCAGTCTGGTTCACACGAAAGCTCTCTAATCTCCGTAACATTAAATCAAGATATTTTAAAATATTTAAAAAACCTAGTTTCGCAAATTATTGTGTAGCCAAATCTAAATTTTGTTTTTTAAATATAATAATATAAGAACCCCAAAAGATTTTACAACTTTATTAATTCCAAAAGGCGCTCTAATTTACTACCTTCCATCTTCAGACTTAATGACCAAACTGCTAATAATGATTCAGATATTTCAGACCGGTTTGCTAAATTCTTTCAGTCGACTTATTCTACTACTGTTTCGGACCCCCCCCCTTACCCCTCCCCACCCCCCCTTTAAAATTTAAGGTTTTTCTCTTAAAAATAAAAAAATTTTTTTTTTTTTTTTTTTTTTCCCGGGCCTGATTATATTCCTAGTTGCATCCTTAAAATGTGTTCGATTTCCCTATCTAAGCCTTTATATCGGTTATTCTTTATATCGAGTGAGACTTGTAGCTTTCTTGATATTTGGAAGGAGTCTTTTATTATTCCGCTTTTTAAAAAGGGTAGCATATCGGATATTTCCAACTACCGTAGCATTGCCAAACTTTCGGCAATACCTAACCTGTTTGAGAAAATTATTAAGTCTTCCCTTCAACGCCTATCCAGATCCACTATTTCTCCTTGTCAGCATGGCTTCATTAAAGTTCGTTCGTCACTTACCAACCTGTTAGAATTGACTACCCTTGTACACCATGGCTTCCGTAAAAAGTGTCAAACTGATGTTATTTATACTGACTTTAGTAAGGCTTTCGATACGGTTGATCATTCTATGCTTCTCACGAAACTTAACATCATGGGTTTTTCCCCAAAACTATTGGCTTCTGGAAAGCCAATAATTGGCAGAACCCAAAAGGTGTCTTTTCGTTCTATCTAAAACTGTTCGAGTTACCTCAGGCGTCCCCGGACGCAGTCGTCTGGGCCCATTCATAGTTACCCTGTTTATAAATGATTTGCCCTTGGCCTTGGCTCATTCACGCGTGCTCATGTTTGCGGATGTTATTCCTATAATGATCCTTCTTTCCAACAGTACTTGCAATCAGATCTCGATGCGTTCTGTGATTGGTGCCACGTTAATAAATTACACCTTAATGCCTAGTTCCTAGCTTATTACTCTATTAAGTCTGTTCTGTTAGATTGTTTATCATCATTCAAAGACTTAGGCGTTACGTTTGCCCATAACTTTCATATATCTTCAATTTCCATAGAAGGTTTTATACACTTCGATAGTTCGCCCTACTCTAGAATATTGCTCGCCAGTGTGAAACCCTCAATATGATGTTCACCAGCGTAGTATTGTATCGGTACAGAAGCAATGAAACTCATTGATAGCCACTGTGAATGTTTAATTCGAAATGTGCGCATACAAATATGCGCACTTTTGTAAGTTCAAAGTAATGCATGTTTTGAAGCTTTTAACATTCTTTTTAATTTCACTTATGCTTTCATTGGTTAGCAAACATTCCGTCAAATATCGGAACAAATTGGACAAATATCCAGTTGGCAAGATCGGCGGAGTTGCGTCCGCTGTCAATTAATACTTCCAGCAGCGTTGAATGACAGAACTCAATGTTATCTACAAGTTCAAAATACCGCCAGAGCCGCATAAAGCCGCACTCTCTACTTTATTTTCACATACATTACAAATCGCAGAAACACGCAGAAGGTTAGTTTTTACTCCACAGAAGACGCACAAATATGTTTGGATTTCTATGTTTTTGAACAATACAAAACAGAACACATATATAAAATAAAATAAATTTGAACACCAATTTGTTTTGTTTTATCCATTCTAAATACCTTGCTCTACAAAATCCATTTTTTACAAACTTATTTTTTATTGTGTCTTTAAGAATTTCTTTGCGCACTTGATCGGAATACAGGCTTACATGCTTGGCAAAAAAAGCGAACATCGATTTTTCCTATTTAGGAACTGTATTTTGAATATACTAAAATATAATTATTACTTACTTCCATAAAATTTTCCAATTTATGCCACTTATTTGGCAATTCCGCCCAGTGTGCTGTGGAACAAATACGAAGACAACATGTCAGAAGACATTTTACTTCGAATTCGTGTCAGCTTAAGAAGTCCAGATGTTGAGGCGAATGAGGAGATGCAAATCCAGGCTTTGCTGCTGATAGAAGATATTTATTATACCCTTGCACAAAGAGTATTATAATTTTGGTCAGAAGTGTGCAACGCATAGAAGGAAGCATCCCCGACCATACAAAGTATATATATTCTTGATCAGCACGACGAGACGAGTTCAAATAGCCATGTCCGTCCGTCCGTTTCAATCGACGCAAACTCCTCATATATAATAGCTTCTGCTTCCTGAAGTGACGGTCGTGTTTTTGCATAGTTCCTGAGTTTTTATCAATATTTATTGTTTTCTCTCAATTTTTAATTGTGGATAGTTTGTTTACGCTTTCGTTGGTGTGGTTTGCTTGCACACTTGTGTTTTATTTCCATAATTTGCCAAATTAAACATTTTTTTTCGTTAGTGTTTGGTGGTAGCCATGTCCGTCCGTCTTGATCAGCGCAGCTCCTACTTGACCGTAAGAGCTGAAATTTTGTAGGCTTGTAAATAGTGTACAGCGTGTATATCTCGGATTCAGCCGGATCGGACCACTATATCATATAGCTCCCATACAAACGGCAAAGCCACGAACAGTGACTTTTCTTAATAACTTTGTTATTTTCTGAGCTATTATCGTGAAATTTAATATTGGTGAGCTTATTACGTCTATAATTTAATCAAGATCGGGTGACTGTATCATATAGCCCATAAGAACAACCGGTAGAAAACAGTGACTTTGATCAATAACTTCTGTTACCTTTGACGCGATTGCTTGCAAATAAAACATTTGTTAGTTTAATATATCTGTTAATAACTGTGCCGAAAACGATAAAGATCGGGTGATTTTATCATATAGCTCCCATAGAAACAATCGGTGGAAAACTGTGACTTTGATTAATATCTTCGTTATTTCCTATGCTAAGGTTGTAGGCCGTTCTTTCACAAACATTAGACTTTTTAGGTAAAACGTTTTTTTACTTTGAAAAAAGAGGAAAGAGTTAACAAAACAGTTGCAAGGGTATAGAAAGTTTGACGCGGTTGAAGTTAGCCCCAGCCCTCTGGTTTTTTTTATTTCTCTCATTATTGCTTCTGCAGTTCTTCCCGTCTAGCGCTGGCTCTCAATTACTTGCGGATCCCAATGCTCCTCCGCCTCCACAAACTGTAGTGCCTCATCGCAAACAATTATTTATCTCTAGGCTTGCTCCAGATACTTCTGAGCCGTCTTTGGCAGCTTGCATTAGTAATATATGCCCTGCTAAGGTTTTAAATCAAAAGTTTAAATTCTCTAGGCCTTGTGATATTTCCCCTTTTGAAATTAGAGTACCAAATGAGTATTTCTCAGCTATGGTTGACCCTAATTTTTGGCCAGAGGGCCGAGTTGAACAAGAATTTGCGCCCAATAAGCGCTCCCATCCGTTGCCTGTCCACCTTCCTAATATATCTTCTGCTTCAAAAAACTAATAACGTCTAGTCCTTGCATTCATTAGCAAAATGTAAGAGGACTTCTTACCAAGCTCTCGAAACTGTTCTGTGATAGCCAAACCTTTTCAGCTGACATATTATGGATAATTTGGATAATGGATTATTAATGTTTTGGATAATTAAACTCTTTCTAATACTTTTATTTCTTATAGGCTTGATCGTGTTGGTTGTCGAGGCGGTGGAGTACTCATTGCTGTCAACTCGACATTCGAACACAGATGTGTTCAGGTTTTGTGCCGATTGATCTTCCCTTAGGTGTTGAGTTTATTTGCGTCGAAGTTACATGTTCTAATTTTACCTTTTATATCTCTTGTTCATTTATTCCTCTAGCTTCTGATATCATGATCTCATGCACCTTGAATGATATGTGTGAGTGTGAGAAAGACACTGACAGAAACAGATACAGGCGGGAGAAATGGGATCATTATTTGATTACTAAATAACCAAATGGTTTGATGGCCCTTTGTGTGTGTGAACCAGTATAGCTATTTGTGCTATTTGAGTTGAACAAGTGTCTTATGCTGATGCATTGCAAACTATTTTTAGTCGTCTTAAAGATCGTGATTTTTTTATAGTTTTAGGTGATTTTAACTTGCCTTGCCCTAATATTTCTTGGCTTGTTGATGATAATCTATCTTTCTTAATTCCTTCATCTCAACATGTTTTTCTTGATAGCCTACTTGAATGTCCGCTATATCAGTTGAGTTCTTTTCTTAATTCTTCTAAAAGAATCCTTGATCTTGTTTTTGTCTTGGATCCCACTGTTAGTGCTGTATCAGAAACACAGCCCCTAGTGAAACCTGAAGATCCTTATCATCCTACCATTAAAGTTACTATTTCTTACAATTCCATTACGAATTCATTTATTAACATCTCAAATTCTCGTCGTAGATGTCGTAAAACAAATTTCAATCTTCTTAACACCTTATTTTCTCTTTTGATTGGTCATTTCTATTTCCGTGCTGTGATATAGATTGTGCAGTGTATTTTTTCTACTCTGCTGTTAATTCTCTAATTGATAAATGCGTTCCTTATGTGAATGTCTCTACCTTCTCCATCCAGTCTGTTCACACGAAGGTCTCTAATCTCCGTAACATTAAATCAAGATATTTTAAAAGATTTGTAAAAACTGGTTCGCGATTTGACTATGCAAATTATTGTGTAGCCAAATCTCAATTTTTTTTTTAAATACTCAATGCCACAATATTTTTACCGTTCGCTGTAAGGTTGAATTTTATAAGAACCCAAAAAGATTTTACAACTTTGTTAATTCCAAAAGACGCTCTAATTTACTACCTTCCATCTTCAGACTTAATGACCAGACTGCTAATAATGATTCAAATATTGCAAACCTGTTTGCTAAATTCTTTCAGTCGACTTATTCTACTACTTTTTTGAATCCCACACCTTATCCGTTCTCAATTCCACATTTAAATTGTATGTTTTTTCCTAGTATTACTGAAGACTGTATTATCTCTAGCTTGTCATCTATGACGTCTTTCTTCGTTCCCGGGCCTGATAATATACCTTGTTGCATCCTTAAAATGTGTTCGATTTCCCTATCTAAGCCTTTATCTCGGTTATTCTTTATATCGAATGAGAATTGTAGCTTTCCTGATATTTGGAAGGAGTCTTTTATTATTCCGCTTTTTAAAAAGGGTAGCAAATCGGATATTTCTAACTAACTTTGCCAACTTTCGGCAATACCTTAATTACCTAAACTTATTTCTTCTTCCTTTCAACACATATCCAGATCCACTATTTCTCCTTGACAACATCTAAAATAAGCATTTCCCAACATTGTTAAGCCCTGTATTCCTTAGATATGCTTACATTGTTGTTACAAATCAATAAACGGTCAGTGTAGCATAAGCTCTCAACAAGAACACGCGTACCTCTCTTCTGTGGACACGACATTAATGGCGACGAGGCAAAAAAAAAAATTAAAACGTTTAGCTACAGTAATTGTGTAAAATCTAGTTGGTCATTCATTGATTCTCATCAAGATCCCAATAGATAGCGAGGAATTTCAAGAATTGCTTTCCCAGCAACAGCAATTCACAACGAACATTCTAGAACAACAACGACAATGGATGAGAGAATTTCTTGAGAATAATTCTTCATCTAGTGCTAGTAATTCAAGCCACGCGGGTGAATTATCTATGTGACGTCCATTTCACAAATTTGACAAAGACAATCAAAATAGGGAGTCTTATCTAGAACAGTTATCGCAACATTTTAATGCATATTCAGACGAAAAACAAAAAGCATATTTTCTTTCTTGGTGTGGCGTCAGTTTGTTCGAGCGTCTTAAAAATCTCTTCGGGAGTAACAACTTCAACACTCATACATATAAAGAGCTCACAGACAAACTTACTGTATATTTCACAACTAAGCGTCATATTGTAGCAGCGCGCTACGAATTTTTAAGAAAGAGATGGCACATGGTCAACGCACAAAGAGTGGGTAGCCGAATTGCGAGGGATCGCTCGTGAATGTCAATTTGTGTGTTCTGCACAAGGTTGTTTGTCCAACTACGTAGATGAAATGATCCGGCATCACATCATGATTCAGTACGGGCAGCTGCTCTTCAAAAGCACCAGCCGACTCTTGAAGATGTGCTCATGGTTGCGGAGACCTATGGGACAACGACAAAAACAGTTGCAACTCTTAAAGACAAGAAAGAGAGTCAAGTTCCACTCAACGGGATCCTTACATTCAAAAAGTATCAGAATAAACCGAACAAAGAGAAACAGTGCAAAAAATCGTGGAAGTCGTGTTCTGGGTGTGGAACGTCTCACACTAGAAAGAGATGCAAGTATCGTGACGCCGTATGTTACAAATGTGGTAGAAAAAACAATATATCTGTCGTGTGTATGTCAAAGCAAGACAAAAATAATTCGCAGAAGAAGAAGCAAATTTTAATAGAAGAAGTGAACACCTGATAGGTCAAGTCCAAACCGAAAATCGTAAAAATCGTAAATTGATGTCAAAATATTGAATCAAGTTATCACTTTTCAAATGGACTGAGGGTGAACAGCTTCAGTGATAAATTGAAATTGAAAGAATATTCCAGAAAATTTTTCGCATATACACACATTCCAATACCAATACTAGGCGAATTGCACACTGGTCCAAAGTGTGGAGCAAAAGTCGAAAATATTGTAATCATTGTTACTAGTAAAAGAGACGTAGCCAATCTTTCGGAACAGATTTATTTAAAAATTTGAATTCGACATTGTCCAAATAAGTTAAATTTATGAGCAAGAAAATATTCGACTTAACTATCTTTTCTGCATACATAAGTCAGTGTTCGAGCCTGCCATGGGTACCATAAAAGATTTCAAAGCCAGCGTATTTTTAAAATCTACAGCAACACCCAAATTTTGCAAAAGCCGTCAAATTCCATTTGCTCAATTGGAACATTTCAAAGCCGAAGCAAATCTCACGTCTCACGGAAGCCAATATCTGGAAACCGATCAAATTTAGAAACTGGGCATCCCCCATTGTGTTAGCACCTAAGACAGGTGGAGCCATTCGGATTTGTGGTGACTTTAAGCAAGCAGTTAACGCACAAATCGACATACAGCAGTATCCATTACCAACAAAAGAGTCCCTATTTCACATAATTCGTTATTGTAAGCAATTCAGCAAAATAGACCTAAAAGACGCCTATCTTCAGATGGAACTAGATAAGGCAACAAAGCAGTTCATCGTCGTCAACACGCCATTAAGCCTATTGCAATATCAGCGCCTTCCGTATGGCAGTCTTCCAGAGATACCTTGAGCAACTTCTAAAGGGAATAGAAATTGTGGCAACTACCTAGTATTGTCTGGACGTTGACGCGTACAATGCGAAGTACGTTCAAGTGGCCCATACGACACCAGGACATAGCCTGTTTCGCGCGAGCCCAAGCAGAGCGCTGTCCACCTCCCGCCCGACCGACCGTGGGGCGCAGCCGTATATCGGACGGCACGATCGCGTGGACAAATACAAATATAACGGACAAACAATTAAAAATATGATTAACTACAGCTAATTACGAGCTAAATGAGCTAAAATAGAGGCTTTTACAAGAGAAAGAGAGGCTTCTGATCTGATTACGGGATACAGAAGATTGTAATCAGAGCATAGGACTCGAAAAGGTTCATGCAAAGAATAGTTAGAACTACAATGTTTTAAGGATAGAGGAATAAAATTTCTATTAGGTCGACGGGTTACAGATAGGTTTAACTGGTTCAATAGCTCAGGAGAGTCCATTTCACCTATTAAAAGTTTATGAATAAAGATAGCACCAAGCATTACTCTACGATTAATTAATGAAGGAAGATTGATTAAAAGACGCCTACTGGAGTATGATGGCAAATTGACATTGCGATCCCAATTTAGACCGCGAAGAGCAAATAGCAAAAATTGCTTTTGAACAGATTCAATTTTACTTTGGTGCGTCTCATATTGAGGTGACCATATGCAAGATCCGTACTCTAAGATAGGACGGATTAATGAAGTATACAGAAGTTTGGTTGTGTACGGATCGTCAAACTCTTTTGACCTTCGTTTCACAAACCCAAGAACATTCATAGCTTTACTAACTGTAGCAGAAATATGAGGATTAAAGGTTAATTTATGGTCCATAAGAACACCTAAGTCATTGATAATATCTAACCTCTCTAAGGCAGTGTCGTTAAGATAATAAGTTGCTAAGTATGGAGTGCATCTATAAAAAGACATAACTTTACATTTAGAGCCGTTAAGATTTAATAGGTTGGTTTCACACCAACTCTGAAGATCATTAAGATCCGATTGAAGTAGGCAAGAAGACGATATGTCTTTAAAACTGAGGTAAAGCTTAACATCATCCGCGTACATAAGCACCCGAGAATGTGACACTACCAATGGAAGATCATTGATAAAAAGAGTGAATAGCAATGGACCCAAATGACTACCCTGAGGTACTCCAGAAGTCACTTGAATGGTTTTAGAAAGTGAAGACTTAAAGAGGACCATTTGTGTACGCTTAGAAAGGTATTGAAGAATCCAATCAAGCAAAAGGCTGGTGCATTTGACTTGCCAAGTGCATTTAACTTATATAAAAGCAGAGTGTGATTAACAGAGTCAAAGGCCTTGCTGAAGTTAGTATAAATGACATCAGTTTGCACGCCAGTCTTAAGCCCTTTGATTGAGTGAGATAGTCCGATCACGTCTATAAATTGAATATTTTGAGGGGAAAATTGAAGCATCGGCAATATCAGGCTTCAGCCAAGTCTCAGTAAAGGCAAGAATATGAAAGTCAAAAGCTAAACTATCTAAATAGAGTCTAGAGAGTTTAGACTTTAGTCCCCGCACGTTCTGATAGGCCAGAGTTAGGGACAAAATTAGTTTTTTTACTCGCCAACAGGTGCAGACGAGCCGGAAGGAACGTTATTCACAGAGGCAGGTAGCAGGCTAATCGGAAGCCGATTCTTCTTTTTTGTTGTATACTCTTTTACAACAAGGTGTTCCGGCCAAAAATCTTTATGACATATTTGGCCAAAAAGATCTGGGGAGACACTTATTTTAAAGGATGAAATGTCCCGAGTATATGAAAAACGGAAGTTTCCCACAGCAATGTTTGGTGCTTGAACTTTGTCCTGGATGTAGGCTATGACTTCTTCAGAAGTAGTATTGGGATCAAGCCGCGAAACAACAACAAGGGAACTAGAAGTGCCAGGCACAGCAGTAGCATAATATTTTTTTGTATTACAACACACAACAACAAAAACTTGTCACAAGCGCGAAGTTAACGGCCGCGAGCGCGATCAAAAGAGAAAGCAGAAGAATCGAGAGCACCAACACCACACAAACAAAAACAAACTAAGAACTGTGAATTGAGAGCGCGGGTGGGGGCAAAAAAAAAAATAGAACGAAATCAGAAATTTAGCAGCGCAACAACAAAATTATATTTGCGTTTGTTAAAGTTAAAGTTAAACATCCTTCAGGAAAACGGAATCAAATGCAAAAAGGAAAAGTGTTTTTTTTCACAGACGAAATCGAATACTTGGGAAGACGGATTAGTGCTGCTGGAATTTTGGCAGACACATCCGCACTAGAAGCTGTACGATTATTAAAACCGCCCTCAAATTTAAAGCAATTGGAAGCATTTATGGGTAAAGTAAATTGCTATTGCAATTTTATACCAAACTTTTCACAGTTGGCAGCACCTTTAAACCAACTTCGTAGAAAAAAATATCAAATTTTATTTTGGTCAGAAACAACTACAAGTCATTACAGCTCTGAAGTCTCACATTATTAACGCAACGCAACTGGCGCATTTTGATGAAAACTTACCGATCATGCTCGCGGCAGACGCATCATCTTTTGGTCTCGGAGTAGCCGTTTCTCATATTCAACACGATGGTCAAGAGAGACCCATTGTTTTTGCTTCTAAAACACTCGACAAACATCAAGAGAAATACAGTCAAATAGAAAAAGAGGGATTGTCAATAATTTTCGGAGTTAAACGATTTCACCAATATCTGTATGGGAGGAAGTTCATACTGTTAACCGATCACAAGCCGCTTATATCGATCTTCAATCCATTGAAACATCTCCCATTGATGACTTCAAACAGACTACAACGTTGGGGTATCATTCTAATGGCTTATAATTTTGATATCCAGTATCGGGCGACATCTGCACATGGCAATGCCGATGCTCTTCCCCGACTACCAATTGAAACTGATATAGAATTCGATAAAGAGGAGGAAGCTTGCAACTTAATAAGGGAAATCAATCCACCGGTTAATGCAGAAACTATTCTCAAGCATTTGAATAACGATAACATTCTCAAACAAGTCCATCACTACGTTTCTATAGGATGGCCAGAAAAGTTAGAAAGTGGCAACAAAGATTTATTGCCATACTTTAATCGTAAATTTGCTTTAACAATTAATGATCACCTATTATGTTTACAGTCAGATGCAAATTGAATGGTTATTCCAATCAGTCTACGTCCAAAAGTCCTTAAACTATTACATGAGGGACATTGGGGCATTTTTCGCATGAAGCAAATTGCAAGGAAACATGTTTGGTGACCTGCCATTGATGAAGACATAAAAAATCTAGCTGTCATGCAACATCTGCAAGAGCAACAATCCAGCGCCACCACGACAATACCAGAGTTGGCCTACAGCATTCAAAGAGTTTTGCATACCCCATGGAATCAAGCATATAACAACAGCACCATTTCGCCCAGCCTCTAATGGATTGGCTGAGCGATTTGTACAATCTTTTAAAATTTCTCTCAAGAAAAATATTCAGGAAGGTTTGCCTGTACGAACAGCAGTAACGAAATATCTTCCTTCTTACAGATTCACCCCCCAATGCACAAGGTAAATCTCCTGCTGAGTCGTTTAGTTCGCACCGTATTAAGTCAACTTTTCGAAACGCCTGTCGAAACTAGGCAAGAGCTGACAAAGTACAGCACAAATCAAAACGTATTTACCCGAAATTTCTCGAGGGGAGAAATGTGGATCGAAGGGTCGGTCGACCACTTGATGAATGCTGTACGTCGTACGTACATCAAAGGGCTTTATCATGCGCCATTTCAACCAAATCAAACCACGAATGTAAGATATCACGTCCGAGGACAACCCGACAAAGTATTAGTTCGTTCCTGAAATACCACAACCAACTCGTTGTTCAACACCACAATTGCAAGAAGACCAGCCAGAAACGCACCACGATCTTCCGAATAACCTTCAAGAAACTATTCCTGATTGTGGTGAAAATGCAACAACTTCGAATGAAGCTCCAAATCGAAACCAATCTTCACCACGACGTTCTGGTGTACCTGTTCGACAAAGTACGAGAACTCGCCACGAAGTCAATCGGTTCAAGACACATGATTTCCGAAAATCTAAAAATTATGTGTTATGTATCATTTAAAATCTAAAATGAGCCTTTCCCAACATTGTCAAACCCTATATTCCTTAGATATGGTAACATTGTTATTACAAATCAATAAACGGTCAGTCTAGCATAAGCTCTCAACAAGAGCACGCGTACCTCTCTTCTGTGGACACGACAGCTTCATGAAAGTTCGTTCGTCGCTTACCAACCTGTTAGAATTAACTACCCTTGTACACCATGGCTTCCGTAAAAACTGTCAAGCTGATGATATTTGTACTGACTTTAGTAGGGCTTTCGATACGGTTGATCATTCTATGCTTCTCACGAAACTTAACATCATGGGTGGTTCCCCGAAACTATTGGCTTGTTGAAAGCCAATAATTGGCAGAACCCAAAAGGTGTCTTTTCGTTCTTTCTAAAACTGTTCGAGTTACCTCAGGCGTCCCCCGACGCAGTCGTCTGGGCCCATTGATAGTTACCCTGTTTATAAATGATTTGCCCTTGGCCTTGGCTCATTCACGCGTGCTCATGTTTGCGGATGTTATTCCTATAATGATCCTTCTTTCCAACAGTACTTGCAATCAGATCTCGATGCGTTCTGTGATTGGTGTCACGTTAATAAATTACACCTTAATGCTTTTAAGTGCTCTTTTATGACCTTCAGTCGTTTGTTTCCGTTCCTAGCTCATTAATCTATTAAGTCTGTTCTGTTAGATTTTGTACCATCATTCAAAGACTTAGGCGTTAAGTTTGACCCGAAACTTTCATTTAATGTTCATATATCTTCAATTGTCCATAGAACATACAGTCTTCTTGGCGTCATTAAACGTTGGGCCAAAGAATTTGATGATCCCTATGTAACAATGGTTTTATACACTTCGTTAGTTCGCCCTACTCTAGAATATTGCTCGCCAGTGTGGAACCCTCAATATGATGTTCAACAGCTTAGTATTGAATCGGTACAGATGGAATTCCTTAGTTCGCTTTACGCGATGATAATTGGGACCAAAGTTTTCGCCTACCTTCTTATTCTGACAGATTTCTTCTTGTTAAACTTCCTTCACTTTACAACCGTAGGCTCGTATTTGGCATTCTCGTTCTCCATAAACTAGTCAACGGTGAAGTCACTAATTAATTAGATACGCTATAAACTTTTTTCATTTTCACCTTAGTAGATATCTGACTTACTACTCTCTTCACGAACCTTTTCGTGTTCTTTGTAAATCTTTGAACAACCTTTCTCACCCTATCTCTTCTCATCTTTCTGTTACTTCTCTTCGCGAAATACTTTTTAATCATCTACAGCGAAACCGCTGAATATATTCTTGACTTGGATTGGCTGCAAATCATCCCTGACCACCATGGCTGTGAATCACGGCATAGTTGGCACCTTGTGCAAATAAAACACCAATTGAAAAAGCTACCTTTTTCAATTAATTATTGTCTGTCTTTTAGCTTAAGCTTTTTTTGTCGACTGCTGTGTTAGTTGTCGAGATTGATAGCGATTTGTATTATGTTGAATGAAGTCATATTGATGGACAGACAAAAAAAAAAATGAAATCTGATTTAATTCTTTGTGGAGGCACCACACGAAGACGTGTGTTTTGTCAGGATGGCCGTGTCCGATAGTAGTTTTTTGTGACTGACTAGTCGAAGGCTCCTGTTTGTTTGACAGGTTTGTCAGGTATAGCATTTACGTTTGCAGCGGCTACAGAATGGCACTTAGAATGATGCATGGAATGTAGAGTTTGAAGGATGACAAGCATTTTTGACTTAGCAACATGGTTAGAAGCAAATGTTGAGAACTGTCTTTAAATCAAGCTAGAGAGCTCAGAACAATAAACAATAAATAATAAATTAAAGTCAAAAGTAATAAGTGTTAAAAATCATAAGTGAATTAAATAAGAATGTTATTGAAGAGGACGCCCCGACCTATACTTTTTATGGTCGGAGATATTTCCTTCCTATGCGTTACCCACTGCTGATCAAAATTAATATACCCGTTTTGCAAGGGTTTTATACTACTAAATTTATTTTCTCATCGCTTCCAAAAATTTTGTAAATTCTTAACCAAGACTAATCCAAATTTTTTTATGTTTCAGATACATGTATCTACGCAGTTAAACGCAAATATCTTGACCCATCTAAAAATTCCGTAAATAAAAACGATTTAAATGACGAAACTTTTATAAACGCCAATATTGGAGAAAACTCCAATTTTGTACAACATCCAAGAGTTAAGCGAAATCGTATTGATTCTGAGGTAAAGTGGAACAAATTTTATGAATTTTTATAATTATTTACCTTGCTTTCCTGGCCCTACATAAATATTAGTTAAAAAGCTTTCAAAAAACCGTATTGAATTCTGAAATATATTGAAAAATGTTGGTACTTAATATAGATCCATTTTGTTTTCAGCATCCTTAAAACAAATCAGACACGCCATATAACCTTGGAAACCAATGTGGGAACAAGGGATGAAACAATTAGTTAATGTTTCGAACAAACTCAACCCTGTTCAAGAAAAAAGTCAACATATGAAGTCGACCATTTTTATTTCGACTTTATCTCTAGGCGATTGTTTTTTTCGTTCCGCGTGTGTTCGATATATCTTCTTGTCCAGTTTTACAGTTTCAAAGAATTCTTTCAGTGTTACAAGATTTTTTTTTGATGGTAACCAAAAGGCCAAAAAAGCTGTGCCAGCTAAAACTTCAAAAGATAACTACTGTTTCTGAACGAAACGCATTATTATTGTTAGCATATAAGAAATTTGACTTGTATTCCATTTTGTTAGTGCAGTAAGATAATTATCGAATTGCAGTGTCATATTACCATGAAATTGTTATCGAGTTCGCTGGTATCGATATGCAATCGATATCGGGGAAAAGCTTAGTTGTTAGAAAATCTTGGAGTTGACCGGTTGTCAGAATTACACAATTTGCAAATATATTGAACAATAAATCAAATAGGCGGTATCGCCTTTAAACAGTCTAACTAGGCAGTTGGTTTCCGAACATATAAAAATTGGTCCTTCGAGCCGGATACTAGCTGCTGATTTATTTCAATATTTTGCAAGTTGTGTAAAGTTAGACGGTACTTTAGTTGGAAGAGAGCGTGTCTAACCTCATTCGCGATGCAGACAGTTATGCAACAACGTGGTTACTGCAAAAGCCAAATCACGCGGGCTTACCACAATGCAAATACATTCATCGAGAAAACGCACGCAGTTGCAACTTATGACACACGATTGCAACAACTGCAAGAAAACTACATACGTTTTCTACAACTCACCGAGGAGTTGCACACCTATGAAGACACTTCGGACTGGGAAGATCCGGACGTGGACATTGATCCATATGAGGAAAAGCACTACGCAACTTACTCGATGTTGAGTGTTGCGCGGGAGGAGCTGCAATTGCAATCCGCTCGATCGCTCAACAACCGCCTTTCTGCAACAGAGGCACGTGAAGGTCACGTATCACAAAACCACGTGAACTTGCACTATGAACGGATCAAACTACCAACATTCTCTGGCAATTATGAGGACTGGCATTTTTCGGATATGTTTCTTGGTTCTATCGGCGGCGATCCGCATCTCACCAGCTGTCAGAAGTTTCACTATCTGAAATCTTATTTGTCTGGCGAAGCGTTTTCGTTAATTAAACACATTGCCGTGACCAACGATAACTATAGTGAGGCTTGGGACAGGCTGGTCCAACTTTACAATAAGAGACATGATATCATTCGTTCCTTCATTGACAGTTTTTTAAATCTCCCAACGGCATCTGTACTCAACTCTGTCGCCGTTCGCAAGCTGGCTGACGGAGCCGATGAAGTAATTCGCGGACTAAGAGCATTAGAGTGTGAGAATCGAGATCCCTGGTTGATTCATGTGCTATTGGCAAAGGTGGACAACAACACTCGGCAAGCATGGGCAGAGCGCAGTGAATCTGAGGATTACACTGTAACGATCGACAGTTTTATCAAATTTCTGCTCTCCCGCGGTGATACGTTGGAATCGAGCCAATTTTCACGACCGAATCACAGCCGACGAATAGCTACCACTCATCACGTCAACACGGAAACCCAGCCATTGATCGAGCCATGCACCCTGTGCCAGCACGCTCATCCGCTATCAAGATGTGAACAATTCAGAGCACTTGATGTAGTTGCACGACACGCACACGTGAGGAGTGCCAACTTGTGCTTCAACTGTTTAAGCCCAAACCATAGGATTGCAACCTGTCCTTCAAAGAATACATGTCGAGTATGTCAAAGAAAGCATAACACCCTGATTCATGCAGCGCAGCAGACGACTGGCCGTGAATTCAGAGATAGCGCGGTGCGAGTTCATCAGTCTGAGAGCCCAGGATCTAACGATGAATCCCCGGCTATTATTAGTCATCATGTTCAAACTACAAGAAGTCATCAAATAGCAGTTCCAAAGCACAGCAAAAGAGTTTCTCGACACACCTTGGAGAATATTCGGCATGCAGTTTCGCAAACGCTTTTGCCCACCATTCTTACATCAGTGAAAGACGCTCGGGGCAAGACCTTCACTTGCCGAGCTCTACTTGACACTGGGTCTACAGTCTCATTGGCAACGGAATCATTTGTCCAGCGGATTGGCATGCGACGTACTCATGCAAAGGTTCCAGTTCGTGGTCTCGCGGCTAACAGAACCGGCGTCACCAGAGGACTCGTAAAGTTTCGAATCTCCTCTCGCAATTCGGATCACAACATTGAGGTCGAGACGTACATCCTCAGCACCCTTACATCAGCTCTCCCAGCTGAAAACGTGGACATGAGCTCAACGCAATGGAAGGAAATTTTGAAGTTACCCTTAGCTGATCCATCTTTCGGCACAGTTGGTGCGGTAGATGTCATTTTTGGATCAGATCAGCTCTGGAAATTCTGTACTGGAGATCAAAGATCATTTGGTAACAACGTTCCTATCGCGCTAAATACAATTTTTGGTTGGACTCTTGCAGGTCCGTATAGTACATTCGGGGAAACCCATCCACTGGCAATCACTCATCATGTTCACCTGGACCTCGATTCGCAGGTGCGATCATTCATGGAGATGGATAGCATTCCATCGAAAACATCGAAATTGGAGATATTTAAGCCGACTGAGCAACACTTTATCACCACTCACACCCATTCAAAACCCCGATGCCACCAATTGGAAACCCTTCCACAAGCTATTAGCCGGTTGCAATCACTAGAACGCAAGTTTAGTCGCGACCCAAGTCTAAAGAGAGAGTATATCGCTTTAGTGGACGAGTATATGAAAAGCGGTCATATAGAATTACTCAACACACAGCAGATCGGCGAGCAGCCCGACGGTGGTTTCTATCTGCTGCATCACGCCGTCTTGAAACCGGAAAGCACCACCACCAATTGCCGAGTGGTGTTTGATGAATCTGGAAAAGATAGTAGCGGAGTGTCACTCAATGGACCCTATGCAGCATTATCGATTGCGTACTGTCACCTACGGATTGGCGACTTCACTGTACGGCTGTACGGGTTTTGAAACAATTGGCCATAGACTATGAAGCAAAATATCCACTAGCCGCGCGAGTCCTAGCGCGCGATGCGTACGTGGATGACATTCCAACTGGATGCGATTCAGTTGGCGAACTTATGAAATTAAAAGATCAACTGATTTCTTTATTAGATGAAGGAAACTTTAAGTTGAGAAAATGGAGTTCGAACAGCTGGAATTTCTTGAAGTCGATACCAAAGGAAGATTGTTTACATGGACATGCGTCGATCGAGGACAACGTTAAAATATTGGGCATTCCTTGGAATCCTGGTCGAGATGAGTTATTGGTTAATACACCGATGATTGCAACCAAACATGCCCCTAGCAAACGGGCGCTATTATCGGATCTGTCAAAACTCTTCGACCCACTGGGCTTTGTTGCGCCTACCACTGTGTTGTTAAAGCTAATATTCCAAGAATGCTGGTTCAGCGCTATTAGCTGGGATGACCCAATACCGGAAACTCTTCGAAGGCGATGGCAAGCAATCGTAAAGGAATTACCACTAATATCTCACTGCCGAATTTCACGATACATAGCCGCTTCATCGTCACACATTGAACTTTGTGGTTTTGCGGATGCATCCACTCAAGCCTATGGCGCTGTCATTTATAGTCGCGTTCTTACAACAAATGGTTACCAGGCCCGATTGGTGGCTGCCAAAACCCGAGTTGCACCGCTTAAGCCTATCTCTATTCCCCGTCTTGAACTCAACGCCGCACTTCTACTTAGCCGATTACTTAAACTTGTAACAGAATCTCTAACTATACCAATTTCTAGCTCATATTGCTGGACTGACTCGGAGATAGTCTTGTTATCATCGCCACCCCGTCGATGGAATACCTATGTTTGTCATAGAGTTTCTGAAATTGTGGAGGACTACCCACGTAGCTGCTGGAACCATGTTCGCTCTGAGGAGAATCCTGCTGACTGCTCATCACGAGGTCTAAGTCCATCTTAGTTGTTGAATCATGAGTTATGGTGGAATGGACCCTCATGGATTACTAAACCACAATCGGAATGGCCACTATCTGAACCACAAGGACAAAGCTTTACTGACACGGCGACTGAGGAACGACGCCAGCCAATTACTGTGCTTCATGGGATGCTGGAGGAGAGCATTCACGAGTTATTAATCAACAAGTTATCGTCTTGGAGCCATCTCTTACGGGTAACTAGCTACTGTTACCGATTCATTGAGCGACTTAGGTGCAAAGGCACACTCTCCGATAAAACATTCCTTACATCTATTGAGTTACAATCCGCACAATGCCTACTTCTGCAACACGTACAACGCAAGAGCTTTTCCAAGGACTATGAAAAGCTTAACAAACAAGAGCCGTTATCAATTAAATCTCGATTGATCCGGTACAGCCCATTTCTTGACGAGAGAGGAATTGTCCGAGTCGGAGGCCGAATCGAACGATCATCCCTACATTACAATGTAAAGCATCCCATTCTACTGCCCAAGGAGTCACCGATCAGCTTGTTATTAATTCGACACATTCATCAAACACATTTTCATACTGGAGTCGATGCTACATTTACTATTCTTCGGCAACAATATTGGATTTTGGGTTCACGTAATCTAGTGCGCCGAGTGGTTTTTCAATGCAAGCCCTGCTTCTTGCAACGACGAGCAACTCAAAGGTAATGACTTTTTTTCGTATCTCTCCTCAACTGGTCACTTATTTTCTAAACAATAGTCCCTTAGAACGTCTAAATAATATGAATGATTTGGGCGTACTTATGGACCATAAGTTAAATTTTAACACCCATATTTCCACCACGGTCGCAAAGGCCAGGTTTCATTAAAAGATGGTCAAAAGAATTTGATGACCCCTATACAAATAAAGTTCTTTTTACTTCGCTTGTCCGTCCTATTTTAGAGTATGGATCTTGCATTTGGTCACCTCAATATGAGTCGCACCAGATTAGACTTGAATCCGTTCAAAAGCAGTTCTTGCTATTTGCTCTTCGTGGCTTAAGCTGGGATCGCAATGTCAATTTGCCTTCGTATTCTAGTAGACTTCTCTTGATTAACCTTCCTTCCCTAACTAACCGTAGAATTATGCTTGGTGTTATTTTTATGCACAAGCTCCTAATTGGTGATATCGACTCGCCTGAGTTATTAGCTCAGGTAAATCTATCGGTACCATGTAGACGGAGTAGACATCCTTTGATCCCTTTATCCCTTAGTCGTTGTTCTTCTAACTATGCCCTGCATGAACCTTTTAGGGTCCTCTGCTCTGATTACAACCTTCTATTCCCTGTAATTGGCTCAGAGCTTTCTATTAATATGATTAAAACTTCTATCCTATCCCATTTAGTTAATAGATAGCTATAGTATTTTTTAGTTATTTGTTTGTCTGTTTATTCTATTGTGTATTTGTCCACGCGATTCGTGCCGTGCGTTATACGGCTGCACCCCTCGGTCGGTCGGGTGGGAGGTGGGCAGCTATCTGCTTGGGCTCGCGCGTAACAGGCTTTGTCCTGGTGTCGTAGGGGCCACTTGAACGTACTGCGCATAGTATCGTCAACGTCCGCTATAATACTCAGCTAATGGGTAACTTGCCTCTACCTAGAGTTCAAGCAACTCCGTGTTTCCAGCATACTGGCCTAGACTATGCTGGTCCAATCGCAATCAAGGAGAATAAGGGTCGAACACCTCGTATTGGAAAGGCTTGGTTTGCCATATTTGTCTGTCTCGCAACAAAGGCAATACATTTGGAGGTCGTAAGTGACTTAACCACCAACGCTTTCATTGCAGCATTTAAACGATTTATTTCTCGCCGAACGAGACCCACTGATCTCTACTCGGACAATGGTACCACCTTTCACGGAAGTAGACGGGCGCTAGACGAGATGAGACGTTTGGCCATCGATCACATGAAGGATAAGGAACTTGCTAGTTTTGTCGCGGGTGAAGGCCTCACATGGCATTTCATACCGCCGTCTGCACCACACTTTGGCGGCATATGGGAATCTGGAGTGCGATCCGTGAAACTACATCTCCGTCGGGTTATCGGCGCTAACGCACTGACCTTTGAGGAGTTGTCTACTGTGTTAGCGCAAATAGAAGCTGTATTAAACTCAAGACCACTGTGCGCAAACGGTGACAGCTCTCTGGACCCTCTCACACCTGCTCATTTTCTTGTTGGGTCACCTTACACTGCGCTACCTGAGCCCTGTCATTTGGACATGACATTCAACCGTGTGGAGAGATGGAATCAACTTCAAGCTATGGTACAGGGGTTCTGGAAGCGCTGGTATATGGAATATCTCACATCATTGCAAGACCGAACCAAATGGTCATCGAAAGAGAATAACCTTTGTATTGGAACTCTTGTGGTGCTCAAGGAGCCACATCTTCCACCCACTAAAAGAATATTGGTTCAGGGGGCGCCGGTATGTTTCTGAACGAAATGCATTATTATTGTTAGCATATAAGAAATTTGACTTGTATTCCATTTTGTTAGTGCAGTAAGATAATTATCGAATTGCATTGTCATATTACCATGAAATTGTTATCGAGTTCGCTGGTATCGATATGCAATCGATATCGGGGAAAAGCTTAGTTGTTAGAAAATCTTGGAGTTGACCGGTTGTAAGAATTACACAATTTGCAAATATATTGAACAATAAATCAAATAGGCGGTATCGCCTTTAAACAGTCTAACTAGGCAGTTGGTTTCCGAACAACTACAGACTTAGAGAACAAACACAAGCGTTCTATACATTATATAAATATTCTACAATGCATGCAGAATACACTAGCTTAAAAGTACATCGAATTTTAACGTTTAAAAAAACACATTGAGAATTATATTGATATTAATACTTCATACAATACAGAGAAAGACTAATTTAAACAATTGAATAATGCTGTGTTTGGTAAAACTATGGATAATGTTGAAAAAATAACAAATAGTAAGATAATAATTGCAATTTGCTGGGAGATAGATCATTATTGGCAATCCGGAATGTCAAAAGTTCCTCTCAGTTTGCTGAAGATATGTATGCAATAGAATTGAAGTCATTATTCGTTACGAAAATTAAATGCGATTTCATATATCTGAACATTCAACTCATTTAGGTAAAAATATCAAATACAGGGATATAATAAAAAAAATTTTGGGTATGATGAAGGATGAAAACGATGAAAAAATGAAGGCAGAGTTTATTGGATTACATCCCAAAATGTAGGTTTTAAAGATAATTGGTGTGTAAATAAAGCAACACCCTTCAGCTCAACATTAAAAAAAGTAAGTGTTTGCATAAAATTATCTGTTAGAAGTTCTCTTCTATCCTCTAATGGGCTCGTGCCTCGAATATAATATTTTGAGTTCGAGTTGTCTTAAATGCTCCAAGAACGATTCTAAGACCTATGTTAATTATCAATTTGTTGGTGCGTAGGGTTGGCTTTTGGCACTTACCATATATGGGAAGCATGTTGGCGGCTTTTGCGAAAAGAATTGCTTTGGTTATGTTAGTAGGGTGGATGTATTGCTGTCGAATTTTTTTATAACACAAGGTAGAAACCCCCTTAAAAAAGCAAGTAACATATTAAAATGCTTATAAATATGTTACTTGCTAGTTTAAGGGGGTTTCTACCTTGTGTTATAAAAAAAATTGTTTTTTGCATTTTCGGTTAGATATACGTTTCAATAATACAGTATAAAAATTTTAAGGTGAAATCTGTAAAATTACGAAAGTAATCGGACGTTAAGTGGAGCGGTGTCAAGCACGCTGGGCCGTAAAGCAAATTTTCAAACGCGTTTATCTAAAAACAATGTTTTTGGGGCTCATGGAAGTCTTACAGGGCGCAAAAATTAACCAATCGCTATGAAATTTTACACATGTCCTTTAGGATATGGTTAAGAGCTAGTAGTAGAATTGGCGAAAGTAGGCAAAAAATAAATTTTTTCCTAAAATTTTTTTCCAGTTCTACTACCAGCGCTGCGAAAAAATCTCTAGATTAAAAAAAAATTTTCGTTTTCGGATTCAGACTTCATTTGCGAACGGTAGGCCTTCCATAAGGACGAAATGGAGATGCCATTGTTGAATATACCCCCCCCCCTCCCTTTTCATGGATCGGGGGAAAGGATTGGGAATAAAGTTTTCGAATAAAGTTTTTCCAAAAACTGTGGAAAATTTCTTTTCTCAAAAAAAAAATTCAAGTTAGAAACCTCCCCTTAAGGTTGTGTGTGAGTTGTTCTGTGTGGGCGTTCCATCTGTATTTGTGGACGTTTTTGCTATTGTCTTATTTTTAATTTGTATTTGATATCTATTAAATGTGCAGTTACAGTTATCTTTTCTGCAAACCGTTTTTTTACGTAGATTAGTAATTTTTCCAGTTTTCCATAATGTTAATGTGTATAATATTTTTTACATATTTAAAAAAAAAAAAAAAAAATTTTTAAATGATTAATAATTAAGCCACAACTGGTATATCAAACTAGACTAAAACGGCAGGCAACGCGGCTCAAGCTTGTTGACTGTTTTTTCATGAGGGCATCGAAGGATCGAAAAAGCACGGAATAAAGACGTACACAACATACGGTACGTACGTATATCACGTATGTACATATATCACGTCGTTGGAGCCCCGGTGCATCCCTCACTAGTTGGCCAATCAGCAAGCTTCGCATCTACTGCTGGCCGGTCCACCGGCGGTGAAGTGGCGAGGGGAGACACCTACTTGCGTCTCTTTTCACGCCTCTCATCACCAAAAATATTTCCTGGTGTGGGTGAGAGTTTTTTATCCGAAGTATTTCTAGAATTGTAGCAGCACAGCTGATCGTGCCAATGTTGGTTAACGGGGAAAGCAAAGGGGAGCACCTACCTATAATTCGGAAGGCGGCGCCTCCGGGCATACTTGGCGGCAGATTAAAATTTGGATTTAAAAAATTTTAAATCTAAATTAAAATTTGGATTTGTTCCAAGCCTGTCCTCATGGATAATTTCTGCATCCTTAGAGCATCAATCCCGCATGGGTGAAGATCTTCTATGCAGTGCTTTACCAGAAAAGACGATTTTTGGTAAACGGTCGCTGCTCATGCGATCGCCACCGTCAGTAACAACACCTGTAAGCAGCATATCTCATGCCAGATAGCGTTAATATTATTAATTCCAGATAGTCCAGGTTTGGCTCCGAGTGGCACGACTCTTCAAGTGGTCTCGCACATTCCGGAGCTGAATGAACTGGTATCTCTAATATGGCAGCTGGACAACACCTTTAACCCCAAAAAAAACACCAAGCAGCGACAATTCCCAGAGAACATATAATGCGGGAACAAACATTAACCCCCACTGCATGTAGGCAATGAGCGCGAGCAAGTTCGAACTGCTCAGGAATGCCAACAGGTCACGCACAGACGAGCAAGCAAAAAACCACCAGTGGAAAAGGATCTCCCAAGGCACCGCCCAGACGCTATTTTGTTAAATAAATAAAACCAATTTATTATATAACGATATGTTTAAAATGAGATGAGATCAGAAAGTGCGAAATGCAACTGCCAAGAAAACAGAAGCGACTGGTGCTTACGTTGCGGCGAAGAGCGACATAACGCCAGAGTCTGTAAAAACGCAGCGAAGTGCCACCTATGTTGCCGGGACGACGGATGAGGGATAAAAATATTGACGTAGTCATCGTAAGCGAGCCATACAGACTGAATAGGGATTCCCGGAGAGAAGGAAAATACCCACGTCTTAATTCGTTGAGTTCAAAATATGAACTGATTTTATTTAAAAACTCTTAAACTCTAAAAAGCGACAATTGTTCTTAAACATACTTATTCTAATGCCCCACGATTTCGGGGGTTGAAAATTGTTTATATTTCATACCCAGCGTTGGCTTCTACTGCCGCGCCGCTGTTATAATCTTAAGTGTTTTCCACAGAGTGTGAATGCATGTTTTGCTTGGAATTAAGCAATAATTACATTCAATAATACATTCAGCCGAGCTGTCGCTGGATCAGTTCTTACATTTGTCAGCAGAAGCATTTTTCGGCACTCTATGTGGAAAATCATCGAATTGTACACTGCTAGCGACCATGTGCGATATTCTTCGAGATCGGAAGATCAAGCCGTCAGAAAGATGCTTACCCGGTGGTACGTAAGACCTACAAGGCAGACACATTGAACGTTCCCCAATTTACTACTGCTATCACTGGAATAGAAGTGGCAACGGAGTCAGCCCAGAGTATGGCACACCAATTGGCTCAAAAGTTAGACGAGGCAACTGGCACTCTCTCCATGAAGTATTCGCTAGAACACGCAAAGCACTAAAACTGCAGATAAGCAGATAAGGACCCATGGGGTAAGGCATATAAGATAGTAGTAAAACGAGTGTATGCAAATAGAAAATAGTAGACTCACTGTTTCCATCTAGAAGTGATGCTCTTACGTGCAGAAGACCGACGCAGACACACTTTAACATGGCCGATTGCCATGCTATGGAATATAATGTATGACGGCGTCCTGAGGCTGACATTTGTTGATTGCCGTCAGCTAATTGGTTGTGCCGACGATGTAGCACTAGTCGTCGTTAAAAAGGAGTTACAGCATGCAGAAGCGGCAGCAAACTTAGCCATCACGAAAATTGCAGTCTTAGACTAGCAGACCAAAAAACACAGGCGGTGCTAATTTCCAGAAGAAAAGTCGTTGAGAGAGCACCTATCACCATCGAGGGGACCAAAGTCCAGTCCAAAAGGGCCATCCGCTATCTTGCTGTATGTATACGCTTTTGAGAACATTTATCGAACGTCCAGAAGAAGGCATCGGCATGCGTGCGTTCCCTAAACCGGTTTCTTCTAAACAGGGTCCAAACAGAAGACGAAGAAGCTGCTGATGACAGTGCACAGCTCCATTGTTCTTTACGCTGCCCAGATCTTGAAGTCGGCTATGTTAGTAGATAGCTACAGCAGGGGCATACAGTCAATCCACAGACTATGTGCACTGAGAGTCTGCTGCGCATTTAGAACGGTATATGACGACGCATTACTAGTGTTAGCTGGGATGCTGCCAATTAATATTAGAGAGCTGCATGAATGAGAGAGAAGTCAAAGTCAAATGAATCCATTCGAATTGAATTCAAATAAATGAGTGACAAACACACAATGAAATGAATGTTGGTACTGTAATGTTAGTACTTGTCAAATCTCTAAAATACGTAACTCCGTTTAATGAAAGGCAGTGGATTGAGTGTCAAAGCATCGAATTGTACTAAGGCTCTCGAATCATTCGAATTATTCGAATTGTCTCATTTTTATTGGAACGTTTTAAAGCTCCAAAAACTAATTATTTTATCCTAAATTTAGTAAAAAATAATGACGAAATGAAGGCTATTAAAATTAAAATATGCTATACACCAAAAAATTTTTGTGCTCCGTTGTGGATTGGACAGCTTGGGATAAATCTTGTAAAATCGAATTTTTCTAAATTAGATTCCTAGTTGCCGCGAACCGAGAAGCCATAAATAAGGCATATTATACGAAATAATATTCACTAATCCATCATATACATTTTAATATTACTTTACTAGAATTGAAATTCGAATGCATTCGGATCATGGCAACTTATTGCTTCACATTCTAACTCATTCAATTCATTTTGTTTCGTTTGAATGTTGTGCGACTGATTTTTACGTCGCACACTCATTAACTTGAAGTTGATTTTCAAAGTCATTCATTTCGAACTGATTTTTCTATCATTCATGCAGCTCTCTAATTGATTTTCAAGCGGAGGAAGACACAGCCGTCGTTGCGGCAGCTGAAGACAAGCCAAAGAGAAAACTGGCCCGCGCACAGGCTAGAGATAGGAGCCTAATAACGTGGCAGAGAAGATGGGATGCGTCACAAATGGGTATATGGACCCACTCGCTGATCCCAAATATATAGATAGGCAGAAGGCATGGGTCAGTAAACTTCTATTTAAAACAGATACTCAGCGGCCATGGATGCTTTAAGCAATATCGCATTCGATTCGGGCACGAAGAATATCGGGATCTTCGACAAACCGACCGGATGAGAGCTGGAGCATCGTAGAGAGAGCCACCGACCCTAGGAAGCAATTCCCACGAGGACTTCCCTCTGTGCCTGCAATTTCGCTTGAACCTGAAAAATATGCCACTTTTTCCCCGAAATTCAATTCAATTCAAACTCAAACGAGACGCCAATTTTAAGAGATGGAGCGTTTTTCCTGTCGATGGACCACCAAGCTCGCTGCGATGATGGCAACCTCCGAGCGAAAGCCTGCCTTCTTTAGGGATGCCACACAGTCGTGTGTTATTGCCACCTTATATTCGGTCTTCCTGATCCTCGTCGTCTGACCCAGACGATAACAGTTCTTCGTTGGACTCGACGTACTTCTGCTTTTGTCCGATTTGCTGTTATCTTTGTCTCTATGTTTGGATGATCATCGAGCACGATGCCTGTCCGTGGAACGACTGCGACTATCACGATCCTTGCGGCTTTTGCCTTGTCCTCATCTTTGTTAGATTGATAGTCCCGTTGACGTTTTTTTCCCGTCGTTTTCGCTAATTTTTAATTGTTGATTCTTTAAGTGTGAAAGCATTTCCCTTTTCCTAACAGCTGATTCAGTGTCCGCGTGCTCTTCCTTGGATTCGGCTTCTTCCTTCTTCTCAGCCTTGTCTTCTTTGGTTTTATCTGCAGTCTCCTCTTCAGTCTTCATCAGCTGTGGCCTCATCTAAGGCCTTCCTCTTCTCACCGCCATCCTCTTCCGGTTCTATCCTTTGGACTTTGGACTTTGGAATAGCCCTACTACAAAAGCATGATGAGTCTGCAGCTTCTGTTTTGCGCTCATCTGATTCTCAGTCAAGCCTTAATGCAACTGAAATAAATATTAAAAAGGTCTTGTCGCTTGTCGTCGACATTGGGTTGTCCAAACACCAATACTTGGTCATTAGATCATTTATAAATTCAAAAGTTTGCTATAACTTATTGCCAAGTTACGAAAAAATTCTTAAGTTCAAAACATTGAGATATCCAAATAATATTGTTGTAGACGAAACACATGCAAAAGTGGAACTACAAAGTCTTTTAGACAACACGGCTTTAAGTATTTTAGAGCTTCAAAAGAATTTAATTGAAGAACGTTTGGATGAAACTGAAAAAACTTTAACATTAATTGGAAAATGGGGATTCGATGGCAGCACTGGCCACAGCGAATATAAACAAAAGTTTTCCAATTGTATTAAAGATGAGAAAAGTTTATTTGTCACATCGTACGTCCCACTTCAGCTTGTAACCGATTTTAAAGTAATATGGAAAAATCCCAGGCCATCGTCTACCCGATATTGTAGGCCACTCAGGCATAAATTTAAAAAGGAAACCGCCGCACTTTCCGTCGAAGAAGAGCGCTATTTCAAGAAGAAAATAGCTAACTTGAAGACAACAGAGCATAAAATTAGCAATACAACATTTTCTATAAAGCACGCCCTTCAATTAACCATGGTGGATGGTAAAGTTTGCAACGCTTTAAGCAACACGTCCTCGATGAAATGCTTTATGTGTGGAGCAAAGCTCACAGAAATGAATAATATTGAAGAATGTGTTGGAAGAGATGTGCAAGAAAAGTTTTTTGTATTCGGGCTATCACCACTTCATTCATATATCCGGTTCCTCGAATATTTCTTGCACATTTCGTACAAGCTGGATGTAAAGCTTTGGCAAGTAAGATCGGGAGAACTCAAGTCTATTGTATTAAAGAAAAAACATCAAATTCAAGCGGAGTTTCGAGAGAAAATGGGGTTACTGGTCGATCCGCCAAAGGATGGAGGTAGAGGAAACTCCAACGATGGCAATACTGCCAGGAAATTTTTCAGTAACCCAAGCTTAGCATCTCAGATTACAGGCATTGATGAAGAAGTTATTGCCCGATGCGCTGCGATACTGCAAGCCTTAGCATCAGGATACAAAATAAATATAAAAAAATTCGAAAAATTCGCACTAGATACAGCGAATAAATTAATTTTTGGCCACCAGCCCCATATAAGCGCAACCAGTGTGCACTGGTTTTGTGCGAACCAAGCAAAGGATATGGAAATCATTAATCGTAATGCTTTTTATGCGTCTCTCGTCCTTGACTATCTGCATGACGTTCTGTACTTTTGGGTCATTCTTCGAAATGTGCCCGAAAACATTACACTTGAAGCACTTTGTTTCAACATTGCAATTTTTTCGAACATGCATAATTAAAGCAACTATTTATTTTTGTAGTCGACATGTTCTTTTGGCCATCACTGTGTCTGACGCCGTGTTGATTTAATTGCATCTCGCTTCCACACTTACGTTCATATATGTCGTATTTTCTCATTAGCTTTTACACCCATACATATTAAAATTTGTATTCATTTTTATGTCTAGGCCATCCACTATGTATCCAATAACTGAATCCATAAATACTGTACCATAAAGCTTCTGCTCTCTGACGTGACGGTCGTGTTTTTGCTTAGCTCCTGAGTTTTATGAATATATATGGTTTTCTCTCAATTTTTAATTGTGCCTAGTTTTGTTTTCGTTTTCGCTGGTGTCGTTTGCTTGAAACCCTTGTGTTTTATTTGCATAATTCGCCAAATTAAACAGTTTTGTTTTTTTCTTTTTCGTGATTAGTGTTTGGTGCATTTAAATTGTTTTTATTTTTTCTTATTGTTCTCTCTCGTCATTGCTTCTGCAGTTGCTCCCCTCATCGCCCCCATCATACCATCTGTGCTAGTGGTTTTGTTGTTCTCTCTGCTTTGTGCTTGTGCTCAGCTTCCCTCCCGCGTAATCACTTTTATAAAGCCGCCTCTCAAAGCTCGTCTTATAACTGTTCTTGCACTCTCTCTTGTGCTGTGTACTCCAGCTGTCTCTTTGTTTTATTTGTAATTATTGATTTTTTATCGATAATTATCTTTGTGCTGTTTATTTAAATTTTTCTATATATTTTTTTTATTGTTTTTTTTTTTTTTTTTTTTTTTTTTGCCTTGTTTATTTTGGCTTTTCAATGGCTTGTTGTCTACCCAATTGCAAGCATTCTGATCGTTTTGACGATCAGTATAGAGCAATATCGTGTTGGCTTTGCGATAATCTTATTCACTTAAAATGTGCTGGCCTCAACGGCCGTGATTACGACAAATTTTCTGGTTTGTCTGTGTCTAAGCCTGAGCTTGGCTTAATGCGCTGGACTTGCCCATCTTGTGCCAGCCAGCAGCTTGATTTTAGCCGAATGTATAGGGATCTTCGTTTAAAGTTTCTTTCTCTTAATAAAATGGCCAAACAGCTGTCTAATGAGTGTGACTCTAGCATACACTTATTGTCGCAATTCAAGTTTGGTTCACCTTCTAAGGAATTGCCCAAGAAATGTACCCTTGAGTTGCCTCATAAGCAGTCGCCCGCACTTTCTATTACATCTTCTCCCATTTTACTTTCGCCTACACCATCTTCTTGTCCCTCTTTATGCTCTTCTTTTCAGATTGATGTACCCACTACAAGCCCTGGTGTACCTCAATCTATCCCTCACGGGAACTCTGATCATGCTGGCTTTCAATCACTTGCGGATCCCAATGCTCCTCCGCCTCCACTAACTGTAGTGCCCCATCGTAAACAATTATTTATCTCTAGGCTTGCTCCAGATACTTCTGAATCGTCTGTGGCAGCTTACATTGGTAATATATGCCCTGCTAAGGTTTTAATTCAAAAGTTTAAGTTTTCTAGGCCTCGCGAAATCTCCTCTTTTAAAATTACTGTACCAAATGAGTATTTCTCAGCTATGGTTGACCCTAACTTTTGGCCAGAGGGCCTAGTTGTACACGAATTTGCGCGCAATAAGCGCTCCCGCCCTTTGCCTGTCCACCTTCCTAATGCATCTTCTGCTTCAAAAAACTAATAACGTCTAGTCTTTGCATTCACTATCAAAATGTAAGAGGACTTCTTACCAAGCTCTCTAAATTATTCTGTGATATCCAAACCTTTTCGGCTAACATATTAGCTTTCTCTGAAACTTGGCTTAATTCCTCTGTTTTGGATAATGAAATTCTTTTTAATAACTTTATTTCTTATAGGCTTGATCGTGTTGGTCGACGTGGCGGTGGAGTACTCATTGCTGTCAACTCGAATCTGTGTTCAAGTGTTGTGCCGATTGATCTCCCCTTAGGTGTTGAGTTTATTTGCGTCGAAGTTACATGTTCTAACTTTAGCTTATATATCTCTTGTTCATATATTCCTCCAACTTCTGATATCATGATCTACATGCACCATGCTGATGCTTTGCGAACTATTTTTAGTCGTCTTAAAGATCGTGATTTTTTTATAGCTGTAGGTGATTTTAACTTGCCTAATGTTTCTTGGCTTGCTGATGATAATCTATCTTTCTTAATTCCCTCATCTCAACATGTTTTTCTTGATAGCCTACTTGAATGTCCGCTATATCAGTTGAATTCTTTTCTTAACTCTTCTAAAAGAATCCTCGATCTTGTTTTTGTCTCTGATCCCACTGTTAGTGCTGTATCACAAACACAGCCCCTAGTGAAGCCCGAAGATACTTATCACCCTACCATTGAAATTACTATTTCTTACAATTCCGTTAATAATTCATTCAATAACATCTCAAATTCTCGTCGTAGATGTTTTCGTAAAACAAATTTCAATCTTCTTAACAGCCTTATTTTCTCTTTTGATTGGTCATTTCTATTTGAGTGCTGTGATATAGATTGTGCAGTAAATTTTTTCTACTCTGCTCTTAATTCTCTAATTGATAAATGCGTTCCTTATGTGAATGTCTCTACCGTCTCCAGTGCGCCAGTCTGGTTCACACGTAGGCTCTCTAATCTCCGTAACATTAAATCGAGATATTTTAAAAGATTAAAAAAACTGGTTCGCGACGTGACTATGCAAATTATTGGGTAGCCAAATCTCAATTTTGCCTTTTAAATACTCAATGCTACAATAATTATATCGTTCGCTGTAAGGTTGAATTTTATAAGAACCCTAAAAGATTTTGTAACTTTGTTAATTCCAAAAGACGTTCTAATTTACTACCTTCCACCTTCAGACTTAATGACCAGACTGCTAATAGTGATTCAGATATTGCAGATCTGTTTGCTAAATTCTTTCAGTCGACTTATTCTTCTACTGCTTCGGATCCTACACCTTATCCCTTCACAATTCCACATTTAAATTGTATGTTTTTTCCTAATATTACTGAAGACTGTATTATCTCTAGCTTGTCATCTATGACGTCTTCCTTCGTACCCGGGCCTGATAATATACCTAGTTGCATCCTTAAAATGTGTTCGATTTCCCTATCTAAGCCTTTATCTCGGTTATTTTTTATATCGAGTGAGACTTGTCGCTTCCCTGATATTTGGAAGGAGTCTTTTATTATTCCGCTTTTTAAAAAGGGTAACAAATCGGATATTTCTAACTACCGTGGCATTGCCAAACTTTCGGCAATACCTAAGCTGTTTGAGAAAATTATTACGTCTTCCCTTCAACACCTATCCAGATCCACTATTTCTCCTTGTCAGCATGGCTTCATGAAAGGTCGTTCGTCGCTTACCAACCTTTTAGAATTGACTACCCTTGTACACCATGGCTTCCGTAAAAAGTGTCAAACTGATGTTATTTATACTGACTTTAGTAAGGCTTTCGATACGGTTGATCATTCTATGCTTCTCATGAAACTTAACATCATGGGTTTTTCCCCGAAACTATTGGCTTGGTTAAAGTCGTATCTTATTGGCAGAACCCAAAAGGTGTCTTTTCGTTCCTCGATATCTAAAACTGTTCGAGTTACGTCAGGTGTCCCCCAAGGCAGTCATCTGGGCCCACTGTTATTTACCTTGTTTATAAACGATTTGCCTTTGGCCTTGGCTCATTCTCGCGTGCTCATGTTTGCGGATGACGTCAAGATTTGTTATTCATATAATGATCCTTCTTTCCAACAGTACTTGCAATCAGATATCGATGCGTTTTGTGTTTGGTGTCACGTTAATAAATTACACCTTAATGCCTCTAAATGCTCTTTTATGACTTTCAGTCGTTTGTCGCCATTCCTAGCTCATTACTCTATTAAGTCTGTTCTGTTAGATTGTGTACCATCATTTAAAGACTTAGGCGTTATGTTTGACCCAAAGCTTTCTTTTAATATTCATATATCTTCAATTGTTAATAGAGCATGCAGTCTTCTTGGCTTCATTAAACGTTGGGCCAAGGAATTTGATGATCCATATGTGACAAAGGTTTTATACACTTCGTTAGTTCGCCCTACTCTAGAATATTGCTCACCAGTGTGGAACCCTCAATATGATGTTCACCAGCGTAGTATTGAATCGGTACAGAAGCAATTCCTTAAGTTTGCGTTACGCGGTCTTAATTGGGACCCGAATCTTCGCCTACCTTCTTATTCTGACAGACTTCTTCTTATTAATCTTCCTTCACTTTACAACCGTAGGCTCGTATTTGGGATTCTCTTTCTACATAAAGTAGTCAACGGCGAAGTCAGTTCTACCAATTTACTAGATACGCTATATTTTTGTGTTCCCTCACGTCGGACCAGAAACTTTTTTCCTCTTCACCTTAGTAGATGTCTGACTAACTACTCTCTTCACGAACCTCTTCGTGTTCTTTGCCAATCTTTTAACAACCTTTCTCACCTTATTTCTCCTCATCTATCTGTCACTTCTCTTCGCGCTATACTTTTTAATTATCTACAGCGTAACCTCTGAAAGTATTCTGGACTGGATTTTGGATTGGCTGCAACTCATCCCTGACCACATTGGCTGTGAATCGGGGCATAGCTGGCACCTTGTTGCAAATAAAACACCTCCACCGGGTCGGGGATGTTGTGCATAAAGCTAAGCTACCTTCATGAATTAATTTTTATCTGTATTTTAGCTTAAGCTTTTTCGTCGACTGCTGACTTAGTTGACGTAAAATAAATAAAATAAATAAATAAATAAATAAATAAATAAACAAGCATAGAAATCTTCTTCATATTCAAAAAGTAGTCGTGAAATCTTTCATCTTTTTTCTTCTTTCTTTTATTTTCTTATGAATTTCTGCGTCTTGCACTGTACGTCAAAATTCTGCTATTAGTGCGACCTTTAACTGGTCGCACGAACTTACAAAAGTGGATTCCAAAAACAATTATGCCGTTTTAGTTATCTTACTTCGTGCATGCACATACTTTTGTTTCTCCGTTAGCTCAAACGCGTCAGCATTCTGCTCGAAATTTAGAAACCAATGTTCCACAGGGACGCATTCACCATCGAGTTCAGGCACAACTTTGGAAAAATTATCTGCTGCAATTTTTGGTTCGCTTCGTGCATTCTGAGTAATTTCGTCCGCCTGTATTTTAAGTGTTAACAAATGGATAATCTGCTGCAGACTCTGATTGTTCATCTCGTTCATTCCTGGGACGCACCCTTGACCAGAATTTTCGCTGCATTCTATTTTGTTATATATCTGATCGACTGATTTTTTTTGATGGCGTTACTTTTTTGCCGCTGTGCCTGTGCTCGAGTTTGCGCACCGCTATGATGTTGTCTCTGTTCCTCTGCATCAAAGATTGTAGCTTCTTCAAATTGGCACTTATGGGTTTTTTGGATGACGTAATCTTTCTAAGAATTTTACAACTTTTGCGGCGTTTTGGTTTTAGACCGGGTTGAGCTCCCAAATGTAGATTAGACCGGATTGCTCTTCCGAGTGTAGATTAAACCGGGTTGAGCCCTCAAATGTAGATTATTGTAAAATTTTTTTGAATAAGTTTATATATATCTTAGGATATATATATTTTACGACTTTTAATAGGCAACTTAAACAACTTGCAACTTGATTCGACTGCCAACTTAATTCTGTCCGACAGCTGACGACTTCTTCTACTGACGCTCGACTCTTTTCTTAACATCAAGGCAACCTCCGACCGAAAACCTGCATTGTTTAAGGATACCACACAGTCGGTGCATGTGTTATTGCCACCTTACCTTTTTTTATTTATTTACGTCAACTAACACAGCAGTCGACGAAAAAACTTAAACTAAAAGACAGACAACAATTAATTGAAGAAGTTAGCTTAGCTTTATACACAACTAAACATCCCTGACCCGGTGGAGGTGTTTTATTTGTACAATGTGCCAATTATGCCGTGATTCACAGTCCAGAATATATTCAGCGGTTTCGCTGTAGATAGTATAGCGCAAAGAGAAGTGACAGAAATATGAAGAGAGATTAAGTTGTAGGGAAGACGTAATAATTTTCTCAAACAGCTTGGGTATTGCGGAAAGTTTGGCAATGGCACGGTAGTGAGATATATTCGATATATTGCGCTTGTTAAAAAGCGGAATAGTTAAAGACTCCTTCCAAACATCAGGAAAGCTACAAGTCTGACTCGATATAATGAATAACCGGGATAAAGGCGTTCATAGGGAAATCGAACACATTTTAAGGGGTTACGGCACCCCTGAGGTCCAAAAAACAGGTGAATAAACTAATTTTTGCTATGCGGCCAGTATACAAGCACGTTTTTCCTTTGAAAATGGAGTGAAACCCGGGTTATTTCAATCACAAATAGAATTTTTCATTGTTTTGAAAGACTATGTAACATTTTATAATGTTTTAATTTGATTTTTTAACATTTAAAAATTAAAATTTTTTTTTTTTGTATTTTTTTGGTAGTTGGTATTTTTCAAATCCTTTCGTGATCGCAGGTGTCTCAGTGATGCAATAAGTGGGTTCGAAGAGGCTGCTAGCATGTTAAAAAGGTCTTCATTTTGTCTAACACGAGAAGTTTTTAATGTATTAGTACATATATCTGAACCTTTTGTTGTCCTTGTTTTTACATTCCTGTGCTTCTTCGGATAGCTCACCAATGGGTAAACACTGATATTCTATTAAATCCTTTCCGTGAACCAAAATACTATGTACCTTTGGGCTAAGTTTTTTTTGCAGATACAGTTCAGTCAAAAGTTGAGCAGTCTTTGAAGCATATTCGGCAAATTTTTCATCATTTACCATATCTTTGGAATTTACGACAGCCAACCTTTTAATGATCTCTTGACTAACACCTGTTATTATAGATGTCATTACATTATTGTCAAAAAATCTCCTTAAAGTATTTCCATTATTCGTGTTCCCGTATCCGTGCTTTGGGCAGTCAACTTTCAGTCCTACCTTCTTCCCTCTCCGAATCTTGTATAATCTTCAAGCCAAACTTCATTTTTTTCTCGAAATGTGACAGATTTCTGCCTATTGCGATCCTTTTTCGCCTTAAGTTAAAACGCTCCGTACTAGCGTTTTCGAATGAAACGCCCATCTCCTTCAGCAATCCCATTTCAAAATCATTTAAGTTTTCATACTCGTGGAAAACTTTAAAAATTCCTTTTATTCTTTAACAATATTTTTGCACAAATAAATAAAACTGTCTTGAATTATATTGACAAATACTATTCATTCCGGTTTTAACATGTTTCCACTTATGGAGTTAAAAATAAACTGTCGCAAAGGAGAAGAACAATTAGCTCTTTATGTTATATTTTTTGAATTAACTAGGTAGGACGAAAAATCGTTATTGATCTTTTTGTATTAATTAGGTTATAAACTTAATATTTACATCCAATTAGGTAAACTGAAATAAAAACGACCGACCTACAACTAGGACAAATTTTCATCAACTTAAATAACAGTTACCTGTCTTGTCAGTTTTTCCAAACCAGGTAATTAGAAATTGAACATTGTAGAAAGGCAGGTAGTATTTGCAAAACAGCATTACGCAATGTTATCATTTAAATAAAAAGAAGCTACAGGCCAATACACATGCAGTCTTCTTCTACCTTATACCTGCAGCGCCTTTTTAGGCAAGGTTGCCTTAGTTTTATGGCTTACGCATCGGTATCGCAGGTCTCCACATATTTGGTCCATATATGTACATCTGATAGGTAAGTATTTCGCCTACCTAGTGTATGTAGTCCGGTAGTGATACTTGGTGATACTATTTCACCAAAGTTAAAAAAATGCCAATATTTAGTACGTTTTTTAAACGCTTCTAGTTCAATAACGATTAAAGTAATTATTAAAATTTATGAAACATGCTATTAATAAGATGACATGCTTTTTTGATAAAAAAATCCAAGATCGATTGTTGAAATCGCCCAATATTCAGTTTTAAAGTTGCAATTTTTTTAAAAATTATCATTTTTTCCTATTTACTAAAAATGTCTCAAACTCTAGCACCCATGAATCTCAACCGATTTCAAAAAAATTTTTTGGATTCATAATCTCTGAAGTATTCCCTATCGATTGCATATATCATTTTTGCCAAACGCGATCATGAAAAAACTGATTTTTGCAACGCTATTCGAGCAGAGTCACAACTGTGCGTCGTTTAGAGTTTACATAGTTGTAAAATATTTGGGTTTCTAATAGAATTCAACCTTACAGCGAACGATATTATTATTGTAACATTGAATATGTCGGGACGTCGGTCGGGACGTCAGGGTTCTTGCTCGCCTCGCTCATAGTTCTTATTGGAGACGTTCACTTAGGAACTTTAATTTCACTTAGACTTTTATTTCACTTAGTCTTTTACTTTTCACTTTTAGACTTTTTCTGTAAGGTTAGTTCCCCAGGGGGATTTCTTCACTGGCCTCTCTAGCCCGAGGCTCCTTTATATAGGACCTGACCTGATGACAGATTGACAGATTTGTTTCTAAACATGTTGCTAAGGCAAAGATGCTTGTCATCCTGCAAAGTCAACATTCCCAGCAACATTCCAGACGTCAATCTGCAGCCGCTGCAAAGGTAATGCCAGGGCTACAATTGACATGCCTGTCAACTATCTAGTAGGCTTTGACTTATTAATCACTTAATTGACACGGCCATCCTAAGCTTTACACGTCCTCGTGTAACCATCGTCTTTCCCAGACGGATAACCATCGTCTTTCCCAGACGGATAACCATCGTCTCTCCTAGACGGATAACAAAACATCGTCTTTCCCAGACGGATAACCATTCTGCCATTCACACATCATCGTGTAATGACCAAATATCAAGTTCAGAGACACGTTTTGAGTTTCATAATATAAACTGAACTTAAGTTTTATTCTTAACCATACCATACAGAGTATCTTCTTCCTCTTCTTCTTCTTTTTTTTTTTTTTTTTTTTAAATTCAAAAATTTTACTTAAATTTTAACAAAACAATTAAACATTGTGCTTGCACTATGCGATCTCAACAAAATAACAAAGTATTTGCTTAACTTTCAAATGAACGTGTGCCAGAAAATGAATGTCCAATATATAAAAAAATACAAATAAAACAAAATAATAAATTTAATTCATCGTCTCACTTGGACGGGACACTCTGTCTCAATTATATTCTCTGATAAGCTCTAATTTTCATTATCAATATCCAATTCATCAGGAATTTTACCATCTGGAATTCTTCTAGTGTCTTCATGACAGTATTTGTAAAGCCGTTTATTTGTTAGCGATTTTAACGTATATCTGTCCGCTTCCAGGACTTCAGTAACCAAAAATGGGCCCTTGAATTTCGGGTCTAATTTCGTTTGGTGTCTCTCCTCGTTTCTTAGCAGAACATAGTCACCGACATTATGCCTTACAACCGTGGCCTTAGTTTTGTCAAAGCGTTGTTTATCATACTCAGCCAAACTCTTCATCTTATCACTGGCACGAGTCCGAACACTGTTCAAATCAATCTCGATTTCTGTGTCCACAGGTGTAATTAACCCTATCGGTCGAGCCTCTTTTCCTATCAACATTTCCAACGGGCTCGCTTCAGTTGCACGATTAACTGTGCAATTTAATGCAAGCTGAACCTCGCCAAGTGCATCCTGCCAGGATCTTTGGCTCGACTCGACAGCAGTTAGCAAATTTTTGAGTGTACTCATAACACGCTCAACCTGACCGTTTGCACGACTTGCCCCAGTTGCGAACAAAATTCAGAGAATCGAGAACTTGAAAAGCACCTTCCCTGGTCAACTATGATACGATTTGGTACCCCGAATAGGGCAATCGAGGCTTTTAAGGCCTTAACGCAGCTTTCTGTGTCTATTTTAAGGGTGTGATAAAGGTGTACAAATTTCGTGAAGCCATCAATCTGAACGATGACATATTCTTTTAGGTCACTTTTACCGCTCAACTTTCCGGAAATGTCTATGTGAACATTGTGCCAAGGGATGTTCACCTTCGCGATTGGATGGAGCTCAGCTTGTATTTTCACAGAAGGCGACTTGGAAGTCCTACAAGTAATGCAATTATTTACAAACTTGCGAACATATTTATTCATGTTATGAAACCAATAATATTGGTAGAGCTTGTCAATAGTTTTCTGCCAACCAAGGTGCATAATTGACTCGTGTACTTGATTTACCACGGACCATCTAAACGTTCGTGGCACCACCGGTAGACAACGTGTTCTACTGTTTCTTTAAATCTTGCGATGTAAGATACCTTTCCTTAAATCATAGGATTTAATTAAATCGTCTTGTTGCTCATTAGAATTGAGCTTGCGAACTATTTCTACAATCTCTGGATCTAATTTCTGCTCCGAAAGAAGCCACTCGCTTGAAATCTCAGCTAAGTTTATTCGCATCTCGGTGATTTTTTCTAACACAAGTTGTGGCTTTGAAGGAACTAGATTCCTGGAAAAGAAGTCTGCATGAGCCATGCGTTTTCCCTCTCTATATTGGATATCAAAATCGAAGGATTGCAGATAGGCCCACCAGCGATGAACTCTTGGTGTTAAGTCTATCTTTGTCCGTGAAGCCTTAAGCGAATTACAATCAGTATATACCACAAACTTTCGCCCAAGCAGATAATGACGAAAGCGTTTTACAGAAGCAACCACAGCCAATGTTTCCAACTCGTATGAGTGATATCTAGCCTCAGAGGGCGAAGTTACTTTGCTAAAATATTCCACCACATGAGGATTACCATTAATACGGTGTAGGAGTATTGCACCATATCCACATGAACTGGCGTCAGTGTGTAACTCAATGGGGTATTGTGGGTCAAAAATTACCAAAACAGGTTCGTTTGTAAGGACAGTTACTATTTTTTTTCGAACATTCTCGAGTTATTGAAGATGAATCCAGCCCTTGTCAGAACGTTCAATACTATTCTCAATCTTTCCAAGCCTAACTCAATTGTTGGTGACACGATCATAATGTCGTCCATATAGACAATTACATATGAATATGCAAGATTGCCTAAAGCTTGCATAACTGTCCTTTGAAAAACGGAAGGGGCATTTTTGAGTCCGAAAGGCATTGTAAGAAATTCATATTGGCCATCCGGAGTCACAAATGCAGTATATTCAACGGAATCGGGGTGAATTGGAATTTGGTGAAAACCACTAGCCATATCTAAACAAGTAAAGTAATACGAACCGCGCAACCTATCAATCTGATCACTAATGAGCGGCAAGGGGTATTTGTCAGCAACGGTATTTGAGTTTAATTCTCGGTAGTCAATACATAAACGATCGGACCCATTTTTCTTTTTTACAAGCAACATAGGACTGGCATACGGAGAACAACTTGGGCGGATAATGTTGCATCTAAGTAACTCTCTTAACCTTTCGCGTACTATCTCTCTCTCACTGGGACTGAATCTGTAAGAGCGTCTTTGCACAGTCTTGGTGGGTTCTACTAATCGAATTGACATTACACCAGTAGTTTGAATGCTTTCTTAACAATCTTAACAATTGATTTTTATTCTGATTCTCCCTGTGCTTCAGTTGTTAAATTATTAAAATCATTTTCGTAACTTTTTACAGAACAAACGTTAACTGTTTTGTCTTTAATCATTTCCACACCTTCTGTTGATACTATGGCAGAATATTCTTGTGCTAAAATTTCGCGGCCAATTACAATATTATTTTTCATATTATTATCTTGGGCTACATGAAATACTACTTCGATACAATTTCCATTTATCATCACATTACTTGTGATTTGAATTGACGAAACTACACTAACATTACCAATTCCCCTTAATGATATTATTTGTTCTTTTCCCAGACAGTTTGTGTGCTATGCTCTATTTGACTAACGAGCATTCTGCGCCTGAATCAAATGTAATCGGAAAATTCTCACCTCGGTGCAACATAATTGCTTTTGGTTCATCACTGACACATAGGTTAACCCTCTTATGCACACGTGATCCTGCGTCACCATCCGAATTCTTGGGGCATTGAGTAGAGATGTGTCCCGGCTCTTGACATCGATAGCATGTCACGACTTTAGCACGCAATGACGAAGCGTGCTGATGTAGGTTTCTGCGCTCTGCATTCCGACTTCCTGTGTCCAAGCTTCCCACATGAGTAACATTTGATTGGCAATGTTTTAGCACGCTTTGCAATTGAATAATCGTCTGAAGAGCTGGACCGCTTATTGTCACACGAAAAGACTTGTAACTCGGACTGTAAGTCTCGTCTGCTGCGCATAGTCCCTGTGAACGCAATTCGTTGTAGTCTGCGGTCATAGTTTGCTAAATGACCAAGAACAACCGACGCAGCAATTTGCTTATGGTCCATGCTGCGTCATTTTGTTAAAAGTGACGTCATTAGTCGACTCGCACACACGGCAAGAGACTCGCTAGAATTTGGAAGACTGTTCAGAAAATTCAAAATAGTTGCGGCCGGTCTCTCGGAGTTTTCGTATATTTGCTCGAAAAGCTGTCTAAATTGATCCCATATGATGCCTGGGTAGCAAATCTGCGATAACCACTGCGAAGAGCTTCCTTCCAATGGCCAAAATTAACGCACTACCTTGCAATGGTTTTTCTTTTAGAACGATGTTTACCGTAGCACACCATTGCGTGGCGTTGACTCCAGCAGCGTCGGAGTTAAATTTCGGTAGCACACTTTCACCATCTTGTCGAGACTCACTAGGCGAAAAGTTTTTGCTAGTTCCCAGAAGTTTCGATTTTGTTGTTCTAATAAAATGCGAAACTGCTGCTTATTTATTGTTGGTCTTGAGTTATATCCCACTTCTGATGTCGGGACGTCGGTCGGGACGTCAGGGTTCTTGCTCGCCTCGCTCATAGTTCTTATTGGAGACGTTCACTTAGTAACTTTTATTTCACTTAGACTTTTATTTCACTTAGTCTTTTACTTTTCACTTTTAGACTTTTTCTGTAAGGTTAGTTCCCCAGGGGGATTTCTTCACTGGCCTCTCTAGCCCGAGGCTCCTTTATATAGGACCTGACCTGATGACAGATTGACAGATTTGTTTCTAAACATGTTGCTAAGGCAAAGATGCTTGTCATCCTGCAAAGTCAACATTCCCATCTGATTCCCATCATTCCCATCCAATCTGCAGCCGCTGCAAAGGTAATGCCAGGGCTACAATTGACATGCCTGTCAACTATATAGTAGGCTTTGACTTATTAATCACTTAATTGACAAATATTTAAGAGACAAAATTGAGATTTGGCTACACAATACTTTGCATAGTCGAGTCGCGAACCAGCTTTTTTAAAACTTTGAAAATATCTCGATTTAATGTTGCGGAGATTAGAGAGCCTACGTGTGAACCAGACTGGCGCACTGGAGACGGTAGAAACATTCACATAAGGAACGCATTTGTCAATTAGAGAATTAAGAGCAGAGTAGAAAAAATTCACTGCACAATCTACATATGTCACAGCACTGAAATAGAAATGACCAATCAAAAAAAAAAAAAAATAAGGCTGTTAAGAAGATTGAAATTTGTTTTACGGGAACATCTACGATGAGAAATTGAGATGTTATTAAACGAATTAGTAACGGAATTGTAAGAAATAATAATTCTTATGGTAGGGTGGTAAGATACAGAGATACAGAACTAACAGTGGGATCCCAGACAAAAAGAAAATCACGGATTCCTTTAGAAGAGTTAAAAAAAGAATTCAACTGATATAGCGGACATTCAAGTAGGCTATCAAAAAAAACATGTTGAGATAAAGCAATAAGAAAGATAAATTATCATCAACCAGCCAAGAAATATTAGGCAAGTTAAAATCACCTAACACTATATGAAAATCACAATCTTTAAGACGAATAAAAATTGTTCGCAAAGCATCTGTAGTATATTCATAGCGTGTAAACGCTGACCAAGCATTTTGATGCACGCGATCCAACAATATGTATGTATGTACTGACACTCTCCCTCTCTTTTGTAGCTGTCGCATAAGTCGCAGCATAAGAATATATGTTTAAAAATAGGTTAAGCAAAATAATATTTTTGAAATAAAAATCAATCGGAATATTACCACGAGGCGAAACAGTCGTGTCCTTTTCTTAAATTCTTGAACCGAAGGAACGGTCATTACATGGCGACCGTGATATGATCCTAAACGACCTACAAAAATAATAAATAAATAATATAAAAGTACGCAACCAAGCTCCTAACTAAAATATAAAAATGAAAAAAAAAACACATGGAAACCCTTATCCTGATTTTGAAGGTTCTCGAAGATATGCTGGAAAAGTGATACAACCACAAAAAGGTCGAATCGAAATGACCATAGGCCACTCGTCTACTAAAATAAAACACAATGCAAATGAATCTATGAACTAAAAAAACAGCAGGCAGTCACATCAGCACCCAAAATGACAACATGGGCTTCAATTGCATCCCAGCCAGATAAGTTAGCCTCGAGGACCGCTCTCTAGCCAGAAAAAGAAAGGTCCAGGAAAGGTACTATCACCGATGGTACCTGGAAAGCAAATCACCAAATAATAATCGCCCGCCAGTGCCGTCCCCGCCCTCTCCAATCAATTGGGCCAGTTCAGATGTCCATTCGGATTTCTCTATACCAACAGCGAAATAACAACACAGGACATGAAATACATGAAAAAAGAAGAAAATAACACCCATATGTACATACAACATATCGTGTTAATCAACGTTTTTTTAAACAAAAATAATAAATGAAATGTTAATTAATTCTGTGTTTGTGAGCCAACCACATTCTATATAATTTTTCCACGTCTTTAGCTCACTGTGCAAGACACAGGTCTAAACGACCAAAAAGCAAAAAAAAAATTTTTTTTTCTTAAGTTGGGTTCTCAAAAATCCAAAATAGAAATAGTAATCTTAGTAGCCATAAATCTGGCTTTGAAAAAATAGAATACTACCCGCCTGGGTATAGAGACAATTTCTCTGGGAATTAAAACAAAAAGAGGATTTTTTTTTAACAAACTATGGTTACTGGAGAAAGGAATATGAATAGGAATAGGAAAAACAAGAATATACGCACAAGAATTAAATAAATCTTGTAAGTGCCTCTCGCAGAATAGAGAAACATCCCAAGACACAGTAACCAAACACACGAAAATATTAATTGAGAATCTCCAAGCTATTAGAGCAGTATTAACCGAACACTTTAGCAAACTAAAGATATGGCAAAAAACAACCGCAAATGCGTTCTACAGTGATTGTAAACAAAAAGTAATAACTGTGCTAAACAGACACAATATTGAATTTAAACAAACATCTGATTTGGAAATTTCTATAGTACTGGAAGAAAAAACGCAATTAATAGCTGATGAAGAAATAGGTCAAGAAGAACCATCAGTGAGCTCTGACCAATCAAACATAATTCTTAACAAACCATCAATTCCAAATGAAAACAACAAAATGACTCAAACAGTCAACGACTTTTTGAAAATGGCCTCAAAGCTAATTCCAGAGTTTGATGGCAAAACAAAAAATCTGCAGAGGTTTATGAATGCATTGAATTTGGTAAATTCACTAAAAGGCAACCATGAAGAAACAGCAGTACGCCTTATAAAAACAAAACTTAAAGGCTACACCAGAAATCTGATAACCTCTGAACAGACAATAGAAGCAATAATTAACCACAAATCTAAAAACAGAATCCGTAGCGTCAATAACCGCTAAACTACCCCAGAGAAATAAAACAGCAAGCCAGTACGCCCAAGAGGTCGAATTCCTGGAAGGAGCCTTCATACAAGAAGGTACACCCGTCGAAGTAGCTAAAAAGTATACACTTTCATTCGCTATTGTACGAATTACCCAAAGTAACTCGGTAAACCAATAGATCCCTACAGATATTCAGGTGAAACTGTGATACACATTCAACCTTAATTTTTATAAAAATTAAAAATGAAAATACAGGCAACGTGTTCAACTTCTTGTTAGATACTGGTGCAGACATATCAATAATAAAAGAAATGAAGTAAGTAAGTCGACTCGCCGACTTAGGTATACCATGCACCAGGTGACACAAATATTTCAAATTTCGAAAATCAAATGTATTGTAAAACCTTCATCGACCGGGTTCCATTGGGTTATAAATAAATAGAGCGGACACGTCTGTATCGTTTGATTGTAGTTTTAGGATTGATTCTTTATTCCAAACTATTATTTTGCTTAAGCTAGTAATTTGGCTTCTGCTCTCTGACGTGACGGTCGTGTTTTTGCTTAGCTCCTGAGTTTTATTAATATATATTGTTTTCTCTCAATTTTTAATTGTGCCTAGTTTGTTTTCGTTTTCGCTGGTGTCGTTTGCTTGCAACCCTTGTCTTTGATTTGCATAATTCGTCAAATTAAACAGTTTTGTTTTTTGCCAGCCAGCAGCTTGATTTTAGCCGAATGTATAGGGATCTTCGTTTAAAGTTTCTTTCTCTTAATAAAATGGCCAAACAGCTGTCTAATGAGTGTGACTCTAGCATACATTTATTGTCGCAATTCAAGTTTGGTTCACCTTCTAAGGAATTGCCCAAGAAATGTACCCTTGAGTTGCCTCATAAGCAGTCGTCCGCACTTTCTATTACATCTTCTCCCATTTTACTTTCGCCTACACCATCTTCTTGTCCCTCTTTATGCTCTTCTTTTCAGATTGATGTACCCACTACAAGCCCTGGTGTACCTCAATCTATCCCTCACGGGAACTCTGATCAATTACTGGATCATGCTGGCTTTCAATCACTTGCGGATCCCAATGCTCCTCCGCCTCCACTAACTGTAGTGCCCCATCGTAAACAATTATTTATCTCTAGGCTTGCTCCGGATACTTCTGAATCGTCTGTGGCAGCTTACATTGGTAATATATGCCTTGCTAAGGTTTTAATTCAAAAGTTTAAGTTTTCTAGGCCTCGCGAAATCTCCTCTTTTAAAATTACTGTACCAAATGAGTATTTCTCAGCTATGGTTGACCCTAACTTTTGGCCAGAGGGCCTAGTTGTACACGAATTTGCGCCCAATAAGCGCTCCCGCTCTTTGCCTGTCCACCTTCCTAATGTATCTTCTGCTTCAAAAAACTAATAACATCTAGTCTTTGCATTCACTATCAAAATGATCGTGTTGGTCGACGTGGCGGTGGAGTACTCATTACTGTCAACTCGAATCTGTGTTCAAGTGTTGTGCCGATTGATCTCCCCTTAGGTGTTGAGTTTATTTGCGTCGAAGTTACATGTTCTAACTTTAGCTTATATATCTCTTGTTCATATATTCCTCCAACTTCTGATTTCATGATCTACATGCACCATGCTGATGCTTTGCGAACTATTTTTAGTCGTCTTAAAGATCGTTATTTTTTTATAGCTTTAGGTGATTTTAACTTGCCTAATGTTTCTTGGCTTACTGATGTTAATCTATCTTTCTTAATTCCTTCATCTCAACATGTTTTTCTTGATAGCCTACTTGAATGTCCGCTATATCAGTTGAATTCTTTTCTTAACTCTTCTAAAAGAATCCTCGATCTTGTTTTTGTCTCTGATCCCACTGTTAGTGCTGTATCACAAACACAGCCCCTAGTGAAGCCTGAAGATACTTATCACCCCTACCATTGAAATTATTATTTCTTACAATTCCGTTAATAATTCATTCAATAACATCTCAAATTCTCTTCGTAGATGTTTTCGTAAAACAAATTTCAATCTTCTTAACAGCCTTATTTTCTCTTTTGATTGGTCATTTCTATTTCAGTGCTGTGATATAGATTGTGCAGTAAATTTTTTCTACTCTGCTCTTAATTCTCTAATTGATAAATGCGTTCCTTATGTGAATGTCTCTACCGTCTCCAGTGCGCCAGTCTGGTTCACACGTAGGCTCTCTAATCTCCGAAACATTAAATCGAGATATTTTAAAAGATTTAAAATTCGCTGTAAGGTTGAACTTTATAAGAACCCTAAAAGATTTTATAACTTTGTTAATTCCAAAAGACGTTCTAATTTACTACCTTCCACCTTCAGACTTAATGACCAGACTGCTAATAGTGATTCAGATATTGCAGATCTGTTTGCTAAATTCTTTCAGTCGACTTATTCTCCTACTGCTTCGGATCCCACACCTTATCCCTTCACAATTCCACATTTTAATTGTATGTTTTTTCCTAATATTACTGAAGACTGTATTATCTCTAGCTTGTCATCTATGACGTCTTCCTTCGTACCCGGGCCTGATAATATACCTAGTTGCATCCTTAAAATGTGTTCGATTTCCCTATCTAAGCCTTTATCTCGGTTATTTTTTATATCAAGTGAGACTTGTCGCTTCTCTGATATTTGGAAGGAGTCTTTTATTATTCCGCTTTTTAAAAAGGGTAACAAATCGGATATTTCTAACTACCGTGGCATTGCCAAACTTTCGGCAATACCTAAGCTGTTTGAGAAAATTATTACGTCTTCCCTTCAAACCCTTCCCTGTCAAACTGATGTTATTTATACTAACTTTAGTAAGTCTTTCGATACGGTTGATCATTCTATGCTTCTCACGAAACCTAACATCATGGGTTTTTCCCCAAAACTATTGGCTTCTGGAAAGCCAATAATTGGCAGAACCCAAAAGGTGTCTTTTCGTTCTATCTAAAACTGTTCGAGTTACCTCAGGCGTCCCCCGACGCAGTCGTCTGGGCCCATTGATAGTTACCCTGTTTATAAATGATTTGCCCTTGGCCTTGGCTCATTCACGCGTGGTCATGTTTGCGGATGTTATTCATATAATGATCCTTCTTTCGAACAGTACTTGCAATCGGATCTCGATGCATTCTGTGTTTGGTGTCACGTTAACAAATTACACCTTAATGCCTAATGACTTTCAGTCATTTGTCGCCGTTCCTAGCTCATTACTCTATTAAGTCTGTTCTGTTATATTGTGTACCATCATTTAAAGACTTAGGCGTTATGTTTGACCCAAAACTTTCTTTAATGTTCATATATCTTCAATTGTCAATAGAGCATGCAGTCTTCTTGGCTTCATTAAACGTTGGGCCAAAGAATTTGATGATCCATATGTGACAAAGGTTTTATACACTTCGTTATTAATATAGAAAGGTAAAATAAAGGTGTAAAGTAAAGGTGTATCTAAGGAAAAATTTTTTTTTTTGTTTGTGTCTCTTCAGACAAACTTTCTTTCTCTTGTTTTTAGAAATTGCATGAATTTGTTTTCAATAATAGATGAATCCATAAAGATTTTTTTTTTTTTTTTTTGTAAAATTACTTAAGTATTATGAAAATTATAAAATGTATATTATTATTTTTACGGTTGATCATTCCGAAAATGGTTTTAGTCTGTTTTTATGAACCTTCTGGTTTTTATTCTTATCATCTATCAGCTATTAGTTTATTGTCATTTTCTTCTATACTCACTACCTTATAAGGCCCTATATATTTAGCATCTAGTTTATGACCTATTTCTTTTCTTAATAAGACTTTATCTCCTATTTTTAAATCAAAATCGGAAATATATATATATAAATTTTATTTCCTTAGAGTAGTCGTCTAAATTGTATATTGGATCTATTCTATCTATTTTGTTAAAATCTATGAACTGATTTGGTAGTCTTCCAAATACTAGTTCGTATGGACAATATTCATGCACTGCCGAGGGTGTTGTGTTGTAACAATAAGTGAAATATTGTATCCAAGCATCCCAATCGGACTTATCTGCTGATATGTATGAGCGAATATATTCATTGAATGTTCTATGTCTTCGTTCTATTGTCCCTAAAGTCTGGTGGTGGTATGCTGTAGATGTCAGATTTTGAATCTTCACGTACTTGCATATATCTGTTATAATCTGATTTTTATACTCAGTTCCCATGTCCGTAATGAGTATTTTCATTGGACCGTACTGTAGTATACAATTTTCGAATATAGCTTTAGCTACATTACTTGCACTCTTAGATGCACCTGGAATGGCTATTAAGTATTTTGTCAGATCGCATATCAATGTGACAATACACTCATTTTTATTATCTGATTTTGGTAGCGGACCTATTATGTCCACTATAACATTATCAAGAGCCTTCGGTGGTGTTTCTGTTATTATCATGGGGGTATTCGTATGTGTCGTCGTTTTTGACACCAGGCATTTATGACATCTCCTTATGTACTCTTTGATATGGCGTCCCATATTTTTCCAATAGTAGTGTCTTTTGATTTTTGCCAGTGTTCTTGTAATGCCAGTATGACCTCCCTGAATTGGATCATCATGATATGTAGTCAGTATTGCTTCTTTTTCCTTTTTTTTATTAGGGTCACCGACCGGAGTAGCGCTGCTCTTAATGTTTTCAATATAGTATTGCCCATATTTTTAATTATTTAATCTATTGAAATAATTTCAAAGATCTTTTCGCTCGGTGCCAAATTTAGTTGGCTGATTTCAAGTATACCGGATTGCACTTCAAGCCTTTGGAAGAACTGACCTAAGTCGAGAATTCCATTGGTATACAAATCGCTAACTTCAATTCTTGCCTTAACTTTCTTTCCATGTTTCAGTGAACATTTAGATTCTGTTATTCGCAAGGTCACTACTTTCCGTACCTCGTCATTATTGATGACTTCGTATACGTTGGGCCTAGAAGCATTTTGAAGTTTCTGCCTTGGCAAAAGTTCTTCGTTATTAACTGCGCAGTTTTTCTGTCTACTTTGTTGCCTGGTAGTGACTTTCAGGACTTTTGTACTCATATCTTTTAATTCGGATATAGTTATCCGCGATAAGGCGTCTGCCACAAAATTATCTTTACCTCTCAAATACTCTACTGTAAAGTCGTACTCTTCCAATTCTAGCCGCATGCATGTTAGTTTTGAACTCGGGTTGACCATGGAGAATAAATATGTTAATGGTCTATGGTCTGTTCGCACTGTGAAATGTTTTCCATATATATCCATTATAGTTTTGTGTTAAAACTGCTCCACATGCTTGCTTGCTTGCATCTGTGATTATGCAAAATTCTTTGCTGAAATCTGGGTAGATAGATAGATTAGGTTGAACGAGCCTTTCTTTTAAGTATTGGAATGCATTTTCGCATTCTGCTGTCCATTCGAATGGAACATTCTTTTTCATAATAATTGCAAAATGCAACGAAACGTCTAGCACTATCTGCATTATGTGGGACTGGATAATTCTTGATGACCTCAAATTTTGTGTCGTCTGGCAAGATTCCTTTGTCTGTGCATTTGTGACCTAGGAATGTCGCCTTGTGCATAAAAAATTAGCATTTTTCTGGATGCAGTTTTAGATTGTTTTTTCTGCAAAGTTTAAAAACATCTACTAAATTTTTAATCATATGTTGTTTAGAACAACCGATAACGATTAGATCATCCATATAGAAGAAAGCTTGGCTGCGCTTGATTTTTCTTCTAGTTCTATTTGATGAAAATCTGACAATAAGTCAAGGCAAGAAAAATATTTTGCTTTTCCCAATTGATCAAGAATATCATCAATTCTGGGGAGCGAAAACTTATCTGACAGTAATTTTTTGTTTATTTGACGATAGTCAATTACTAATCGCCAGTTTTTTTCTTTAGATCCCGAAAGTGTTTTCTTTGGGACTAGTAAGAGTGGGCTATTATAAGGCGAAACAGACGGTTCAACAATACCCTGTTCAATTAACTTTCCAACTTGTCGCTGGATCTCGTCTTTTTTGGTTACGCGGACTCCGGTAATTTTTCACATATATCGGTTCATCATCCTTAAGTCTCAATTTTTGTTTATAAAAATCATTTGTTGTGATCGGTTCGGTGTCAAGTCCGAACACATCACTATACTCAGTTCATAACTTTTCAAGTTTGTCTTTGAATAGTGTTGGGAAATTTTTCTTCAATTTATGAATTACAGATCCTTTTCTTATATCTTTGGTATTTTGAACTATATCGTAGTTCGAAAGTGATTCAAATTTTAAATTGTTTGAGCCTACTATTTGGCATTTATCTGTGGTATTTAAGAATCGGACAAAAGTACTTAATTCCTGATTCGGAATTAATATGTTACCTTCTGCTGAAGATAGTTCTATTTTGCGTACCACTTGGGATCTTGCTGGTAGAAGTGTTGAGTTTTTACCAGAATTGAATGTTATTGGAACAAAAATTGGGTACGTTAATTTTTGTGGTCTAAGTATAAACTAATCTTCTGAATTGCCGTAATCTAATTTGCAATTAAAAGTTTTTATGAAATCTAATCCTATTATTCCATCGCATGGGGTCGCAAAATCAGAATGAAGCAGATGAAATTCGTATGGAATAATATATTTATCTGTCTGCAATTATATTGAGACTAGGCCTTTGGAGTTTATTACTCCTTCTCCTATGCCTCGAATGTCTACAGTTTTGTTTACTTTGATGTCGTGAAACACAGCAGAATTTTCTTTTATTATTGAAATATCTGCATTTACTGCCACTTTGGTAGTGTATTTTATTGCTTGTTCAGTTGGAAGACCATCCGAAATATATGCGCCTTTAAGGGCGTCGGTCAACTCAGTAATCTCCTCACAGTTATTGGGGTTTCTGCATATTTTCAATTTTTGCTCTTAAAAGATCCACTGATTCACCCTTGAAGATTGTTGATAGTTTTTGTATTACTTCATCAATCGTTGTTTCAGAGCTTAGAGTATTACCCGCTTGACCTTTCAATTTTGATTTTGTGATTTCTATGGCTACTGCTTCATGCGTTTCTTTTATGGTGTCAAGTACGCGAAGCGCCCAATGAAACCTGGTAGATTTTTAATATCACCATCGAAGTATGGTAGCAGCCTGGTGGCTGTGTTTATGAATTCTACCACTGTTTGAGTCATTTTGTTGCTTCCTTTTGGAATCGCTGGTTTATTATGACTTATGATTGATTGATCAGAGCTCACTGATGGTTCTTCTTGACCTATTTCTTCATCAGCCATTAGTTGCGTTTTTTCTTCTTGTGCCTGTATTCTAGCTTTTCCTATTATATCATCCCAAGTAACCATAGTTTGTTAAAAATAAAAGTTTTGAAAATGTTTATGTTTTTTTTTTTTATTCTGTATCTATTATTTCTACATCTGAGTCTGTTAAATCTATTGGTTTTGTACTCGATTCTATATATATATATATGTCTATCAGAGCGATTGAGTACTTGAAAAGTTCGTGGACCCATCCGGGCACGTCTTTACGTAAAGGAGTCTTAGCTAACAATCTACTATAAGCTACTTTTATGGATTTTTCCATAAAATCTACAAAATTTTTTTAAATTTGTAGTTGTGGGCTATCCAATACCTTATTTCCTTGTATTTGTGATTTGTTTCACCTGATTGTATCAGGAAATCGAGGAAAGGTTGATATTTTTGTAGCTTTTTTGTTTCTATCTTATCCATATTCTACACTAACTTGTTAGGCCTATTAGTACCGATGTATTTATATATAAAAAAGGTAATTTAGGCTTACTGCCTCGGTTTCTCCATTCGGTAGAAATGATGTGTACCTGCTGCATTGGAAAAACAGCATACATATGGTACTGTGAGGATGAAACTCATCTGTACCCTAGAGCCTCCTTGAACTGGGAAATCTTCTCCCGTTATATTAAGGTAAGCTGATCTAATTTGTACCAAAATCATTGAGTTTTGCGGTGAATTGATCTGCTCATTTCTAAAAACCTCAATTAAATCTTGGACAATACTGGGATGCCTAGCGTTTATTTTTTTTGAAAATATCTATCTAGAGTGGCCATTATTTTTTAGGATTTTTTCTTTTATCTATAGTCGCTTGAGTACATATGTATTTTTAGACCTTATCTAGGTGATTAGCTTGGCTTAGGGCTCTTTTGGTTACACATTTATTGTGCAATAGGTAACATATATGCGCACATTACTACGACAATTATCAATAACAATATGTTCGTTAGTCTCAAGTCAGTATTTGATGATTCGATTTTATTTATTACATTAGCAGTGGAGTCCACTGATTTTGTTTCTATTAACCCCATTGTGGGTATAAGAGATATACCATCAAATTTACTTATGGAATTATCGAACATATGGAGTTTATTAAAAAAAATTTTTCTTTGTATAATTCTAATAATGATCTCACTGACTAACGATCCTATATGAGACTATTTTAATTTAATAAAATAAATATGACAAATACGGGGAAAAAATATAGGGAACAAAAGCCCATAAAGAAAAACCTTTTGTTTAGAAATTACTTTAAACATTTTTTTTTTATAAGTATTTCAAGCTTCGGTCTTATTTGCTTGAATACGAATATTATTTGAAATATAAAAAAAAATTGTTATGGATTCATGCATATTTAAGAATTTTTATTTAAAAAATATCAAAGAAGCTAACTTCGGCAATGCCGAAGTTTATATACCCTTGCAGTCTTTCGCAATAATTTTTTTACATTTTGAAATTTCTTTCCCTGCAACTGAATTCATCAATTCACAAACAAAACATTCAAATTATTTCTCTTTTTATAATAAATTTTCTTTCTTCTTGCATCATTCCCTAAGCAAAGCACAACCGGCATACACATACAATTCTTGTAGCGCTGCGTCTGTGTGTGTGTATGCATGTGCTCTGTTTGAGCAGCAAGCAGCGCTGCTTGCTGTCTACTAGGTCATCATTTGAACCGATTTGTGTTGACTGTAACTTCTGTTCTATTTATCCGATCAGATTCAAATTTTGGGATCTGTCAATTTATAATACTACCAATACTATCATATTGGTAAATTTCATGGGGATACTCCAATTTTTGCAAAAATGTTTGTTCTACAGCTATATGATATAGTGGTCCGATCCTCACAATTTTCATACTTTATCATCTCCCGGCTAAAAGTAGCTCAAATATGAAATTTCATTCCGATAGCTCTTAAGATGCCGGCGTGAAGTTGATTTGCACAGACGGACGGACGGACGGACGGACGGACGGACGGACGGACGGACGGACAGACGGACATGGCTATATCGACTCAGCTTCTCATGCTGATCAAGAATATATGTACTTTATGGGGTCGGAAACGTCCCCTTCTGTGCGTTACAAACATCTGACCAATTTTATAATACCCTCTGCAAGGGTATAAAAATATATATTTTTTTTTTCAAAACAAAAGAAAAAAAAGTTTATCTCAACTGTGTCTTGCACAGCGAGCCAGAGACGTGGAAAAATTATAGAGCGTGTGGTTGGCTCACAATTCAAGTATACATGTCATTTGTTATTTAGAAATTACTTCAAAAAAAAAAAAAAAATTCCAAAAACTCCAACCACATTGTTAGTAATAGCCTAGCAGAAAGTTAGTAGTTCGCAAGTTGCACTTTCGTGCTTCAACTTGCTATTAGGCTTATGATTAAAATTATTAAATTAAAGGCAAGTTAAGGCTTGCGCATTCAGCTTTCAAGTTGTCAATACGCTCTATGCAGCGTTGCCGGTCGCCCTCCGTCTTCAGAGTGGCCAGTAGGTCTACTTCCAGCCTCTTCTGCTGGAGTAGCTTGCGTACTTGGCCTCCTCTCTTGGTCTTCTTTCGCCTTGTAGATTTTGTGTTGCGGGCCCGGTACTCAGCTATTGTGAGTGGGCGCGGTCCATCGTTGGGATACAACTCTAACGCTTCTTCTAGCGTCGGTGCATCCCTTTGCTCGACAGAAGCAGATTCCGCAAAGGGAATATTTTCACCGTTGTTCATTCGTGGTTTTGTTTTTCTTGTTGATTTTTTTTTTTTTCGACTTTAAAAAATTTCTTATCTTTTTTTTGTTTTATATCATAATTTGTTGGCATTCTTGTTTTGCTGTATAATATTTGCATAGTCAACAAGGAATCACTTTTTTTTTTGTTGGTTAGCAACTTCAAGTTTCGCTCCAATGCAGAATAATCATAGTAAGTATTTATATCAGGGACCGTAAATAATGATTATTTTTTTTTTTAAATAAAAAAAATCATTTACTTATAGAGGACTTAGAAAAGAATAGATTACACTTATATATTTAATTCGATACCATCTATGCATTTTTGGAAAGATTTTTAAAAATTCAATTTTTTCAAATTTTCCTCAAAAAAGAACATTAATTTTGAGTAATTTAATAAGAATTATACAGTCTGGTGTGAGTACTCAAAGATTACACACGTCACACGCGCATCATCTACGATCATAAACCAAACACGACCAACAAACCGTTTCAAAGTCAGCAATAAGCGACAAAGTGCAGCTGCCGTGATGTCGCGAGTTAAAAGAAAAAAAACCCAACAACGCAGACACCGGTCAGCGCTCAAGCGAGCGTCAAAATTACTTCGCCCCATTGCAGACTTTAAACAATGAAGAAATTGATGACAGAGAAAGTGAAACAGAGCAAATCTGTGAAAAGACAACAAAAATTCGGGTCCCCCCAATAACTGTTATAAAATGTTCACTGCAAACCATTCATGATTTGTGCAGCATCACGAAGATCACCGAATACTCTATTCGAAAAATCTCAATAGGCGTTAAACTTTATTGTGCTCATAAAGTTGACTTCGACAAAGCCTGCGACCAGCTTAAGACTAGATTCGAATTTTTCTCATACGCCACAAAAGATGAGAAACCGTATAAAGCCCTGCTGATAGGGCTTGATAAAATGGATCCTTCGATTGTTAAATCGAAGCTTACTCAAATGGGCCTTAAATGCAGAGACGTCAAACTGGTCGAACATAAACGGCAGAACAATACCACCTTTATTTTGTACGTGGTGTATTTTGAAAATAAATCCATCACGCTTAACAACCTTAAGCACAATTACTCGGTTATTGATTTTGTTAAAGTTAAGTGGGAATTCCAAAAACAAAAAACCAACAAAATCACACAATGCTACAAATGCCAAATGTTTGGCCATGGATCTAGTCGTTGTGCAGTGAATACCTACTGCGCGAAATGTGCTGGAAATCATAGTACCGAAAACTGCAATGTGACAATTTTTAAATGTGCCAACTGCAACGGTCCACATAAGGCATCGTCACTTGATTGCCCTAGCCGACGCAGCTACTTAAACTTCAGAGAACGAGAAAATTCGAGACGCTCAGTTCACCCGGGCAGAATAAAACCTTCTGCACCACCTCAGTTTAATTCGGGCGCATTTCCGAGGCTTCATAATAGCAATGTTCCAGTACTGCAGAGCGTTTGGGCGACCCCCCTGTCCCAGAAGCCAAGAGCGGTGATCTCTTTTCCATGGAGGAAATTAAAAGTCTAATGTTTGATTTAATTAAGAATCTTAAAAATTGCAAAACCAAAGCAGATCAGTTTGAGGTTATTACCTCATTAGCATGCAAATTTCTTTATTAATGTCGCACTTCATGAAAATAATTACTTGGAATGCCAGAGGCATTCGAAACAAAAAAGAAGAAATTTTTGACCTTTTGTCCGAACAGAACATTGACATTTGTTTACTAACCGAAACCTGGCTAAACAGTTCCTTGTCAATAAAACACCCTAACTATATATGTTATCGGCTCGACCGTCCAAATTCCAGGGGGGAGGGGTAGCCATTCTCATAAAGAAAACAATTCGCCATTCACTACTACCAATCCCACAAACTAATATCATAGAAGTTATTGGCATTCAAACTGTAAACGTCTGTGAATCGACAAGCATCTACTCCTGCTATTTTCCAGGAGGCCAATCGAACGATACTAAAAAACAGCAGTTTGCTGATGATATTCGGAAGCTTACGTCTATAAATGGTAATTACATCCTAGGTGGCGACTTTAATTCCAGACACCGTGACTGGGGGTGCATTCGCGCAAACAGCTGGGGAAATATTTTGCACGAAAAATTAATGTCGCTACATATTGATATGTCCTACCCCGCTAGCCATACTCTAGTCCCTGCCAGCCTTAGAGGCCAAGGCTCTACTCTGGATATCTTCCTCTCAAACTGCTCACAGGTATTAACTCAGGCCACGGTATTAAACCAGTTAAGTTCGGACCACCTGCCTGTTAAGATTGAACTACACACACAGCCAATATTAGAAGAACCCTCAAGATTCAACTATAGGCGAGCTAACTGGACGCTTTATGCCAGCCATATTAGCCACAACCTCCAATCAAACCTGATAGAGACCATTACTCAACCTCCACAAATAGACTCCATGATTGAGAAATTCACAAGCGTAATCAATGAGGCTAAGGATCGTTGTATCCCTAAAGTAAGGACCCAATTCAGCACAAGGCCTCTGCCGGCCCACATAAAGCTATTAATTACGCGCAGAAATAGCCTCCGTCGTTATTGGCAAAGGTCCAGGAACATAGCCCACCTAGTAGCGTTTAAAGAATTAAACCGCAGTATAAGCGCAGAAATAGTAACTCATCGGAACAAGTCGTGGAACACGTTTCTGTCCAACTTGGATAAAGGCTCCTCTCCCTTTTGGAAAGTGGCCAAAATAATAAAGAAAAAACCCTCAAATATCCCTACTCTTGTCATTGGAACAGATCAGTGTTCCACTGCAGTAGAAAAATGTGAGGCTCTCGCTGTGTCATTCTTGGCGAATCATTCGAGTACCCAGGCCTTAAGTTTTCCTGATACTGAACACGATGTTCAAAACTATGTAGATTTACTAAATACCATAGAGATTAACCCCGACGTAAGTTACCTTACAAACTGTAGCGCCGTCTCGGAAATTATTAAAAGTCTTAAAATCAGAAAAGCCCCAGGCTTGGATGATATCAACAACCTATGCCTAAAAGCGCTTCCTAGTAGCGGTATTCGTTTCCTGACCGCTATTATAAACGCTAGTCTCCGACTTGGTTATTTTCCACAAGTCTGGAAAACATCTAAAGTTGTCCCAATTAGAAAGGCAAATAAACCTCCCGAGTTTCCATCATCATACCGGCCTATTAGCCTTCTGTCTTCAATCAGCAAAATATTGGAAACGATTATTAAACAAAAAATTACATCCTTTGTAGATGATGCCGAATTACTCCCTAAGGAACAGTTCGGTTTCCGTAAGGAACACAGCACAACCCTTCCGCTAGTCCGAATCAAAAAGATTGTTAAGCAGAATTTTAATAGGAAAAACTCTGTTGGAATGGTATTAATGGATATTAAAGCAGCTTTCGATTCCGTTTGGCACAACGGACTCATTTTCAAGATGTCAGTCCTTAATTTTCCTACGGAACTCATCAAAATAGTTCAAAGCTTTCTAAGCAGGCGTTCATTTTTAGTTTACATTGGAAGAGCTCATTCTGACCCACTAGATATCCCTGCAGGATGCCCCCAAGGGTCCTGTCTTTCCCCACTGCTTTACAATATCTATACTTCTGACTTTCCGAACCTAAACGGCTGCACTGCCTCAATATTTGCCGACGATACTGCAATTATCTCCACGGGTCTGTTACCAGCGGAAGTTACTCAAAACTTACAGGAGGCATTTGACACTATCCAATCCTTTTTAACAAGGTGGAAGATTCAGGTAAATTCCGACAAAACTCAAGCAATATTTTTCTCCAGAAAAAGATCGTCCAGGTATCTTCCAAATAGTCCCATAGATCTGGATGGCACCGATATTCCCTGGGATAAAAAAGTTCGCTACCTGGGAGTCATTTTAGACTCTAAAATAAACTTTAAGGACCATGTAGGGTATACTATAGACAAAATCAATTCCCTTACCAGAATTCTATATCCCTTTATTAACAGGAACTCCCGTTTATCTATAGAAAACAAGTTATACCTGTTCAGGTCAATATTCCAGGCAGTTATGTTTTACGGAGCCCCAGTGTGGTCGGATGTCGCCAAGTGCCATATTAAAAGGCTGCAAATAGCCCAAAACAAACTATTAAAAATGATATTCAAACTCCCTTGGCACCATCCCACCTCAGACATTCATAACAAAGCTAAAGTCGAAATGATAACAGACAGATTATACAGATTGAATGCCGACTTCAATGATAAATGCAGATACTCAACCTATAATCACATAAACGAAATAATTATGTAAATATAGATGTAAGTAGTATTAAGTTTTATCTTAAGTAGGATGGGGGTTTTTCTTGCAAAGTTTTCCCCTAAATTTAATTTATTATGATAACAATCAAATTGTAGAATATTAATATCCCCACATATAACATAGCTGAAAAGGTCCATAGACCTGAACTCTAATGAAATTGTATATTAGAAGCATACTCTTATTATTATAACAAACATATGCAAAATAAATAAATAAAAAAATAAATAAGAATTATACATAAAAATCTTTTATGATAAAAAAAAAATAAAAATCAAAAATAATGATTAAAAATGATTTTTATTTTTTTTCGCTCAAAATACAACTCACTTGAAAAATGTATGAAAAATGAAATCAATGATAAAATTGGTATTAATACTAATACCAAAAAAAAAATTTTATGGAGGGGTAGTCCTTGAACTCCTTTTTAAGGAAGTGCATAAACATTTTGAAAATATTGAACACAGAAGCCGTTTTTAAAAGTGAGTTTTATTTTGAGCGAAAAAAAATAAAAATCATCAGCTTTAGCTATTGAAAAATGTATGAAAAATGAAATCAATGATAAAATTGGTATTAATACTAATACCAAAAAAAAAATTTTATGGAGGGGTAGTCCTTGAACTCCTTTTTAAGGAAGTGCAAAAACATTTTGAAAATATTGAACACAGAAACCGTTTTTTAAAAGTGAGTTTTATTTTGAGCGAAAAAAAATAAAAATCATTTTTAATCATTATTTTTGATTTTTATTTTTTTGATCATAAAAGATTTTTATGGATAATTCTTATTAAATTACTCAAAATTAATGATCTTTTTTGAGGAAAATTTGAAAAAATCGAAATGTTATTATTATCAAATATGTTTTTTAATATAACTTATAATGATTACGGTCCCTGATTTATATACTTTTATATATATATATATATATATAATTCCATTAGAGAAAGTTTCCCTTTGCAGTGTCCTTGTAGGTCCTTTAGGACCCAGTCACGGTCGCCATGTAAAACCTTCAGTGACCGGGTTACATTGGGTTATAAATAAATAGAGCGGACACGTCTGTATCGTTTTCTTGTAGTTTTCGGATTGATTCTTTATTCCAAATTATTCTTTTGCTTAAGCTAATCTTACATATATATTCTTATGCTTCGACTTATGCGACAGCTACAAAAGAGAGGGAGAGTGTCAGTACATACATACATACATACTGTTGGAGCGCATGCATCAAAGTGCTTGGTCAGAGGTTACACGCTGGCCTGGCTCTAGCTCATGTTACGCTTGTGCATACAGTGCTTATGTTTTTTTTTTTTAATTCGTTTATTTGGGAAAAAAGGAGTTACAAATAGGTTAACAAATAAAGAGGACAGTGGGCAACAAAGAAAGAGTAGTTATAAAATGAGAAATGTATATCTGCTCTCTGACGTGACGGTCGTGTTTTTGCTTAGCTCGTGAGTTTTTATTAATTTATATTGTTTTCTCTCAATTTTTAATTGTGCCTAGTTTGTTTTCGCTTTCGCTGGTGTCGTTTGCTTGAAACCCTTGTGTTTTATTTGCATAATTCTCCAAATGAAACAGTTTTTATACCCTTGCAAAAAGGGTATATTAATTTTGGTCAGAAGTGTGCAACGCATAGAACGAAGCATCTCAGACCATATAAAGTATATATATTCTTGATCAGCACGACGAGACGAATTCAAATAGCCATGTGCGTCCGTCCGTCCGTCCGTTCGTCTGGATCAACGCGAACTCCTCCGAGACCGTAAGAGCTACAGAGCACGTAGGCTTGAATATACTGCAGGCATTGTATATCTCGGATTCAGCCGGATCGGACCACTATATCATGTAGCTCCCATACAAACGTCAAAGTCACGAACAGTGACTTTCTCAATAATTGTCATAAAATTTGGTATTTGTCAGTTTTGTGTTCTTATTAATAATTGTGCCAAATTTTATCAAGATCGGATGACTATATCATATAGCTCCCATACAAACGTCAAAGTCACGAACAGTGACTTTCTCAATAACTTCATTAATTTTATAGCTATTGTCATAAAATTTGGTATTTGTCAGTTTTGTGTTCTTATTAATAATTGTGCCAAATTTTATCAAGATCGGATGACTATATCATATAGCTCCTATACAAACAGCAAAGTCACGAAACAGTGACTTTCTCAATAACTTCATTAATTTTATAGCTATTGTCATGAAAGTTGGTATTTGTCAGTTTTATGTTCTTATTAATGATTGTGCCAAATTCGATCAAGATCAAGTGACTATATCCCATACAAACGGCAAAGTCACGAACAGTGACTTTCTCAATAACTTCATTAATTTTATAACTATTGTCATAAAAGTTGGTATTTGTCAGTTTTATGTTCTTATTAATGATTGTGCCAAATTTGATCAAGATCGGGTGACTATATCATATAGCTCCCATAGAAACGATAGGTGGAAAACAGTCACTTTCATCAAAAAGTTCGTTATATCCTATGCTAAGATTGAAGGCCGTTCTTTCGCAAACATTAGTCTTTTTGGATAAAACGTTTTTACACTTTGATGGCTGTGGGTAAGGAAAGAATTACCAAAACAGTTGCAAGGGTATACAAACTTCGACGCGGTCGAAGTTAACGTCGACCCTCTGGTTTTTTCTTTTTCGTGATTAGTGTTTGGTGCATTTAAATTTTTTTTTTTTTTTTATTGTTCTCTCTCGTCATTGCTTCTGCAGTTGCTCCCGTCATCGCCCCCATCATACCATCAGTTCTAGTGGTTTTGTTGTTCTCTCTGCTTTGTGCTTGTGCTCAGCTTTTCTCCCGCGTAATCACTTTTGTAAAGCCGCCTCTCAAAGCTCGTCTTATAACTGTTCTTGCACTCTCTCTCTTGTGCTGTATACTCTAGCTGTCTCTTTGTTTTATTTTGTAATTTTTGATTTTTTATCGATAATTATCTTTGTGCTATTTATTTAAATTTTTCTATATATTTTTTATTTATTTTTTTTTTTGCCTTGTGTTTTTTTTGACTTTTCAATGGCTTGTTGTCTACCTACTTGCAAGCACTCTGATCGTTTTGACGATCAGTATAGAGCAATATCGTGTTGGCTTTGCGATAATCTTATTCACTTAAAATGTGCTGGCCTCAACGGCCGTGATTACGACAAATTTTCTAGTTTGTCTGTGTCTAAGCCTGAGCTTGGCTTAATGCGCTGGACTTGCCCATCTTGTGCCAGCCAGCAGCTTGATTTTAGCCGAATGTACAGGGATCTTCGTTTAAAGTTTCTTTCTCTAAATAAAATGTCCAAACAGCTATCTAATGAGTGTGACTCTAGCATACATTTATTGTCGCAATTCAAGTTTGGTCCACCTTCTAAGGAATTGCTCAAGAAATGTACCCTTGAGCTGCCTCATGCCATTTTACTTTCGCCTACACCATCTTCTTGTCCCTCTTTATGCTCTTCTTTTCAGATTGAAGTACCCACTACAAGCCCTGGTGTACTTCAATCTATCCCTCACGGGAACTCTGATCAATTTCTAGATCATGCTGGCCATCAATCACTTGCGGATCCCAATGCTCCTCCGCCTCCACTAACTGTAGTGCCTCATCGTAAACAATTATTTATCTCTAGGCTTGCTCCAGATACTTCGGAATCGTCTGTGGCAGCTTACATTGGTAATATATGCCCTGTTAAGGTTTTAATTCAAAAGTTTAAGTTTTCTAGGCCTCGCGAAATCTCCTCTTTTAAAATTACTGTACCAAATGAGTATTTCTCAGCTATGGTTGACCCTAACTTTTGGCCAGAGGGCCTAGTTGTACTCGAGTTTGCGCCCAATAAGCGCTCCCGCCCTTTGCCTGTCCACCTTCCTAATGTATCATCTGCTTCAAAAAACTAATAACGTCTAGTCTTTTCATTCATTATCAAAATGTAAGGGGTCTTCAACTAAATATTTAAAAAATTCTCTGACACTTGGCTTAATTCCTCTTTTTGGATAAAGAAATTCTTTCTAATAACTTTATTTCTTATAGGCTTGATCGTGTTGGTCGACGTGGCGGTGGAGTACTCATTGCTGTCAACTCGAATCTGTTTTCAAGTGTTGTGCCGATTGATCTCCCCTTATGTGTTGAGTTTATTTGCGTCGAAGTTACATGTTCTAACTTTAGCTTATATATCTCTTGTTCATATATTCCTCCAGCTTCTGATATCATGATCTACATGCACCATGCTGATGCTTTGCGAACTATTTTTAGTCGTCTTAAAGATCATGATTTTTTTATAGCTTTAGGTGATTTTCACTTGCCTAATGTTTCTTGGCTTCTTGATGATAATCTATCTTTCTTAATTCCTTCATCTCAACATGTTTTTCTTGATAGTCTACTTGAATGTCCGCTATATCAGTAGATTTCTTTTCTTAACTCTTCTAAAAGAATCCTCGATCTTGTTTTTGTCTCTATTCCCACTGTTAAAGCTGTATCACAAACACAGCCCCTAGTGAAGCCTGAAGATACTTATCACCCTACCATTGACATTACTATTTCTTACAATTTCCTTAATAATTCATTTAATAACATCTCAAATTCTCGTCGTAGATGTTTTCGTAAAACAAATTTCAATCTTCTTAACAGCCTTATTTTCTCTTTTGATTGGTCATTTCTATTTCAGTGCTGTGATATAGATTGTGCAGTAAATTTTTTCTACTCTGCTCTTAATTCTCTAATTGATAAATGCGTTCCGTCTCCAGTGCGCCAGTCTGGTTCACACGTAGGCTCTCTAATCTCCGTAACATTAAATCGAGATATTTTAAAAGATTTAAAAAAACTGGTTCGCGACTTGACTATGCAAATTATTATGTAGCCAAATTTCAATTTTGTCTTTTAAATACTCAATGCTACAATAATTATCGTTCGCTGTAAGGTTGAATTTTATAAGAACCCTAAAAGATTAACTTTGTTAATTCCAAAAGACGCTCTAATTTACTACCTTCCACCTTCATACTTAATGACCAGACTAATAATAATGATTCAGATATTGCAGATCTCTTTGCTAAATTCTTTCAGTCGACTTATTCTACTACTGTTTCGGATCCCACACCTTATCACTTCACAATTCCACATTTAAATTGTATGTTTTTTCCTAGTATTACTGAAGACTGTATTATCTCTAGCTTGTCATCTATGACGTCTTCCTTCGTGCCCGTGCCTGATAATATACCTAGTTGCATCCTTAAAATGTGTTCGATTTCCCTATCTAAGCCTTAATCTCGGTTAATCTTTATATCGAGTGAGACCTATAGCATTCCTGATATTTGGGAGGAGTTTTTTATTATTCCGCTTTTTAAAAAGGGTAGCAAATCGGATATTTGCAACCACCGTGGTATTGCCAAACTTTCGGCAATACCTAAGCTGTTTGAGAAAATTATTAAGTCTTCCTGTTTAAGAATAAACATCGTGTTCATCTGAGATGGCTTCACCAAATCAGATTGACCAAAGAAATATACAAATGAAACATAAACAAAAGTAAGTCATAAAATTCATATGACAATTATTGCTTAATACCAAACAAAAGATGCATCCACACTCTGTGGAAAACACTTAAGATTATAACAGCGGCGAGGTCTCAAGTAACCAGCGCTGAGCATGAAATATAAACAATTTTCAACCCCCGAAAACGTGGGGCATTAGAATAAGTATTTTTTAAGAACAATTGTCACTTCTTAGAGTTTAAGAGTTTTTAAATAAAATCAGTTCATATTTTGAATTCAACGAATGAAGACTGGGTTATTTTCCTTCTCTCCGGGAATCCCTATTCATTTTGGTCCTTCGAAAAAGGAACTCTGCAGTTTTCCCCCACCAGTGGTAAGAGACTCAGAGTGTGAATCAGCTCCTTGAAGTCTGATCTTATGCAAGTGTAAATGCTAAGATCAGCTAAAGGTAGCAAAAATAAATTAACTCTTGTTTTCCCCCACCCGTGGTAAGAGACAGAGTATAATATAAAAAGCAAAATATTGCTTAATAATTAAAAAGTGCGTGCGTCCGATGTTAAAGACAGTTTGGCTAATGGAGCAACTGTAGTAATATCGGCGGCGGGAGTTTTTGTGTGTGGCGTATTCGAAGCCCTAATATCGAAAAAAAAGTTAAAGTTAAAAGTGTATATGTAGTTGCAAGTCAGCAACTACAAGCAGCAAGCAGAGCAACAAGATAGTTGCAAAGAAGAGGCTGCTAATTCGACAAAATCTGGTGCGATGACCGGCACCGGTAACGCCTGAGCCCATAGGCCCTGGACAACAGCAGCTGAGCAACGACACAGCAAAAAAAAAAAAAGCACACCGGGGAAAACGGGTCCCAAGGACTGCCCTGGACCAGTTGACTCACCTTTTTGCGAGTATGTCTGTGCGAAGACCAGCACCGGCATCGTTTAGCGCGACAAGCTAGACCCTGTGCTAAGAGGACCGACAACGCTGCATAGAGCGTGCTGACCAACTGAAAGCTTAAAAAAAACTTCTTTTATTGAAAAATGAAATGTATATCTGAATTGTGAGCCAACCACATAAGCCAACAACATTTTTTCCACGTCTCTGGCTCTCTGTGCAAGACACAGATGAGATATTTTTTCTCTCTCTTTCTAAAAAAAAAAAAGGGGATAAATATATCGAATTAAAAAAAGAATCAAATGATTGTCACACATATATACATCCACCATTTAAAATGTTCAGTAATAAGGCTGCTAAATTGTTAGAGAAGCAGGTAGAGTTGCATACCAGGTTAAGGCAGTTGGAAGCACTGGATCCCAGAAACGTTACCAGCAATGTAATCGAGGAAGTAAAAGTGATTAATAGCCGATGGATGCCTAACCATGAAAAATTGCTCCAGCAGGGTATTTTCGAAAATCAGTACTACAGAGATAAAGTATATGAAGAGGTTTTAACGATAGTTGCCAAAATAATAGCTACAGGAGAGTCAGAAAAACCAGGCACTAGTAAGTCAGTGTTAGTTGAAGCAGAAGCGGATATGTCAGAAATGTTTGATGATAGCAAAGGAGAGTCGCGCGGGAATGCGACCTCCAGTCATGAAAACGGTAGTGGTAACCAGGAGATGTTTATGGATAGAGTCCGACAGCTTCAGGAATATTTGGAGGTAGTAGAGTTGAAATCAACAGGCAATGGAACATGGATAATGTATATTAATAAAATAAATTATTTATGGGAGAAGGTACGGGCATGCCAAGTAATAACAATGGATGCAAAATTTAAGAATACTATGGAGGATTTAGAATTCGACGTCCAAAATTCATTATCAATGCTAGAAATGAAAATGAAAAATTTGAAAGATGAGAATGTAACCGTGAGAGGCGAACTACCGGTGTTGCCGAAAATAGAGGTACCCACATTTTCTGGAGAACCTAGAGAATGTGACCTGTTTGTAGAACTATTTGCGGAACTGATTGAAAAAAGAGAGGATTTAAGTCTTGCTCTTAAGTTCAATTATTTAAAATCCGCGTTAAAGGGCGAAGCAAAGAGCATTGTAGCCCATCTATTGTCAGGTTCAGCTGATAACTATAGTGCCGCTTGGGAATTGTTAACCAAGCGGTATGAAAATAATCGGAGGGTATTTTCCGAACAATTAAGTCGGATCGTTGATTTACCGATGATCAACAATGAATCCGCAAAAAGTGTTAAAGGAGTGATTGACATAGTTAATGAGTCAGTTTACTTAATTAAAATAAAAGCAAATTTGTGCGATGAAGTTGACGTCATATGCGCACAACTCCTACTAAGGAAATTTGACAGAGATGCTCTACAATTGTATGAGAGTCAGATTAGAAAAACAAGACAAATTCAAATGTTATCTGATGTCATGGAATACTTGGAGCAAAGATATTGCTCGCTAAGTGCCATGAGCAAAGAAGAAAAAAAACCGCTAAAAACTGTGTTAAATTATGCGGAAGTCGAAAATAAATGTCCGATTTGCAAAATTGCCGGGCACAAAACGTATAAGTGCTATATGTTTAAAGGGTTGACACCTACTGAAAGGTATGATACAGCCAAAAAAGTGCAGCTTTGCATAAGATGCTTGAACCATTCAAGCAATAAGGTGTGCACTAATGAAATAGTCTGTTCATTGTGCAGTAAGGGACACCATACCTTACTCCATTTTGAAGAAAAACAGGATAGAGTTAATACTTGTGTAACCGCACAACCAACACTGTTGGCCACAGCTTTAATACAAGTAAAATATATAAATGGATTATATAAGACTCTAAGAGCCCTTATTGATTGTGGTTCACAGAGCACCATTTTGTCTGAAGAGGCCGCTCAAATATTAAAACTACCTAAACTTAAACAATATACAGAAATAAGTGGCGTGTCCTCAATTAAATCTAATAAATCAAAATATAAGGTAAAGTTAGATGTAAAGACGCGAAATCCTTGGAAAGGACATCTAAAGGTTGAGGCAATTGTGTTGCCAAAATTAATGAAAGCTCTTCCATTAAAAATAGCAAACGTGGATATGTCAAAATGGCAAACTTACGTGCTAGCTGATCCCACCTTTAATAAACCTGGTAGGGTTGACATAATAATGGGAGTAAGCGTATATACCCAAATCTTAAAAGGGGGAATTACAAAGATTGATGGCCTGCTAGGCCAGAATACTCAATTTGGTTGGATCGTCTCGGGATGCACCAAATCCAATCAGAATAAATCTGTAGTGGCAATAGATGTCACATGTTTTGAACAAAGTTGGGAGAAAAAGAAAGATAAAAATCAAAATAAAAATAACACAATTCCAAAGAAATATAACAGCAAAACTCAAGAAATAAATTTATGGCCCCCGGCAGGACCTCACATTGGAGGTCAAGTGAAAATTGGGGAAAAAAAGTATATATCACAGAGCTAGTAAAACATGAAAATATTCAGACGGCAACGCTTACTGAACCATTGGGTCAATTAGATAATGAGTACCTAAAAGATAATGTCAAAATAGATTCCAGTAACAAATTGTCCGAAATTGTTGTACCAAAAAGGCAGATTGTGCAAAATAATTATAAAAGGACAACATTTAATGGTAACCAGAATAGCCACTCACACTTCAGCAATCAGCGATATTTAAAAATAGTGGAGCGATCACATTGAAACAAGTCAAAAAATAAAGATAGTTATTTTATAAATTCTCCACCTTATAAAGAGGCTAGAAGTCAGCACAGTAATACACATCAGAAGTGGGTAGATATCCCAAAACAAAAATCGTTAGGTAATATGCCAAATATTATAAAAACCAGTAGAAGCCCACTCAGTAATACATACGGGAGAATTGGTAAGAATGAGAGAATTGGTAAGAATGAGAAGTCAGTGACAATCGTAAAGGAACATCAGATTGACTAGGTTGAAGGTCCATTATGTAACTTGTCATGCTTCTTTAACAATAGTTTTCTTACTAATGATAATATTATTAATAATTTGGATAAGACAACTAACTATAAAGATAAAGAATGTTTAAGAATAAACATCGTGTTCATCTGAGATGGCTTCACCAAATCAGATTGACCAAAGAAATATACAAATGAAACATAAACAAAAGTAAGTCATAAAATTCATATGACAATTATTGCTTAATACCAAATAAAACATGCATCCACACTCTGTGGAAAACACTTAAGACTATAACAGCGGCGAGGTATCAAGTAACCAGCGCTGAGCATGAAATATAAACAATTTTCAACCCCCAAAAACGTAGGGCATTAGAATAAGTATTTTTAAGAAGAATTGTCGCTTCTTAGAGTTTAAGAGTTTTTAAATAAAATCAGTTCATTTTTTGAATTCAACGAATGAATACTGGGTTATTTTCCTTCTCTCCGGGAATCCCTAATCACTTCCCTTCAACGCCTATCCAGATCCACTATTTCTCCTTGTCAGCAGGGCTTCATTAAAGGTCGTTCGTCGCTTACCAACCTTTTAGAATTGACTACCCTTGTACACCATGGCTTCCGTAAAAAGTGTCAAACTGATGTTGTTTATACTGACTTCAGTAAGGCTTTCGATACGGTAATTTAACATCATGGGTTTTCCCCGAAACTATTGGCTTCGTTAAAGTCGTATCTTATTGGCAGAACCCAAAAGGTGTCTTTTCGTTCCTCGATATCTAAAACTGTTCGAGTTACGTCAGGTGTCCCGCAAGGCAGTCATCTGGGCCCACTGTTATTTACCTTGTTTATAAATGATTTGCCTTTGGCCTTGGCTCATTCACGCGTGCTCATGTTTGCGGATGATGTCAAGATTTGTTATTCGTAAGGATCCTTCTTTCCAACAGTACTTGCAATCAGATCTCGATGCGTTCTGTGTTTGGTGTCACGTTAATAAATTACACCTTAATGCCTCTAAATGCTCTTTTATGACTTTCAGTCGTTTGTCGCCGTTCCTAGCTCATTACTTTATTAAGTCTGTTCTGTTAGATTGTGTACCATCATTTAAAGACTTAGGCGTTATGTTTGACCCAAAACTTTCTTTAATGTTCATATATCTTCAATTGTCAATAGAGCATGCAGTCTTCTTGGCTTCATTAAACGTTGGGCCAAAGAATTTGATGATCCATATGTGACAAAGGTTTTATACACTTCGTTAGTTCGCCCTACTCTAGAATAGTGCTCACCTCAATATGATGTTCACCAGCGTAGTATTGAATCGGTACAGAAGCAATTCCTTAGCTTTGCGATACGCGGTCTTAATTGGGACCCGAATCTTCGCCTACCTTCTTATTCTGACAGACTTCTTCTTCTTAATCTTCCTTCACTTTACAACCGTAGGCTCGTATTTGGGATTCTCTTTCTACATAAAGTAGTCAACGGCGAAGTCATTTTTACCAACTTACGAGATACGCTATATTTTTGTGTTCCCTCACGTCGGACCAGAAACTTTTTTCCTCTTCACCTTAGTAGATGTCTGACTAACAACTCTCTTCACGAACCTCTTCGTGTTCTTTGCCAATCTTTTAACAACCTTTCTCACTTTATTTCTTCTCATCTATCTATATACTTTTTAATTATCTACAGCGTAACCACTGAAATATTCTGGACTGGATATTGGATTGGCTGCAACTCATCCCTGACCACATTGGCTGTGAATCGGCACCATGTTGCAAATAAAACACTTCCACCTGGTCGGGGAGGTTTAGTTGTGCATAAAGCTAAGCTTCCTTCTTGAATTAATTATTATCTGTATTTTAGCTTAAGCTTTTTCGTCGACTGCTGATTTAGTTGACGTAAATAAATAAATTAATAAATAAAAAATAAATAAATTGTGGATATGGTAGACTGCGGGACCGCCTGGTGGCATTGCATCGCAGGATGTTTGGGAGGGGAGTTGTGGACTTCTCAGACCCCGCCTGTATTGCGCTGCCTTTCGCGTGCGCGTAGTTTGCCGATCACCTGTGCCGCAAAGGTGCAAATAGCTGTCCAATTTGGTTGGTTTAGCGTCATGAGTGGAACCAGATTCTGTAAAGACAATGGCTCGCCACAGAGCAGATCCGACGCCTGCCTTTCTGTCTCAAACATAGAGCATGCGAAAAGAGCATGATCAGTGCATTCCGCACTTGCCTGGTGACCAAACCTGTAAAGGTATTCCCCAAAGCATCAGTGGCCGCTGGGCATCTGTGTCAGCTCGAAAGTCACTTCGCCGTGCTTCCGTTGCAGCCTTATTTTCAGGTCTGGAATAAGCCTGAATGTCCATGCAGCGAAGTTGCCAAGCGTCCCAGGTTTTCTTTAACATCCTTTAGCTAAGCAGGACTCGGCGCTGACTCTATCTTAGTGACATAGATGCGTTGTGCTTCATGTGCTAGCAGGTCGATGCGCGTCATACCTGCTATAACAAGAGCGGCATCGTCTGAAATTGTGCGAAAGCCGCAACAGACCCTCAGCGCCGCAGGACGGTATTTGCTCTCTACGCGTCTCCTATATGTTTTGAACGTCATATGCCCCATAGAGCATAGTGGACTTCATGACGTTCATCAGAAGCAGGCGCCGACCCTGTTTTGGGCCTCTGCTGTTGAGCATGATGCGTCTTAGTGACCGTCCCAGCTCAGCTGCCCTGGGTCCAACAAGCTCCAGATGCTCCTTGAAGGACAGGCGCGTGTCCAGGTGTATACCGAGATACTTGATGGCCCGTGTAGAGGTAACCGTGGTGGCGTCCACGATGATGTTGGCAACCTCAACAGTTTTTCGACTACTTGTTAGTACCGCTTCCGTCTTTTGTACTGCAAGCTCGAGACCTGCAGTGGCTAGCCAGTCCTTAGCCATTCCGATAGAACGCGCAGTTAATTCCTCGGCTTGTGCCAGATATTTAGCCACCACTACAATGGCAACATCGTCAGCGAAGCCCACCAGTCGCGCGCCACTAGGGAGTTGGATACGCAGGATTCCGTCATACATTGCATTCCATAGTAGAGGGCCGAGGACGGATCCTTGGGGTACGCCTCCTTTAACATTATAAGTATGCGCCGTCTGATCTGTAGTACAGAACTCTGTTTCCTCCATGATTCTTATGAGATACGCCGGGACTCTAAAGTTTCGCAATGCAATGCTAAAGGCATTTTTAACGTCCAGCGTGGTGGCAAGGCAATACTCCTTTTGCCCTCCCTTCCATCGTTGCCCCTCTATAGCCTCAGCAGCAGTGTCGACGACAGATTTGATTTCATCAACAGTGGACATAGCTCTGCGGAACTCAAATTGCATAGGCGAGAGGTCACCAGCCGCTTTAATTGCTGCCTCTATTCTGGTGCTGAGTAGCCTCTCAAAAATTTTTCCTGCGGCATCCAGAAGGTTTTCTACAGGTTTGTTTGGCTTTGGAATCAGTACCAGATTCTGCCTATTCCACCTGTCCGGAAACGTACCTGACTTGATGCATGGCCGTCTAGTCGCGGAATGCTGAGTGCCGCCGCAAAAATCGATGGATTAATAGTGTCCACGCGGAATGATTGGCCTCCTTGATATGTTCGCGGGTGGTTGCACCTTTGGGGTGCGGTTCTACTGATGGAGCATATAATGACCGGGTGATCGCTACCAGTGTAAAAATCCCCTGCGATTACAACATTTTGCTTTGAACTTGCATCAGCGGCGATAGAGTCTATTATTCTCTCGAATTCAGTGAGTCTCAGACTGGGGGCTAGGTAGCAACTATAATACCACATATTCCCGATTTTTGCACGAACGTAGTCGAGGGACGAATAAATCGAATCCATAGCCGGCACGTTTTGTCCGCATAACCAAATGGCAGCTTTATTAGACGAGTCCACTGCCCACAGGGGGCCATCGCCTGTTTTATACGTCTCGCTCAAAATCGTTATATCGGCGTCTACTTCACGCGCTGCTTGCGCCAACAGATCCTGTGCAACTGCACATGGGTTGAGGTTTAGTTGAATAAACTTCATCCCGATTTGTTTGTTAGTTGGGCGCCAGATCTTCACAACGGGCAATCTTTGCTTCCGGCAAAAATGCTTCCTGTTGGTGCGGTTTGCCTCGGCGCAGTTGTACCAATTTGGATCGTTAACGCAAGCCGCAGCTTGCCCACATCTGAAGCACCAGCTGGTTCGGTCAACTGTGCTCTTGCAGTTGAAAGCCACATGTCCAAAATTGAGGCATGACCAAAAATCAGAGTTCAAAATTAACAAGAATGAGACTTGATCTAGAGGAAAATGAATTTACAGTAGAATATCTGAAGGGAAAAGATAATTTCGTTGCGGATTCATTATCCCGCATTACAATACAGGATCTAAAAAACACAAAAGCAAATGTCCTGAGCGTCACTACCAGGCAGCAAAGTAGACAAAATAATCTCTGGCCGGATGATAAAAATGGCACGTACTTAATGATGCGTCTAAGCCCACAATATATGAAGTACTCTGCAATGATAAAGTACGAATAGTAGTGACCTTGCGTATAACACACGATTTATGTTTCCTCAAACATGGAAAGAAAGTTATAGCAAAAATTCAAATTGGAGATCTGTACACCAATGGAAATCTAAACTTAGGTCAGTTTTTTCAAAGGCTTGAAAAACAAGCCGGTATACTCGAAATGAAACAACTCAAGTTGGCACCGAATGAAAAGATCTTTGAAACATTTTCAATAGAATCTTTTAAAGAAATGGGCAATAAAATATTAAAAACATTAAGAGTAGCGCTACTCCAACCGGTGACCATTATAGAAAAAGATAAAGACAAAGAAGCAATATTGTCTACATACCATGATGATCCGATACAGGGTGGCCATACAGGCATTACAAAAACTTTGGCCAAAGTAAAAAGATATTATTATTGGAAAAACATGACAAAACGTGAAAAATGCCTAAAATCAAAAACGACAAAGCACATAAAAACACCCTTAGTTATTACAGAAATCCGTTACCAAAATCCGAAAATGATAACGAATATGCAGTCACTCTAATATGTGACTTGAGGAAATACTTAGTAGCAATACCAGTTCCCAATAAAAGCGCTACAACAATCTCGAAAGCTATTTTTGAATCCTTCATTCTGAAGCACGGTCCAATGAAGACGTTCATTACGGATATGCAAATATTTAAAAATAGACAACATTACGTCTACTGCACACCACCACCAGACCTTGGGTACGATCAGAGATTGAGAAGCGTGGTGGGCAGTACAGGGCAACCAACGTAGTGTTGCCGCAGCTGGTTTGGACGGTTATAGCAGTTGCTTGTAGGTGCTGTGTTTCGAATCTGTTGAGGAACGAGTGTTTTATACGGTTTTTGATTAGGATTCCAGTCCTGCCATGAGCTTTTCCGTCTGTCTCAATAGTTTGTGGCGTAGAAGGTATATTTTGGTATTTGAACATTATTTTTTATTGTTAAATGTGTTTCCGATATTCAAAACGTCGATTTCACTTGAGTCTAGGAATGTTGCAGTTCATTTTTGTGCTTGGAGATGCCGTTAGCATTCCAAAGACATAGACGTATGGAAGCCATTATTTATTCTCTATAAGCTTCTGGATAAGCAGGTTTTGATTCCGCGTCAGTTCTGCATACAGTTTTGCATGAACGTCATAAAAGCGGTCATGTTTTGATTAAGTGAGATCAATAGGGCCTCTAAACCACTTGGAGTTTGCTGGCCAAGTTCTGGTGCGCTATGTTGCGGATTGTGTAGATGGTGGAGTGACGGGGTTTTTTTTTCGCGGGCTCCGTCTGTCCCGTTCGTAGTTCACTAGCGAAGGATACACTAGGACTGGTTGTAGCAGGCATTTTAGATGCTCTAATAGCCTTGGCGAAGAATACCTCCGCTGTAGTTTTGGAGGCGTTGAAGGTGATTTTTGGTCCAGCTGGGGGTTTGCGCCCGTTTAGGTGTGATTTAAGATCAATGAAGACAGGACATCCTCTGTAATTGGCTGTGTGGTTCCCTACACAGTTACTGCATAGTCTTCAAGCGACGTTGTTTCTGTCCTTGGTGCAAATGCCATCTTTATGATGTTCGCCGCAGCCAACACACACTGACCTAAGATTGCAATTGTTAGAGGTATGGTTGTATTCCTGGCAGTTTTTACACTGCGGTGGTTGGTATCTCTTATGGGGCTCCTCTACTGCGATTCTTCTGTGCGATAGGAGCTAAAGATTGTAGATTGGGTGCACTTTATTTGGCTTCGACCGCTTTGCATCTGGTTGGAACTCGATTTTAAAGAGCGGCTGTGCGACTTTATTCCTGTTGATGATGTTGACAACGGACTTAACCGCAAACCCTTTTTCGGCCAATGCGTCTGCTATTTCTTGGGGTGGGACCGATAGCTCGATCCCTTTTAACACAACCTGGAGCCCTTTATTGCTTTTTATTTGGTAGGTAAAGAAGTTGATGTTAGCAATATGGTGTTACTTTTCGATGATGCGGAAATTGTCCTCAGTTTGGGTTTGACATTTAATTTCTTTTATGTTACCCCTGTTGAGTGGGGTTACAAGAAAGTTATTTGCCCTAGTATTTCTACTAGCTTTGAAATCAGGACGCTGCAGTTGGCTCCACGTAAGTATAAAGGGGGTGGTCAGGCGATTTAACTTTATCTACAGCGCCGCCTTGATCTTCTTGCTGATCGCCAAGAATTATAAAACGATTTCCGCTTAGAAGTGCTACTCTTTCATTTGGTTTGGTTATTTTCGGCGTATTGCAACTTTTTTTCTTTTGCGGGCTTAGCTTCCGCTTAGTTATTTTAATATATCTATCCATTCCAGTTTGGACAGAAGGCGTTGGGTTTATTGTCGTGGCTGACTCTGGGCGACTCTTCGTTGACGGCTTGCGGCAGGTCAATACTTCGGCAGACGTTGCAGTACTTGCTGTCAACGAGCTGACGTTGCTGGTCGGTGCAATCGGTGACCCAGTTATCGATATTGATGGAGAAGCATATTTGATTTGATGATTCGATTTTATTTATAACATTTGCGGTGCAGTCCAATGATTTTGTTTCAATTATCCCCACTGTGGGTACAGTTTATATATAATTATAAATCCATTTCCTTTATAAGTGAAAAAAAAGAAAACTTGGATCTATTGAACTCAAAAGAAAGGAACTTTATTTAAAGGTTGCGTCTTTAGAAATAACTTATCATTATTCATACAGTGGCGTAGCCAGAAAATTTTTCGGGGGGGAGGGGGTTTATCACCAAAACCCCCGTTACTACGCCAGTGTATTCATACAATTAAGTTCAAAGTTCGGCTAGAAAGCTTTTAATGTTTACAATTATGTTGAAAGCTTTTTATGTTAGTAGAAGGAGCTTTTGATCGGATTATATCTTGATCTGGTATTTGATTGCCTTATTTATTTCGCCTACTAAGCGATCTCACGCTTAAAGATTTTGAGGGGACAGATTTGTTTATAATGTTGCGTTCTCACGCTGGAAGATTTTGAGAGGACAATTTATTGTTTTGCAAGTGTCTAATTGTTTGTCCATAAAAAGGATGTTTACTTTAAAGTTATAAATTTTAGGGGGGCAAAAAATGTATAAGTTATTAGAGATTGTTGTTGGATATATGACTCCCCCATCCTAAAAAAAAAAAATAGCCTGTCCTCAGGCGGATACATTGGGATATAGCGAGATATTTTTCTCAGCTGTAAAGATTGGAGTATCAATTTTGTTTATACTTTGGGATTCAATTTTTTCAACAATTGGGGTTTCGATTTTTTTCTGTGGGAATACGATTTTTAATTGATCGAAAATGTTTAATTATTAATGTAAAAAAAGAGGTTAATGTAATAGTTTGAAATACAGTATAACATTTTGTGTGTTTGTTAATTATCTCTTTTGTTTGGAAAACAAATATCAAAGAAGTTAACTTTGGCAATGCCGAAGTTTATATACCCTTGCAGTCTTTGGCAATAATTTTTTTACATTTTGAAATTTCTTTCCCTGCAATTGAATTCATCAATACACAAACAAAACATTCAAATTATTTCTCTTTTTATAATAATTTTTCTTTCTTCTTGCATTATTCCCTAAGCAAAGCACAACACGCATACACATACAGTTGTATGCATGTGGTCTCTTTGATTTCATGATGACGTAGTAGGCAGCAAGCAGCGCCGCACAGACAGACGGACAGACGGACATGGCTATATCGACTCAGCTTCTCATGCTGATCAATAATATATATGCTTTATGGGGTCGGAAACGTCTCCTTCTGTGCGTTACAAACATCTGACCAACTTTATAATACCCTCTGCAAGGGTATAAAAATAGGTTTGTGTTTCTGCTTTGTCTTCTGAACCTCTAATGAATTCTATTTGCCTGTTAAAATAATTAATGGGTTTTTCAACTATTGGAATGTAATTTCCATTATACTCATGAGCACTATGTATTGTAGCTACGGTGCTGTCTGTTGATCCTAAAAAGTTTTCATCTGTTTGTCGGGTAAATATTTAATTTTATAATCAAACTCATTTAGTTTTATTCTCCATCGTTGAAGTTTCATATTTGGTTCTTTTATATTGCTCAGCCATACTAAGGCTTATGGTCGCTTAGAATTTCGAACTTTCTACCGAAAAGGTATGGTCTGGTCTATAGCTGAATAATTGATCTCATGTTCGTTCAACGTTCTGCTTGCGTAAGAAATAGGTCTATGGTCCTGTGAGATGAACGCACCTAAAGCTATGTTGCTAGTATGTGTGGTTAGAAAAAATGGTTTTTTAAAATCGGGGTATGCAAGTATGGGGTCGTTCATAAGAAGATATTTTAATTTTTCAAAGAATGAAATATAATGTGGTGTATTATATGTATTGTTGTATGATGTTCCATTATATTATCCAGTCATAAAAAAAGTATGTGTTCTTTACGAATGTCTTTTATTGAATGAATTTGGTTCTCTTAGCTAAAGGCCTGCTACCTGTCGGCGCAGCGGCAGAGCAGCAGTTTTTTGTATACCTTATATAAAAGTAAAGTAACAAAATGTAAGAAGGGCAGAGAGTGTGAGTTATGCATGCACATAAGTATATTAGCGGTCAGTATGGGAAACATGATGACTCGGCTCTAAGCGATAAATGCAACGAGTGCATATCATATTACGTTTGCACTTGAAATGTGTGCGGGCACTTGGCACGCTGTCGCTGAGTGACAAAGGCAATGCCCATGCATATTCGACTAATAAAGTGTTGCCGCTCAATATTTATGTTGAGTAATCAGAACTCGTATGTGCATACACTACATCTCCCTCCTTTTGAAAAATAACGTAATTTCATGAAGTTATTTTAATTTTATTATCTATAAATTTAAGAGATTTTATTTTTTTTTTTTTTTTTTTTTTTTTTTGTGTTTTTTTTTATGATGTTGTACTTAATAACGATAAAGAAAATGAAATGATCAAAAATATTCATATATCAAAAATATTTATATATACATATGTTATTACCTATGTATGTTATTATGAAATAAAGAGTTTTAATTTATCTTTATGAACTATCTGTTTTTTGTTTTTGTCATTAACTATTATAACATTATTCCTATCTCCCATTTCCGTTATTTTATACGGACCAGTTTATTCATAATCTAACTTATGACCTGTTTGATTTCTTAGTAATACTTTATCTCCTACTAATATATCTGTATTGTTTACTTTCTGATCATATAGTACCTTATTTTTATTCTTATGCTCTTCTAGCATTACCCTAGCTCTTTTATATGCTACCTCTAATCTATATTTGCTTTCTTTAGCGTAATCATCTAGATTATATATTGCTTCTACGCTATCTATGCTATTAAATTTTTTTTTTTTTTTTGTTGTAAATTACTTGTTTTACCAAATACTACAATACTACTAAATATGGACAATAAGTATGTGCCATAGAGGGTGTCCTGTTGAAACAAAAGACAAAATATTGAAGCCATACGTCCCAATCAGTTTTATCAACTGATATGTAGGATCGTATGTATTCATTAAAAGATCTATGACTTCTTTCTGTTGTACCAACTGTCTGGTGGTGGTGTGCTGTAGATGTAATATTTCTAATATTTAAATATTTGCACAAATTGTCTATAATTGAATTCTTATATTCTGTTCCCATGTCCGTAATGAACGTCTTCATTGGACCATACTTCAGGATAAAAGATTCAAATATTGCTTTAGCGACAGTATTAGCATTCTCATTCGGAACAGGTATGGCAACTAAATACTTAGTTAAAGTGACTGCATACTCGTTTCCATTTTCTGATTTTGGTAGTGGACCAATAGTGTTCACTATCACTCTGTCGAAAACATTTATGGGTGTGTCTGTTATTGTTAGTGGGGTCTTACTATGTTTCATTATTTTAGCTTTATATCACGAGTCATATTCTTCCAAAAATAATGTCTTTTGATTTTTGCTAAAGTTTTTGAAATGCCAGTATGACCTCCTTGTATGGGATCGTCATGGAAGTTAGACAAAAAAGCTTCTTTATCTTTTTGTTTATCTATTAGGGTCACCGGGTTGTGTAGCGCTACTCTTACTGTTTTTAATATTTTATTGCCCATTAATTTGAAATTATTTATTGAAGTATTTTCAAAGATATTTTCCCACTGTGCCACTTTGAGTTGACTGATTGTTGGTGTTTAGATTATATAAAATAAGATAACATTAAGACAATTATAATATAGTACAAATGGAAATGTATGCCAATATAAGTATGTAACCCGGTTATAGATATCGATGGCTCATCAGTCATAAGTAGATCTGATATGGTCAGCAGTTAACAATAAAGACCTAGTTTATCAAGTTGCTATAGTTAGCTATTATCAATAAAGACGTATTTTGCTGACCTAACACTATGTCGAACTATGCACTAGTGAGCTATCTAGTTTTACTATAAAAGAAATGCATTATTCTTTGTATGCTCAGATACCAATTGTAGCTACATCGGGTGTGCATCGCTGTGTCTTTGACCCCCATCTCTACCTTTGTAATCTTGCTCCGAAGTCCACCCAATTTATGTGTTGGTTGCGACGACTATTAGTCACTGGTTTATGTGCTAGTGCCTATTTGATTATAAATAAATAAACAATTAATAAATTCAAGAAATACTAAAGTCTTTCATTAAACATTTTGGTGACCCCGACATTGACGGCTCCAAGTTGAAAGAGTTACAGACTTGGTGAAACCGTCATCAAGTGAGAATTGGTTTGGTTAACTCAGGCGACCAATCTCTTAACAACAAGGAAACTGGTCAACTAGGCGACTACTTTCTTTGCACGCTTTGGACACAGAACAATCCTAAGCGAGGGCACAAATTGATGAACATTTCACATCAATCTGGGGTTCCGACTAAAAACATCGCAATTGATTAACTTGGCAATCGTTGCGTAGCCACTTTGGCGACTAAAACAATTTATTGGAAAACTAGGAGTTAGTTTTCCGCAACGGGGTAGCAATGCAAACCCATTGAATAAAAGTTGATCAACTAGGCAATCACTTTGGTAAATACAATTAACACGATTTGTGTCAACGAGGCGACCAAATCATAAAAAAGTTATTTTTATAAAATAAAAGTTTGATCAACTTATAAACTCTGTTGCATTCCCTGGCGTCAGCAATCTCTGACATAGTTAATTCGGTCAGTAACCCAGGTAGTACGCACGAGTATATAGTTTGGCATTGGTTAGCAATTTTTGAAAATATATAATAAAGAAAAGAAACTAAAAAAAAAAAAAAAACTGGTTTCACTGTCGTGGCGTTTATCAGTGTAAAAGAATAGGTATATTGGAAATAAAAATTAACTATTGGCAACGCACAAATCAAAAGACGACTTCGATTTATTTCTTATTCTTATTTGTGCTACACTTGACCAATTTTAGGAACGAGTCGGAGCGTTCCCTGTTTTTGACAACATAAATAAATAAATAAATACAAATAAGCAATTACATAAGAATATAAAAACATGGAGGAGTTTTATAAGCAGCAGACAGAACGAGGAGAAGCAATTCAGGCTTTCATTCGGAATACCAAAAAGGATTCTTTCGCCAGGAAAATGAAGCCATCTTATTTCGAGGAGAAACTTGAGCTCCTGGAATACATGTGGGAGAACTTCGAGAAAAGTCATAAGGAGTTAATGGACAAATTAAACAACGTGTCAACAGAAGATGACTACTTTGTAACGGACTATTTCAGCAAAATGAAGGCGGTTGTAACTAACATAGTGGAAGATTGGAAGGACCATTTGGCAAAAATAAAATTAGAGAGACAAGCTCGCCAACGAGAATAAGAGCGAACCGGGATCAACCACTGGTTCGCAAACAAAGTGCGCTGCTGGATTCATTGTCCAGGACATTAAGTCAAATTGTGCCTGAAGAAAAAATGAACTACAAATCGGTAGTCGACAAATTATGGAGGCAAATTGAAGAAATCCATTTTGAGATTCATCGGCTAGCGGAAAATCCAGCCGAAGCAGGATATAATATATCTACGCTTGTAGCCGCAGAAAATACAATGCTAAAATTCTGTGTGGCACCCGTAGAAAATGTAGTAATACAATCACCGCCTGTATTCCAATCAATACATTCATTGCAACTACCCAAAATTCCCATTCCAAAATTTGATGGGGATTACCTGAAAAGGCAACAATTTCATGACATCTATAAAAAGGTGGTTCATGAGTCAAATGTATCCACAATAGAGATAATGTGGTACTTAAAATCAAACCTTTCTGGAGAAGCAGAGAGATTGATACGGAACCTGGAATTAACAGAAGCCAATTACAACACTGCTTGGTCAGTGTTGCAGGAACGATTTAATAATAAAAGAGTTCTAGTAACAGCCATACTGGCAAAGCTGTTTGAGTTCCCAAATGTGGGAAATAACGCAGCTTCTTTAAAGAATTTGCATGAGAATATTTTTGAATCATTGCAAGCTTTAAAAAATGTAGGCGTCAATATGGAATCGTCAGATGCTGTCATAATGTTTCATATGACACGGAAATTGGATAGATTCAACCACGCACTATATGAGCAATCTCTGTCCAAACCAGGAAGCTACAGGAAGTAAAGCATTTCCTATCATTCTTGGAACAGCGCTTCCTAACATTAGAGGCGATTGGGAAACCAAGAATCGAAAATCGCAGCATTGAAAAACTAAACCCAAGGAAGACATGCGCGGCAGCATCTGGGACAAACAGTTCCTTGTGTGCTTTCTGCGAGAAGGCAAAGCACAAACTCTTCCAATGTGAAAAGTTTAAATTGAAATCTGCAGCAGAGCGGCTTAATTGGGTGCAGAGACACATTTTGTGTGTCAATTGCTTCAATCCAGACCATATGGCCAAAAATTGGTCTTGGAGGGGATGCTTCAAATGCGATAAAAAACATAACACAATGTTGCATTTGGAAACAGGCAACCAAGTTGCTACATCTGCGTCTGCAGTTTCTGCTTATGGAATTAGCAGAAAATACACTCTATTGGCAACGGCCAAGGTAGTGGTGAAAGGGATCAATAAAAGGAAAGGAGAGTTTCGAGCACTCCTAGATAGCGGCTCACAAGTAAAGCTCGTCTCAGAGAGGCTTATAAAGAAGTTATCGTTAAAAATTAACGAGACTCATGTGCACATAAATGGAGTGGGTGGTCAACCACAGATAAGCAAGGCGCGAGTAAGCTTGGTTGTACGGTCAAGATACAACAAGTTCGCAATGCTAGTTGAGGCATTTGTATTGCTACACATAATAGGTGACCAACCTACAGAACAAATAGAACAGAAAGTACCACCACCAAGTTAAGAGTGGTATTTGATGCGTCATGCAAAACGTCGTCAGGAAAATCACTGAACGACATTTTATATCCTGGACCAGTTGTACAGAGTCAACTCTTCTCAATTCTTCTGCGGTTCAGGACACAATTCAATCAGATGATTGTGTGGAAAGTGGATCCAAGTCAAGAACTAAAGTTTTATCGTTTAAAAACGGTAACATCAGCCCCATATCTAGCGACGAAGTGTCTTGAATATTTTGCACTGAAAAACATGGAAGAATTGTCGTCTGGAGCATTAGCATTAAAAAATGACTTTTATGTTGATGACTGTCTCACAGGAGCAGACAGTTTACCAGAAGCCCTGCAAATAAGACAAGAGCTGCTAGAAATCTTTAGACCTAAGGGTTTCAGTCTACGAAAATGGTGTTCAAATAGCAGTCAGCTTCTGAAAGAAATTCCAAAGGAAGATACCATTGCTGACATCAATCTCGGTGACACACTGGAACAAACAAGTGTCAAAACATTGGGAATCATATGGGCACCCAAAGAAGATCAATTATGTGGAAAGGCTCAAAAACATACAAAAGGAATAACCAGAAGAGTGGTACTATCTGAAGTCGGTCGAATCTTCGATCCTCTAGGACTGTTCGCACCGGTAGTGGTAAGAGCGAAAATGTTTCTTCAACATGTTGCTACCGAACGAATTGAGATGGATGGTGACCTGCCGCCGTATTTGGAGAAGCAATGGGAAGCCTACGGAGAGGATGTACAGGCACTAAACCACATGAAAATTCCAAGGCATATTTTTGATGGCAAGGTTCCCACTACAAAGGAACTACATACATTTGTTGATGCATCAGAAAAGGCTCATGGAGCGGCAGATTATGTCCGATCAACCTTTAAAAATGGCCAAGTTTCGGTCAGATTGTTGTGCGCCAAGTCGAGAGTGGCTCCCCTTGAAAAGCAGACACAGCCCCGGCTGAAACTATGTGCAGCTGTACTTGGAGCTGAACTCACGGATAGAGTAATACAGGATCTTCAATTAGGATCGGAAAGTGTTGAATCATTTCTCTGGTTAGACTCAACAGTAGTACTCTCTTGGATTAATTCACGAGCATCACATTTCCACACTTTTGTGGCTAATCGGTTGACCAAAATACATGCAGTATCACATCCAAGGCAATGGCGTCATGTGTCATCAGCGCTCAACGCAGCAGATGTTCTGTCTCGAGGCATATCAGCAGCCCAGCTTAGCACACATACATTATGGTTATATGGACCACTATTTTTGCATGGACCACAACGTGGTCTGGTGTCTTTTCTGCTGCCTTTGAGCATAATAAATTCTCATATTATGATGAAGATTCGAATGAAAATTTTTAATTTTATCAAAATGCACGAATGAAAACATAAAAAAAATTGGGTCAAGATTCGATTTTTTTTACATTTTGTCCTCAATCTCGGAAACGGACGAATTTAGAGGCTAGATGTTTTCCCAACATTTGTAGCCTTTTCAATTCTAAGAAACTTTGCTAAAGAAAATTTGTTGTATATTTGTTGAATTGTTGAATATTTTAGAAGTTAGAAGCAAATGGAAAAAATTCCCTTTGCGAAAAAAATGGCAACCTTGATGAAAAACTTCCGCAAAAAATTTTGTATGAAACCATTGTGATAACTTAAAAAACTAATGATGCAGTTCGATTCGCAGGACCCAAAATAGGGTGAAACCATCGAATTTTGCCATGTCTTTTTTTCGACTATCACAGTGTTATTAAGCAAATTCAAGAAACAGGATTTGCATATGAATTACGACACTTAAAGAAACGACCTGATCAACCGCTAGATCGCAAGAGCACTGTGGCAACATTGCCACTAATACTGGATGAACATTCAATCGTACGAGTAGCAACTCGGCTACAACAAGCACCAGTATCAACGGAATCAAGGAATCCATATCTCTTGCCGTATAATAATCCGGTGGTAAAAATGATACTACGGAAACTTCATGAAGAGAATCTTCATTGTGGACATGAGGCATTGCGCGGAATAGCTCGGCAACAGTACCACATCAAGGTGAAACCAACGGTCCGGAATGTGATCCAGGGCTGCGTAGTATGCACCAAGCACCGGCCTCAGTTCTTCAAACAAGTCATGGGCGACTTACCTGAGCATCGGGTATCTCAGAATTTATTTATTTATTTATTTATTTATTTATTTATTTATTTTAGGTCAACTAAGTCAGCAGTCGACGAAAAAGCTTAAGCTAAAATACAGATAAAAATTAATTCATGAAGGTAGCTTAGCTTTATGCACAACATCCCCGACCCGGTGGAGGTGTTTTATTTGCAACAAGGTGCCAGCTATGCCCCGATTCACAGCCAATGTGGTCAGGGATGAGTTGCAGCCGATCCAATATCCAGTCCAGAATACTTTCAGTGGTTACGCTGTAGATAATTAAAAAGTATAGCGCGAAGAGAAGTGACAGATAGATGAGGAGAAATAAGGTGAGAAAGGTTGTTAAAAGATTGGCAAAGAACACGAAGAGGTTCGTGAAGAGAGTAGTTAGTCAGACATCTATTAAGGTGAAGAGGAAAAAAGAACACAAAAATATAGCGTATCTAGTAAATTGGTAGAACTGACTTCGCCGTTGACTACTTTATGTAGAAAGAGAATCCCAAATACGAGCCTACGGTTGTAAAGTGAAGGAAGATTAATAAGAAGAAGTCTGTCAGAATAAGAAGGTAGGCGAAGATTCGGGTCCCAATTAAGACCGCGTAACGAAAACTTAAGGAATTGCTTCTGTACCGATTCAATACTACGCTGGTGAACATCATATTGAGGGTTCCACACTGGTGAGCAATATTCTAGAGTAGGGCGAACTAACGAAGTGTATAAAACCTTTGTCACATATGGATCATCAAATTCCTTGGCCCAACGTTTAATGAAGCCAAGAAGACTGCATGCTCTATTAACAATTGAAGATATATGAATATTAAAAGAAAGCTTTGGGTCAAACATAACGCCTAAGTCTTTAAATGATGGTACACAATCTAACAGAACAGACTTAATAGAGTAATGAGCTAGGAACGGCGACAAACGACTGAAAGTCATAAAAGAGCATTTAGAGGCATTAAGGTGTAATTTATTAACGTGACACCAAACACAAAACGCATCGATATCTGATTGCTAGTACTGTTGGAAAGAAGGATCATTATATGAATAACAAATCTTGACGTCATCCGCAAACATGAGCACGCGAGAATGAGCCAAGGCCAAAGGCAAATCGTTTATAAACAAGGTAAATAACAGTGGGCCCAGATGACTGCCTTGGGGGACACCTGACGTAACTCGAACAGTTTTAGATATCGAGGAACGAAAAGACACCTTTTGGGTTCTGCCAATAAGATACGACTATAACCAAGCCAATAGTTTCGGGGAAAAACCCATGATGTTAAGTTTCATGAGAAGCATAGAATGATCAACCGTATCGAAAGCCTTACTAAAGTCAGTATAAATAACATCAGTTTGACACTTTTTACGGAAGCCATGGTGTACAAGGGTAGTCAATTCTAAAAGGTTGGTAAGCGACGAACGACCTTTCATGAAGCCATGCTGACAAGGAGAAATAGTGGATCTGGATAGGTGTTGAAGGGAAGACGTAATAATTTTCTCAAACAGCTTAGGTATTGCCGAAAGTTTGGCAATGCCACGGTAGTTAGAAATATCCGATTTGTTACCCTTTTTAAAAAGCGGAATAATAAAAGACTCCTTCCAAATATCAGGGAAGCGACAAGTCTCACTCGATATAAAAAATAACCGAGATAAAGGCTTAGATAGGGAAATCGAACACATTTTAAGGATGCAACTAGGTATATTATCAGGCCCGGGTACGAAGGAAGACGTCATAGATGACAAGCTAGAGATAATACAGTCTTCAGTAATATTAGGAAAAAACATACAATTTAAATGTGGAATTGTGAAGGGATAAGGTGTGGGATCCGAAGCAGTAGAAGAATTAGTCGACTGAAAGAATTTAGCAAACAGATCTGCAATATCTGAATCACTATTAGCAGTCTGGTCATTAAGTCTGAAGGTGGAAGGTAGTAAATTAGAACGTCTTTTGGAATTAACAAAGTTATAAAGTCTTTTAGGGTTCTTATAAAATTCAACCTTTAAGCGAACGATATAATTATTGTAGCATTGAGTATTTAAAAGGCAAAATTGAGATTTGGCTACACAATAATTTGCATAGTCACGTCGCGAACCAGTTTTTTTAAATCTTTTAAAATATCTCGATTTAATGTTATGGAGATTAGAGAGCCTACGTGTGAACCAGACTGGCGCACTGGAGACGGTAGAGACATTCACATAAGGAACGCATTTATCAATTAGAGAATTAAGAGCAGAGTAGAAAAAATTTACTGCACAATCTATATCACAGCACTCAAATAGAAATGACCAATCAAAAGAGAAAATAAGGCTGTTAAGAAGATTGAAATTTGTTTTACGAAAACATCTACGACGAGAATTTGAGATGTTATTGAATGAATTATTAACGGAATTGTAAGAAATAGTAATTTCAATGGTAGGGTGATAAGTATCTTCGGGCTTCACTAGGGGCTGTGTTTGTGATGCAGCACTAACAGTGGGATCAGAGACAAAAACAAGATCGAGGATTCTTTTAGAAGAGTTAAGAAAAGAATTCAACTGATATAGCGGACATTCAAGTAGGCTATCAAGAAAAACATGTTGAGATGAGGGAATTAAGAAAGATAGATTATCATCAGCAAGCCAAGAAACATTTGGCAAGTTAAAATCACCTAAAGCTATAAAAAAATCACGATCTTTAAGACGACTAAAAATAGTTCGCAAAGCATCAGCATGGTGCATGTAGATCATGATATCAGAAGTTGGAGGAATATATGAACAAGAGATATATAAGCTAAAGTTAGAACATGTAACTTCGACGCAAATAAACTCAACACCTAAGGGGAGATCAATCGGCACAACACTTGAACACAGATTCGAGTTGACAGCAATGAGTACTCCACCGCCACGTCGACCAATACGATCAAGCCTATAAGAAATAAAGTTATTAGAAAGAATTTCATTATCCAAAACAGAGGAATTAAGCCAAGTTTCAGAGAAAGCTAATATGTCAGCCGAAAAGGTTAAGCTATCGCAGAATAATTTAGAGAGCTTGGTAAGAAGTCCTCTTACATTTTGATAGTGAATGCAAAGACTAGACGTTATTAGTTTTTTGAAGCAGAAGATGCATTAGGAAGGTGGACAGGCAAAAGGGCGGGAGCGCTTATTGGGCGCAAATTCGTGTACAACTAGGCCCTCTGGCCAAAAGTTAGGGTCAACCATAGCTGAGAAATACTCATTTGGTACAGTAATTTTAAAATAGGAGATTTCGCGAGGCCTAGAAAACTTAAACTTTTGAATTAAAACCTTAGCAGGGCATATATTACCAATGTAAGCTGCCACAGACGATTCAGAAGTATCTGGAGCAAGCCTAGAGATAAATAATTGTTTACGATGGGGCACTACAGTTAGTGGAGGCGGAGGAGCATTGGGATCCGCAAGTGATTGAAAGCCAGCATGATCAGAGTTCCCGTGAGGGATAGATTGAGGTACACCAGGGCTTGTAGTGGGTACATCAATCTGAAAAGAAGAGCATAAAGAGGGACAAGAAGATGGTGTAGGCGAAAGTAAAATGGGAGAAGATGTAATAGAAAGTGCGGGCGACTGCTTATGAGGCAACTCAAGGGTACATTTCTTGGGCAATTCCTTAGAAGGTGAACCAAACTTGAATTGCGACAATAAGTGTATGCTAGAGTCACACTCATTAGACAGCTGTTTGGCCATTTTATTAAGAGAAAGAAACTTTAAACGAAGATCCCTATACATTCGGCTAAAATCAAGCTGCTGGCTGGCACAAGATGGGCAAGTCCAGCGCATTAAGCCAAGCTCAGGCTTAGACACAGACAAACCAGAAAATTTGTCGTAATCACGGCCGTTGAGGCCAGCACATTTTAAGTGAATAAGATTATCGCAAAGCCAACACGATATTGCTCTATACTGATCGTCAAAACGATCAGAATGCTTGCAATTGGGTAGACAACAAGCCATTGAAAAGCCAAAATAAACAAGGCAAAAAAAAAAAAAAAAACAAAAAAAAAAAAAAATATATAGAAAAATTTAAATAAACAGCACAAAGATAAATATCGATAAAAAATCAATAATTACAAATAAAACAAAGAGACAGCTGGAGTACACAGCACAAGAGAGAGTGCAAGAACAGTTATAAGACGAGCTTTGAGAGGCGGCTTTATAAAAGAGATTACGCGGGAGGGAAGCTGAGCACAAGCACAAAGCAGAGGGAACAACAAAACCACTAGCACAGATGGTATGATGGGGGCGATGAGGGGAGCAACTGCAGAAGCAATGACGAGAGAGAACAATAAGAAAAAATAAAAACAATTTAAATGCACCAAACACTAATCACGAAAAAGAAAAAAAACAAAACTGTTTAATTTGGCGAATTATGCAAATAAAACACAAGGGTTTCAAGCAAACGACACCAGCGAAAAACGAAAACAAACTAGGCACAATTAAAAATTGAGAGAAAACCATATATATTAATAAAACTCAGGAGCTAAGCAAAAACACGACCGTCACGTCAGAGAGCAGAAGCTTATTTTTTGAATAGACCCTTTCTCAATGCCAGAGTAGACTATTGTGGACCATTCTGGATGCACCATAAGGTTCGGGGAAAACGTCCCGACAAAGCTTACATTGCAGTATGTGTATGCTTTGCAACCAAGGCAGTACACTTGGAGTTTGTTAGAGACCTGTCCACCTCCTCATTTGTGGGCGCTCTTCAGCGCTTTATTGGGCGCAGAGGAAGATGCCAGACATTATACTGCGATAATGCAACAAACTTTGTTGGAGCAAACAACCAACTTAAGGGGCTGACCGATATAATACACTCAGAAAAGGCAGCAGGCACTATCAAGGAGTTTTGCAATCAAAAAGGAGTGCAATTTAAGTTCATACCACCACGATCTCCACATTTCGGAGGATTATGGGAAGCTGCGGTAAAATCCGCTAAGCATTTACTGTTGAAAAACGTATCGACAGCAAACTTAACGTTTGAGCAACTGGCTACCATCATTGTCAATGTTGAAGCAATGTTGATCTCTCGTCCGTTAACCCCAAACTCAGACGATCCCAACGACTTGACAGCTCTAACCCCAGGCCATCTATTGATCGGAGAACCGCAGAACCAGAGACAAAAAGACGTTTGTAGATCGGTCTGGCACCGTTAGCAATGACGATCTGCCTAATGCTGTTGTTACTTCCTCTGGTATTTGCTCAAAGGACTAACATAACTCGATTCAACCCCAAACCAGGCATACACTATGAAAGTATTGGCACAGGAAGGATGGCAACGTCTGACTGGACTATTGTGGCATTTTACGATCTCGAACCATATTGGGCCGACCTGAAGACATTTTCAGACGGATTAGTAAAGGTTGGAGAAATATGCGTGTTATTGAAGGTTCCAGAGGCATGCACCGCAGCATGTCAACTCAGAGCTCCGGACAGGAAATGATCTCCTTCACATAGAACGCCAACGACGATCGCCGTTAGATATAATTGGGAACATCGCGAACGGCTTATTTGGTGTGCTGGTGACTCAAAATATGCAACAGAGATGTCAGGCACCATAAGAAAGGTTAAATCAAATGGAGACTACTTATTGAACTTGCTGCAAAATCAGACATCTGTAATTGACTCAACGAAGCCACGATTGAAAATCAGATGAAACTAATGGAACAACAAATGAACGACATGACCAAGGTCCAGGACAATGCAGTAAAAGCATTGCAATGGTACATCACGCTAACTACTTAGATGACAGTTATTGCAGGGAATTTGCAACAAATTCAAACCGAAATTTTCCGAGTATTTACAGATGCCCATCATGGCAAAATAAGCCCGTTACTACTATCACCAGGCCAGCTTCGGGAACATCTGAACCAACTTAAGAGACATCTTCCGTTTGGTTTGGATTTGCCAGTTCCAGATAACGATGTCTTGCAATTATATGGCTTAATGAAGGCACAAGGCGCAAACAATCATGTGATATTTAAGGTCACGTTTCCATTAGTGGCAACGCAGGCAGTGCAACTGTATAACCTGGTACCCATTCCAGCAATTGGAACTCATGGGATTGTAATCATGAACATTAAAATTCCCCTCATTGCTGTCAACAAGGAGCAGAATCAATACATTGGGCTCCCAAGAGCCGATTTGGAACAATGTCACCAGCTCAACAACGAACAATATATCTGTTTTGATAAACAAACGACGTTTACGGCTAATAGCAACTGTGAGTTCCAGCTATTCAAAAACACAAAATCATCAACCTGTCAAATACAACACACAAACATGTCATTTGTCTGGTACGACATGTATCACAAAAATCAGTGGATTTTTGCCACCACCAGACCAATTGAACTCGCAGTGACCTGTGACGATAATATACAAAGTGTCACTATCAAGAAGACTGGATTGTTAACTCTAGACCCGACGTGTACAGCAAGGAGTTCTGCTATACGAATAACAGGTCACCGTATTACTACGACAGACACAATGAAATTGTCATATGTCCGATTTGGCAACTTTAGCATTGCCCCAACAAAAGTAGCGCCAACAAAAACACAATTCACGAAGATGCAACTAAGCTACGACGAATTAAGCAACATTCAAGGAAAACTAGAAACTAAACAAAACTGGAAGTTACCAGAAGACCCCAGCCAGCCGGCACACCATGTTATCGTCTCCTACGTAGCACTAACTATACCATTGGTTCTTGTGATGGTATATAGAATAAGGAGATGCTCCCAAACCGCAAGGCACAATGGTCCAGAGCAGACAACCGTGAGGATCGTCAATCCTATACCGACTCCCGCTGCAGCAAACCCAGCCCCCAGCAATTTTGCGGTCAACGTTGGATAACGTTGAACAGGTGTTCAACGGCCGGGAGTATGTCGGTGTTTAGACTATATAAAATAAGATAACATTAAGACAATTATACTATAAAAACAAATGGAAATGTACGCCAATATAAGTATGTAACCCGATTATAGATATCGATGGCTCATCAGTCATAAGTAGATCTGATATGGTCAGCAGTTAACAATAAAGACTTAGTTCATCAAGTTGCAATAGTTAGGTATTATCAATAAAGACGTATTTTGCTGACCTAACACTATGTCGAACTATGCACTAGTGAGCTATCTAGTTTTACTATAAAAGAAATGCATTATTCTTTGTATGCTCAGATACCAATTGTAGCTACATCGGGTGTGCATCGCTGTGTCTTTGGCCCCCATCTCTACCTTTGTAATCTTGCTCCGAAGTCCACCCAATTTATGTGTTGGTTGCGACGACTATTAGTCACTGGTTTATGTGCTAGTGCCTATTTGATTATAAATAAATAAACAATTAATAAATTCAAGAAATACTAACGTCTTTCATTAAACACTGATTTTATTTATACCGGCTTGCAGTTCAAGCCTTTTGAAAAATGGACCTAGGTCTAAGATTCCATTGGTATATAAATCGCTAACATCATATCTTGCAATAATTATTCTGCCATGTTTAAATAAACATAACACATCTTTTAAATGCAATGTCACTACCTTACGTACTTCGTCATTGTTTATGACTGCATGTACGTTGGACTTAGAAGCTGTATTTAAAGATTGGGTAGGCAACTCTTGTGCTTTATTTTCCGCGCGGATTTTCTATCTATTCTGATATCTTGTAGTGACTTTATTGATATTGCCAGTTATATTTTGTAGGTCTTTTATGGTTATTCTTGATAACGCATAAGCTACATAGTTGTCTTTTCCCTTTAAGTATTCAACTGTGAAATCATATTCTTCTAATTCGAGCCTCATACGTGTCAGTTTAGAACTGGGATTGATCATTGAGAAGAGGAATATTAAAGGTCGATGGTCTGTTTTTATTGTCTGGACGTCTGGACGTTGACGCGTACAATGCGAAGTACGTTCAAGTGGCCCATACGACACCAGGACAGAGCCTGTTTCGCGCGAGCCCAAGCAGAGCGCTGTCCACCTCCCGCCCGACCGACCGTGAGGCGCAGCCGTATATCGGACGGCACGATCGCATGGACAAATACAAATATAACGGACAAACAACTAAAAATATGATTAACTACAGCTAAGCACTAGCTAAATGTGCTAAAATAGAGGTTTTCACAAGAGAAAGAGAGGCTTCTGATCTGATTACGGGATGCAGAAGATTGTAATCAGAACATAGGACTCGAAAAGGTTCATGCAAAGAATAGTTAGAACTACAATGTTTTAAGGATAGTGGAATAAAATTTCTAGTAGGTCTACGGGGTACAGATAGGTTTAACTGGTTCAACAGCTCAGGAGAGTCTATTTCACCTATTAAAAGTTTATGAATAAATATAGCACCAAGCATTACTCTACGATTAATTAATGAAGGAAGATTGATTAAAAGAAGCCTACTGGAGTATGATGGCAAATTGACATTGCGATCCCAATTAAGACCGCGAAGAGCAAATAGCAAAAATTTCTTTTGAACAGATTCAATTTTACTTTGGTGCGTCTCATATTGAGGTGACCATATGCAAGATCCGTACTCTAAGATAGGACGGATTAATGAAGTATACAGAAGTTTGGTTGTGTACGGATCGTCAAACTCTTTTGACCATCGTTTCACAAACCCAAGAACATTCATAGCTTTACTAACTGTAGCAGAAATATGAGGATTAAAGGTTAATTTATGGTCCATAAGAACACCTAAGTCATTGATAATATCTAACCTCTCTAAGGCAGTGTCGTTAAGATAATAAGTTGCTAAGTATGGAGTGCATCTATAAAAAGACACAACTTTACATTTAGAGGCCTTAAGGTTTAATAGGTTGGCTTCACACCAACTCTGAAGATCATTAAGATCCGATTGAAGTAGGCAAGAAGACGATATGTCTTTAAAACTGAGGTAAAGCTTCATCAGTTTGCACGGCAGTCTTAAACCCTTTGATTGAGTGAGATGTAAATTCTAATAGGTTAGTAGTTGTCGATCTACGTTTTTTAAACCCATATTGGGATGACGATATGATTGAACTACAAAAATGCTGCAATTGAGACGTTATTATTTTCTCAAATGCTTTGGGTATGGCAGACAGTTTAGAAATACCCCTTTAATTGGAGGCTTCGGACTTTATCCCCTTTTTATGAAGAGGAATAATATATGATTCCTTCCAGATGGAAGGCGGAAGATGTAACGGACAGTGTAAACAACTTAAGTATTGGCTTACATAGGGTCTCTGCGCAAAACCTTAATACGCAGCCTGGTATTCCATCAGGGCCAGGTGCATATATTGGTTTGACGGAACTAAGCACGCTAAGAACCGAACTTTCATCAAACACAGGGTCTAAAATGCAATTAGACGATTGCAAGTGATAAGGATAAGGAGGATTTGCTTGATAAATCGAAGAGGAATAAGTTGTCTTGAAAAAATCAGCAAACATATCCGCGATTGCCTGATCATTGTCAGCTTTATTGTTTTCAAAAGACAAGTAAGACGGGTGGACTGAAGTCTTACGTTTTCCATTGACGAATTTATAAAATTGCTTAGGATCGCGAGAAAACCTAAGTTTACATCTCTGAAAATAATCCTTATAGCATTGTGAATTCAGCACCATAAAATTTGATCGAGGAACTACGTATAGGGAAAAATCCGATGCTTTACCGGATTTTTGAAATCTTTTATAGCATCTCGATTTTACGTTCTTCGAGTTACATAACTCACGTGAGAACCAAGGAGGTTTATTAGACCATCCTTGAGTCACACGCGGGACACCAATATCAAAGAACGACTCAAGAGTTTTATAGAAGACAGAAATGGCAGAGTCCATATCCGTGCAAGTATACAGATATGTCCAACCATTAGTTAACAAGAGTTTTTTAAGTTTAGTAAAGTTTGTCATGGGAAAACATCGGATTGGAGGCATCGAGTTATTATGTCGAGACATAACCCCAAAAGGAAGGTCAATGGTTACATCCAGAGTTGGATGAAAGTTGTCTTCAGGGATAACTAAGGGATCAGTCCTGGAAATATCGCAGTTGGAAGAATCCAACACAAATACCAGATCTAGTGATCTGTTCCGACTATTCCGGACAGGATTTATTTGAGTTAGGGATAACTCAATCAGACCATCTATGAAGCAATGTGACGAGGAGGGCAACAGTAATAAAGAATCATATGAGAGGGTCCAGGCAACCTCAGGTAAATTAAAATCTCCCAGAACAACGAGCAATTCGTTGTCAGAGATATATGAGGGAAACAAGTTGCCAAGTCGGACTGTGGTGGAATATAAGAACAAGTAATATAGGCAGAGAAAGAATTAAGAGAAATTTTAACACAAATGCAATCTCCTGATTGAAAGACTGTACGATTTCAGACGAGAACGCTGAATCGACAGCGATCAAAACACCACCACCATTACTGATAGTCCGATCATGTCTATATATTAAATATTTTGAGGTGAAAATTGAAGCATCGGCAATATCAGGCTTCAGCCAAGTCCCAGTAAAGGCAAGAAAATGAAAGTCAAAAGCTAAACTATCTACATAGAGTCTAGAGAGTTTAGACTTTATTCCCCGCACGTTCTGATAGGCCAGAGTTAGGGACGAAATTAGTTTTTTGACTCCCCAACAAGTGCAGACGAGCCGGAAGGAACGTTATTCACAGAGGCAGGTAGCAGGCTAATCGGAGGCCGATTCTTCTTTTTTGTTGTATACTCTTTTACAACAAGGTGTTCCGGCCAAAAATCTTTATGACATATTTGGCCAAAAAGATCTGGGGAGACACTTATTTTAAAGGATGAAATGTCCCGAGTATATGAAAAACGGAACTTTCCCACAGCAATGTTTGGTGCTTGAACTTTGTCCTGGATGTAGGCTATGACTTCTTCAGAAGCAGTATTGCGATCAAGCCGCGAAACAACAACAAGGGAACTAGAAGTGCCAGGCACAGCAGTAGCAACAACAGCAGATGCAGCAGCAGCTGAAGCAGCCAACACTTTACTAGCTCCTCTTGTAACTACTTTATTGGCAATATTCCTGGAAATGGATGTTTGCCCGGACGGTTCGGAAACTACAACCGATATCGTGTTAGTAGGTGGGATACTTTCACCAGGGGAAATCGGAAAGGACTCCACACTTTCCAAAGCCAAAGACTCCTAAACGATATCAGCTGCTGTATATTTGGTGACATAGGGTCATTGTCGGAAGCCGGAACTGGTAGAGAACGATATGCCGACGGACTGAGGGACGCGCCTTGAAACCTGGCCCTCTTTCGGGTCGGAGATTCAATCAAAAGTTTAGAACTTTTGAATTGAACCTCCATCGCCAAAAGCTCTTCTTGGTGCTTATGAACGCCAGCTGACAGGGTTTTAAACGCATCCCCAGTCCGTTTCATAAAACTACGCATCTCGAGCTCCAAGCCACGACACGAATCACAGCCCCATTTAAGTCCGCAAACCCTGTGCAATACTATCCCGCACCTTGACTGTATAACCAGCACATTTAAAGTGCATTACATTGTCACACAGCCAACAGTCTTGCTGGGATTATTGCAATTATATTTGCAACAGACAGACATATTAAATAATTGATTTATCACAGACAAATTATAAATCAATATGTAAATAAAAAGGGAAAAATGTATAGATGTTAAGAGAGGTGTACACAAACCAATGCAAAAGCTAACTGCAATATGCAAATTAGAAAGAGATAACAAGAAAAAAAAAGAAAATATTTTTTTTTTTTGTATTACAACACAACAAAAAAAACTTGTCACAAGCGCGAAGTTAACGGCCGCGAGCGCGATCAAAAGAGAAAGCAGAAGAATAGAGAGCACCAACACCACACAAACAAAAACAAACTATGAACTGTAAATTGAGAGCGCGGGTGGGAGCAAAAAAAATAGAACGAAGTCAGAAACCAAGCAGCGCAACAACAAAATTATATTTGCGTTTTTTAAAGTTTTAATATTGATATAAGTAAATGTTAATAAATTTAATAAAACTTCGCGATGAGTATAGCGTTATTAAAAATTGGTAAAGGCAATGAATTTAAATTGAATATTATAAATTAACTTCACGAAAGAACAAAAGACAGTAATTAAGCGAGAGCGCAAAAAAAACACGACCGACTTCGATGAGTGACAATATGTATATCTTTTATTAAGAAATGTTTTCCATGTATATATGGTCTAAAGTGTAATATTGCCCAGTGTTTTGCAGCTAATTCCTGCTCAGTAGTACTTTTATTACTTTTACCTTTAGTGAAAGATCTAGATGCATAAGCAATGGGAAGTTGGAGTCCATCATGGTTTTGAGTTAAAACCGCTCCACATGTGTATTTGATTGCATCCGTAATTATACAGAATTCTTTATTAAAGTCGGGGTATTGTAACAATGTTGTAACAATTAGTTTACTTTTTAAATATTGGAATGCGTCTTGGCATTCAACTGTCCATTCAAAGGGAACATTCTTTTTACACATAACAAGATTATGTTATGTGCCGGGAATATTCGGCGAAGTTCATGATGACGTCATATTTCGTGTCATCTGGAAGTATTCCTTTATCTGTGCATTTATACCAAGAAAACTCACCTCATGCATAAAAAAGGAACATTTTCTGGATGTATCTTTAGGTTGTATTCCCTTCATTTGTCAAAAACATCTGTTGAGTTTTTAAGCATGTGTTTTTCGGAACAACCTATAACTATTAAGTCATCCATGTAAAGAAATGCTTGTGAAGGTTCTAGTCCAGAGAATGCAATAGTCATCATCCTCTGAAATGAGTTAGGCGCTATTTTTAAACCGAAAGGTAATCGCTTGAAAAGATACGAGCCGTTGCTCGTTGAAAATGACGTTATATCTCTTGAACTTTTTTCGACATCGATTTGGTGGAATCCTGACCTTATGGTCAAGACACGAAAAATATTTTGCTCGCCCTAGTTGATCTAAAATGTCATCAATTCTAGGGAGTGGAAATTTATCGGACAATAATTTTTTCAATCACTTATCGCCATTTCTTTGAATCTGAAGTCGGATATGATTCAGATACAGAAGTTTCGACTATTCCGTCGGTGATCAATTCTCCGACTTGCTTCTGTATCTCGTTCACCTGACTGTGTGGGCTTCTATAATTTTTGACATATACTGGTTCATCATCCTTTAATCTCAGTTTCTGTTTGTAGAAATTATTTGTAGTGATTGGTTCTGTTTCCAATCCGAATATCAAATATCAAATCCGAGTCCACTCAGTTTACTCAAAAGAGTGGCGCTATCCCGTATGTATGAGGGTAGTGATGTGCGTCATCATATAAATGACTTCTCCGACGCGGTTAAAAAATTAAAGGAAATAGGGGTAACTATTGGCGACGACTTACTCGCCATTCTCTTATTGTATAGTTTACCGGATACCTACATATGAGACTTTCCGATGCGCAATAGAATACGTGACGAATTGCCCAGCCCTGATATTTTGCGTGTGAAGATATTGAAAGAGTCAGAAGCGAAGAAGAGTGCGTTATACGTCAACCGCCGCAAAGGCAACGACAGAGAGAGAATAGCAAAAGAGAACAAAAGACAAATGAAGAACGAAGCAATCAACATTGCAGAATGTGCGTACAATGCGGAGAGAAAAAGAAACCTGTGGTGTCTAGATAGTGGCTGTACCGCACATATGAGTTCAAAGAATAATGCATTTGATCAAGTACAAGGTATTGATAAGACATTGCATTTGACCAACAACAACACCGCAGAGGTGAAAGGATTCGGCGAGATTAACATTGAAGTGAAAGAAAAGCAGCATACAAATGGAATTATCTTAAAAGAAGTTTTGTATGTGTCTGACCTACGACAAAATCTGCTTTCGGTATCGCGAATCACCGACAAGGGATACGAAGTAATATTTCGTAAGGATGAAGCAGTTATTATGAAAAATAATAAGCAAGTTTGGTTTCGAGCTCAGAGATACGGAAATCTGTATTACGTTAATGCCGAAGAACACTAATCAAATAATGTGTGTGACGAAGGAAATGAAATAGATCTATGACATTACCGTATGGGTCATCTAAACGAGGTTGACCTGAAGTGTTTAACCAAAGCCGGAAAGGTACGTGGTATGAACATAAAGGAGAACGCAAAACTATCGCAGTGTGAGATTTGCATAAGCAAAAAGCAGGCAGCTAATGCCTACAAGAGCTCGACGGTGAAAAGGTCAGCAGACATTGAAGATTGTGCACAGCTGTGCACGACTGTATCAACCAAAACGGCGTGAGATTTTAAGAAGCAATTTATGAATATTTCAGGATTCAAAAGCGAATTTCAAGAATTCTATGACGAGCCAGAAAATGGCGTAGACATTCCAATAGATGACCAAGTGGATGAGACAGAGAGAAGTTCATCAAGCGACGAGGATGATACCGAAGAGGTAAATCAACCTGAGAGACATGGTAGAGGACGACCAAAGTTGCTAAGAACTGGTCAGCGTCGAAGGCCACGGAAAATCTATCAACAAGGAAGAAATATTTCGGCAGACGAACATATTGATCAACAGGATGAACTAGACTCAGCTGAGGATACATTCGAGGAGTGCGAAATGGCATTCGCAGTAGCTACAGATAATCCAGTAACCATCAAGGAAGCCCAAGGAAGTGGCGATGCTGAGAACTGGACAAGAGCTATGGAAGATGAGTTTATTGTTCAAGTTCTCAACAAGACCTGGGAAATTGTTGAGCGGCCCAAAGGCCGAAAGGTGATTGGAAACAAAATGGTGTTCCAAGCAAAGGATAACGGTTCTCCAGCAGGACGAAAGAAGGCGCGTTTAGCTGCAAAAGGTTATGCACAAAAACCAGGAGAAGACTTTCACGAAACGTATTCGCCTGTAGCGCGATTTACATCGTTTAGACTGCTAGCGGCCTTATCAGCTGAATATGACATGGAGATCCATCAAATGGATGTGGTCACAGCGTACCTCAACGGTGAACTGGAAGAGAAGGTATACATGGATATTCCAGAAAAGTTGAACGAGTTTATGCAAAAGGTGTACTCTGGAGCTCCTATGGGAATGAGTCAACAACGCCCCGACGCAGAGTATAAGAAGGCAGCAAATCATTGGTGCACAGCTGTAACTAAAATGAGAGATCCCGTGTGTCTAATAAGAAGAACTCTATATGGACTACGCCAGTCCGGACTACAATGGTATTGTAAACTGACAACGAAGCTGCAAGAAATCGGACTAGAGGCCACACAACAGGATCCCTGCCTGTTCGCGAAAATGATAAAAGGAGATTTATGTTGATGATTTGCTAATAGCATCGAATCATCCAGAATGGTTGCAGCAAACAAAGGAGCATCTTAAGCAGACTTTTAAGATGAAGGACTTTGGCGCAGGAAGGCAGCGAAACGCATTTTACGTTATCTTCAAGGCACAAAGATGACCGGACTCCTGTTCAGGAAGACAGGAAATGATCTTTTTGGCGTGGTCGATGCAGATTGCGGTGGCAATTTAACGGACCGCCGCTCCTACTCTGGCCAAGCGTTTATCTTGGCTGGTGCTGCCATAAGCTGGGAGGCACAAAAGCAGCGTACTGTTGCATTGTCTAGTACGGAATCAGAATACTTGGCAATGTCTGAGGCAGTAAAGGAGGCTCTATACCTGAAGGCCCTACTAAACAGAATTGGTATAGAATGTGGATCTGTGTGTATCTTCAACGACAATCAAAGCGCACAACAACTGGTCAAAAGTTTTGGATTGTGTTCGATATTAGCGGCATCTGTTTGTATCAAAGTGGCAATCTGGCATCCCTAGATTATTAAGGAGATCTGGCAGCGCTATCAGACAAAGACGAGTTGGCTTCGGTTCTTGGCACTGTACAGACGTGTAGTTAAGTTCTAATAAAGTTACGTACTTATATATATTCGCAAACAACAGTATTGCCTTTTCATTTATACATAGCTGCGCGACCAATATCGCGGGGTCTCTCGGAATCATATATTTTCCAACAAAATATTTATTTATTTATTTGTACAGTGTTAGCTTATAGATAAATCTATAGCTACAGGGGGACAGCCATAGCTGCTAAAGCCTTCGCCTGGTTCATGTTTAGATATTCATTATTTTAATATAATTCATATAGTTTTTGCTTAGTCAAGATTATATTATTTTGTATGTTAGCTTATCTTATAAGAGGTTCATAATATTGGTTAGATTGATGTATTTTATAATATATTGTTAGATATTCAGGGGTTGGGTTGGATAGGAGTGGGATAAGGTTTTTGTTTGGGACATGGTTTCGAAAGCTTTGAAACACCGTCCATGTGTTCATGGTATGTTCTATGTTCATAGTAGAGTTTGCAGAATTTATAGTGGTTGGGATTATTTTAAAGGAATCGGTGTTCGTGTGTTAGTCTCGTATGTCCTAGTCGGAGCCTTATATGTTTTATTTGGGTTTTTCTAGGTATTTAACAAATTTCTAGTTTTTTAAGATAGTCATCAACATAGTATTTGTTATGTCTTTTTATCCCTTGATACCAGCATGATGTCTGTTCAATTAGTAGTGGTTTTTAATGTATCTGTTTATGTCTGTTTTGTTATAATTAGAATGCGTAAAGAGGGGTGATATAGTCGCCGTTTTTGCTACTTCGTCAGCAAATTCGTTGCCCTTTATACCAACATGGCTAGGGACCCATTGGAGCATGATTTTAGGCTGTTGTTTGATTAGTGTTTTTCGAATTATGTCTGGGTAATATGTGTTGTTGTTAATATTTTGAATAGCTTCAATTGCTGACAACGAGTCAGAACAGATGCATACTTTGCCTTTTATCTTGGTGGCTATTATGGTTGCATCGAATATGCCAATGATTTCTGCCGAAAATACCTATGAGTATAGTGGCAGAATCCCCAATTTAAGAGTCTCGTTTTCTGTCGTTATTAAATACCCTGTTATACAGTTTTTCAGAGAACCGTCGGTGTATATAAATGTATGATCCTTAAGCTTAAGCTTAATTTCTGCAAATTGTTTAGTGTAAATTTCATTGCTCGTGTGCTCTTTTTTAAAAACGTTCAAATGTAGGTCGATTGTATTCGAGTTATTGAACAACGGTGGGTCTGACTTGGGAGTTTTTCCTGTTGGGGTTGGTGTAATACCCAAATTGAAGCAAGAATTTATGCATTTTTGTAAGGTCGAATCTCTGTACGCCTTCCTATTATTATACCCATGCAGAGGGTATTATAAAATGTCAGATCAGATGTTTGTAACGCACAGAAGGAGACGTTTCCGACCCCATAAAGTATATATATTCTTGATCAGCATGAGAAGCTGAGTCGATATAGCCATGTCCGTCTGTCCGTCTGACCGCTGCTGGCAGCGCTGCTTGCTGCCTACTACGTCTTCATCAAATCAAACAGAGCATATGCATACACACACACAGACGCAGCGCTACAGTAACTGTATGTGTGTTGTGCTTTGCTTAGGGAATGATGCAAGAAGAAGAAAAAAAGAAATAATTTGAATGTTTTGTTTGTGTATTGATGAATTCAGTTGCAGGGAAAGATGTATTATTTATTTAAGTGGAGTGTCATACAAATTAAGGATTGGGTTAATCACTTTGGTCAATAGCTGTTGCGTTCTGTTTTCAATGGTTGGGATGTTTGCTTCTCTAATATAGATTATTTATTGTCGCCGAGCAGAAAACGCCCAGAGCGACTCGCAATGCTGTGTTTAGTGCGGTCTTTATTGGCTTAATTGTTGTCTTGGGGCCCTACATACATCGGTAGGCCATATTCTATTTTTGAGAGGCATATGCTTTTAACTATTTGTACCAATGTGTATATGTGGCAGTTAAATTTTGGGCTCGAGAGACATTTTAGAATATTAAGGGATTTATTTAACGAACTTTGCAAATTTTTTATGTGGGAGTGCCATTTGTACTTGGCGCTAAAGGAGAGTCCTAGCAATTTTAGTTCCTTGACGTTTTCTATGGTGGCTGATTGGGACGACTTTTGAGGGTGGCAATTTTGTGTTCTACAAATATGTAGGTGTTTACATACTTGAGAGACAGCGATGCGCACGAAGTTTTGCACCAATTGTCAATGTTTTCAAATAGATTGTCTAGTTTTATTGTGCTTTGTTTTTCTTTATTGAGATCAACTAATATATTGTAGTCGTCTGCGTATGCAGTGAAGTTAATATTTTTGTGCCTAGCTATTAACTCAGAGAGACAATTAAATGCTGTTAGTAACAGTATAACCGATAGTGGTGATCCTTGTGGAATACCGTTCTGAAGAGGCTTGCAATTTGAATAATTTTTATTGACGCACACTCTAATTTGCCTATTGGCCATGAAGTTTTTAATGAATTTTATTATTGTAGGGCTGCATTGCCATTTTATTTATTGATTAATAATGGTGTGGACTCCGACTTTATCAAAAGCTTTGGCAAAATCTAACGAGACAAGTGATAAGTGTCTTTTTGCTGAAAGGGATCTACTGATCAGAGCGTGAACAAGGAGTTGATCTTCCTTTTTGGAAACCTAGTTGGTGGTTGTTAAGTAGTTTGTTCGTTGTGACAAACCACCATAGCCGCTTTGAAATTATCTTGTCCAGGATTTTTCCGATACATTAGTTTATGGGTCTGCATGCTTCTATTGTACATTTGTCTTGTCCTGGCTTTAAAACTGGTATTATGGTGCTGATTTTATAAATCTGTGGGAAATGTGTTTGTAGATTCAATAGATTGACGATTCTAGTTTTAAATGGTGTTGATACATGTTGAATCATGCTGTAATTGATTTTATCGAAACCTATTATATATCCCGTAAGGCTGTTAAGTGCTGATGCGAATTCTAAGAAGCCTATCTCTTGTTCCATGAATTTGGCAGAGTTGTGTGGTGGGCTATAGGTGTGGGTAGTATTTGTTTTTTGTTTTGCTTCTACGAATGTAGAGGTAAATAGTTGGTCCTCTGATTGTCTAGAGGTTCGCAAAGGATGTTGTTATTTCTCCCGCGTCCGAATTCAATGTATTTGTGTTCGTGTTCTGCACGCAGTGAATTTGGGAAGACTTGTGGAGTCCGTTAAGTCTTCTTATTTTATCGTGTGTGAGTTTTGTATTGATCGCTTGTGAACATTTTTATAGTGATAGGGAAGTGATCTCTTTTTCGAGAGTGTCGCTGATGCTGAAATCGCAGTTTATTTTTAGTTGTGCTGAGTTTTGCATTCTGCACTGTCTATGTGAGTGAATGTGTTGTGAGTAGAGAAGTGTGTGGGTTGACCATTGTTTAGGATGGTGTTGTTGTGGTCGTGAATAAATTTGGCTAAAATTTTTCCCCTGCGATTGCTAGAAGGTGAGCCCCAGTAACTGTTCCAACTGTTAAAGTCTCCTGTATAAAGAGTTGTGGTGCTTGTATTTGGGAATGCTGTTTCAAGGTTTGTCAAAGAAAATTTTTGATTAGGGGGCATATAGGCGGCAACAATATAAAACTTTTGTGCTGAGTGAATTTCGACTGTGATGGCATCAAATGATTGGCCGACAGAAATCAGTTTGTGTTGAATTGACTTATGCACTAATATAGCCATGCCGCCCTTTGCTGTAGAGCAGGTAGTGAGATGCATTGAAAAATTAGTTGGAGTTACAACTTGACGCAAGTTAGGTGGGTTTCTTGTAATGAAATTATCTGGCTTGAACCGATTTATGAAGATTAAGAGCACGTTGTAATTGTTTCAATACCAATTAAGGTTCCATTGCAAAATTGTTAGTATCATGTTAAGTTTATAGAGTGATTAGATGTCGATGTAGTGCTAGTTTAGATTTAGATCTTAAATTTTGACGTTGTTAGATTTTATTATAGTTTTCTAAGAGTTTGGAGACGAGTTAGTGTTCTTAGACTTAGCCATGCTTCTTGTTATGATACGTTTCGATCTATTAGAGATATTATGTGGGAGTATTCTAGGGTTTTTCGACTTGCTGCTTGAACTTCGTTGGTCGTCTAGGGTGTCGGTTGACATGTTCCTATTCATACTGAACTGTTTTTCGCTTAGTGCTTTCCGGGATTGGTAGGGTGGCGTTTCTGGGTTGTGTTGCATTGTCTTCTTGTTGCGGTTGATTTTTATTGTTGTACAGGTGTGATTGCTACTGAAGAGTAGAGCCAGCAATCATGTGGGTGTCGATTTTTGTAAGTCGACCATGCTGTTCTATTGTCAACTTTTTCATGAGCTTTTATGGCCTGCACTTCGAGGTGGGTGAGGAAGACTGGGTATTTTTTATCTCTGAGCTGATGATTATAAGTCGGTAATTTGTTGATTCGGCAATTTATGCAACTTGGCTCTTTGTCGCAGATCTCTTCTGCTAGAATAACAATATGTTCGTCTTGGCTACAATTGTTGCAGGTAGTTTTGTTATTGCATTTTGCGGTGGTATGGACCATTCGTAACCATTTGTTGCATCGCAGTGGCTGAGGAATGTAGGTGCGTACCTTAACTTTTTCGTATCCAATGTAAAGATGCTCCGGTAGATTGTGGAGGGCAATTGTAATAATAACAATGCCAGTTTCAGTAAGTACTCCACATTTTTTTGAAAGAATTTTTTTAATTTCTTGGACTTTTTGAACTTTTAAGTTCTCTAGGATAGTGTCTTCGCCTATAACACTTAGCTCGTTAGAGTAAATTACGCCTTTAGTAACGTTTAAGGCTTTTTGCTCCTCTACTTTTATTGGGATGTCGTTTGGCACAACATTGAGCTTCTGTAGTTTGCTTGTTTGTGTTGGGTTTTTGGTTTGGACTTAAAGGTTACCATCACGAGTTTTTTGCACAGTTTAACTTCTCCTCCACAGATATAATCAATTGTCTCTTTTATTATGAAGGAAGAAATGTTTGTCATATTTCCGTTGTCTGTTCGCGAAATTGTTAGAAATTTGCCTTCAAGAGGCGGCGGATGCTTTCTCCAAATGTCCGGTAGCTCAGTCATATTGCTGGTTTTGCTGTAAAGCTGCACCGTTACTTGTTGTTTTATACACGTAAACAGTTATGTGTGTCCAAAAATAGATTATGTTGATTGTTGTTGTTGTATTTTTTGCTGAGTTTGCTTTGTGCTTTGAGTGTTTATTGTCACCGAAAGTATGACCTATCGCAATGAGAGTCACAATTCAACTGATATATAAATATATCAAATTTACTTATACTATTATTGAACATAAGTATTTAGTATGTTGTTGGAATTTTTTTGAGTATATTTTTTGAGTATATCCTTGCAAAAAGGGTATATTCATTTTGGTCAAAAGTGTGCAACGCATAGAAGGAAGCATCTCCGACCAAATAAAGTATATATATTCTTGATCAGCACGACGAGACGAGTTCAAATAGCCATGTCCGTCCGTCCGTCAATCCGTCTGGATCAACGCAAACTGCTCCTAGACCGTGAGAGTTACAGAAAATTTGCATGTAGGCTTGTATATACTGCAGGCGTTGTATATGTCGGATTCAGCCGGATCGGACCACTATATCATATAGCTCCCATACAAATGGCAAAGTCACGAACAGTGACTTTTCTCAATAACTTCGTTATTTCTAGTTTATTAAACATATAAACAACTATGTTAAATTTTTTTAAGATCGGGTGACTATATCATATAGCTCCCATAGGAACGATAGGTTGAAAACAGTGACTTTTGTTAATAACTTCATTACCTTTGACGCGATTGCTTTCAAATTAAAGATTTGTTAGTTTAATATATTTGTTAATGACTGTGCCGAATTTGATAAAGATCGGGTAGCTATATCATATAGCTCCCATACGAACGATCGGCGGAAAACGGTGACATTAATCATTATTTCGTATGCTAAGATTGTAGGCCGTTCTTTAGCAAACATCATTTTTAGATAAAACTTATTTCAAAGTTGCAAGGGTATACAAACTTTGGTCGAAGTTAGCCCGTGCCCTCTGTTTTTTTTTTATTGTTGAAACTTCAACGGACAACTTGCTTAAAAAATGTACTATATTTGTAGTGATATCTATAATGAATTTCGGTATTTTTTATCATAATTTTTTGTAATTCATTTTATTTGTTCATCCTTTTTTATTATTTTTCCTACTTTTCCCTACTCGATCATCGGAGTGATCTTCCTACCTTATGTTTTGTATGGCTTCACGGGCCATACTCTAGCGGGCAATCCAATTATCGCTTCCGCTTTACAATATTTGTTACCTTAAATTAATTTTATTTATGCTGTTCATTGGATTTTATACCCTTGCAAAAAGGGTATATTAATTTTGGCCAGAAGTGTGCAACGCATATAACGAAGCATCTCAGACCATATAAAGTATATATATTCTTGATCAGCACGACGAGACGAGTTGAAATAGCCATGTCCGTCCGTCCGCCCGTGCGTCCGTCCGTCCGTCCGTCCGTCCGTCCGTCCGTCCGTCCGTCCGTCCGTCCGTCCGTCCGTCCGTCTGGATCAACGCGAACTCCTCCGAGACCGTAAGAGCTACAGAGATCAATAACTTCATTAATTTTATAGCTATTGTCATAAAAGTTGGTATTTGCCAGTTTTGTGTTCTTTTTAAAAATTGTGCCACATTTGATCAAGATCGGGTGACTGTATCATATAGCTCCCATAGAAACGTCAAAGTCACGAACAGTGACTTTTCTCAATAACTTTGTTACTTTTTAAGCTACTGTCGCTAATATAAGTTAGTTTATTGTAGCTATAAACAACTATGCCAAATTTGGTCAAGATCGGGTTACTATATCATATACCTCCCATAGGAACGATCGGTCGAATTCAGTGGGTTTTGTCAATAACTTCGTTACTTTTAATGCGATTGCTTTCAATTTAATCATTTGATAGATAAATATGCCTGCTAGTGACTGTGCCGAATTTGCTAAAGATCGCGTAACTATATCATATAGATCGGTGGAAAACAGTGACTTTCATCAAAAAGTTCCTTATATCCTATGCTAAGATTGAAGGCCGTTCTTTCGCAAACATTAGACTTTTTGGATAAAACGTTTTTTTACTTTGGTGGCTATGGGTAAGGAAAGAGTAATCCAAAAAGTTGCAAGGGTATACAAACTTCGACGCGGTCGAAGTTAACCCCGGCCCTCTGGTTTTATTTATAATATTGTTACGCTGTCGGTGCACTATTCCTGGGTCTGGCTTAACGCGCCAGGCGTTGCCGGCGCTAGCTGCACAGGCTGCTTTTTTGCAGGGGTGCCCGCTGCAATGCTTGCACGTGTAGAGCCAAAAAGGCGCTGCCTACCGATCCCTCTCAGTCATATGGGTACTTCTTCTTTGGCTTCCTTATCTCGACCGTCGGTAGTGCAGCACTTTTGGCATTAAAATTTGTATTAATAATTGGAATCATTCTATACATAATTCTTATACAGCTAAAGACCTCGTAGGTACGCTGCCAGTGACGCGGGCAGAGGAACGGTTTTCTTATGTTTAAATGCTTGTGTATAAGCGGGCGAAGAGCCGCCGCAGGTGAGAGAGGAGAGAGCATTTTTACAAGCTTTTGCATTTTTAGTACTCAATATAAAAAAGTGATTCAGTGCAACACAAAAGCAACAAACTTAACATTTAGCTACAAAAATGGAACATTAATTGAGAATAATCTAGATATTCATCGATTTATTCAGAAGGCACCAAACGACCAATTTTCCACCTCTTGGATTTTGCCAAAAATACGCATATCCTCACAGATATTATCTCTCGCTAGTTTTTGTGATTCGCTTGCAATTACGCTCGTATTAATGCCATTACAAGTTCGGGACTAATAAATTTGAGCAAATGTCTAAACGTTTAAAATTAATGAAAAACCAGACGCCCGGGGCTAACTTCGACCGCGTCGAAGTTTGTATACACTTGCAACAGTTTTGGTAACTCTTTCCCTACCCATAGTCATTAAAAATAATACCTAAAAAGTCGAATGTCTGCGAAAGAACGGCCTACAATCTTAGCATAGCAAATAACGACGTTAATGATCAAAGTCACTGTTTTCCACCGATCGTTCCAATGGGGGCTATATGATATAGTCATTAACAGATATATTAAACTAGCAAATATTTAATTTGAAAACAATCACGTCAAAAGTGACAAAGTTATTGACAAAAGCCAATGTTTTCGACCGATCATTCCTATGGGAGCTATATGATATAGTCACCCGATCTTGACCGAATTCGGCACAGTCGTTAATAGCTGTAATGAACTCACTAATATTAAATTTCACGAGAATAGCTGAGAAAATAACGAAGTTATTGAGAAAAAACACAGTTCGTGACTTTGCCAATCTTTGTCAAATTCTGCACAGTCATTAATTGAAATATGAAAGTAACAAATATTTATTTTGAAAGCAATCGCGTCAAAAGTAACGAATTTATTGACAAAAGTCACTATTTTCGACCGATCGTTCCTATGAAAGCTATTATAGTCACCAAAACTTGATCAAATTTGGCACAGTTGTTTATAGCCATAATAAACTTCCTTATATTAAATTTCACGACAATAGCTGAGAAAAAACCTAAGTTATTGTTCGTATCACTGTTCGTGACTTTGCCATTTGTATGGGAGCTTTATGATATAGTGGTCCGATCCGGCTGAATCCGAGATATACAACCTGCAGTATATACAAGCCTACATGTAAAATCAGCTCTTTAGCTCTTACAGTCTCGGAGGAGTTTGCGCTGATCCAGACGAACGGACAGACGGACGGACATGGCTATTTGACCTCGTCTCGTCGTGCTGATCAATAATTTATATATTGTGAGGAACATTATAATTAACTATAATATCCCACACAACAAGCCAGCAGCAACACAATCAAACGGTGCAAAGGATGCACCAGATACAAGATACAGCCGAGACACAAACCAAACGTACGAAGATGCGTGGGAAGCATAATGCAAAAACCGATATGCACACACATGCGATGGGCAACCAAGTCCAACATGGCTCGATCGAACCAACTCGAACCCATGACTTACGATCAAGCATGGCTCGATCAAACCAACTCGAACCCATGACTTACGATCAAGCATGGCTCGATCGAACCGCATGCGACCGCTGGCGATTTCGTACAAGCGGGAAGATGCGTGGGAAGCATAAAGCAGAGAAAGTCAACGGGATACGATGGGCGGCCAATAGGAAGGCGACGCCAACATGAGAGAGTGATGCAAGTCAATATGTACAAACAAGAAACACAAGGACAAGGAATAAATGGGCGCGCAGCCACAGAGAAAGTGGACATATGCGCCAAGGATTTACGGGACTTTCACCACGCATAGCAACAAGTGGATGCGTGGGTGAAAGCAGAGGGCCGATGGAAATGTACCAGCTGTATAGCGGTACTACAACAATCTATTCCTGAGGCCGTGGGAGCTGCCTATATAAAGGCAACGCCCATCAACCAAAAAGGCATCAAGTCATCAAGTCGTGATCAAGTAACAAGTAATTAAGGCCTTACGAGTAACCTTAAGAACTTATCAAGGAAACACAAGGATCGGAGTCAACATGAGCGGCACGGTAGAGGAGATGAGAAAACAACTCGGCGAATGGATAGACAACAACGAGTCTGATCCAGAGTGGAGAGAGGAGATAAGAAGATTAGAACTCAAGTTCACAAAAATGTCCAAGCAAAAACCAGAAACAAGCGCAGCACAGTCAGGCGAGAATAATGAGAACAAGGAGGCCGAGGAGTTCAAAAAAATAAATATCGCTACGCTAGCGATTCCACCATTTGCACCACCAAGATGGGGAAGCGAAGGAGCATTAGACAGCACCGACACACAGAGGGACTTAAGGAGACAAACTATAGACTCCAAGAAAGCGGCACCACACACAACAAACAGGACCACCGAATACGCCAAGGTGGCAAAACAAGTGAGGGAGTGGACTTTCAGATTCGATGGCAATTCCAGACCGCTAGAGTTTATAGAACAAATCGAGTGGTCAGCAGACATGTATGGCATCGAGCTGGACATGATCCCAAGAGCAATGCCAGAACTACTGAAAGACAAAGCACTCAAGTGGTACGTCGCAAACAATAAGCAGTGGCGATCGTGGAAGGAGTTCGTTGAGGGCTTCAAGAAATACTTCCTGCCAAGAGGATTCTTCAACAAATTGACTGATCAAGTGAAAAATCGCAAACAAAACAGAAACGAGTATTTCAAGGACTATATGGTCGACATGCAAACAATGATGAGACCCCTTAAAATACCAGAGTACGAGCAATTGGAGGTTATATTAGAAAATTGCACTCCAGATTTGAGGATATTCGTTCGGCCGCACAGAGTCAGAAACCTAGATGAACTGATGCAGTTGGCGGAAGAACATGAGATGCTTGAACAAGAACGATCAGATTTCCATCGCCCAAACAATGCTCAAAAAACACACAACAACCAATCAAGCCACAGAGGAGGAAATAATTACGGGCCACCAGTCACACAGTGCCAAAGATGCCAAGACAACAGCATGGAGAACAACTCAAGACCAAGCCATGAAAATAAAAACAACGGGCAAATGGAGATTATGTGTAGATTTTAGACAGATTAACGCAAAATCTATAAAAGATGCATACCCAATGCCACGCATCGACTACATCTTAAACCAACTACGTGAAGCGAAATTTATAAGCAGCCTAGACCTGAAGGACGGCTATTGGCAAATTCCGTTGGAAGAAAACAGCAGGCCAATGACAGCATTCACAGTCCCAGGGAAAGGTTTATTCCAATGGAAAGTGATGCCATTCGGGTTACACTCCGCATCAGCAACGTTCCAACGGGCACTGGACCAAGTCATTGGCCCAGAAATGATACCAAACGCGTTCGCCTACCAAGATGACATAGTGGTAGTAAGCAAAACAATCAAAGAACACATGGACCACCTGCAAGAAGTGTTCAGGAGATTGAAAGAAGCAAACTTAAGAATAAATGCTGAAAAGTGCCAATTCTTCAGAAAAGAGCTAAAGTTTCTAGGCCACTTGGTAACAGTAAACAGCAATAGCTCAATTGAAGCCGCCCACGTGCACAAAAGAATTACGGCAATATCTAGGAGTGGCTTCGTGGTACAGACGATTCGTACCAAATTTTGCTATGATAACACACCCGTTAAACGCACTGCTCAAGAAAAAATCCAAATGGCATTGGAGCGAAGAGCATCAGGCAGCATTCGAATCGTTAAAAGAAAAACTCACGAGTGACCCAGTATTGGCATGCCCAGACTTCACAAAAATGTTCGTACTCCAGACAGATGCAAGCAACATAGGATTAGGGGCCATACTAGTACAAAACACCGAGGAGGGGAAAAAGGGTGGTTTCATATCTGTCGAGAGAGTTGAATCAAGCGGAGAAGAACTATTCGGCAACAGAAAAGGAATGCCTAGCAATAGTGTGGGCAGTACGCAAGCTGAGACCATATCTCGAGGGATACCGATTTAAGGTGGTGACAGACCACATGGCGTTGAAGTGGTTGAATAGTATAGAGAGCCCCACGGGCCGCATAGCTCGATGGGCACTGGAATTACAACAATACGATTTCGAAAGGGCAAATTAAACATTGTCGCTGATGCACTATCAAGACAACCGATGGAAGGGTGCAAAAGAATAGTAGACAATGGCGCCCGATTACGACAAGCAAACAAAGAATGTGAGTGGATTCAAGATATAATAAAGAAAATCCAACAACAACCACATAAATATCCAGATTACATATTAGAAAACAGCCAGGTGTACAGGAATAATCCGCATAGAGCAGGCCAAGAAGAAGTAATATCGTGGAAATTGTGTGTGCCCAAGACGCTACGGAACCAAGTGATGGAAGAAAACCACACTTCCATAACGGCAGGGCATACAGGAAACAGGCGAACGATTACTAGAACTGCGTCAAGATATTATTGGCCAGGAATGCAACGAGATACCAGGAAATTCGTGGGAAAGTGCACAACGTAACAGCAATACAAACCCAACAACCAGCAAGCAGCAGGGAAAATGCTGACGCAAATACCGGATGAACCATGGGCCACCGTTTGCGCTGATTTCGTCGGACCCTTACCACGGTCGAAACATGGAAACTCAATGTAACTAGTAATCATTGACCGTTTTTCAAAATGGACAGAACTGATACCCATGCGAAAGGCAACTGCGGAGAATCTAATCAAGGCCTTTAGGGAAAGGATTCTGTCGAGATTTGGAGTTCCTAAAGTAGTAATTACGGACAATGGGGTCCAATTCACTAGCAGAACATTTAAGAAAATGCTAGAGGAATGGGGATGCCAACACCAATTAACAGTACCATACACACCACAAGAAAACCCAACCGAAAGGGCAAACAGAACAGTGAAAACAATGATTGCTCAGTTTACCGGTGAAAATCAACGGAATTGGTATGAGAGCTGGCCGGAAATAACACTGGCTGTAAATACTAGTCAATCAGAGTCGACTGGATTTACGCCAGCATATGTGATACAAGGACGTGAACCTAGAATGCCAGGCGCGATATGCGATAGTGTCACGACAGGCACAGGAAAGCAAAGCGTACCACCAGAGGCGAAGGCAAAACAAGTGCAAGAGCTGTTCGAGCTAATAAGACGTAATCTGGAGACGGCGGCACAAGATCAGGTACGTCACTATAACCTAAGGAGGAGAGAGTGGAGACCAACAATTGGAACCACAGTATGGGCAAAAGAACACCATCTCTCGAATGCGGCCGAAGGATTTGCAGCAAAGTTGGCACCAAGATTTGGAGGCCCCTATGAAGTGACAGGTTTTTTGTCTCCAATTATATGTAAATTACGGCACAAAGAAACAGGAAAAAACAGGCAAGCACATATCAGCCAGATGAAACAACAAATATGCGAGGAAGAGGATGGCACGAAAATTGATGAGCAATGAGTATGGACGACTCTAATGACATGGCGGCGAGAAATCTGCACAAACCGGCCGGCTGGACAGAGAACTCAAAAACATGACATCGAGCTGAAAATCTCAAAGCACATCGTATCAAAAACAAAAACAAGTAAAACACATGCCAAAACTACGAAAAAAAAGGAACAAAGGTAATACATAATAAAAAAAAAATGCACAAATACGGAAATGAAAGAAATACACATACAGAAAAGAAACACAAGGTACAAGGAACAGGGGAGGGCAAATCCCTCCCGAAGAAGGGAGGGAGTGTGAGGAGCATTATAATTAACTATAATATCCCACACAACAAGCCAGCAGCAACACAATCAAACGGTGCAAAGGATGCACCAGATACAAGATACAGCCGAGACACAAACCAAACGTACGGTATACGACCGAACTTGCTGCTGATGGATCGAACCGATTCAATATAAGTGGTCTACGATCAAACTTGGCCAGTCGAACCACACGCAACCGCTGGCGATTTCGTACAAGCGGGAAGATGCGTGGGAAGCATAATGCAAAAACCGATATGCACACACATGCGATGGGCAACCAAGTCCAACATGGCTCGATCGAACCAACTCGAACCCATGACTTACGATCAAGCATGGCTCGATCGAACCAACTCGAACCCATGACTTACGATCAAGCATGGCTCGATCGAACCGCATGCGACCGCTGGCGATTTCGTACAAGCGGGAAGATGCGTGGGAAGCATAAAGCAGAGAAAGTCAACGGGATACGATGGGCGGCCAATAGGAATGCGACGCCAACATGAGAGAGTGATGCAAGTCAATATGTACAAACAAGAAACACAAGGACAAGGAATAAATGGGCGCGCAGCCACAGAGAAAGTGGACATATGCGCCAAGGATTTACGGGACTTTCACCACGCATAGCAACAAGTGGATGCGTGGGTGAAAGCAGAGGGCCGATGGAAATGTACCAGCTGTATAGCGGTACTACAACAATCTATTCCTGAGGCCGTGGGAGCTGCCTATATAAAGGCAACGCCCATCAACCAAAAAGGCATCAAGTCATCAAGTCGTGATCAAGTAACAAGTAATTAAGGCCTTACGAGTAACCTTAAGAACTTATCAAGGAAACACAAGGAGCAGCAGAAAAACTATGAACTATACAGGCCTTACGAGTAACCTGTACAGTACATCCGATAGCAACAAAGTCCTTAAATAAGGATAACGAACACCGTACCCAAGCTAGAGTAAATTGAAGAAAAGCCAAGCATTTCCAGGAGTATCCAAAGTCAGTGGTAGGCACGAGGATATATCCTACTGCTGTCCAGGTCCAGAACTACCGTGGAGAAACTTGTCATATCCAACCAAGCCCATAAACAATCGTAAATAAACATACCACCAAAACAAATCAATAAACAAACCTGTTCTAATTTCACCGGGGCACAAAATAAATTTTGTTGTGCCGAACCTAGCCCAAGAGATAGCATAGATATCCCAAGGGACGAGAAAGGATCGTTACAATATTTTATATGGTCGGAGATGCTTCCTTCTATGCGTTGCACACTTCTGACCAAAATTAATATACCCTATAACGGTATAATAATCAGTTTGAAGCCAGCTATAACAGTCAATTACGGACAATGAAAAACGAATCCGTTTCAAAGACGAAATAAAAAAAATATCGAGTTTCTCGCAGTTACAGTTAGTTTAAAAACTTGTACATTACACATTAGATTCAAAACTGTCTATAATTGCCATTTTTTATTCTGACAGAGTTCATTATGCTTATTAACTTGTTTTACACTATGTATGTAGGTTAGTCAACTTGGTATCAGCTGTATCGCTTGCTTCATCAATTACGTCGGTATCAACTACTTTTGCCGATGTCATCGTTTTGAAACTGCAGCATTTTTTGTTTTCCTCGGTTTTCTCATAATCGTTCGTTTTTCTTCCGTAACTTTGTCTATTTCGTCAAAATTTTAAATTTGTTCTCATAGTCATCCTTTTTTGGACTCTGTTCTATTAATTTTGGTAAAACTTGTCCTATCCGTTTACCAAAGGTTTCTTCTGTCGCACACACCAAGCATCAGTCTGCACGTATTTGCTAAACTTCTGCTCTCTGACAGGAGAGTCGTGTTTTTAATGGATCTTGATTTTTTATCAATATCCATTGTTTTTTTAAAAAACCACCTTAACAAACTAAGTTCATGACCTGTTATTTCATACACGGTATATTGTACCATGTAGAAAAAGGGTTTCTGTGTATGTAATAATGAACTTATCTAGAACTTCGTTTGTTTAGGACAAAGCCAGACAACCTGCTCACCTTTGAAAGATTGACTTCGAGCAGGCTTAAATGCAAGGTTTACCTTAAATTTCAAAATGGTTGCAATCTAACCAGATATACAAATATCTTTTAATTGGCTCAAAAAGGTGTTGTACTTTTCTGATGTTTTAAAAGAATTTTAATTAAATTTTTACATACCCTTTCTGGTTCCTCATAAAAAAAATGACAAATACATTTTTACGAAACAAATATTATAAATAATATATATATTTGGCATTGTACGATTTCAAGTTTTTTGTAATGTATTTTTCTCGTTATCGATTTTAATATGACCCTCGAACCATGTCCTTAATCGAATTGATATGTCTGCAAATGTTGGACGTTTTACAGATTGTTCATGCCAGCATTCAAGCATCAAAGAATAAACTGCAGTTGGACAAGCTTCTGGACAAGAAAGTAGCTGCCTCGAGCGAATTAAATTAATAACTTCTTGATTACTAAAACCACAATACGGCTGAAATATATTATCAAAAAATTTATGTTTATAAAATAATTTAAAAGGAAAATTTGAAGTTTTTTAAAAATTGTGAAGGTTAAAAATTAATTTAAAATCTGATTTCATTACCTGCACTCCGTAGCTATATATTTCCCAAAGAACAACTCCAAATGACCATATATCACTCTCAGTTGTAAATTTTCCATAAAGAATAGACTCCGAAGGCATCCAACGCACAGGAAGCAGCGATTTCGATTGAACTCTATAAAATTTGATTATTAGAAAGGGGTTAGTATTAAATTTCAGGGAACAAATTCTTACCTGTAATAGTCAGAGCTGTAAATGTCTCGGGATAATCCAAAGTCTGAAATTTTTACAACCAAGCCATCGTTGACTAAGCAATTACGAGCGGCTAAGTCCCTATGTACATAATGATGAGCTGATAGATATTCCATGCCTTCACTGATTTGCATGGCTGCTTTTAGGAATTCTAATTGTAATAGTGATTTACCTTCACTAGGGGAGTTTGATATTAAAAATTCGTGTAAGTCGCCATTGGACATATATTCAAAAAGCATACAATATGGTTCTTTGTTTAAAACAACTCCCAAAATACAAACAATGTTTTGATGTTTTAAATCTGATATTAGCTCGATTTCTCTCTTAAAATCTTTCTGTGTTTTGATTGAAGCGTTCTCCTTCAAAGCTTTTATCGCGACAGTCACAGTAGATTTGTTAGGCTGAGTCAGTTGTCCTTTAAATACTTTGCCTAAAAATATAATATTTTATTGGAACCATTACTCCCGTATTTATAAGTTCTTACCAAAAGCTCCCTCCCCCAATTCTTCAAAAAATTCAACATCCTGTAATGTGAACTGCGGAATTCGTAACAGCGAGTTTCTATCTATGTTTTTTGAATTATGTGCCGTATGATCAAAAGTAATACCTAAACTCGCTCTCCCCATATCTTGATTTGAACTTAGCTGTGAATTGCCATATATATTTTTGTCGGCGCTAGGAGTATTGATCTGAAATATTGTAGAAAGAAATTTTAAATGTTATCAAGAACTTTCAGATTGCATTAAATAAAACGCAACCTACATTTTGTATATTTGTCATTCCATTACGGTCATGAGTATTTCTCTTTAAAACTACTGTAAGAAAAATAATAATGAAGATAGTGGAAATACCGGCTCCAGTTACAATAACAATTGTAAACCAAACTTTATCAGCACATTTTGGAATATTACAGACTTCAATGGTTCGGTCCGCAGAGTCTTCAACAAAGCACCATGGTCTATTTTTTACTTTTCCAGGATTTCTAAATAAGGAAAAGCATGTTATTAGCGTAAAGTATTAAAGTAAGTTTGCAGTTCAACTTCTGGAAAAGCTTCATCGTGTATTCTTCTAATAACGCTAATAAAAGGGATGGAGAAAAATAATTTTTTTTTTTTTCATGTAAATGGAAACATTATACAGCAGGTTCCTATCACGTAGGATTCATAAATGCTCGGTATTTTTTCTAAGTTCATAAATGTGTGCGAAACGATAGTTGAATTTCTTACACAAAATGTCCATTATGCACTTAATTGGCCTTTCTCAATATTTCGACGTGGCATGTCTATGCCAGTTTCTTTCAAAAATGGATATGAAAGAGTTGGTTGTGGTTTTGTTTTCTCCATCCTTTTTTCATTGGTTTTAAATTATTCGTATTTTCCTTTCCAATATATAAACTATATATCGCTATCAAACTTGACGCTTTAAAAATTTGTATAATATTTATCAATATGCCAAATGTGATTTTTGCGTAATACAATTTCGACCTTTAAGAAAAATTAGGTATTCTTAGGTACTTTACTTTCAAATAATATTAGTTCTCATTAAAAAAAAAAAAAAGAAAATAAAAGGCGCACTCTAATTATTATAACTTTGAATTTAAATTCTTTTTTTAAAATACACAAATAAATGTAAGGTAATTTTATTTTAAATATTTTATTTTTTTAATGTAAATGTATATTATGGGTGCGGAAGGGGTGTGACAAAATTTGTACACATACGAAATCTGCGCTCTTTCTAAATCACACATCACCAAATTTGATGTATGAATGTATGTAGCTGTAGGTAAAATTTGAATAAATCCCATCATTATACTTACTGCACGACTTAACACAGCAAATTTGCTAGCTTTTTACGTTCCGATATCTAGGTTTTCATAAAGACGGACGGACATAAGGATGTGGCCAAATTGACTCGGCTGTTGATGGTGATCAAGAATATATGCTTATACTTTATGGGGTCGGAAAAGCTTCTTTCTGTGTGTAACATACATTTTGCAGACTTTAATATTAAAAGTTAATATTTAGCTAATATTAATAATATAAAAATATTACATGTTACCAACATACCTACAGTAATTTTGGCCAATAAGTTCAGGAAAGTCAGATATTTCTTTCATTAACCAAGACCACCTTAAACAAGGTTTTCCACTTTGTGAGATGTTGGTTACTCCCCTATAGCTTGAACCATCCTCCCAATAACAATTTTTGTTTTCGTCCACATCTATGGTTATTCCTAAGGATAAACAATCTTTATGCTGAGGAAGCTTTTGGCAGTCTTCCACTCCAACTACTCCAATAACAGGATGTCTTTTTGCTATAGCATATTCCTTTTGACAAAGTTCATTTTCTAAAAGTTCACACTCTTCACGACAGATGCGTTTCAAATTTTCTGATTCTTTGGTAGGTGGATAGTTACTTGAAATATCAGAGTTAAAAATATCTTCTTGAGTTATGGTTGATTTTCGTTTCAAGAACATTTTGATATTTTTTGAGTCTTTAGTTGTAAATCTTCTTGGACGAATCATTGCAAAACTTGTGTTTTTTAACTGGTCATTTTGCATGGCTACCTTTGCAAAATACAATAAATTCGTTCTTTCTGGCGTTCTACAAATAGGTAAGGAGCTAAAGCATAAGCTTGGTAATGCATATGTTCGGCAGTTTGAATTCATATCTCTGTAAATAATTGCGGTTTTAAAATGCTTTTTATATAATAAATATTATACAAATTATGTGCATAAAATATCAAAGAAGCAAATTTCGGCTACTCCGAAGTTTATATACCCTTGCAGTCCTTGGCAATAATATTATACCTGTTCAAAATTTGTTTCTCAATTCATCAATACACAAACAAAATCTTCAAAGTCTCATTTTTCGCTATACTCGCATTTTTTCTTCTTCCCCCATGTTCTTTGCAAAAAATTGCATGCATATGTATGTATGTATGTGTATACTATACTTATACAATATACTTATTGTTAGATATATATGTACATATGTACTATATTTATACTATATTCTATATCATTTGATTGATTTTATCATTTGATATGAAATTCTACGTGCACTACTAACTTACTAACTCATTAGTAAATTTGGTAAAGATACTGCACTGCTTCACCGATTTTTCGTCTAGCACTAGCGATTTTCGTACTTGATCTTACGCAGGTACTACAAAGCATACAAAAAAATGTATCCCGATAGCTTTTAAGTAAAACTCATATGCACCTACGGACAGACGGACATAGTTATAGTTTTCTGCTGATCAAGACTATATACATATGTACTTCATAATATCGAAAACGTCTCCTTCTGGACGTTACAAAATCTGATAAATTTTATAATACCCTCTGCAAGGGTATACAAATTTACCTATATACATACACACATATATGTATATGTATGTACACATTGTTATTTAAAAAGTAGACTTACTTTGAATCCTTTATTACACCATATGCGGCCCTCAATCGCTCCTCTAATTCAACCATGGTAAGATTTGGGGATATAAAAACGTAGGCATTGTTTAAAAACTCGTGACATATTGTACCATTATAAAGGTGACAAATTCCTGAAGATTGCTGAAATCTGTAAAAACCATGTGAACTATATTAACTAACATTTCCTTTTAGAAATATGTATCCCATATATGAACATATATGTACATATGTATCCCATATATGTATGTATGTATATACATATGTACATATACATACGTATGTATGTCCATTGCTGTGCAGACATAACAAATATTTGTATATATTCATACATATGTATGTAAAAACGTACTCGTAAATTTGCGATTTTACTTTATGGCCAAACACATATTTTTTTGAAATATTATAAAATAAAAAATATACATAAATTTCAAAATGTACTTAAAATGCATTTCAATTTTTAATCTTTTCTTGTTGTTTCTTTGCCGACTCAAAGCAACTAATGTTTTGTTAAATGTAATTTATCAACCGGATGGCTTCTACACTATATCTAATGTGTTTTCATCCCTGTTTTATCCTTGCGATACGTAAATACGCATGCGCAGAATTTATACATTTACAATTTACACATATGTATGTACATACATACATGTACGTATGTACATCTATTACATACTTGATATTTGCCTTCAATTCTGCTTCTGTGTCGCTTTGTTGGAAAAATACACATGAAAAAATGCATTATGGGGTTGTTTTCTCATTCGTTTTCTTGCATCAGATCATCCATTGTGCTGGTCTGAATGATTGAGCTATGTTTATTTTATTCACTTTTCATTTGGTAAATATGTACATATTTACTTAAGCTACTGGGGCCCAAAACTCGCTTAACCTGCATCAAACGAAAGAGAAAAATTCCACGAGCACGACTTCAGGTCCGCCTTGGCTATTCATTATGTAAAATTAAAATGTTCTTAGCGGGATTATAGCTAAAAGTGGATTTTTTTTTGGCTAAAATGCCACTGCTATCACTCAGTCCCTTTTTTTTGTATTTTTTCTCAACCCATTGATTGTGTACATATGTATGTACATATAGATATGTACGTATGTATATACATATATATGATGATATATGATGTACTTCAGTGATCGTGACACACATACATATGTATGTAGTTTATTTAGTGTTGCGGCTGCATGTGCTCCGCTGCTCTGGTGATTTTGAGCAATAGTGTCGTAGGCTGCTGGCCGATTTATATTGACTGTAGCTTGTGTTCTATCAGAAGTGCCACAGAAATCGATAATAACCTGATACCAACGCAAAGGCAAATGTAGGGTGTCACAGAAATACCAACTTTAAAATCTCCCTGCTTTTCCTCTAACATTTGAATAATATCATGCTTCTATCGAATTATTAAAGGAATTAAGTAATTTTGAAATAAACTTTGATGACTTGTCGTTTGAAATTCTTTGAAGCAATCGCTTGAAATGCCTTTTATACCCTTGCAGAGGGTATTATAAAATTGGTCAGATGTATGTTTACATATATATATTCTTGATCAGCATGAGAAGCTGAGTCGATATAGCCATGTCTGTCTGTCTGTCCATCCGTCTGTCCGTCGGTGCGTATGCGATTTAGTCAGCCATCTTAAGCCATCGGGAAATTTTGGGGTTATTTATTACACGGTTAAGATGAAGTATGAAAATCATCAGAATCGGACTACTATATCATATAGTTCTAAAAGAAATATTTTTGCAGAAATTGGAGTATCCCCATGAATTTTACCAATATGATAGTATTGGATATAAAACGTCAGATCCCAAAATTTGAATCTGATCGGATAAATAAAACACAAGTTACAGTCAACATTAATCGGCTCAAGCGCTGCCTCCTACGTCATTATCAAATCAACAGCGCACATGCATACACACACAGACACAACCCTAAATGAACTGTATGTCTATGCGTGCCATGCATTGCTTTGGGAATGATGGATGAAGAAGAAAAAATTTTAGTAAAAAGAGTAATAATGTTTTGTTCAAAATGTAAAAATATTATTGCCAAGGACTGCAAGTGTATAAAAACTTCGGCATTGCTGAAGTTAGCTTCTTTGATATTTTTTATGTTAAATTTATTGTATTACAAAAAGCCATTGAAAATTAAGCAGCGGTCGATTTTGCTCAAAACGCCCCTACCAACCTGCTGGAACCATTACAGTTCTATACAAAAAATTTTAATCAAGTGGACAACTCTGTACTGATATTGGCCCGCCGAAAGGGTAAATAGATATTTACCCAAGTAAGAAAAATATATGTTTAGCGGGATTTAACCTAAAAGTAACTGTTTCCGGCTAAAAGAAACTGTTAAATTTTAAGACAGTGTTGCCAGATGCCACATTTTGGATATACGAATATGAGGGTTTTTTTTTAACTTTTGCTCGCACTATTCTGTACAAACGAAAATATTGTTGAGTTTACAATATTTCTTGATTTCATGGAACAATTAAAGTTCAGAATACAATATTCGGCTGCCAGAGCATAATAGCATAAGCATAACGCTATAAATTCTGTTCACATGCTTTTTACAAGCATGTCTTAGTATCTCGCTCCCTCAAGTATTCGAGCACCCTAGCACCGCCGGCCTTATGGAAAAATATTTATATGCATAACTTGGCTGTTTTTAGTTCGATTTTGATCAAATTTTATATATTTATATTTGGTGGATATTAATATTAAGTCTAAGTGTTCCAAATTTGATTGCACAAGGTAAAAAATTACGTGAAGTAATCGTTTTTTTTTTTTCAAATAACGGGGACGGAAAGAGGCGACGCAAAATCTTTATACATACAAATGTGCGCATTTACTAATCAAATATACATACATACCAACCAGAGGGTTGGGGCTAACTTCGACCTCGGCAAAGTTTGTATACCCTTGCAACTTTCTTTCCTTACCTATACCAATCAAAGGGAAAAATGTTTTATCTGAAAAGGCTTATGTTTTCTTATGTTCCTATGGGAGCTACATGATATAGTCACCGAATATTTATCAAATTTGGCACAGTCATTGACAGATATATTATACAAGCAAATGTTTAATTTGAAAACAATCACGTCAAAAGTATCGAAGTTATTGACAAAAGTCACTGTTTTCGACCGATCGTTCGATAGTCACCTGATCTTAAACAAATTTTGCACAGGCATTTATAATTGTAATAGACTCACCAATATCAAATTATAGTAATCGGATCCGGCTGAATCCGAGATATACAAACTGTGCAGTATATATGTACAAGCCCACATGCAAAATTTCAGCCCTTTAGTTCTAACGGTCTAGGAGGAGTTCGCGTCTATCCAGACGGAGAGACGGACGGACAGACGGGGCGTTGCAAAAATATGATCACTTTACATACTACACGGGCGCACACACCAAAATTGGTGGCTCTAACACTTATAGTTTCCGAGATCAAGGCGTTCATACGGACGGACAGATGGACATGGCTAGATCGACTTGACTGTTAATACTGATCAAGAATATATATACTTTATGGGGTCAGAAAAGCTTCCTCTTGCCTGTTACATACCTTTTGGCGCCTTTAATATACCATTTCACCCTATAGGTGTATGGTATAACAACCCGAAACTAACAAAATTAACAAATTTTTTAGCACAAACCCAACTAACTCTACAAATTTAACTCAAAAAGAATATAACACCACATCAGATGAGTCTATGAACGACTCATATATGTAATTAGAAATAAACTTTTTCCACTGCATACAATATCCACTTTACGCCTTTCAAATAATGACCCTTACAATTCTGCAATGGAATATAAACGGATATTTTAACAATTACATTGATCTATTATTATTAATTAAACAAACAAAACCGGATATTATATGCGTACAAGAGACTAATGTAAAATCTAATAATACTCATGTTACAACTCCCAAACCATTTATTGGTTATTTTTTGCAATTACTCTCCCAATCTTCATGCGAAGCATGCCGTTGGTATACTTATACATCAAAACATCCCACACAAAACTCTCAACATAATCTCTTCCGCTTGCTCCATGGGCATTGAGCTTTTATCCCACCCTACTATTATAATATTTAATTCCTATATACCCCCAACCAAAAACTAATAGCATCAGATTTAATAAATATTGTAGAGTCACGTCATAAGCCTATAGTCTATGTCGGGGACTTCAACGCTTGGAGTCCTCTTTGGGGGTCCAGATCTCGCAATCCCGAAGGTTATCAAGTTGAAGATCTCATAGTCAGAACCAACTTAGCTATTTTAAATGACGGGTCTGCCACCCACCATTCAACTCACAACTCTTTCGTTTTTTTTTTCTTGGCGGACTTTGACTATACTATGCGTAGTATGTTCAAGTGGCCCCCTACGACACCAGGGCAAAGCCTGTTAGGGGTGCAGCCGTATAACGCACGGCACGAATCGCATGGACAGATACACAATGGAAAAAAACAGACAAACAAATAATACTACAGCTATCTATAAACTAAATAGGAAAGGATAGATGTTTTAAGTGTGTTAATAGAAGACTCTGACCAGATTGCAGGGAATAAAAGGTTATAATCACAGCAGAGGACTCTAAAAGGTTCATACATGACATAATTAGAAGAACAACGACTAAGAGTTAAAGGTATAATAGGACACGGACATGGTCAGATCGACTTGGCTGTTAATACTGATCAAGTATTTATATACTTTATAGGGTCGGAAAAGCTTCCTTTTGCCTGTTACATACATTTTGGCGCCTTTAATATACCACTTCACCATATGGCATAATAAAACGTTAAACACTAATTAAAAATAGATGTTGAAATAATAAAAACAAAAAACGGTAATTTCAAAATAATTTTAGGGTGAAAACATAAGAAAAAATAAAACTTCAAAAACAAAAAATGAGACGAAATAATATAATTTCAAAAACAAAAAGTTAAAAAAAATATTCAAACCCTTGCAGTCCTTGGCAATAATATTTTTACATTTTCAAAATTCAACATCAACTCAATTCATCAATACACAAACAAAGCCTCCAATTTATTACTCCTTTTACTACAATTTTTCCTTCTTCCGTTTTCTTCTTCTCTTTTCTTCTTCCAAAGCAAGGCTCGCAAACACATCCAGTTTATGTAGCGTTGCGTCTGTGTGTGTGTTTTTATTTCTTTAATTCGTTTGTTTGGGAAAAAAAATAAAATTACAAATAGGTTAGGTTTGTGGACTTCTAAGACGCCGCCTGTATTGCGCTGCCTTTCGCGCGTATCTTGCAAATAGCTGACCAAATTGGTTGGTTTAGCAGATTCTTTGAAGATAGCGGCTCACCACAGAGCAGATCGGCAGCCTGCCTTTCTGTGTCAAACATGGTGCATGCGAAAAGAGCATGACCAGGACTCTTCACCTCTCCGTTTCCGCACCAAGTGCATTCCGCACTAGCCTGGGGACCAAACCTGTAAAGGTATTCCCCAAAGCATCCGTGGCCGCTGGGCATCTGTGTCAGCTCGAAAGTCACCTCGCCGTGCTTCCGTTGCAGCCTTATTTTCAGGTCTAGAATAAGCCTGAATGTCCACCTGCCCTTCATCGAGTTGATCCAGCGAAGTTGCCAAGCGTCCCAGGTTTTCTTTAACATCCTTTAGCTCAGCAGGACTCGGCGCTGACTCTATCTTAGTGACATAGATGCGTTGTGCTTCATGTGCTAGCAGGTCGATGGGCGTCATACCTGCTATAACAAGAGCGACAACGTCTGATATGTGCTCTCTAGGCGTCTCCTATATGTTTTGACCGTCATGGCCTTAACCCAGGCTGGTGTCCCACGTAGCATAGTGGACTTCTTGACGTTCATCAGTAGCAGGCGCCGACCCTGTTTTGGGCCTCTGCTGTTGAGCATGATGCGACTAAGTGACCGTCCCAGCTTAGCTGCCCTGGCTCCAACAAGCTCCAAATGCTCCGTGAACGACTGGTGCGTTTTCAGATGTATACCGAGATACCTGACGGCCCGTGTAGAGGTAATCGTGGTGGCGTTCACGATGATGGTGGCAACTGCTGACTAACACCGCTTCCGTCTTTTGTACTGCAAGCTCGAAGAAGCTAGACAGTCCTTAGCCAATCCGATGAAACGCACCGTTATTTCCTAAGCTTGGGCCAGATATTTAACCACCACTACTATGGCAACATCGTCAGTGAAGCCCACCAGTCGCGCGCCGCTCGGGAGTTGGATGCGCAGGATTCTGTCATACATTGCATTCCATGGTAGAGGCCCGAGAACGGATCCTTGAGGTACGGCTCCTTTTAGTAATAGTCCTCCATGTTTCTTGTGAGGTGCGCCGGGACTCTAAAGTTTCGCAATGCTGTTAAAAGCATTTTTAACATCCAGCGTGTTGACGAGGCAATAGTGCTTATGACCTGATTTCCATCGTTGCCCTTTGGCAGCAGTGTCGACGATAGATTTAATGGCATCAACAGTGGACATAGCTCTGCGGAACCCGAATTGCATAGGTCACCAGCCGCCTTTATTGCTGCCTCTATTCCGGTACTGAGTAGCCTCTCAAAAATTTTGGCTGCAGAGGGGTCGGTTTGTTTGGCTTTGGAATCAGCACCAGATTCTAATTTTTCCATCTGTCTGGAAATGTGCCTTCACCCATGCAAGCGTTAAAAACTTCAACAAATCTTTCGGATTGTACGCCAATGGCTAGTTTTAGGGCCTTGTTGGGGATGGTATCCGGGCCAGAAGCCTTGTCATTTTGCAGTCTCGCTGCCGCCAGTAACATCTCTTCTCCAGTGATGGGCCAATCTACTGGCAAAGCAATATGCTGCATCTCTTTCGGGCCTATAAATGAAGTGGCCGGGAACAGAGTTTCCAGAATCATAACCATGCGCCTTTTATCGGGAGCCGCCGCATTAACAGCTCTAAGCTTGTCATTTTCTACTGAATCGCAAAGTTCGAGACAACAGGTTTTTTTCGTGACTTAATACGCTCTTTTGGCTGCAAAATCTGCGTGCAGCAACAAGAACTCAGATTTGCCACGCGATCTTTGGAGAGCCTGCTAGACAAAGACACTTTTTCTTTACCTCCACAATGTTGTTATCTCACCAATAGACGGTGGCTCGACTATGCCCAATGCCCTGTTCGGGCATACGTCCATAATAGTGTCCGCCTGACTTGATGCATCGCCGTGTATAAAAATCGCTACCAGTATAAAAATCGCATAGTTTCCAGCTTGAGTGGGGAAAAAGACAAGCACTTGTGAATGGAATATCAATTACAGAGCCGAATCCCGCTCTGCTAAACGTATGCTTGGAGCCAGTGTTTAGCACATCAATATCAAAGATCGCCCAGGCCTCGAGAAGCATTTTACCCCTAGCATGAGATGACCTGCAGCACTATTCTTTGGACCAAGCGTTAAAATCACCTGCGATTATAACATTTTGCTTTCCACTTCCGTTGGAGTCAATTATTCTCTCGAATTTCGTGAGTCTCAGGGGCTAGGTAGCAACTAGAATTCCACATATCTCCGATATTTGCGCGAACCTAGCCGTGAGACGAATAAATCGACATGGAGTCGGCACGTTTTGTCCGCATAACCAAAAGGCAGTTTTGGTATACGAGTCCACTGCCCACAGGGAGCTCGCTCAAAATCGCTTTATCGGCGTCTACTTCACGCGCTGTTTGCGCCAACAGGTCCTCTGCAACTGCACAGTGGTTGAGGTTTAGTTGAATTAACGGCAAAATGCTTCCTGTTGACACGGTTTGCTTCGACGCAGTTGTAACAGTTTGGATCGTTATCGCAAGCCGCAGCTTTATGCCCGGGCTGCCCACATCTGAAGCACAAGCTGGTTTGGTCAACTGTGCTCAGCGCAGCGTCTTCACCGTGATGGCACTTTCCGATATGGCCGCTATGATGTTGGTTGCTCTTACCACGCAATCTAGCTTCCGCAGTTCGATGTGTGACACGTCGGTGACAGATGGCTGGTCGCCATCTTTGCTTTTTATCTCCAGGAGCAGGTCCCCATTTTGCGTCTTCCTGGCCCTTGCAACTTCGTCTTTAGTGCAATTAAGCCGCCCGTCGTTCCGCATGGTTACTATTTTCAACATTTGCGCATTCGAAATGCCCTCTTCCGCGTTAATTATAATGGCATCTGTCTGACCTCTGCGCGGCTTGCGCTTGCCAATGTGGGCATGGCACATGAGTACCTACAAGCTCGCCTTCAATAGCACTAGCGCTTGTGGGTGCACTACCGCCTAACATAGCCGCATACGAAGGCCTTGGCTGTCCGGTGCCTCGCTCTTTTTTGGGAGTGGAAAACTATGACAAAGGCGGGGGCGGGAGACAAAAAAGCTCCAAATCGGTGTTGTGTTGTGTTTTTATTTCATTTAAAACATTCATAACATAATTACAAATAACAGATACATATATCATAATTACAACTAATAGATACATGTAGGATTGCGTGACAACCCCTAATGGTATCAGAATGCCGATAACGATATTGGTTTGATATATATCGATAGGTTGATAATCGAGAGAGGAGGGAGGCTTGAGTTGCTGGACGAAGAGGTTGTGTTGGTCTCGTTAAACTAAAAGTGTTCAAAAAGATGGTTTCTTTTTCGTTTGTTAATAATTAAATAAATATGATAAGCTACAAAGAGCGAGTGAGAGAGAAAACTTTACGAAGAAATCGCTCGTAATTGCAAGAGTGACGCCAACATAAGGAAGCATGAGAGCAAGCGAGACAAAAAAAAATCCGTGCTTTAATTTCACCACCGAAAGACTTGAAAGGAGACGAAAAAAAAAGGCTACAATTTTGTTCAGTGAGGAACAAATGAGGAAAAGCAACAACAAAGACGATAAGATGTGAAAGACGAGCAACATCCCAAAGACGAAAATTTGTTTAGAGACGAACAAAACACTTAGAGCACCAAAGACGAAAATTTGTTCAGAGAGGGACAAAACGACGACCACATAATAAGAAAACAGGAAAAACATTGAACTTGCTTGGATTCGGCGCTATCCAATCATTCAGGCAAGCCAAGAAGTAACCTGGAGCAGAGATCGGACTAGGAGTCACACAAAGAGTGGCTGCTAATCGAGGAGTACCAGATCGAAACGAGACGACCCAACTCACCACTACATGCACAGTCAGAAGGCATCATCCATCCAACATTGTGTGTGTGTGAGTAAGAAGAAGCTAATTATAAGACGTAAAGAAGCCGACACGTAAGAAGACAACTCCGTAAAGAAGACGACACGTAAGAAGACAACTGCGTGAAGAAGATCACGAGAAACTGACAACAAAGACGTAAAATAACCAGGGCTACATCGCAAGTACATTTATTTTTAATACTAATAATAGTTAAAGAACATAAAAATAAGAAATGTCGAATTTAAATTCTTGAAATTAGAGAAAAGATTAGAGAAAATTTTAAAAAATAAGAAAAGAAGATTTAAAATTTTGAAAAAAAAAAGAAAAGTTGATTTTAAAATTTTTGGAAAAATATTTGTAATCATATAAACTAACATCTATTTTAAACACTATTTTAAAATATTTTGTAATCAATATTTTTACATATGTTGCATAACGAGATCACCGAACTGACCGTCGCAAGGTTAAAAGAAAAGTTAAAAGAGCTGAATTTAAGCGTAAAAGGCAACAAACCTGAATTAAGAGAGAGATTAATTTCATATTTTGATTTAGACACGAACGAGGAATCCTTATATTCAGAAGCTAATACCAGTATTCAAGGCGAAAGTGAAGAAGTTGAGAGAGGAGTGACAATGGCGTTCACATTGAAAGATATTCGCGATTCGTTGACAGAGTTTGATGGGAGCAACAAAAAGATTGTATTAGAATGGCTTTCAGACTTTGAGGTTAACAGTAACAGTACAATGGAATGAGCTTCAGAAATTTATCTATGGTAGACAGCTGTTGACAGGAACGGCTAAGTTGTTTGTAAATAGTCAAGAGGGTCTAACAAGTTGGAGTAGCCTTAAGAACGCGCTACAGGATGAGTTCACCATTAAATTGTCGTCGAAAGAAGTTCACAAGCAATTAGAGAGTAGAGATACAACGAGAGTCTAGTTAAGTACTTTTACGTAATGAAGAGTATAGCCAAAAGAGGTAGCGTAGATGAAGAAAGCATTGTCGAATACATCATTGAGGGTATCCCTGACTCTAAAATGAATAAGAGCGTTCTTTACCAAGGGAGAGATTTAAAGGAATTACGAGAGAAACTAACGATTTACGAGAAATATGTTTCCAATCAAGAGTCTAAACCAAAACCACGAATTGAGAAGCTGCAATCGAGAAGTACTTCAGAGGATTTCAGATGCTTTAAATGCGGAGGAAAGAATCATATCGCTAGGAACTGCAAAGAGGAGGATTTCAAATGTTTTAAATGTAATCAGATGGGCCAAAAAGCTAATCAGTGTGAGACGAAGAATACAAAGGATATAACGAAGACAAATACGAATAATCAACAGATGACTCTAAGGTTTAATCGTCTTTTTAAGGATGTTCCAATAGGTAATGGAGTATTAACTGCTCTTTTCGATTCAGGCACTGATATTTCTACTATTAGCGAGAGTGCCTATAAGGAAATATACCCCGTTAACTTAAAGAGTGATCGCATGGAGCTCATTGGCGTAGGAGGGAAAAAGATTTTTACCCTTGGATTTTTTAACGTCAATACAGAGTAAGATGGCAACGTCGTGGAAATAGCCTTTCATGTTGTTCGAGATAAAGATACTTTGTACAAAGGAGTAATCGAAAATGATGTTTTGGAAAACTTAAATTTTACCATTGGTAAAAGGGGAATTGTTTTCCACAAAGAGGATGAGATGCCAAAACCAATCAGCACTAATAAGCAAACCGAAACAAAAGTCCCAGATTTGCAAAAGACGGTTGAAACTATAATGACTATGACCTTAGATGAGGGTAACCCGTGCCCAGAAATGAAGACTGTAGTAGCAGAAGGGATCCCAATTCATCAGAGGCCAAGACGATTACCATATCAGTATCAGACGATAGTAGATCATCGAATCAAGAGAGAGACGAAGGCTGGAATAGTTCATCAAAGCTTTTCCAAGCACTTATCTCTTGTGGTGCTAGCTTCGAGGAAAGATGGCAAGAAAATAGTATGCTGCGATAATAGAAAGCCAAATCCGAAGATAATACGACGCAACATTGAAGACCACGATTTTGAGATAAAAAATCGACCTGGACCTAAAATAAAACATACAGATGCTTCGAAGATGGCTCGTTGTTTAATGTCCGAATAAACGCTTAAAGACGAAATGAGAACAATAACTAAGCAAGAGTTAAAGTCTCAGTTAGAGGAAGAATTACTTATAGAGTTGCAACGGGAGAAAGATGAAATCCGTAGATTAGCAAAAGATAATTAAGCAAAAATACAGGAAGAAAATCGTAAGTCACATAACAAGTTCAGAAAGTCCGAAACAGAATACGAAGTGGGCGATATGGTTGCTATAAAGCGTTAAGACATGGTAGATAATCAGTGGAGAAGATTGGGGATGGTGAGGGCCCAAATAGGACCAATACCGTAGCGGAGTACATGAAGATGTGGAATCCATCATTCGGGACGAATGAGGCTGTAGAATGGCCGAATGTAGGATTGCGTGACAACCCCTAATGGTATCAGAATGCCGATACCGATATTGGTTTGATAGATATCGATAGGTTGATAATCGAGAGAGGAGGGAGGCTTGAGTTGCTGGACGAAGAGGTTGTGTTGGTCTCGTTAAACTAAAAGTGTTCAAAAAGATGGTTTCTTTTTCGTTTGTTAATAATTAAATAAATATTATAAGCTAAGATACATAAAAGCAAAGTGGTGTGAAGAATATTTTATTTTGGTCCAGTGGACTCAGCCCGTCTACATACATATATCAGGTTACACAAGGGAATAAACAAACAAAGGCGGGTACAAAGAAAAAAGTACTACTGTTACTGCGGGACGACTTTTAGGTATTGCATCGCAGACCGTGTACTTGTTTTATTTGCCGAACTTGCCCTCTCCAACTGACTAAGCTTCTTTATCATGTGTGCGGCGAAGGCGGCGGCCGCGTGCCACACATTGGAGTTTGCCCGGCGAGGGTATACAGCGTCACCGGCTCGCCCATGACACTCTCCAGCCAATGTCTTTCCTCGTCGAATCTCGCGCAGTGTTACAGCACATGACTCGAATCTTCTATGATGCCAGCGCCACACCATGTGCACTACAGATAACTCCTGAACAACCATTTTTGCAAAAATTGGAGTATCCCCATGAAATTTACCAATATGATAGTATTTGATATAAATTGACAGATCCCAAATTTAAATCTGATCGGATAAATAGAACAGAAGTTACAGTCAACACAAATCGGTTCAAATGATGACTTAGTAGACAGCATGAAATCAAAAAGAGCACATGCATACACACACACAGACGCAGCGCTACAAGAACTGTATGTGTATGCGTGTTGTGCTTTGCTTAGGGAGTGATGCAAGAAGAAAGAAATTTTATTATAAAAAGAGAAATAATTTGAATGTTTTGTTTGTGTATTGATGAATTGAGTTGCAGGGAAAGAAATTTCAAAATGTAAAAAAATTATTGCCAAAGACTGCAAGGGTATATAAACTTCGGCATTGCCGAAGTTAGCTTCTTTGATATTTTTTTATTTAATTCGTTTATTTAGTACATGAAGTAAAATGTAGCAGGTTATTGAAATTTTTTAACAATAAATAGGACAGGTATTAACATAGGCTAAATAAGTAACAAGAAGACGGAAGTAAAGGGGAGAGGAAAAAGTTTGTTTCTGCCATGTAAATCCTGCGGAACTGCCTTGCGGTATTGCGTCGAAGGGATAAAGGCGGGCATCAGTTATGCTTCTCCAGCGTGGCATTCTCTCTCAAGGAGCCTCAGCTTGCTCACAGTCTGGAATGCATAGTTGGACCCTGCCGACCATGATCGTTTTGTTGTCATCATGCATTTTGTCAAATTGCAACTTTGGGCGTCTCTCCAATTTCCACCTCAAGATTCCGTCGATCTTCCTGGAACCTCGGGAACTCGAATATGATGTGTTCAGGTGACTCCACCACAACTTCATGGCACCATGTGCACTAATCACTGGTTTCATGTCCAAAGCGATGCAGGTATGTCCTGTAACAGCCATGACCATTAAGGAACTGCGTAAGCTCATAGGTGACTTCGCTATGCCTTCTAGCGTCCTCTTTGGCGATGCGTTTCGGAATGCCCCTGATGTCGGGCTGATGCGGCGACGGTAGCTTTTGACGTCCTTGATCGGTGTCCAGATCTGGGCTGCGTAGCAGTTTGCGTTGCTGCTTTTGCCCTCTTGTGTTGAGCATAATGGTGGCGAGCGCTCTCCCAAAATGTGCTTCCTTCCGCTGTGCCGCCACTAGGTGCTCTCGGAAGGACAATCTTGTGTCGAGCCATACTCCCAGGGTAGCCAATTGCCCTAACCGATTTCGCCTCGATGCCGTTGATTGTGACGGTGGCCGTTTCCACAAGCTTTCTGCTGCTGATTAGCTCCGCTCCTGCCTTGTCGTAGGAGGAGGGCTCAGTATGGGATCCTCTCCTGTGGAACATTATGTACGATGGCATGCTCCGACTTGATATGCCAGCTAAATGTCAACAAGTCGGCTACGCGAACGATGTCGAGGTAGTAGTGTAAAGTCGTTTTGGCAAATTGAATCCGAACGCTACTACAAATTCTCTTTTAATGCCGGGACCAAAAACTCTTTTAGCGCTTGCTCATATTTGTCTCCATTCATTATTCCGTTTAAAAAGTAGAATGGACTTCGTGTGTAGTAAGAAAAACATTCCCAGATCATCTGGCTCGGTGTAAACTGGACCGTTTTCACGATACGATTTTATACCTCTCTCCAGAAAATCGGAATACGTACGGCATGTTATCGTCGCACTGCAGGTTAAATCGGCTTTCGTCCGACCAAAAAACATTTCGTTGTTTCGTTTCGATGTTTATTTCATTAAAGACGCGTTTTCCTCATTTTTGCACTAAGCATCGGCTTTTTTGCAGGACGTCTTCCGCGCAAACCCACTCCTCGTAATCCACGACGCACTGTTTCGACACTTAGATTTTCTCCATAATGTGTCTAAAGCTCTGCTCTATTGGTAAGTGCACTTGTGAACCGATCTTTATGGCTTAACATCTGTATTATGTCATCCAATCTATAGGTAGACTTTTGCTAGGGACCAGATCCTTTTTTACGATCTAGGACACCGGAAGTTTCATTTTTTCACAAAACGTATCACAGTTGAATGAGAGCATCCTATTCTATCAGCAATTTGCCTATAAATCAGCCCTTCCTCCACCAAAGTGTAAATAACGACTTTATTTTCACTGCTCAGTTGCTTGTATTTTGACACCATTTCGCTAATGACTGTCGCTAATGACTGTCAGAAACAACTGTCTTCTCATGTAATCACTCGCAAATGACGAAATTTCGATGCCAGCACATCAACAATATTTCCAAGAGGGAAACTTCCTTTATTTAATTGGAAACCCATCATGAGATTCCCATAAATTTCGAATTATTTGTCAGTGTTGCCAGTGGTGCGGTTTTCATGACCGCCAATGTAGCTAAGAGAATATTTATTCTCTATGGTAAACCCAAGTTCAAAATTAACTAGAATGAGACTTAATCTAGAAGAATATGAGTTATATTTATTACATATTAATGTTAGTGGTCTATTGTCTGTTTTGACTCGGAAGTGTTTGCGATATACCTATATATGGGCGAAAGTTTGTAGTAGCCCATTCTATCGCAGTTAATTCTTCTTGAGTAGTGCTTTTATTACTTTCACCTCTAGTGAATGAACGAGAAGCGAATGCTACTAGTCAAAGCTGCTTAACATACATATTAGGAGGAAGAGAGAAGAAAACAACAAGCTCTTTCCTCTATGTGGACCACCCCCATATCTCTTGTACATATGGGTGTTATTTTCTTCTTGTTTTTCGTGTATTTCGTGTCCTTTCCAGCGTTGTTATTGCGCTGTTGGTATAGAGAAATCCGAATGGACATCTGAACTCGCCAAACCGATTGGAACAGGAAGCGGTACTGGCGGGGGACTATTATTTGGTGAATCCCAAACATTAACATCTTTATCATGCCTCCCAGGTACCATCGGTGGTGGTGGCATTCCTGGACCTTTCTGTTTATGGCTAAATGCGGTCGATATTGTCCTCGAGGCTAACTTATCGGGCTGGGATGCAATTGAATCCCATGTTGTCTTTTTGGGTGCTGATGTGACTGCTTCCCTTTTTTTTTAGCTCACATATTCATTTGCATTGTGTTTTATTTTAGTAAACGAATGGCTATGGTCATTTCGATTCGACCTTTTTGAGGTTGTATCACTTTTCCAGCATATCTTCGAGAACTTTCAAAATCAGGATAAGGATTGTTTTTTTTTTCATTTTTATATTTTAGTTAGGAGCTTGGTTGCATCCTTTTATATTATTTATTTATTATTGTTGTAGGTCCTTTAGGACCATGACACGGTCGCCATGTAATGACCGGGTTCCTTCGGTTCAAAAATTTAAGAAAAGAACACGTCTGTTTCGCTTTGTGGTAATATTCCAATTGAATATGCTTTTGCTCATGCGACTTATGCGACAGCTACAAAAGAGAGGGAGAGTGTCAGTACATACATACATATTGTTGGAGCGCGTACATTAAAATGTTTGGTCAGCGTTCACACGCTAGCCTGGCTCTAGCTCATGTTACGCTTGTGCATACAGTGCTTATGCGAATATATGTATGTGCATATACAAATGTACATACAAATATGATCATGCTTAGCTATATATTTATGTGAATATGTTTATGTGCATACATCAATGTATACATATAAATATATTCAAGTGGAGAATTATATAATTGCGTATATATTTAATTGTTTATACTTGCAACAAAGTTTTACAACGACTTGTAATTTCCCCTGAAGAGGTTATTCCTTTTCGAGCCGCAGATTGGAATTTTGTCGGATTACATCAATAGCTTCACGGTATGCAGATAAATGTTTTGGATAAATTCGTTCGAGCTTCGAGCCTGATTCACTCAGACGAGAGAGGACTCTTGTTTAATTTTTCTATATACCATTTGTGCAGATTTCGGAATTTTAAATGATAGGCATCTGCCGTTTCGCGGTTCTGCTGCAGATTCCGGAGGTCTACCAAAATGTCCTCTGCGGATCGTTTATCGGCAAAATGATCGAATAATAATCGAATCCTTCGTCGGTTCTTTCCTCCTCTAACATTATTATAGCGGCCTTATCGGTTCCGCTCACGGCGATATCGGCAAGCGCGAGTTCGATGTCGTGAATCCATCTAGCAACCCATTGCCCAACTTCTGAACGTACATGGCTTTAGCGTACAAGGTTTTTTTTGCTGCTCCTAGTTCAGATGTTTAACCAATAACAACTGAAAAATATTAAAGCTCCTATTTCCGAAGAAGGGCTTGGATTTTCATTCATTAGCAATGAATAGAGGACCTTGGAAAGAGAACCAATAATTTTTCTTTTTTTAGCCCCGGTCATGGCAATGCGTAGCGCTTCTCTTCTGCTTTCATTTATGCGCTCGACTTGCCGGCACCGAATAAAGGCAAGCGATGTGTATTTTGCTTTGCCGGCCTCACCCAGCAATTGCTATTGCTGGGTAATGAGTGCTGGCGCTTGCGAAAACCATAGTGTGGTCGTTGGTTATGGAATCAGCAGATTTGCAAGTTAAGACTCGAGACGGCTTCAAATTTCGATGGCGCTCGAATTTTTGGGATAGGTCAGTTTTGATTTAAGATTGTGCCGTTGCTTGCATAGCTGAGAAATTTTTCAAGTTCTTGGTTTTTGTTTGTTGTCTTTGTCCAGACCCACAATGCTCGTTCTGTGGCCGATGTTGAGAGTAGGTCCCTTTTCCGGTGAAGTTAGCAGAAACGGTTTGGTTACAAAGGTAAATAAAAAGTGGTTATGCTATGTGGTAGCAATTTAGTATTGGGTCAAGCTGCATACTCTAGGTATAGGAAGTCAATAATGTAAGAAGTGGATATTATGGATTGAAATCGGTCATAATTACTTGAGCTTATGTGTCTGTTGTCAACGTAACTTTTGTTGAGGGCGGGTATACTAAAGACGTGTGTGCTAACTTATATATATTAATATATCGCTAGTAACAAAACGTCTTCTTGGTTTCGTTGTTAAATCAAAGTGATCGATAAGTTTTCGTGCAGACTCAAAATTGTCACGTAGACGGGTGCTTAATGGAATAACGGTTCTCTCTTTGCTTGCACGAGCGGAGCTAAAAACAGACAACACACTGGCGTGTAATATTCTAGAGTAGGGCGAACTAGGGAATTTGGGTCACAAATAACGCCTAAGTCTTTGACAGATGTTGTAATTAATTAAGTAATTACAGAGTTTATATAGGATCATCTTAGGCTATAGGAGGACACAATTGTTCTAAGAGGATCTTATTCTAGTACGACTCACCCCCACGTATTCGGAGGTTGAAAATTATTCATATTTTGGGCGTCGGTGACTTGACATCCTACCGTTTTTCCCACAACGTGTGTGGCTGATTCTAATTCTAGTCATATGCTATGTTAGTTGTTTGTGACAAAAGTATAGTTGTATCATATTTTGTTTGGTGCATCTAAGTTGGTGAAGCCACTTTGTTCCTTTGTCGAATTGTTTATTTATAAACAAAGGATCATAACAAATCCCGACGTCATCCGCAAACATGGGCGCGCGTGAATGAGCCAAGGCCAAAGGCAAATCGTTTATAAAAAAGGTAAATAACAGTGGGCCCAGATGACTGCCTTGGGGGACACCTGACGTAACTCGAACAGTTTTAGATATCGAGGAACGAAAAGACACCTTTTGGGTTCTGCCAATAAGATACGACTTTAACCAAGCCAATAGTTTCGGGGAAAAACCCATGATGTTAAGTTTCATGAGAAGCATAGAATGATCAACCGTATCGAAAGCCTTACTAAAGTCAGTATAAATAACATCAGTTTGACACTTTTTACGAAACTCATGGTGTACAAGGGTAGTCAATTCTAAAAGGTTGGTAAGCGACGAGCGACCTTTCATAAAGCCATGCTGACAATAAGAAATAGTGGATATGAATAGGTGTTGAACGGAAGACGTAATAATTTTAACAGCTTAGGTATCGCGGAAAGTTTGGCAATGCCACGATACTTAGAAATATCCGATTTGCTACCCTTTTTAAAAAGCGGAATAATAAAAGACTCCTTCCAAATATCAGGGAAGCGACAAGTCTCACTCGATATAAAAAATAACCGAGATAAAGGCTTATATAGGGAAATCGAACACATTTTAAGGATGCAACTAGGTATATTATCAGGCCCGGGTTCGAAGGAAGACGTCATAGATGACAAGCTAGAGATAATACAGTCTTCAGTAATACTAGGGAAAAACATACAATTTAAATGTGGAATTGTGAAGGGATAAGATGTGGGATCCGAAACAATAGTAGAATAAGTCGACTGAAAGAATTTAGCAAACAGGTCTGCAATATCTGAATCGTTATTAGCAGTCTGGTCATTAAGTCTGAAGGTGGAAGGCAGTAAATTAGAGCGTCTTTTGGAATTACCAAAGTTGTAAAATCTTTTGGGGTTCTCATAAAATTCAACCTTACAGCGAACGTTATAATTATTGTAGCATTGAGTATTTAAAAGACAAAATTGAGATTTGGCTACACAATAATTTGCATAGTCAAGTCGCGAACCAGTTTTTTTAAATCTTTTAAAATATCTCGATTTAATGTTACGGAGATTAGAGAGCCTCCGTGTGAACCAGACTGGCGCACTGAAGACATTAGAGACATTCACATAAGGAACGCATTTATCAATTAGACAATTAAGAGCAGAGTAGAAAAAATTTACTGCACAATCTATATGACAGCACTCAAATAGAAATAACCAATCAAAAGAGAAAATAAGATGTTAAAAAGATTGAAATTTGTTTTACGAAAACATCTACGACGAGAATTTGAGATGTTAATTAATGAATTCGTATCGGAATTGTAAGAAATAGTAACTTCAATGGTAGGATGATAAGAATTTTGAGGTTTCACTAGGGGCTGTGTTTCTGATACAGCACTAACAGTGGGATCCGAGACAAAAACAAGATCGAGGATTCTTTTAGAAGAGTTAAGAAAAGAATTCAACTGATATAGCGGACATTCAAGTAGGCTATGAAGAAAAAAATGTTGAGATGAAGGTATTAAGAAAGATAGATTATCATCAACAAGCCAAGAAACATTAGGCAAGTTAAAATCATCTAAAGCTATAAAAAAAATCACGATCTTTAAGACGACTAAAAATAGTTCGCAAAGCATCAGCATGGTGCATGTAGATCATGATATCAGAAGCTGGAGGAATATATGAACAAGAAATATATAAGCTAAAGTTAGAACATGTAACTTCGACGCAAATAAACTCAACACCTAAGGGGAGATCAATCGACACAACAGTTGAACACAGATTCGAGTTGACAGCAATGAGTACTCCACGGCCAAGTCGACCAACACGATCAAGCCTATAAGAAATAAAGTTATTAGAAAGAATTTTATTATCCAAAACAGAGGAATTAAGCCAAGTTTCAGAGAAAGCTAATATGTCAGCCGAAAAGGTTTGGCTATCACAGAACAGTTTTGAGAGCTTGGTAAGAAGTCCTCTTACATTTTGATAATGAATGCAAAGAGTAGACGTTATTAGTTTTTTGAAGCAGAAGATACATTAGAAAGGTGCAGTGGGTGCAAACTCGTGTACAACTAGGCCCTCTGGCGAAAAGTTAGGGTCAACCATAGCTGAGAAATACTCATTTGGTACTGTAATTTTAAAAAGGAGATTTCGCGAGAACTTAAAACAAACCTTAGCAGGGCATATATTACCAATGTAAGCTGCCACCGACGATTCAGAAGTATCTGGAGCAAGCCTAGAGATAAATAATTGTTTACGATGGGGCACTACAGTTAATGGAGGCGGAGGAGCATTGGGATCCGCAAGTGATTGAAAGCCAGTATGATCCTGTAATTGATCAGAGTTCCCGTGAGGGATAGATTGAGGTAGACCAGGGCTTGTAGTGGGTACTTCAATCAAAAAAGATAAATAAATAAAGAGGAACAAGAACATGGTGTAGGCGAAATTAAAATGGGAGAATTTGTAACAAAGAGTGCGGGCGACTGCTTATGAGGCAACTCAAGGGTACATTTCTTGGGCAACTTGAATTGCGACAATAAATGTATGCTAGAGTCATACTCGTTAGACAGCTGTTTGGCCATTTTATTTAAAGAAAGAAACTTTAAACGAAGATTCCTGTACATTCTGCTAAAATTAAGCTGCTGGCTGGCACAAGATGGGCAAGTCCAGCGCATTAAGACGAGCTTTGACAGGCGTCTTTACAAAAGTGATTACGCGGGAGAGAAGCTGAGCACAAGCACAAAGCAGAGAGAACAACAAAACCACTAGCACTGATGGTATAATAGCGGTGATGAGGGGAGCAACTGCAGAAGCAATGACGAGAGAGAACAATAAAAAAAAAGTTAAATGCACCAACACTAATCACGAAAAAATGCTGTTTAATTTGGCGAATTATGCAAATAAAACACAAGGGTTTCAAGCAAACCACACCAGCGAAAGCGAAAACAAACTAGGCACAATTAAAAATTGAGAGAAAACAATATATATTAATAAAAACTCAGGAGCTATGCAAAAACACGACCTTCACGTCAGAGAGCAGAGAGCAGAGCATTGGGATATTTGGTTACAATATTTTGTGTAATGTTTTAACACAACACTATCAGTAACACATAATTACTGTCCCTATGAACTTGTATTTGGTAAACAAAATAATTTACAAATCTAGATAAAATAGAACCCAAATATAACGCAGATGACTATGCTAAAGAAGTCAAGTTTAGATTAGAACTAGCTTATAATAGAGCTAGAAAAATGTTACAAGAAAATAAGGAAAAACAATAAAGACACATTACTCCGGCTTTTGGCCGTAATTGCATTTCATAATTTTTAATATAATCAAATCTGGGTTTCAGCCGGCTTGAGGTCAATAAATCTTACTAATTTTTAAGATTTTAAATAATAGGCAGCACAAAAGGTGACCAAGTTGTCTGTATAGCTATTTCAAGAACCACCAAGTTCTATCATTAGCAGACTTCGCTAGTACGATTTATTGACTTTAAGCCAGCTAAACCCAGGTCACCAGCTGTTATTAGACAGCTGTTTGGCCAGTTTGTTTAGACTACAGGCCATTAAAAAACAAAAGAAACACAAGGCAATAATATATGAAAATATTTAAATTTAAACTAACAGCACTATGGTAATTATCGATAAAAAACCAATAATTACTAATAAAACACAGAGACAGATAGATTACACAGCACACGAAAAAGTGCAAGAACAGTTATAAGCCAAGCTTTGAGAGGCGGCGTTACAAAACTGATTACGCGGAAGAGAAGCAGAGAAACACAAAAAAAAAAAAACAAAACTCGCACTGGTGGAAAAATCGGGGCGATGATGGTAGCAACTGCAAAAAGCAATGACAAGGAGAAAAAAAAAAAACAAAAAATATTTTTATCTTATACTTTAAACTCGCCATCAATAAATTGAGCACTTTAAGCGTTGGTTTGTAAAAATATATAGTCTTTATGGCGTTGGAAACGTCTCCTTCTCTGCGTTACATACAATTGACTATTTTTATAAGAGTCTCAGTTCAGCACTCCTCGCAACAATTGACTATTATTATAACAGATTTTCAGTCTCAATTCAGCACTCCCTGCAACTATTCGTGTCCAGCATAAGGGCAATTCTTCTTAACATAAAACATATAAGACAAAACTGAAAAAAATACAAAAATTACATCCGAAATTTCTATACCCTTGCAAACGTTTTTGTTTATCTTAGTGTAAAAGAACAGCCTTCAAACTAGGGCTGTAGCAATTTGGCACATGTAGCATGCTATTTTATCGTTTGTTTATATGACAGCTATATAACTCAGCTTTCCAATTGCGATCAAATTTAGCAGTCATTAATTGGTACATATACATATTATTATACCCTTGCAAAAAGGGTATATTAATTTTGGTCAGAAGTGTGCAACGCATAGAAGGAAGCATCTCCGACCATATAAAGTATATAAATTCTTGATCAGCACGACGAGACGAGTTCAAATAGCCAAGTCCGTCCGTCGGTCCGTCTGTCCGTCCGTCCGTCCGTCTGGATCGACGCGAACTCCTCCCAGACCGTTAGAGCTACAGAGCTGAGATTTTGCATGTAGGCTTGTATATACTGCACAGTTTGTATATCTCGGATTCAGCCGGATCGGACCACTATATCGTATAGCCCCCATACAAACGGCAAAGTCACGAACAGTGACTTTTCTGAATAACTTTGCTATTTTTTGAGCTATCGTCACGAAATTTAATATTGGTGAGTTTATAGCACCTATTAACAACTGTGCCAAATTTGATCGGGTGACTATATCACATAGCTTCCATAGGAACGATCATTCAAAAACAATAACTTCGTTACTTTTGATGCGATTGTTAATGACTATGCCGACTTTGATAATGATCGGGTGACTATATCATATAGCTCTCATAGAAACGATCGGTGGAAAACTGTGACTTTTGTAAATAACTTCGTTATTTCCTATGCTAAGAATGTAGGCCGTTCTTTCGCAAACATTAGCCTTTTTTTTTTCCTTAGATGGAAAGAGTTACCAAAACATTTGCAAGTGTATACAAACTTTGACGAGGTCGAAGTTAGCCAGGGCCATCTGGTTTTTTACAAAAATTGCTTAAAAGTTAACGATGCAATTAACAAAAGTTACTGTTTTCAAACGACATATTATACATGTTGGAGGCTTGCTCACTTACGGTAGTAGCAGTAACCATAGAATACATAGATGGTGTGCAGTTTATCTAAGATTACCTAGATCTACAACTTCTCTGAAGAATGCACATGCCTAACTATAAACACTAACCATAGAATACATAGATGCGTCAAACTCAAGATTTTTTGATTACAAACGCTAGCCTGAGCGTGGAACCCCAAAGAACTTCGGCCGAAAAGCGTAAAACCCCAGATAGCGGCCTCAGCGAGAGCGAAAAACGTTCCCTTGCAGCAGTGTCGCTACGCATCGAAAATAATTCAGGTCTGCCACAGATCGCAGAACGATGAACGCATGTCTGTGTCGCTGTGTTCTCGTTTTGCATATGTATGCGTAGGCTGACGTAAGCAAGCGAAGATGTGAACGTCGCTTTTTCAGTTGCTGGCTCGCAGACCTTTTGAGTTTTCGAAGAGCTAGCGACAATGCGAAAATGAGACTTTTAGTGTCGAGGTAATTAACAAATCTTCAGTTTGACGCATCTATGTATGTATTCTATGGTTAGTGGTAGTAGAGAGTAGTAGAGAGAGAACATGCTTGAATCTAAATGAGAGCGAAGTACGAGAGAGTGTCGAGTCAGTCTGGGTTGAACGAACATGATAATTCAGAGCATAACTTAGACGACATCCAATTGATTCAGCCTAACCCAGACCAATTAAATGACGCTGTATCGCACGGCCAAAGTGGCGACGAAATTCCAAAAAGCGATCCAGTACAAAAGGAAGCGGTGAACGCCAATTTCAACAACAACATCAATGACGCGTTGGTTCAGCAATTGCTACAACAACTTCAACTGCTGATTCCCGGATTCAAGCATGATCACGATTTGGGCAGATCTTTCAAGAATTGGGAAAACAATGGCAACAATGGCAAACAATGGCAACAATGGCAAACAATGCTGCTGGCAATGTTATCGATAACAATGTTACTAATGAGAATACAGTTGACAGCAGCAATCCAAACAGTGGCAACGCCACCGCCGAAGCCACCTACCCGCATTCTGGCAACTCAAGCGGCGAATCTTCAGGCATAGCTTTTTCACTGGCGAAGGAAGTAATGATCGACTTCAACGGCGAGTCTTGCTCCAAAAAGTGGGTGGCCCAGCTGGGCTTAAAAACATCGACGAAGTGTATAATATCGGAGGCTTTTCATTTGCAAGATGAATTGCAATGCGCATTTGTGGCTTCATTCGGAGGTTACACGTATTCGCGAGCCAGTAGCAGTATTATGCGAACAGTTAATGTCCAAGCCAGAAATGCGCCGTCATTTTGAACAGCGTAAATGGAAGTTTAGTAAAAAGTTTACAGTTTATCTGGACGACAAACTAATGTGAGCAAACAACGTTAACATCAATGAATAGGAGCTCATTGATAAGGTTATCGAGGGCATACCTGATAAAGGATTACGAACACAAGCACGGATCCAATGCTTTGCCAACCCTAAGCAGAGATACATTTCGAGGACATTCAACTTGCAACTAAGGATGAAAACGGAACCGGCAGCGCAAAGAAGTTCGAGAGATGCGCTGTAAAATAAGGGGACGCCAGGTGAAGGACTGCAACAGGCCGGTTAGTGTGCCAGGCTCTTGTTTCATCTGTGGATCCACGGAGCATTGGGCGGCCAAATGACCAGATAGGACGGGCAGACGTGAACCTAGTGGGCTCATCCGTACAAACCAAAGCAGGAACAATTTGGTAAAAGAATTCATTATACATTTTGTAGACAGCCAAATAATTCCTTTATTGAAGCGTACCTCATAGATTCAGGGAGTCCAGTTTCCTTAATCAAAATAAAACATTTACCTAATCACTCATATCTTTATTGAGTTGTGCAATCTTATCAAGGGCTAAATGCAAGTCCTCTCATTACATTTGGAAAAAAACTATGTTACGTTGTGAAGAATTCAATGAAGATTTACTTCTAATTACTCGTTATCGTTTTTTGACATTATGTAACTTAAAATTATATTTAGATTCTTTTGAAAAAAATACGCTCGTAACTTCTTAGAGCCACGCCAACGTAAGAAAAATTCATTTTAAATATATTGGAATTTTAATGTCAGAACATATGAAAAATGAAATTGTTAACATAAGTATTTATTTAGGTCAACTAACAAAGCAGTCGATGAAAAAGCTTAAGCTAAAAGACAGATTATAATTAATTGAAGAAGAAAGCTCAGCTTTATGCACAACTAAACATCTCCGACCCGGTGGAGGTGATTTATTTGCACAAGGTGCCAGCTATGCCCCGATTCACAGCCAATGTGGTCAGGGATGAGTTGCAGTCAATCCAAGTCCAGAATATTTTCAGTGGTTTCGCTGTAGATGACAGAAAGATGAGGAGAAATAAGGTGAGAAAGGTTGTTAAAAGATTGGCAAAGAACACAAAAAAGTTCGTGATGAACCTAGTTAGTTAGTTAGACATCTACTAAAGTAAATAGGAAAAAATCTTTTCCGTCCGACGCGAGGGAACACAAAAATTTAGCGTATCTAGTAAATTAGTAGAAATGACTTCTCCGTTGACTATTTTATGGAGAAAGAGAATGCCAAATACGAGCCTACGGTTGTAAATTAAAGAAAGTTCAACAAAAAGAAGTCTGTCAGAATAAGAAGGTAGGCGAAGGTCCCAATTAAGATCGCGTAACGCGAACTAAGAAATTGCTTCTGTATTGATTCAATACTATGCTGGTGAACATCATATTGAGAGTTCCACACTGGCGAGCAATATTCTAGAGTAGGGCGAACTAACGAAGTGTATAAAACCTTTGTCACATATGGACAAAGACATGCTCTATTGACAATTGAAGATATATGAACATTAAAAGAAAGTTTTGGGTCAAACAAAACGCCAAAGTCCTTAAATGATGGTAGACAATCTGGCTGAAAGTGATATAAGAGCACTTAGAGGCATTAACGTGTAATTTATTAATTGCAAGTGCTGATGGAAAGAAGGATCATTATAGGAATAACAAATTGACGTCATCCGCAAACATGAGCACGCGTGAATGAGCCAAGGGCAAAGGCAAATTATTTATAAACAAGGTAAATAAGAGTGGGCCCAGATGACTGCCTTGGGGTACACCTGACATAAGACGAACAAATTTAGATATCGAGGAACGAAAAGACACCTTTTGGGTTACCAAGCCAATAGTTTCGGGGAAACGCTCATGATGTTAAGTTTCGTGTATAAATAACATCAGTTTGACACTTTTTACGAAAGTCATGGTGTACAAGGGTAGTCAATTCTAAAAGGTTGGTAAGCGACGAGCGACCTTTCATAAAGCCATACTGACAATAAGAAATAGTGGATATGAATAGGTGTTGAACGGAAGACGTAATAATTTTTTCAAACAGCTTAGGTATCGCGGAAAGTTTGGCAATGCCACGATACTTAGAAATATCCGATTTGCTACCCTTTTTAAAAAGCGGAATAATAAAAGACTCCTTCCAAATATCAGGAAAGCTACAAGTTTCACTCGATATAAAGAATAACCGAGATAAAAGCTTAGATAGGGAAATCGAACACATTTTAAGGATGCAACTAGGTATATTATCAGGCCCGGGAACGAAGAAAGACGTCATAGATGACAAGCTAGAGATAATACAGTCTTCAGTAATAATAGGAAAAAACATACAATTTAAATGTGATTGATTGAATGATTGAGAAGGGATAAGGTGTGGGATCCGAAACAGTAGTAGAATAAGTCGACTGAAAGAATTTAGCAAACAGGTCTGCAATATCTGAATCATTATGAGCAGTCTGGTCACTAAGTCTGAAGGTGGAAGGTAGTAAATTAGAGCGTCTTTTGGAATTAACAAAGTTGTAAAATCTTTTGTGGTTTTTATAAAATTTAACCTTACAGCGAACGATATAATTATTGTAGCATTCAGTATTTAAAAGACGAAATTGAGATTTGGCTACACAATAATTTGCATAGTCAAGTCGCGAACCAGCTTTTTTAAATCTTTTAAAATATCTCGATTTAATGTTACTATGTTAATGTTAATGTGAACTAGACTGGCGCACTGGAGACGGTAGAGACATTCACATAAGGAACGCATTTATCAATTACACAATTAAGAGCAGAGTAGAAAAAATTTACTGCACAATCTATATCACAGCACTCAAATAGAAATGACCAATCAAAAGAGAAAATAAGGCTGTTAAGACGATTGAAATTTGTTTTACGAAAACATCTACGACGAGAATAATAATTAATGAATTCGTAATGGAATTGTAAGAAAAAGTGACTTCAATGGTAGGGTGATAAGTATCTTCAGGCTTCACTAGTGGCTGTGTTTGTGATACAGCACTAACAGTGGGATCCGAGACAAAAACAAGATCGAGGATTCTTTTAGAAGAGTTAAGAAAACAATTCAACTGATATAGCGGACATTCAAGTAGGCTATCAAGAAAAATACGTTGAGATGAAGGAATTAAGAAAGATAGATTATCATCCACCAGCCAAGAAACAATATTCAAGTTAAAATCACCTAAAACTTTTAGAAAATCACGATTTTTAAGACGACTAAAAATAGTTCGCAGAGCATCAGCATAGTGCATGTAGATCATGATATCAGAAGCTGGAGGAATATATGAACAAGATATATATATGCTAAAGATGGAATATGTAACTTCAATGGAAATAAACTCAACATCTAAGGGGAGATCAAGCGGCACAACATTTAAACACAGATTCGAGTTGACAGCAATGAGTACCCCACCGCCACGACGACGAACACGATCAATTCTATACGAAATAAAGTTGTTATACAGGGTTTCGTTATCCAAAACATAGGAGTTGAGCCAAGTTTCAGGAAAACGTAATATGTCAGCCGAAAAGGTTTGGATATCACACATATCCTTAGAGAGTTTGAGGCTTTGTCCCCAAAGGGACCCACATAGCCAATCGTATGAACGAGCGTCAGCCATGAAGATACTCGTTGAACAAGATGATCAAGAGGATGATCAGGAGTTGCATGTACTAATGCAGTCATACAATTGATTTTGACTTCCTTCTGTATGTTCTTTTCTGAATTATTTAAAGAAACTTGGGAGTTGTTTAACCTTACCGTAAGTTGATTCGCGTCACGTAGCCATGACGAGCCATTCCACCATAACTGAAAGCTGGATTTGATTTGGATTCCACATAACGCCAAGAATAATGCCTTAGAATGGTGTCCAGAATTTCCAAACCACACAAAAACCGTGACCTTTTGATGTCGAAGTGCCGCCTTAATCGAATGTATGAGTTGACTTAGGAGCAGTGTCCCGCAAAGCTCTAAGCAAGTCAGAGATTGCTGCTTTAGCGGAGCCATCCTAGACTTCGCAGCCATATTCGATGTAGAAATCATTGTTGATTACTCTGCTGTGCACTAGAGCAGCGTATGTCTTTATGGATGCTTCAGAGAATCCATGCAAGTCAAAGTTGTGCGCGTCTTTGACGTTGTAGAATAACCGAATCTGCTCCTCATTTGAACATTCTCCGATAGTAAATTAGGCAGTTTGTCATCCCATCCCAAATCGAGAAGCTATAATTGTTGAAAGAGTATTTTGAATCAGACCACAATTGGTGTCATAAGCCCACGTGGAACAAAAATCCATTTTGTACAATCGACTTTTAGACCTCTATTATGAGACAATGTTTCAAGACCATGTTGCCAGTAAAGTCCAAGAACCTTCACTGGTGATGATTGTGGGGAATCCGTAGGAATGCGAGGTGTGTTCGATTCCATTGAACAGTAGTGAGCGGCGAAGAGCAGTGAGGAGTGAGGAGGGTTTTTTAATCATCGGCGTATACGGTCACACTAAGGAGCGTGACTTGTGACTTGGAAATCGCCATCATTAATTCAGTACGAGAATTTGCCCGATACAGTCGCACTTTTCCTTTTTTGCAACATTCAATTATATTCTACCTCGTGGTTTTTGTGTGTGAAAGTTATCTGTGAATAAAGCATTATTTTAAACGAAGTCTCGCTCGTTTTCAATTAAGTATCAGCTCACCATCCCAGGAACCATTGGCACCCGCCAACTCTCTGTCCTTTTTTCTGGATCCTTACGCCCCTCCACGAACATTGGTTCTTTGAGCCGGGTATCCTTCCGCTCCCCCAGCTTGCATTGGCGGAATTCATGAAGGGTACAACATTTCTTATTTAAAATTTCATTTACATTATATTCCATTACATACTGATAATAGTGTGAGGTTTCCCGCTTTTCCATAGCGACTTTTAGACACTTGTATGTACGACCCAAAACATAGGAACAAGCTCGAAAACGTTATTTTCAATTCGAAGGAATCGATGTAATGCAAGGGCCAGATCAGCCGTCGGATTGGTAACCCACTAAAAATATGGGGCACCATTCAGAGAAGCGTCACAAAGAAAAAAACGTTCAATAAAACTTAACATTGGGAACAGATCCCAGCTTAGCATTGATGGATTCGGTGCGGCCCAGGCGACAACCCGCTATTGCCAATAATTGGTTCAGGACTAAATATTAAGTCCTAAGAACCAAGGGTGATCTGAATTGGAGGTTTCAAATAATTTGGAATCGACACTTTTTAATTCTTATTTGTCACTGCTATTTTTATGAACAGCTCAAAATGCCCTTATTTTACAATCTTGCTTATTTCTGAAATTGGGGGACTTATTGTTCATTCCAAGATGGTAGTAATTTTATGATTAAATATAGATAATAAATTTTAAAAATATTGGTGAGTTTCTGGTCCCATTAATATGATTTATCAACTTTGAAGTCAAAGCTTTATTTAATTTAATTTATTTATTTATTTACGTCAACTAACATAGCAGTCGACGAAAAAGCTTAAGCTAAAAGACAGATAATATTATTTTTTGTGTTTATCCAACGTTTTTCCATTCCATTGAAACTCGCTTTTTACAATTTTCCAAATCCAATTTTTTCTCCATCCACATACATATGTATGTATATGCATCCATACATATGTAAGATTTGTTACACCCACCCGTACATAGGTATATTTATCACAGATGTTTGCCAAGGCCACGTAAAGGTTAAAAATTATTAAAGTGTTCTACAAAAAAATGTAATTAACTGAAAATTAAAGTGTTCACTGCTATATTTAGATTCTTGTGTGTCTAAACAATTTAAGTGGCCCAATGATCCAATTAATTTACACTTACGCGCGTATTCATATACTTATGCACATACATACATATTTCGTTACATGTTGGTGTATGTACGTACACACACATGATCGATTTCGGTGCCGCGCATTTATAAAAAAAAACACAAAGAGTTAATTGAATTCCATTTAACCCGACCGAGTTCGCCAAGCAACAAATTGCTTACCATTTTTTAATCACACACGTGAATACAAACATACATACCTGTGTACATACATACATACATATATTTTGTCCATATGCACTGATAGTTTTTTTTTTTTCATTATTCTTTGTCACACATTGTTTTTTTGGGTTTTCCTTTCGCACAAAACACTTGCGGAGTGTGGAAAGCGGGTTTCTTGTTTTCAGCACATAAAATTACAAAACAATTTATCAAAAAAAAAAAAAAAATATATATATATAAACATTGGCCAGCAACTGTTTCGGTGTAGTAGTGAAACGTGAGTCGAGTCGTGACAACAATAGGTGACTCGAGTGCGCCAAATTCAAATCACAACTTATCAGAAATATTCTTGCGTTTTTCCCACATACAAATCTATCCGTCCATACTTACAAATAAATATACGTATATAGTTTTTGCATCCATTTTTTCCCACCTATTTATATATCCGTCCATAATTATAAATAAAGACACATATATATCTTGGCATTCCTGTTAATTTTTTTTGAATCCATTTCTCGAATTCGCCCATCGCATCACGGTGCATGGCGGCAATCAACTAATGGTGCGGTATCTGCGAACTAAATTCTGGACTCCACGGATTAAGAATCTGGTAAAGTCACACATCAAGGGGTGTAACGTTTGCATCGTTCATCGTCGACGACTCCATCATTTACTCCAGACCTTTCACCCATGCGGTCATTGATTTCGCAGGGCCCTTCGAGATCAAAAATTATACCGGCCGTGCGTCTTATTATGAAGGGTTATGTCCGCGTCTTTGTGTATTTCAGCACGAAGGCAATCCATCTCGAGGCTACCTTCGACCTCACCACTGAAAGATTTCTCGCAGCCTTCTCTCGTTTTGTCGCATTTTATCCTGGCATTTCATTCCGTCGACCGCCCCCATATGCGAGGACTGTGGGAGGCTGGGGTCAAAAGTTTTAAGACCCTATTTTACAAGTCCTCGTCTAATGTTAAGTACACGTTCGAGGAACTTTCCACTCTTCTATGTCGAATCGAGGCTTGTCTGAACTCCAGGCCAATTTCTCTTATGAGCGAGGACCCAGAGGATCTGCTGGCATTGAGCCCGGGTCATTTTCTTATTGAAGAACCGCTCTTATCCATTGTGGAGCCTGAGATTCTAGTCGAGCCGATGTCCCTAATACGGTAATGACGGTGCAAAGTTGATAGTGTTTGATTAGATCCGATGGCCTTTTCCTCCAGACAATTCTCTGGAAGTCGCGGTGTTTGTTGTTCACCAAAATCTGCCGAAACATCTTGACTATGTCGGCTGAGTCTAAAAATTTATACTTTATATAAAACTCTTCAGTTTCCGCCCAAAAACCGGGTGATGTGGTAGATAAAACGTTGCCCATTATTGACTTCCTCTGGTGGCAATTCGCGCATATGCCTCAAATCGAAGTATTCTTTCATGAAGTTGACGTATTTTCCTCTTAGATTTTCATTTTGTTTTAAAGGTCGTTCCACCGATTGGAAACGGTTTAGAGCCCCTTGTAAAGTATCCCCAAATTCAGGATTAGTGACATTGAATGGAAGTTCAACGATGTATTTCCCCTCTTCATCTCGAGTGTGTGTAGCGAGAAACCATTTTTCTACTTGTTCGCCATAAGGTTCCAATTTGGATGTGGAACTGATGTCCTTTAGCTCCCAAAACCTCTGGAGCGAAGCGTAAATGTCAATGTATGATGTCATAGCAAAAGCGTTGTTAGCTTGGGGCATCGTGATAGAGCTAATGACCTATCCGAAAATCGATGAAATTGCAATGAGTTTTGCCCGTATTGTCGTACAACTTCTTACCTGTAATTATAGACCAAACATGTTCACCACCCAAAAAAACCTCAATTGGAGCGCATGTGGTGAATTCTGAGTCAGTCAGTTGAAGACCGTTAAAGACCTCAAGAGCCTATGCGTCAATGTTCTGCCTTTCCAGTGTTTACGTAATTTTGCTAAGATAAGTGATTGTTGGAATACATTGACTTGATCTGAAGCGTGCTCCTTTCCCTTGTGGTGTCAGCCTGAACCGAAGAGATTCCTGTGTCCAAAATGGATGATGCCGGCCGTGGCAATCCAAGTGTTTGTAGACATCGTTCTTATACATATGAAAGTTCCTACCCGGTATCTAATAAGATACGACATGTGATGTAATCTCCATTTACCTTTTGAACAAAAGTCGTTGCAGTAGGCAATTTGCTTCGACTTAAACCTTTTCCTGTTGTCGTTTTCACAGAGCTTTGCGAACAAACCGTTGCTGGTGCACTCCCATCATGAGCCACTAGACTTGATGTGAACAAATCGTGATAAGAAGCGTTTGGACTACGCTGATTCTGCCTTTTGCCTTGTTGCAAATTCCTTGAAGCCATTGAGTTACCTGGATCGTGGACCAGAGAATGGTGCTTACCTTTACAATACTTGCATAAGAATGGTGATGGACCGTATGACCATATGCCCTAATTTTAGGCAATTATAACATAAAGCCTTTCCCCTTGTTGCCCATGCTGCGCTCAATTCATCTGCGCCGCAATACCAGATATTGTACCCAGCAGTCCCGGCCTGTTTGATTGATCGCATCCAGACCGCAAACAATCACGTTTGTGCCATCTGATACTTTTCGTAAGATGGACACATCAATTTTGTTTGTCGTTGGTAGACCAATAAATTGTTCCAAAAATGAGTTTTGTACCAGTTCAATGAAAGACGTTAGTATTTCTTGAATTCATTAATTGTTTATTTATTTATATTCAAATAGGCACTAGGACATAAGCCAGTGACAAATAGTCGTCGCAACCAACACACAAATTGGGTGGACTTCGGAGCGGCATTAGAAAGTTAGAGCTGGGGGCCAAGACACAGCGATGCACACCCGATGTAGCTACAATTGGTATCTTACTTTATATAATCTAAACACCAACATACCTGAATACCTGTTAAACGTTATCCAACGTTGAACGCAAAACTGCTGTGGACTGGGTTTGCTGCAGCGGGAGTTCGCCGTAGCTTAGTTGCATCTTCGTGAATTGTGTTATTGTTGGCGCTGTTTTTGTTAGGCTAATGCTGAAGTTACCAAACCGCACATAGATATGACAATTTCCTTGTGTCTGTCGAAGCTATACGGTGACCTGTTATTCGGATAGCAGAACTCCTCGCGATACACGTCGGGTCTAGAGTTGACAATCCAGTCTTCTTGATAGTGATACCTTGTATATTATCGTCACAGGCCACTGCGAGTTCAATTGATCTGGTGGTGGCAAAAACCCACTGTTTTTTGTGAAAGATATCGCACGAATGACCTGTTTGTGTGTTGTATCTGACAGGTTGACGATTTTGTGTTTTTGAATAGACTGAACTCACAGTTGCTATTAGCCGTAAACATCTTTTGTTTACCAAAACAAATATATTGCTCATTGTTGAGCTGACGCCATCGTTCGAAATCTGCTCTTGAGAGCCCAATGTATTGATTCCGTTCTTTGTTGACACCAATAATAGGAATTTTAATGTTCATGATTACAACCACATGAGTTCCAATTGCTGGAATGGGTACCAGGTTGTACAGTTGAATGCCTGCGTTGCCACTAATGGATCACACGATTGTGCCCTGTGCCTTCATTGAGGCATATAAATGCAAGACTTCGTTATCTGGAACTGGCAACTCCAAACCAAACGGAAGATGTCCCTTAAGTTGGTTCAGATGTTCCCGAAACTGACCTGGTGACAGTAGTAACAGGTTTTTTTACCATACACCCATAGGGTGAAATGGTATGTTAAAGTCGCCAAAATGTATGTAACAGGCAGACGGAATCTTTCCCGAGTCCATAAAGTATATATATTCTTAATCAGTATCAAAAGCCGAGTCGATCAAACCATGTCCGTCTGTCCGTCCGTCCGTAGGAACGAATTCCATATAAGCATAAATATGCTGACACAGCGTCTGAACAAGAGCCCATAGCATGACCATACGCCTTACATATTTACTTCTTATATATTTAACTTTAGATTCATATTCCCATTTATGTACTTAGGTTTAGTTCTCTTTTATTTTCTTCAACATAGTCAGTTTTTGTATAACCCTTTAACAATAAAGAAGCATAACTCCGGCACTTAGCCGTAACACAATTGATAATTTCTAATGTATTGCTGATCCACAAGAACGGTGATTCAGATACCTAATCGTATTTCATCCTAATCAACATAAATCAATCCAGAAGCTGGATCCCACCAACGGCAACCCCTAACAGGAACCAGTGGACGTATACTATATCTTAACTGGCGCCTAACCGGAATTGGATTACTCTCTAAGAATCCATACCCTACCAACATGTAAGTGACTGTTCGGAAAAAATAAAGATTAATTATAATACATATATAAATTTAAAAACCAAACAAATATAAAATTAATAAAAAATAATAAAGTGGCAGCATAAAGTGATATTGTGAATAATTTGCATTGAATTTATTTGCATTGAATTTAATTGTGAGTTTGAATGTGTGCGGTTATATTGTTAGATTGAATTCGCTAAGACATTGTGTTAAATAACTGCCAATGAGTTGGTCCTATAAGGACATTAAAAAAGAATCTGATAGCGACGAAGATATTATAGTACAATCTAGGCCTTAGGCACTCGATCAAAATGAAATGGATCCACAAACGTTAAAAGTTATAATAGAGAGCGCAGTCAGCACCGCGCTTAACGCACAAGAACAACGCATAAGAGGCGAGATACACGCCGAAATCGAACATCTGAGAAACCAATAAGCTCATTTAGAATTGAAGCGCCCCAAGTACAGGTGTACGAAAGCGTAACAATTGACCCCAGCATTAGATGTGAGGTTAGACTCGACGCTGCGAAATCGGTGCCGAATTTTAATGGTGACCATGAAGAATATGTGTCTTGGAGACAATCAGCCATAGAGGCATATCAGGCCTACAAGGGATACACACACATTACCAGGCAGTGATAATTTTAAAAAATAAAGTTTGTGGTAGGAGCGATGCTCTGTTACACCTGCACAGCCCAAAGATTTGCCTTCGGCTGTAGCAGCGAGGATGAGAATAGCATAGAAAGGAGCATGTTCGCCGCTACGTATGCTAAAGCAATTGAAGATAGGAGCCACTCAGGGGAAAATAACAAGCAAGAGAATCGCTCATTGCCCAGACAGGGAAAACATTTTGAGAAAAACCCCCATTTTACAGGAAAACAAGTCCAAAATAGACCCCAACAGGGTGAGCAGGGAACAACCCCAAACAGTAAACAAATTCGAGCCCAAGACCAAGTACAACCGATGGATGTTGATGCATCAGTTTCCAAACTGAGACAGCAGACTGGTTGGGGTAAAACCCGCGGTAACGCCACCCACGGAAAATCTCAAAAGAGACAAAACGCATCAGATCGTATGACTGGACAGAGTCGCCAGAATGTTAACAACATTTCTCAAAAAGACTCGGCCCAAGACCAACAATACGCGCGTATAGCAGAGTCTGCCGTCGGTGAGGGCGATGAGAACGACTCCATACTCCATGATTTGCTAAATTTTTTAGAGAACGCTCCCAACTGCGGTTCGTCGAGCGACAGTTGGCTGGTAGAACACTAAAAATTCTAATCGACACTGGGGCGGCAAAGAATTATGTAAGACCCGTAAAGGAGTTAAGAAACATAACACTTGTTGACACCCCATTTACTGTGAACTCCATGAGAATTTTCGGAAAGAATGCCCCGTTTTTCACTTTAGATACCCTTGATACTTTTAATGCCATAATAGGCTTCGATTTGCTAACGCAAGCAGGGGTAACCCTAAACTTACACAGCGGTAGTATTACATATGGCAGTACGGCGGAAGCACTGCAACACCATACTTGCGATAGCGTTAATTTCACACGCATTGATGACATAATAGTTCTTGATAGCGTAAGAGAGGAATTTAAAAAGGTAATACTGAACAGGATCGGCGCATTTTCGACCTCTAACGAGGCATTGCCATATAACACTTCAGTTATTGCCACAATTCACACAACAGACAACCAAGAAGTGTACTCCAAGTCTTACCCATATCCTATGGGTGTAGCCGATTTTGTTAATAACGAAATCGCTCAATTGTTAAAAGACGGCATTATAAGACCATCTCGGTCTGCGTACAACAGTCCTGCATGGGTTGTTGACAAAAAAGGCTGTGACTCAAACGGTAACAAAAACAAACGACTCGTTATTGACTTTCGAAAGTTAAACGAGCGAACCATTGCCGACCGGTACCCAATGCCAAGCATTCCCACGATTCTAGCGAATCTTGGAAAGGCAAAATTTTTCACGACTTTGGACTCAAAGTCTGGATACCTTCAAATTTATCTAGCTGAAAAGGATCGCGCGAAAACGGCGTTCTCAGTAAACGGAGGGAAATACGAATTCTGTCGCTTACCCTTTGGTTTGAAAAATGCCGGAAGCATATTTCAGAGAGCAATCGATGATGTTCTAAGGGAACAAATCGAGAAAATATGCTACGTTTACGTAGATGACGTGTTAATATTTTCTGAAAATGAAGCTGAGCATGTCAAACACATTGACACTGTGCTCCAGCTGCTCTGCAACGCTAACATGGGCGTGTCGAAAGAAAAGACAAAATTTTTTAAAGAAAGCGTCGAATATTTGGGTTTCATCGTCTCTAGTGACGGAACAAAAACTGACCCCGAAAAGGTCAAGCCAATTCAGGAGTACCCCGAGCCAAAGAGCCTCTATGCACTGAGATCGTTTTTGGGCCTTGCTAGTTATTACAGGGCGTTTATTAAGGATTTTGCATCAATCGCAAGACCTTTAACCGACATACTGAAAGGCGAAAATGGAAAAGTAAGCAAGCACAGGTCCAAAAAGGTCCCAATCGACTTTGACGAATCGCAACGTCACACCTTTGACCGCTTAAGAAACATTCTGGCATCCGAGGATGCCATACTCATGTACCCAAACTTTCAAAAACCTTTCGACCTCACAACCGACGTTTCTGCCGACGGGATTGGAGCAGTGTTGTCCCAGGGCGGGAGGCCAATAATAATGATATCCCGAATATTAAAGCAAAGTCAATCACTTTACGCCACTAATGAAAGGGAATTGTTGGCAATCGTGTGGGCTCTTGGAAAACTACAGAACTACCTGTATGGAACCAGAGAGTTGCACATTTTTACTGATCACCAACCGCTCACATTTTCGTGTCACAAAAAAACACAAATGCGAGAATTCAAAAGTGGATGGCCTTTATTGAAGAACGTAACGCTCAAATTCAGGGAAAGAAAACCTAGTGGCAGATGCATTATCAAGGCAAAATGCGAATGCCTTACAAGATGAAATTCAATAATGTGCTGCCACCGTCCACAGTGAGCTTTCCTTGACCTACACAATCGAGACAACAGACAAGCCTGTTAATCTCTTTAGAAACCAAGTAATCCTAGAAGAGGCGCGCTACAACTTGCATCGGAGACTAATTCTATTCGGCAACAAAACTCGCCATGTGATACAATTCACAGACAAGAACGATCTCCTTGAATCCTTAAAGTTTGTAGTGAACCGTGATATTGTAAATGCAATCCATTGCGATCTTCCTACATTAGCCGCCTTTCAACATGAATTAGTGCGACTTTTCCCCACAACAAAGTTTTGGCATTGCAAGAACATGGTTACTGATATAACCAACAAAGATATCAGATTCAGATAGTTAATACCGAACATATTTTCGCACATAAAGCAGCGCAAGAAAATATCAAACAAATACTTCGGGAGTATTACTTCCCAAAAATGGCCAAATTAACCAATGAAATCGTCTTAAATTGCAAAGTCTGCACCACAGCTAAGTACGACCGTCACCCAAAAAAACAAGATCTTGGGCAAACACCTATTCCGTCTTATCCCGGCGAAATACTGCATATCGATATTTTCTCCACTGACCGCAAGCTATTCTTGACCTGCGTGGACAAGTTTTCCAAATTTGCTGTTGTACAACCCTTATTATCCCGAACAATATTATTATAACGGATATTACTATCCCCATATTGCAATTACTCAATATTTTTCCAAAAATAAAGACAATTTATTGTGACAACGAAGCATCGTTTAATTCAGAGACGATTACTTCAATGTTAAAAAATCAATTCGAAATAGACGTAGTAAACGCACCTCCATTGCATAGCTGCTCGAATGGACAAGTGGAACGATTCCACAGTACATTGCTAGAGATAGCAAGATGCATGAAAATTGATAAACAACTTAACGATACGACACAGATCATAGTAAGAGCAGCAATAGAATATAATAAAACAATTCATTCGGTTACGGAAGAAAAGCCAATGGACGTTATCCATACACAACACACTGATCTGCGGGAAAATATTAAAGACAGAATAAGCAAAGCACAACAAATCAATTTAACAGATGCAACCCAGATAGGCAAAATAGGGTATTTGACGTAGGCGACAAAGTATTTTTTAAGAACAATAAAAGGTTGGGAAACAAATTGTCCCCATTATGTTCTGAGGGACGCGTACAAGCAGACCTGGGAACTTCTGTTCTTATTAAGGGGAGGGTGGTCCATAAGGACAATTTAAAGTAATTTTGATCAAGACATTTGACCTAAGACATTTGACGAACCTGACTGAATTCACGAAAATCATATACGATGCGATAAAACTGGCTGAATTATTTCCCTTGACGAACATGCGAAAATTTATAGAAGTAGACATAAAACATGTTAAAAATCTTTTGTCCGCGTTAATGATACACCACAGGATAGCAAGAAGTCTAGATTTTTTGGCCACAGCGCTAAAGGTTGTGGCAGGAACGCCTGATGCGGCAGATTTGGAAAGAATTAAAATAACAGAAGCACAGTTAATTCAATTTAAGAATAGACAAATAATAATTAACACAGAAACTCAAAGGCAGATTAATTTACTTACAAATATTGTTAATAAAATAATACAATCCAGAAGTGGTGAAATTACCGATATCCCACACTTATACGAAACCTTACTAGCAAGAAATAGAATGCTAATTACAGAAATTCAAGACCTTATGCTTACTGTCACACTTGTCAAATCTAATATAATAAACCTAGCCATTTTTGATCAAGAAGATTTAAAATCTATTTTTACCGAACAGTTCACAACAGTCTCCATAGTTAATTTAATGGCTGTGTCCAACATTAAAATATTTCAGTCCGATAGTACCATACATACAATTATAGATTACCCTAGAATTAAACTTTTATGTGATACATGGGGACACCATACTACAGATACACGACAACATAGTGGCAGAATGCGACGACGGAGTGAAGGCGGTCACAGAATGCGTTACCAAAAATCACGCAACATTTTGCAAACTGGCTAAGTATGACACATGCGCTCGCGGACTGCATTCAGGGCAATCTGCTATATGTCGCACGCAGCCCAGTCACCTGGAGCCCATACAAGGGTTGACGAGGGGATAATTATTGTCAACAAGCGTGCGAGTATCAGCGTAGATGATGGCCCTACGATACACGCCAACGGAACCCATCTTATAACATTTGAGAAAAGCGCTACGATAAACGGGACCATGTACCTCAACCACAACAAGGTCGTAAGCAAGGTTCCTGGCATCCCAGCTTCCCCTTTGCTACATATAACGGGACACGATCATGTGTTAAGTCTACCTCTGCCACAGCGAATGAACGAACTCAACATAAACGCCATTCGGGAGTTGAATGATGATATGAAATCCAACGGATCACCCAAGGTTTGGTATTTGTAAGCTTCTTGCTCTGTAGCCTCGTCGTAGCTGGTCACTGCAGGTACCAGAAAAAGTCAGATGCTAAACTGCAAAAATTCGTCCAAGAGTCATGCATCACCGAGAACGGCAATGAACTTAGAAGGGGAGAAGTAAACAAACAATTCAACGAACTGGCTTCCCACTAAGTCTTAGAACAATCTGTGCAGCTGCAACGTCGATGTAACGAATTCCATATAAGCATAAATATGCTGACACAGCGTCTGAACAAGAGCCCATAGCATGACCATACGCCTTACATATTTACTTCTTATGTATTTAGCTTTAGATTCTTATTCCCATTTATGTACTTAGGTTTAGTTCTCTTTCATTTTCTTCAACATATTCAGTTTTTGTATAACCCTTTAACAATAAAGAAGCATAACTCCGGCACTTAGCCGTAACACAATTGATAATCTTTAATATATTGCTGATCCACAAGGACGGTGATTCTCATCCTAATCAACATAAATCAATCCAGAAGCTGGATCCCACCAACGGCAACCCCTAACCGGAACCAGTGGTCGTATACTATACCTTAACTTGTATATTTGCTTAGTAAATGCGCACATTTTGCATGTATAAAGATTTTACCACGCCACTTTCCGTCCCCGAAATTTGAAAAACTCGATTATCTCCCTTAATTTTTTACCTTGTGGAATGAAATTTGGCACACTTGAATTCGATACTAATACCCAATAATACTTCCTGTTCCAATACTCTCGTAGTATATGCCTGGTTTGGGGTTGAATCGAGTTATGTTGGTCCCTTGAGCAAATGGTATATTAAGTAAGAACAGCATTAGGCAGATCGTCATTGCCAGTAGTGGCAGACCGACCGACAAACGTTTTTTTTTTCTTTGGTTCTGAAGTGTCTTCGATACCAGTTTAGTCCCTGTCTCTCTAAGCATTGTAGCCAAATTATGTAGGTGCCTCTGGATGTTTTAACGTCCATCACACGGACGTATCCATCCAGGCCTGGAAATAATTTAACAATTCGTCCAATCGGCCACTGCAAGATTGGCACACTATCCTCCTTCAGAATTACCATCATGCTTTCTTTAACCTTGCCTTTGGATGTACCCTGCAGTTCCTGTAGGTATTCCTGAGACCATTGTGTCCAGAATGTGTTCATAAGCCGTTGGATTAATTCCCATTGCTCTGGAATCGATCGCTGTGTTACTGGCTCTGCATCTGGTATTGCTACTAATGGTTCTCCGATCAATAGATGGCCTGGGGTTAGAGCTGTCAAGTCGTTGGGATCGTCTGAGTTTGGGGTTAACGGAGGAGAGCTTAGCACTGCTTCCACATTAACAATGATGGTAGACAGTTGTCAAGTTTGCTGTCGATATGCTTTTCGACAGTAAATGCTTAGCGGACTTTACTACAGCTTCCCATAATCCTCCGAAATGTGGAGACCGTGGTGGAATAAACTTAAATTGCACTCCTTTTTGGTTGCAAAACTCCTTAAAAGTGCCTGCTGCCTTTTTTGAGTGTATTGTATCGGTCAGCTCCTTCAGTTGGTTGTTTGCTCAAACAATGTTTGTTGCATCCTCTGCGTCCAATGAAACACTGAATCGCACCTACAAATGAGGAGGTGGACAGGTCCCCGACCCACTTTAAGTGGACTGCCTTGGTTGCAAAACATACCGAAACTGCAGTGTATGCTTTGTCAGGACGTTTTCCTTGAGCGATGCACACACATATAGCTACAATTGGTATCTTATTTTATAGACACCAACAGTGCCTTATCTTTAAGCGTTCCGAAGTAGTGTTGCAATGTGAGTCAGTTATCGCCAGATGCCGCACCAAGTTAGCAGCATCATCGACGAGCAGTGTTTTCAAATGATGCAAGTTTTGAGTGTTGCTTAACTCCCTTTTGCTGTGTATCGTGCTCTCGTAGCTATCTTGGAAAGCTGGCCACTCCGTATAGTCCTGCGAACCGTTTGATTTGAATTTTCGTTGTGTTGTTTCTCAAAGTTGAACCCGAAGCAGCCGCCTGTGTGCGTCGACAAGTTTTAACTGCTCTGGTTTGCAGCTAACTGTTAAAGGAGTTGTTGTTGTTGTTGCAACAAATGAAGGATGTCGTCATTTTATGCATGCAGACCCATTGAGCCATTGTCGTCACCAGACAATGATGCTTCTTGTTGTACTATCCGTTTTTTTCTAGAAGTCAAGTATATGCCTTCAAGTAGCCTTCCACTCCAGCATTTTGAGTTTTCTGGTACATTTGCTTATGGTTTTTTGAACATGTTTTTTCCAATTTTATCATCTGTTAATCGTGACACCCAAATATGTGGCATTGCTGGCAGTCAGAATTGTTTCATTGTTGAATGTTATAGAGCTGCAAAACTATCGATGGTTGCAACATTCAATAGTTTCGATGGTTTGGCAACAAATATTCAATAGTATCGATAGTACTAGGGAAAATATTTTCAAATTGAAATACTTAATAAATGCATACTTAACAATAAAAATTAACATTTTAATAAACATTTCATATGTTTCATATGTTTAACATAATGAGATCCTTCATGGACATAGTAAATCAAAACAAATTTGAATAAAATTAAAATTAAGGATCAGTCTTCTGCCAAGATCCGAGAATTGTGACTAAGAAAAAGGAGCATGTCCACATGCTTAGCTTTTAAGGCAGCTCTTCGTTCCGTTATAATTTGTCTAGCTTTGCTGAACAATCGCTCCGACTCTGTCGATGAAGCAGGAATGCAAAAATATTTCGTAGTAAGGACTTTTATATTACTTTCGTTATGCTGTAAATTAGAAAACATTAAACATTTTTGAAGAATTTTTGTTAAGCTACATACCTGCCAATATTTGAGGGGATCAACATCGCCCAAAGAGTGATGTTTCCCAATATATTGGTGTTAATCAATTATTGCATCGGAGCGCTTGGTCCTAGGCAAATTTTCTATGTTGATTTTTACAAATTCATAAAGAGGATGTCGTGTTGGTTTTGGTTGATCAATTGTTGGTGTTGGTGGCTCTGAGGTGGGAGCTGAAGACTTGCTCAGATGAATAAGTTCTTCAATTAAAAGTTTTTCAGCATTTTTGGCATTGTATTGCGAACGGAAATCTTGTTTTTTAAACCTTGGATCAAGCAATGTAGAAATGCTAGTTACTGTGCGATCTTCGTACTTGTATAACCTTTTGATTACGCAATCAATTAAAAATTCGTTTACTTTAAGGCCAACTTCGGTAAGAAGATTTTTTGTGCTATTTTCCAAGTTGTTTAAGAGGCCACAAGTAACTGGAATAGCTAGTGATACTGTGACTTTAGAATTCGATGACATTTCTTTGGAAGCAATGTCAAAGGGAGAAAGTATTTGTAACAAGTCTTTTAATATGTTGATTTCGTCAGCTTGGGCGCTTTCGACAAACTTAGAAGTGTTATATTGATTGCTTCATGTGTTTTTAAGACTCTTTCAATCATTACGAATGCACTGTTCCATCTGGTGGAAACTTCCTGTATTAGACTATATTTAGTTTAGTTTAGTTTGTGCATAGCAGGGTAAATTTCTTTTTTTTAAGCAGCTCACACGCTTTCATCATTGAGCTTGCATTATCAGTCACAATTGCAGTTATTTTATCAAAAATTCCCCATTCGTTGCAAACAGCCTGCAGGGTATCTGCTATATTCTTAGCAGTATGATTTGTCTCATCAATTAGCTTATTTGTTGATAAAACAGCAGAGCGAAGACAGCAACTATCTGTAATAAATGAGCATAAGACTGTCATATAAGATTAATTTGTCCACATATCAGTTGTGATGGCACAGTGATTCATTTTGCTGAGCAAATTTTATAATTTAGGTTTCTGCTCATCAAATAAATTTGTCATCATGACATTAGAGAGGGTAGTCCGCGACGGTAGTTTGTAGCGTGGGTCGAATAGTTTGATAAAGTCGCGAAACTCAGGATCCTCAACTATAGAAAAATGTTGCATGCCTTGAGCTACAAATTTTATGAGAGCTGAATCTTGTTTGCGCTTTGACGTAGATTCATATTTATTTTATTTTATTTTATTTATTTTTTTTTTTATTTATTTACGTCAACTAAGTCAGCAGTCGACGAAAAAGCTTAAGCTAAAATACAGATAATAATTAATTCATGAAGGTAGCTTAGCTTTATGCACAACTAAACATCCCCGACCCGATGGAGGTGTTTTATTTGCAACAAGGTGCCAGCTATGCCCCGATTCACAGCCAATATGGTCAGGGATGAGTTGCAGCCAATCCAATATCCAGTACAGAATAATTTCAGTGGTTACGCTGTAGATAATTAAAAAGTATAGCGCGAAGAGAAGTGACAGATAGATAAGGAGAAATAAGGTGAGAAAGGTTGTTAAAAGATTGTAAAGAACACGAAGAGGTTCGTAAAGAGAGTAGTTAGTCAGACATCTACTAAGGTGAAGAGGAAAAAAAGTTTCTGGTCCGACGTGAGGGAACACAAAAATATAGCGTATCTAGTAAATTGGTAGAAATGACTTCGCCGTTGACTACTTTATGTAGAAAGAGAATGCCAAATACGAGCCTACGGTTGTAAAGTGAAGGAAGATTGAGAAGAAGAAGTCTGTCAGAATAAGAAGGTAGGCAAAGATTCGGGTCCCAATTAACACCGCGTAACGCAAACTTAAGGAATTGCTTCTGTACCGATTCAATACTACGCTGGTGAACATCATATTGAGGGTTCCACACTGGTGAGCAATATTCTAGAGTAGGGCGAACTAACGAAGTGTATAAAACCTTTGTCACATATGGATCATCAAATTCTTTGGCCCAACGTTTAATGAAGCCAAGAAGACTGCATGCTCTATTGACAATTGAAGATATATGAACATTAAAAGAAAGTTTTGGGTCAAACATAACGCCTAAGTCTTTAAATGATGGTACACAATCTAACAGAACAGACTTAATAGAGTAATGAGCTAGGAACGGCGACAAACGACTGAAAGTCATAAAAGAGCATTTAGAGGCATTAAGGTGTAATTTATTAACGTGACACCAAACACAGAACGCATCGAGATCTGATTGCAAGTACTGTTGGAAAGAAGGATCCTTATGAATAACCATTCTTGACATCATCCGCAAACATGAGCACGCGTGAATGAGCCAAGGCCAAAGGCAAATCATTTATAAACAAGGTAAATAACAGTGGGCCCAGATGACTGCATTGGGGGACACCTGACGTAACTCGAACAGTTTTAGATATCGAGGAACGAAAAGACACCTTTTTGGGTTCTGCCAATAAGATACGACTTTAACCAAGCCAATAGTTTTGGGGAAAAACCCATGATGTTAAGTTTCATGAGAAGCATAGAATGATCAACCGTATCGAAAGCCTTACTAAAGTCAGTATAAATAACATCAGTTTGACACTTTTTACGGAGCCATGATGTACAAGGGTAGTCAATTCTAAAAGGTTGGTAAGCGACGAACGACCTTTCATGAAGCCATGCTGACAAGGAGAAATAGTAGATCTGGATAGGTGTTGAAGGGAGGACGTAATAATTTTCCCAAACAGCTTAGAGAGCCTCCGTGTGAACCAGACTGGCGCACTGAAGACATTCGAGACATTCACATAAGGAACGCATTTATCAATTAGACAATTAAGAGCAGAGTAGAAAAAATTTACTGCACAATCTATATGACAGCACTCAAATAGAAATGACCAATCAAAAGATAAAATAAGGCTGTTAAAAAAGATTGAAATTTGTTTTACGAAAACATCTATGACGAGAATTTGAGATGTTAATTAATGAATTCGTATCGGAATTGTAAGAAATAGTAACTTCAATGGTAGGATGATAAGAATTTTGAGGTTTCACTAGGGGCTGTGTTTCTGATACAGCACTAACAGTGGGATCAGAGACAAAAACAAGATCGAGGATTCTTTTAGAAGAGTTAAGAAAAGAATTCAACTGATATAGCGGACATTCAAGTAGGCTATGAAGAAAAAAATGTTGAGATGAAGGTATTAAGAAAGATAGATTATCATCAACAAGCCAAGAAACATTAGGCAAGTTAAAATCATCTAAAGCTATAAAAAAAAATCACGATCTTTAAGACGACTAAAAATAGTTCGCAAAGCATCAGCATGGTGCATGTAGATCATGATATCAGAAGTTGGAGGAAAATATGAACAAGAAATATATAAGCTAAAGTTAAAACATGTAACTTCGACGCAAATAAACTCAACACCTAAGAGGAGATCAATCGACACAACAGTTGAACACAGATTCGAGTTGACAGCAATGAGTACTCCACCGCCAAGTCGACCAACACGATCAAGCCTATAAGAAATAAAGTTATTAGAAAGAATTTTATTATCCAAAACAGAGGAATTAAGCCAAAGCTAATATGTCAGCCGAAAAGGTTTGGCTATCACAGAATAATTTCGAGAGCTTGGTAAGAAGTCCTCTTACATTTTGATAATGAATGCAAAGACTAAACGTTATTAGTTTTTTGAAGCAGAAGATACATTAGGAAGGTGGACAGGCAAAGGGCGGGAGCGCTTATTGGGCGCAAATTCGTGTACAACTAGGCCCTCTGGCCAAAAGTTAAAGTCAACCATAGCTAAGAAATACTCATTTGGTACAGTTATTTTAAAAGAGGAGATTTCACGAGGCCTAAAAAACTTAAACTTTTGAATTAAAACCTTAGCAGGGCATATATTACCAATGTAAGCTGCCACAGACGATTCAGCAGTATCTGGAGCAAGCCTAGAGATAAATAATTGTTTACGATGAGGCACTACAGTTAGTGGAGGCGGAGGAGCATTGGGATCCGCAAGTGACTGAAAGCCAGCATGATCCAGTAATTGATCAGAGTTCCCGTGAGGGATAGATTGAGGTAAAGAGGAAAGATTGGAACGAAGAGCATAAAGAGGGACAAGAAAATGGTGTAGGCGAAAGTAAAACGGGAGAAGATGTAATAGAGAGTGCGGGCGACTGCTTATGAGGCAACTCAAGGGTACATTTCTTGGGCAATTCCTTAGAAGGTGGACCAAACTTGAATTGCGACAATAAATGTATGCTAGAGTCACACTCATTAGACAGCTGTTTGGCCATTTTATTTAGAGAAAGAAACTCTAAACGAAGATTCGGCTAAAATCAAGCTGCTGGCTGGCAAAAGATGGGCAAGTCCAGCGCATTAAGCCAAGCTCAGGCTTAGACACAGACAAACGAGAAAATTTGTCGTAATCACGGCCGTTGAGGCCAGCACATTTTAAGTGAATAAGATTATCGCAAAGCCAACACGATATTGCTCTATACTGACCGTCAAAACGATCAGAATACTTGCAATTGTGTAGACAACAAGCCATTGTGAAGCCAAAAGAAACACAAGGCAAAAAAAAAAAAAAAAAAATATATTATATATAGAAAAATTTAAATAAACAGCACAAAGATAATTATCGATACACAACACAAGAGAGAGTGCAAGAACAGTCATAAGACGAGCTTTGAGAGGCGGCTTTACAAAAGTGATTACGCGGGAGAGAAGCTGAGCACAAGCACAAAGCAGAGAGAAAGTGAAAAACAAACTAGGCACAATTAAAAATTGAGAGATAACAATATATATTAATAAAAACTCAGGAGCTAAGCAAAAACACGACCGTCACGTCAGATGGCAGTCCGCAATTTTACCAGAACACGCTGACCGAGATGCGCACGCTTCAGGTGGTCAAATAAATTTGAGGTATTTCCGCTCGTCTTATACATTATTTCGCAAGAGCGACACTTTGCCGACATACCGTTGTTTATTTTTTCGAAATGGCCAAACACCGATGATCTTCCACCTCGCTGCCTTTTTGCTAGCTGGTTGTCCTCCTCAATAGCCTCCTCCTCCTTGAGTTGTTCAAGAGAAATTTGTCCATCCTTCCGCCACCAACACCAACGAAAATTTACCTACAAATTAACACTTATTTTAATATTTAATTACCTTTTGCATATAAATGTATTTCTTACCAAAATTTGCTGCCGACCTGCAAAGTTGCGCCAAAACAAATGATGTGCAATGTATGGTAATGCCACTATCGATAGTGAACAATAACCATCGACAGCGACGCAAAAATATAAAAATTCGATATATCGATAGTGCCATCGATAGTTTTACAGCTCTAAAAGCAAGTCATCGAGTTTATAAGGCCTTACAAGTAACCTTATGAACTCCACGAGCATCAGCAAATCTGAAACATAAAATAAATAATCACGCATCCAGTGTAATCAACAACGAAATCAGTAAAAAAGAAAACATTTATATATTCAAGCAACCCAAAAAGTATACGAAATAAATATCAACACTCGTTTAAACTTGTAAATCGGTGAGTCCTAATTTCACCGGGGCACAAAGTAAATTTTGTTGTGCCGAACCTCGCCCTAAAAGATTGAAAACATCCCGAATGACGAAAAAGGATTGTTACAATGTCTAACCATACCAATTTTCATCTCCCATTGCTGGGCTGACTCGGAGATAGTCTTGCACTGGTTGTCATCGCCACCCCGTCGATATAATTACTATGTTTGTCATAGAGCTGCTGAAATTTTGGACGACTACCCACGTATTACCTGGAACTTTGTTTGCTTTGAAGAGAATCCTGCTGACTGCTCATTACGAGGTCTAAGTCCTCAGTTGCCCTCATGGATTACCAAACCACAATCGGAATGGCCACTATCTGAAGCTTTACTGACATGGCGACTAAGGAATGACACCAGCCAATTACTGTGCTTTATGGAATGCTTGCGAGTTATTAATCAACAAGTTATTGTCCTGGAGCCATCTCTTAAGGGTACTTAGCTACTAATACCGATTCATTGAGCGACTTAGGTGCACAGATACAGTTTCCGATAGAAGGTACAGTTTCCGTACAATCAGTACGATGCCTACTTTTACAACATGTAACGTAACGTAACGAAAGAGCTTTTCCAAGGATTATGAGAAGCTTAATAAATAAGAGCCGTTATCAATTAAATCTCGATTGATTCCCCCTCGAAGACAGGGGAATTATACGAGTCGAAGGCCGAATCGAAAGGTCATCCCTACATTGCAATGTGAAGCATCCCATTCTACTGCCCAAAGAGTCACCGACCATCGACGAGCCACCCATACTCGGCTAATGGGTGATTTGCCTATACCTAGAATTCAAGCAACTCCATGTTTCCAGCACACTGGTCTGTGTTACTATGGTACCATGCTGGTTCAATTGCAATCAAAGAAAATAAGAGTCTCTACTCGGACAATGGTACCACCTTTCTTGGAAGTAGGCGTGCACTAGACGATATGAGACGTCTGGCCATTGACCACAAGAAAGATAAGGAATATGGCATTTCATACCGCCGTCTGCACCACACTTTGGCGGTGAAAGCTCGCTGGACCCTCTCACACCTGCTCATTTTCTTGTTGGGCGTTACCCGAACCCTCTTACTTGGACATGATATTCAACCGTGTGGAGAGATGGAATCAACTTCAAGCCATGGTACAGGGGTTCTGGAAGCGCTGGTATATGGAATATCTCACGTCATTGCAAGACCGAACCAAATGGTCATCGAAAGAGAATAACCTTTGTCTTGGAACTCTTGTGGTGCTCAAGGAGCCACTTTCTACTCACCAAATGGTTATTGAGACGAGTCTCTGTGGTTCATCCTGAAGACGATATATTAATTCGGGTAGTTGCTGGCCATGGATCTTATGAACGCCCTATCATCAAGTTAGGTACCCTCTTTATGTGCTGAACAGATAGTTCAGAGGGCACCGGTATGTTTCTGAACGAAATGCATTATTATTGTTAGCATATAAGAATTATTAAATTGTTAGATTAAGATTATTATCGAATTGCAGTGTCATACTACCATCAAATTGTTATCGATTTCTCGAGTATCGATGCGTAATCGATATCGGGTAAAAGCTTAAGTAAAAAAAAACATTGATCTGACGAGTATCAATATGTAATCGATATCAGGTAAAAGCTTAAGTAAACGAAAACATTGAATTGACCAGTTGTAATAATTATACAAATTGCTAATAAATTGAACAAAAATCAAATCGGCGGTATCTCCTTAAACAGTCGAAGTAGCAATTTTTTTCCGAACACAAAAAAAAAAATATATATAAAAAAATCGAATTATAACATTAAAAAACGTTATATAGTCATTAAAAACAACAAAAAAATTTGATTTGTGATGAAAGAAAAACCCGGGATTCATTTCAATTTCAGAGAAATTAGCTTGGAAATACTTTTTGACTTTTAACATGAATATTAAAACACCACGGATACCCCACGGATACTCTTGCCAAATATTGGTTTTGGAGCTTTTAATTTTATTGAACTGTTTTCCAAATCTATTATCGGCTTAAAAGCTATGATTTTTGCAATTTAAAATGAGCAATGGCAAAAGCTTAGCAAACGTAATGTTTATATTTTTCATTTCAAAATTTTATGTAGAAATTTTTTTTATAGAAAATTAAGCGAAGGCTAAATTATCATATTCGTTATACTAATACATTGAAAAATGCAATTGGTAAATTATACTTTGGCCCATTACTTTACGCTTTTCTTTTTTATATCTCCTGTTGCAGGAAACTCGGGCTTCTGAACCGCTTACTATTTCAACAAATTCATCGTCTTCATTTTTTAACTTTGATACCGAATCTGAAACTTCAAATACGGATAAAGCGAATTTGTACTATTCGGAGTCAGAAGTTGAAAATATTTATAAGAAGGCAATTATTAATTTAGAAGAATGCGTAATACGATTTCCAGAACATTATAAGTCTATATATCGCCTTGTATCATTTTACATAAATGGACCTGACGGAGTGAAAAATGAAAATATTTCAGAAAAATTACTTCTTAGTCAATACCAAACGGCTATTGGAAATATAATAAATGGACTTTTTTATGATCGAAAAGCAAACAACATATTTAACGGAATTTGGAGAATCCCATCTCCAGAAATTGATAGACCAGGCAACTTTTCCAGTTACCTTGTTAAATGTGTCGATATTTTAATTAAACTCTTAACTAATAAATCTAATTATAATCTACTAATTGAAATCATTCTGCAACTACAAAGATCTCCAGATAATGACAAGTAAGTAGTAAATTTTAAACATTGTAATACTACTATTAAGAATCATAAGAGTTTTTATGATTATTAAATTAAGTACATAGGTATGTATAACTGGAACGATAATTAATGTAAATTTTCGAGAAAAATATGACAAAGATTGCGCTCGCTTTCATAGGTAATTTTTGACTATTTATTCATCATATTTCTTTTAACTAACGAGGCGGAGCGGTCGAATTTTCTCCATGCGACTCCCCCGCTCTCGGTTCGACCCAACTCCAACATCAAACATTAAACGACGACACGTACAACACACTAGCGCCCATCTGCGCTAACACTATATATAAAATCAAATTCAAAATTTAATAACTTTTCGCCAAAACTTTATTTTGCGATTGTCAATAAGTTTGCTGAGGGGAATTTGCTTTAAGTATAAAAGTGCTGTTTTTATCGAAACTGGGTGTTCCATATCCATTTTGGATTTAGGCAGTGTGGAAAACGCCGCGGGTTGAATTGGAGTAACTAAGTACCTTTTGCAATATATCCGAAAAATCATCCAAATCGCTTTAAGCTGGAAATGACACGACAATGGATAAAGTCGGGCACACGTACCGACTGAATTACCTAAGGAAAACCAAATCAGACTCGAAAATTATCCAGTCCAAAACTGGTCGTACTGCAAAATCTGGGATCAATGTCTTTCGTTGTTTTCAAGATGGATCTTAGATCTCAAAACAAGTTAACTAAACTGGCAACAAATTTTATTCTTCAATATTTGTGACATAGGCAAAAAATATTTCAGTGATTTCAATGATTCAGTTTTAGTCATTAAAATTCTTTAAACATAATGCACAGTGCTTAAATGAAACTTGCTACATTTTAATAGATTTACAAATTATTAGAAAGAAAAATCAAATCTTGCACCAGATGACATATTGATATATTCCTGAAAAGCTAGTTTTTGGGCACACAATTCAAAAATTGTTCAACACCTCTGAACTGAACATAGATAGTGTTGTGTGTATTAAATATACAATACATTTTTTCATGCGACTGGCAAATGTAGACATCTACCACTGACAACTTCAGCAACTTTTGACAGACTGCTTGCAACTTCCTCAGATGTGGCACATGGAACATTTAAATCGAACAGTACTTTTCCTTACCTCACACTTGACCGAAAAGACTGACATTTTTATACTCTTGCAAAAAGGATAAATTAATTTTGGTCAGAAGTGTCCAACGCTTAGAAGGAAGCAACTCCCACCATACAAAGTATATATATTCTTGATCAGCACGACGAGACATGTTGAAATAGCCATGTCTATCCGTCCGTCCGTCCGTCTGCATCAACGCAAACTCCTCCCAGACCATTAGAGCTACTGAGTGGATATTTGCATATAGGCTTGTATATAATGCAGGGGTTGTATATCTCGGTTTCAGCCGGATCAGAGCACTTTATAAAATAGCTCCCATACAAACGGCAGAGTCACGAACAGTGGCTTTTCTCAATAACTTTGTTATTTTCTAAGCTATTGCCGTGAAATTTAATATTTAATAGTTATTACACCTATAAGCACCTATAAGCACCTATTTGCCACAAATTTGATTCAGATCGGGTGACTATATCATATAGGTCCCATAGAAACGATCGGTGGAAAACAGTGACTTTGATTAATAACTTCGTTATTTCCTATGCTAAGATTGTAGGCCGTTCTTTAGCAACCATTAGCATTTTTAGGAAAAACTAATTTCACATTGATGGCTATAGCTAAGGAAAGAGTTACCAGTATTCTTAGTCTGAGAGATTAGTTTTCATTTCGCAGGTTTGTCGCCAGCCGGTTAGGGACACAACAGGAATAAAATCTATAGGCCGATAACAGGATCTAAAAGGTTATTGTTAATAAAACTTCATCTTAGAGATAGATCCATAAAGAGATGACCAGAACGTCTAGACAGTACCGATAGGTTAACCAAAGTCAATAACTCAAGCACGTCTATTGCGGCATTTAAAATATTGCACATGAAAAAACGAACCCAGCATAATTGTAGAAGTGTCAATTTACCATCGGATATACCTCTACCTAATAACCATTTGTGTAATGTAAATGTGTGTGTATGCGTGACGATAACTGATACATGTATGTGTGTATGTATGTATTTATGCATGCAAAGGGCTTGCACAGGAGATTAAGAAAAAAGTTTGAAAAACTGCATGGGTATATAAACTTCAGCATAGCCGAAGCCGGCTTTTTGATGTTTCCCCCTCTTTTTATACCATAAGGTTGTTTTAAAAAAACTCGCAAACATATCGGCAATTGCCTGATCAGTGCTCGCTTTTTATACCATACACCAATAGGGTGAAATGGTATATTAAAGTCGCCAAAATGTATGTAACAGGCAGAAGGAAACTATTCCGACCCCATAAAGTATATATATTCTTGATCAGGATCAACTCCCAAGTCGATATAGACATGTCCGTCCGTCTGTCCGTCCGTCCGTCCGTCTGTCCGTATGAACACGTAGATCTCAAAGACTACGAAATTTAAACAAATTTGATTTTCTTCAAGACTAAGATAGCTAAAGACGTCAAATTTGGTAAGATTCAACCTTTAGTAAGAGCGCAGAAATTTGTTGCAAAAAAATTTGCCACGCCCCCCTTTCCCCCTCCCCCACGCAGTTGAAACAAAACCGATTTTCTTAAAGACTATAATAGTCGAAATATGATTTGTGGGTGATTTTTGTGTGACCGAGTCTAAGCCTATTAATTTTTAATTGATCTTCACGTGTTAGGGAAAGATGATTGTTTATGAATAGGTGGTAGCTGTTATATTTCTTGCAATTCATGCTTTGGTACCAGGTGTAATGGTAAGTGCTTTTGAGTTATTTCAGTATGTCCTTCATGTTATGGTTGTCTTTAGCTAAAAGCGGTTCTTTGGCTGCGTTTTTGGCAGCGTTGTCTGCTTTCTCGTTTCTTGCAATCCCTACATGCCCTAGTATCCAGGGTAGTTTGAATTTTGGGAATGCTTTTTGTAAGGTGTTACGTATGTATGAGCTGTAGTATTCGCTGTTGTTTGTGTTACTTATTTCGTCTATAGAGGATAAGAAATCCGAGCTTATTCAATATTTTCTCCTTTTTGTTTTCAAAAAAATGTCTATTGCTTTGACGATTGCGACTATTTTGGCAGAGAAGACAGACGAGTAGTGTGGCTTGACTTAATAGGTGTGGATTCATATGTTATGGCGAATGTTGAAATTGAGAGGGATATATGTGTATTTGTCGGCGTCTTCCGCTTTCTATTGAAAAAATTCTGCCCTGTATATATCAGGACAGGTATTTCTTTATTCTAGTAACTAAGTGTTTTATCAGTGTTTATTAGTGATGAGTTCTTATGTATTAGGATGTTGGGTTAGAATTTTAGAGAGTTTGTTGTAAGCTCTTACAAAAAGGACACCGGAGAACGGTGATCTTTGGGGGAAACAACTTTTTAGTATTTAGTATTTTTTTCCAGTTTTTCATAATGTCAATTGATTTAGGATTGTGTTGATTCTACTCCCGCAAAGTCAAGTAAAATTATTGACATGTAGTTTTTTTGGAGATGCTTTTATCCAAATTAAGATCTATCCATCTATCCAAAGCAGAATTCCCCTTCATAAAACCAGTTTGACTGTTATGTTAGGGAGGTTTTGTCTGAATTAAATTTGGGTATTGGTATTATGCTGGCTATATAGGCTTGGGGAATATAATTGTTTAATATGGCGTTTTGAAGGTCTATAATTCTGTTTGGTGTGTTGTCAAGATTTTTCAGCATGGTGTAATTGATTCTGTCTATTCTTCGTGTACTACCTATTAGTGTGTTAAGTGCTGCTTTAAATTCGATGAGGATTAATTCCCTTTCGATTTCTAGTCCCTATCATTGTGAGGGCGTATCTTTGGGTGTGTTTGGGGGATAGTTCTGTGAGCAGCAGCTTCACTTAGCAGCTTCTTTGCTTATGTTTGTTGGTATCTGCGAGGAATGTTTTTCTGCTATTGTTGAAATTTCCCAGTTAGATTTATTTGTATTGAATCCAGGTTTATGTGCTACCAATTTTAGCAACGAACTGCTGAAAGTTAGGTCGATATGTGTAAGAGTGCTGTTGCTAAGATGGTGCTGCTTATCCGTCGTTAAGTAGAATGTAATTTGACTGTGCAATGAATCTATCTATAACTTTAACTTTTTGTATTTGAGCCCAAGTTTTTATGCCATCTGTTAAAGTCTCCGGTGAATATTGTAGGTATGCGTTAGGTTTTTAGGACTGCTTGGAGGTTAATAAAGGAAAATTTTTGAGTTGGTGCAATGTATGCTGCTATCAGTCGAAACTTTTTTGGATATGCATCATACGCAGATCGCATCGAAATCGTGATTGAGGGTTACTTCTTGAGATTGTAGGAATTTGGGAATCAGTATTGCAACGACTCCATGGGATGGTGCTATGTTTTTCAATAAGGTTTGACAATTGATAGGTATGGGTGTGTGATGGATATTTATTTTACGGGTTTCTTGCGAAGATATTAAATGTGGTTTGTGTTTATAAATTAATGTGGAATTATACTTTCCCTTATTTTTTTATTGTTATTACAGGATATGATTTCCTCTTATTTATTTGTCTTTATTATTAATAATGTTTTTCGTATTAAGAATACATATATGTATATTAGGCTGTCCCAGGCTATAAGGGGAAATTTTTTTTTCGGAATCTCAATATGCATACCCTTTATTTTTTTTCCATTTGACTCTAAAGACTTAAATATAAAATATTATTGAGATCGGATGTCATTAACCCGTGCCGACTTGCTGTCAAACTTTAAGTTTAAAAGTTAGTATGAAAGCTATATGCTCACTATAGAGAAATGTTTAATTGAATTTTTAAATTAATTAAATAATTAAAAATAAAACATATAGTTCGCATTTATTTTCTTTTTAATTTAAAAGAGACTTCAATTATCCAATTTTCTTTTCAAAGTTTTCTTTTTACAGTCGGGATATACCTGTCTGTGTTTTTGTACGCAACGTAATAAAAATTTTTTTTGCTCCTCTTGAACAGTGATCAAACCATGGAAATCTTGCATTAACTTAGCCGCTCTTTCCGCCGTGTCATTGACTGCTTTCAGTTCTAGCAGCTTCTTTTTAGCCTGTAGGAACGAATTATCATTTGACCACGACGAGGGACACTTGTTCATAAAACTGTCGTCAATATGGAGTCGATTAAACAAGAACTTGCTTTTGACAGAGACGAAGTCATCAATGTTTTTCTCTAAAATTACAAAAGATTGATCATTTATTATTATACCTATTAGCAAACTTTGTAAAAGAACAAATTCAAAGATTAATTAACTTACCAAAAAGTTGGCTACAGAGTTCTTCGTTGGATGTAATGTAAAAGTTTATTGAGGGCAGTTGGGTTTTCTCTAGTTAAGTTAGAAATCATTCTTACTTTAGTTTCTAGATTGACATCATCATCAAATAAAGCCAGAATAGATACTTCATCTGTCAAATACCACAAATGCTGGTAAAACTTCTGCAATGCTGCTTTTGAAATGCTTTTGTCTATTGTTTCGTAATTTTTCATGGCCTTCAAAAAACACAAATCCTGATACGGCGCCTTTACTGCTAAAATACATTGGAGCCAGGGTTTAACGTAGGATGTCACGATGAACAGACATACTTCCAACAGAGCTCCCTTATCCTTGTTTGAAATTCTGAATTGATATCTAAGTAACGATATTTTCAATGAATAAGTGGCTTTCGCCATCCATCGAGCCTGGTGTATGGCACCTGGAGGCCGAATCTTAAATTTCTTCTCTGAATCTCAACCAAGAAATATAATTGAAAGCTCAATTAATTCGCGATAGTCATCTCTAACGATATCTTTGGTTAATTCAGTTCTGTAAAATTCTAGCAGTTTTTTCAGTTTTCTCGAAATTTCTTGAATAATGGGATATCTGGGCTTGTAGTTACTTGACTGATTTTTGCTTCAAACACGCCTTTAAGTACTAATTCATAAACGTGATGGCGGCAAGCAAAAATAAGCACTTCTCTACCCAGTTTTTGTTCGAGAAGCACACATGCTCCATTTATGCGGTCTGTGTTAGAAGCAGCAACAGAGAATTTGCACTTTGTCTTCAAGGTTCCAGTTTGTAATAGCATTCCAAACTGCATCTGCCTTAATCATTAGCCATACACGATTACGATTACTATGCCCGCCTGACACATCATTTCCTACAAACGGCTGTCCTGACAAGTCATTCGGCCCGAACGATCCTATCCAAAGCTTCATGGATTCCGCCAGTGTTGAGGTCTTGCAAGGTTCTTCACCATCGCGACTTTACCAATGTCATATAAACCGTGCCTATTCACCTTTGTGACTTTATAGGTATTTACCTCTCAACATTAGTCCTGTCCCATACTGGGTATATTTAATTTCCCATTTTCCCTTGCGAATCGGTTATCAGCTTTCTTATTTCAGCATCATCAGGACTACGCGACTCTATTGCTGTTAAAAAAAAGGTACCTTTTGTACCTCTTGCACGCGGCCCCTACGACATTCGACGCAACACTCAACAAAATACAATTTTTTTACAATATCCTGAGTCTTTCTAGCTCCAAAATGTCCTTGCTTGTGCGCAGTCTATATTATTGCTTTTTCGAGGGAACAACAATAAACTCTTGATTTGGGTTTTTTTTTTTTTTTTTTTGCAAAACATAGCGAGTTCTGCGTCAAATAAGCCGCGAATAAAAAAAAACCCCTCTCTACTTTGGTAACGTCAAAGGAAAATTATTAAAGTTAAATTAAATCGCCTTTGACTGTGTGAGCGGGTCTATAATTTAGAATTTAAATAATTTAAGTTGGAGACTTCCAAAGTTTATTTGACCTTTTTATTTTGATTACCGATAAGTTTATATATATCAACCTTACAATTAAGATTCACCAAAACATAACAATATTATCCCTAATTTGTGCTTTTGGATGCCTGAAATGATCCAATAATTTAATTTGATTAACGTTTATTATAAGAACCTTCATTTTAGTTTGTATATTTCGGATTATGTTTCCGACTTATTGAAGTATTTTGGTATTCCGTAACCCTCGTGAATAAATATTATTTATTATGTTTGAGTAAAAGTGGTGTGATCTTCCTTGTGCCGAAATGTGAACGGTGAGTTGAATTATATTGGATTTCCAGAATCTTGCGAGAGGAAAATCATTGGTTTGGAGGGTTTAGATTCGAAGCTACAATACCATCCTCATAGATTTCCTATTCGTGTGACACTAATATAATCTCTTTCTCTATCCTTCTAGTTAATTTCTTTTATTAAGTAATTGTGTAATATTCGTGCTCTAGGGACTTTGTTTTATTTTATGCAGTACGGGTGTATTGACAAAGAGGGGATGTGCATGATTTGGATTGATTACGGATTGTGTACATTATATAATTTTGGCGCCCAACTAGGAGGCTTGTTAGGCTTGTATACAGTTTTCCGGTTCAACCGCGGATCTTTATAGGATTCAGGCTGAGCCGTGTTGTTCAAGAATTTCAGGTTCCTTTTTACTTCTCCTACTTTTTATTCTATCTCTTAATAAAATCCCGTCTTTTTATCTATCCTTTGCTATCAAATATTTTTATTTTCTTTTCATTTCGCTTTCTTTTTGTGTTCGCGGATAGTTGTTTGAGTGACTTATTCATTAGGAATGCAGATATTTGGAGAATCCGAGTTCTGACCAGTGATGAGGCGCTTAAGCATAAATCGGTGAATATACTTAGAAACATACAAACTCTACGATATAAAAACAGACTTATATTATAGGCTGTGTTTTTCGTGGAATTCGTAAATTTGATTGTTTCGATTTTACGACCAGTGAAGCATGATAGGCTCGTGATGTCGGCGTTAGCATTGTAGTTTATTGATTCATCCATTTTTTTTAATTACAATAGAACAAATATTTTAGCGGAGATCAATGAATTGACTGCTTAATCATCTGGAACTGCAGATATTTGGCGAGGCCCGAATTCTGACCGATGAAACAAAGTGAGCTCAGTTTATGATATTGGGTGAAACTAGTGTTTTTGTTTTGGATTTGATTAATGATTAGGTCTAGCGCGACAAGATTTCTCTATCCCTTCGCAACCATAAATTTGCTTACCCTCACTTTCAAAAGAAGGAAGTAATCGTAATATGATTAAATATATTAAAAAATTTAAATAAAGTATCTAAAGTAATGTTTGTAAAAAAATAATTAAAATGCCTGTATTTCGGAGTAATGATGAATTGAGTGTGCTACCCAGGCGCGTAGCCAGAAAATTTTTTTCGGGGGGGGTTTTCAGAAAATATTAAATACACATGTTCATACTTAATAATATAATGGATGACCTTTATTTCAAATTTTTTTCTACAAAAGAATGTCTATTTTCCGACTTGTTTTCGCCATTTCGTTCAAAATATCCTCTGGAGTGACTTCAATTTTAGAGTGGATGTTGAGCAAAGCTAGTCCGTTTAACCTCTCTTGACCCATTGTACTTCTTAGGTACGTTTTCAGCCTCCTTAGTGAAGAAAAAGAGCGTTCGCTCGGAGCAACAGAGACTGGAAGCGTCGCGACGCAGCAATTTGCAAATACCGATGAACCGTGGGGTAAAAAGACTCGCAGCAATGATTCAATGCATCAATGAACGTGTTTTGTCGCTCATCTTTTGGGATTCCCGAACATCGCCTGAAAAAGTTTTGCTATATCTTATCTTATGGCGTAGTACAAAAATTAATTTGTAACCACATTTTTACTTGATTTACTGAATTATTTTTCCATCGAAAGGTGAGGAAACAAAAATGAAATAAATGAACATGAAAATAATGCGAACAAATATATCATTCAACAATAATTGTGCTACCAGAAATCATAAAAGTCAATTACCTTTGCCACATTTTCATTTCAGCTTGAAATTCTTCGGTCGAAGAGTGTGTATTCGGGCATTGATTTTCGAAATATTCTACACTTGACGTGATCTTATCGAAGTCCAGTTGATCACATTTCGATGGCAATATCGTTTGAATTTTTGAAAGAAGATAACGGTGCTTCATAAATCTTGACTCCAATTCTTTGCAATAATGATCCAAAAATGGGATAAAAACTGATTTTCGATAGTATTCTTCTGGGTTACCAGTATGGTTATCTCTGTTTGCCTGGCGTCCAACAACCCGGGGAACACTTAACGAACCTCCTACTTTTTAGTAGTTTCTTTTGCTTCTGCGAAAATTTTTGCAAATGTGGCGTTTGCATTCCTCCTTATATCTTGAACTTCGCTCAACAAGTTATCTGCATATCTTACACAAATGCTCAAATCGCAATTTTTTTTTTTGTAATCTTAAACTGAGATTTTTCGATAAGTGAAAGATAGGTTTCAAAACTGTGAGAGCAATTATGAACTGAGGTTTTAGTATAGACGTGAGAAGTGCATTGGGTTGAACTCCGTCAACTTTTGTCATAGTTTCATCTAGTTCTTCAAGTGCCAGACAAACATATTCATACACATCTTGAAGCAATTCTCTTTCTTGATGATCTCGGAACATTTCAAGGGCTTTCGTCCAGTTCCTGCACGGTGCCCCCACAAAAGTTTTCACAATTTGATGACTCCCCTTGCCAACTGATCCGACTGCAAATAAAACACAATATTTGCAGTAAACTCCATCTTCTTCAGCCGAGTAAGACAACCATTGAAAGGATCGCAACCAAGACAACTTAAATTTTAAATTCCGATTGCTTGATGTTGGAAACTTAAAAGTTTCATCTGGGACCCATACATCAACAAGAAGTTCATACTTTTTTTGTCGTTGAGTTTTTTCCGGCAGTAAGTAACAATGTCTTTCGGGGAAACCTGCAAACATTTTTTTATTTGTAAAATTTCTATCTGGATCCGAAATTTCTATTTGTCACTTTCAATTACAAAGTTATTGATATGAAAAAAACCAAAACAATTTGCTTTTCCCAGCTGCATTGGGAAAATAACGATTCTTATTGCTAGTAATTGTAACTTCGTGCATTACAAGTAGGAGCATTTTGAATCGAATAAAGGTACAATTGACTGCAGCAGCATAAGTAATGACTGTTAAGCAGGGAGCCTATGCTTGCTGCTTATCAGTTTGTTTAGAAGTTTCCTAAATGAAATGTAATATATTTTTATAACCGTAAGTTTGGGGAAATCCAAAACATGATGATTCACTTGATATTCCAACTTGTAGTATTCGATATGACAATTTTTACTTACCTACTGATTTTCTAACGTAGGTCTTTTAACGAAAAATTGACGAATGTCCATTCTTGTGTATGTGATCTTTTTAGTGTTTACCCACTATATTTAAGTTTACACGCTTTTTAGTGTTTACACTCAATTGGTTAAATCACAGAAAAATAAATATCATTCACTGATCGGTGGTAAGAACGCTGGTCAGGGTGGAATGGAAAACAACATCAATTTTCAAAATGCTGTAATATATTACGGAAGTTCAAGAAATTGTCGCAAGAACTTCCATTCATAATATTGCAGCCGAGTCAAAATAAAAGGCCCTCGCTCAAAACAGACAAATTTATTTCAAGACGGATTGGGCACACTGCCTACAGCCCACACTACGATCAGCTGTAGTCAGCTGACTTAGTGTGGCAACTTAGCGAAGATAAGCGAAAGTGGCAACATCGGGATTCGCGGAGAAAAACGTGCTTTTCAAACTATTTACATATGTACATATGTATAAACTATGAATGATTTCTCCACACTGAGAAATATAATTATATGTTGTTTCTTGCATTTATGTCGTTGTTATCAATAGTACTTTCTTCACAGAATTTTCTACAATAAATAAAGTAAATATTTTATTACAAAAGTATCTTTCCAAATTTTCGGATATTTCGGGGGGGGATTTGAACCCCTGAAACCCCCCCTGTATACGCGCCTGGTGCTACCAGAAGCAAAATGCACAATTTGCTCGAAAGAATTATTAGAAACAGAAGAGCTTAGGATTACTAAATGTAATCATGTTTTTCATCAGGAGTGTATAGAAAATTATATACAAGAACATTTCTGTAAGAAATTATGCCATCAGCAAGATTTAGTCCAATTTATAATGTCAGATCAACCCGCGGGTCCCATAAGTAATAAAAACAAGAAACCCCATAATACTAGAGCTCAATCACAACCAAGCAATGTAGCATCTCCGGCTAGTCGGTTAAAATCAGGAGGTAGAGGTAGAAAACCCAAATCATCAACGGCACGTAAACCGGAGAACTCGAATCGGCACAGCCATCGTTTAGCTGTTTCACAGCAACAATCAATTTCAAATCGAGCAGCTGAGATAAATGTTGATACAATTTTTGAAAGAATGGAATATTTAATTGATCAGAGATTGGGAAATTTGAATGTAAATAATTCAATTGGACGATCTAGCAACCGCGACGAGCATCGCGTTCCAACCCCAAGATCAGATTCAATATCACACCATTACATTAATCCTGGAAAAGCCGCCCAATTAGTACAAAGTTGGGGTAATAAATTTTATGCGTTTCATAAAGGTCCTACAGTATCAGAGTTTCTATACAGAAAAAGCATTGCCTGTAGACAATTTTCAGAGTGATTTTACACCGGTATGCAGAAATTTGCATCTACTGTTAACCGGAAGAACCAACGAATGGTATTGGCGCTATTGAAAAGAACATGACGAAGTTATTTGGGAATCTCTTGTGCTGTGTACTCTAGCTGTCTCTTTGTTTTATTTGTAAATATTGATTTTTTATCGATAATTATCTTTGTGCTGTTTATTTAAATTTTTCTATATATAAATATATATTTTTTTTTGTTGTCTACACAATTGCAAGTATTCTGATCGTTTTGACGGTCAGTATAGAGCAATATCGTGTTGGCTTTGCGATAATCTTATTCACTTAAAATGTGCTGGCCTCAACGGCCGTGATTACGACAAATTTTCTGGTTTGTCTGTGTCTAAGCCTGAGCTTGGCTTAATGCGCTGGACTTGCCCATCTTGTGCCAGCCAGCAGCTTGATTTTAGCCGAATGTACAGGGATCTTCGTTGAAAGTACCTTTCTCTACATAAAATGGCCAAACAGCTGTCTAATGAGTGTGACTCTAGCATACATTTATTGTCGCAATTCAAGTTTGGTCCACCTTCTAAGGAATTGCCCAAGAAATGTACCCTTGAGTTGCCTCATAAGCAGTCGCCCGCACTCTCTATTACATCTTCTCCCATTTTACTTTCGCCTACACCATCTTCTTGTCCTTCTTTATGCTCTTCTTTTCAGATTGAAGTACCCACTACAAGCCCTGGTGTACCTCAATCTATCCCTCACGGGAACTCTGATCAATTACTGGATCATGTTGGCTTTCAATCACTTGCGGATCCCAATGCTCCTCCGCCTCCACTAACTGTAGTGCCTCATCGTAAACAATTATTTATCTCTAGGCTTGCTCCAGATACTTCTGAATCGTCTGTGGCAGCTTACATTGGTAATATATGCCTTGCTAAGGTTTTAATTCAAAAGTTTAAGTTTTTTAGGCCTCGCGAAATCTCCTCTTTTAAAATAACTGTACCAAATGAGTATTTCTTAGCTATGGTTGACTTTAACTTTTGGCCAGAGGGCCTAGTTGTACACGAATTTGCGCCCAATAAACGCTCCCGCCCTTTGCCTGTCCACCTTTCTAATGTATCTTCTGCTTCAAAAAACTAATAACGTCTAGTCTTTGCATTCATTATCAAACTGTAAGAGGACTTCTTACCAAGCTCTCGAAATTATTCTGTGATAGCCAAACCTTTTCGGCTGACATATTAGCTTTCTCTGAAACTTGGCTTAATTCCTCTGTTTTGGATAATGAAATTCATTCTAATAACTTTATTTCTTATAGGCTTGATCGTATTGGTCGACGTGGCGGTGGAGTACTCATTGCTGTCAACTCAAATCTGTGTTCAAGTGTTGTGCCCATTGATCTCCCATTAGGTGTTGAGTTTATTTGCGTCGAAGTTACATGTTCTAACTTCAGCTTATATATCTCTTGTTCATATATTCCTCCAGCTTCTGATATCATGATCTACATGCACCATGCTGATGCTTTGCGAATTATTTTTAGTCGTCTTAAAGATCGTGATTTTTTTATAGCTTTAGGTGATTTTAACATGCCTTATGTTTCTTGGCTTGTTGATGATAATCTATCTTTAATTCCTTCATCTCAACATGTTTTTGTTGATAGCCTACTTGAATGTCCGCTACATCAGTTGAATTCTTTTCTTAACTCTTCTCGATCTTGTTTTTGTCTCTGATCCCACTGTAAATGCTGTATCACAAACACAGCCCCTAGTGAAGCCTGAAGATACTTATCACCCTACCATTGAAATTACTATTTCTTATAATTCCGTTAATAATTCATTTAATAACATCTCAAATTCTCGTCGTAGATGTTTTCGTAAAACAAATTTCAATCTTCTTAACAGCCTTATTTTCTCTTTTGATTGGTCATTTCTATTTGAGTGCTGTGATATAGATTGTGCAGTAAATTTTTTCTACTCTGCTCTTAATTCTCTAATTGATAAATGAGTTCCTTATGTGAATGTCTCTACCGTCTCCAGTGCGCCAGTCTGGTTCACACGTAGGCTCTCTAATCTCCGTAACATTAAATCGAGATATTTTGAAAGATTTAAAAAAGCTGGTTCGCCACTTGACTATGCAAATTATTGTGTAGCCAAATCTCAATTTTGTCTTTTAAATACTCAATGCTACAATAATTATATCGTTCGCTGCAAGGTTGAATTTTTTAAGAACCCTAAAAGATTTTATAACTTTGTTAATTCCAAAAGACGCTCTAATTTACTACCTTCCACCTTCAGACTTAATGACCAGACTGCTAATAGTGATTCAGATATTGCAGATCTGTTTGCTAAATTCTTTCACTCGACTTATTCTACTACTGCTTCGGATGCCACATCTTATCCCTTCACAATTCCACATTTAAATTGTATGTTTTTTCCTAGTATTACTGAAGACTGTATTATCTCTAGCTTGTCATCTATGACGTCTTCCTTCGTACCCGGGCCTGATAATATACCTAGTTGCATCCTTAAATTGTGTTCGATTTCCCTATCTAAGCCTTTATCTCGGTTATTCTTTATATCGAGTGAGACTTGTCGCTCACTGATATTTGGAAGGAGTCTTTTATTATTCCGCTTTTAAAAAAGGGTAACAAATCGGATATTTCTAACTATCGTGGCATTGCCAAACTTTCGGCAATACCTAAGCTGTTTGAGAAAATTATTACGTCTTCCCTTCAACACCTATCCAGATCTACTATTTCTCCTTGTCAGCATGGCTTCATGAAAGGTCGTTCGTCGCTTACCAACCTTTTAGAATTGACTACTCTTGTACATCATGGCTTCCGTAAAAAGTGTCAAACTGACGTTATTTATACTGACTTTAGTAAGGCTTTCGATACGGTTGATCATTCTATGCTTCTCATGAAACTTAACATCATGGGTTTTTCCCCAAAACTATTGGCTTGGTTAAAGTCGTATCTTATTGGCAGAACCCAAAAGGTGTCTTTTCGTTCCTCGATATCTAAAACTGTTCGAGTTACGTCAGGTGTCCCCCAATGCAGTCATCTGGGCCCACTGTTATTTACCTTGTTTATAAATGATTTGCCTTTGGCCTTGGCTCATTCACGCGTGCTCATGTTTGCGGATGATGTCAAGAATGGTTATTCATAAGGATCCTTCTTTCCAACAGTACTTGCAATCAGATCTCGATGCGTTCTGTGTTTGGTGTCACGTTAATAAATTACACCTTAATGCCTCTAAATGCTCTTTTATGACTTTCAGTCGTTTGTCGCCGTTCCTAGCTCATTACTCTATTAAGTCTGTTCTGTTAGATTGTGTACCATCATTTAAAGACTTAGGCGTTATGTTTGACCCAAAACTTTCTTTTAATGTTCATATATCTTCAATTGTCAATAGAGCATGCAGTCTTCTTGGCTTCATTAAACGTTGGGCCAAAGAATTTGATGATCCATATGTGACAAAGGTTTTATACACTTCGTTAGTTCGCCCTACTCTACAATATTGCTCACCAGTGTGGAACCCTCAATATGATGTTCACCAGCGTAGTATTGAATCGGTACAGAAGCAATTCCTTAAGTTTGCGTTACGCGGTGTTAATTGGGACCCGAATCTTTGCCTACCTTCTTATTCTGACAGACTTCTTCTTCTTAATCAAGAAGAACCGTAGGCTCGTATTTGGCATTCTCTTTCTACATAAAGTAGTCAAGTCATTTCTACCAATTTACTAGATACGCTATATTTTTGTGTTCCCTCACGTTGGACCAGAAACTTTTTTCCTCTTCACCTTAGTAGATGTTTGACTAACTACTCTCTTCACGAACCTCTTCGTGTTCTTTACAATCTTTTAACAACCTTTCTCACCTTATTTCTCCTCATCTGTCTGTCACTTCTCTTCGCGCTATACTTTTTAATTATCTACAGCGTAACCACTGAAAGTATTCTGGACTGGATATTGGATTGGCTGCAACACATCCCTGACCACATTGGCTGTGAATCGGGGCATAGCTGACACATTGTTGCAAATAAAACACGTTCACCGGGTCGAGGATGTTTAGTTGTGCATAAAACTAAGCTTTCTTCGTGAATTAATTATTATCTGTAGTTTTGTATAAATTTAAAACAAATCAAATGGTGAAGCATTTGATGTTTACTATGAAGACGTAATGGTTTTGGTATCGAGATTGGTAATACCTATGGAGGAAAAACGACTCGTACATCAGCTACAAAGAAACCTGATTTCAGAAGTACGAGAAGCTTTATTTTACGTTCCAATTGAATTGGTATCCAAACTTTGCCAGTTGGTGCACCGCCGAGAGCAATTTCTCCTTGAAGAATCAGGAAAACGCATTACGAAGTATACAAATATTACTCGAAGAGACAGACGTAAATCCCGAGGAGGAAGATGTTCAACCGGAGTTAAATGCAATTCATTCAAGGAATTCAATTCAATTCAAGGAAAAGAGATTCATTTGTTGAAATTGTGACATCGAAGGACACAGATGGGACATGTGCTTGGAAAAGCGCCGCAATTTCTGCTATGGATGTGGAAAGAAAGATGTCTATAAACCGCAATGTGACTCCAATCAGGGCCCATCATTCCGTCGCAATCGAGTGGACCCTCAGTAGATGTCAAGAATAATACGGCGACAAACAACACAACACCAGATTTGACAAATAGTACCGGTACGAATAAAATTCTACCGTATCCAAGACTACCATACCATCAACAGCTGCTAAACTATTTAGCGATTCGTGATAAAATCTTTGCACAGGAGGGTACAACTTGCCAGTTCATTAGAAGTCGATCTTTCGAACGTCTGCGTCGCTTTTGGAAGAAAGTAAAAGACGCCCAAAAACTCATAATAGCGTCTATGATTAACGAAGCTGCAGATGGACGTTTCTATGCTCCAGTGAAGTTTCTCGAATTTTCTAAGCTTGGTCTATTGGATACTGGAGCTAATATCAGTTGTATCGGCTTAGATTTAGCAGAAAAAGACTGGACGAAATATCCCGGATTTTCGACTATTGTTTCAAGTGTGGCCACAGCAGACGGGAAAAGACATCCAGTTAACGGAATAATAAGAACAGAGGTTCAATACGAAAGCAAGCAAAAACCTCTTTCTCTTTTTATTATCCCGTTATTAGCGAAACGCGTCATTTTAGGAATCGATTTCTGGAAATCTTTTGAGATATGCCCAGAATTTTCATTTCGTTGTAAGACTCCCATATTAGATAAAAATATTCAATCGGTTGATTATGAAAAGAAATGTTTATTAACCCCAGAGCAAGAAAAAAGATTAAATGATGTTATTCAATTGTTTCCGGATTTTATACAACAGGGTTTAGGCCGAACTCCACTTATTGTTCATGACAGAAAGAAAAAAGAAGCATACTTTTATATTCCATAAGCAACTCAGCACAAAATCCTTTCGACATCATGAATTTTTTCCTTTGCTTCTCAAAAACTTTGTGCCTTGTTTTGCCACAACCCAATCGACGTGATCTAATATGGTTCTACACAAAATTGACTCATTTGCCATGTCCTCATCAGGAACGATATGAAACTCAACTTCCATCTGAATGTTATCTATCTTGACAATTATGCAACAACTACCAAAAGTCATCACCTTTACCTGTAAGACTCTTCGAATATCCTGTTAATGAATTAATTCCAAGTTTAACACGTTGAATTTAATCGTCTTATAAGTTCCTTTTTTCATATTCCAAGCCCGAAATAGTAAATTTGCCAGATGGTTTTACTTATTTGTCATCTTCCTTTGTGGTATTCGTTTGGCCTGTTTCGCCACACTTAAAACAAGTAAACGTTTTCTTGTTACAATCTCTCATCATATCCAACGGATCACCACACTTAAATCATTTTCGATCTCATTTTGTTATCGATCTTTCCTGTCTTATATCGCTACGTTGCTTGTAAAAAAATGACTCAAATGTTGTTTTCTTTGACGACTTTCTAGGATCATTAGATTTTAAACAGGTCTCTATTTGAACTTTCAATGCATTCACTGTCCTTGCCTGATAATAATGCCTTATTTGCTCTCATGTCTGATATACCATCTACGAACTATTTGATCAAACTTTCGTAATCTAAATCAATCGGCTTCGCGATTTCCATTAGCGAATACAAGAATCCATACAAACTCCCACTTCTCTTCAACTGTCGATTGCTTAGTCGTCTGTAAGCTTCTGGTGATAAAATCTTCACTCTGAATTCGTTCTTTTAGGCTACTTTCAGGGACTCCCAACTACAAATATCTCCCTTACTACATATAAACGGCAATGCAGCTCCTTTTAACAGTTGTTTTGCATACAAAAAACTATAACTGACTCCACTGTATGGTTATTCTTCTAGCTCCCTAGTCCACTGTACAACGTCAATCGATTCTAATCCGTTAAATTCGGAAACGCTTCCGACCACATTTTTTAGTGTGTACCATGATCTTTGCCCATCTTGTGCTCGGCACATCTCGAATTGTTCTAGCCGAAGCGAAATATGTCGGTTGTCCTCAGATTCTATTTGCTCGTAATGAACGAGTAGACGCGTTTACATCTCAGCTTAAAGGCCTGTAGTCTCTAGCCCTAACTCACTCAATTTACTTCGCTACTCCTCAATACGCAATGTTAAAATCTCACCTCGATCCATTTCACACAATTACATATACGTATGTGGCTTAACAATATTATATTAATGTATGGTTAGTATCAATTAATCAAATTTGATTGAAATTTGAAATTTGAAAAATTTACACACTATATTAATGTAGGTCAAATTGTGGTAGGTTATGGATTAATTCAGACGATTCTTAGACTTGTTCTCTTTGCAGCTCGCATCAATTCCGTCAATATTTCTGCCACCGGTCTGGTTTCGTCGTGGAAGCAAAGTAAATCACACTCAAGACAATAATTAAATAGCTCACCCAACTGTAGTCGTCTTGCTCTATGTAGCAACTCAATATCGTAGCAATTCACTCAGACTTCTAGCGGATGTTCGCGTCGCTCTCTTTAGCGACTCACTATGTTGTCGCAACTCACTCTGTTGTTTTTCACTCGTTCTCTTGGTCTCTCTTTGTCTGCTTTTACAACAATTGTCTCAACTTCGTGTCCGCTGCCTTCTCGTTTGGTCTTGTCAGCGTCGTCTGCTCTCATGGTTTGTCGTGTCCGTTGTGTGCACTCTCTCTTTTTGTCTTCTTCCATAGTAAACACTAATTATCATCATCTTCGTTCTTGCTGTCTGCTCTCTCAGTCTGTCTGGTTATCATCAACTTCGTATCTGCTGTCTACTTCCACAGTGAGCACTGATAATCATTCATTTCATGTCTGCTGTCTGCTTCCTTAATATACACAGATTATCATCATCTTCGTGCTTGCTGTCTGCTCTCTCAGTCTGTCTGGTTATCATCAACTTCGTGTCTGCTGTCTGCTTCCACAGTAAACACAGATTATCGTCAACTGTATATCTGCTCTCTGTTCTCTCGGTCTGTCTGCTTCCACAGTAAACACTGGTTCTCATCAACTTTGTGTCTGCTGTCTGCTTCCACAGGGAACCCTTTTCGAGCTGCTTCCATCTTCAGCCACCAATTTTTCTCTAAAAACGCCAAAAATTCTTCGTGACGCTCTTTAACTCGTCGCTTCCCGTACAGTCACACCAACTTGGACTGACAATTTTTACAATTTTAACAATTTTCTGTTCACTTTCGAACTTCATGCACACAAATTTCCCTGTTGTCTCCCGGACGAGCCCCCCAGTTTGTCGAATTATAATTTCCCTTATTATTTTATTTATTATTATTACAGGATGTGGTTGGCTTATATTTACTTGTTTTTATTATCAATAATATTCTTCGTATTAAGAATACATATATATACATATATTATTTTAATTTGACCTTAGTTACGACTTTTTCTGTGTGCGCGATGTGATCGAGGCGAGAGTACGATTTCGAGTGTTGTTTAATCTACGCTTCTCTTTTATTTCTGAATAAGTGAGTCGACCATATAGCTAAGGCCGCTGCGTGTCGTTCTGTCGTTCTGTCTTGCTCATTAGCCACTACACGATTACGATTATTAAGCCCCCTGACACATCATATCCTGCATTTATGTTTGAAGTTCGTGGTAGTTATGGTGATAACCATTTATGTTAGGGTTTTCGCATATTGGGTTTTGGGGGTTTAAACTGTTGCTAAATTGTTGTTTTTTTTCTTAGGGAAAATGCAAAATTTAAGATCCTTAGATTCGCAATCTAAGTGTTTTGTGTTGACGGGGTTATCTAGGTCCATTTCTTCAGTTGATTTTTTTGGTGTGTTAAATGCTGTGGGTTGAGATCGCGGTCAGCTGTGTTATGTTAATTTTGATGTTGCCCTTGGTACATTAGAGTGTGTAGTTGTTGTTTCGGTTGAATTGGATGTATTTTTATATGTGTAGTGGTGTTCCTGTTTTTCATACCCTTGCAAAAAGGGTATATTAATTTTGGTCAGAAGTGTGAAACGCATAGAAGGAAGCATCTCCGACCATATGAAGTATATATATTCTTGATCAACACGACGCGACGAATTCAAATAGCCAGGTCCGTCCGTCCGTCCATCTGGATCAACGCGAACTCCTCCGAGACCGTAAGAGCTACATAGCTGAAATTTTGCATATAGGCTTGTATATACTGCAGGGGTTGTATATTTCGGACTCAGCCGGATCGGACCACTGCTGCGAGTTCTTGTTCTTTTAGAAATGCTGGGCACTTCCGATCTAGTGGGCTGTGCTTATAGTCGACTTCATAGTTGGTAATGCAGAATTCTTCATTATGGTAGTTCATGGTTTCCTTGAGGTGAGCTTTTAGGGAGCAATTTTTGCAGATTTCTTTTTGAACTTTCTTTCTTTTTGCAGATTGTTGTTGGATGTCCAAAACGGATGCACTTTGTGCATCTAACATTGGAATCCAATTCGGATATATTTTGGAACAGCATGCGAGGCGAATGTTATTATTATGATTTATTTTGTTCCTTTTTTATTCGAATTTTTTGTCGATATGTGTAAGAGTGTTGTTGCTAAAATGGTGTTGGTGATCCTTCGTTAAGTAGAATGTAATTTGACTGTGCAACGAATTTATATTTTACTTCTCTTTTCTTATATTTATTTGTCTTTATTATTAATAATATTTTTCGTATTAAGAATACATATATATTGCAACGTGGTGTGCCTTTGGGGAACAAAATAACGCCACCCGTGGCCTAGCGGTTGGTTTACGGTTGGGCGTTCGATCGTCAGGCCTCAGATAATTCGGCAGAATCCCAAAGAAAACAGGTACGATTAGTTTCTTTCGTTTATTCAATTTCTTTATTTCTCTTGTCTGGACCTTCTTCTCTCTCTCCCTTTCTTCTTCTCCTCTTCGTTAAGTTGGCCGCGCTAGCTCAAAAAAACTATCCCTCCCTGTGGCGCCGTTTTTAATGGGACCGCTACTTAATGGGGACAGTTTGCCTACTACCCGAGTTGCCACCCAGGCCGTTTACGTTACATTACGCCCTCCTTAGACTCGAGGCTCCTGCCCGAGTACCAAGTCGTTGCGAGGATCGGGACGGTAAACAGCCAAACGGTTCACATGCACGGTTCTGGTAACTCTTTTTCCAGGGGGTCGAATTTCGTAGACAAGATGCGAAATCCGACGTACTATTGTAGCGGGCCCAATCCAATCAGCTTACCCAAGAATTCCGGGACATCCGTAGGGACAGGAGCTGGTGTTCCAAATAGTAAATCGTTGGGCAGCCTAAGTTCTCTTCCAAACGTTAGCATTGCGGGCGAATAACTGGAGCTTTCATGAACCGCTGACCTGTAGGCCAATAACGCCATGGGCAGCAGCTTATCCCAATCATGCTGGCTAGTAGATACAAACTTTGCCAAGTAATCTAGCAACGTGCGATTGAAGCGTTCCTCCATGCCGTCTGACTGTGGATGCAGCGGCGTGGTACATGTCTTTTCAACTGTAATCAGCCGCATACAGGACTGGAAGACCCCCGCTTCAAAGTTGCGTCCTTGATCAGAGTGTAAGACGAATGGAACGCCTAATCGACAGAAGACCTCTTGTACCAATGCTCGAGCTACAGTTTCGTCTGTGTGGTCCGGTATGGCTGCACATTCCGGCCACTTAGTAAAATAGTCCATAACGACCGCGACGTAGCGGTTCCTACGAGGCGTAGTTGGTAAATGGCCTAGAATGTTAATCGCTAGACGATCAAAAGGGGCTCCCACTACGATTGGTTGCAGGCTACCGACGGTTCTTCGAGGTGGTCCTTTGCGTGCGTTGCAGATGGTGCAGCGTGCGCACCAGAGGGTTATATCGGCACTTTGGCCGATCCAATAAAATCGTTTCTTCGCTTTGGCTAAAGTCTTCTTAGCACTGAAGTGACCTCCAGATGGAGAGTCGTGCACGCCTCGAACGGCAGCATCTACCTGAGCGGGGCATAAGGGCTACCGGTATACTCTCCGAGTTTTTTATGGTTATCACTCCAATTTCATCCAAGGCTAATCGGTCGTAGAGATGCCACAAAGCTCTAATTTCTGGGCTCTCGCCCAACAATGTAGTTTTAGGCGGTCGTTCGGACTTGTTCATCCAATCGCGCACCTTACCGAGGGCCTCGTCGGCCTCTTGCTCCTTAAACAGGACTTGGGTAAATAACACGGCCACTCCATTTTTCCGTTCGAATCTTTCGCATGTGGGACAGTCGCTACAAGATCGGTGAGAGAGGCTGTCAGCGTTACCATGTTGTGTACCACTTCGATGCTGAATCTGCATGTCATACTGTTGCAGACGTTCCATCCAACGTACCATTTGCCCTTCTGGTTCTTTGAAGTTGTACAGCCACTGTAAGGGTGCATGGTGGCACGAACTACGGCGAGGAGCTCTCGACGTGTTACACAATAGTTACGTTCTACTGGTTGGAAACATTTACTATAATAGTCGATTACTCGTTCTTGTCCATCTTGTAGTTGATGGAGCGCCGATACCGCCCCAGAATTCGAGGCGTCCGTGTCTAGAATAAATTGACCGGTATCATTAGGAAACGCCAAGACGGGGGCTGTCGTTAGACACTGTTTCAAGGTGTCAAAGGAGTGACTATAGCGAGTGTCCCATTCAAAGCGTCGAAGTTTTTCGGTCAGCTGGTGGAGCGGTCGAGCAATAGTAGCGAATTTGGGTATAAGGTTGCGGTAGTACGAGCAAAGCCCCAAAAGCGATCGCACTTCCTTGGTATTTCGAGGTGTAGGCCAGCTCAGCACTTTGTCAATCTTGTTCGGACACGCCTGTAATCCATCACGACTCACGATATGGCCTAGGTAACTAACTTGTTTCTTAAAAAAAGCTGCACTTTTTCGGACTAAGTTTAAGACCAGCCCCTGCCAGTCGATTAGACACGTCCTGCAGGTGTGTGAGGTGATCCTCGGTTGTGCGAGAGTAAACAATCACGTCATCGAGATAGACTAGCGCGAACTTCCACATCACCCCAGACAGAAGATTGTCCATCAAACGTTCGAACGTGGCGGGGGCGTTGCAAAGCCCAAATGGCATCACATTGAACTCGAAATGTCTAGCATCGCAAATGAAAGCTGTCTTTGGTCGGGAGGGTTCGTCCATCCGCACCTGCCAGTATCCGCTTTGTAAGTCCATCGTCGAAAACCACTGGGAGCCGTACAACGTTGATAGGATGTCGTCCATTTTGGGCAGCGGATATGAGTCCTTGACGGTTATCTCATTCAGGCGCCTATAATCCACACAAAATCGTGTCGCTCCATCCTTCTTTTTGACTAGCACCACCGGCGACGACCACAGACTGACGGACGGGCGAATTATGCCTCTGTTCTCCATGTCAGCAACCAGTTGCTGCACCTCAGCTTTGCACGCAAGAGGTATTCTTCGGGCCATCTGTTTAATAGGGCGTGCCGGCCCAGTATCGATGTGGTGAGAGGCTAAGTTGGTTTGACCAATCTCGTCATCGTTTCGGGCAAAAATAGGCCGATTGCGATTCAATAGTTCCTTAAGCATTAGTTGTTTTGTAGGCGGCAGGTCCACTTCCCCAATTCGGTCCCAATCGACAGAATCTGAGCTCGAATCTTTGCCTCTGTCGGGTAATTCCACTTCTACGATTTCTAAGTCGCCCAAAACTAGTGTGGGTGGCAGCGTTCTCTCGTGTGCGCTTAGATTCGATATCCTGGCAGAAAATTGACCAGCCACTGGTTGGACGACGCCGGTGCTCAGGACGATATCGTCCGGCAGCTCTTTGTAGCCGTCTTCCTTCAGTAAGCTTGGTAACGCCGGCTTTGTCGTCGCCCATTGCAATCTGAAATGCGTGTCGGAGAGTAGCGTCAAACAGACGGGAGTCATCAAGTTTATCAGATTTCGTGGCGCTTCGGAGGCGCGGAGCAAGGGCATGGTACCCCAGTAGAATCTTAGGTGCATCTTATCAAAGTCGATCACGACCTTGTTTTCTAGCCAAAAATCAACACCCAGCAGTATAGGCGTAGAATCATTCACCAGGACAAATCGCTGAATCAGGGGCTTGCGCAGCACTTGCAACTCTACCATCGTTTCTTCTGTGGAGGTGAGCGTTGACGACGCCATAGCATACGTGGTTACCTGGCATTATGAGGCTCGTATTGGCTGATGCACATCTCGCCAATTTAACACCAAGACTGCCGCGCGGGGTATCCACCACTATTGGCAATGGCCTCTGCTGAAAGAAAACAATACAATGTAAGCTGTCCTTAGCATTTGATACAGGTGAATACGTAGCTTGGATAGGATTCCACGTCCCACGTCGGCCATTAAAGATAGCAGCATCTTTCTTGTTTATTTCGGGAGGGCATTTAGCCCATATATTTGTTGGGACGGCGGCCAAGTGTTCATGAAACAATCGCGCCAATACGGTTTCTTCGTTCAAGCCAGTGTTCTCGCTTCCAACCGCGGGCTCTGTCCATAGTGACTCGTGCAACGGCGTGGTTGGATGCCTGCTGCTCTGGTCCGTGGATGGCTCCAATGTGGTAGAAAAGATAGAATGGCGAAAGTTCCTGGCACTGGTGCCTGAATTGCGGGTATCTGGACGGTCGATCGGGGCCAGAATATTTTACACTGCCGGTTCCGCGCTTTCACCCTCATCTAGCGTCTCCGGTCGTGATGCCTGGTAACTCGGCGTTAGTGGGCGACTGATGCGTTCTTCACTGAATTGGGCCTGAGGGCCGTCGGTATATTCACTGGTGTTGGAGATAGAATAGCTGTATCGTTGTGTTGGGGCGTTGTCTACTATTGCCAATGTTTGCCCCGCTACATTGGCATGCTGCTGTCTTTCGTGAGCTGGCTGCGACCTCGTCTTCGTCGGCGACGTCTTGGTGTATGGATGTCTCCACTCTCGACCACCTGACTGTGCAGAACCGGCTTACCGTGTGTGCGTCCAAACTGAGCTTGCACTCGCATCGCTACGTCCAATGCCTCTTGTAGCTGAATCGGTCGACTAGAAATTACTAATCCCTGTAGCGGAGTTTCGCGCATACCGTCAATAAATTGTTGCACCAGAATCTGTGCAATATGTCCGGGCATTCCACTAAAAGCGGATTGGGCCAAGCGTTCCAATTTCAATACGAAATCGGGCAATGATTCCCTGAGTCCTTGTATCCGATGACGCAACAGTTGATAGCTCGACCGGCAATCTATCATGAATGGTTGACGCATGGCGTCATACATGTGCTGAGTAGGTATGTGTAGGTTGTGTAGGCAAGGTGCCATAAAATGTTGACCGCGCAGATTTAACACCACTGCCAAACATTTCTCATCCTCTGCCTACTGATAGTAATTCGCCACCTACCAGTCGCTCAAATTCGCCCCAAGATCCAGTTCCATCAAACAACGGCAACAAACCTGGATTAAATTGCGGGACGGGACGCGCCCACGCCGATCCGTAGGTGGTGAAAGCGGCCCGTGGCAGCGCGTCCTGCCTTGGTTGGGGTAAGCCACCCCACGTGGTGTGTTCCGTCGGCGAAACGGGCCCCTTGCACCGCTGTGGGCTGTGCGCTTATAAAGGACCGTTGTAAGGCCTCGCACACTCGGTCGATCTTTTTAGTCACCGCCTCCACTGATTGTGCTATAGCAATAATAGAACTGCCGCTGTCCTTCATTCAGCTGTTCCGAGCCTGTGTCGATTTCTTACGCATTTTACACGTGGTGAGGTTCTTCGCAGTAACCGAACATAACCTCACACCTGACACCAATGTAACGTGTTTTGCCTTTGTGGCAGAAATACCAACGAAAACAAAGATGATTAGTTTCTTTCGTTTATTCAATTTTTTTATTTCCCTTGTCTGGGCGGCATTGAAAATTTTCTAGCCCTTCTTCTCTCTCTCCCTCTCTTCTTCTCCTCTTCGTTAAATTGGCCGCGCTAGCTCAAAAAAACTATCCCTCCCTGTGGCGCCGTTTTTAGTGTGCCCAGCCGTAGAAAAGGGGACCGCTACTTAATGGGGACAGTTTGCCTACTACCCGAGTTGCCACCCAGGCCGTCTAAGTTACAATTATATATCGACCATGCCTATTCACCTTTGTGACTTTATAGGACCCTATATTTATCACTCAATTTTAGTCCTGTCTCATACTGCATACGTTTAATCGCCACTAACTCATTCACATTATATTTTCTTTCCCATTTTTCCTTGCAAATCGGTTATCAGCTTTCTTATTTCAGCATCATCGAGACTATGGAACTCTATTGCTGTTAAAATCTTAAAAGGGGTACCTTTTGTACTTTTTGGAGCAGTATTAATAACTAGTCATTGCACGCGGCCACACAGTACTCTTTACAGTATTCTTTAAATAGATGGTATGCGAATAATGCTCCCCTGTCAGAAATTATCCTCATTGAGTTACCAAAAACTATGGCCTGCGTTTCAAGGCAGCTGACTACCTCATCGACTCCAGATCCACGGGACGGAAACAACATTCGACGCAACACTCAACAACACAGGCTACACTTTTGTTAATTTTTTAATAAAATACAATTTTTTTTTAATTATACTGAGTCTTTCTAGCTCCAAAATGTCCTTGCTTGTGCGCAGTCTATATTATTGCTTTTTCCTTCTGCGAGGAAACAACAATAAACTCTTGATTTGGATTTTTATAAAATATTTCGTTCTCAATATGAAAATCTTAAAATCCCTTTTCTTCAACTTAACATCTGATTAATTTTGTCCAATCATCTGACAATTGTGCTCCCCTCAGTATATGGGTTATGGTGTCAGTTAGGAGAAAACAAGATAAACGGCTCAAGGTATCCACATGCAGCATCTTTGAACCTGAACGAAGTTCAATCTGATAATCGAAATTCTGTCGGTACATTGCCCAACGTGCTACACGTAACGGAAGCTCTTTCTTTTTCATTGTCATCGTGAACGCATTGCAATTTGTTACAATTTTGAATCCCAACCCTAACACATTTTATTAATACTCTAATACGCCATTTTATTAATACTCCTATAACTGCTAAAATCTAGTTTTATTTTAGTTTTCCGACTCAAATACTGTACCGGACGAAATAAACCATCTTCTTAATCCTTCTGTAAAAGCGCAGCTCCGAATGAATATTTCGAGGCATGGTTATGATTCTCAGTGTCTTGCTTAGGATTCTATAACTTTAAAACAGGACCTTTGATCAATGATAACTTCAATTGTTCGAATGCTACCATCTGCAATTCTTTAAGTTTACTTCGACCATCATCTGCACTAACACTTGTCCATATACACTTGTCGTCCATATACACCACTGCATCCGCATTCTTCAATGATTCTCTCATCACTGCCATTATAAATCTTGTAAAAACTGCTGGAGAGTTGGAATATATATACTGACATTCTGCGTTACGAATACTGTGTACTTCTGAGACTTGACAGGACAGGAACATGGAAAAAACCGTTTGTTAGATCTAGAGTGGTAAAAACTAACGCACCTTGAAGTTTTTCTAATACAGTATCCATCATTGGCATGGGAAAATTATCTCGGACCACTTTCTCATTTAGCTTTCTGTAATCGCAGCACAGAGGCTTTTTCCCATTCTTCTAGGTTATAAGTACAACAGGCGAGGCATATTCGGAAAAACTTGGCCTCATTATATCCTCTTCCAACCCTTCCTGTACTGTACTATCTACAATTTTCTAATCAGACTCAGATAGACGCCTTGAATGCTGATAAACTGGCAAGTCATCTGTTAGTGCAATCTTCATCTTAACAGAAGTGCTTGTATTTCTAATAGATTTGTAACTTTTAATCAACTGCTTGACTTTACTAACCATTTCTACACTGATATGTGACAAGTCACTCTTGACTTCCACTTTGTTCTGTTTTGCCACAACCCAATCGACGTGATCTAATATGGTTCTACACAAAATTGACTCATTTGCCATGTCCTCATCATGAACGATATGAAACTCAACTTCCATCTGAATGTTATCTATCTTGACAATTAAGCTACAACTACCAAAAGTCATCACCTTTACCTTTAAGACTCTTTGAATATCCTGTTAATGAACTAATTCCAAGTTCAACAAACACGTTGAATTTAATTGTCTTATAAGTTCCATTTTTCATATTCCAAGCCCGAAATAGTAAATTTGCCAGATGGTTTTACTTATTTGTCCTCTTCCTTTGTGGTCTTCGTTTCCTTATATAAATGGACGATGGCCTGTTTCGCCACACTTAAAACAAGTAAACGTTTTCTTGTTACAATCTCTCATCATATCCAACGGATCACCACACTTAAATCATTTTTGATCTCATTTTGTTATCGATCTTTCCTGTCTTATATCGCTACGTTGCTTGTAAAAAAATGACTCAAATGTTGTTTTCTTTGACGACTGTCTAGGATCATTGGATTTTAAACAGGTCTCTATTTGAACTTTCAATGCATTCACTGTCATTGCCTGATAATAATGCCTCTCATGTCTGATATACCTTCTACGAAATATTTGATCAAACTTTCGTAATCTAAATCGATCGGCTTCGCGATTTCCATTAGCGAATACAGGAATCCATACAAACTCCCACTTCTCTTCAACTGTCGATTGCTTAGTCGTCTGTAAGCTTCTGGTGATAAAATCTTTACTCTGAATTCGTTCTTTTAGGCTACTTTCAGGGATTCCCAACTACAAATATCTCCCTTACTACATATAAACGGCAATGCAGCTCCTTTTAACAGTTGTTTTGCGTACAAAAAACTATAACTGACTCCACTGTATGGTTATTCTTCTAGCTCCCTAGTCCACTGTACAACGTCAATCGATTCTAATCCGTTAAATTCGGAAACGCTCCCGACCACATTTTTTAGTGTGTACCATGATCTTTGCCCATCTTGTGCTCGGCACATCTCGAATTGTTCTAGCCGAAGCGAAAAATGTCGGTTGTCCTCAGATTCTATTTGATCGTAATGAACGAGTAGACGCGTTTACATCTCAGCTTAAAGGCCTGTAGTCTCTAGCCCTAACTCACTCAATTTACTTCGCTACTCCTCAATACGCAATGTTAAAATCTCACCTCGATCCATTTCACACAATTACATATACGTATGTGGCTTAACAATATTATATTAGTGTATGGTTAGTATCAATTAATCAAATTTGATTGAAATTTGAAATTTGAAAAATGTACACACTATATTAATGTAGGTCAAATTGTGGTAGGTTATGGATTAATTCAGACGATTCTTAGACTTGTTCTCTTTGCAGCTCGCATCAATTCCGTCAATATTTCTGCCACCGGTCTGGTTTCGTCGTGGAAGCAAAGTAAATCACACTCAAGACAATAATTAAATAGCTCACCCAACTGTAGTCGTCTTGCTCTATGTAGCAACTCAATATCGTAGCAATTCACTCAGACTTCTAGCGGATGTTCGCGTCGCTCTCTGTAGCGACTCACTATGTTGTCGCAACTCACTCTGTTGTTTTTCACTCGTTCTCTTAGTCTCTCTTTGTCTGCTTTTACAACAATTGTCTCAACTTCGTGTCCGCTGCCTTCTCGTTTGGTCTTGTCAGCGTCGTCTGCTCTCATGGTTTGTCGTGTCCGTTGTGTGCGCTCTCTCTTTTTGTCTGCTTCCATAGTAAACACTAGTTATCATCATCTTCGTTCTTGCTGTCTGCTCTCTCAGTCTGTCTGGTTATCATCAACTTCGTGTCTGCTGTCTGCTTCCACAGTAAACACAGATTATCATCAAGTGTATGTCTGCTCTCTGTTCTCTCGGTCTGGCTGCTTCCACAGTAAACACTGGTTCTCATCAACTTTGTGTCTGCTGTCTGCTTCCACAGGGAACCCTTTTCGAGCTGCTTCCATCTTCAGCCAAAAATTTTTCTCTAAAAGCGCCAAAAATTCTTCGTGACGCTCTTTAACTCGTCGGTTCTCGTACAGTCACACCAACTTGGACTGACAATTTTTACAATTTTAACAATTTTCTGTTCACTTTCGAACTTTACGCACACAAATTTCCCTGTTGTCTCCCCGGACGAGCCCCCAGTTTGTCGAATTATAATTTCCCTTATTATTTTATTTATTATTATTACAGGATGTGGTTGCCTTATATTTACTTGTTTTTATTATCAATAATATTCTTCGTATTAAGAATACATATATATATATTATTTTAATTTGACCTTAGTTACGACTTTTTCTGTGTGCGCGATGTGATCGAGGCGAGAGTACGATTTCGAGTGTTGTTTAATCTACGCTTCTCTTTTATTTCTGAATAAGTGAGTCGACCATATAGCTAAGGCCGCTGCGTGTCGTTCTGTCGTTCTGTCTTGGTCATTATTTAGCCACTACATTCACTTCATTCATTAGCCACTACACGATTAAGATAACTATGCCCGCCTGACACATTATTTCCTACAATCGGCTGTCCTGACAAGTCATTCGACCCGAATGATCCTAACCAAGGCTTCATGAATTCCGCCAGTGTTGAGGTCTTGTAATGTCCTTCACCATCGCGAACTTTATCAACTTTTGTGACTTTATAGGACCCTATATTTACCACTCAACTTTAGTCCTGTCTCATACTGCATACGTTTAATCGCCACTAACTCATTCACATTATATTTTCTTTCCCATTTTTCCTTGCAAATCGGTTATCAGCTTTCTTATTTCAGCATCATCGGGACTATGGAACTCTATTGCTGTTAAAATCTTAAAAGGGGTACCTTTTGTACTTTTTGGAGCAGTATTAATAACTATATACTCATTACACGCGGCCACACAGTACTCTTTACAGTATTCTTTAAATAGATGGTATGCGAATAATGCTCCCCTGTCAGAAATTATCCTCATTGAGTTACCAAAAACTATGGCCTGCGTTTCAAGGCAGCTGACTACCTCATCGACTCCAGATCCACGGGTCGGAAACAACATTCGACGCAACACTCAACAACACATGCTACACTTTTGTTAATTTTTTAATAAAATACAATTTTTTTTTTAAATATACTGAGTCTTTCTAGCTCCAAAATGTCCTTGCTTGTGCGCAGTCTATATTATTGCTTTTTCCTTCTGCGAGGAAACAACAATAAACTCTTGATTTGGATTTTTATAAAATATTTCGTTCTCAATATGAAAATCTTAAAATCCCTTTTCTTCAACTTAACATCTGATTAATTTTGTCCAATCATCTGACAATTGTGCTCCCCTCAGTATATGGGTTATGGTGTCAGTTAGGAGAAAACAAGATAAACGGCTCAAGGTATCCACATGCAGCATCTTTGAACCTGAACGAAGTTCAATCTGATAATCGAAATTCTGTCGGTACATTGCCCAACGTGCTACACGTAACGGAAGCTCTTTCTTTTTCATTGTCATCGTGAACGCATTGCAATTTGTTACAATTTTGAATCCCAACCCTAACACATTTTATTAATACTCTAATACGCCATTTTATTAATACTCCTATAACTGCTAAAATCTAGTTTTATTTTAGTTTTCCGACTCAAATACTGTACCGGACGAAATAAACCATCTTCTTAATCCTTCTGTAAAAGCGCAGCTCCGAATGAATATTTCGAGGCATGGTTATGATTCTCAGTGTCTTGCTTAGGATTCTATAACTTTAAAACAGGACCTTTGATCAATGATAACTTCAATTGTTCGAATGCTACCATCTGCAATTCTTTAAGTTTACTTCGACCATCATCTGCACTAACACTTGTCCATATACACTTGTCGTCCATATACACCACTGCATCCGCATTCTTCAATGATTCTCTCATCACTGCCATTATAAATCTTGTAAAAACTGCTGGAGAGTTGGAATATATATACTGACATTCTGCGTTACGAATACTGTGTACTTCTGAGACTTGACAGGACAGGAACATGGAAAAAACCGTTTGTTAGATCTAGAGTGGTAAAAACTAACGCACCTTGAAGTTTTTCTAATACAGTATCCATCATTGGCATGGGAAAATTATCTCGGACCACTTTCTCATTTAGCTTTCTGTAATCGCAGCACAGAGGCTTTTTCCCATTCTTCTAGGTTATAAGTACAACAGGCGAGGCATATTCGGAAAAACTTGGCCTCATTATATCCTCTTCCAACCCTTCCTGTACTGTACTATCTACAATTTTCTAATCAGACTCAGATAGACGCCTTGAATGCTGATAAACTGGCAAGTCATCTGTTAGTGCAATCTTCATCTTAACAGAAGTGCTTGTATTTCTAATAGATTTGTAACTTTTAATCAACTGCTTGACTTTACTAACCATTTCTACACTGATATGTGACAAGTCACTCTTGACTTCCACTTTGTTCTGTTTTGCCACAACCCAATCGACGTGATCTAATATGGTTCTACACAAAATTGACTCATTTGCCATGTCCTCATCATGAACGATATGAAACTCAACTTCCATCTGAATGTTATCTATCTTGACAATTAAGCTACAACTACCAAAAGTCATCACCTTTACCTTTAAGACTCTTTGAATATCCTGTTAATGAACTAATTCCAAGTTCAACAAACACGTTGAATTTAATTGTCTTATAAGTTCCATTTTTCATATTCCAAGCCCGAAATAGTAAATTTGCCAGATGGTTTTACTTATTTGTCCTCTTCCTTTGTGGTCTTCGTTTCCTTATATAAATGGACGATGGCCTGTTTCGCCACACTTAAAACAAGTAAACGTTTTCTTGTTACAATCTCTCATCATATCCAACGGATCACCACACTTAAATCATTTTTGATCTCATTTTGTTATCGATCTTTCCTGTTTTATATCGCTACGTTGCTTGTAAAAAAATGACTCAAATGTTGTTTTCTTTGACGACTGTCTAGGATCATTGGATTTTAAACAGGTCTCTATTTGAACTTTCAATGCATTCACTGTCATTGCCTGATAATAATGCCTCTCATGTCTGATATACCTTCTACGAAATATTTGATCAAACTTTCGTAATCTAAATCGATCGGCTTCGCGATTTCCATTAGCGAATACAGGAATCCATACAAACTCCCACTTCTCTTCAACTGTCGATTGCTTAGTCGTCTGTAAGCTTCTGGTGATAAAATCTTTACTCTGAATTCGTTCTTTTAGGCTACTTTCAGGGATTCCCAACTACAAATATCTCCCTTACTACATATAAACGGCAATGCAGCTCCTTTTAACAGTTGTTTTGCGTACAAAAAACTATAACTGACTCCACTGTATGGTTATTCTTCTAGCTCCCTAGTCCACTGTACAACGTCAATCGATTCTAATCCGTTAAATTCGGAAACGCTCCCGACCACATTTTTTAGTGTGTACCATGATCTTTGCCCATCTTGTGCTCGGCACATCTCGAATTGTTCTAGCCGAAGCGAAATCTGTCGGTTGTCCTCAGATTCTATTTGATCGTAATGAACGAGTAGACGCGTTTACATCTCAGCTTAAAGGCCTGTAGTCTCTAGCCCTAACTCACTCAATTTACTTCGCTACTCCTCAATACGCAATGTTAAAATCTCACCTCGATCACCTCGAGCTGCTTCCATCTTCAGCCAAAAATTTTTCTCTAAAAGCGCCAAAAATTCTTCGTGACGCTCTTTAACTCGTCGGTTCTCGTACAGTCACACCAACTTGGACTGACAATTTTTACAATTTTAACAATTTTCTGTTCACTTTCGAACTTTACGCACACAAATTTCCCTGTTGTCTCCCGGACGAGCCCCCAGTTTGTCGAATTATAATTTCCCTTATTATTTTATTTATTATTATTACAGGATGTGGTTGCCTTATATTTACTTGTTTTTATTATCAATAATATTCTTCGTATTAAGAATACATATATATATATTATTTTAATTTGACCTTAGTTACGACTTTTTCTGTGTGCGCGATGTGATCGAGGCGAGAGTACGATTTCGAGTGTTGTTTAATCTACGCTTCTCTTTTATTTCTGAATAAGTGAGTCGACCATATAGCTAAGGCCGCTGCGTGTCGTTCTGTCGTTCTGTCTCGGTCATTATTTAGCCACTACATTCACTTCATTCATTAGCCACTACACGATTAAGATAACTATGCCCGCCTGACACATTATTTCCTACAATCGGCTGTCCTGACAAGTCATTCGACCCGAATGATCCTAACCAAGGCTTCATGAATTCCGCCAGTGTTGAGGTCTTGTAATGTCCTTCACCATCGCCAACTTTATCAACTTTTGTGACTTTATAGGACCCTATATTTACCACTCAACTTTAGTCCTGTCTCATACTGCATACGTTTAATCGCCACTAACTCATTCACATTATATTTTCTTTCCCATTTTTCCTTGCAAATCGGTTATCAGCTTTCTTATTTCAGCATCATCGGGACTATGGAACTCTATTGCTGTTAAAATCTTAAAAGGGGTACCTTTTGTACTTTTTGGAGCAGTATTAATAACTATATACTCATTACACGCGGCCACACAGTACTCTTTACAGTATTCTTTAAATAGATGGTATGCGAATAATGCTCCCCTGTCAGAAATTATCCTCATTGAGTTACCAAAAACTATGGCCTGCGTTTCAAGGCAGCTGACTACCTCATCGACTCCAGATCCACGGGTCGGAAACAACATTCGACGCAACACTCAACAACACATGCTACACTTTTGTTAATTTTTTAATAAAATACAATTTTTTTTTAAATATACTGAGTCTTTCTAGCTCCAAAATGTCCTTGCTTGTGCGCAGTCTATATTATTGCTTTTTCCTTCTGCGAGGAAACAACAATAAACTCTTGATTTGGATTTTTATAAAATATTTCGTTCTCAATATGAAAATCTTAAAATCCCTTTTCTTCAACTTAACATCTGATTAATTTTGTCCAATCATCTGACAATTGTGCTCCCCTCAGTATATGGGTTATGGTGTCAGTTAGGAGAAAACAAGATAAACGGCTCAAGGTATCCACATGCAGCATCTTTGAACCTGAACGAAGTTCAATCTGATAATCGAAATTCTGTCGGTACATTGCCCAACGTGCTACACGTAACGGAAGCTCTTTCTTTTTCATTGTCATCGTGAACGCATTGCAATTTGTTACAATTTTGAATCCCAACCCTAACACATTTTATTAATACTCTAATACGCCATTTTATTAATACTCCTATAACTGCTAAAATCTAGTTTTATTTTAGTTTTCCGACTCAAATACTGTACCGGACGAAATAAACCATCTTCTTAATCCTTCTGTAAAAGCGCAGCTCCGAATGAATATTTCGAGGCATGGTTATGATTCTCAGTGTCTTGCTTAGGATTCTATAACTTTAAAACAGGACCTTTGATCAATGATAACTTCAATTGTTCGAATGCTACCATCTGCAATTCTTTAAGTTTACTTCGACCATCATCTGCACTAACACTTGTCCATATACACTTGTCGTCCATATACACCACTGCATCCTCATTCTTCAATGATTCTCTCATCACTGCCATTATAAATCTTGTAAAAACTGCTGGAGAGTTGGAATATATATACTGACATTCTGCGTTACGAATACTGTGTACTTCTGAGACTTTTTCTTAACAGGAACATGGAAAAAACCGTTTGTTAGATCTAGAGTGGTAAAAACTAACGCACCTTGACGTTTTTCTAATACAGTATCCATCATTGGCATATCAAAATTATCTCGGACCACTTTCTCATTTAGCTTTCTGTAATCGCAGCACAGAGGCTTTTTCCCATATTCTAGGTTATAAGTACAACAGGCGAGGCATATTCGGAAAAACTTGGCCTAATTATATCCTCTTCCAACCCTTCCTGTACTGTACTATCTACAATTTTCTAATCAGACTCAGCTAGACGCCTTGAATGCTGATAAACTGGCAAGTCATCTGTTAGTGCAATCTTCATCTTAACAGAAGTGCTTGTATTTCTAATAGATTTGTAACTTTTAATCAACTGCTTCACTTAACCATTTCTACACTGATATGTCGCAAGTCACCTTTGACTTCCGCTTTGTTCTGTTTTGCCACAACCCAATCGACGTGATTTAATATGGTTCTACACAAAATTGACTCATTTGCCATGTCCTCATCATGAACGATATGAAACTCAACTTCCATCTGAATGTTATCTATCTTGACAATTATGCTACAACTACCAAAAGTCATCACCTTTACCTGTAAGACTTTTTGAATATCCTGTTAATGAACTAAATCCAAGTTTAACAAACACGTTGAATTTAATTGTCTTATAAGTTCCTTTTTCATATTCCAAGCCCGAAATAGTAAATTTGCCAGATGGTTTTACTTATTTGTCCTCTTCCTTTGTGGACTTCGTTTCCTTATATTGAAATGGACGATGGCCTGTTTCGCCACACTTAAAACAAGTAAACGTTTTCTTGTTACAATCTCTCATCATATCCAACGGATCACCACACTTAAAACATTTTCGATCTCCTTTTGTTATCGATCTTTCCTGTCTTATATCGCTACGTTGCTTGTGAAAAATAGACTCAAATGTTGTTTTCTTTGACGACTTTCTAGGATCATTGGATTTTAAACAGGTCTCTATTTGAACTTTCAATGCATTCACTGTCCTTGCCTGATAATAATGCCTCTCATGTCTGATATACCTTCTACGAACTATTTGATCAAACTTTCGTAATCTAAATCGATCGGCTTCGCGATTTCCATTAGCGAGTACAAGAATCCATACAAACTCCCACTTCTCTTCAACTGTCGATTGCTTAGTCGTCTGTAAGCTTCTGGTGATAAAATCTTTACTCTGAATTCGTTTTTGAAGGCTACTTTCAGGGACTCCCAACTACAAATATCTCCCTTACTACATATAAACGGCAATGCAGCTCCTTTTAACAGTTGTTTTGCATACAAAAAACTATAACTGACTCCACTGTATGGTTATTCTTCTAGCTCCCTAGTCCACTGTACAACGTCAATCGATTCTAATCCGTTAAATTCGGAAACGCTTCCGACCACATTTTTTAGTGTGTACCATGATTTTTGCCCATGTATGCTCGGGACTTCTCGAATTGTTCTAGCCGAAGCGAAATATGTCGGTTGTCCTCAGATTCTATTTGATCGTAATGAACGAGTAGACGCGTTTACATCTCAGCTTAAAGGCCTGTAGTCTCAAGCCCTAACTCACTCAATTTACTTCGCTACTCCTCAATACGCAATGTTAAAATCTCACCTCGATCCATTTCACACAATTACATATACGTATGTGGCTTAACAAGATTATATTAATGTATGGTTAGTATCAATTAATCAAATTTGATTGAAATTTGAAATTTGAAAAATTTACACACTATATTTTTGTAGGTCAAATTGTGGTAGGTTATGGATTAATTCAGACGATTCTTAGACTTGTTCTCTTTGCAGCTCGCATCAATGGAAGCAAAGTAAATCACACTCAAGACAATAATTAAATAGCTCACCCAACTGTAGTCGTCTTGCTCTATGTAGCAACTCAATATCGTAGCAAGTCACTCAGACTTCTAGCGGATGTTCGCGTCGCTCTCTGTAGCGACTCACTATGTTGTCGCAACTCACTCTGTTGTTTTTCACTCGTTCTCTTGGTCTCTCTTTGTCTGCTTTTACAACAATTGTCTCAACTTCGTGTCCGCTGCCTTCTCGTTTGGTCTTGTCACCGTCGTCTGCTCTCATGGTTTGTCGTGTCCGTTGTGTGCACTCTCTCTTTTTGTCTGCTTCCATAGTAAACACTAATTATCATCATCTTCGTTCTTGCTGTCTGCTCTCTCAGTCTGTCTGGTTATCATCAACTTCGTGTCTGCTGTCTGCTTCCACAGTAAACACAGATTATCATCAAGTGTATGTCTGCTCTCTGTTCTCTCGGTCTGTCTGCTTCCACAGTAAACACTGGTTCTCATCAACTTTGTGTCTGCTGTCTGCTTCCACAGGGAACCCTTTTCGAGCTGCTTCCATCTTCAGCCAAAAAATTTTCTCTAAAAGCGCCAAAAATTCTTCGTGACGCTCTTTAACTCGTCGCTTCTCGTACAGTCACACCAACTTGGACTGACAATTTTTACAATTTTAACAATTTTCTGTTCACTTTCGAACTTCACGCACACAAATTTCCCTGTTGTCTCCCGGACGAGCCTCCAGTTTGTCGAATTATAATTTCCCTTATTATTTTATTTATTATTATTACAGGATGTGGTTGCCTTATTTTTACTTGTTTTTATTATCAATAATATTCTTCGTATTAAGAATACATATATATATATTATTTTAATTTGACCTTAGTTACGACTTTTTCTGTGTGCGCGATGTGATCGAGGCGAGAGTACGATTTCGAGTGTTGTTCAATCTACGCTTCTCTTTTATTTGTGAATGAGTGAGTCGACCATATAGCTAAGGCCGCTGCGTGTCGTTCTGTCGTTCTGTCTCGGTCATTATTTAGCCACTACATTCACTTCATTCATTAGCCACTACACGATTAAGATAACTATGCCCGCCTGACACATTATTTCCTACAATCGGCTGTCCTGACAAGACATTCGACCCGAATGATCCTAACCAAGGCTTCATGAATTCCGCCAGTGTTGAGGTCTTGTAAGGTCCTTCACCATCGCCGAATTAATCAACGTCATATCGACCATGCCTATATTTACCACTCAACTTTAGTCCTGTCTCATACTGCATACGTTTAATCGCCACTAACTCATTCACATTATATTTTCTTTCCCATTTTTCCTTGCAAATCGGTTATCAGCTTTCTTATTTCAGCATCATCGGGACTATGGAACTCTATTGCTGTTAAAATCTTAAAAGGGGTACCTTTTGTACTTTTTGGAGCAGTATTAATAACTATATACTCATTGCACGCGGCCACACAGTACTCTTTGCAGTATTCTTTAAATAGATGGTATGCGAATAATGCTCCCCTGTCAGAAATTATCCTCATTGAGTTACCAAAAACTATGGCCTGCGTTTCAAGGCAGCTGACTACCTCATCGACTCCAGATCCACGGGTCGGAAACAACATTCGACGCAACACTCAACAACACATGCTACACTTTTGTTAATTTTTTAATAAAATACAATTTTTTTTTTTAAATATACTGAGTCTTTCTAGCTCCAAAATGTCCTTGCTTGTGCGCAGTCTATATTATTGCTTTTTCCTTCTGCGAGGAAACAACAATAAACTCTTGATTTGGATTTTTATAAAATATTTCGTTCTCAATATGAAAATCTTAAAATCCCTTTTCTTCAACTTAACATGTGATTAATTTTGTCCAATCATCTGACAATTGTGCTCCCCTCAGTATATGGGTTATGGTGTCAGTTAGGAGAAAACAAGATAAACGGCTCAAGGTATCCACATGCAGCATCTTTGAACCTGAACGAAGTTCAATCTGATAATCGAAATTCTGAATCCTTCTGTAAAAGCGCAGCTCCGAATGAATATTTCGAGGCATGGTCATGATTCTCAGTGTCTAGCTTAGGATTCTATAACTTTAAAACAGGACGTTTGATCAATGCTAACTTCAATTGTACGAATGCTACCATCTGCAATTCTTTAAGTTTACTTCGACCATCATCTGCACTAACACTTGTCCATATACACTTGTCGTCCATATACACCACTGCATCCGCATTCTTCAATGATTCTCTCATCTCTGCCATTATAAATCTTGTAAAAACTGCTGGAGGGTTGGAATATATATACTTCTGAGACTTTTTCTTAACAGGAACATGGAAAAAACCGTTTGTTAGATCTAGAGTGGTAAAAACTAACGCACCTTGAAGTTTTTCTAATACAGTACATATGAAAATTATCTCGGACCACTTTCTCATTTAGCTTTCTGAGAGGCTTTTTCCCATTTAGCTTATAAGTACAACAGGCGAGGCATATTCGGAAAAACTTGGCCTAATTATATCCTCTTCCAACCCTTCCTGTACTGTACTATCTACAATTTCCTAATCAGACTCAGATAGACGCCTTGAATGCTGATAAACTGGCAAGTCATCTGTTAGTGCAATCTTCATCTTAACAGAAGTGCTTGTATTTCTAATAGATTTGTAACTTTTAATCAACTGCTTGACTTTACTAACCATTTCTACACTGATATGTGACAAGTCACTCTTGACTTCCACTTTGTTCTGTTTTGCCACAACCCAATCGACGTGATCTAATATGGTTCTACACAAAATTGACTCATTTGCCATGTCCTCATCATGAACGATATGAAACTCAACTTCCATCTGAATGTTATCTATCTTGACAATTAAGCTACAACTACCAAAAGTCATCACCTTTACCTGTAAGACTCTTTGAATATCCTGTTAATGAACTAATTCCAAGTTTAACAAACACGTTGAATTTAATTGTCTTATAAGTTCCTTTTTTCATATTCCAAGCCCGAAATAGTAAATTTGCCAGATGGTTTTACTTATTTGTCCTCTTCCTTTGTGGTCTTCGTTTCCTTATATAAATGGACGATGGCATGTTTCGCCACACTTAAAACAAGTAAACGTTTTCTTGTTACAATCTCTCATCATATCCAACGGATCACCACACTTAAAACATTTTCGATCTCCTTTTGTTATCGATCTTTCCTGTCTTATATCGCTACGTTGCTTGTGAAAAATAGACTCAAATGTTGTTTTCTTTGACGACTTTCTAGGATCATTGGATTTTAAACAGGTCTCTATTTGAACTTTCAATGCATTCACTGTCCTTGCCTGATAATAATGCATTTCATGATATCTCTGATATACCTTCTACGAAATATTTGATCAAACTTTCGTAATCTAAATCGATCGGCTTCGCAATTTCCATTAGCGAATACAGGAATCCATACAAACTCCCACTTCTCTTCAACTGTCGATTGCTTAGTCGTCTGTAAGCTTCTGGTGATAAAATCTTTACCCTGAATTCGTTTTTGAAGGCTACTTTCAGGGACTCCCAACTACAAATATCTCCCTTACTACATATAAACGGCAATGCAGCTCCTTTTAACAGTTGTTTTGCGTACAAAAAACTATAACTGACTCCACTGTATGGTTATTCTTCTAGCTCCCTAGTCCACTGTACAACGTCAATCGATTCTAATCCGTTAAATTCGGAAACGCTTCCGACCACATTTTTTAGTGTGTACCATGATTTTTGCCCATGTATGCTCGGGACTTCTCGAATTGTTCTAGCCGAAGCGAAATATGTCGGTTGTCCTCAGATTCTATTTGATCGTAATGAACGAGTAGACGCGTTTACATCTCAGCTTAAAGGCCTGTAGTCTCAAGCCCTAACTCACTCAATTTACTTCGCTACTCCTCAATACGCAATGTTAAAATCTCACCTCGATCCATTTCACACAATTACATATACGTATGTGGCTTAACAAGATTATATTAATGTATGGTTAGTATCAATTAATCAAATTTGATTGAAATTTGAAATTTGAAAAATTTACACACTATATTTTTGTAGGTCAAATTGTGGTAGGTTATGGATTAATTCAGACGATTCTTAGACTTGTTCTCTTTGCAGCTCGCATCAATGGAAGCAAAGTAAATCACACTCAAGACAATAATTAAATAGCTCACCCAACTGTAGTCGTCTTGCTCTATGTAGCAACTCAATATCGTAGCAAGTCAATCAGACTTCTAGCGGATGTTCGCGTCGCTCTCTGTAGCTACTCACTATGTTGTCGCAACTCACTCTGTTGTTTTTCACTCGTTCTCTTGGTCTCTCTTTGTCTGCTTTTACAACAATTGTCTCAACTTCGTGTCCGCTGCCTTCTCGTTTGGTCTTGTCAGCGTCGTCTGCTCTCATGGTTTGTCGTGTCCGTTGTGTGCACTCTCTCTTTTTGTCTGCTTCCATAGTAAACACTAATTATCATCATCTTCGTTCTTGCTGTCTGTTCTCTCAGTCTGTCTGGTTATCATCAACTTCGTATCTGCTGTCTACTTCCAGTGAGCGCTTTCACCCTCATCTAGCGTCTCCGGTCGTGATGCCTGGTTACTCGGCGTTAGTGGGCGACTGATGCGTTCTTCACTGAATTGGGCCTGAGGGCCGTCGATATATTTACTTGTGTTGGAGATAGAATAGCTGTATCGTTGTGTTGGGGCGTTGTCTACTATTGCCAATGTTCGCCCCGCTACATTGGCATGCTGCTGTCTTTCGTGAGCTGGCTGCGACCTCGTCTTTGTCGGCGACGTCCTGGTGTATGGATGTCTCCACTCTCGACCACCTGAGTGTGCAGAACCGGCTTACCGTGTGTGCGTCCAAACTGGGCTTGCACTCGCATCGCTACGTCCAATGCCTCTTGTAGCTGAATCGGTCGACTAGAAATTACTAATCCCTGTAGCGGAGTTTCGCGCATACCGTCAATAAATTGTTGCACCAGAATCTGTGCAATATGTCCGGGCATTCCACTAAAAGCGGATTGGGCCAAGCGTTCCAATTTCAATACGAAATCGGGCAATGATTCCCTGAGTCCTTGTATCCGATGACTCAACAGTTGATAGCTCGACCGGCAATCTATCATGAATGGTTGACGCATGGCGGCATACAGTGCTGAGTAGGTATGTGTAGGTTGTGTAGGCAAAGTGCCATAAAATGTTGAGGCGCGACCGCGCAGATTTAACACCACTGCCAAACATTTCTCATCCTCTGCCTACTGATAGTAATTCGGTCTACCAGTCGCTCAAATTCGCCCCAAGATCCAGTTCCATCAAACAACGGCAACAAACCTGGATTAAATTGCGGGACGGGGAGTGATCGCGCCCACTCCGATCCGTAGGTGGTGGAAGCGGCCCGTGGCAGCGCGTCCTGCCTTGGTTGGGGTAACCCACCCCACGTGGTGTGTTCCGGCGGCGAAACGGGCCCCTTGCACCGCTGTGGGCTGTGCGCTTATAAAGGACCGTTGTAAGGCCTCGCACACTCGGTCGATCTTTTTAGTCACAGCCTCCACTGATTGTGCTATAGCAATAATAGAACTGCCGCTGTCCTTCATTCAGCTGTTCCGAGCCTGTGTCGATTTCTTAGGCATTTTACACGTGGTGAGGTTCTTCGCAGTAACCGAACATAACCTCACACCTGACACCAATGTAACGTGTTTTGCCTTTGTGGCAGAAATACCAACGAAAACAAAGATGATTAGTTTCTTTCGTTTATTCAATTTCTTTATTTCTCTTGTCTGGGCGGCATTGAAAACTTTCTAGCCCTTCTTCTCTCTCTCCCTCTCTTCTTCTCCTCTTCGTTAAGTTGGCCGCGCTAGCTCAAAAAAACTATCCCTCCCTGTGGCGCCGTTTTTAGTGTGCCCAGTCGTAGAAAAGGGGACCGCTACTTAATGGGGACAGTTTGCCTACTACCCGAGTTGCCACCCAGGCCGTCTAAGTTACAATTATATATCGACCATGCCTATTCACCTTTGTGACTTTATAGGACCCTATATTTATCACTCAATTTTAGTCCTGTCTCATACTGCATACGTTTAATCGCCACTAACTCATTCACATTATATTTTCTTTCCCATTTTTCCTTGCAAATCGGTTATCAGCTTTCTTATTTCAGCATCATCGAGACTATGGAACTCTATTGCTGTTAAAATCTTAAAAGGGGTACCTTTTGTACTTTTTGGAGCAGTATTAATAACTAGTCATTGCACGCGGCCACACAGTACTCTTTACAGTATTCTTTAAATAGATGGTATGCGAATAATGCTCCCCTGTCAGAAATTATCTTTCAAGGTAGCCGACTACCTCATCGACTCCAGATCCACGGGTCGGAAATAACATTCGACGCAACACTCAACAACACAGGCTAAATTTTTGTTAATTTTTTAATAAAATACAATTTTTTTTTAAATATACTGAGTCTTTCTAGCTCCAAAATGTCCTTGCTTGTGCGCAGTCTATATTATTGCTTTTTCCTTCTGCGAGGAAACAACAATAAACTCTTGATTTGGATTTTTATAAAATATTTCGTTCTCAATATGAAAATCTTAAAATCCCTTTTCTTCAACTTAACATCTGATTAATTTTGTCCAATCATCTGACAATTGTGCTCCCCTCAGTATATGGGTTATGGTGTCAGTTAGGAGAAAACAAGATAAACGGCTCAAGGTATCCACATGCAGCATCTTTGAACCTGAACGAAGTTCAATCTGATAATCGAAATTCTGAATCCTTCTGTAAAAGCGCAGCTCCGAATGAATATTTCGAGGCATGGTTATGATTCTCAGTGTCTATCTTAGGATTCTATAACTTCCATCTACCATCTGCAATTCTTTAAGTTTACTTCGACCATCATCTGCACTAACACTTGTCCATATACACTTGTCGTCCATATACACCACTGCATCCGCATTCTTCAATGATTCTCTCATCACTGCCATTATAAATCTTGTAAAAACTGCTGGAGGGTTGGAATATATATACTTCTGAGACTTTTTTATAACAGGAACATGGAAAAAACCGTTTGTTAGATTTAGAGTGGTAAAAACTAACGCACCTTGAAGTTTTTCTAATACAGTATCCATCATTGGCATATGAAAATTATCTCGGACCACTTTCTCATTTAGCTTTCTGTAATCGCAGCACAGAGGCTTTTTCCCATTCTTTTAGATTATAAGTACAACAGGCGAGGCATATTCGGAAAAACTTGGCCTCATTATATCCTCTTCCAACCCTTCCTGTACTGTACTATCTACAATTTCCTAATCAGACTCAGATAGACGCCTTGAATGCTGATAAACTGGCAAGTCATCTGTTAGTGCAATCTTCATCTTAACAGAAGTGCTTGTATTTCTAATAGATTTGTAACTTTTAATCAACTGCTTGACTTTACTAACCATTTCTACACTGATATGTGACAAGTCACTCTTGACTTCCACTTTGTTCTGTTTTGCCACAACCCAATCGACGTGATCTAATATGGTTCTACACAAAATTGACTCATTTGCCATGTCCTCATCATGAACGATATGAAACTCAACTTCCATCTGAATGTTATCTATCTTGACAATTAAGCTACAACTACCAAAAGTCATCACCTTTACCTGTAAGACTCTTTGAATATCCTGTCAATGAACTAATTCCAAGTTTAACAAACACGTTGAATTTAATTGTCTTATAAGTTCCTTTTTTCATATTCCAAGCCCGAAATAGTAAATTTGCCAGATGGTTTTACTTATTTGTCCTCTTCCTTTGTGGTCTTCGTTTCCTTATATAAATGGACGATGGCCTGTTTCGCCACACTTAAAACAAGTAAACGTTTTCTTGTTACAATCTCTCATCATATCCAACGGATCACCACACTTAAAACATTTTCGATCTCCTTTTGTTATCGATCTTTCCTGTCTTATATCGCTACGTTGCTTGTGAAAAATAGACTCAAATGTTGTTTTCTTTGACGACTTTCTAGGATCATTGGATTTTAAACAGGTCTCTATTTGAACTTTCAATGCATTCACTGTCCTTGCCTGATAATAATGCCTCTCATGTCTGATATACCTTCTACGAAATATTTGATCAAACTTTCGTAATCTAAATCGATCGGCTTCGCGATTTCCATTAGCGAATACAGGAATCCATACAAACTCCCACTTCTCTTCAACTGTCGATTGCTTAGTCGTCTGTAAGCTTCTGGTGATAAAATCTTTACTCTGAATTCGTTTTTGAAGGCTACTTTCAGGGACTCCCAACTACAAATATCTCCCTTACTACATATAAACGGCAATGCAGCTCCTTTTAACAGTTGTTTTGCATACAAAAAACTATAACTGACTCCACTGTATGGTTATTCTTCTAGCTCCCTAGTCCACTGTACAACGTCAATTGATTCTAATCCGTTAAATTCGGAAACGCTTCCGGCCACGTGTGTGTACCATGATTTTTGCCCATCTATGCTCGGGACTTCTCGAATTGTTCTAGCCGAAGCGAAATCTGTCGGTTGTCCTCCGATTCTATTTGATTGTAATGAACGAGTAGACGCGTTTACATCTCAGCTTAAAGGACTGTAGTCTCTAGCCCTAACTCACTCAATTTACTTCACTACTCCTCAATACGCAATGTTAAAATCTCACCTCGATCCATTTCACACAATTACATATACGTATGTGGCTTAACGAGATTGGTATATTAATGTATGGTTAGTATCAATTAATCAAATTTGATTGAAATTTGGAATTTGAAAAATTTACACACTATATTTTTGTAGGTCAAATTGTGGTAAGTTATGGATTAATTCAGACGATTTTTAGACTTGTTCTCTTTGCAGCTCGCATCAATTCCGTCAATATTTCTGCCACCGGTCTGGTTTCGTCGTGGAAGCAAAGTAAATCACACTCAAGACAATAATTAAATAGCTCACCCAACTGTAGTCGTCTTGCTCTATGTAGCAACTCAATATCGTAGCAATTCACTCAGATTTCTAGCGGATGTTCGCGTCGCTCTCTGTAGCGACTCACTATGTTGTCGCAACTCACTCTGTTGTTTTTCACTCGTTCTCTTGGTCTCTCTTTGTCTGCTTTTACAACAATTGTCTCAACTTCGTGTCCGCTGCCTTCTCGTTTGGTCTTGTCAGCGTCGTCTGCTCTCATGGTTTGTCGTGTCCGTTGTGTGCACTCTCTCTTTTTGTCTGCTTCCATAGTAAACACTAATTATCATCATCTTCGTTCTTGCTGTCTGTTCTCTCAGTCTGTCTGGTTATCATCAACTTGGTATCTGCTGTCTACTTCCACAGTGAGCACTGATTATCATTCATTTCGTGTCTGCTGTCTGCTTCCTTAATATACACAGATTATCATCATCTTCGCGCTTGCTGTCTGCTCTCTCAGTCTGTCTGGTTATCATCAACTTCATGTCTGCTGTCTGCTTCCACAGTAAACACAGATTATCATCAACTTTATGTCTGCTGTCTGTTTTCTCGGTCTGTCTGTTTCCACAGGGAACACTGATTCTCATCAACTTTGTGTCTGCTGTCTGCTTCCACAGTGAGCACTGATTATCATCAATTTCGTGTCTGCTGTCTGCTTCCACAGTAAACGCAGATTATCATCAACTTTGTGTTTGCTGTCTGCTCTCTCGGTCTGTCTGCTTCTACAGTAAACACTGGTTACCATCAACTTCGTGGTTACCATCAAATTATTATCATTTACTTCTTGCCTGCTGTCTGCTCTCTCTTTTCCTCTCTGGTCACCACCCTTTTCGAGCTGCTTCCATCTTCAGCCACCAATTTTTCTCTAAGAGCGCCAAAAATTCTTCGTGACGCTCTTCAACTCGTCGCTTCTCGTACAGTCACACCAACTTGGACTAACAATTTTTACAATTTTAACAATTTTCTGTTCACTTTCGAACACTTTCTCCCGGACGAGCCCCCAGTTTGTCGAATTATACTTTCCTTTATTATTTTATTTATTATTATTACAGGATCTGATTGCCTTATATTTACTTGTCTTTATTATTAATAATATTCTTCGTATTAAGAATACATGTATATATGTAATAGGTTTATTTGTATTAAACAAATAGAGAGTTTTAATGGTATAAATGGTTACAAAAAAATTAAATTAGTTCAATAGGATTCACAAATGAGGCTGAATTATATACAAAGTTTAAATGTTCAACTTAAAAAAACGACTTGACTTTTTCAACTTAATTATTCCGACGACTTTCAACTTCTTTCGCTGGCAATTTTTCGACGACGACGCTACTTCTCGACTCTCGCCAACTTTCTGCCTCTTCTCTCAATCGTCAGGCAACCCAGCACACATCTTACATTCGGCCATCTTGAACTTAGTCATCCGACCCCGATGACAACTCGTCCGAATCCTGGTTGTTCCGCCAATACTTCATATTGTCTGAGCTAGTAGCTGTGAGCATTGGCCTCTCGATATCTGCTGCTGCTTTCTTAACATCGTATCTTCCGCATCGTTTAGCTGCTATAACCTCGTACGGTCCAAGATATTCACTCGCAAGCTTGCGACCCGCAACGATCTGTGTACGCCGAATCGCTACCAAATCTCCAACCTTATATACGTTATTAATCTTGCGTTTTGAACCATATTGCTTCTTGTATGCTTCCTGGGCTTTAGTAATTTCCCGTTTAGGTGCAGCTCTCATCGACTGTCTTCATCGAATTTATCGCATACTTCCTCCTGTAACAATTTAATAATCCGATTCTCTGGCCCATTCAGTTCCGTTCGACTTAATACATATATTCCTCGAAATATTTAGCTATAAACGCAGATCCTCTTTCACTGATAATTCGAACAGCGTTACCAAATATAGCAGACCACTCTCTTAACTTTCGTAGTACTTCCTCGCAACTTGTTGTTTTTGTTGGATATAACCAAACAAATTTCGTGAAGGCGTCGGCCATAGCAAATATATACTTATATTGCTTTTGCTAAAGGCCCAAGATGATTCACATGTATCGTTTCTAAAGGTCTGTCGCCTTTGTCTATCACCTGCACCAGTCCTTCTTTTTTGCCAAACTTTTTGTTATAAATTATGCATTTGACGCAGTTATTTATAATTCGGGCAACTTTTGACTCTAAATGCGGTATCGAATAAGACTGCCAAACTGCATGCATTGTCTTTTGCATCGCATAGTGACCAACATTTACCGCCTTTTAATTTAAAATCTTCATAGGGTTGATTTCGCAACAATTCAATCAGAGCCTTTGACATTGTATCCTCCTGCTGTGCTTTTTTAAATCGTGCCGACGTTTCCGCTCGTATCATCATAATTCCTTGTGGATAGCGACTGAGACAATCCACATGTTTAAGTCTCTCTCCAGCTCTATGCTCCACATCGAAGCTAAAATCCTGCAAATAGACAATCCATCGCGCCACGTCTCTAGGAACATCCTTCTTGTTTATTGTCTACTTAAATGCTGCGCAATCAGTAGCAACTTTAAACTTGATGCCCAAAACGTATTGTCTAAACTTTTGGCAGGCAAGGTATACTGCTTTCGCTTCCAAAATGTAGCTATGCTGTCGAGCCTCAGTTTCCGAAGACTTTTTGCTCCAAAACCACACTGGATGCAACTGGCCATCCTTCCATTGCAACAATGCTGCTCCAAATCCCATTTTTGACGCGTCTGTGTGAATTTCTGTGTTGGCATTACGATCATACAGTTTCAGTACTGGTTCGACAGTGAGAGCTCTTTTTAATTCTTCAAAAGCCTTGAGTGCAACCGCATCCTTCCTAAAAGCAACGTCTTTACGCAAAAGATCAGTCAATGGTCGGGCAATAATTGAATACCCCTTAATAAACTTGCGAAAAAATCCAGTTAAGGCCAGAAATGCTTGAATTGCCTTTATATTTTCTGGTACTTTAAACTTGCTGACAGCTTTGGTCTTCTCTTGTCCTGGCTTAATTTGTCCATCGTAGATCGTATGGCCCAAAAAATCAACAGTGTTTTTTAGAAAGTGACACTTTTTCCATTTAATTTTAAGTCCAAACGCTGCTGCTGTGTCAAAAACTTTCTTCATCTTATTGAGACATTCTTCTGCTGTCGTTGCATGGATTATAATATCATCCATATACTATCCAACACGTCAGCATTTAACAACGGTTGAAAAACATTTCTCACATATCGGATAATTACTGCAAGTGAATTACAGAAACCAAAAGAAGCCTTATTGAATTTGATTTAAAAGTCCATTTTTTGAGTCCATGACTGTAAAAAACTTTGCGGCCTGCAGCTTCTCTAGGATATCGTCAATTATGGTCAATTTCTTTTTCACCACAAAGACTCAACTGGTAGTTGACAACCAAACTTGTAGTTGTTGATCATTTCTCGCACATCATTTTCGAAATTTGAGGGTACATCTATATCAGAATCGATTTATGTTACATTCAAAATACTTAACTGATTATCCTTTGAAGTTTATCCACCAGGGGGATAAAACTTATATCCTGCTTCTGACGGCGTAACGAAGAACTTTTCCATAAAGTCATAGCCGAGTACAACATCATAAGGCACATCTTCGTTTGCAACCACAACAAATTTTTGGACTGTCTGGTCGTCGTCCACCTTGACCTCAGCTTGAAAAGTACCAAGCGGATGAGTAATTTTTCCGCCTAGACCAACCAAATTCTTGACAGCTTTCTGCAGACGTTTAACTCCAATCTTCTCTACAGCGCTTCTGGACACCAAAGACACATCCGCTCCTGTGTCAACCAAAGCGTTAATGTTGTAACCTTGTATATCCACTTCCTTTATGCGTTTTGGATTTTGTACTACATCAATGTGCAGTCTCCATGCGCTTCGAATTATACACTGCACCAATATTAATATGACCCTCACCATTGCAGCGAAAACATTTTGTTGTCACATTGCATTCTTTTCTAAGATGCTCGCTCGATCCGCAGTTAAAGCAACGAGGCTTTTTCTCGTAATTTCTCTGGCTAACTTTCTTCAAACCTTGTGGCACATCGATCTTTGTCATTTCCATTGCGTTCTGATAGATTTCATATTTTTCTCGTAGCTCTCTGAATGACTGGGCGCAATATAAGTTGATCTTTAAGTCGTTCTTCATGTTCAAACCGTCTACTATATAGCGCAACACCGAATTCATATCTATATTGCCTTCTGCTGCGATTGACTTCATATGAAACATGTACTCTCGAAAGGTTTCCTCTTTCTGCATCTTACGTTCACGTAGCTTCTGATGTATATTAGCGCTACATACGTCATGCCAAATTCGTTTTCCAATTGGACACGAAGATCATCATAACTGCGTACTGGAGTTGCATCTAAAAATAACTTTGCAACTTTAGTCATTTTAGATCGTGCCTGAACATACTTTTGCTTTATAGTTAGTCCATAGGCCTCAGCATTCAGTTCAAAATTATTGAACCACATCTCCACAGGCATACTTTGTCCATCATTATTGGGTACCACTTTAGCAAAATCGTCTGCTTGAATGCCTGAGTCACTGTTTCACTTCGTCAGCTTCGATTTTCAGCGTCAGCAACTGTATCAAACTTTTCAACATCGTGTTGTTCTCTTCTTCCATATTGTTTTCCATCGTGTTCTCTTCTCGTTTTTCGACCAAATCCAGCATCAACGCTTCGCGCACTTCTCTGGCTCTTGTTATGCATCCAACTTCTTGCTTCTCTTCTTGTCTTTCAATTTCGTCAGCTTTTTCCAAGATCCCGTTTTGTCGCGACATTTCGGCGCCCGCGCGTTTTTTCTCATCGTTCTTTCCCGGCGTTTTCGTCATTACCGATTTTGTTCAACAACAACAGCTCTTTTAATTTCACAACTGTTCTCGGGAATATCACAATAGCAACTTTTTCATTGATGACTTAAAAATGTAATATGTTTTATTGTAAGTATTACTAATAAACAAATTATATATGTATATGTATGTGCATGTGTTGATTTTTGTACACAAATCGCAGAGTTTAGTAAAAATTCTGATAGGAACAACAATGAGATTTCATTCCACATAATAAAAAAAAAAAAAAAGTTTGGTTGCTAAACTGTTGTTTTTTTCCATAGGGAAAAAGCAAAATTTAAGATCCTTAGATTCGCATTCTAACTGTTTTGTGTTGACGGGGTCATCCAGGTCCATATCTTCAGACCATTTCTTCAGTTGCTTTCTTGGTGTGTTAAATGCTGTGGGTTGAGATCGCGGTCAGCTGTGTTTTGTTAATTTTGATGTGCCCCTTGGTACATTAGAGTGTGTAGTTGTTGTTTGGGTTGAATTGGATGTATTTTTATTCGATGTAGTGTTGTTCCTGTTTTTTATACCCTTGCAAAAAGGGTATATTAATTTTGGTCAGAAGTGTGAAACGCATAGAAGGAAGCATCTCCGACCATATAAAGTATATATATTCTTGATTAGCACGACGAGACGAATTCAAATAGCCATGTCCGTCCGTCCGTCCATCTGGATCAACGCGAACTCCTCCTAGACCGTAAGAGCTACGGAGCTGAAGATCGATCGCATATAGGCTTGTATATACTGCAAGGGTTGTATATTTCGGATTCAGCCGGATTGGATTACTATATCATATAGCTCCCACACAAACGGCAAAGTCACGAACAGTGCGTTTTCTCAATGACTTCTTTATTTTTTGAGCTATTGTCGTGAAGTATATTACTGTGCCCAATTTGATTAAGATCGGGTAACTACATCATATAGCTCCCATAGAAACGATCTGTCAAAAACAGTGACTTTCGTCAATAACTTCGTTACTTTTGACGCGATTGCATTCAAAATAAGCATTTGTTAGTTTAATATATCTGTTAATTTTTTAAAATAATGACAACTGATTTCGTTAGAATTGTTTTTATTTTGAAATCATTACCGTTTATCCTTCGATGTATGTATATATACGGGCATAAATAAATTTATCCCAAATTTAGAGGCACACGATTTACAGTTTAAGATCTGTGCTTTACTGCAAACGCTATATCTGGATCCCAGACTGTCATTTCGTAACGTATCACTGAAAAGACGTCAGCCCATTAAAAGAGACCAACATGTTAGGAATTCCATATGGATGCCGCATATATCTCCATGAAAGCTAGATTACAATACTTTGGGCCTTACGCAGAAAGATATTTTGACTTCAATCTCACCGGATGGCACAGTGATTGTGTTGAATCGTATTAACACCACTGTATATTGTTGTTTTTCCATTTTGATGCTCCACTGTGCTGGAAAGTGTGATGTTCAAAACCTCTTTATTTTTTTTTTTTTTTTGTTAACTACCCTGTTGATTCTCGGAGGCAGCTTCGAAAAAATTTACTGCGTCCTTAATATTACAAAATTCAGTTGAAGATTGCCGCTCATTAATATTATGTAATTGGTTTCTGGGGATGATTGTTGACTTAAAATGGTTTGCAGCTAAATTTCTATGTGATTGTTATTGTTAGGCTGAGTAATTGTTGGATGATTTCTATTTGAATTGGTTCTATTGCTAAAATATGGGTTATTGTTTGGTTTTTTTTTATATTTTGGGAGCATGAATATGGTGTTATCTGTGCTCTAATATTCCAGCTAGTATTTAGTTTTTGCGAAAAGAAATCCTTTTCTGCGCGGCAATGTTCATAGGCTTCCTTAATATTTTGAGGATTTCTTGATTTTACTTAAGATTTAAGAGGTTCTTGCAAATGAATTAAAAAAGTATTTTAGCAGGATTCGTCTTACAGCTTAGCTTTATCAGTTAAATATTGGTTAGCGTTTTTTAAAATGTCCGTAAGGTGAGATCTTCTTTTTAACATCATATCAGGAAAATTTTGCAAATCGTAAAGAAGTACAGCTTCACCTTTTTTGTTACCATAATGTAGAATCAGATTAGCCTTGATTTCGTTCCAGGTGGGTCCAGTGTCAGACAGTTCTAGTGCGTAGTTATCTCTTCCTACGATTTTATTCTTGAAGGCTCTCAGTAGAAGACAACCGTATGGTGTCTGGTCGGTTCCTTGACTCAATGTGATCACTTCTTCCAAAAAGGTCCAAAAAGGTAGCTCTTTGATGAAAGCTTGTTGAAGTGTTGGAAATGTTGCGGGTGGGCAAACGGGTTTTCACTTTATATGGCCCATGTCGACTTAACTGGGAACATTACCTCATCCACTGGAGGGGGTATTATCCAAATCATTCAAATCATCAAGAGCCCATAGGAACTACCTGGAAAACAGACAACAAATTCTTCCGAAATACTACTTCCCAGCCAAACTACTACAACCATAAGTTAGAAGATATGTGACAAAATTGACCACCTGCGGGATACAAAAATATAAAGAAATATGAAAATATATACATGTAGTTAATCATCAAAGTCGGTCGTGTTTTTTTTTTTGCACTCTCGCTCAACTACTGTTTTCCTTCTTTAGTGAAGTTAATATATAATATTCATTTTATATTAAATTGCTTTTACCAATTTTAAATTAACGCTATCCTTATCACGAAGTTTGGGTCGTGACGGTCGTGTTTTTGCTTAGCTCCTGAGTTTTATTAATATATATGGTTTTCTCTCAATTTTTAATTGTGCCTAGTTTGTTTTCGTTTTCGCTGGTGTCGTTTGCTTGAAACCCTTGTGTTTTATTTGCATAATTCGCCAAATTAAACAGTTTTGTTTTTTTTCTTTTTCGTGATTAGTGTTTGGTGCATTTAAATTGTTTTTATTTTTTCTTATTGTTCTCTCTCGTCATTGCTTCTGCAGTTGCTCCCCTCATCGCCCCCATCATACCATCTGTGCTAGTGGTTTTGTTGTTCTCTCTGCTTTGTGCTTGTGCTCAGCTTCCCTCCCGCGTAATCACTTTTATAAAGCCGCCTCTCAAAGCTCGTCTTATAACTGTTCTTGCACTCTCTCTTGTGCTGTGTACTCCAGCTGTCTCTTTGTTTTATTTGTAATTATTGATTTTTTATCGATAATTATCTTTGTGCTGTTTATTTAAATTTTTCTATATATTTTTTTTTATTTTTTTTTTTTTTTTTTTTTTTTTGCCTTGTTTATTTTGGCTTTTCAATGGCTTGTTGTCTACCCAATTGCAAGCATTCTGATCGTTTTGACGATCAGTATAGAGCAATATCGTGTTGGCTTTGCGATAATCTTATTCACTTAAAATGTGCTGGCCTCAACGGCCGTGATTACGACAAATTTTCTGGTTTGTCTGTGTCTAAGCCTGAGCTTGGCTTAATGCGCTGGACTTGCCCATCTTGTGCCAGCCAGCAGCTTGATTTTAGCCGAATGTATAGGGATCTTCGTTTAAAGTTTCTTTCTCTTAATAAAATGGCCAAACAGCTGTCTAATGAGTGTGACTCTAGCATACACTTATTGTCGCAATTCAAGTTTGGTTCACCTTCTAAGGAATTGCCCAAGAAATGTACCCTTGAGTTGCCTCATAAGCAGTCGCCCGCACTTTCTATTACATCTTCTCCCATTTTACTTTCGCCTACACCATCTTCTTGTCCCTCTTTATGCTCTTCTTTTCAGATTGATGTACCCACTACAAGCCCTGGTGTACCTCAATCTATCCCTCACGGGAACTCTGATCATGCTGGCTTTCAATCACTTGCGGATCCCAATGCTCCTCCGCCTCCACTAACTGTAGTGCCCCATCGTAAACCATTATTTATCTCTAGGCTTGCTCCAGATACTTCTGAATCGTCTGTGGCAGCTTACATTGGTAATATATGCCCTGCTAAGGTTTTAATTCAAAAGTTTAAGTTTTCTAGGCCTCGCGAAATCTCCTCTTTTAAAATTACTGTACCAAATGAGTATTTCTCAGCTATGGTTGACCCTAACTTTTGGCCAGAGGGCCTAGTTGTACACGAATTTGCGCCCAATAAGCGCTCCCGCCCTTTGCCTGTCCACCTTCCTAATGCATCTTCTGCTTCAAAAAACTAATAACGTCTAGTCTTTGCATTCACTATCAAAATGTAAGAGGACTTCTTACCAAGCTCTCTAAATTATTCTGCGATAGCTTAACCTTTTCGGCTGACATATTAGCTTTCTCTGAAACTTGGCTTAATTCCTCTGTTTTGGATAATGAAATTCTTTCTAATAACTTTATTTCTTATAGGCTTGATCGTGTTGGTCGACGTGGCGGTGGAGTACTCATTGCTGTCAACTCGAATCTGTGTTCAAGTGTTGTGCCGATTGATCTCCCCTTAGGTGTTGAGTTTATTTGCGTCGAAGTTACATGTTCTAACTTTAGCTTATATATCTCTTGTTCATATATTCCTCCAACTTCTGATATCATGATCTACATGCACCATGCTGATGCTTTGCGAACTATTTTTAGTCGTCTTAAAGATCGTGATTTTTTTATAGCTTTAGGTGATTTTAACTTGCCTAATGTTTCTTGGCTTGTTGATGATAATCTATCTTTCTTAATTCCCTCATCTCAACATGTTTTTCTTGATAGCCTACTTGAATGTCCGCTATATCAGTTGAATTCTTTTCTTAACTCTTCTAAAAGAATCCTCGATCTTGTTTTTGTCTCTGATCCCACTGTTAGTGCTGTATCACAAACACAGCCCCTAGTGAAGCCCGAAGATACTTATCACCCTACCATTGAAATTACTATTTCTTACAATTCCGTTAATAATTCATTCAATAACATCTCACATTCTCGTCGTAGATGTTTTCGTAAAACAAATTTCAATCTTCTTAACAGCCTTATTTTCTCTTTTGATTGGTCATTTCTATTTGAGTGCTGTGATATAGATTGTGCAGTAAATTTTTTCTACTCTGCTCTTAATTCTCTAATTGATAAATGCGTTCCTTATGTGAATGTCTCTACCGTCTCCAGTGCGCCAGTCTGGTTCACACGTAGGCTCTCTAATCTCCGTAACATTAAATCGAGATATTTTAAAAGATTTAAAAAAACTGGTTCGCGACGTGACTATGCAAATTATTGTGTAGCCAAATCTCAATTTTGCCTTTTAAATACTCAATGCTACAATAATTATATCGTTCGCTGTAAGGTTGAATTTTATAAGAACCCTAAAAGATTTTATAACTTTGTTAATTCCAAAAGACGCTCTAATTTACTACCTTCCACCTTCAGACTTAATGACCAGACTGCTAATAGTGATTCAGATATTGCAGATCTGTTTGCTAAATTCTTTCAGTCGACTTATTCTTCCACTGCTTCGGATCCTACACCTTATCCCTTCACAATTCCACATTTAAATTGTATGTTTTTTCCTAATATTACTGAAGACTGTATTATCTCTAGCTTGTCATCTATGACGTCTTCCTTCGTACCCGGGCCTGATAATATACCTAGTTGCATCCTTAAAATGTGTTCGATTTCCCTATCTAAGCCTTTATCTCGGTTATTTTTTATATCGAGTGAGACTTGTCGCTTCCCTGATATTTGGAAGGAGTCTTTTATTATTCCGCTTTTTAAAAAGGGTAACAAATCGGATATTTCTAACTACCGTGGCATTGCCAAACTTTCGGCAATACCTAAGCTGTTTGAGAAAATTATTACGTCTTCCCTTCAACACCTATCCAGATCCACTATTTCTCCTTGTCAGCATGGCTTCATGAAAGGTCGTTCGTCGCTTACCAACCTTTTAGAATTGACTACCCTTGTACACCATGGCTTCCGTAAAAAGTGTCAAACTGATGTTATTTATACTGACTTTAGTAAGGCTTTCGATACGGTTGATCATTCTATGCTTCTCATGAAACTTAACATCATGGGTTTTTCCCCGAAACTATTGGCTTGGTTAAAGTCGTATCTTATTGGCAGAACCCAAAAGGTGTCTTTTCGTTCCTCGATATCTAAAACTGTTCGAGTTACGTCAGGTGTCCCCCAAGGCAGTCATCTGGGCCCACTGTTATTTACCTTGTTTATAAACGATTTGCCTTTGGCCTTGGCTCATTCTCGCGTGCTCATGTTTGCGGATGACGTCAAGATTTGTTATTCATATAATGATCCTTCTTTCCAACAGTACTTGCAATCAGATATCGATGCGTTTTGTGTTTGGTGTCACGTTAATAAATTACACCTTAATGCCTCTAAATGCTCTTTTATGACTTTCAGTCGTTTGTCGCCGTTCCTAGCTCATTACTCTATTAAGTCTGTTCTGTTAGATTGTGTACCATCATTTAAAGACTTAGGCGTTATGTTTGACCCAAAACTTTCTTTTAATATTCATATACCTTCAATTGTTAATAGAGCATGCAGTCTTCTTGGCTTCATTAAACGTTGGGCCAAGGAATTTGATGATCCATATGTGACAAAGGTTTTATACACTTCGTTAGTTCGCCCTACTCTAGAATATTGCTCACCAGTGTGGAACCCTCAATATGATGTTCACCAGCGTAGTATTGAATCGGTACAGAAGCAATTCCTTAAGTTTGCGTTACGCGGTCTTAATTGGGACCCGAATCTTCGCCTACCTTCTTATTCTGACAGACTTCTTCTTATTAATCTTCCTTCACTTTACAACCGTAGGCTCGTATTTGGGATTCTCTTTCTACATAAAGTAGTCAACGGCGAAGTCAGTTCTACCAATTTACTAGATACGCTATATTTTTGTGTTCCCTCACGTCGGACCAGAAACTTTTTTCCTCTTCACCTTAGTAGATGTCTGACTAACTACTCTCTTCACGAACCTCTTCGTGTTCTTTGCCAATCTTTTAACAACCTTTCTCACCTTATTTCTCCTCATCTATCTGTCACTTCTCTTCGCGCTATACTTTTTAATTATCTTCAGCGTAACCACTGAAAGTATTCTGGACTGGATATTGGATCGGCTGCAACTCATCCCTGACCACATTGGCTGTGAATCGGGGCATAGCTGGCACCTTGTTGCAAATAAAACACCTCCACCGGGTCGGGGATGTTGTGCATAAAGCTAAGCTACCTTCATGAATTAATTTTTATCTGTATTTTAGCTTAAGCTTTTTCGTCGACTGCTGACTTAGTTGACGTAAAATAAATAAATAAATAAATAAATAAATAAAATAAATATATTAGCATCTATTCATATCAAAATTTTAACAAACGCACATATTATTTTTTTGTTGCGCTGCATAGTTGTTGATTTCTTTCTATTATTGCATTTACACATTAATTTATAATTTGATTTTGATAAATCAATTATTTGAAATTGTCTGTCTGTCCCAGCAAGACCATTGAAGTGACTGTTGGCTGTGTGACAATGTAATGCAACGGATGTGCTGGTTATACAGTCAATGTACGGGATTGTATTGCACAGGGTGGCGGCCTTAAATGGGACTGTCGTGACTTGGAGCTCGAGATGCGAAGTTTTTTGAAATGGACTGGAGATGCATTTAAAACCCTGTCAGCTGGCGTTTATAAGCTCCAAGAGGAGGAGGAGGCCGGCTTTAGCAGATGTGGAGTCTCTTCCCATTTGCCCTGGAGACAGTTACTAACACGATATCGGTTGTAGTTTCCGAACGAAATATTGCCAATAAAGTAGTTACAAGAAGAGCTAGTGAAGTGTTGGTTGCTTCAGCTGCTGCTGCTTTTGCTGTTAAAGCCACTGCTGTGCATGGCACTTCTAGTTCCATTTTTTGTAGTTCAATCCAAAAAAAGCAAATTTTTATTTCGAGGCTTGATCCCAATTTTACACCCCAAACACTGATGTGTAAAGATTTTTGGCCGGATCACATTATTGTAAAAGAGTATACAATAAAAAAGAAGAATCCGCCTCCGACTAACCTGCTACCTGCCTCTGTGGATAATATTCCTTCCGGTTCGTCTCCACCTGTAAGCGAGTCAAAAAACTAGTTTCGTCTTTAACGCTGGCTCATCAGAACGTACCGAGACTAAAGTCCAAAGTTCTTTACTCTATCTAGATAGTTTAGCTTTTACCTTTACTGAAACTTGGCCGAAGTCTGATATTGCCGATGCTTCAATTTTCCCCACAAAATATTTTACATATAGACATGATCGGACTATTCGTAATGGTGGTGTTTTGATCGCTTTTGCTTCGGCGTTCTCGTGTGAAATTATCCAGTCTTCCAATCAGGAGATTATTGATTGAATTTGTGGTAATTAGCGGACGTTGACGATACTATGCGCAGTACGTTCAAGTGGCCCCTACGACACCAGGACAATGCCTGTTACGCGCGAGCCCAAGCAGATAACTGCCCACCTCCCACCCGACTGACCGAGGGGTGCAGCCGTATAACGCACGGCACGAATCGCGTGGAAAAATACACAATAGAATAAACAGACAAACAAATAACTAAAAAATACTATAGCTATCTATTAACTAAATGGGATAGGATAGAAGTTTTAATCATATTAATAGAAAACTCTGAGCCAATTACAGGGAATAGAAGGTTGTAATCAGAGCAGAGGACCCTAAAAGGTTCATGCAGGGCATAGTTAGAAGAACAACGACTAAGGGATAAAGGGATCAAAGGATGTCTACTCCGTCTACATGGTACCGACAGATTTACCTGAGCTAATAACTCAGGCGAGTCGATATCACCAATTAGGAGCTTGTGCATAAAAATAACACCAAGCATAATTCTACGGTTAGTTAGGGAAGGAAGGTTAATCAAGAGAAGTCTACTAGAATACGAAGGCAAATTGACATTGCGATCCCAGCTTAAGCCACGAAGAGCAAATAGCAAGAACTGCTTTTGAACGGATTCAAGTCTAATCTGGTGCGACTCATATTGAGGTGACCAAATGCAAGATCCATACTCTAAAATAGGACGGACAAGCGAAGTAAAAAGAACTTTAGTTGTATAGGGGTCATCAAATTCTTTTGACCATCTTTTAATGAAACCCAGGACACTCATGGCCTTTGCGACCGTGGTGGAAATATGGGTGTTAAAATTTAACTTATGGTCCATTTATTTTATTTAGACGTTCTAAAGGACTATTGTTTAGAAAATAAGTGACCAGTTGAGGAGAGTTACGAAAAAAAGTCATTACCTTACATTTGGTAGTGTTAAGATTTAGTAGATTAAACTGGCACCAGGATTGAAAGTTATTAAGATCAGCTTGTAGCCGACTAAATGAATCTGTATCTTTATAAGTAAGACAAAGCTTGACATCGTCAGCATACATAAGCACATGCGAATGAACAATGACTGATGGAAGATCGTTAATGAATAGTGTAAAAAGCAGAGGGCCAAGATATGATTAACGGAATCAAAGGCTTTGCTGAAGTCAGTGTATATAACATCAGTTTGTTTACTATTTTTGAACCCCTTAATAATTATTGATGTAAATTCTAAAAGGTTAGTGGTTGTAGATCTACGTTTCACAAACCCATGTTGGGATGGCGAAATAATAGAACTGCAAAAATGTTGCAATTGAGAAGTTATAATTTTCTCAAAAGCTTTCGGAATAGCGGACAATTTTGAGATACCTCTATAGTTAGAGGCTTCGGACTTTTTGCCATTTTTATGCAGAGGTATGATATACGACTCCTTCCAAATAGATGGAAAAGAGGAAGATTCGACAGACAATAGAAACAATTTTAAAATGGGTTTGCATAATGCGTTTGCACAGAACCTGAGTACACATCCAGGAAGACCATCTGGCCCCGGAGAATAAACAGGTTTAACTGATTTAAGTTCGCTAAGAATAGAACTTTCATCAAACACTGGATTGAAAATGCAATTAGCCTTTTTTAAATGATAAGGATACGGACTTGCTCGGTATTCCGTTGAGGAATAAGTTGTTTTGAAAAAACTCGCAAACATATCGGCAATTGCCTGATCAGTGCTCGCTTTTTTATTTTGAAAAGACAAAAAAAATGGGTGCACGGAGGTCTTACGTTTAGAATTGACAAAATTATAAAATTGTTTAGGGTCAGAAGAAAACTGAAGCTTACACCGCTGAAGATAATCCTTATAGCATTGTGTATTAAGCATCATGAATTTTGAACGAGCGACTGTATACAGAGCATAATCTGATGAACGACGTGTTTTTTGAAACTTCTTATAATATCGTGTCTTCACATTTTTCAAATTGGATAACTCACGAGAGAACCAGGGAGGTTTGTTAAGCCGCTCCAGCCTACCAAGAGGCACACAAATATCAAAGAGTGAATTCAGAGTATCATAGAAAAAACGAACAGCTGAGTTCATATCACTACAATTGTACAGATAAGACCAATCGGTATTAGTAATGTTTTCGTTAAGGGTGACAAAGTCAGTCTTACGAAAGCACCTAGTTAGAGGAAACTCATTTGAACCAAGTAATGGTGAAAGCAAGGGCAGATCAATTTTTAAATTTAATGTAGGATGAAATTTGTCTTCTGGAAGAACAAATGGTTCGATCCTAGAAACCTCACAATAAGAAGTATCCTCTACAAAAATAAGATCTAACGATTTTCCATTAGAATTTAAGACAGGATTGACTTGGGATAAAGATAAGCCTAGAAGGCCGTCAATAAAGTCATGTGACAAAGAGGGCAGCAACATGGTAGATTCATCTGTTAGTGACCATACTAAAGCGGGTAAATTAAAATCACCTACAACTATGAGCATGTCTTGACTGGAAACTAAAGAGGAGACAAACTGAATTGCCTCTAAATGATTTAAATATACCACCATGTCTGACAATGGTGGAATATAGGAACAAGTAATAAAAGCATTAAAAGATTTAAAATTTACTTTAACACCGACAAACTCAATCTCCTGGGTACTAGAAAATTGAATCATTTCAGATGATAAAGCAGCATCAACAGCTATTAGAACGCCACCGCCTACGCGAGAAATCCGGTCACGTCTGAATATAGAAAAGTTTGTGGAAAACACCGATGCATCAGCAATATCAGGTTTTAGCCACGTCTCTGTAAAAGCTAGAATGTTATGCTCAAAAGAAAGACTATCTACATAGAGATTAGGAAGTTTGGATTTCAGTCCTCTAACGTTCTGGTAACCCAGGTTAAGGGACGAAGCTAGTTTTTGACACACCAGCAGATGCTGATGTGGCAGGAATAGTATTAGTTGTTGTTGATGGCAAGCGAATCGGTTGCCGATTTTTCTTTTTACAGTATATTCCTTAACTATTATATGTTTCGGCCAAAAATCTTCTCGACATATAGTGTCGAAAATATTGGGTGAAACACTAATTTTAAAGGACGAAATGTCCCGAGAATAAGAAAATTTAAACTTCTCCACCGCAATATTCGAGACGTTAACTTTCTTCCGAATATAGGCTATTACATCATCAGATGTGACAACAGGGTCTAGCCTAGAAACAAATATATGTTTCTTTGGTGGTATGCCAACGAGAGGCCGCGGTCCCGAAGCATCAGCCGTAGCAGTAACGTTGGACAAGTCACCCACTGCGGCAGTCAACTTGTTCACGGGGCCCTCAATACTTTTGGAACTATCGGCAATTTCCATTGGAATGGGTAATTGCCCGGACACATCGGACACTACAATAGGTATCGTTTTTAAGAGATCATTCCCAGGTGATACCGGTAATTCCTTACTAATAGCATTCACAACCGGGCTCTTTAACGATATCAACTGCTGTACATTAGGAGTGGACGGTGCATGAGACCGGTCGGGGACGATAAGAGACGCTGGCGGATCTACAGATACTGAAACACCCCAAGGACTGGTCCTTTTACGTTTCGGAGACTCATTCATAAGCGATAAACTCCTGAACTGAGTCTCCACCGCGTTAAACTCCGCTTGGAGTTTATTAAAACCTGCCCTTAAAGTGTCAAAACTATCTCTAGTCCGCCTCATGAAAGAGCGCATCTCATTCTAGACCCCACGGCAAGCATCACATCCATATTTTAAGCCACCGCCTTTAGCAATAGACTCCTTGATTCTGCCTGTGTAACCTGCACACTTAACGTGAACCGCATTGTCACACAGCCAACAAAGAATGTAATCATGGGAGTCAACCGGATGAGTGGCCACTATGCAATTCTTTTTTGAGCAGACAACCATTTTATCAAAATTTAAATAATTTAATTAAAAAAGGAAAATACAAAAAAAAAAAAATTCTAAATGTTAAAAGTCTGTGTATAAGAATATACTGACCAGTTCTGACACAAGGGTTAATGTGCAGAGTAAGCCTTCACAACTAAAGAAAAGAAATTACAAAAATACACAAAAACAAAAAACACGTATCACAGAGTCGCGGGTAGGCAAAAGACGAGAGCGCAAATCAATCAAGAATAGGAAAGAGCGGAGAGCGCGTCAAATTGAACACATGCAATAACAATTTGTACGCAAGAGCGCGAGAGTTAGCTAAAACGGTAACGACACAAAAGCAAAAATAGATAAAAAAAACAACAACACCGCTAACGCAAGTATTCCTGTAAGTTTTGATTTTATTTAAATTTAAACAAATCCACAAAAGCGACAGCAAGAATTCGCGAAATGAAAATAAGATTCGGATGCTGGAAATATTAGCCGGTAATGAATTTATTAATAAGTTATAGAAAAGAAGTTAATCGCGAGAAAAAAATAAAAGTTGATAAGCGCAAAAAAAAAACACGTCCGTTCTCTGCAACGAGTGAAAATATATGTAAAATTGCTTTAAATTCTTTTTCCGCCTACATTACATGTATTCCACCACAGTCTGACTTGGCAGTATAAATTCACCCTTTGGAAGCTATTTAATTTGTTTCCTCATATCTCTCTGAAAAAGACTTGCTCGCTGTTCTGGGAGATTTTAATTTACCTGAGATAGCCTGGATGATTTTTTATCACTGTTACTCTCCTCGCCACATTGTTTCGTAGATGGTCTGCTTGAGTTGTGCCGAACTCAAATAAATACTGTCCGGAATAGTCGTAACAGATCACTAGATCTGGTATTTGTGTTGGATTTTCCCAACTGCGAGGTTCCCAGGATGGATCCCTTAGTTATCCCTGAAAACAACTTTTATCCAACTCTGGATGTAACCATTGACCTTCATTTCGGGGTTACCTCTCGATATAATAACTCGATGCCTCCAACCCGATGTTTTCGCAAGACAAACTTTACTAAACTTAAAAAACTCATATCTTTTCTCGCCGTATCTTTTGTTTTTCGAAAACAATAAAGCTGACACTGATCAGGCAATTGCCGATATGTTTGCTGATTTTTTTCAAAACAATTTATTCCTCTTCGATTTATCAAGCAAATCCTCCTTATCCTCAATCAAATTTTCAATCGTATAATTGCATTTTAGACCCTGTGTTTGATGAAAGTTCGGTTCTTAGCGTGCTTAGTTCCGTCAAACAAATATATGCACCTGGCCCTGATGGAATAACAGGCTGCGTATTAAGGTTTTGTACAGAGGCTCTATGTCAGTTGTTTACACTGTCCATCACATCTTCAGCCTTCCCGCCTATCTGGAAGGAATCATATATTATTCCTCTTCATAAAAAGGGGAAGAAGTCCGAAGCCTCCATGTATAGGTGTATTTCTAAATTGTTTGCCATACCCAAGGCATTTGAGAAAATAATAACATCTCAATTGCAGCATTTTTGTAGGTCAATCACTTCGTCATCCCAACATGGGCTTAAAAAACGTAGATCGACAACTACTAACCTATTAGAATTTACATTTCACTCAATCAAAGGGTTTAAGACTGCCGTGCAAAATTGACGTCATTTATACTGACTTCAGCAAGGCCTGTGACTCTGTTAATCATACTCTGCTTTTATACAAGTTAAACGCACTTGGTATCCCCAGCCTTTTGCTAGATTGGATTCTTCAATATCTTTCTAAGCGTACACAAAAGGTCCTCTTTAAATCTTCATTTTCTAAAACCATCCAAGTGACCTCTGGAGTGCCTCAGGGTAGTCATTTGGGTCCATTGCTATTCACTCTTTTTATAAATGATCTTCCATTGGTAGTGTCACATTCTTGTTGTACGCGTAAGCGCAGTTTTGAAGAAATATCGTCTTCTTGGAACTTAATAATTTTCAGAGTTGGTGTGAAACCAACCTTTTAAACCTTAACGGCTCTAAATGGAAAGGTTTGTCTTATTATAGATGCACTCCATACTTGCAATCTTCTGTATACCGTAATCAGATCAGAAGCCTCTCTTTCTTTTGTGAAAACCTCTATTTTAGCACGTTTAGCCTGTAATTAGCTGTAGTTAATCATATTTTTAATTGTTTGTCCGGTTTATTTGTATTTATCAATGCACTCCGTGACCAAATGAAAACCAATAGGCATTTTTTTTTAATCGAATTGACTCACTAACCCAAGGCGACACTCCTAGAAAACGTTAGAGGATTGCTGGAACATCAGCAAGAGGTAACGAACAGGGCTAGGATCCTAAAAAGGGATAATCCAGTAACGTTGCTTCTTTAAGCTTCTGCTCTCTGACCTGACGGTCGTGTTTTTGCTTAGCTCCTGAGTTTTTATTAATATATATTGTTTTCTCTGAATTTTTAATTGTCCCTAGTTAGTTTTTGCTTTCGCTGATGTCGTTTGCTTGAAACCCTTGTGTTTTATTTGCATAATTCGCCAAATTAAACATTTTTTTTTTTTCTTTTTCGTGATTAGTGTTTGGTGCATTTAAATTGTTTTTTGTTTTTTTTTTTTATTGTTCTCTCTCGTCATTGCTTCTGCAGTTGCTCCCCTCATCGCCCTCATCATACCATCAGTGCTAGTGGTTTTGTTGTTCTCTCTGCTTTGTGCATGTGCTCAGCTTCTCTCCCGCGTAATCACTTTTGTTAAGCCGCCTCTCAAAGCTCGTCTTATGACTGTTCTTGCACTCTCTCTTGTGTTGTGTACTCTAGCTGCCTCTTTGTTTTATTTATCATTACTGATTTTTTATCGATAATTATCTTTGTGCTGTTTATTTAAATTTTTTCTATATTTTTTTTTTTTTGCACTGTGTTTCTTTTGGCTTTTCAATGGCTTGTTGTCTACCCAATTGCAAGCATTCTGATCGTTTTGACGATCAGTATAGAGCAATATCGTGTTGGCTTTGCGATAATCTTATTCACTTAAAATGTGCTGGCCTCAACGGCCGTGATTACGACAAATTTTCTGGTTTGTCTATGTCTAAGCCTGAGCTTGGCTTAATGCGCTGGACTTGCCCATCTTGTGCCAGCCAGCAGCTTGATTTTAGCCGAATGTACAGGGATCTTCGTTGAAAGTACCTTTCTCTACATAAAATGGCCAAACAGCTGTCTAATGAGTGTGACTCTAGCATACATTTATTGTCGCAATTCAAGTTCTAAGGAATTGCCCAAGAAATGTACCCTTGAGTTGCCTCATAAGCAGTCGCCCGCACTCTCTATTACATCTTCTCCCATTTTACTTTCGCCTACACCATCTTTTTGTCCTTCTTTATGCTCTTCTTTTCAGATTGAAGTACCCACTACAAGCCCTGGTGTACTTCAATCTATCCCTCACGGGAACTCTGATCAATTACTGGATCATGTTGGCTTTCAATCACTTGCGGATCCCAATGCTCCTCCGCCTCCACTAACTGTAGTGCCTCATCGTAAACAATTACTTATCTCTAGGCTTGCTCCAGATACTTCTGAATCGTCTGTGGCAGCTTACATTGGTAATATATGCCCTGCTAAGGTTTTAATTCTAAAGTTTAAGTTTTCTAGGCCTCGCGAAATCTCCTCTTTTAAAATTATTGTACGAAATGAGTATTTCTCAGCTATGGTTGATCCTAACTTTTGGCCAGAGGTCCTAGTTGTACACGAATTTGCGCCCGATAAGCGCTCCCGCCCTTTGCCTGTCCACCTTCCTAATGTATCTTCTGCTTCAAAAAACTAATAACGTCTAGTCTTTGCATTCATTATCAAAATGTAAGAGGACTTCTTACCAAACCACACTGGTTGCGTCCATAGGCCAAAAATCAAAAATATCATCACAAAATACTTGGACAAAACGAACATAAATTGACACTAAAATGTTCAATCTTCAAAACGCCAAACCGGTTTTTCCGAAAATCTAACGAAATTTTCTAAAACTAGCATTAAAAGAATGAACTTGTGTACATTTTTGCAGCCCGTCTGAGGTTTGTTTGTACTTTGTCATTGGAAATTCGTTCTTCAAAGTGATGAAACATTTGACAAAGTGGTCCGATATTAGTAATTTAAATTTAAATTTTAAAATTTACTTTAATAAATGTGTATTTAAAGATTAATTTGATCAATTCAAACATTTTTGTGTGATTTTGGACGGGTTAACCTTTTTTGTGCAGTTTGTGTACGTCTTTTTTATGTTTACTAAAAGTTTTAGTTGTGTTGCCCCCGGATGCCATCACTGTATTTGTCAATGTTTTAAGGTAATAATCATGAAAGTTTAGTTACTAAAAGTTGCTAATTAGCTTGTATTCATAAATAAACTAAAGTGGTCTTATTTATTTTCATGGGACAAATATCCACCGTTATCAGTTGATCTTTGTGTTGTTGGTTTCGTTTTGGTCGTTTGTTTTGTACCTTTTCTTACATTAAATTTACTGTACTAATGTATGTTTGCTTTGCACATTTTATTTTGATTGTATAGGAGGATCTTATAACTGTGTGTTTTCACGCATCCACATTTTTGATCTATGGTGCAAAAGAAAAAGGCACGAATGCCGAAAAAATGCAAGGCATAAATAAGTTACTGGCACTAAACATAAAAAGCAAAGGCTACGAAGTCAATAGGATTGACCTTAAGAAATTTGCAAAAAGATAGCTGCCTTCTGGATTCAGTACAAAAGAATTAGAAGTTTAGTTGTACAATACAAATCTGAATGGCTAAAAACTAAAGAATTTATTGTCCTGAAGCCTACTAGTAGTGCTCAAAAAATTGATCTGAGTTGTAGACGTGGACGGCCCAAAATGGATTTTGTTGAGTCCTCAAAATGGACGAAACGTCGCCGAATCGCCCTACTACAAAAGCATGATAAGTCTGCAGCTTCTGTTTTGCGCTCATCTGATTCTCAGTCAAACCTTAATGGAACTGAAATAAATATTGAAAAGGTCTTGTCGCTTGTCGTCGACATTGGGTTGTCCAAACACCAATACTTGGTCATTAGATCATTTATAAATTCAGAAGTTTCCTATAACTTATTGCCAAGTTACGAAAAAATTCTTAAGTTCAAAACATTGAGATATCCAAATAATATTGTTGTAGACGAAACACATGCAGAAGTGGAGCTACAAAGTCTTTTAGACAACACGGCTTTAAGTATTTTAGAGCTTCAAAAGAATTTAATTGAAGAACGTTTGGATGAAACTGAAATGACGAGAAAAACTTTTTTTTTTTTTTTTTTTTTTTTTTTTACGCGCGAGCCCAAGCAGATAACTGCCCACCTCCCACCCGACCGACCGAGGGGCGCAGCCGTATAACGTACGGCACGAACCGCGTGGACAAATACACAATAGAAAAAACAGACAAACGAATAAATAAAAAATACTATAGCTATCTATTAACTAAATGGGATAGGATAGAAGTTTTAATCATATTAATAGAAAGCTCTGAGCCAATTACAGGGAATAGAAGGTTGTAATCAGAGCAGAGGACCCTAAAAGGTTCATGCAGGGCATAGTTAGAAGAACAACGACTAATGGTTGAAGGGATAATAGGATGTCTACTCTGTTTACATGGTACCGACAGATTTACCTGAGCTAATAACTCAGACGAGTCGATATCACCAATTAGGAGCTTGTGCATAAAAATAACACCAAGCATAATTCTACGGTTAGTTAGGGAAGGAAGGTTAATCAAGAGAAGTCTACTAGAATACGAAGGCAAATTGACATTGCGATCCCAGCTTAAGCCACGAAGTGCAAATAGCAAGAACTGGTTTTGAACGGATTCAAGTCTAATCTGGTGCGACTCATATTGAGGTGACCAAATGCAAGATCCATACTCTAAAATAGGACGGACAAGCGAAGTAAAAAGAACTTTAGTTGTATAGGGGTCATCAAATTCTTTTGACCATCTTTTAATGAAACCCAGGACACTCATGGCCTTTGCGACCATGGTGGAAATATGGGTGTTAAAATTTAACTTATGGTCCATAAGTACGCCCAAATCATTCATATTATTTAGACGTTCTAAAGGACTATTGTTTAAAAAATAAGTGACCAGTTGAGGAGAGTTACGAAAAAAAGTCATTACCTTACATTTGGTAGTGTTAAGATTTAGTAGATTAAACTGGCACCAGGATTGAAAGTTTTTAAGATCAGCTTGCAGCCGACTAAATGAATCTGTATCTTTATAAGTAAGACAAAGCTTGACATCGTCAGCATACATAAGCACATGCGAATGAACAATGACTGATGGAAGATCGTTAATGAATAGTGTAAAAAAGCAGAGGGCCAAATTGACTACCTTGAGGTAAACCAGAAGTCACAGGAATGGAATCGGAAAAAGAAGACTTAAAAAGTACCTTCTGTTTTCTATTTGTTAAATATTCTCGAACCCAAGAGAGGAAAAGGTGTGGAAACCCAATGTCGCTCAGCTTAGAAAGTAATAGGGTATGATTAACGGAATCAAAGGCTTTGCTGAAGTCAGTGTATATGACATCAGTTTGTTTACCATTTTTGAACCCATTGATAATTATTGATGTAAATTCTAAACGGTTAGTGGTTGTAGATCTACGTTTCACAAACCCATGTTGGGATGGCGAAATAATAGATCTGCAAAAATGTTGCAATTGAGAAGTTATAATTTTCTCAAAAGCTTTCGGAATAGCGGACAATTTTGAGATACCTCTATAGTTAGAGGCTTCGGACTTCTTGCCATTTTTATGCAGAGGTATTATATACGACTCCTACCAGATAGATGGAAAAGAGGAAGATTCTACAGACAATAGAAACAATTTTAAAATGGGTTTGCATAATGCGTTTGCACAGAACCTGAGTACACATCCAGGAAGACCATCTGGCCCCGGAGAATAAACAGGTTTAACTAATTTAAGTTTGCTAAGAAAAGAACTTTCATCAAATACTGGATTGAAAATGCAATTAGCCTTATTTAAATGATAAGGATACGGACTTGCTCGATATTCCGTTGATGAATAAGTTGTTTTGAAAAAACTTGCCTGATCAGTGCTCGCTTTTTTATTTTGAAAAGACAAAAAAGATGGGTGCACGGAGGTCTTACGTTTAGAATTGACAATGTTGTGGAGGCGGTACGTTACTGCCAATGCCCTGAAATTTAGGTAGCCCTGATCGTTTTCCCTTTACACTTAGTATGTATCGACCTGAATGCAACCCTGACTTATCGAGGCAGAAACCAGCTCTAAGAGGTGAGTGATAAGTGATACGTTAAAATAAACATCCGATAATTGGCACGAAACGAAGCTCGGGGCTAGGAGCCTTAGGGCTTAATATACATATATGGATAAACTTTATAATTTTTTATATCTAAGAAACACCATGATTTTCTATACTCAGTTTGTAATAAATAAGTTTAAAATCAATTCGTGTTAAATGTTCTAGTTTTGTATCGGTAAAACTTTCGGGCGTTAAAGTAACGCGTGGTCGAGGCATTCTTGACGTTAACATTCTTTATTTTAACTTAAATAATATGTAAAAGTGCGTTGATGGTGTCGGAATTGACTATAAATGTGAAATATGAGCAATAAAATGAAAACGCGCGGGAGAAAAAAAGCGTATCAACATGGACGCGATGGAAACGCCGAAATCGGCGGCAAACGAGTCTTCCGCGGGAGAGAGTGAGATAGAAAGAGACGCTTCCAATAAGAGCCAAGCGCCAAAAGACAGAGAAGACAATACGAATATATTGGAAAGTGTGCAAAGAATGATGACGCAATTGCAAGAACAAATTGCGTCACAAAGTTCAAAAATTGAAGCTATCCACAATGGACAAGAACAACAAATACAAGAAATTCATTTAGTGCAAAGTGAAATAGTTAATTTAAAAATTGCTAATGAATCTATAACTGACTGCATTTCAGAATTGGAGAAGACGCATGCTTTGGGCGGCACACAGGGTGCTGCAAACTTGGACGGTGCACAACGTCATGGAGCCATAATGGGCGCTCCGCATGCTTTGGGCGGCACACAGGGTGCTGCAAACTTGGACGGTGCACAACGTCTTGGAGCTATAATGGGCGCTCCGCATGCTTTGGGCGGCACACAGGGCGCTGCAAACTTGGACGGTGCACAACGTCTTGGAGCCATAATGGGAGCTTTGGGCGGCACACAGGGTGCTGCCGATGACGGTGCTACACAAAACAAAATGCCATTTAAAACTACAACCGGAATATCTGATGTCTACGAACCTTTCCCCATTAATGTTGGTACGGGTGAGTCTGGTAATGTTACGGGTTGCGTTCGGGTTGGTCAGGCTAGTCAGGGACAATACCCAACATAATTATATGTCGGGGCAAAGAATTATGGATCTGCCAGAATTTGGTGGTAGGGCAGAAGATTGGCCAGTATTTATTACAATGTTCATAGAATCCTCCGCTGCTTATGGTTATACCCAACTGGAAAATGTAATACGTTTACAGAAAAGATTAAAAGGAGCGGCAAAAGAGGAGGTAAAAGGGCTATTAGTCAATCCGGCAAACGTGCCACATATTATCGAGCACCTACAGTTTATGTACGGAAGACCAGAGTTGCTTATTAAAAGTCAGCTAGAAATTGTCAATGATATACCGCAAATCCCAGGGAATAATCTAGAAAAGATGATTCCATTTGCCAAGAAGGTAAAAAATTTGGTCATATTTTTGCAATCTTCAAATGCAGTATTACACTTGCAAAATCCATCTCTGCTGGATCAATTAGTTTCAAAAATGCCAATGTCAAAACGAATGCAGTGGCAAGAGTTTTCATCTCAAATATATCCATACGCCAATTTGATGGATTTTAGTAATTGGTTAAATAGTATAGCAAGAACGATTGCGAAGGTAACATTAATGACAACATCGAACAGGCCCACTTCAAAAGGTGATGGTCGTCACAATCCAAAATTGGTAATGCAAACAAATACTGGCGAATATCAAAAGAAGGATAAGAAATATACAAAAGTTTGCACCGAATGTAATGGTGACCACTCTCTGTCTGAATGCGATGTATATGTAAAGGCTGATGTAAATGAAAAGTGGAACATGGTCAAGAAATTAGGGGTTTGTTTCAGCTGTCTAAAACGCAACCACAATATAATATCCTGTAAGTTCAAACGAAGATGTAACATCGGTGGCTGCAAGAGTTCGCATCACAAATCGTTGCACAATCCTAATAGACAGACGATAGGAGTAGATAAAGCAGAAGCAGCGACACATACAGTCAAATCTAGCATGAAAAGGTTGTTAGTTAAAGTCCTGCCAGTCGAAATAATGGGCCCGCAGAATACATTAGTTAAAACGTTCGCGTTTTTGGACGTGGGTTCCAACGTAACGTTAATTAACGAGAATTTAGCTAAAAAGCTAGGGGTAGAAGAAAACATGGATCAGTTAACATTAAATTGGATTAAGAATCATGCCATTAACTTGAATACGACAGTATGTCATCTAAAAATTAGAGGTATTAATGGAAATAAAAATTGGTTACAGTTAAAAGGCACAACAATCCCTGATCTGGAATTACCTCTATAATCAATGGATCATCAAACATTAGCGGAAGAGTATATTCGAGCCGCGAACCTCCCAATAGCAAGTTACACAGATGCCGAACCAACAATACTGATCGGCATAGATAATACCCACCTGGTCAAGACAATACGAAGCGTTGATATCGGTCCAAGACTAGTGGCGTCAAAAACACCTTTGGGATAGGTGATTTTTGGATCAAAAGCAGACCATTCTAATACAAGCCCGTTAGTGACATCAGTATTTCATGCGCATTCTTTGGAGGATCAAGTAAACAGGGAAATGCACGATTTGATGGCAGATTATTTCACAACTGAGAATTTTGGAGTACCGCCGTTTATTAAGTCTGTAGAGTCCGCTGACATAATTCGAGCTAAAGAAATACTTCGAAACACAACAGTAAAATTAGAAGGAGAATAAGAAACCGGATTGTTATGATCAAAAGAAACATTAAATCTTCCCGACAGTTACAGGTTGGCTTTGAAAAGACTCCAGTTCATAGAGAATAAAATTATTCGCTCAAATAGCGTAAAGACCTAGGATGAAGCCATTATGGACTTTGTGAAGAAAGGATATGCCGTCAAAATGACAAAACTTAAGCTTGTGTAACCAGTTCTAAGACATGGTATCTACCTCATTTCGCCGTTTACAACGTGAACAAGCCAGGAAAGCTACAACTAGTATTTGACACAGCAGCCTCAATCGAAGAAGTTTCATTGAATTCAAGATTATTAAAAGGACCCGATGAAAATCCGCCATTGACTCAAATTTTATTCCAATTTCGACAAGCAGCAGTGGCAGTTTGTGCAGATATCAAGGAAACGTTCTTGCAGGTGCGAGTTCGACAGGAAGATCAGGATTGCTTACGGTTTTTATGGAGACATGGTGACACAACAAGAGAAGTCGATACTTATAAGATGACGGTCATGATATTCGGAGCCACTTGTTCTCCGTGTTGTGCTCAATATGTAAAAAATATAAACGCGCAAAACAGTACGAATTCAAAGGAAGTAATTAATGCAATACAAAATAGTCATTACGTTGATGACTTTGTAGCAAGCTTTGTATCTGAGCAAAAGGCATACGACATAAGCTCTGAAGTAAAAAGGGTGCATGAATTAGCTCATTTTGAACTAAGAGGCTTTGTTTCAAACTCGAAGTGGGTACAGAATAAATTGAATAAGGAAGAGAAAAATAAAACTGATAAGTTACCAGTAAGAATGGATAAGAAGGCTGTCGATAAGGTGTTGGGCATGTATTGGTACAACGACATAGACCAATTTACTTTTGACTTAAAAATGAATCGCGTAGAACAAAGCATACTTAAGGCAGAAAATTGTCCAATGGGTTCCAACAGATTTAAATGCTGCCGATAAAGCCACGAGAACAAAGGTAAAAATTAAGTACGAGCCAGGTAATATTTGGACAAGAGGCCCCGAATTTTTATTGAAGGATGAATCGAGCTGGCCAGTACAGGAAAAGATCTACGTTGAAGACGATTCCTCTGAAGTAAAACGGGTATATTAAACAACTTCTGTTGAAAATATTATTGACCTAAACAGATTTTCTAAGTATTTGAAACTGAAGCGAACAATGGGATGGATATTGAGATTAAAACAACGGATATTGAAACGTCAATGTGATAATGATGTAACAACACTTTCTTCGCGGGAATTACAAGATGCAGAAAATGCATTAGTAAAAATCATGCAAAAGGAAGTCTATCATAAGGAGCTAGCTGATTTACAAGCAAATTCATGCGTATCAAATGCAAGTAGCATCTTCTCTTTAACTCCTACGATGAATGCCGACGGGATCTTAGTGGTCAACGGTAGGCTTAACTATGCAACATCATTATCGCAAAGTGCTCGTCAACCTATCATATTACCCAAAAACACAAACTAACTGATTTAATAGTAACATCGTATCACGAGAGATTCCACCATCAAAACGATGAACTCATTATCACTGAGATTCGTCAAAAATTTTGGATAATATGCTTGCGTGCTGCTGTAAAAAGGGCAAAAACAGTTTGCCAGTTTTGTAAAAATAGAAAAATCCAACCGCAAGCGACTCTGATGGGTCAATTACCGACCGATCGTGTCACTCCTTATCAAAGACCGTTTTCCTATGTAGGACTTGACTATTTTGGGCCAGTTACTGTAATGATCGGCCGTCGACATGAAAAGCGATGGGTGGCTCTATTTACGTGCCTTACCATACGAGCTATACACTTGGAATTAGCAGCGGATTTGTCTACAGACGCATGTATTTTATGTGTTCGAAACTTCTTAAACAGGCGTGGTATACCAATCAGAATACGGTCGGATATGGGAACAAATTTTGTTGGAGCTGATCGTCTAATAAGGGAAGTCAAAGACCTATTTGACTGGAACTACATCGCCGAAGAGATGGCAAATAAAGGCATAGAATGGAAGTTCAATTGTCCAGCAAACCCAAGTTCAGGAGGATGTTGGGAACGCCTAGTTCAGTCAGTTAAAAAGGTTTTGGTAATAACATTGCAAGACAAGGCGCCCCAGGTTGAAACACTTAGAAGTTTACTTATCGAAGCAGAAAATATCATAAATAGCAGACCACTAACACACATTCCAGTGGATAAAGACGATCCAGGTCCACTAACACCTAATCATTTCTTGCTTGGCACAACTAATTCGACACAAACCCCTGGAGAGGAAGACAACTTTTGTCATCCAAAACAGTATAGGATTTGTCAACAATTAAAAAATACGTTTTGGAAACGATGGATAAGGGAATATTTACCAACTCTGACAAAGCGAACAAAGTGGTTCGCACCGATTCGACCCATCAAGATGGGAGACTTAGTCATAATATGTGACGAAAACCAACCAAGGGCAAGCTGGAAAAGAGGAATCATCGTGAAAGTTATTCCAGCAAGAGATGGGCTAATACGAGTTGCTGAAGTACAAACAAATGCCGGAATTTTAAAACGACCAGTGTCCAAGCTTGCTGTATTAGACGTTTTGGGTAAAACTCCCGAGTAGTTTTACGGTAGGCGGGATGTTGTGGAGGCGGTACGTTACTGCTAATGCCCTGAATTTAGGTAGCCCTGATCGTTTTCCTTTTAGACTTAGTATGTATCGACCTGAATGCAACCCTGACTTATCGAGGCAGTAACCAGCTCTAAGAAGTGAGACGAGGCGTCAGTATAAAAAGAAAATTGCACAGGAACGATACGTTAAAATAAACATCCGATAATTGGCACGAAACGAAGCTCGGGGCTAGGAGCCTTAGGGCTTAATACATATGGATAAACTTTATAATTTTTTATATCTAAGAAACACCATCATTTTCTATACTCAGTTTGTAATAAATAAGTTTAAAATCAATTCGTGCTAAATGTTCTATTTTTGTATCGGTAAAACTTTCGGGCGTTAAAGTAACGCGTGGTCGAGACATTCTTGACGTTAACATTCTTTATTTTAACTTAAATAATATGTAAAAGTGCGTTGATGGTGTCGGAATTGACTATAAATGTGAAATATGAGCAATAAAATGAAAACGCGCGGGAGAAAAAAGCGTATCAACATGGACGCGATGGAAACGCCGAAATCGGCGGCAAACGAGTCTACCGCGGGAGAGAGTGAGATAGAAAGAGACGCTTCCAATAAGAGCCAAGCGCCAAAAGACAGAGAAGACAATACGAATATATTGGAAAGTGTGCAAAGAATGATGACGCAATTGCAAGAACAAATTGCGTCACAAAGTTCAAAAATTGAAGCTATCCACAATGGACAAGAACAACAAATACAAGAAATTCATTTAGTGCAAAGTGAAATAGTTAATTTAAAAATTGCTAATGAATCTATAACTGACTGCATTTCAGAATTGGAGAAGACGCATGCTTTGGGCGGCACACAGGGTGCTGCAAACTTGGACGGTGCACAACGTCATGGAGCCATAATGGGCGCTCCTCATGCTTTGGGCGGCACACAGGGTGCTGCAAACTTGGACGGTGCACAACGTCTTGGAGCCATAATGGGAGCTCCGCATGCTTTGGGCGGCACACAGGGTGCTGCAAACTTGGACGGTGCACAACGTCATGGAGCCATAATGGGCGCTCCGCATGCTTTGGGCGGCACACAGGGTGCTGCAAACTTGGACGGTGCACAACGTCTTGGAGCTATAATGGGCGCTCCGCATGCTTTGGGCGGCACACAGGGCGCTGCAAACTTGGACGGTGCACAACGTCTTGGAGCCATAATGGGGGCTTTGGGCGGCACACAGGGTGCTGCCGATGACGGTGCTACACAAAACAAAATGCCATTTAAAACTACAACCGGAATATCTGATGTCTACGAACCTTTCCCCATTAATGTTGGTACGGGTGAGTCTGGTAATGTTACGGGTTGCGTTCGGGTTGGTCAGGCTAGTCAGGGACAATACCCACATAATTATATGTCGGGGCAAAGAATTATGGATCTGCCAGAATTTAGTGGTAGGGCAGAAGATTGGCCAGTATTTATTACAATGTTCATAGAATCCTCCGCTGCTTATGGTTATACCCAACTGGAAAATGTAATACGTTTACAGAAAAGCTTAAAAAAGGAGCGGCAAAAGAGGAGGTAAAAGGGCTATTAGTCAATCCGGCAAACGTGCCACATATTATCGAGCACCTACAGTTTATGTACGGAAGACCAGAGTTGCTTATTAAAAGTCAGCTAGAAATTGTCAATGATATACCGCAAATCCCAGAGAATGATCTAGAAAAGATGATTCCATTTGCCACGAAGGTAAAAAATTTGGTCATATTTTTGCAATCTTCAAATGCAGTATTACACTTGCAAAATCCATCTCTGCTGGATCAATTAGTTTCAAAAATGCCAATGTCAAAACAAATGCAGTGGCAAGAGTTTTCATCTCAAATATATCCATACGCCAATTTGATGGATTTTAGTAATTGGTTAAATAGTATAGCAAGAACGATTGCGAAGGTAACATTAATGACAACATCGAACAGGCCCACTTCAAAAGGTGATGGTCGTCACAATCCAAAATTGGTAATGCAAACAAATACTGGCGAATATCAAAAGAAGGATAAGAAATATACAAAAGTTTGCACCGAATGTAATGGTGACCACTCTCTGTCTGAATGCGATGTATATGTAAAGGCTGATGTAAATGAAAAGTGGAACATGGTCAAGAAATTAGGGGTTTGTTTCAGCTGTCTAAAACGCAACCACAATATGATATCCTGTAAGTTCAAACGAAGATGTAACATCGGTGGCTGCAAGAGTTCGCATCACAAATCGTTGCACAATCCTAATAGACAGACGATAGGAGTAGATAAAGCAGAAGCAGCGACACATACAGTCAAATCTAGCATGAAAAGGTTGTTAGTTAAAGTCCTGCCAGTCGAAATAATGGGCCCGCAGAATACATTAGTTAAAACGTTCGCGTTTTTGGACGTGGGTTCCAACGTAACGTTAATTAACGAGAATTTAGCTAAAAAGCTAGGGGTAGAAGAAAACATGGATCAGTTAACATTAAATTGGATTAAGAATCATGCCATTAACTTGAATACGACAGTATGTCATCTAAAAATTAGAGGTATTAATGGAAATAAAAATTGGTTACAGTTAAAAGGCACAACAATCCCTGATCTGGAATTACCTCTACAATCATCATCAAACATTAGCGGAAGAGTATATTCGAGCCGCGAACCTCCCAATAGCAAGTTACACAGATGCCGAACCAACAATACTGATCGGCATAGATAATACCCACCTGGTCAAGACAATACGAAGCGTTGATATCGGTCCAAGACTAGTGGCGTCAAAAACACCTTTGGGATAGGTGATTTTTTGGATCAAAAGCAGACCATTCTAATACAAGCCCGTTAGTGACATCAGTATTTCATGCGCATTCTTTGGAGGATCAAGTAAACAGGGAAATGCACGATTTGATGGCAGATTATTTCACAACTGAGAATTTTGGAGTACCGCCGTTTATTAAGTCTGTAGAGTCCGCTGACATAATTCGAGCTAAAGAAATACTTCGAAACACAACAGTAAAATTAGAAGGAGAATATGAAACCGGATTGTTATGATCAAAAGAAACATTAAATCTTCCCGACAGTTACAGTATGGCTTTGAAAAGACTCCAGTTCATAGAGAATAAAATTATTCGCTCAAATAGCGTAAAGACCTAGGATGAAGCCATTATGGACTTTGTGAAGAAAGGATATGCCGTCAAAATGACAAAACTTAAGCTTGTGTAACCAGTTTTAAGACATGGTATCTACCTCATTTCGCCGTTTACAACGTGAACAAGCCAGGAAAGCTACAACTAGTATTTGACACAGCAGCCTCAATCGAAGAAGTTTCATTGAATTCAAGATTATTAAAAGGACCCGATGAAAATCCGCCATTGACTCAAATTTTATTCCAATTTCGACAAGCAGCAGTGGCAGTTTGTGCAGATATCAAGGAAATGTTCTTGCAGGTGCGAGTTCGACAGGAAGATCAGGATTGCTTACGGTTTTTATGGAGACATGGTGACACAACAAGAGAAGTCGATACTTATAAGACGACGGTCATGATATTCGGAGCCACTTGTTCTCCGTGTTGTGCTCAATATGTAAAAAATATAAACGCGCAAAACAGTACGAATTCAAAGGAAGTAATTAATGCAATACAAAATAATCATTACGTTGATGACTTTGTAGCAAGCTTTGTATCTGAGCAAAAGGCATACGACATAAGCTCTGAAGTAAAAAGGGTGCATGAATTAGCTCATTTTGAACTAAGAGGCTTTGTTTCAAACTCGAAGTGGGTACAGAATAAATTGAATAAGGAAGAGAAAAATAAAACTGATAAGTTACCAGTAAGAATGGATAAGAAGGCTGTCGATAAGGTGTTGGGCATGTATTGGTAAACGACATAGACCAATTTACTTTTGACTTAAAAATGAATCGCGTAGAACAAAGCATACTTAAGGCAGAAAATTGTCCAATGGGTTCCAACAGATTTAAATGCTGCCGATAAAGCCACGAGAACAAAGGTAAAAATTAAGTACGAGCCAGGTAATATTTGGACAAGAGGCCCCGAATTTTTATTGAAGGATGAATCGAGCTGGCCAGTACAGGAAAAGATCTACGTTGAAGACGATTCCTCTGAAGTAAAACGGGTATATTTAACAACTTCTGTTGAAAATATTATTGACCTAAACAGATTTTCTAAGTATTTGAAACTGAAGCGAACAATGGGATGGATATTGAGATTAAAACAACGGATATTGAAACGTCAATGTGATAATGATGTAACAACACTTTCTTCGCGGGAATTACAAGATGCAGAAAATGCATTAGTAAAAATCACGCAAAAGGAAGTCTATCATAAGGAGCTAGCTGATTTACAAGCAAATTCATGCGTATCAAATGCAAGTAGCATCTTCTCTTTAACTCCTACGATGAATGCCGACGGGATCTTAGTGGTCAACGGTAGGCTTAACTATGCAACATCATTATCGCAAAGTGCTCGTCAACCTATCATATTACCCAAAAACACAAACTAACTGATTTAATAGTAACATCGTATCACGAGAGATTCCACCATCAAAACGATGAACTCATTATCACTGAGATTCGTCAAAAATTTTGGATAATATGCTTGCGTGCTGCTGTAAAAAGGGCAAAAACAGTTTGTAAAAATAGAAAAATCCAACCGCAAGCGACTCTGATGGGTCAATTACCGACCGATCGTGTCACTCCTTATCAAAGACCGTTTTCCTATGTAGGACTTGACTATTTTGGGCCAGTTACTGTAATGATCGGCCGTCGACATGAAAAGCGATGGGTGGCTCTATTTACGTGCCTTACCATACGAGCTATACACTTGGAATTAGCAGCGGATTTGTCTACAGACGCATGTATTTTATGTGTTCGAAACTTCGTAAACAGGCGTGGTATACCAATCAGAATACGGTCGGATATGGGAACAAATTTTGTTGGAGCTGATCGTCTAATAAGGGAAGTCAAAGACCTATTTGACTGGAACTACATCGCCGAAGAGATGGCAAATAAAGGCATAGAATGGAAGTTCAATTGTCCAGCAAACCCAAGTTCAGGAGGATGTTGGGAACGCCTAGTTCAGTCAGTTAAAAAGGTTTTGGTAATAACATTGCAAGACAAGGCGCCCCAGGTTGAAACACTTAGAAGTTTACTTATCGAAGCAGAAAATATCATAAATAGCAGACCACTAACACACATTCCAGTGGATAAAGACGATCCAGGTCCACTAACACCTAATCATTTCTTGCTTGGCACAACTAATTCGACACAAACCCCTGGAGAGGAAGACAACTTTTGTCATCCAAAACAGTATAGGATTTGTCAACAATTAAAAAATACGTTTTGGAAACGATGGATAAGGGAATATTTACCAACTCTGACAAAGCGAACAAAGTGGTTCGCACCGATTCGACCCATCAAGATGGGAGACTTAGTCATAATATGTGACGAAAACCAACCAAGGGCAAGCTGGAAAAGAGGAATCATCGTGAAAGTTATTCCAGCAAGAGATGGGCTAATACGAGTTGCTGAAGTACAAACAAATGCCGGAATTTTAAAACGACCAGTGTCCAAGCTTGCTGTATTAGACGTTTTGGGTAAAACTCCCGAGTAGTTTTACGGTAGGCGGGATGTTGTGGAGGCGGTACGTTACTGCTAATGCCCTGAATTTAGGTAGCCCTGATCGTTTTCCTTTTAGACTTAGTATGTATCGACCTGAATGCAACCCTGACTTATCGAGGCAGTAACCAGCTCTAAGAAGTGAGACGAGGCGTCAGTATAAAAAGAAAATTGCACAGGAACGATACGTTAAAATAAACATCCGATAATTGGCACGAAACGAAGCTCGGGGCTAGGAGCCTTAGGGCTTAATACATATGGATAAACTTTATAATTTTTTATATCTAAGAAACACCATCATTTTCTATACTCAGTTTGTAATAAATAAGTTTAAAATCAATTCGTGCTAAATGTTCTATTTTTGTATCGGTAAAACTTTCGGGCGTTAAAGTAACGCGTGGTCGAGACATTCTTGACGTTAACATTCTTTATTTTAACTTAAATAATATGTAAAAGTGCGTTGATGGTGTCGGAATTGACTATAAATGTGAAATATGAGCAATAAAATGAAAACGCGCGGGAGAAAAAAGCGTATCAACATGGACGCGATGGAAACGCCGAAATCGGCGGCAAACGAGTCTACCGCGGGAGAGAGTGAGATAGAAAGAGACGCTTCCAATAAGAGCCAAGCGCCAAAAGACAGAGAAGACAATACGAATATATTGGAAAGTGTGCAAAGAATGATGACGCAATTGCAAGAACAAATTGCGTCACAAAGTTCAAAAATTGAAGCTATCCACAATGGACAAGAACAACAAATACAAGAAATTCATTTAGTGCAAAGTGAAATAGTTAATTTCAAAATTGCTAATGAATCTATAACTGACTGCATTTCAGAATTGGAGAAGACGCATGCTTTGGGCGGCACACAGGGTGCTGCAAACTTGGACGGTGCACAACGTCATGGAGCCATAATGGGCGCTCCTCATGCTTTGGGCGGCACACAGGGTGCTGCAAACTTGGACGGTGCACAACGTCTTGGAGCCATAATGGGAGCCCCGCATGCTTTGGGCGGCACACAGGGTGCTGCAAACTTGGACGGTGCACAACGTCATGGAGCCATAATGGGCGCTCCGCATGCTTTGGGCGGCACACAGGGTGCTGCAAACTTGGACGGTGCACAACGTCTTGGAGCTATAATGGGCGCTCCGCATGCTTTGGGCGGCACACAGGGCGCTGCAAACTTGGACGGTGCACAACGTCTTGGAACCATAATGGGAGCTTTGGGCGGCACACAGGGTGCTGCCGATGACGGTGCTACACAAAACAAAATGCCATTTAAAACTACAACCGGAATATCTGATGTCTACGAACCTTTCCCCATTAATGTTGGTACGGGTGAGTCTGGAAATGTTACGGGTTGCGTTCGGGTTGGTCAGGCTAGTCAGGGACAATACCCACATAATTATATGTCGGGGCAAAGAATTATGGATCTGCCAGAATTTAGTGGTAGGGCAGAAGATTGGCCAGTATTTATTACAATGTTCATAGAATCCTCCGCTGCTTATGGTTATACCCAACTGGAAAATGTAATACGTTTACAGAAAAGCTTAAAAAAGGAGCGGCAAAAGAGGAGGTAAAAGGGCTATTAGTCAATCCGGCAAACGTGCCACATATTATCGAGCACCTACAGTTTATGTACGGAAGACCAGAGTTGCTTATTAAAAGTCAGCTAGAAATTGTCAATGATATACCGCAAATCCCAGAGAATAATCTAGAAAAGATGATTCCATTTGCCACGAAGGTAAAAAATTTGGTCATATTTTTGCAATCTTCAAATGCAGTATTACACTTGCAAAATCCATCTCTGCTGGATCAATTAGTTTCAAAAATGCCAATGTCAAAACAAATGCACTGGCAAGAGTTTTCATCTCAAATATATCCATACGCCAATTTGATGGATTTTAGTAATTGGTTAAATAGTATAGCAAGAACGATTGCGAAGGTAACATTAATGACAACATCGAACAGGCCCACTTCAAAAGGTGATGGTCATCACAATCCAAAATTGGTAATGCAAACAAATACTGGCGAATATCAAAAGAAGGATAAGAAATATACAAAAGTTTGCACCGAATGTAATGGTGACCACTCTCTGTCTGAATGCGATGTATATGTAAAGGCTGATGTAAATGAAAAGTGGAACATGGTCAAGAAATTAGGGGTTTGTTTCAGCTGTCTAAAACGCAACCACAATATGATATCCTGTAAGTTCAAACGAAGATGTAACATCGGTGGCTGCAAGAGTTCGCATCACAAATCGTTGCACAATCCTAATAGACAGACGATAAGAGTAGATAAAGCAGAAGCAGCGACACATACAGTCAAATCTAGCATGAAAAGGTTGTTAGTTAAAGTCCTGCCAGTCGAAATAATGGGCCCGCAGAATACATTAGTTAAAACGTTCGCGTTTTTGGACGAGGGTTCCAACGTAACGTTAATTAACGAGAATTTAGCTAAAAAGCTAGGGGTAGAAGAAAACATGGATCAGTTAACATTAAATTGGATTAAGAATCATGCCATTAACTTGAATACGACAGTATGTCATCTAAAAATTAGAGGTATTAATGGAAATAAAAATTGGTTACAGTTAAAAGGCACAACAATCCCTGATCTGGAATTACCTCTACAATCAATGGATCATCAAACATTAGCGGAAGAGTATATTCGAGCCGCGAACCTCCCAATAGCAAGTTACACAGATGCCGAACCAACAATACTGATCGGCATAGATAATACCCACCTGGTCAAGACAATACGAAGCGTTGATATCGGTCCAAGACTAGTGGCGTCAAAAACACCTTTGGGATAGGTGATTTTTGGATCAAAAGCAGACCATTCTAATACAAGCCCGTTAGTGACATCAGTATTTCATGCGCATTCTTTGGAGGATCAAGTAAACAGGGAAATGCACGATTTGATGGCAGATTATTTCACAACTGAGAATTTTGGAGTACCGCCGTTTATTAAGTCTGTAGAGTCCGCTGACATAATTCGAGCTAAAGAAATACTTCGAAACACAACAGTAAAATTAGAAGGAGAATATGAAACCGGATTGTTATGATCAAAAGAAACATTAAATCTTCCCGACAGTTACAGTATGGCTTTGAAAAGACTCCAGTTCATAGAGAATAAAATTATTCGCTCAAATAGCGTAAAGACCTAGGATGAAGCCATTATGGACTTTGTGAAGAAAGGATATGCCGTCAAAATGACAAAACTTAAGCTTGTGTAACCAGTTCTAAGACATGGTATCTACCTCATTTCGCCGTTTACAACGTGAACAAGCCAGGAAAGCTACAACTAGTATTTGACACAGCAGCCTCAATCGAAGAAGTTTCATTGAATTCAAGATTATTAAAAGGACCCGATGAAAATCCGCCATTGACTCAAATTTTATTCCAATTTCGACAAGCAGCAGTGGCAGTTTGTGCAGATATCAAGGAAATGTTCTTGCAGGTGCGAGTTCGACAGGAAGATCAGGATTGCTTACGGTTTTTATGGAGACATGGTGACACAACAAGAGAAGTCGATACTTATAAGATGACGGTCATGATATTCGGAGCCACTTGTTCTCCGTGTTGTGCTCAATATGTAAAAAATATAAACGCGCAAAACAGTACGAATTCAAAGGAAGTAATTAATGCAATACAAAATAATCATTACGTTGATGACTTTGTAGCAAGCTTTGTATCTGAGCAAAAGGCATACGACATAAGCTCTGAAGTAAAAAGGGTGCATGAATTAGCTCATTTTGAACTAAGAGGCTTTGTTTCAAACTCGAAGTGGGTACAGAATAAATTGAATAAGGAAGAGAAAAATAAAACTGATAAGTTACCAGTAAGAATGGATAAGAAGGCTGTCGATAAGGTGTTGGGCATGTATTGGTACAACGACATAGACCAATTTACTTTTGACTTAAAAATGAATCGCGTAGAACAAAGCATACTTAAGGCAGAAAATTGTCCAATGGGTTCCAACAGATTTAAATGCTGCCGATAAAGCCACGAGAACAAAGGTAAAAATTAAGTACGAGCCAGGTAATATTTGGACAAGAGGCCCCGAATTTTTATTGAAGGATGAATCGAGCTGGCCAGTACAGGAAAAGATCTACGTTGAAGACGATTCCTCTGAAGTAAAACGGGTATATTTAACAACTTCTGTTGAAAATATTATTGACCTAAACAGATTTTCTAAGTATTTGAAACTGAAGCGAACAATGGGATGGATATTGAGATTAAAACAACGGATATTGAAACGTCAATGTGATAATGATGTAACAACACTTTCTTCGCGGGAATTACAAGATGCAGAAAATGCATTAGTAAAAATCATGCAAAAGGAAGTCTATCATAAGGAGCTAGCTGATTTACAAGCAAATTCATGCGTATCAAATGCAAGTAGCATCTTCTCTTTAACTCCTACGATGAATGCCGACGGGATCTTAGTGGTCAACGGTAGGCTTAACTATGCAACATCATTATCGCAAAGTGCTCGTCAACCTATCATATTACCCAAAAACACAAACTAACTGATTTAATAGTAACATCGTATCACGAGAGATTCCACCATCAAAACGATGAACTCATTATCACTGAGATTCGTCAAAAATTTTGGATAATATGCTTGCGTGCTGCTGTAAAAAGGGCAAAAACAGTTTGCCAGTTTTGTAAAAATAGAAAAATCCAACCGCAAGCGACTCTGATGGGTCAATTACCGACCGATCGTGTCACTCCTTATCAAAGACCGTTTTCCTATGTAGGACTTGACTATTTTGGGCCAGTTACTGTAATGATCGGCCGTCGACATGAAAAGCGATCGGTGGCTCTATTTACGTGCCTTACCATACGAGCTATACACTTGGAATTAGCAGCGGATTTGTCTACAGACGCATGTATTTTATGTGTTCGAAACTTCGTAAACAGGCGTGGTATACCAATCAGAATACGGTCGGATATGGGAACAAATTTTGTTGGAGCTGATCGTCTAATAAGGGAAGTCAAAGACCTATTTGACTGGAACTACATCGCCGAAGAGATGGCAAATAAAGGCATAGAATGGAAGTTCAATTGTCCAGCAAACCCAAGTTCAGGAGGATGTTGGGAACGCCTAGTTCAGTCAGTTAAAAAGGTTTTGGTAATAACATTGCAAGACAAGGCGCCCCAGGTTGAAACACTTAGAAGTTTACTTATCGAAGCAGAAAATATCATAAATAGCAGACCACTAACACACATTCCAGTGGATAAAGACGATCCAGGTCCACTAACACCTAATCATTTCTTGCTTGGCACAACTAATTCGACACAAACCCCTGGAGAGGAAGACAACTTTTGTCATCGAAAACAGTATAGGATTTGTCAACAATTAAAAAATACGTTTTGGAAACGATGGATAAGGGAATATTTACCAACTCTGACAAAGCGAACAAAGTGGTTCGCACCGATTCGACCCATCAAGATGGGAGACTTAGTCATAATATGTGACGAAAACCAACCAAGGGCAAGCTGGAAAAGAGGAATCATCGTGAAAGTTATTCCAGCAAGAGATGGGCTAATACGAGTTGCTGAAGTACAAACAAATGCCGGAATTTTAAAACGACCAGTGTCCAAGCTTGCTGTATTAGACGTTTTGGGTAAAACTCCCGAGTAGTTTTACGGTAGGCGGGATGTTGTGGAGGCGGTACGTTACTGTCAATGCCCTGAATTTAGGTAGCCCTGATCGTTTTCCTTTTAGACTTAGTATGTATCGACCTGAATGCAACCCTGACTTATCGAGGCAGTAACCAGCTCTAAGAAGTGAGACGAGGCGTCAGTATAAAAAGAAAATTGCACAGGAACGATACGTTAAAATAAACATCCGATAATTGGCACGAAACGAAGCTCGGGGCTAGGAGCCTTAGGGCTTAATATATATGGATAAACTTTATAATTTTTTATATCTAAGAAACACCATCATTTTCTATACTCAGTTTGTAATAAATAAGTTTAAAATCAATTCGTGCTAAATGTTCTATTTTTGTATCGGTAAAACTTTCGGGCGTTAAAGTAACGCGTGGTCGAGACATTCTTGACGTTAACAGACAAAATTTAAAATTGTTTAGGGTCAGAAGAAAACTGAAGCTTACACCGCTGAAGATAATTCTTATAGCATTGTGTATTAAGCATCATGAATTTTGAACGAGCGACTGTATACAGAGCACAATCTGATGAACGATGTGTTTTTTGAAACTTCTTATAATATCGTGTCTTCACATTTTTCAAATGGGATAACTCACGAGAGAACCAGGGAGGTTTGTTAAGCCGCTCCAGCCTACCAAGAGGCACACAAATATCAAAGAGTGAATTCAGAGTGTCATAGAAAAAAACGAACAGCTGAGTTCATATCTCTACAATTGTACAGATAAGACCAATCGGTAGTAGTAATGTTTTCATTAAGGGTGTCAGTCTTACGAAAGCACCTAGTTAGAGGTAACTCATTTGAACCAAGTAATGGTGAAAGCAAGGGCAGATCAATTTTTAAATTTAATGTAGGATGAATTTGTCTTCTGAAAGAACAAATGGTTCGATCCTAGAAACCTCACAATAAGAAGTATCCAATCTGTTAGTGACCATACTAAAGCGGGTAAATTAAAATCACCTACAACTATGAGCATGTCTTGACTGGAAACTAAAGAGGAGACAAATTGAATTGCCTCTAAATGAAAGAAATATACCACCATGTCTGACAATGGTGGAATATAGGTACAAGTAATAAAAGCATTACAGGATTTAAAATTTACTTTAACACCGACAAACTCAATCTCCTGGGTACTAGAAAATTGAATCATTTCAGATGATAAAGCAGCATCAACAGCTATTAGAACGCCACCACCTATGCGAGAAATCCGGTCACGTCTGAATATAGAAAAGTTTGTGGAAAACACCGATGCATCAGCAATATCAGGTTTTAGCCACGTCTCTGTAAAAGCTAGAATGTTATGCTCAAAAGAAAGACTATCTACATAGAGATTATGAAGTTTGGATTTCAGTCCTCTAACGTTCTGGTAACCCAGGTTAAGGGACGAAGCTAGTTTTTTGACACACCAGCAGATGCTGATGTGGCAGGAATAGTTTAGTTGTTGTTGTTGGCAAGCGAATCGGTTGCCGATTTTTCTTTTTTACAGTATATTCCTTAACTATTATATGTTTCGGCCAAAAATCTTCTCGACATATAGTGTCGAAGATATTGGCAGAAACACTAATTTTAAAGGACGAAATGTCCCGAGAATAAAAAAATTTAAACTTCTCCACCGCAATATTCGAGACGTTAACTTTCTTCCGAATATAGGCTATTACATCATCAGATGTGACAACAGGGTCTAGCCTATAAACAAATATATGTTTCTTAGGTGGTATGCCAACGAGAGGCCGCGGTCCCGAAGCGTCAGCCGTAGCAGTAACGTTGGACAAGTCACCCACTGCAGCAGTCAACTTGTTTACGGGGCCCTCCATACTTTTAGAACTATCGGCAATTTCCATTGGAATGGGTAATTGCCCGGACACATCGGACACTACAATAGGCATCGTTTTTAAGAGATCATTCCCAGGTGATACCGGTAATTCCTTACTAATAGCATTCACAACCGGGCTCTTAAACGATATCGGGAGAGAGAGACCGGTCGGGGACGATAAGAGACGCTGGCGGATCTACAGATACTGAAACACCCCAAGGACTGGTCCTTTTACGTTTCGGAGACTCAATCATAAGCGATAAACTCCTGAACTGAGTCTCCACCGCATTAAACTCCGCTTGGAGTTTATTAAAACCTGCCCTTTAGGTGTCAAAACTATCTCTAGTCCGCCTCATGAAAGAGCGCATCTCATTCTCGACCCCACGGCAAGCATCACATCCATATTTTAAGCCACCGCCTTTAGCAATGGACTCCTTGAATCTGCCTGTGTAACCTGCACACTTAACGTGAACCGCATTGTCACACAGCCAACAAAGAATATAATCATGGGAGTCAACCGGATTAGTGGCCACTACGCAATTATTTTTTGAGCAGACAACCATTTTATCAAAATTTAAATAATTTAATTAAAAAAGGAAAATACAAAAAATAAAAATTCTAAAGGTTAAAAATCTGTGTATAAGAATATACTGACCAGTTCTGACACAAGGGTTAATGTGCACAGTAAGCCTTCACAACTAAAGAAAAGAAATTACAAAAATACACAAAGTCGCGGGTAGGCAAAAGACGAGAGCGCAAATCAAACAAGAATAGGAAAGAGCGGGAGAGCGCGTCCAATTGAACACATGCAATAACAATTTGTACGCAAGAGCGCGAGGGTTAGTTAAAACGGTAACGACACAAAAGCAAAAAGAGACAAACAAAACAACAACACCGCTAACGCAAGTATTGCTGTAAGTTTTGATTTTATTTAAATTTAAACAAATCCACAAAAGCGACAGCAAGAATTCGCGAAATGAAATAAAATTCGGATGCTGGAAATATTAGCCGAAAATGAATTTATGTAGAAGTTATAGAAAAGAAGTTAATCGCGAGAAAAAAATAAAAGTTGATAAGCGCAAAAAAAACACGTCCGTTCTCTGCAAAGAGTGAAATAGTGTCACATCGTACGTCCCACTTCAGCTTGTAACCGACTCTAAAGTAATATGAAAAAATCCCAGGCCATCGTCTACCCGATATTGTAGGCCACTCAGGCTTCAATTTAAAAAGGAAACCGCCGCACTTTCCGTCGAAGAAGAGCTCTACTTCAAGGAGAAAATAGCTAACTTGAAGACAACAGAGCATAAAATTTGCAATACAACATTTTCTATAAAGCACTCCCTTCAATTAACCATGGTGGATGGTAAAGTTTGCAACGCTTTAAGCAACACGTCCTCGATGAAATGCTTTATATGTGGAGCAATGCCCACAGAAATGAATAATATTGAAGAATGTGTTGGAAGAGATGTGCAAAAAAAGTATTTTGAATTCGGGCTATCACCACTTCATTCATATATCCGGTTCTTCGAATATTTCTTGCACATTTCGTACAAGCTGGATGTAAAGCATTGGCGAGAACGATCGGGAGAACTCAAGTCTATTGTATTAAAGAAAAAACATCAAATTCAAGCGGAGTTTCGAGAGAAAATGGGGTTCCTGATCGATCCGCCAAAGGATGGAGGTAGAGGAAACTCCAACGATGGCAATACTGCCAGGAAATTTTTCAGTAACCCAAGCATGGCATCTCAGATTACAGGCATTGGTGACGAAGTTATTGCCCGATGCGCTGCGATACTGCAAGCCTTAGCATCAGGATACAAAATAAATATAAAAAAATTCGAAAAATTCGCACTAGATACAGCGGATAAATTAATTGAAATGTATCCATGGTACTACCTTCCAGCAATAGTGCATAACATTTTAATTCATGCACCAAAGGTTATAGAGCACGCTTTGGTTTCGATTGGAGACCTCTCAGAGGAAGCTGCAGAGTCAAACAATAAAAAAATAAAAAAGTGCCGGCTGCAGCATACTAGGAAGATGTCTCGTATACTGACAAATACAGATTTAATTAAAATGCTTCTTTTGAAATCAGACCCTTTTATAACAGGTCAAAGAAATCTGCCAAAGCATCAGAAATCCACTTTTTTATCATCTACATATGATTTATTGGATGATGTATGTTAACCTTATTTATTATTTATCTTGAATTTTCATAATTTTTTATGGGGGGTCAGGGAGTTTCTCTCTTTCAAAAATATTTACTGTATGCTATCTAAATTCATCTCTAATACCCATGGAAAAATTTCAGCTCTCTATCTTTACTGCAAGAATTTTTGGCCACCAGCCCTATATAAGCGCAACCAGTGTGCAAGCTCTCGAAATTATTCTGTGATAGCCAAACCTTTTCGGCTGACATATTAGCTTCCTCTGAAACTTGGCTTAATTCCTCTGTTTTGGATAATGAAATTCTTTCTAATAACTTTATTTCTTATAGGCTTGATCGTGTTGGTCGACGTGGCGGTGGAGTACTCATTGCTGTCAACTCGATTCTGAGTTTATTTGCGTCAAAGTTACATGTTCTAACTTTAGCTTATATATCTCTTGTTCATATATTCCTCCAGCTTCTGATATCATGATCTACATTTTTCCATCTTCCATTTTTAGTCGTCTTAAAGATCGTGATTTTTAATAGCTTTGGGTGATTTTAACTTGCCTAATGTTTCTTGGCTTGTTGATGATAATCTATCTTTCTTAATTCCTTCATCTCAACATGTTTTTCTTGATAGCCTTCTTGAATGTCCGCTAGATCAGTTGAATTCTTTTCTTAACTCTTCTAAAAGAATCCTCGATCTTGTTTTTGTCTCTGATCCCACTGTTAGTGCTGTATCACAAACACAGCCCCTAGTGAAGCCTGAAGATACTTATCACCCTACCATTGAAATTAATATTTCTTATAATTCCGTTAATAATTCATTTAATAACATCTCAAATTCTCGTCGTAGATGTTTTCGTAAAACAAATTTCAATTTTCTTAACAGCCTTATTTTCTCTTTTGATTGGTCATTTCTATTTGAGTGCTGTGATATAGATTGTGCAGTAAATTTTTTCTACTCTGCTCTTAATTGTGTAATTGATAAATGCGTTCCTTATGTGAATATCTCTACCGTCTCCAGTGCGCCAGTCTAGTTCACATTAACATTAACATAGTAACATTAAATCGAGATATTTTGAAAGATTTAAAAAAGCTGGTTCGCGACTTGACTATGCAAATTATTGTGTAGCCAAATCTCAATTTCGTCTTTTAAATACTGAATGCTACAATAATTATATCGTTCGCTGTAAGGTTAAATTTTATAAAAACCACAAAAGATTTTACAACTTTGTTAATTCCAAAAGACGCTCTAATTTACTACCTTCCATCTTCAGACTTAATGACCAGACTGCTAATAATGATACAGATATTGCAGACCTGTTTGCTAAATTCTTTCAGTCGACTTATTCTACTACTGTTTCGGATCCCACACCTTATCCCTTCTCAATCATTCAATCAATCACATTTAAATTGTATGTTTTTTCCTAGTATTACTGAAGACTGTATTATCTCTAGCTTGTCATCTATGACATCTTCCTTCGTACCCAGGCCTGATAATATACCTAGTTGCATCTGTAAAATGTGTTCGATTTCCCTATCTAAGCTTTTATCTCGGCTATTCTTTATATCGAGTGAAACTTGTAGCTTTCCTGATATTTGGAAGGAGTCTTTTATTATTCCGCTTTTTAAAAAGGGTAGCAAATCGGATATTTCTAAGTATCGTGGCATTGCCAAACTTTCCGCGATACCTAAGCTGTTTGAAAAAAATTATTACGTCTTCCCTTCAACACCTATCCAGATCTACTATTTCTCCTTGTCAGCATGGCTTCATGAAAGGTCGTTCGTCGCTTACCAACCTTTTAGAATTGACTACCCTTGTACATCATGGCTTCCGTAAAAAGTGTCAAACTGATGTTATTTATACTGACTTTAGTAAGGCTTTCGATACGGTTGATCATTCTATGCTTCTCATGAAACTTAACATCATGGGTTTTTCCCCGAAACTATTGGCTTGGTTAAAGTCGTATCTTATTGGCAGAACCCAAAAGGTGTCTTTTCGTTCCTCGATATCTAAAACTGTTCGAGTTACGTCAGGTGTCCCCCAAGGCAGTCATCTGGGCCCACTGTTATTTACCTTGTTTATAAATGATTTGCCTTTGGCCTTGGCTCATTCACGCGTGCTCATGTTTGCGGATGAAGTCAAGAATGGTTATTCATAAGGATCCTTCTTTCCAACAGTACTTGCAATCAGATCTCGATGCGTTCTGTGTTTGGTGTCATGTTAATAAATTACACCTTAATGCCTCTAAATGCTCTTTTATGACTTTCAGTCGTTTGTCGCCGTTCCTAGCTCATTACTCTATTAAGTCTGTTCTGTTAGATTGTGTACCATCATTTAAAGACTTAGGCGTTATGTTTGACTCAACACTTTCTTTTAATGTTCATATATCTTCAATTGTCAATAGAGCATGCAGTCTTCTTGGCTTCATTAAACGTTGGGCCAAACAATTTGATGATCCATATGTGACAAAGGTTTTATACACTTCGTTAGTTCGCCCTACTCTAGAATATTGCTCACCAGTGTGGACCCCTCAATATGATGTTCACCAGCGTAGTATTGAATCGGTAGAGAAGCAATTCCTTAAGTTTGCGTAACGCGGTCTTAATTGGGACCCGAATCTTCGCCTACCTTCTAATTCTGACAGACTTCTTCTTATTAATCTTCCTTCACTTTACAACCGTAGGCTCGTATTTGGCATTCTCTTTCTACATAAAGTAGTCAACGGCGAAGTAATTTCTACCAATTTTCTAGATACGCTATATTTTTGTGTTCCCTCACGTCGGACCAGAAACTTTTTTCCTCTTCACCTTAGTAGATGTCTGACTAACTACTCTCTTCACGAACCTCTTCGTATTCTTTGCCAATCTTTTAACAACCTTTCTCACCTTATTTCCCCTCATCTATCTGTCACTTCTCTTCGCGCTATACTCTTTAATTATCTACAGCGTAACCACTGAAAATATTCTGGACTGGATATTGGATTGGCTGCAACTCATTCCTAACCACATTGGCTGTGAATCGGGGCATAGCTGGCACCTTGTTGCAAATAAAACACCTCCACCGGGTCGGGGATGGTTAGTTGTTCATAAAGCTAAGCTACCTTCGTGAATTAATTATTATCTGTATTTTAGCTTAAGCTTTTTCGTCGACTGCTAACTTAGTTGACGTAAATAAATAAAATAAATAAATAAATACTATAGCACTGCCGCGGGTGCTGGAGCAAGAATATTCGGTTCAGCTCATCAGGCCGACTATAATAAACGACCAACATCTCGATATCCCCTCAGGGAAAATTTTGTTGGGCCATCGTTGATAACTTCTTCATAACACAAAGTTGCCAAACCATGGGCATAATCACTATCTGCACGAAAACGAATCTCATCAGCCTGGACGAAGGATCTTGCTTACCATGCCCTAATAACAGGAGGAAACGCAAAATGGCATTCGATAACAAACACGGCAAGCCTTATCGAACTACTAGAAGCCAGCACTATTTATACAACGAACTTTAGGAGAAAGTTGACTGAATAGGGGTTCTAGCACCAAACTAAAAAACATGATCGTCATTCGTTGAATTCAAAATATGAACCGATTTTATTTAAAACTCTTTAGCATTAGGAGGCAACAATTGTTCTTAAAAATAATTTTAAGTACTTTTTCTAATGCCACACGTTTTCGGGGGTTGAAAATTGTTTATATTTCATGCTCAGCGCTTACTTGATACCGCGCCGTTTTTATAATCTTCAATGTTTTCCACAGAATGTGGATGCAGGTTTGGTTTGGTTTTAAGCAATAATTGCCATTTTGAATCCTTATGACTTATTTTTTGTTTTATGTTTTTGTTTAGTTTTGTATATTTCTTTGGTGCATCTGATTTGGGGTTGCCATTTCGAGCAAAATCTTTGCTCCAAGTATTCCATGACATCAGATAGCATGTGAATTTTATTTTCATATCGCTTGGTTAACATGTCCCAAGCGGCACTATAATTGTCAGCTGAACCTGACAATAGATGAGCTACCATGCTCCTTGCTTCGCCCTTTAATGCGGATTTTAAGTATTTAAACTTAAGAGTCCGACTTAAATCCTCTCTTTTTCGATTAATTCCGCAAAAAATTCAACAAACAGGTCCCATTTGCTAGGCTCTCCAGAAAATGTGGGTACCTGAATTTTTGGTAACACCGCTAGTTGGCTTCTCACGGTTACATTCTCAATAATACTTGGCTTGCCCGTACCTTCTTCGATTAATAATTTATTTTATTAATATATATTATCCATGTCCCATTGCCTGTTGACTTTAACTCTACTACCTCCAAATATTCCTGGAGCTGTTGGACTCTATCCATAAATACCCCCTGGTTAATATTAGCGTTTTCATTACTGGAGTTGGCATTTCCGCGCGACTCTTCTTTACTATCATCCAACTTTTCAAACGCCTTTGCATCTGTTTCACTGTTTCAAAATCACCAGTGCCCTACCCGCTTGACTCTCCTTTGGCTAGTAATCTAGCTCCCATGCCTAAACCTTCCTCATATTTTGCAAAGTGAAAGAGAGGTGATCGGTTACACCACTCTGTAGCATTTAATTATGGTAACTAATCCATAGCTTCCGTATCTCACTTATTCCGTTAAGAATTTAGTTGGTTAACTTACTAGCATCTAACTTCTTTAACTTTTTATGCAACTCGTGTTGCTTCGCTAACAACTTTTCAGTTTCGGTAGGGAACATTTTATATGGAGTATGTATGTATGTGTGACAATAAATTGTTTTTTTTTTTTTATTTCTTTGATCAATTTTGGTTATTTATCATATTAATTTTTTTTTGCTTTTTTTTCTTAGTTGTGTCGTTGCTCAGCTGCTGTTGTCTAAAATCTATGGGCTCACGCGGTACCGCTGCCGGTCGTCGCACGAGACTTCCTTTAATTGGCAGTGTACGTTCTCCAGCAGCCTCTTCTTTGCAACTATTTTGTTGCACTGCTGCAGTTTGTAGTTCCCGACTTGCTATATGTATATATGCACTAGTTAATTTTTTTTTTTCTCGATATTAGGGCTTTGACAACGTGTGTGCCTGATTGTAGTTCTAGCCATATGCTAGGTTAGTTGTTTGGGACAGAGGTACAGTTGTATTGTATTTTCTTTAGTGCATCTGATTTGGTGAATCCGTTTCAGATGAACACTACCTTTATTCTTAAACAGTCTCTTTTTTTAGGATTGTGTACCCTATCAATCAGATGCTATGTAAAGACAATATATATAGACATATATATTGGAAAAGTCCAATATATAATTATCCGTGTAATAATTATCTAACGGTCAATTTACCTTTTACAACTAGTCCAAAGAATATTAGTTTTCAAACATCATAAAATCGTTGATTAGATGTGTCATTTATAGAAAGTGCTTTCAATGATAACACTGCAGCAAGCACAGCCAAAACTGCAACACCTGCTCCAGCCCCATCAACTATTGAGGCAACTCCACAGAGTCAACCACCCAGTGGGTGACATCCACTAACAATATTAATAATAATAATAAGGGATAGACAATAATAACATCCTAAGAGATTGCCATTTGGATTAATAGTTGGTCACGCATTGTATTCCCGGCGGCATAGTAAAAATAATGCTTTACATAATGTGTTAGTCACTCTTTGTTCTTAGTATTTTAATTTGATTTTTGTTTATTGTAGTTCTTTTGCAATTAAAATTGTTCCAAACTTTAAAAAAAAAGCAGAAGCGCCTAATGATAAGAAACGTACATATAACGACCAAATTCGCCATTGTGTTTTATTTTCAAACATGATTCGATTTGCTCTTTCTGTTTGTATGTTATTTTTTTTCATAGGAGGAAAGCATTGAAAGTTGAAAACTATAAGACTTGGTATCGACCTTGGCTAGCGGAAAACTCACCCAACGAAAACCTGATATTGGTTTGACCGCACAACGCGTTCAGCGCGATGCAGGGATTGTATGATTACTGTACTGTCCGGTCATTTTTAAAGTAAGATTGCCCATTTCCACACACTAGGAACTATCCGTCCGTCGCCCTTGTTCCGAAATCTGCCATCGTTTCTGCCATTTCATTAACGTGTTGTTTTTCCTGGCTACTGGGAGTTCCTTACTGCCAGCCCCGAGTGCCAGAACAAATGTCACTCTCTGAGTGCTGTGGTTGCCATTGCTGCTTTGTCCGCTGCATAATGCAGGTCAAGTAATATGCCTAATATCTTTTCAGGCTGGCTTCGACACAACAATATTTATTTTGTTCCCAGGTGAAATAAGAACTCCTAATATTTGTATTTGCACTTAAAGTATTGATTTTATTAAGTTGTTGTTTGGACTTGACTCGGTGTAATTGGCTTTTTGGTGAGAGGCTCGGTTGTTGGCTGCCAAGAATACTGCTGAAACTCATTCCGAACTCCTCAAGGATACTTCAGGATAAATCCTGGAATCTATAGTGCCCAATTTCTGCCGTTAGTTTTTTTTTAATTTTGAAGCGTTAGTTTGAACGCGAGCTAAGAAAAAAAAAAATAATAAAAATTATAATCTGAATTTTTCTTGGCCATCAGGCCAAACCATTGACTTAATCCTGATCTGGAGCATCTAGGACAACAATAATTGTAGAGTTTTGTGAATATTATTATCGTAAGTTATTGTTTTTGTGGATGTTTAAGTTCTTAAAAGTTTCTAATAAATTCTTTTGAAAATTAGCTATAATTAAATAGTATGTTGAAAACCTGAGCAAGGAATTTCATCATTCATTTCCGAAAATTTGCAAGTGATATTTCTGATACACCGAGAACTTAAAAGCTGCACACAGTGAAGGGCTTTAGACTTTAGCTACTCTTGTAGCCGCCGTTCCTTTCTCTTCCATTGGTCACGCAGCCTGTCCTGTTGCTATGAAATGCACTCTGTTTCTTGTTAACACAGCCAACGCCCGTCGCTTCCCCACCCATTACACCAGCCTCGCCGTTAGTACATACTTAGACTTAATTATAGTTATCATAAACTAATTTTAATTATCTCACAAGTTCTTAATCCTTTGCCCAAATTAATTAATTTCCATTTAGAATTGACATAATCAATCGTGTAACATATTAATAAAATATTCATATCATAATAACAACACATACCAGCTGATTTCAATCATAAAGAGGGCTTCCCCAATCCCTTGACCTTTTCCTTCGGCTTGTACTCCTCATAGAACATGCCCATGTCGTTTCCCATTTTAGTCTTGCCTTGCCTAGCGTCCCCCACAACTCCCCGTTTGACAAGCATAGCCTTCTCTTTATTTCGTACGAGGCCCTTCATCACCCGCACCTGTTTCATGGGCTTGTTGGCCTTCACTTTTATTCTCGTTGGTTCTCGCAATCTGCGCTAGATCTCACAACACCTCTGACAGTTCGGAAGGATCGACTGTTAAATGTGCCAACTGTAATGGACCGCATAAATCCAGCGATTACAACTGCCTCAGTAGGATTAGTTGTCTTAATGTAAGATAGCACTATCGTTCCCACGGAGTAAGACCAAAATCTAATAATGTACCTAACGCCCCGCAGCTAGCTAATTCTAAGATTATTCCTAATTCCCTAATTCTGCAACCTGCAACCCCCTACGCTTGATCTATACCTATTTAATGGAGGTCAGTTAACCAATACATTAGACTTGGAATCAGATTAAGCTGTACTACATACAAATCACAGTAGAACTAAAAAATACTTTTACGACATGAAAAATGCAAACTTAAGCATTTGGTAGAACTATAAACCAAGGTCTACCTGCATGTGAGCCCGCTTCGCTTGCAACCGAGTCGATATAAATAAGCTTATAAATATATTGAACTCCGTCATCCTTACAGCAAAAGAACGCACCATTCATAGACTCATTGGACTCTTTGGCCAAAGAACTTGATTTAAGTTAAGTTTTTTGTTATTTCGACCTAATCTAGAATGTTGCTCTCAGTTTGGAAACCCTTTTGATGTTCACCAGCGTAGTATTGAATGGGTACAGAAGTAGTTTTTCAAACTCGCGTTACGCGGTCTTAATTGGGACCCCAGTCTTCGGAATCTTCCTTCACTTTACAACCGTAGGCTTGTATTTTGCATTTTCTTTCTCCATAAATTAATGAACGATGAAGTCATTTCCCTCACGTCGCGACGTACCAGAATTTTTTTAATATTCACCGTAGTAGATGTCTCACTAACTACTCTCTACATGAACTGTTTCGTGTTCTTTGTCAATCTTTTAACAACCTTTCTCACAATTAATTTTTACTTGTTATTTAAGATTAGGCTTTCTCCGTCGACTGCTGTTAATGGTAATAAATAAATATAGTGGACCGATTCGGCCGATTTTCATACTTAATTTCACTTAGGTAATAAAGCTCTTACGACGACTGAATAAAAAGCATACTCACCGACCGACAGACGGAAGACTCAAATTAACGGCTGCATTATGGTTTTAGAAGCTGGTATGGCTGCAGACGGAATAGGGTCGGAAACGTCTCTTTATGTGTGTTACAAACTTCCGAGTAATTTTTGCAATTTAGCAATTTTTCAAACCACACCAAGAAAAAACACACGCAATCATGTCGAGTTCGATCTAAGCGCAATGGCAAAAAGATTTAATATGAATAACGTACAATATACATTCAGTATATAAATTTATTAAGTATTTGTTTCTTTTTTTTAATATTTTATTTGTGTTGTCACAACTTTTGAGCTTTATAAGTTGAGTCAATGTTATCGAGCAATCGGTATTGCTCGTCTGTCGAAAGGATGCAGATGCTTTAGCTTACGCATGGAGGTGTTGACGGCTAAATCATTGGCTATAGCATTCGGATGAGCTTCGAGGCGGTCTCTATAGCGCATGTTGTGTCGGCCTATTAGTTCAGCCATTGTGGGCCCAGGTCGTACTCTAATGCGAAGAAGCACTTTGTTTTGCATGGTTTGGGCCTTTTTTTCACTAGATGTAGGTCCAAATAGGAAGGGCATATGTAAATGCTGGTACCACTATCTCCGTGTAAATTTTTACTTTTATTTGCAAGGGACAAAGTGCTCGACCTTCTGAGTATCCACTCCAGCATTTTGAGTTTTCTGGTACATTTGCGTATGGTTTTTTGAACATCTTTTTTCCAATTTTATCTTCTGTCAATCGTGACACTCAAATATGTGCCATTGCTGGCATTCAGAATTGTTTCATTGTTGAATGTTATTGCAGGGCAGGTTAATCTTCTGAGGGCAAATGTGGTTTGAAATGACTTGATGGTATTTATAGAGATGCACCATCGTTTGGTCCATGCATGGAATTGGTGTAGATATGTTTGTAGGGCTTCCGTCGCATCTTGTGGGTCGTTTGCACTGGGGAGAACAGCCGTGTTATCTGCATATGTCGCAATCATCATGACGTTGGTTGTGGACGCGGTAGGAGTTGGCATGTCGCCTGTGAATAAAACAGGGCCGAGTACACTGTGGAACTCCTGCGCAGATGGGTTTTAGGGATGAGAATGCGTTTTTAATGACCACATTAAATTTTCTTTCTCGAAACTATGATGCAAAAAGATCATAAAAGGGTGGTGGTAAAACTTCTCGTATTTTTTGAAGAAGTCCAGAGTGCCATACTCGGTCAAAGGCTTGTTTAACGTCTAAAAAGACAGCAGAGCAATATTTCTTTTTTGCGAAAGCACTTAGGATATGATGAACAACCCTGTGTATTTGTTCAGGTGTACAATGCTGTCTTCTGAAACCAAATTGATGATTCGGGATGGCTTCATTGCTACCCAGGTGTGCCAGTACTCTACCAAGAAGTATTTTTTCGAATACTTTGGAGAGCACAGGCAGCAGGCTAATTAGCCGGTAGGAAATATAAAATCCTCGTCATTTTGAATTTTAAACTATTGAACCTCGTTTAATGGTAAACGCGATAATTTGAATTTCTGTGTAAATGGAAGAAAAGTGAATCCCCTTTCCATTTCACATTATCGGGACTCATTGTTACCGAAATTATGGCTTGCAAATAACCTTTGTACCACTTAATTATATATATGTAGACACATATGTCATATATGTCAGAATCCCTCACACTTAACTGTCACCTGTCTAATGCGGCAACTAACTTGGCATTTAAGATATTTTTCCGAGAGAAGGATTCTCTTGCCTCGGTTCTATTTTCTTCTAATTGTATTATTTCAGAATTAGAAGATGACTTTTCTAGTGGTCGTTCCCAAAATGATGTTGATGGTGCTAAGAATGAAACACATTTACTACGTCGCTTTTCCTCCTCGATGATTCTAAGCCGCATCCTTTTATCTTTGTCTGTTTATCCACTCCCGCTAAGTGACAATTTAAGAGCATCGACATGTGCGATGTCAAACAAATGCTTAAGTTTGATTCAAATTCCTGTGGCGCTGTTTGAACACGTCTTGAGTTTTTTTTTCGCATTTTTTTGTAATTCTTTCCAAACTTGGTATAAGTTAACTAGTTTTTTTTAACACAGTTGGGTATTGGTTTTGTCGGTATACGTTCATTTTCCCAATAAATAATACACTCACGAATTGTGAGATTTGCCCTTTCACTGACATTTCAGTTCACTTCACGAATATTATAGAAAAAACTGCCAGTACTTGCCGACTAGAGGGAAGTGATTTGATGTTTTACATCCCCTACTAAAAATATGTCCTTTTTAAAACTTCGTAACTCCATTGACACGTTGACTACACGAAAAAAACGCTATGACTATTAAAACAAGCAAGTAATTACACGCAATCAAAGCGACAGGGTGCGTGCGTCGTACTATACAAGTACCGACATGTGTGCGTTCAACTCGGCACGGGTTGCCGTTATTCTAAATAGACGAAACTCGATTTTTAGATGTTTTTAGACCATTCAAACAAAATAAAAGGCATGCGTTAAAAAAAAAAATCAATTTAATTTTTTTGGGACACTCTAATATATATTTATATCTGATCTTATTAAAATATATCGGAAAAAAAGAAAATTAAAAACTATATTTTGTTTTTATTTTTATTTAGAACAAATGGCCATGTAATAATGGTAGAAAAATCAATTTGAGTTAACTATTTTCAACATGAAATGAATGAAATGGAAGCCTCTTTTTCTTTTCTAAATACCTCTATTCTATCATATTTAACTGTAGTTAATTATATTTTAATTGTTTGTCTGTTTTTATTTGTATTTGTCCACGCGACACGTGGCGTCCGACTTACGTCTGCGCCCCACGGTCGGGAGGGAGGAAAGTGGACTCTCTGCTTGGGTTCGCGGGAAATAGGCTATGTCCTTCCTTTGTTCTTTCAGTTGGCTGTTTTCTCCAACAAAGTTTGTTGCATTGTCGCAGTATAACGCCTGGCATTTTCGTCTGCGCCCAATGAAGCGCTGAAATGCACCTACAAATTAAGAGGTGGAAAGGTCTCCAAACAACTCCAGTTGGACTGCCTTGGTTGCAAAGCATAAAAATACTGCAATGTAAGCCTTATCAAGTCGTTTTCCTTGAACCCAATTGTGGATGGTCCACAGTATTCTACTCCTACGTTGAGAAAGGGTATACCCGAGGCACAGGTAAGTCGCCCATGACTTGTTAAAAAAACTGAGGCCTTACTTGGTACAGGCTACGCAACCTTGGATCCTGGAGCCCTGTGTGTCCTAAACAGTAGTGTAATTGAGAAAAGCTGACTCTGTACAACTGGTCCAGGATATAAAATATCGTTCAGAAATTTCCAGACGAAGTTTTGCTGCACCATTACCTAATTAATATGTCCGTACTGTTCGTATTCGGACATCAATTTAACGTATTCCTTTTTATGCCAGGGCTGATTCGCCACTCTAAACAAATAAAAGCCTTACAATTAGTCGAGCTTACTTGTTCCTTACTTATTTGTGGTTGACCAATACTCCATTTATGCGCACAAGAGTCTTGTTCATTTTTAACGATAACTTCTTAACCATTTTCTCTAAGAGAAGATTTCCTTTACCACTACCTTAGCTTTTGCGAATGGAGCGTATTTTTCCAATTTCATACGCGGAAGTAGTTAATTGGGTGCCTGTCTCTTAATGCAACATTGTTTGCATCTGTATGGTCAGACTTAAAGCAATTGATAAACATTTTGTGTTTTCACCCAGTTTAGCCGTTCTGCTGCAGATATAATTTTTAAGGTAAATATTTACTTAAGCTACTCGAGATTTCAGTGTTAGAAAATAAAGAACGGCTAAAAAATCCGCTAAATTGCATTTTAGTGTTGGTTAACGCAATTATTCTAGGTTTTGGCGTTGCCAGAATGTCTTATTTTTTGGCGCGTATTTTGTACAGTGTTTTTTTTTTGGCGGGCAATTAAAACCGTATTGTGAATTGCACTTTTTTTTTCCCCAACCCAGTACTGCGAAAAAAAGATGCAAAATATTACTTAAAAATAAGACTTAAAATACTGATTAAAATTAGATCTTAAAATATTAAGAACAAAAAAGAGTTCATTTCTAAATAAAATTAAAAATAAAAACAAAACCAAAAATAAAAAAAATATAAAAAAAAAAAAAAACAAAATGACGAATGATGAGTTGTATGCATTTTTGTTTGCTCATAAAACACTTTGAAGGACAGTAAATTGTCCCTCCTGTGGTAAACCAGCGACATTGATCAGGGATCTTAATTTCCGATGTCAATAAAGATTCGTACAGAATCGTCGGCAAATGTTAAATTGGTGCAAATTTTTGTCAGGAAAGACACGATTTTTGAGCAATCTAAAGTCTGGGAAAGATCTGCTACCATGGAGCAGAAGTTCAATGAAGATGAGCATGGAATGTGCAGTAGGACAATTGTCCAATGGAAAAAATTTATTCAAGAGGTATACGTAAAAATGGTAGAAGAAGATATTAAGGAAACACTTGGGGGTGTAGGCCGAATCGTTGAAATCGACGGGGCAAAATTCGGGAAGCGGAAATACAACAGAGGTAGAGTTGTTGAGGGCCAGTGGGTTTTCGGTGACAAACATTCAAATTTGATATTTTTTTTAAATTTTGGGAAAGAAAGTTTTCTGAAATAATAACAACAATCGCCCTCTAGCTGAAATCACAAAAGATGTGGCATAAAGTCAAATATAACACAGGCCATATATTATATTAAAGTTTACAAAAATCATGTCGGCCTGTGTAATTATAGAGCTTCGTTGGAACATTGTCCCAAATTTTAAAAATTAAATACATACTTTTTCACTTTATTTTCATGTATATTCGATTAAAAAAAAACACATGACATTAGTTTTTTACAACATTTGTAAAACATTTATTTATCTCAAGCGGATAAACTAAATATATATCTCGTCAATTTTATTGCTGAAAAATCTTATGAACAAGCTGACTTTGAAAAGAGAGATGCATGTTTTAAATATTATTTGCCTCAATAAACAGTGTACATTTGTTCAATATCTGTACATCAGTAAAAATTAAAACTCCAACCCAGCATGGCAGGAATGGTTGAACGAGAACATCAAAAGTGCAATTGAAAAAAACGACATGGCACCGTTAAAATGAAAAAAGTTTAACCCTTTGTATGGCACGAGATCCGATTTTGACACGGTTTTTTTTTTTTATTTGATTCAAAAGTTAATTTATAACGTTTTTATGAGGAATTAACGATTTGTTGCATGAATGCGTCAAACATGTGTTGGGTGAAAAAAAATGTCTACAATTCTAAGGCATGTTTTTTTTTTTTTGTGGATGTTTTTAAACAATTTAACATAAATTTATAGTGAATTATGTTTAATTTAGATGAACGTTTTAAAAACAATGGTTTTATTTATTATTTATTTCTCGCACATTACTTGTGAAAATGCTGTGCAGTTTGAGTACTTGTACACTTTTCGCTTTTCTGCCCAGATAGGCCAATGTCCAACTTCATCCTGCCGCACCATTTGATTAGTTTTCAAGCTTCGTTAGTATCTCAATATCGACAATATTTAGCCGAAAGTCGGAAGAACCACAAAGTTTATTGCGTAACACATCCTTGCGAACGCCTTTATATAAAAGCCTGGCATTGCTGACAACCAATTCTGTCGATTAAATCAACACCTCCCATATACCTATTGTATTGTGCACCCGCAAAGGGACGGTGAATGTCAACATATTCTTTTTTGGTTTTGTTGAATCGACAAACTTTGTCCTTGGGAAGTATCTCACTGTTGACCAATTTCTCGGCCAGTTACTAAATTGTTTCCTTATTAGGAGATTCGATGCCTCAAAACTTCCCTTGCCTATAGTTCCACAATTTTCCAAAAAAAAAGATTAGTCGCCGTTATTCCGTTTGTACATTTAGTTGCGTTTTTCGCATTCAAGTTCTCATGGTACAGTAAATTCTTAAAGTTATATGCTACGAGAGAAAGCAATTCAAAGTATAATGTAAAGGGAAAAGCAAGAAAATCAGAATAATTAAATCAATGAGTTTAAATTCAGGATTTCTCCTCCAACAACCACCATGGTAATGATATGATTTTATTGTCCAACCAGGATGTTAGTGATATGTCAACACTATAGGAAAACTTATTAGAAATTTAGGATCTTGAGTTTGCAAAAATTAAATGACTGCACATTTTTTTAATATCAAAATTCTGAGCCTGATCATGATCAGAACTACATCCATGCTGAATCTAAAGCCGTGTTACACTTTAATTATTTACTGCATCGAGTAATCCTTTCCGCTATCAGCATTTCTATTTTCTTTAGCTAACTTTGAAGGCCTTGGAGCAGACAGAAAAAATTTGTATTTTTCCTTATTCTCAATTCAATAAAACAACATAATCTTAATAGTTCTTTCCGTTATTAAACAATTTTTTTTGAAAAGATCCCAAAAGACACTCGTAAAAGAAATAGCAACAAAAATATTAGGTCACAGTTATAAAAACAGTAGTAAGCAGTAGTAGTACTAGTATTAAGGAAAATAATATTGAAGTATTCATAAAAGTCAATATAGTATGCAAATAATCTTATTTTTAGCCTAACTAACACATTAATAGGATGCCACGAACAAATTAATTAAAAATTTATTTATTTCAATTTCAATTTTCCGAAATAGTACATATTAAATCCTTGAGTTTAAATTAATTGATATCAAAATAAATAATATTTTAAAGAATTTTTAATTAATTTGAATTTTAATGGCTGTCATTCTGACACAAGAAAGTTTGATAATAACGCGATCAAATTGTTAAACACCAGGCTTGTGTTCTATTCCCTATTTTTATACCGTTTCACCCTATGGGTGATATATTAAAGTCGCTAAAATGTATGTAACAGGCAGAAGAAAGCTTTTCCGACCCCATAAAGTATATATATTCTTCATCAGTACGAGATAGAGCCACCAAATTTGGTACTTAGACTAGTGTATTACCTACGGTGGTCAAGTTTATTTCAAATTTTTGCAACGCCCCCATCCGCCCCCCAATTGATACAAAACCGATTATCTTAAAGACTATAAGTAATTTGGAAAAACTCGATTATCTCACGTAATTTTTTACCTTTTGTAATCAAATTTGGCACACCTGAATTTGATATTAATACCCAGCAAAATGCCAAATTTGATCAAAATCGGACTAAATAGTTATGCATATAAACATTTTTCCAGTTGGCCGTTGGCTGGTGGGAGCGCTAGGGTGCTCGTAAGCTTGCGTGAGCGAGATACTGAGATATGCTTCTAAAAAGCATGTAATCAGAATTTTTGAAAAAAAAAAAAACGTAACTGCATTTGTTATTATAAATTTGAAATATTTGTTTTACTGGTGTATGGTATACCTAAGTCGGCGAGAAGACTTACTTACTTCATTTCTTTTTTAAATTCAATATTCCATTTAGGTAAATACATATGTAGGAAAACATCTTTAACCTTTACCTTTACGTCATTGCCCATTTCATTAACCCAATTACACTGAAGTTTAACAATTATTATTATCACCTTATTATACAGATAAATTTCTGTCAATTGTATTTCGTAATAATTTAATCAGAAAATTTGGTAACTGGCGAGCTTTCCAACATTGTCGTAATATTTGGCCACACTATTTTAGCTGGTAACAGTTAGATTTAGCTATTTTTAGCTTTAATCCCGCTAAAAAATTTAATTTTCTTTTGTTAACTACACAAAAACTACATAATAAATCGCGAAAGCGCACCTGTGGTCGTGCTCGTGGAATTTTTCTCTTTATTTATGTAGTTTAAGCGCGTTTTGGGCCCGAGTAGCTTAAGTAAATATTTACCAATTCTTTATTTCCTGCAGATTCCATATGTAAGAGAGCAATTGCTCATATAAGGCATGGTTAAATATATCTAGTTTCCATCACATATCAAATATTATACATACATATGTTATTAGAACTAGATGTTACTAGAACTCGTGAAATATTATGACATTATGCAACCATTTACAAATATTATCATTATAAATCAAACCTTGCAATTTAGCCGGCTCGAGGTAAATCTTACGTTGTCAGTACGGTTGTTACTAGAACTCGTTTAGTATTAACCTATTCTTGCATTACTGACCAGGCAGTGTTGTAGTTGACTTCTTGTAATTCTAGATGCCTAATCAACCCCTGCTTCTCCAGAAAGATTTGATTAAAGTACCAAATTTACCCTACTGCCGGTACATTTGACTTATGAACAACATTTTTAAAGATGTCTTGAAATTGCTGTCATTTTAGATAGTCCCCATACAATTTTGGAATGAAAGTTTTTGGCTGTTGCATGATTGCTTCCGTTGCAACAATCCGCGCGTGTATTCCATCACTACATTGTCTGCTGGAGCCACACAGAATTTAAGCATTGTGTTTTCCCACAAACGAAGTTATGTCATATCCAGTTTCAGTCGGATTTTCTGCTTGCCGATGGATCTTGTAACAGATTCGCCCAATTTGCAATAATAATTTGTCGACTACAGATTTGTATCTATTTTCCTCAGGCAATATATGCCCTAAAGTTCTCGATAACTCCAGCAGTGCGTCTATTTTACGCAGCAGTGGTTAAATCATGACTTACTCTATCTCTCTCTGGTGACAAATGGTTTTTCTAATCTGTAATTTACAAATGCCTTCGTCGTGATAAAAATAACCCATTATGAAGTAGTCATCATCTGTTGGCAATTTTGTTGGCAGTAGAATCCTATTTGGCATTCCGAATAAAGACCTTAATCTTCTCTCCCATTCAGTTGGTGTTTTTCAACCATGCACCATGATAAAGATTTTTTTTATATTTTGTTTTGTATGTAGTCAGATTATGATTGGTTTAAATTTCCAATTTAACCTGCCTTATTTGGTAAAAGCAATTCTTAGACTCATTTCTACCGACCTACCGAATTTGATTAAAATCGGATTAGAAATATTCAAATTATACTTGAAAACGTATTTTACGTAGGCGATCGAGGTGGGCTGGTGTGGTCTTAAGCTATTGGCGACACAGTGCTCGTATCTTTTTAAGAGTGATCGAGATGACATGTGCTGAGGTTTGAAAAGTAAAATAAATAGACATATGTACATTAGGTCTTCGCAATTTAAAATATTTGGTCCATGTTGTGCGTGGTATATCGAAGCCTGCAAAATGAATTACTTAATGCATCTTATTGTATCCTTATACATACTTTCTCATATGTAAGTACTTGACCCTATGAGAGTTTATTTATTTTTTCAAAGACAAAGGTGTAGCACAAATTAAAAAAATAAATAATTACTAGTAATTTTAATTGAAGTTTGGTTCTTTTTCCGCTATACCAACTATTTTTACACTGATGATTTCAATCAAAACACTGCTCCCACTAAATATTTAAATTATTCATAAATATAATATTATTCATGTAGATAAATATTGTTGATTGATTTAAAAATTATATTACACGTGCGTGCTATTAAGGTTTCTACCCGAGTTGAATGGGTCAGAAACTGCTGACACCAGAATTTTGATGAAGAAGGTGGGGATCGAGCTGCTGATTTGAATAAACTTTTCCTGGACCTTCAACGTAAACAATGACATCCATTTTGGGAATTCGATCGCCTAGTTGATTAACTTTCGTACATTAGGTATGCACTGCCACCCCGCTATTAGAAACTAAGTTCAGTATTTCCAATAAGTCGTTTTAGTCGCCAAGTTGACTTGTCGGCAAAGCTTATTATTTCATCTGATACAGCCAAGGTGACCTGTAGTAATGATTGCCAAACTGATCAATTGCTATGTTAATGCCTGGACCCCAGATTGATGTTTAATGATGATCAATTTGTGCCCTTTCTAAGGATTGTAAATTTGTTCCAAAGCGTGAAACGAAAGTAGTGGCCTATTTGACGTGTCCGTAAAGTTAGCGACGATGTTAAGTTTGAGTTAGCGACGGTCCTCAGTTAACCCTCTGTTAAATTTTTTGCAATTTTTAATTTTTTCGTTATTTATTAACTTTTTTGAATGAAAAAAACGCTTATTTTGTTAAGCAAATCAAAATCTATTGTTCCTAGTTCCTAGTATTGAAAATTTGCACTGGAAAAATCGGCTCCCCACATTTTGGAGCATAGTTCCACTCAGGGTCAGCATCAAGCAATGCACGATACGTCAATGACGTCGGCCGGCAAGTGTTCATGCATATACATATGTATACATTAGTACGCTTTTGTATATATTTTTTATACCCTTGCAGAGGGTATTATAAAATTGGTCAGATGTTTGTAACGCACAGAAGGAGACGTTTCCGACCCCATAAAGTATATATATTCTTGATCAGCATGAGAAGCTGAGTCGATATAGCCATGTCCGTCTGTCTGTGCGTACGCGTTTTACTCAGCCATCTTAAGAGATATTGGGATTATTACCCGGGTGAGATAAAGTATGAAAATCGTAAGGATCGGACCACTACATCATATAGCTCTAGAACAAACATTTTTGCAAAAATTGGAGTATTCCCATGAAATTTACCAATATGATAGTATTTGATATAAATTGACAGATCCCAAAACTTGAATCTGATCGGAAAAATAGAACACAAGTTACAGTCAGTACAAATCGCTGCCGGCAGCGCTGCTTGCTGTCTACTACGTCATCATGAAAAGAGCACATGCATACACACACACAGACGCAGCGCTACAAGAACTGTATGTGTATGCGTGTTGTGCTTTGCTTAGGGAATGATGCAAGAAGAAAGAAAATTGATTATAAAAAGAGAAATAATTTCAATGGTTTGTTTGTGTATTGATGAATTCAGTTGCAGGGAAAGAAATTTCAAAATGTAAAAAAATTATTGCCAAAGACTGCAAGACTGCTTCTTTGATATTTTTTTTAGATTTACATGCATATATGCATTTGTACATGCAGATATTTAAATATTTCACACCAAATTCATATTCTATTTGTGGGGTAAATATTTGCCCATATATCCCTTTTGGTGAGCATATGGAAATACCCCCTTAACTACGCCCTGTTCCAAACTACAATTCTAGTGAGGGCAGCCAATTCCATGAAATACATCGATCAACGTGCCGTTTCATATCGATATGCACCAACTGCCATCTTCATAATTTTGCAATTTTCTTTTGCGAATTTCTCAAAAACTGCTCACTAGATGTTTATAAAACTTTTATGAGACACTCTTGAAATATCCCCCCAATCGAACAAACTACCGCACATCGCTTGATGCTGGCTCTGAGCTGAGATATTCTGCCTTATATACGAATGTAATTTTATTTACGACTTTTGTATGGAGCAAAATCTTAGGTTGCTCCACTGATAAGCGATTTTCTCAAAAAGTGCTCAGTAGATGTTAATAAAACTTTCTAAATACATTATTGAATATGCAGCGCTCATTTTGACGTATCGTGCATTGCTTGATGCTGACCCTGAAACTAGTTAAATCCCAAAAACTAGTTAAGTCAATAGATTTTGATTTGCTTAACAAAATAAGCGTTTATTTCATTCAAAAAAGTTAATAAATAACGAAAAAATTAAAAATTGCAAAAAATTTAACGGAGGGTTAACAGAGGACCGTCGCTAACTCAAACTTAACATCGTCGCTAACTTTACGGACATTTATATATAAGATTTAGATTTATTGTGAATATTTTTTATTTCTTAAGAATACTGACGGGTATTGGTGACCAGCGGGATGGCAGAGACCCGTTCTTTTCATGTCCAGCGGCAAGCTCTGCCAACAATGCGGTCCAATTTGGTACTCCTTTAACGAAAGCCTCTACTTCAGTGAGCATATAAACGGCATTGACTGCGCATGGGTGTACTTATTGGTGGCGTACCGCACCAATATATGAACCAAGTTTATTTATCATAGTGTTGTGTATATAAATTAGACTCTTAGACTCTAGGAGGCGTCAGTTATTTTTAAAAGTATTTATTCGAATGAATGTTTGATGCTCAGCGTTGGCTACTTGATATCGCACCGATGTTATAATCTTAAGCAGGGTTAGGCACAAAGAGAGCCAACTAAAATTGTCAATGTGTGTGCTTTAGACTTCGAAAAATGATTAATATTTGCCTCAATCGCTCAAGCGAACCCGTCTGTTTTACACAGGAAAATATAAGAGGAAACAACCCCGTAATTAATTTTTTCATGTGCATTTTTCCAGCAAAGCGACATAGACGTGCACGCGTCGAAATGCTGCAACAGACTAATTCTGTTTTTACGCTCTTGCGCACACTTCGTGTTGAGTTGTAATATGACTTATTATACCCTTGCAAAAAGGGTATATTAATTAATTTAATAACTTCGCTGTTTTCTGAGCTATCGTCATAAAATTTCATATTGGTCAGATTATTGCACCTGCACAACGGTGCCAAATATGATCAAGATCGGGTTATTATTTCATATAATTCCTATAGGAACGATCGGTCGAAAACCGTGACTTTTGTCAATAACTTCGTTACTTTTAATGCGATTGCTTTCAAATTAAACATTTGATGGTTAAATATACCTGTTAATGACTGTGCCTAATTTTGTAAACATCGGGTAAAGTTATCATATAGCTCCCATAGGAACGATCGGTGAAAATCAGTGACTTTCATCAAAAAGTTCGTTATATCCTATGCTAAGATTAAACGCCGTTCTTTCGCAAACATTACATTTTTTAGATAAAACAGTTAGTTTAGATAAAAGAATTATTAAAAAACTTGCAAGGGTATACAAACTTTGACGCGGTCGAAGTTAGCCCCGGCCCACTGGTTTTTGTTTCATGCTTTCGTTTTGTATATTTCTGCCCTTTTTATACCCTTGCAAAAGGCGTAAATTAATTTTGGTCAGAAGTGTGCAACGCATAGAAGGAAGCATCTCCGACCATATAAAGTATATATTTTTTTGATCAGCTCGACGAGACGAGTTCATATAGCCATGTCCGTCCGTCCGTCTGGATCAACGCGAACTCCTCCTAAACATACCGCATACATGCCTAAATATACATGCATATACCGCAAGGGTTGTATATCTCGGACCGGAACACTATATCGTATAGCTTCCATATAAACGGCAAAGTCACGAACAGTGACTTCTCAATAACTTCATTATTTTCTCAGCAATTGAAATTTAATATTAGTGAATTCATTATAGCTATAACTGACTGTGTCAAATTTGATCAATATCGGGTTACTATATCATATAGCTCCCATAGGAACAACCGGTCGAAAACAGTGACTTTTGTAAATAACTTCGTTACTTTTGACGCGATTGCTTTCAAATTAAACATTTGTTAATGACTGTGCCCATAGGAACGAGCGGTGGAAAACAGTGACTTTGATTAAAAACTTCTTTATTTCCTATGTTAAGATTTTGGGCCGTTCATTCGCAAACATTACTCTTTGTATATAAAACGTTTTTTCACTTTGACGGCTATAAGTGAGGAAAGAGTACCATACAACTTGCAAGGGTATACAAACTTTGACGCGGTCGAAGTTATCCCTCGCCCTCTGGTTTTATTTATGAAGTAAGAATATTTTGATTGTTTCTATACTCTGTCTCTTACCACTGGTGAGGGGAAACAACTTTGCCAACTTTAGCTGATCTTAGAATTTGGTTGGATCATCTCGGGATGCACTAAATCAAAAAGGAATAAATCTGTAGTGGCAACATATATGTCACAGGTTTTGAACAGCGTTGGGAGAAGAAGAAAGGTAAATGTGAAAAAAATATTTTACAATGCCACACAAACTCAACAACAAAACTGAAAAACTCTGTTTGTATATTACAACAAGGGCAGACATATACAAAACGAAACATAAAACAAAAATAAGTCATAAAAATTCAGATGACAAAAAATGCGTCATCGCTTTGTGGAAAACACTTAAGGGGTAGGCACCCATAGCACCTGCGGACAATTTTTTCCCGCATTTGATCGTTTTGCAATCTGTGTGCATTCAAAACGAAGTTTGTGTAAGATCGAGCACGTCATCCCATTCCACTGGTCACCAATACCCGCAAAGTTATAAACTAAAGCGCTGGCGACTAAGGCCTTCGGCTTGGTATTTACAGATTTACAAATTTACATATTTACATATTTACATATTTACATATTTACATATTTACATATTTACATATTTACATATTTACATATTTACATATTTACATATTTACATATTTACATATTTACATATTTACATATTTACATATTTACATATTTACATATTTACATATTTACATATTTACATATTTACATATTTACATATTTACATATTTACATATTTACATATTTACATATTTACATATTTACATATTTACATATTTACATATTTACATATTTACATATTTACATATTTACATATTTACATATTTACATATTTACATATTTACATATTTACATATTTACATATTTACATATTTACATATTTACATATTTACATATTTACATATTTACATATTTACATATTTACATATTTACATATTTACATATTTACATATTTACATATTTACATATTTACATATTTACATATTTACATATTTACATATTTACATATTTACATATTTACATATTTACATATTTACATATTTACATATTTACATATTTACATATTTACATATTTACATATTTACATATTTACATATTTACATATTTACATATTTACATATTTACATATTTACATATTTACATATTTACATATTTACATATTTACATATTTACATATTTACATATTTACATATTTACATATTTACATATTTACATATTTACATATTTACATATTTACATATTTACATATTTACATATTTACATATTTACATATTTACATATTTACATATTTACATATTTACATATTTACATATTTACATATTTACATATTTACATATTTACATATTTACATATTTACATATTTACATATTTACATATTTACATATTTACATATTTACATATTTACATATTTACATATTTACATATTTACATATTTACATATTTACATATTTACATATTTACATATTTACATATTTACATATTTACATATTTACATATTTACATATTTACATATTTACATATTTACATATTTACATATTTACATATTTACATATTTACATATTTACATATTTACATATTTACATATTTACATATTTACATATTTACATATTTACATATTTACATATTTACATATTTACATATTTACATATTTACATATTTACATATTTACATATTTACATATTTACATATTTACATATTTACATATTTACATATTTACATATTTACATATTTACATATTTACATATTTACATATTTACATATTTACATATTTACATATTTACATATTTACATATTTACATATTTACATATTTACATATTTACATATTTACATATTTACATATTTACATATTTACATATTTACATATTTACATATTTACATATTTACATATTTACATATTTACATATTTACATATTTACATATTTACATATTTACATATTTACATATTTACATATTTACATATTTACATATTTACATATTTACATATTTACATATTTACATATTTACATATTTACATATTTACATATTTACATATTTACATATTTACATATTTACATATTTACATATTTACATATTTACATATTTACATATTTACATATTAACATATTTATAATTACAATAAGTGATATATTTGTGTAAGGTTAAGGAATTGGATTATTTGGGATGCACTTTCTGGAGTGGGATTTAAAAGTTTGGAAAGTGGGCAGGTATTTTTGAAAATTTGGTTCCTAAGGTGCTGGGTTGCTGCGCATTCTTTAAGGATGTGGGTAATGTTGAGGTTACTTGTACATGAACAGTTTGGGCATGGGGTGATGTTGTTGGGGTCGATATATACTTGTTGGGTGAGCCGTGTGTGTCCTAGTCTAAGCATTACTATTTTTACTTCGTCTCTACGTGTTATTATGTTTTGGCTAAATGATTTTAAATAGTGTCTTGAGTTCATTAGGCTAGTGTTGACTTGTTGGTACCATCTATTGCAGTGTTCAATGTTATTCCTAAGTTGTTGAGCATTTTTGCTTCTAAGAAATTTGTTGATGTCTTTAGTGTTGAAGTTGGGGGTGCAATGTAACGGACTATAGATTGAAGACTTGGCTACAGAATCGGCAAGTTCGTTCCCTTCAATGCCACAATGGCTGGGGATCCAAAGAAGTTTTATTTTGGGTGCAGATTTGGTAATCAGATTCCTAATTAATGTTAGGTAAAAGTTGTTGTTGTCAATGTTCCCGATAGATTTTATAGATGAGAGAGAATCAGAACAAATTACGAAGTTACCTTTTCTACTTTGAATTAGTTTAATTGTGTCAAGAATGGCTATAGTTTCGGCTGATAGTATTGATGTGAAGTGCGGTAGTATACCTCTTTGTAAGGTTTGCTTTTCGGTGGTGATGGCAACGGTAGCAGTGTTGTGTTGCAACGAGCCGTCTGTATATATAAATATGTGATTGTTGTATTTAGCCTTGAGATCGAGGAAGTGCCGCCTATTAATATTCGTCGGTGTATTGGGTTTGCTGTATTTTTGCAGTGTAGTGTTTATAACGGTAGGGAAAGTCCATGGAGGAGTTATTGCTCTGTTTGGGAGCGGGAGGTAGGGGATATTGTTTTCTTTGCATAACAGTATGATTTTTTCTAATGTCGATGATATTTTATATATTTTACTTCTGTTACTTTGCTTAATATGTTTGTAGAGTGGTGATTTTGAACTGTTAAGTAGTGTTTTGTATGTTTTAGTTGTAATGAGGTCTCTTTGTTGTTCTATTGTGGGTATATTTGATTCGAAAAGTAAGTTTGATATAGGTGTTGATCGTAGGGCGCCAAGTGATGTGCCTATTGCTGCGTTAAACAAAGATTTAAGCTTGTTGAGCGTTGATTTTGGTGCGTGCCCGTATTGCGTAGTCTATTTTAGATATCAATATAGATTTTGTTATGTTGATCAGTGTGTGTGTGTATTGTGTGTGTAGTATTCACAATAAATCTAAATCTTATTTGTGCAAGTTATAGCGACCTTTGTGTTGTTATATTTGTTGTCTTCAGGTTTGAGGTCATTTTATTGAAATAAAAAAAAAACCCGCAGTTTCCATTGTTAAATGTTTCTTGTATTTTATTGTAGTTGCCCTAAAGACCGTTGCCGCTGCGCAACCGAAATATATCGGTTACAAAAATAAACTAGAAACTGCGGTCTTTATTTTTATTTCAATAAAAACACCTAAAGCCTGAAGACAACAAATATAACAACACAAATAGGGCTAAAACTTTCATAATGACAACAACGAATCACCCGCCGATCGCAAATCAAACCATGCGAATTGCGAACATAAAATTAAACTACAGCAACACGAAAACAACAATTTATACACATCAGACTACCTTTAAGAAATTAGTAAGACTGAAAAGTAGTTGAAAAATTCTATTACAATGTAGGAAATCTAAAATAATTTCAAATTTCATCAAAAATACCACACCATGTGATAATATTTTTAAGTTTGACAATAACACATTTCCAGACATTAACAAAACATTGGATAGAATAAACCTTCTTATATAACATAAACATAACACTCTCGAAAGACTCAACAACAAATTAGCCGAGACAACAAAAACTATTGGTAAACAGCTGGACGAACAGAGCATAGGCGCATTTTTGGAGAGAGAACGAAACGGAGTACAAAAACTAACAAAAACATTGCGGTAACATCATGGGATAAAACATGAGAGACTAAACAATAAACGGAACTTTGCTCTCTTGAACAACATCAGAACTGACGGTTGGTTTGTAAACAAGATAGAAGTAGAGTTCCCTTCGGATACTATTCATTACTAGCAAACGGTCCAAAGCTTACTCTTCCCATGGAATACACGAAATTACCTCTCATAAAATACATTGAAGATTTTTTTTTTTACTTTTTTTTATTTACAATCTCTCCTTGGACAATCAGTAAATTTGGAGATACATAAAACATAACAGGAATAGTCGGCTCCACTGAGTCAACTATTCTATATAAACTCTAAGTTGTACAGATGAGTAATTAAATCTACTTAAGTATTTATACATGATTATGTGTATTATTACAAGGGTTTCATTTTATTTGGTATATATATTTATATTTATGTTTATGTGCATATATACAACCAAAGTTAAATTCTATTTGGAAGATCTAATATATGTAATCTTTTTAGTCTTCTTGTTGTTATATTATCAAGTAGACTTAGAGCTAATGAGTTTGGGTGGTTGTGCAATCTGTCAACATGTCTAACACTAAACTCTGCTATTTCATCCTTTACAAATGGTATATTAAGGTCCTTATGTATTTCAGCATTGGAAACATACCAAGGTGCGTTAACAATTGTGCGTAGGGTTTTCGATTGATAGCGTTGCATAATTTCAATTTTTGATTGGCTCGGGGTTCCCCAAAGTTGTAGCGCATAAGTGGAAACAGGCTTTAATAATGCTTTGTAAAGTCTTACTTTGTTTTCAATGTTAAGCTTGGACTTGTGTGCTAATATCCAGTGCAATTTTTTTGGTTTTAATATTCAGCTGCTTCTCTTTATCTTTGGTATGTGTCTTCCAGGTTTACCTTCGATCAAGATGAATTCCAAAATATTTAACTGAATCTCTTTGGGGGATTTCACAATTGTTTAGTAAGACTTTTGGACAATTTCCTCGTCTTAAGGAGGATGTTGCTTGTACAGACTATTGCGAGTTAACTTTGATTTTCCATTTGTGTAACCATTTTTCTATTAAGCAAATTTCTCTTTGTAGGTATTCTGTTGTCCTGTTAGGAATGCTGCATGATGCGATTATCGCCGTATCATCTGCATATGTAGTCACGTTGACATTAGATGCGATAGGCAAGTCAGATGTAAATAATGTATAAAGTACAGGGCCTAAAACACTTCCTTGGGGAACTCCTGCATTTATAGTACACAGATTAGAGATTTCTCCTTGTTGTCGAACATAGAAATGTCTATTGCCAAGATAAGACTTTAATAATAGATAGTAAGGAGCAGGAAGCCATTTCTTTATTTTATACAGAATGCCATCGTGCCATACTCGGTCAAACGCTTGCTGCATATCAAGGAAAACTACGGAACAGTATTCCTTATTTTCAAGAGCATTAGTGATTACATTAATTAAACGATGGCTTTGCTGGTAAGATCGTCCAACACTGGCAACATTCTTCTCAGCAGTATTTTTTCAAATACTGTGGAAAAAGTAGCCAGCAGACTAATGGGACGGTATGACGAAACGCAGTTTTCTGGTTTATTCGGCTTGGCTATCATTATTATTTCAGCACATTTCCACTGACTAGGGTAGTGTTTAAGACGAAGAATAGCGTTATAAATAAGTGTCAGGAATTCAATCGACTTACGAGACAAGTTCTTTGCAGTGATACCATCAATCTGATCATACCCGGGAGACTTTTTAGTATTCATTATTTTGAATTCTCCGCAGACTTCTTCAAAGCTTGTTTTTTCGAATTGGTAGACTCATTTGATTTGGAGAGTCAAGGAATAATTTCTGCTTCTATACCAGCTTCATGAATATCGTTTGGCTGAAAGACTGTATACAGATGCTGAGCAAAAGCGTTTACTTTTTCTTTTTCAGATTTGCACCATGTTCCGTTGATATACTTGATAGAAACTTTTCTGATTGTTGGACGTTTCAGATTCGGCGAATGTCGATCTAAGCTCTTTAGATACTCTGTTAGAGATTCTTGCTTTAACTCCAGTAATTTCTTTTTAAGATCTGACGCGGCTTTATTAAACAACGCTTTATCTATTGGACTTTTTGTCTCTTGCCATTTTGTCCTAAGTTTTCTTTTTTGTTTTATTGGACGTCTTACTTCATTTGGTACAGTAAAGTTGTTATTTTGAGTATCATCCCTTGGGGGTGTACTCCAATAGCTGGACTCATGAATCGCGTTTGTAAAATTTTCTACAGCAGTATCTATCTCTGATCAAGTTTTTAAAGAAATTTTTTGATCTAACAAGTATCTGAACTCAGCAATATCAGTTTTGCTTGTTATAATCTTGTATGGGCTTCTCGGATTTTTTTGGATTCGCGTACTATAAGCCATTATTATAGGCGAAAGATCAGAATTTAGGTCCAAACTCTCTGAGATAGCAAGATTTTGCTGTGGGATTCCATTATAAACGACAAAATCCATTAGGTCAGCAATTTTACTGGGATCAGTGGGCCAATATGTAGGTTTACCGGTTGATAAGACACTGAGGTCATTATTTCTCAAGCATTTATAGAGCTCCTTGCCTTTAGGGTTTGACAGTCTCGAGCCCCACCAAGGGTGCTTCGCATTATAGTCTCCACCAGCAATAAACTTTGTTCCAAGTTTTATGAAGAATTGCTTGTAATCTATCTCTTTAACATTAAACACATTGAAGATGGAGAGGAAATGGTTCAGACGACAAGGGAAAAAGGGAAACAAGAAGCAGCGCGCACTGGGTTCTCTTTAATGGTTAAAAAGCATAGAGCAAGTAAATACATAAATATAAATATAAATATAAATATAAATATAAATATAAATATAAATATAAATATAAATATAAATATAAATATAAATATAAATATAAATATAAATATAAATATAAATATAAATATAAATATAAATATAAATATAAATATAAATATTTAAATATAAATATAAATATAAATATAAATATAAATATAAATATAAATATAAATATAAATATAAATATAAATATAAATATAAATATAAATATAAATATAAATATAAATATAAATATAAATATAAATATAAATATAAATATAAATATAAATATAAATATAAATATAAATATAAATATAAATATAAATATAAATATATAAATATAAATATAAATATAAATATAAATATAAATATAAATATAAATATAAATATAAATATAAATATAAATATAAATATAAATATAAATATAAATATAAATATAAATATAAATATAAATATAAATATAAATATAAATATAAATATAAATATAAATATAAATATAAATATAAATATAAATATAAATATAAATATAAATATAAATATAAATATAAATATAAATATAAATATAAATATAAATATAAATATAAATATAAATATAAATATAAATATAAATATAAATATAAATATAAATATAAATATAAATATAAATATAAATATAAATATAAATATAAATATAAATATAAATATAAATATAAATATAAATATAAATATAAATATAAATATAAATATAAATATAAATATAAATATAAATATAAATATAAATATAAATATAAATATAAATATAAATATAAATATAAATATAAATATAAATATAAATATAAATATAAATATAAATATAAATATAAATATAAATATAAATATAAATATAAATATAAATATAAATATAAATATAAATATAAATATAAATATAAATATAAATATAAATATAAATATAAATATAAATATAAATATAAATATAAATATAAATATAAATATAAATATAAATATAAATATAAATATAAATATAAATATAAATATAAATATAAATATAAATATAAATATAAATATAAATATAAATATAAATATAAATATAAATATAAATATAAATATAAATATAAATATAAATATAAATATAAATATAAATATAAATATAAATATAAATATAAATATAAATATAAATATAAATATAAATATAAATATAAATATAAATATAAATATAAATATAAATATAAATATAAATATAAATATAAATATAAAATATAAATATAAATATAAATATAAATATAAATATAAATATAAATATAAATATAAATATAAATATAAATATAAATATAAATATAAATATAAATATAAATATAAATATAAATATAAATATAAATATAAATATAAATATAAATATAAATATAAATATAAATATAAATATAAATATAAATATAAATATAAATATAAATATAAATATAAATATAAATATAAATATAAATATAAATATAAATATAAATATAAATATAAATATAAATATAAATATAAATATAAATATAAATATAAATATAAATATAAATATAAATATAAATATAAATATAAAATATAAATATAAATATAAATATAAATATAAATATAAATATAAATATAAATATAAATATAAATATAAATATAAATATAAATATAAATATAAATATAAATATAAATATAAATATAAATATAAATATAAATATAAATATAAATATAAATATAAATATAAATATAAATATAAATATAAATATAAATATAAATATAAATATAAATATAAATATAAATATAAATATAAATATAAATATAAATATAAATATAAATATAAATATAAATATAAATATAAATATAAATATAAATATAAATATAAATATAAATATAAATATAAATATAAATATAAATATAATAAATATAAATATAAATATAAATATAAATATAAATATAAATATAAATATAAATATAAATATAAATATAAATATAAATATAAATATAAATATAAATATAAATATAAATATAAATATAAATATAAATATAAATATAAATATAAATATAAATATAAATATAAATATAAATATAAATATAAATATAAATATAAATATAAATATAAATATAAATATAAATATAAATATAAATATAAATATAAATATAAATATAAATATAAATATAAATATAAATATAAATATAAATATAAATATAAATATAAATATAAATATAAATATAAATATAAATATAAATATAAATATAAATATAAATATAAATATAAATATAAATATAAATATAAATATAAATATAAATATAAATATAAATATAAATATAAATATAAATATAAATATAAATATAAATATAAATATAAATATAAATATAAATATAAATATAAATATAAATATAAATATAAATATAAATATAAATATAAATATAAATATAAATATAAATATAAATATAAATATAAATATAAATATAAATATAAATATAAATATAAATATAAATATAAATATAAATATAAATATAAATATAAATATAAATATAAATATAAATATAAATATAAATATAAATATAAATATAAATATAAATATAAATATAAATATAAATATAAATATAAATATAAATATAAATATAAATATAAATATAAATATAAATATAAATATAAATATAAATATAAATATAAATATAAATATAAATATAAATATAAATATAAATATAAAAATATAAATATAAATATAAATATAAATATAAATATAAATATAAATATAAATATAAATATAAATATAAATATAAATATAAATATAAATATAAATATAAATATAAATATAAATATAAATATAAATATAAATATAAATATAAATATAAATATAAATATAAATATAAATATAAATATAAATATAAATATAAATATAAATATAAATATAAATATAAATATAAATATAAATATAAATGTAAATGTAAATGTAAATGTAAATGTAAATGTAAATGTAAATGTAAATGTAAATGTAAATGTAAATGTAAATGTAAATGTAAATGTAAATGTAAATGTAAATGTAAATGTAAATGTAAATGTAAATGTAAATGTAAATGTAAATGTAAATGTAAATGTAAATGTAAATGTAAATGTAAATGTAAATGTAAATGTAAATGTAAATGTAAATGTAAATGTAAATGTAAATGTAAATATAAATATAAATATAAATATAAATATAAATATAAATATAAATATAAATATAAATATAAATATAAATATAAATATAAATATAAATATAAATATAAATATAAATATAAATATAAATATAAATAGTGGTAGTTTTTTGCGACCTTTGTGTTTTTATCTTATGATTTTTTTCAGGCTTCAGGTCATTTGTTCCAAATAAAATAAAAAACAAAATATAGTTTTTAATTTTCTTCTTTCCGATATATTTCGGTTGCGCAGCGGCAACCGTCTTCTTGGCAACTACAAAAAATACAAGAAACATTTAACAATTATGTGACACTTAACAATCTTTTAACATACATTGTTTAACACGTCAGCACTGTTTGACGTGGAGTTAAGAACTAATTATTGTCAAGTAAATGTCTGTATATGTGAGCGCAGTTGTCGGTATCAGTCTTAAAGTTAAGTCGTGTGGCGCACGGAGTGTTGATGATATGTAGCATCTCCATGGTGGTTGTCTCTTTGAAATTCGGTGCATGGACACTAGTTGCACAGTGTGTCATTAGTGCTGTTTTTGGTGTATCTGTATAATGTCTCATTTTATAGTCAGATTTGTGTTGGGAAATCCTAGTTTTTAATTTCGATTTTGTCGTCCCTATGTATATCTTATTGCACGGTATGTTTCCTTGTCCATTGCATGGAATTTTGTATATCACATTGCTTCTATTTGTCATCTCTATCTTGGATTTTGTTTTGTTGAATATATGTTTGAGGGTATTGTCAGGTTTGTGTGCTATTTTTATTCCAGCTTTGTCATAACAATCCGAATGTGATAGTCTTTCTGATAGTTTAGGTACATAAGTGACAGATAAGAAGGTTTTCTCATTCTTTGTTTTGTCAATGAAGGATTTATGTTTTTTGAACAATGTCTTGATTAAGTTATCCGGAAAACCGTTGTCCTTTAAAATATTTATTATTTCCTTCTTCGTTTCTTCATGGTATATTTTGTCCGAAATGTTTAGCATCCGTTGGATACAGCTCCTTGCTGTATTTATTATCATCGTCTTGGGGTGTTTTGAGTTAAAATTGATGATTCGTCCTGATGCTGTTGGTTTCCTATACCATTTTAGTTTTAATTCGTTTCCTCGTCTGATGATCATAGAGTCCAAATACGCCAGTTTTCCATTGTCTTCCAGCTCCATAGTAAATTTAATATTCCTGTCAAATGAATTTAGGGTGTCCAGTGTTTTTTCGATGTCATTTTGGTGTATTATTGTAAAAATATCATCTACATATTTCGTTAATAATCTTGGTGGTCTGGTTAGTTTATCCATTGTAGTGTCCAGAAGATTTTCCATAACGATGTCCGCAATGACTGGTGAGGCCGGAGATCCCATCGACATTCCTTTTAATTGTATAAATGTTTGGTCCTTATAAGTAAAATATCTATTCTCTTGAATGCAGAATTTAACTATTTCCATAAATAGAGCTTTTGGTATCTTTGTGTGTTCCTGTATTTTAGTCCATTTGTTCCTGATTGTATCCAATGCTAGATCCGTTGGTATGCTTGGGAATAATGACACCACGTCAAATGAAATTAATTGCTCATCGTCACAAATGTAAGTGTTATTTATGCGTTGTTTGAATTCAGTTTCGTTTTTTATGTTATATTTGGAGTCCAATGTTATATTCCTTAAAATTTGTATAATGTATTTACAAAGTCCATAGGATGGTGAGCCAATTGACGAACAAATTGATCTCAATGGTGTCCCTTCTTTGTGTATTTTTGGTAGTCCATATATTCTTGGAGAGATCGCCGTAGTTGTCGTCATTTTGTTCTTTTCAATCTTTGAAATAACCCCCATCTTATGTAGTTTGTCCACCAGATTGTTGTTCTTTGTCTGTAATCGTGTTGTTGGGTCTTTCCTGAGGATTCTATAGGTGTTTAGATCCGACAATATGTCCATCATTCTATGGTCATAATCCATCTTTTTCATTGCTACCGTTTTATTTCCTTTGTCAGAAGTTAATATTAAAATATCGTCATGTTGTTTAAGAAATTTGTATGTCCGTTGAGTTATATCTAATAATGCACGATCTGTTGCATTTGCTCTCTGTGCTCTGCTCTGTGCTCTTTAACCATTAAAGAGAAAGCAGTACGCACTGCCTCTTGTTTCTCTTTTTCCTTGATCGTCTGAACTATTTCCTCTCCATCGGCAATGTACTTAATGAGAGGGAGCTTCTCGTGTTCTATGGGAAGAGCAAACTTTGGACCCTTTGAGAGCAATGATTTTATATCCGGCGGGAACTCCACTTCTGTCTCATTTACAAACCAATCGTCAGTTCTGTTGTTGTTAAAGAGAGCAAAGTTCCGTTTGTTGTTTAGTTTCTCATGTTTCATCCCATGATGTTCCCGCAATGTTTCTGTTCGTCTTTTTACTGCGCTTTGTTCTCTCTCCAAAAATGCGCTCATGCTCTGTTCGTCCAGCTTTTTTCTAAGAGTTTTTGTTGTCTCAGCTAATTTGTTGTTGAATCTTTTGAGAGTGTTTTTATTTTCGTTCCGATATATTTCGACCACTCATCGGTGGTCGTCTTCAGGGCAACTATAAATAACATTGAATTGTGATTGACATAATATTAATTTAACAACAAGAAAACACCTACTTAGTTTTACACGTCCGCACACTGTGACGTGGAGCTACACACTGATTTGTCCCTAATAAATGCCTGTATAAATGCGCGCAGTTGTCTGTATCTACTTTATAATTAAGTCTTATATTTGTCGGGGTATTTATTATGTGCAGCATCTCCAAAGTGTAACGTTTGTTGTAATGTTGTTCTTGGTCTATTATGTTTACTTCGTCAAAATTTGGGGAATGTCCACTGGCGGCACAGTGGGCCATAAGTGCCGTTTTTGGTGCTTTGGAGTGTTGACGAAGTTTATAGTCAGATCTATGTTGCGATAGTCTTGTTTTTAGCCTCGATTTTGTTGTACCTATATATATTTTATCACAGTTTTCTTGATTAGTCCCATTGCACGGTATTTTATATACTAAGTTGCTCTTGTCCATTGTATCAATCCTACTTTTTGTTCTGTTAAAAATACTCCGTAGTGTGTTATTTGTTCGATGTCATAGCAATCTGAGTTTGCTAATCTTTCCGATAGTTGTGGGACATATGTGACGGACATAAAGCGTTTTGTCGGAACATCTTTATTGGTTTTCTTATTGCGAGATTTTAGTAAAGTCCTTATGGTGGAAAGTCATTATCCTTTAAAATTCGTCGTATTTCTTCCTTCGTTTCTTCATGAAAAATTGTGTCCGATATATTGAGCATCCGTTGTATACAATCTCTTGCTGTATTCATTATCATCGACTTCGGATGTTTGGAGTTGAAGTTTGTAACCTTCCTACTCGGTTTCTCGTTGCGCGCCATAATTTTTATATAATCGGTTCTCCTATCACAGCGACGATAAATCTATCGATAACCAAAAGAAGGCGGTAGGTGAATTGCAGCAGATTGAGATCCTCTGGTTCCGTAGCTCTTGCGGGGTGGGGGGGTTGTTTGCTGAATCTCTACCTTGAATTATAAAATTTTATTTTATTAGGATCTCTACTGAAACTAACTTTAAATGAAAATCAAATGTCTGGCAGAAAATACTTACGAAAACAGTAAGTAATTCATGTTAATAAAAAAACGAAAGAAATGAAGGTGTATCCTTTGGTTCACAAGCTAGCGGTTACTGAGGTCAAGATGTAGATGGGCCTTGTCAGTTCTATACCCTCCCAACCATGAATCTTTATTGGCATTTGTAAAGATTCCCCAAAAAACTGATCGATATCAACTCATGTACCCATGTCACTAGGAAAATTAATTATAAAGCTTAAGCAATCATATTCAAATTCATTATAATTTCAGATAGGAGCATTTCTTGTTGTACACAATAAATTTTAAAGAAATATTTACAGACTAATTTTAAACAGCTGGTCTGGTATGACTCAACATTTTGAGATTCCGAACTTTCAGTCTTGCACAATGGAACAATGGAACTCAAAGTAAATTAAACTATTGAATAATAGGGACTAACACTAGTAGTATAAAAGAGAGCTTACTAGTTACACATTATTAATTATTGTAGAAGATTATAGAATAGAAAAAAATATAGAAGGAATGTTAAATGAATCAAGTAACCTTTTCTTGTAATTATTCATCTTATTTCAAGTTCTCTTTTATCTTTTTTTTTTTTTTTTTTTTTTTTTTGTAAATTCTTTAAAGTTATTTTAAATTTTCAAGTCGCACAAATTCACTCATTGCTTTTGATTGCTCTTCAAGTCAAACATTATTTACGGAAATCAATTTTTTTTTTTTTTTTTTTTTTTTTAATTTAATTTAATCTAATCATTTGGTTGATCACAAAACGCTGAAACAGAAATTACATCAACAAATCAGAGTATCCATTGACTTCCGTCCTCCATAGTTCGCAAAAACTTGGTTAAAAGTCGCCGAATTGATACTGCTTAATACACTAGGCACTTACCCCATAGTTTATTCGCTGAAAGGCCTTCCATCGATGCACTGTGGGAAGATGTTTATATGATGATTTCTCCTTCGCGCTTTATGACCACCATTAAACTCCGTTCACTCACTTTGCTTTTACATTTACTCTATTTTACGTTACTCTCGACTCGAATTATTTAATATAACCTTAGCGAGATTTTAATTGATTCAATATTTGACTTATTTACATTCTCCTTTTTTTTTTTTTTTTTGGTTTAACTTGATTAGGACTTGAAATTTAAAAATAAGATCAGAATTGAAAATATCGGGACTTAAAGATTTCGTTCAAAACGTGGTTAATTTCAAAAAAAAAATTTGTAGGAGCTTTCGAGGTGGTCACATGGAATGCGCTAAATCGGGCAACAGCAAGCGGTATCCAGAATTTGGCCAAAAGACAAACTTGTCTGGGTCAGCAACGGCAGAAGGTTAGGTAGGCCACTGCCTTTAAAACCTTGCCGTACAAAAAATCCGGTTCACCAAAGGTTAGGACACCTTTCGGGAAATGAGACACTTTGGCCGCACTGTAAGCCTTAGCTTAGAAACGCTGTGGCACTGCCGGTGTTTAGTTGGCGGTGTCTTTTCAATGTCCGAATGCCAATTCCAGAAGGCAACGACAACCGAAAATTCGGATGCACGTGCTCCGGCACCAGAAATGGGTATTTGAAAACTCGCCGGTTTTCCAGAAAATAATCCTCCCAAACGAAAGCTATCAGGAATATTGGCCAGAAAAAGTAAGTTTTTCAATCTAGGGTATAGAGTAAGATGCAGATGGCGGCGGGGTAAAAATTCTAATTAACCTACATACCTGCTATGATTTATAACCAAAGATTTGGGCTACAGCTTTTTTATTCCACACTTTTCTCCTCAGAATTAAAATTGAAAATGAAGCCTAGCAAAAAAATGAAGCGCGTTGCCACCTCAAGAAAAACGATAGATCATTTATCGCTATCCCCATATTATGCGTTTATCGATAGATCGATACCAATATTTTTATTTATTGATTGATCGCTATTGGCAAAGTGGCGCGTAAAGACGTTAAGTTTAAAAATTTGAAAGTTTAAACTAGCGCACGCTACACCACCCGATAATATGCAACGTTAGGCAGCATATTAGTGGGAATTAGTTCCGTATATCCTTAGCGTGAAATGTTCCTACTTCTCTACCTTGCATATTTTCTAACAAATAAAAGCAGTTTCCGAGCTTCTTTTTGATTCGACATTTTATGAACTTAGGGGCTAATTTAGCATTGAAGTTCTGAGAGAATTTGCTTAACGCGAAGTTTCTGCGAAAAACTTCTTGGCCTTCTTTAAAAGAGACAGACTTACTGCGAAGATTATACTGTGCTACATTTCGATCATATGCTTTCTTAATGTTTTCTCCTATATCCTGTCGCAAAAGGTTTAACTGGTCAGTCTGATTGAGCGGTGTTATAGGCTCCTGTAACAACTTTAATTCCTTTAAAAGTTTATAATCTGAACCATGAGTAACCATGTCCAGTCCGAACAAAGCTTTAAAGGGTGAGCAACCTAAAGATTGATGTAACGATGATCGCAATGCGCAAGATATACTCGTTAAATGTTGATCCCAAAGCGTTTGATCCTGATTTTTTAAATACGAACGGATCGCAGCTAACAGTGAACGATTAACACGCTCAGCTGCGTTGCTTTGCGGAGAATATAAAGCGGTATACTGCTGCTTTATGCCTAGTTCAGTAAGAAAAGAATTGAACGAATTTGCCTTAAATTGAACACCATTATTACTAGCGATGGTTTCCGTAACTCCAAAACAATGAAATATCTGTTTTAGCAAAAATTCTTGTATATCCTCCGTGCGAAACTTTTTCAGAGGTTGTAACCAATGATACTTACTGAAATGGTCAAGAACAATTAATAAGCCGACAAATCCATTTTTGCTACGAGGGTAAGGACCAAGTAAATCGATATACAGACGTTGAAAAGGTCTACAAGTTGGAATATGCTGTCCCATAGGTGGTCTAAGCGTATAATTTGGTGCTTTGGACTCCTTGCAAGTGTCACATTGACGAATATGGTCACGCACATCCTTTACCATACCAGGCCAAAAAAGAGTTCTACGTATCTTGTCAATAGTTTTCTGCATACCTGAATGTGAAGAGGTATGGCTATCGTGAGCTTGTTTTAGAACATCAACTCTGAGTTTATCCGGTACCCATAGTTTCCAAGAAAGCTTCTCTTGATAAGAATCTCCATTGGCATGTTCGGTTCGAATATACAAATGTTTATTTACAATTTTGATATCTGGGAATTTGTCTGGATTTTCAGTGATTTTCTTCTTCAAATACATATAACTATCGTCCAAAAATGCTTCAGAGTCCAGATCTATAATCGGACCCATTTCTATCGCCTCTATCGAAAGGTTGGGCAATATTGATAACGCGTCAGGAATCAAGTGTTCTTTTCCTTTCCTATGCGACATATTAAACTTAAATTGTTGTAAGCGAAAAATCCATCGAGCTAATCTCCCAGAAACATTTTGTTGACGCATTAGCCACAATAAACTAGAGTGATCAGTAACTACTTCAAATTCTTGCAATTCCAAATAACACCTAAATTTTCCTATAGCCAGTATAACGGCTAAACATTCGCGTTCAGTAACACTATAATTGCGTTGGGCACGACTTAACTTTTTAGACATGAAAGCAATAGGCTTTTCTTCCTCTGCGTCTGTTAATTGGACAAGTACAGCGCCAATACCATAATCGCTGGCATCACAATGTAAGAAAAATTTCTTATTGAAGTCCGGGTTTTGTAGAATAGGGGCAGAAGTTAATAGATCCTTCAACTTATTCATAGAAGCTTGAGCTTCCGGAGTCCAAACAAAATTTCTTTTTGTTGACAACAGTTCCGTTATAGGATAAGTGAGATCGGCAAAATTCGGTATAAAACGACGATACCAACCGCAAACTCCAAGAAATCCTCTAGTTTGTTTCAAATTCCTAGGTGGTGGCCAATTTTTAATACATTCAATCTTTGACGGATCGGTGCAGACACCTTTACTGTCTATTACATATCCTAAATAACTAATGCTTGCGACACAAAACTGACTTTTCTCTATGTTAATGGACAGATAAGCTTTCCGAAATTGCTCCGCAATTCTTGCTAGCACTGAAAGATGGTACGAGAAATCCTCTGAAATTATAGACAGATCATCTAAATAGCAAAAAACACAATGGCGAAGGTCAGCAGGGACTACTTCATCCATTAGACGACTCATAGTAGATGTAGCATTACAAAGGCCGAAAGGCATAACTTTGAATTGATATAACGGTCTTCCTGGTACTGTAAATGCAGTAAGAGGTTTAGATGCTTCGGTTAATTCTTTTTGCCAATTAGCATCCTTTAAATCGATTTTGGAAATAATATTTGCCTTGGGTAATCTTGAAAAAATACTGTCAATGCTGGGCAAAGGATAAGCATCCTTAATTGTGACTGCATTTAACTTGCGAGCGTCTAAGCACAGTCGCACTTTATTGGGCTTTATTACTGGTCGAATAGGAGAGCTCCAGGCGCTAACAGCTGGTTCGATAACTCCTAGTTGAATCATACGATCAATTTCCGTGTATACTAATTTTTCAACAGGGGGACTAATAGCGTAAAAACTTTGTTTTACCGGTTTGGCTTCGCCAATCTCGATATGATGTTTTATTAAGGACGTACGTCCGAGATGATGACTTGCATTGGGAAACATTTGCTTGACGGCTTCAAGCTGTCTAATTTGAGAATACGAAAGAGAATAAGAACTAGGGTCAGTCTCTAACTTTTTTTCAGAACCAATCTCGATCGAACTAATTATAGACGGGGCAAGTTCGAAAATTCTCCAAAAATCATGACCTAATACACTGTGATAGTTTAAAAAAAAAAAAAAAAAAAAAGACATGGCAAAATTCGATGGCTTCGCCAATCTCGATATGATGTTTTATTAAGGACGTACGTCCGAGATGATGACTTGCATTGGGAAACATTTGCTTGACGGCTTCAAGCTGTCTAATTTGAGAATACGAAAGAGAATAAGAACTAGGGTCAGTCTCTAACTTTTTTTCAGAACCAATCTCGATCGAACTAATTATAGACGGGGCAAGTTCGAAAATTCTCCAAAAATCATGACCTAATACACTGTGATAGTTTTTAAAAAATAAAAAAAAGACATGGCAAAATTCGATGGTTTCACCCTATTTCGGGTCCTGCGAATCGAACTGCATCATTAGTTTTTTAAGTTATCACGATGGTTTCATACGAAATTTTTTGCGGAAGTTTTTTATCAAAGTTGCCATTTTTCGAAAAGTGTAGTTTTTCCATTTGCTTCTAACTTCTAAAATATACAAACTTTCTTCAGCAAAGTTTCTTAGAATTGAAAGGGCTACAAATGTTGGGAAGACATCTAGCCTCTAAATCTGCCCGTTCCCGAGCTTTACGACAAAATGTAAAAAAAATCGAATCTTGACCAAATTTTTTTAATGTTTTCTTTCCTGCATTTTGCTAATATTGAACATTTTTCATTCGAATCATGATCATAATATGAGAATTTATTATGCTCAATGGCAGCAGAAGAGAAACCAGACCTATCTAATTTACGATTTATAATATAACCATTTAATCAAATTGATTTTTTTTTAGATATGTTAACAAAATTAAACTAACTGTATTTGTTTAGTTTTTGAAAAATATTTATACAGTCGGTATCATAACTGCATATTATTTATTTGACAACAATATTTGCATTATATACCATGAGCTTCATTTATTAAGTTCCAACATAAATCTGCGAGCAACGAGTCAAGCCTTTTTCCGCTATGCCAATGTTCTAATGGTGCAGCAACCTGATGAAATCGTTCTCCGTGTTCATCGGATTCTGTCGGAACTTGTCGTCCGAAATGGTCCTTGTGGTAGTGGAGAAAATGAATTTTTAAAGACATATTTACACCCATGTCTTTAAAGGACTCTAACATTTGATCCACATTCCCTTGCCATCCTTCAATACGGCGCACTCCCAAACAGTTGTTAATAACAGCTTTAACGCAATTCCATCAGCTTTAACGCATTTACCATCCCGATTCAGTGCTTTAATAAAATTTTTGACAATTCCCAATTTTATGTGCAGTGGTGGCAGTAAAATTTTATTAGCTGGTATCAGTGGGGTATGGATTACATTTGCAACATTTATATTGTACTCCGTCCGAGCCTTCCAATCTCGCTTATCATATTGGTTACCGCGAAATCTGGTATCCCAATGACAAATGAAGCACATGTTTTTTGTATAACCCGCTTGCAATCCAGTGAGTAGAGCAACAACTTCTAAGTCAGCGCATATCTTCCATTGATGTTTTTCATATTCCACACAATCCAAAATTAGTTTCTTTGAATCGTAAGTTTCCTTCGTGTTGGAACTAATAGCAATGGGAACTGGATTTTTCGTGTTATCCACATATAGCAGTACTGCCTTTAAACTATTTTTGGATGCATCAATAAACAATCGCCATTACTCTGGTTTGTACTCGCAATTCATAGGTTCCATTAGCCCAACGATATTTTTGCAGTATGCAAACGTATTATTGCCGTTTATTTCGAAAAAGTCCAAAAGCTCTTCTTCTCTCTTCCGATATCCGTACACTTTCACATCCTTAGGTAAAATGTTAACAGATCGTAAATGATGTGCTAAACAGATTGCTTGCCTTTGCGACAATTTCAGTTGCCTTACCATCGTATTTAAGCGAGCTTGCGATATCTCGACATGTTGGCAAGGTTTATCGATTTGCGATGGCTCATACATTGATAGTAGCTCTTCAGGTTCGGTGAAAAATGTTGGCGGAATATATCTTTCTGTTGGGCTTTGACAATCAGGAATTGGAACATTCTCAGAGTGAGGTACTGGCAACTGTGCAGATTGAACACTTTTATAAACCATAGAACTCTTCTTTAGTTTTGCGAGTTTATTCTGGCATGCATAGCAGTGACCCGTATGATGACCTTGTGGATCTATTCAAATCATTGGAATGCCGAAACCCATTATTGCACGCAACCTTTTTGACCAATTCTGCAAATTGTTATTGCATTGTGTGCAGATATTGCTTGGTGCCCAATTTACGTCTCTAATCACTGGTAAATTAAAGTATTCTTCATAAATTGCTGCAGTTCCAGGAGATATTTTGCGTCTACTGCGAGGGCTTATAAATTTTCCACATACGTAGCAAAATACAGCAAAACTTGTCGGACACTTGTTCATGTTAATTTAAGCTCAATGCAGAACACTTCTAAGCGCAACGCTGAAGTCAAAATTATGATTTAAGTCTATGCTTTCATGATTAGTAGAGGTAATTTCTTAACGGTGCTCGCATAAGTACACACCGATATCAATAGAATAGCGGTAAAAGGCTTGAGTAGTTAAAGCTCATGGGATATGACTATTTCTAATACCAAGGGCGTAGCCAGTATTTAAATTCATGACACCTTTTTTCCTAACTTAACTTTTTTAATACATTTTGATTTGAAAACCTATAAAAAGTTTTATCAACTTCAATTTTAAGTAAATTGGTTTAGTTGCACCCCTCCCCCACACCCCGTGCTTAAACCGGGCTACGCCCTTGACTAATATTGTTGTCAAATAAATAATATGCAGTTATGATACCGACTGTATAAATATTTTTCAAAAACTAAACAAATACAGTTAGTTTAATTTTGTTAACATATCTAAAAAAAAATCAATTTGATTAAATGGTTATATTATAAATCGTAAATTAGATAGGTCTGGTTTCTCTTCTGCTGCCATTGAGCATAATAAATTCTCATATTATGATCATGATTCGAATGAAAAATGTTCAATATTAGCAAAATGCAGGAAAGAAAACATTAAAAAATTTGGTCAAGATTCGATTTTTTTTACATTTTGTCGTAAAGCTGGGGAACGGGCAGATTTAGAGGCTAGATGTCTTCCTAACATTTGTAGCCCTTTCAATTCTAAGAAACTTTGCTGAAGAAAGTTTGTATATTTTAGAAGTTAGAAGCAAATGGAAAAAATACCCTTTTCGAAAAAATGGCAACTTTGATGAAAAACTTCCGCAAAAAATTTTGTATGAAACCATCGTGATAACTTAAAAAACTAATGATGCAGTTCGATTCGCAGGACCCGAAATAGGGTGAAACCATCGAATTTTGCCATGTCTTTTTTTCGACTATCACAGTGATATTAATGTTTTCTTCAACGTGGGAATTACAAATAATTTTAACATTCTTCCCAATCTACCGTACCGTACTATTACTTCTAACATACCAATCACATTTTGGCCGTTTCCGTCCGCTGTGCGCACTTGACCTTTAGTTTTTACAAATTGGGGAAAATGTGAAAAATCTGTTTGTGCTAAATCCGAGCCTATACAACTAATGCTGGCACCGGTATCCAATAAACCTAATTCTGTGAACGTAAGAAATGAGACTTCTGCATAGCTCCTATTATCGTTGTCGTTTCTAAAAATTGTTGCAACAAAAAGTTTCCTGGTTTGTCTTGCGTGATCATAATATTTCCTTAGTCTTAACGTGCTTTTAGCCAAGAGTTGGTCAGATCTGAAAATTCTGTCTTTAACAGTAAGGTAATGTTGTAAACGCTCAGGATATGACAAAAATCTTAGTGGGAGTTTTTGAGACTTTCGTACGTTTACTTTGTGATTCACAATGTTGATACTTTGTTGAACGTTTTCCGAGTTTGATGTTATTATTGCGGGAGCATCTGACGTTGTCTGGATGCACCCTTCGGTCGGTTTTCCGATAACCTTTTTATACAATCTTGACATTGAGGCTTGTAAACATTGGCCGTGCCGCAACCGTAACAAAAAATGGTGCGTTCCTCTAGACAGTTTTGCCATGTGTGACCGGCTTCGCGACAATTCCAACAAACGAATTTCCCTTGCACAGCGGCAACTTCATATTCCTCCTCTGGGTGTGGAACTATTTTATTATCTTCGGTTTCCCCTTCTTGAATTTCAAAAATTTTTCTGCGTCCATTCGCTTTGGCGTTAGAAATTACTTTTACTTGAGGGCTGAGCTCTTGTGTTAGATTTTCTTGCATCTGTACTAATCTACGAAGGTGACCTATTGATGCGATGGATTGATATAGTAACTTTTGTCGTATCTCTGGCAACAGGTTATTTTGTAAAATTTCCATCAGCTCCTCTTCCTCTAACTTTATACCGAACTTGTCAATCAAAGAAGCTACCTCATCGTAAAAACAAACAAAAGATTCTCCAGCTTTTTGCTTTCTCGCACGAATCATTTCTTTGCTCATAAAATCTGATCGATAGTCTTTATATTGCTGACGAATAGCTGAACAAAACTCGCTCCATACTATTCGCGGGACTTGCTTATGATATCTCCAATACCACTCGCGGGCTTTTCCTCCAAATAATATTTGAATATGTTTACACACCCCAATAAAATCACTATCAAGAGTTTCCTCCGTTAGGGCTTTTACTCTATAAATAAATTCTTCTACTCCTAGACCTTCCGTAGATCCATCAAAACGTAGATTCCATTTCTGCATTACATTTGCAATTTGAACAGTTGTAGGGCAGGGCGAACTTATCAAAGTTCGGGTTTGGACCGTGTCTAATGGGACTTCTCGCTGGCCTAAATTCATAGGTAACGACGATACTACACGAGAAACTGTTTGTTCTATCATATTTTGTATGACCGTATAATCGATTTCTCGATTAGGACGAGTATTATTACCACGATTGGGTCTTGCTCTTCGCTGATTAGGCATGGTTCTAGGTAATTGCGGTTCTGGTTGATTACTACTGTGACTGGCATCTAAGCATGATGCTGGTGCTTCGCTAACTGATATAGCTGGTTCGTTGAGCTGTTCTGCTCTGTCTCTTGGGACTTGACTTAGCTGTTTTGTAAAATTACGAGTCCATGCTCGAGAAGTGCTGGGTGCCAATGACACATGTTTTTCCTTCGCTTTTGGTGAACAGTTGCCTACTACGAGCTTTATACTCTCACAAATTGGGCAATGCTTTTCCTTTTCTAGTAGAGCTTCCAAACAGGATTTATAAAAAAATGTGTTTACAGGGAGTACAGAAACATGTTTGCGTGTTGTCCAAAACCGAGGAACAAATTTTGCATATGTCTTCTGCTGGAGTGTCCGTATTTTCGGGACTATGTTGAACTGGAGACATCCTTTTTTTTTTTTAAATTATTTTCCTAAACGTGACATGACTGGGTACATGATTTGAAATCGTAACCAGCTAAATGAACCTAAAGAATATTGGTAACTTTATTATTTTTGTTTTGGGCTATTGCATCTACAAAATTGTTTCTTTTAGTCAGGCTTTGGCCTTTTGAATCTTCTGATCGGCAAGGCTATCTGTATTACCAAGATCCAGACACCAGAACATTAAATCATCCAAGTCTTACTATAAAACAATATGTTCGTGTTCTCTTCGATTTCTTTAGACGTTCAGCTGTCGTAACATGATCTAAAATCCAATCAGTACTGATATCGAAACATCCAATATACAATAATCTAAATTGTTAAGAAAAGTTTGAACGACTTTACTAAACGAGTGCTAAATTATCGAGGACCTTAACTAAACGAGCAATTTGTGATACAGAGTATTGAAATGTTTACATTCATTCCTGCTTTTAACTTTGCGGCTGAATATTCCTAACAGAAACATCGGCTTCGCCAAGCAGACATAAACCGTGCAGGTTCATTTATTCGCGTAAGTTAGACCATAATATAGTCTAACAAAATCGACGAAAAATTTGAAACCTCATGTTTTGATCTTAAGACTTTCCTGATATACTTGAACTCAACACTTTATATCACTTAGGGTAGAACTACATACTTCTAATGTGGTCTGCTGTCAAAATAACCACATGCCGTAACTTAAATAAACTTCTTGTCTATATCTAATATTGTCAAGGAGTTGAGTATGCTTTTATCTTGCCCCACTCGGTTTCTCGTTGCGCGCCATAATTTTTATATAATCGGTTCTCCTATCACAGCGACGATAAATCTATCGATAACCAAAAGAAGGCGGTAGGTGAATTGCAGCAGATTGAGATCCTCTGGTTCCGTAGCTCTTGCGGGGTGGGGGGGGGGTTGTTTGCTGAATCTCTACCTTGAATTATAAAATTTTATTTTATTAGGATCTCTACTGAAACTAACTTTAAATGAAAATCAAATGTCTGGCAGAAAATACTTACGAAAACAGTAAGTAATTCATGTTAATAAAAAAACGAAAGAAATGAAGGTGTATCCTTTGGTTCACAAGCTAGCGGTTACTGAGGTCAAGATGTAGATGGGCCTTGTCAGTTCTATACCCTCCCAACCATGAATCTTTATTGGCATTTGTAAAGATTCCCAAAAAAACTGATCGATATCAACTCATGTACCCATGTCACTAGGAAAATTAATTATAAAGCTTAAGCAATCATATTCAAATTCATTATAATTTCAGATAGGAGCATTTCTTGTTGTACACAATAAATTTTAAAGAAATATTTACAGACTAATTTTAAACAGCTGGTCTGGTATGACTCAACATTTTGAGATTCCGAACTTTCAGTCTTGCACAATGGAACAATGGAACTCAAAGTAAATTAAACAATTGAATAATAGGGACTAAAACTAGTAGTATAAGAGAGAGCTTACTAGTTACACATTATTAATTATTGTAGAAGATTATAGAATAGAAAAAAATATAGAAGGAATGTTAAATGAATCAAGTAACCTTTTCTTGTAATTATTCATCTTATTTCAAGTTCTCTTTTATCTTTTTTTTTTTTTTTTTTTTTTTTTAAATTCTTTAAAGTTATTTTAAATTTTCAAGTCGCACAAAATCACTCATTGCTTTTGATTGCTCTTCAAGTCAAACATTATTTACGGAAATCAATTTTTTTTTTTTTTTTTAAATTTAATTTAATCTAATCATTTGGTTGATCACAAAACGCTGAAACAGAAATTACATCAACAAATCAGAGTATCGATTGACTACCGTCCTCCATAGATCGCAAAAACTTGGTTAAAAGTCGCCGAATTGATACTGCTTAATACACTAGGCACTTACCCCATAGTTTATTCGCTGAAAGGCCTTCCATCGATGCACTGTGGGAAGGTGTTTATACGATGATTTCTCCTTCGCGCATTATGACCACCATTAAACTCCGTTCACTCACTTTGCTTTTACATTTACTCTATTTTACGTTACTCTCGACTCGAATTATTTAATATAACCTTAGCGAGATTTTAATTGATTCAATATTTGACTTATTTACATTCTCCTTTTTTTTTTTTTTTTTTTTTGGTTTAACTTGATTAGGACTTGAAATTTAAAAATAAGATCAGAAATGAAAATATCGGGACTTAAAGATTTCGTTCAAAACGAGGTTAATTTCAAAAAAAAATTTGTAGGAGCTTTCGAGGTGGTCACATGGAATGCGCTAAATCGGGCAACAGCAAGCGGTATCCAGAATTTGGCCAAAAGACAAACTTGTCTGGGTCAGCAACGGCAGAAGGTTAGGTAGGCCACTGCCTTTAAAACCTTGCCGTACAAAAAATCCGGTTCACCAAAGGTTAGGACACCTTTCGGGAAATGAGACACTTTGGCCGCACTGTAAGCCTTAGCTTAGAAGCGCTGTGGCACTGCCGGTGTTTAGTTGGCGGTGTCTTTTCAATGTCCGAATGCCAATTCCAGAAGGCAACGACAACCGAAAATTCGGATGCACGTGCTCCGGCACCAGAAATGGGTATTTGAAAACTCGCCGGTTTTCCAGAAAATAATCCTCCCAAACGAAAGCTATCAGGAATATTGGCCAGAAAAAGTAAGGTTTCCAATCTAGGGTATAGAGTAAGATGCAGATGCCGGCGGGGTAAAAATTCTAATTAACCTACATACCTGCTATGATTTATAACCAAAGATTTGGGCTACAGCTTTTTTATTCCACACTTTTCTCCTCAGAATTAAAATTGAAAATGAAGCCTAGCAAAAAAATGAAGCGCGTTGCCACCTCAAGAAAAACGATAGATCATTTATCGCTATCCCCATATTATGCGTTTATCGATAGATCAATACCAATATTTTTATTTATTGATTGATCGCTATTGGCAAAGTGGCGCGTAAAGACGTTAAGTTTAAAAATTTGAAAGTTTAAACTAGCGCACGCTACAAGTTAATTATTCGTCTTGATGCTGTTGGTTTTTTGTACCATTTTAATTTTAGTTCATTTCCTCGTCTGTGTATTGATGCGTCTAGATATGTTAATTTGTTGTCATTTTCTAATTTTATTGTAAACTTTATGTTCCTGTCAAATGAATTTAGGTTGTCAAGTGCTTTTTGGATCTCGTCTTCTTTAATTATGGCAAAAAGGTCATCTACATATTTCGCCATAACTCTAGGTGGTCGCTGTAGTGTTTTCATCATTTTGTCTAAGAGTTCTTCCATAATTATGTCAGCTATTATCGGTGACGCTGGTGAGCCCATAGGCATTCCTTTTAGTTGTGTGTATATCTTGTCTTTGTATCTGAAATATCTGTATACAAAAACGTACTATTTCCATAAGTGTTAATTTTGGAATGTTAGTGTGCGCTTTTATTTTTATCCACTTTTCTCTAATGGTGTCAAGTGCCAATTCTATTGGAATACTTGGAAAGAGTGAGACTACGTCAAATGAAATTAATCTTTCATCGTCGCAACTGTATGTGTCATTAATCCTTGTCTTAAACAACATGACGATATTTTAATATTAACATCTGACAAACGAAATAAGACGGTAGCAATGAAAATGACCAAAGAATGAAATTCTATCGGATCTAATCATCTATAGAATCCTCAGGAAAGACCCAACAACACGATTATAGACTAAGAACAACAATCTGGTGGACAAACTACATAAGATGGGGTTATCTCAAAGATTGAAAAAAAAACAGAATGACAACAACTACGGCGATCTCTTCAAGAATATATGGACTACCAAAAATACACAAAGAAGAGACACCATTGAGACCAATTTGTTTGTCAATTGGCTCACCATCTTATGGACTTGGCAAATTCATTATACAAATTTTAAGGAATATAACATTGGACTCTAACTATAACATAAAAAATGCAACTGAATTGAAACAGCGCACTAACAAGTGTTGTTTGTGACGATGAGAACTTAACTTCGTTTTACGTGGTAGCATCCCAACACACTGGACACCCTTAATTCGCTTGTCATGAATATTAAATTCACTATGGAGCTGGAAGCCAATGGAAAACTGGCGTATTTGGACTCTATGATCATCAGACGAGGAAACGAATTTAAACTAAAATGGTATATGCCAACTGCATCAGGACGAATCATCACTTCTAACCCAAAACGCCCTATGACGATGATAATAAATACAGCAAGAAGTTGTATTCAACGGATGCTAAATATTTCGAATAAAATATACCATTAAGAAACCAAGAAGGAAATAATAAATATTTTAAACGCCAACAGTTGTCCGGATAAGTTAATCAAGACATTATTCAAAAAACATAATTCCCCTAAAGACAAACCGAAAAATGGAAAAACCTATTTATCTGACACTTATGTACCTTAATTATCAGAAAGACATTTGGAATGTTTTGAGAAAGATCAAATAAAAATAGCACATAGACCTGACAATAGCCTCAAACATATATTCAATAAAACGAAATCCAGGATACAGGCGACAAATAGAAGCAATGTAATAGACAAAATTTCATGCAATGGGCAAGAAAACAAACCATGTAATAAGATATACATAGGGACGACCAAATCGAAATTAAAAACTAGGATCTCACAACACAAATCTGACTTTAAAATGAGACATTATTCAGACAGCCCTAATGACACACTGTGTAATGAGTGGCCATACACCGAATTTTGAAGAGACAATAATATTATATGAAGAGCGGCACTACAACAAAAGGTTTACCAAGGTCCGATTTGTCCGATTTTGATCAAATTTGGTATTTTGCTGGGTATTACTATTAAATCATATTGTCACTCATCGAAGTCGGTCGTGTTTTTTTTGCGCTCTGGCTTAATTACTGTCTTTCGTTCTTGTTAATTTACCATATTCAATTTAAATTCATTGCCTTTACCAATTTTTAATAACGCTATACTCATCGCGAAGTTTGATTAAATTTATTAACATTTACTTATATCAATATTAAAACTTTAACAAACGCAAATATAATTTTGTTGTTGCCCTGCTTAGTTTCTGACTTCGTTCTATTTTTTTTGCTCCCACCCGCGCTCCCAATTTACAGTTCATAGTTTGTTTTTGTTTGTGTGGTGTTGGTGCTCTCGATTCTTCTGCTTTCTCTTTTGATCGCGCTCGCGGCCGTTAACTTCGCGCTTGTGACAAGTTTTTGTTGTTGTGTTGTAATACAAAAAAAAAAAAATATTTTCTTTTTTTCTTGTTATCTCTTTCTAATTTGCATATTGCAGTTAGCTTTTGCATTGGTTTGTATACACCTCTCTTAACATATATACATTTTTCCCTTTTTATTTACATATTGATTTATAATTTGTCTGTGATAAATCAATTATTTAATATGTCTGTCTTTTGCAAATATAATTGCAATAATCCCAGCAAGACTGTTGGCTGTGTGACAATGTAATGCACTTTAAATGTGCTGGTTATACAGTCAAGGTGCGGGATAGTATTGCACAGGGTTTGCGGACTTTAATGGGGCTGTGATTCGTGTCGTGGCTTGGAGCTCGAGATGCGTAGTTTTATGAAACGGACTGGGGATGCGTTTAAAACCCTGTCAGCTGGCGTTCATAAGCTCCAAGAAGAGCTTTTGGCGATGGAGGTTCAATTCAAAAGTTCTAAACTTTTGATTGAATCTCCGACCCGAAAGAGGGCCAGGTTTCAAGGCGCGTCCCTCAGTCCGTCGGCATATCGTTCTCTACCAGTTCCGGCTTCCGACAATGACCCTATGTCACCAAATATACAGCAGCTGATATCGTTTAGGAGTCTTTGGCTTTGGAAAGTGTGGAGTCCCTTCCGATTTCCCCTGGTGAAAGTATCCCACCTACTAACACGATATCGGTTGTAGTTTCCGAACCGTCCGGGCAAACATCCATTTCCAGGAATATTGCCAATAAAGTAGTTACAAGAGGAGCTAGTAAAGTGTTGGCTGCTTCAGCTGCTGCTGCATCTGCTGTTGTTGCTACTGCTGTGCCTGGCACTTCTAGTTCCCTTGTTGTTGTTTCGCGGCTTGATCCCAATACTACTTCTGAAGAAGTCATAGCCTACATCCTGGGCAAAGTTCAAGCACCAAACATTGCTGTGGGAAAGTTCCGTTTTTCATATACTCGGGACATTTCATCCTTTAAAATAAGTGTCTCCCCAGATCTTTTTGGCCAAATATGTCATAAAGATTTTTGGCCGGAACACCTTGTTGTAAAAGAGTATACAACAAAAAAGAAGAATCGGCCTCCGATTAGCCTGCTACCTGCCTCTGTGCATAACGTTCCTTCCGGCTCGTCTGCACTTGTTGGCGAGTCAAAAAACTAATTTCGTCCCTAACTCTGGCCTATCAGAACGTGCGGGGAATAAAGTCTAAACCCTCTAGACTCTATGTAGATAGTTTAGCTTTTGACTTTCATTTTCTTGCCTTTACTGGGACTTGGCTGAAGCCTGATATTGCCGATGCTTCAATTTTCTCCTCAAAATATTTAATATATAGACATGATCGGACTATCAGTAATGGTGGTGGTGTTTTGATCGCTGTCGATTCAGCGTTCTCGTCTGAAATCGTACAGTCTTCCAATCAGGAGATTGAATTTGTGTTAAAATTTCTCTTAATTCTTTCTCTGCCTATATTACTTGTTCTTATATTCCACCACAGTCCGACTTGGCAACTTGTTTCCTCATATATCTCTGACAACGACTTGCTCTTTGTTCTGGGAGATTTTAATTTACCTGAGATTGCCTGGACCCTCTCATATGATTCTTTATTACTGTTGCCCTCCTCGTCACATTGTTTCATAGATGGTCTGTTTGAGTTATCCCTAACTCAAATAAATCATTTCCGGAATAGTCGGAACAGATCACTAGATCTGGTATTTGTGTTAGATTCTTCCAACTGCGATATTTCCAGGACTGATCCCTTAGTTATCCCTGAAGACAACTTTCATCCAACTCTGGATGTAACCATTGACCTTCCTTTTGGGGTTATGTCTCGACATAATAACTCGATGCCTCCAATCCGATGTTTTCCCATGACAAACTTTACTAAACTTAAAAAACTCTTGTTATTGGACATATCTGTATACTTGCACGGATATGGACTCTGCCATTTCTGTCTTCTATAAAACTCTTGAGTCGTTCTTTGATGTTTGTGTCCCGCGTGTGGCTCAAGGATGGTCTAATAAACCTCCTTGGTTCTCGCGTGAGTTATGTAACTTGAAGAACGTAAAATCGAGATGCTATAAAAGATTTAAAAAATTCGGTAAAGCATGGGATTTTTCCCTATACGTAGTTCCTCGATCAAATTTTATGGTGCTGAATTCACAATGCTATAACGATTATCTTCAGAGATGTAAACTTGGGTTTTCTCGCGATCCTAAGCAATTTTATAAATTCGTCAATGGAAAACGTAAGACATCAGTGCACCGTCTTACTTGTCTTTCGAAAACAATAAAGGTGGCAATGATCAGGCAATCGCGGATATGTTTGCTGATTTTTTAAAAACAACTTATTCCTCTTCGATTTATCAAGCAAATCCTCCTTATCCTTATCATTTGCAGTCGTCTAATTGCATTTTAGACCCTGTGGTTGATGAAAGTTCGGTTCTTAGCGTGCGTAGTTCCGTCAAACCAATATATGCACCTGGCCTTGATGGAATACCAGGCTGCGTATTAAGGTTTTGCGCAGAGGCCCTATGTAAGCCAATACTTAAGTTGTTTACACTGTCCGTTACATCTTCCGCCTTCCCGCCTATCTGGAAGGAATCATATATTATTCCTCTTCATAAAAAGGGGAAAAAGTCCGAAGCCTCCATGTATAGGTGTATTTCTAAATTGTTTGCCATAACCAAGGCATTTGAGAAAATAATAACATCTCAATTGCAGCATTTTTGTAGGTCAATCACTTCGTCATCCCAACATGGGCTTAAAAAACGTAGATCGACAACTACTCTCCTATTAGAATTTACATTTCACTCAATCAAAGGGTTTAAGACTGCCGTGCAAAATTGACGTCATTTATACTGACTTCAGCAAGGTCTGTGACTCTGTTAATCATACTCTGCTTTTATATAAGTTAAACGCACTTGGTATCCCCAGCCTTTTGCTAGATTGGATTCTTCAATATCTTTGTAATCGTACACAAAAGGTCATGTTAAGCTTTACCTCAGTTTTAAAGACATATCGTTTTCTTGCCTACTTCAATCGGATCTTAATGATCTTCGGAGTTGGTGTGAAACCAACCTATTAAACCTTAACGGCTTTTAATGTATAGTTATGTCTTTTTTATAGATGCACTCCATACTTAGCAACTTATTATCTTAACGACATTGCCTTAGAGAGGTTAGATATTATCAATGACTTAGGTGTTCTTATGGACCATAAATTAACCTTTAATCCTCATATTTATGCTACAGTTAGTAAAGCTATTAATGTTCTTGGGTTTGTGAAATGATGGTCAAAAGAGTTTGACGATCCGTACCACCAAACAAACTTCTGTATACTTCATTAATCCGTCCTATCTTAGAGTACGGATCTTGCATATGGTCACCTCAATATGAGACGCACCAAAGTAAAATTGAATCTGTTCAAAAGCAATTTCCGCTTTTTGCTCTTCGCGGTCTTAATTGGGATCGCAATGTCAATTTGCCATCATACTCCAGTAGGCTTCTTTTAATCAATCTTCCTTCATTAATTAATCGTAGAGTAATGCTTGGTGCTATCTTTATTCATAAACTTTTAATAGGTGAAATAGACTCTCCTGAGCTGTTGAACCAGTTAAACCTATCTGTACCCCGTAGACCTACTAGAAATTTTATTCCTCTATCCTTAAAACATTGTAGTTCTAACTATTCTTTGCATGAACCTTTTCGAGTCCTATGTTCTGATTACAATCTTCTGCATCCCGTAATCAGATCAGAAGCCTCTCTTTCTCTTGTGAAAACCTCTATTTTAGCACATTTAGCTAGTGCTTAGCTGTAGTTAATCATATTTTTAGTTGTTTGTCCGTTATATTTGTATTTGTCCACGCGATCGTGCCGTCCGATATACGGTTGCGCCTCACGGTCGGTCGGGCGGGAGGTGGACAGCGCACTGCTTGGGCTCGCGCGAAACAGGCTATGTTCTGGTGTCGTATGGGCCACTTGAACGTCCTTCGTATTGTACGCGTCAACTTCCAGACAAATTTAAGTGTGCCAAATTTGTGCCAAAAAATTACGGTAGATAATCGAGTTTTTCAAATTTCGGGGGCGGAAAGGGGCGTGGAAAAATCTTTAAACATTAAAAAATTCGCATTTACTATGCAAATATACATACCAAATTTGGTGTCTCTAGCTGCAATAGTTTTTGAGATAAACGTTTTTTTTTTTTTGAATTGCGTGGGCGGAAATGGGCGTGGCAAAAATTTGAAATAAACTTGATCACTCTACATACTACACGAGCCTACATTCCAAATTTGGTGGCTCCATCTCTTATAGTCTCCGAGAACTAGGCGTTCATACGGACGGACAGACGGACATGGCTAGATCGACTCGGCTGTTGATACTGATCAAGAATATATATACTTTATGGGGTCGGAGAAGCTTCCTTCTGCCTGTTACATACATTTTGGCGACTTTAATATACCATTTCACCCTATGGGTGTATGGCATAACTAGAAACTTCGGTTTTTATTTATATTTCAATAAAATGACCTAAAGCCTGAAGACAACAAATATAAATCGTATTTGTTTCGTATCATGAAATTAGTTGAAGCCTATATATAAATATATATTAACTTAAATTCAGAAATGCCAACGTTTTTAATTAAACATTTTGGTGACCCCAATATTAAACTTCGCGACAATAGCTCAGAAAATAACGAAGTTATTGAGAAAAGTCACTGTTTGTGGCCTTTGCCGTTTGTATGGAAGCTATACGATATAGAGGTCCGATCCGACACAATCCGAGATATAGAAACTGTCACAATATACAAGCCTATATGCAAAATTTCAACCCTGTCTTTCTTACGTTCGAGGAGCAGTTCGCGTGGATCCAGACGGACGGACATGGCCATTTGAAATCGTCTCGTCGTGCTGATCAAGAATGTATATACTTTGTATGGTCGGAGAGCATCCCTTCAGTGAGTTGTACACTTCTGACCAAAATTAATATACCCTTTTTGCAAGGGTATAAAAGTAGTAGAAACCAGCTCAGTAATACATGCAATCTCTGTGAACATTGTGTAAAGGTGTGTCCCGTCCCGCATCTCACCACTTTTGCACGCACTGATGCTTGTGATCTTCTCCAGATCTGTTGGATATGGGTGGGTTTGTCTATTAGGGCGAAGAGTTAGACGCGCGCGCATAAGCTTCCTGTACATGGGGGAAAACACTTAAAAGAAATATTAAACGAATAAACGACGCGAAAATTAAACCAATTAGAAAACCGGTAAATTAATTACAAGATTTTGGACCAATATAAAAACATTAACTTGAGTACCCAAAACGTCACTCAAATGTTTAAAAATCAATCAACCTCTACTTACAGCCTCAAAGACATCGCTGAGGTATTAGGAGAAAGTTGGACCAACTACTCTAAAGATCAAAACTTCTCGTCGGAGTATATTTCTGTTGCACCTCCAGCAAAACATTTTGAAACCGATATAACTTTTCTTGAATTCGAATCAGCACATTAGTGCTGCAAATGGCAAAACACCAAGTTTTGATCGTATATCCTACCCTATGCTAAAAAACCTGATAAGTGATACAAAACACAAGCTAGTTGGACTCTACAACCAAATTTTAAACCAAGGACAATACCCACATGTGTGGATCACAGCGGTGATTTTTCCCATTCCCAAACCACATAAGCCAAACCACGACATAAACAGCTTTAGACCAATATCTCTCTTACTATGAATGAGCAAATTATTCGAAAAAATGTTAGCCCGCAGACTGATGTGGTCCATAACCAGTAACAATCTTATTGCACACAACCAATCGGTTTTTAAGGGGAAACACAGGATGATGAAAGGTTTTGTTGCAAATACATCATTTTGTGTCAGATGCTCTTTCCTCGCGTAATCACGCCACGATTCTAGCGACTGATTTCGAAAAAGCATTTGATCGCATAGGAGTACACACGATTCTACACCAACTAATGCTCTGGAGGGTTGGACCTAGGGTCTTTAGTGTAGTTAAAAGCCTTTATGGCCCACCGGTCATTCCAAGTGCGAGTAAACAACACTCTATCAAAACCACATCTGTTATTTATTGGCATCCGACAAGGTTCCCCACTTTCAGTAATTGTGTACATAATCGCTTAGATAAACTAATTCGTTTTTCGTATGCTAACGATGCAACAATCTATACGAAACTAAAAGACGCAAACACTGCAACAAACACCTTTCTAAAAGTCCTACAAGATATTAAGAACTGGGGAAACTCGTCAGGTGCCTTGCTGTCAATAGAAAAATGCAAAGTACTTCACATTTGTCGTAAAACATCACTGCCCAGCTCACATCTTAACATTTAATAATATAAATATAGAAACTGTAGATAAATTAAGAATGCTTGAAATAATATTTGTCAGAAAATTTAAATCTTGGCAACACTGTACAGCTTTAAGAAATAAATTAAAAGCTAGACTAAACATAATTTAATTTCTTTGTTCAAAATTCTTCTACTTACACGTAAACGTCCTAATTATTATTAACAGAGAAAAAATTCTCTCCAAATTGGATTACGGCCGTCCAATGGAGTGCGAACGGGAACATAAGACAAGTTCAGGTTCCTTACCATTGCGCTGTCGGACGAAGTATAAATGCATTTCCTACATCGCCGATCAAATGTATCCTAGCAGATGCAGGATTGTCATCGATAAAAGTCAGATTGTACGAAACCACTGCAAAACTTATACCAAAACTTTGCACAATATCAAACGTACTGCTAACCAAAAATTGCGAAAACGCAATTAAGGCCAAAAAGGAAGTACAAAGTCCTTTCACAATGCGTCATATACAGAAAACTATTCCTGGAAGAAAGCGAGAAACTAAGCGACTGGACCTGATTATTTACGGATGCCACCAAATCCGTTTGCCGTAGTCGACAAAAAAAAAAAAATCCCTAATCTCAGGAGACTTACTACTACTATTCACCGACGAGGCCCTAGCTATCCTAAATGCTTGAAGATTGGCCCAAAACAAAAAAAAATTCGTAAATTTCTCTGACAGCCTATCCGCCTATCCTTCAAGCAGTACATATCGCTATATGTACTATATTCACCGACGAGGCACTAGCTATCTTAAATGTTTGTAGATTGGCCCAAAACAATAAAGGAAAATTCGTAATTTTCTCTGACAGCCTATCCGCCTATCCTTCAAGCGTGTACACATCGCGACATAAAAAAATGCAGACTGGACAACCTTTGACCACCAATATACACATTTCAACGAGACAGGATTAACAACAATATATCCAGCGAACACGCCCAAACATAGATGGTCCACCTTCGTGCGCTTCCGAATCAGACACGGATTGCAATGACTCACGAACATCTGCTTACCAACGATCCTCCCAAACGTTGCACTTGCGGTGACAGAATCACCACCAGACATCAACAACAATTTGAGGAATGATATTTAGTCAACAACAACCAACACTCTTCCTGAAAACGGTCAACGAAAGCAACATTAACACATTTACAAAATTGTAAAGCAGGCTAGAATTATAAAGCAAGCAAACAAAAACCATTAAATTAGGCGTCGAAAACCATAACTAACGCTCTAAACTATATTAGACATAATATTTCATATTGAATCTAATTGTAATAATAATAATAATAATTATTAAGGACGGGAACACTTACTACAATTTTCACCCGCAGATGTAATAGGTTTCTTCACTCTGCATTCCGACTTCTTTTTCCCAAGCTTCCCACACAAGTAACATTTGATGTTTTAGCACGCTCTTCAGTTGAATAATCGAATAATGAGTTAAATCAATTATCGTCAAACGAAAAGACTTGTAATTTGGACTGCAAGTCCCGTCTGCTGCGATTAGTCCGTGTTCAAGAAATTCAAAATAGTTGCGACAAGTGTCTCGTTTTCGTATCTCTGCTCGAAAAGCTGCCTTAATTGTGCCACGGTAGCAAATCTGTGAAAACCACTGGCCTTCCTCTGACTTTGTCAAGGCCAGATTGATGCAAAATTCTTAACAAACAAACTGTAATAATTAGTGTTCACGCCACCGGGTGAACAGGAGTGAGCCCCGAATCCAGTTTACCTTTAATCGAATTATTTCTCGTGTGTGAGATTGCCCTCTAAATAAAATCCTAATTTTAAACGAAGTTCCCGCGCGTTTTTAATTATTTACCAGCTCACCATACCAGGAATATTTGGCACCAACCAACTATTTGCCCCTTTATTTGGATCCTTCCGCCCCTCCACAAACATTGGTCATTCGATCCGGATATCCTTACGCTAGTCCAGCTTGCATCGGCGGAACTCCTGATAAGTAGAACATTTCTCTATTTACATTTCATTTACCTCCTACATGCTTATACACACTTTTATATACTTGTATGTACATACCTGACCTGTCCCAAAGGTTATATGGTATTTTCCGATACTTGGTGTGTTTGTCCAACGTTTTTCATTCCACTCAAACTCACTTCTTTCACTTTTTCAATTCCACTTTTATTTTCTGCATCCATACATATGTAAAAATTACTGTTTGCCAAGTCTGCATAAAGGATCAAAAGAAAAGGAAAAATTATTTAAGTGTTATAAGAGAAAAAAATTAAAGTATTCACCGCGATTTCTTGTGTGTTAAAAGCACATGTGGTCAGTGGTCCAATTAACGAATTAATTTCCTCACGCGCGTATCCACATACCTGTGCACATACATACATACATCGTCATATGTTGATGTACGCAAATACATATGTATGTACATACACATAATCCATTTCGATCCCGCGCATTTATTTAAAAAAAAAAACCAACAAATGTATGGAATTTCCTAAATAAGAAATTACTTACACTCTTCAACAACACGCGTGCATACATAAATACTTATGTACCTGTGTACATACGCATGTACATATATAAAGGCACTTGTCCATATGCACTGATCGTTTTTTTTATCCTTTGGTTAGGGTTAGGATTTGCTCTTTCTTTCGCGCACAACACTCGCGTTGTGTGTGTGCGTCCGTTTTTTGATTTTCCGCACAACCACAAAAAATTATTATAAAACAATCAACAAAAAACATATGAACATTAGCCGGCGGCTGTTTCGGAGTAGTGGTGACACGTGAGTCGAGTCGTGATATCAATAGCGGCGGCTCGAGTGCGCCAATTTCAAATTACATTATTTCCGATTCCTTTCCTTTGCCTAAATATATATACATATGTGTATATTTATAAATAAATATATATACATATAATTTTTTCCAGCCATTATTTGCCCATACATATATGTCCGCCCACATTTATAAATATATATATATATATATATGTAATTTTTTTCAGTCATTATTGTGCCCATACATGTAAATCCGTCCATATTTATATAATTTTTTCCAGCCATTATTGTGCCCATATATGTATATATATCCGTCCATTTGTTATAAATAAATATATATATTATATATCATTTTTTCCGACCATTATTTTGCCCATATATTTAAATCCGTCCTTATTTTTTTTCTTATAAGGATAAATTTCCATCAATATTTATAAAATTCTACATTCTTCTTCCATTTGCCTACTTATACATTTCGATCCGTATTCGTGCGTTCGTATATTGTTCCGCATGTACCTTCATTAAACGGGCTCCATTTTTCGAGCCACGAGTGAGGAAATTCTCTCGTACTCATACAGTCCACATCTCGTTTTTTGTTTTCCAAACCAAAAGTCGCGCAAAGTCGGACTTCGTCGGTGATGTCGTCCACTGAGTATGTCCACGGAGCCATCTCATACTGCGCCGAAGTCTGACAATCTCTCGTCTCCTTCTGTAACTCCGGGGAAAGTTCGGCCTCCGAAGACTCCGGTGACCGCGAAGCGTACGGACATTCCGCGCAAGAACTCGTCTGCTGGCAGCCTCAGCGAATCTCTGAAGTATCGTCCGTTTTCGTCCAGCCTTCCTAAGGTAAGCGAATTCTCGTTTAAAGGCTCGAGTGAACACAAAGGTCGGTCCAAGCTCTCGACCCAGTCTCAGATTCCGCACGTTATCGTAACGTCCTGTTCTGACGTTTCCGTCACCGGATCCATATCCCAACATCGTGGAGAACAATCCAACATGTACCTCTCCGCTTTCGTTCTGGCGTGCGACGCGTTGACTATGATTGAAACTCGTGAGAGTGAAGCTCTAACTTCCGAAATGTGCTTATTTTCCATTAAAATGCACTTGGAGCAGCTCAAATCCCTATGGTCAACCGTCGAGATGTAATACTCCCGTTGTCACAAGGCCTTGACGGCCCAAAAAGACGAGGAAAGTCTAGCGAACATAAACCACATCAAGGCGAAGCAGGAATATGCCTATGCAATGTATGTGCGGTGCGGGACGTTGTTCGGAGAACGCATCGAACACCTCTCGGCTCAGACTGTGAGTCTTATGCGTCAGCCAACATCTCCGTCGGGACCTCCGGGCCATAGAATTCCTCCGTGTAAGGTCGAAACGTTTGATGGCGACAGGCTAGCATGGTCTACCTTCCGCGACTTGTTCGCTGCCATTGATAACGCCAATCCGTACCTGTCACAAGTGGAGAAGCCCTACCACTTGAACACCACGACGCGAGAGGAATTGAGCGGTACGAAAAAAGCCGTCTGCTTGTCATAACTCAAGCCAGGCAACTTCTTCAGATTCCCGCTGTGGTACAAGAGTCAGGCAAAGCCTTGAGAGTGCTGCAGACGACGTTTCAAGTGTGTCTAACCGGTCTTGAGCGCTCGTACTACTCACCGCCATGTGTACTAGCAAGTTGCCAAAGGCTACAATCCTCCCGAAGAAAATTCAAGCGTTCCACACGAAAGCCCAGTTCAAACCGTCGTCATGCAAGCGTTTCCATCGGGAAAATCACCCATTACGGCTTTGCCCAATTTTTCTAGACATGTCCTTCTAGAGGCCTTTCAAAACTATTAGACAGCTGGGCCTCTGTTTTATTTGTTTTTGCTCGGGGTCATCAAGTAAAAGACTGCTCAGGTGCGCATAATTATCAAACTTGCCAGAAACGTCATCATGTTGCATCTTAGCGACGTGTCCGTGTCCTCATCGTTTGCTGCGCAAGTCCCGCTATTTTTTCTTTATATAGTTTTTTATTTATAGTTGTACAACGCTCAGTACGAACAAGTGGCCCACATGACACCAGGTACGGGCCTGTTACAAATGACCCTAAGTAAAGTTAATGTTACAACCTCTACCCACTCCGACCTAAGGGCATAGGCATATTACATATATAAACATAAATTAAACTAAAGAAATAGAAAAAAAACAGGATAGGTTAAAATAAAGATGATTACAACTAATTACGAGCGAGGAAGGACAATATCGCATTTTTTATACCCGGAAGCGATGTTTCGGAACCGATAACGTGCCAAAGTCTGTTGTAGTCACTACATAGTATACGAAAAGGTTTATGCAGAGAGAAGTTTGTTGTGCAAGTGGGAAATATAAGCGGTGTGAAATTGCGGGAAATTATTTAAAAAGTTATTCGTTAATTTGGGGGAACCTCTATAAAAAGACATAGTATTGAACTTAGAACAGTTTAGCGATAACAAGTTAGCCCTACACCATACCTGAAAAGCGTTCAGGTCAGCTTGCAAGGTATGACATGAGAGAGAGGCCACGAAGCAATTAGCGATTTTTACATCATCAGCATACTTAAGAACTCTGACATTTAAAAGAACGGTGGGGAGATCATTAATAAAAATGGTAAATAGTAATGGGCCAAGGTGACTGCCCTGTGGGACTCCCCGATTCAACACAATGATCTTAGAAAGAGAGGACCTAAAAAGAATATTGTGATATATAGATATTGTGAAATCTAAGCAAGCAGACCTACGGAGCTTCCTTCCACATGTAGCCAGCTCACAAATGCACAAAGTTATTTTGCAGCCACCCCAGGCTGCAGGCTCTTAGGCACTGCAATTGTCACACTTCACCATCGTGGTGTTGAGCACCATATTCGTGCGGATCCTCTACCGATACCGTTGCGCAGTATTCTGGACTTTGAGCTACAAACTGTTAACTGCGCGCCGTTCCTGGTGATCCGAGTCCTGCTACAATTGCCTTAAGATGTGCAATCGATGTATCCTCGGGCGAGCGATATTCTTCGGAACTACATGTATGTTGATGATGTCCTAGCTGGCGCTCATACCAAAGACGGCACCAGTCTCGCCATACGAGAGCTTCAAGCAGCCCTTCAATCTGCGGGTCTCCCGCTGTGAAAGTGGCCTTCCAACAAGATGGAGGTACTTCAGGCTATCTTAAGAGAGCACCTACTGCAAGAGGACTTTCTCGAGTTGGAAGACGCGAGCACTGCGAAAACCTTGGGAATCCGACGCCAAGTCGCCGACGATGTCTTCTTTTTCTTCATCAAAACGGACTCACCATTGTAGAAGTCGGACAAGTTCTGTCCCATATCGCTAAGCTCTTCGACCCCTTCGGCTGGCTAGCCCCATTTGTTATTCGAGCGAAGATCGAATTTCATACAGGAAATCTGAATAACCAAACTTGGCTGGGATGACACTCTGCCGCCTCTCCTTCTGCCTCAATGGCACGGATTCCTGCAGGATTATCCAGGCCTCAGTCAACTTCGCATTCCCCGTTGGCTAAACACCAGCGATACTCTCTCGTGGGAGCATCATGGCTTCTGTGATGCGTCCCAGAAGGCGAATGGAGCAGCCCTATATGTGCGGGTTAGTTATCGCGATCAAGTAAGCGTCCACCTATTAACGGCTAAGTCCCGTGTAGCCTAGGTCAAAACAGTCTCGCTGCCTCGGCTTGAGTTGTGCGGAGCGGTTTGGTTAGACGATCTCTAGGCGTCGATCGCCCCTAAACTTTTAATCCAACCTTCAACCTCCAAGTTTTGGACCGACTCTACCATTGTGGCCAACCGAGTATCCTAGTGCCCAGTGTTCAATGGTTCCTAAAGTTTGATGGTTTTATGCTGCGGAAGTGACGTGGTCAATTCGCAGAAGCTTATATAGTTCTGAAGCTACCAGATTTTTATATTCTGTGTCCAAATCAGTAATTATTTTCTTGATAGGGCAAGACGTCAAGATTACTTTTTCAAAAATTGCTTTGGCTATGTCTTTGGCACTTTTAGTTTGTACAGGAATGCTTACTAAGTATTTTGTTAACTCGCAGATGGCTGTGACCGCATATTCGTACCCGTCTTCCGTTTTTGGAAGTGGTCCTATTGTGTCAATTAACACAATATCAAAAGCATTTTGAGGTGTTGGTGTTATAACGCTAGATTGCTTTGTGTGTCGTTGTGATTTATTTAGCTGGCAATGTTTGCAATTTTTACATGCTGGCCAATATTTTTGGTCATATTTTTCAAGCGAACATGATTTTGTTATTTTGATAAGAATCGCGATATTCCTGGGTGGACGCCCCAGATGTGATCATCATGATATTTACGCATTATTGAAAGTCTTTCGTCACCATCAATAATGGTTTTTAATCTGGGCGTGAGGGCTATACTTAAATTTTTTATTTTGGATCCTTTAATTTTCAAGTCTGTAATGCTGCAGCTGTTAAATAAATTGCCGTCTAGCGACAATTCTCAGACCAGTACTATCAGCTACTTTTCCAAGCTGTGAAAAAATTGATCTAAATCGATTCTTTCATTAATAGCAAGGTCAAACGTGTAAATTATTTTCTTTCCTAGAATTATTTTTATTTTATCGAATTTCTAAAAAAATTGAGCACGTTTCTTGACCTTTTTTTGACTGACACGGTCTCAGTGATAGCTAACTCTTTACTATGTGACGGATTTTTATTTATGCCAGTCGAGACTAGGTGCTTGCTTTGTTCATTACTTTGTAATCGTGTGGTTACTCGTTGTATATTTTGAGCCTGATGCTGGATTGTTTTCATATCATTGAAGTTTATACGAGACAATGCATCGGCTGCGTAGTTTTCTTTTCGCCTCAGACACTCTACAGTAAAGTCATATTCCTCTAAATCTAGCCTCATTCTCGTTAGTTTTGATGATGGGTTTTTCATCGAAAATAGGTATGATAGTGGACGAGGGTCACTTTTTACTAAAAATTTGTTTCCATGTATGTTCTAAAATATGTTATAGCCCAGTGTATTGCTATTAGCTCTTGTTCAATTGTTAATTTATATCTCTTGCCCTTGGTAAACGCGTGGCATGCAAATGCTATCGGTGATTGTTGATTGTAGTATAAGTGGATTACTAAGTGGTGCTTTTAAATGAATTCGATATTCTTTTTACATAAATTTGTCAATACGCGTCCGAATTGGGCAAAGTTTGGTACAGAACGTCTATAATAGTGACAAAATGCAACAAATCTCTTTACTTCATTTGGATCTTTTGGAGTTGGATAGTCTTGGATAATTTTGTAGTTGCTATCGTCGGGAAGAATACCTTTGTCTGTACAATTGTGACCTAAGTATGTTACTTCATGGCTGAAAAAAGTACATTTATCGGGATGTAGTTTTAGATTATATTTTCGGCATAGGTCGAAAACATCAGTCAAATTTTTGAACATGTGTTTTTCAGAAGAGCCTAATACAACTAAATCATCCATGTATAAAAAAGCTTGGGATGGTTGTAGTCCGGAGAAAGTGAAGGTCATTATACGTTGGAATGAATTCGGGGCTATCTTTTAAATCGTATGGCAATCATCTATTCTTGGCAAGGGAAATTTGTCTGCAATTAATTTTTTATTTAAGCTTCTCTAATCCACCACTAAACGCCATCTTTTATCATTTGTCCCCGGAAGAGATTTCTTTGGTACTATCAGTTTTATTCGGATGCTGAAGGTTCTATTACGTCATCTCGAAATAATTTCTCTATATGTTTGGAAATTTCTATTTTATGTGTGTGTATTTTATGGGGTTCTATAATTTTTAATATATGTACGTAGGTTCATCTGATTTAAATCTTAATTTTGTTTATAGAAATTATTTGTAGGTATTTTATCTGTTTCTAGTGCAAATATGTCTACATATTTTTAGCATAATTCATTTAGTTTTTCTTCTACAAATGATGGGAAGTTTTTTGAAAGTTTTTCAAGTTTCTCGGTTTTATTATCATTGGAGATTTTGCTGCTGGATAATATTAGGTTATAATCATTTAGATTTTCTGATTTAATTATCGGATTTAAAAGAGTAACGTCATTATCGTTTCTATTTATGAATCTTACATACGTTTTTTCACTATTTGCTGCTTTTGAAATAGGCGAAGGCAAGGTTTGACTTGAAGTGATTTATTGGGGCCGCAAGCCCGGTATTTATAGGAGAACGTTTACATTGGTCTTATGGCTAGTGTCCTTAACGGTACTTAAAGCTAGACATTATGCTTAAGTTCTAATTACTTATAATCTATCCCTAAAAGTATGTGCCCTAATCTTATCCCTAAAAGTATACTACACCTCCTTATTTTAAAAAGAAAAATTTATATTTTTCTAACATCCTTTTTATGTTATTTTTTATTCTATCTAAATGTACTGTTTGCTTTTTGTTTTTATCATCCGCTATTACTATATTATTGTTAGGACCTATGCTCTGTATTGTATATTTGCCTGTGTATTTGTTATCTAATTTATGTCCTGTATCATTTTTTAAAAGTATTTCTTGTCCTTCAGTTAGCGATACTTTTTTTTGTGTTTTTATCATATGTTTCTTTTGTGATGCTTTAAATTTTTCGATAAGCAGTTTCGCTCTATTTTGAGCTATTTGTAATTTAAATTTTATTTCTTTATTGAAATCATCAATGTTGTAAATGGGTTCTACCGTTTCAGACGAGAATGGGACAGTTTTAGGATGTTTTGCAAAGACTAGTTCAAAAGGTGCATAACCATGTACGCTGGATGGAGTGGTGTTAAAGCAATATGTGAAGTATGCTAGATATTCATCCCAATCGTCTTTTTTTATGGATATGTATGACCTGATGTATTCATTGAAAGTTCTATGGCTTCTTTCTACTGTTCCAAGAGTTTGATGATGGTGCGCCGTGGAATTAATTTTAGTTATGTTAAAATTTTTGCAAAGTTCTATTAGTATTGAATTCATATATTCTGTTCCCATGTCTGTTAGAATTGTTTTCACTGAACCGTAAATTAAAATGAATTTCTCGAATATTGCCTTTGCAACCGCTTTTGCACTTTTGTTTGGTATTGGTATTGATATGAGATATTTGGACAGATCGCAGATAATAGTAACTGCGTATTCATTACCGTTCATTGTTTTTGGTAATGGTCCAATTGTATCTATTATTATTGTGTCAAAAGTGGTTGCAGGGGTTGGTGTTATGACCAATGGGGAGTGGTTGTGTCTGGTTACTTTGGCTAGTTTGCACTTTTCGCAATTTTTTATGTATGTTGCAACATCCCGAGACATATTTTTCCAAAAGAAATCTCTTTTTATTTTTCCTAGTGTTCTGTTTACCCCGCAGTGACCTCCCTCTATTGGGTCATTATGATATTTATTTAATGTATTTCTTATTTCTTCTTTATTTGTTATAACTTTTACTTGGGGTAGAACTGCTATTTCTAAATGTTTTAATGTGTCTTTTCCTTTTTGTTTTAGTTCATTAGGTGTAAGTGACCTTAATAGTTTTTCTGACATGTCTATCTTCAGTTTATAGATTTTTTTGAGCACCGGCTTCTTTTTTTCAAGCCTTGGAAGGAATCGATCTAGATCTATTCTTCCACTAATGATCAAATCGCCTATGTTGAAGGAGAGTAATTTTTCTTTATTTTTGGTAATAAAACATTTGCATTTTTTGAATTTAATTTGCGCGTATTTTTTGGCTTCGCTAGGATTTATTATTTCATATATTCTTGGTGCTTCTATTCTGCTATTGTTAATTTTGTTTTCCTTATGTACTAATTTTTTTGTTTCTGATCTTGTTGCTACTTTAAGTATTTTATTAGTTTCTATGTTTTTTATATTTTCAAATTCAATTCTGGAGAGAGCATCTGCTGCGAAATTTTCTTGTCCCCTGATGTATTCTATAGTAAAATCGAACTCTTCTAAATCTAGCCTTATTCTAGTAAGCTTTGACGATGGGTTTTTTAGAGAAAATAGGTATGTTAATGGCTGATGGTCAGTTCTGATTAGGAATTTTTTCCCGTATATGTATGGTTTGAAATATTGAATTGCCCAATGTATTGCTGTTAATTCTTGCTCTATTGTTGACTTATTGCTTTCGCCTTTTGTAAATGCCTTAGATGCGTATGATATGGGTAATTGGAGTCCATCAAATTCTTGGCTGAGGACGGCTCCACATGCGATCTTGCTTGCATCAGTTGTGATACAGAATTTTTTATTAAAATCTGGATATTGAAGTATTTGTGGGCTTAATAATTTGTTTTTTAAGTACTCAAAAGCTGCTTGGCAGTTTGCATCCCAAATAAATTCTACATTTTTCCTAGATAATCTATTGATAAATTGTGCATGGTATGCAAAGTTTGGAATGAATCTACGGTAGTAATTACAGAATGCTACAAATCTTTTGGCTTCGTCGCCATTTTTGGGAGTCGGGTAATCTTGAATCGTTTTGAACTTGCTTTCGTCTGGTAAAATTCCTTTATTTGTGCATTTGTGTCCTAGAAAAGTAACTTCATGTCTGAAGAAAGAGCATTTGTCTGGGTGCAATTTTAGGTTATATTTTCGGCAAGTTTCAAAAACATCTCTTAAGTTTCTGATCATGTGACTTTCAGAGCAACCAATTACAATTAGATCATCCATATAAAGGAATGTTTGGGATGGTGATAGACCCGTGAATGCAAGGGACATCATTCTTTGAAACGAGTTTGGTGCAATTTTTAATCCGTATGGTAATCGCTTGAATCTGAATGAGCCCTTATCTGTGGAAAATGATGTTATGTCCCGAGATTTTTCTTCTAATTCTACTTGATGAAATCCTGACATTAAGTCTAAACAAGAGAAGTATTTAGCGCGTCCTAGCTGGTCAAGGATATCGTCCATTCTGGGTAGTGGGAATGTATCCGCTACTAGTTGTTTGTTAATTTTTCTATAGTCAACTACCAATCTCCACCGTTTTTCTTTACTGCCAGGTAGCGCTTTTTTAGGAACCAATAAAATCGGACTATTGAACTCAGACATTGATGGTTCAATAATATCATCATTGATCAATTTGTCCACTTGTTTATTGATTTCGTTTTTTTGACTGTGTGCTATCCTGTAGTTTTTGGTGTAGACTGGTGTTGTGTCTTTGAGTCTTAATTTTTGTTTATAGAAATTGTTGGACGATATTTGTTCAGATTCTATTGCGAATACATCATCAAATTCTGAGCATAATTTATGTAGAGGTTCTTTCACGAAATCGGGAAAATGGGGTGCTAGTTTGTTCATTATTGTGGATTTATGTTTTGAATCATGTTGTTTGTCTATTTTTAAGATTTCATAATCGGACAGTTTTTCATTTAATAGGTTTATATTTGTAATTTGCACGTCTGTGTTGTTAGTATTTAATATGCGGACATATGGGTTAGTCTTAGAAGCAATAGTGTTTGCGACGAATACCCCCGGGTGTAATTCTTGATTAGGGATAAAGATGTTATTGTTGTTTGAGGATATTGTAATGCGTACAATTTTTTCTGTTCTAGGTGGGATATGGAATACATGTGTGTTTTGACTGATCCCTATATTGATTATAATTTTATATCTTGATTTATATGGATCTATTATCAATTTGTTGGTGGAATAATTGAGTGTGCAATTGAATTTTTTTATAAAGTCAAGCCCCAAGATTCCGTCACATGGGATGGGAAATCATTTTCTATTACTTGGAAGGTGTGTACCGTTGAGAGGTTGCTGACCTTTAGTTTGGTTTCGCCTATTGTAAATAGGACGTCTTTGCCTATTCCACTAAGTTTTGTCCGTTTTTGTATGTTAACTGTATTGTCTTTTCTTAATATTTCTTGTTTTATTAGTGATACATCAGCTCCTGTGTCTAATAGTAATTTTATTGTCCCTACATCGTCAAAGTTTAAAGTTATGTAGCTATTAAGGTTGCAATTTAAATTATATATTTTATTTGTTCGATTTTTTACACCAGAGGACTTTCGGAGTTTTCCGAATTTTCTTCTATATTTGTAAATCTAACATTATTATTTTGTTGTGCTTTAGGAGGATAATTAGTTTTGGTATATCTATTGTTATAATTTCTTCTATTATAATTATTACTATAGTTATTGTAATTCCTAGTATTGTTATAGTTAGTATTATCATTTGGGTTTCTATTTTGGTAATTATTATTATAATTTTTATTATTATTGTACAAGTTCCTATTTGTGTAATTGTTTCTTTTAGTATAAAACACGATGTGATCTTGTTCTATATTTGTAGATGTATTTACAAATTTAGCTATAACATCATTCATTTCAGTAAAATTGCCTGCTTCTATTATTGTTCTGACCTTTTCGTTATCGCAGTTCTTTATGATTGATTTCACTGCTGTTTGAGTGGCATATTTCTTTGCTGTTTCAGGGTTTACGTTGTCTGTTATGAATGCGCGTTTCAATGATTTAGTAAGATTTTCTATTTCTGACATAAATGAATTTGCGTTCTTGCCATTTTGTTTTAAATTCATTAATTTTGCCTCCGCTACCTGAACTGTTTCACCCTTAATTTCTTTCTTTAATGTTTGGATTATACCATTTATAGTGTTTTCATTAGTAACTAGTAGTCTAACGTCCCCTTTTAGTTTTGTTTTTATGACTTTAATAGCTGTTTCTTCATGTTCTGCTTTTATTTCGTTGATTAATTCCAGTGAATCTATGAAACTTTGAATTGTTTCTACTCCACCATCATACTCTTGAATCAGCTTAGAGGCTGTATTAAGAAATTCAATCTTTGTTTGCGCCATTTTTGGTTTTGTATTATCTTGAATGTTTTCTGGGTTATCTTTTACACCTGATGTATCTTGAATGTCTCCTGGGTTATCTTTTACAGCTGGTTCTTCTGTGTCTTTTGCTATTAGAGGTTCAAAAGTTGCTTCTAAATTCGAATCTACCGGTATTGTGAATTTTATATTATGTTTTGTTGCTATACTTATTAGTTGTTTATTTAAACTATATATTAGCTCAGTAAAGCATTTGCTGCTAGACTCATTGCATATGTCTGTATTGCTACTCTTTATTCTATTATAACTGTCGAAGATAGTTTCAAGGTGCTTGTTTATGGTTTGAGGGTGTATATAAATTGTTTTATTTAGGCACTTGTATGCTTTCTGAAATTTTTCTTTCAATATTTCTATGTTCTGGTCCATTGAAATTATGTTACTTTTGATGTTATTTTATTAAAATAATTTTGTTCTTTAAATTATTTCATTTTCTGATTCTCCTATATTTTTTTGTTATTTTTTTTTTTTTTTCAAATTGTTTATAATTCTATTTTCTAATATTTAATTATATCCAAAAAAAATCTTGTAATTTTTCTTATAGGGTATTTAGACTTCGTTATTGGCCAGTTTTGATCTTGTTGAGCTTGCTGCGATCAGAAAGCTTTATGTGTGGTTGCAAGCTTTACTTGAGCTTTTTTTCAAAAGTTTGCTTTTTTTTTTTTCAAAAGTTTGCTTTGATCGCGGCAAGCTTTTCAAGTGTGCTTTTGTTGTTTGTGCACTTTTGACTGCACATGTTTGACATGTGCTCTTCTTTAGGGTATGTTGGGGTATATTAGGCTGTTTGTAATTTATTATTTAATTATCTATGTATATATTTGTTTTTTTTTTCGTTTTTGTGTAGTTTTCATTTTAGTGTATATTTGAAAATATGTGTTTTTTTTTTTTGTTTTCTTCTTTCTTTTGTTTCTAGGGTATTTTGGCAATGATAGACTTATTCAAATAAAGGAATTTATAAACAAAATATATTAAGATTTTTCCATTTTATTTCATTTTTCTTTGTGTTTTTGTGTATTTACATTAATTTATAGTGGCAGCGCAAAAATCGCCTCTTACCACAAAGGTGCTATTGTGAGCACTCTTTTTTATTAATTATTTATTTTTTTTTTTTATTTATTGATTATTAAAATTCTGCTGTTGTTGCCGCCTTGCCTGTTGGTTTCTCTCGTGCGTTTTCTCCAACTCGTCTATCCTGCTCCAGAGTTTGCACGCTTCTGCCCAGGGTGGTGGCGGCTCGCTGTTGATTTGCGCCAGTAGAGCCGCACGTTGCTTCCTAAAGCGGACCAGGTGGCCGCCTCGGCGCTTTGGCCTTAGGACAAGGGGGATTGCCGTCAGCGCGTCCTCCTCTCGCCTCCTTCTTGCCAGCTCCGCTCGTGCTGCAGGTTGCCTGGCTCGGTATTCTTCAATAGTCAGCGGCCGTGGTCCGTCCAGCGGGCAGTCCTCCAACGCCTTTTGTAGGGATTCTTTATCCTTTGGCATTGGTACAGCTAATCCTTTTTGTGTTTTTTTTTTCTTTTTGCCTTTTATGTATGGCAAGGATTTATTTTATTTTGCCTTAATTTATTTATTGCCGATAGTAGGCAGGATCGCCATGAAATAGGCGAAGGCAAGGTTTGACTTGAAGTGATTTATTGGGGCCGCAAGCCCGGTATTTATAGGAGAACGTTTACATTGGTCTTATGGCTAGTGTCCTTAACGGTACTTAAAGCTAGACATTATGCTTAAGTTCTAATTACTTATAATCTATCCCTAAAAGTATGTGCCCTAATCTTATCCCTAAAAGTATACTACACTTTATTGGCAATGAAGACACCTGTTTCTAGCTATTGAGTTGGTATAAAACTCGCTGATGCATTGTTGTCTGTTTGGATAAGTCGGATCACTTCTGATCTTGCAGGTATTGAAACCATGTTCTTGCTTACATCATATCGCATAGGCACAATTAATTGTTCATGCCAGTCGTCTAGTCTCAATATTAAGCAATCTGCGTCAGTTTGATAGTCAAGAATACAGTTGTACTACACTACACTAGGTACTAGAAAGTTATTATCGACTATATAAAATTGATGCCTTACGAGAACTTGATTTAATTGTAGTTCTACATCAACGTGTCCTAGATTGTCTGTACACCAATGTCCTATTCCATTTATTTTTATTTTATTTGTAGTGTCGATGAGCGTGTTGAGAACCTGTGAGGCTTTAAGAATTGATATGTCTGCTCCTGTGTCTACGAGTAGTGTATTTGTGAGATGGTTTCAACTGATATTACATGATATAAAGCAGCTTAGATGTAGATTTATTGAGAATATTTTGACTTCAAAGATGTGTTTCTGTTTTATTAGGAATTCTGAGGGGTATTGGGGTTTTCTATCCCTGTTAGGGCTCAAACGCCTCTGGTATTGGTATTTTGGTTATTTGAGTTCTGTCTGTTATTATGATATCAACCTCCACGGCCGGAATCAAAATTTCCTGATTCCATTAATATCTGGACTCTTTGACTTTTAGTATGGCTTACCATATCATTTACCGCAACTTTGGTTGTGTATTTTATGGCTTGGTCGTTTGGAAGACCATCCGAAATATATGCGCCTTTAAGGGCGTCGGTCAATTCTGTAATCTCTTTTGTGTATGAAACACAGTTATTGGGAAAGCCTGGTTGCTGTATTTGCCTTCTGAACTATGTTAAGTTATACTAGTGTTTAAGTCAGAAACTTGTTTGAATGTTATTTTACGTCGTTTTAATGTTAATGTCGCTTTTTATTTGCAATCATTGCAAAAGGCTAAAGATGTTACTTGATGAGATATAGAAAGGCTGTTGTAATGGGTTTTTAAAAGAAGCCTGATTTGTTCTAAGGGGGCATTTATAATATTAGAGTGTTTTACTATAGTGCCCTCTGATGTATTCCTATCCTGGGAGAGGCACTTGATTGACTTGTAGAGTTCCTCTTTAATATCGCAAGCTTCATCTATGATATGTTCCCAATTTGTCATGGGAAATTCTACACTTTGTCTAGATCATTAGCTCGACTCATGAATAGGGATTCCCGGAGAGAAGGAAAATAACCCAGTCTTCATTCGTTGAATTCAAAATATGAACTCATTTTATTAACAAAAGTACGGAGTTTATATAGGATTATCTTAGGCTCTAGGAGGTAACAATTGTTGTTAGAAGATCTTATTTTAGACTCACACCCACGTATTTGGGGGTTGAAAATTTATTATTTTTGGGCACGGCGTCGGTCACTTGACATCCTGCCGTTGTGATCTTTTGGGTTAGTTTAGAATTACAAGTGTTTTTTCCCACATCGTGTGTGGCTGATTGTAATTTTAGACATATGCTAGGTTAGTTATTTGGTACAAGAGTACAGTTGTATTGTGTTTTCTTTAGTGCATCTGATTTGGTGAAGCCAGGTCAGATGAACACTATGTTTATTCTTAAAGATTCTGCAAAGGGCCACCAAATGCGGCGTTTTGGACTTTATTTTTATAGTTAGTTGTCTTATACAAATTATTATTTAAGATAACTATTGTTAAGGAATCATGATCAGTTACATGACGGACGTTCAACCTAGTCAATCTTATGTTCCTTTACCGATTGTAACTGACTTCCTATTCTTACCAATTCTGACGTATGTATTACTGAGTTGGCTTCTACTGGTTTTTATAATATTTGGCATATTACCTAACGATTTCTGTTTTGGGATATCTACCCACTCCTGATGTGTATTAGTGTGCTGACTTCTAGCCTTTTTATAAGGTGGAGTATTTGAAAAATAACTACCTTTTATATAGGATTATCTTAGGCTCTAGGAGGTAACAATTGTTCTTAGAAGATCTTATTCTAGACTCACACCCACGTATTTGGGGGTTGAAAATTTATTATTTTTGGGCACGGCGTCGGTCACTTGACATCCTGCCGTTGTGATCTTTTGGGTTAGTTTAGAATTACAAGTGTTTTTTCCCACATCGTGTGTGGCTGATTGTAATTTTAGACATATGCTAGGTTAGTTATTTGGTACAAGAGTACAGTTGTATTGTGTTTTCTTTAGTGCATCTGATTTGGTGAAGCCAGGTCAGATGAACACTATGTTTATTCTTAAAGATTCTGCAAAGGGCCACCAAATGCGGCGTTTTGGACTTTATTTTTATAGTTAGTTGTCTTATACAAATTATTATTTAAGATAACTATTGTTAAGGAATCATGATCAGTTACATGACGGACGTTCAACCTAGTCAATCTTATGTTCCTTTACCGATTGTAACTGACTTCCTATTCTTACCAATTCTGACGTATGTATTACTGAGTTGGCTTCTACTGGTTTTTATAATATTTGGCATATTACCTAACGATTTCTGTTTTGGGATATCTACCCACTCCTGATGTGTATTAGTGTGCTGACTTCTAGCCTTTTTTATAAGGTGGAGTATTTGAAAAATAACTACCTTTTATATAGGATTATCTTAGGCTCTAGGAGGTAACAATTGTTCTTAGAAGATCTTATTCTAGACTCACACCCACGTATTTGGGGGTTGAAAATTTATTATTTTTGGGCACGGCGTCGGTCACTTGACATCCTGCCGTTGTGATCTTTTGGGTTAGTTTAGAATTACAAGTGTTTTTTCCCACATCGTGTGTGGCTGATTGTAATTTTAGACATATGCTAGGTTAGTTATTTGGTACAAGAGTACAGTTGTATTGTGTTTTCTTTAGTGCATCTGATTTGGTGAAGCCAGGTCAGATGAACACTATGTTTATTCTTAAAGATTCTGCAAAGGGCCACCAAATGCGGCGTTTTGGACTTTATTTTTATAGTTAGTTGTCTTATACAAATTATTATTTAAGATAACTATTGTTAAGGAATCATGATCAGTTACATGACGGACGTTCAACCTAGTCAATCTTATGTTCCTTTTTGACCTTTTCCAATGTGATCTTTGCTCCACTATTTTCAAATATCGCTGATTGCTGAAATTTGAGTGGTTATTCTGGTCGTTATTAAATGTTGTCCGTTTATAATTATTTTGCCATATCTGCTTTTTTTGGTAGTACAGTTTCGGACAATTTACTACCGGAATCTATTTTAATATTATTTTTTAGATAATCATTATCTAATTGAACCATTGCCTTCTGAATATTTTCATTTTTTACTGGCTCTGGGATATATACTTTTTCTTCCCTAGTTTTCAATTTACCTCCAATGTGAGGTCCTGCCGGGGGCCATAAATTTATCTCTTGAGTTTTGTTCTTGTATTTCTTTGGAATTGTATTATTTTTATTTTGAAATTTACCTTTCTTTTTCTCGCAACGTTGTTCAAAACCTGTGACATCTATTGTTGTTGCCACTACAGATTTATTCTGATTTGATTTGGCGCATCCCGAAACGATCCAACCAAATTGAGTATTCTGGCCTAGCAGGCCATCAATCTTTGTAAATCCCCCTTTTAAGATTTGGGTATATACTTTTACTCCCATTATTATATCAATCCTACCAGGTTTATTAAAGGTAGGATCAGCTAGAACGTAAGTTTGCCATTTTGACATACCCACGTTTGCTATTTTTAATGGAAGAGCTTTCATTAACTTTGGCAACACGATTGCCTCAACCCTAAGATGTCCTTTCCAAGGATTTCGCGTCTTCACATCTATTTTTACCTTATATTTTGATTTATTAGATTTTATTGAGGACACGCCACTTATTTCTGTATATTGTTTAATTTTAGGTAATTTCAATATTTGAGCGGCCTCTTCGGACAAAATGGTGCTCTGTGAACCACAATCAATAAGGGCTCTTAGAGTCTTATATCCTCCATTTACATTTTTTACTTGTATTACTGCTGTGGCCAACAGTGCTGGTTCTGCGGTTACACAAGTATTAACTCTCTCCTGTTTTTCTTCAAAATGGAAAAAGGTATGGTGTTCCTTACTGCACAATGAACAGACCATTTCATTAGTGCATACCTTATTGCTTGAATGGTTCAAGCATCTTATGCAAAGCTGCACTTTTTTGGCTGTTTCATACCTTTCAGTAGGTGTGAAACCTTTAAACATGTAGCACTTATACGCTTTGTGCCCGGCAATTTTGCAAATCGGACATTTATCTTCGACTTCCGCATAATTTGAAACAGTTTGTAGCGGTTTTTTCTCTTGCTCATGGCACTTAGCGAGCAATATCTTTGCTCCAAGTATTCCATGACATCAGATAGCATTTGAATTTGCCTTGTTTTTCTAATTTGACTCTCATATAATTGTAGAGCCTCTCTGTCAAATTTCCGAAGTATAAGTTGAGCGACTATTACGTCAACTTCATCGGACAAATTTGCTTTAATTTTAATTAAGTGTATTGACTCATTAATTATGTCAATCACTCCTTTTATACTTTTTGCGGATTCATTGTTGATCATCGGTAAATCAACGATCCGACTTAATTGTTCGGAAAATACCCTCCGATTATTTTCATATCGCTTGTTTAATAAGTCCCAAGCGGCACTATAATTGTCAGCTGAACCTGACAATAGATGGGCTACCATGCTCCTTGCTTCGCCCTTTAACGCGGATTTTAAATAATTAAATTTAAGAGTCAGACTTAAATCTTCCCTTTTTTCAATTAATTCCGCAAATAATTCCACAAACAGGTCCCATTCTCGAGACTCTCCAGAAAATGTGGGTACCTGAATTTTTGGCAACACCGGTAGTTCGCCTCTCACGGTTACATTCTCAATCTTACTTTCCTTGTTGTTTAGTTTCATTTCTAATGCTGATACTGAATTCCGGACATCGAATTCTAAATCATCCATAGCATTATTAAATTTGGCATTTTTTGTCAAACCCTGGCACGCCTGTACTTTCTCCCATAAATAATTGATCTTACTAATATATATTATGCATGTCTCATTGCCTGTTGAATTATCTATAGTACGTAAATCTTTGGTTACCCTATCCAAATATTCCTGGAGCTGTCGGGCTCTACCCAAAAATATCTCCTGGTTATCATTAGCGTCTGTATTACTGGAGGTCGCATTCTCGCGCGACTCTCCTTTGCTATCATCTAACTTTTCAAATATCGTTGCATCTGCTTCACTGCTCTTCGAATCAATAGTGCCCTGCCTGCTTGACTCTCCTTTGGCTATTAATCTGGCTGCCATATCTAAACCTTCCTCATACTTCCTATCTGTGAATTAGTAGTGTTTGTTTACACCACTCTGTATCACTTGGCTATGGTAACTAATCCATTGCTTCTGAATCTCAGCTATTTCATTAAGAATCTTGCTAGTTAACTTACTAGCATCTAACTCTTCTATTTTCTTTAACCTTTTGTGCAACTCGTGTTGCTTCCCTAACAATTTTTCAGTTTTGGTAGGGAACATTTTTGTATTGTCTATAGTAAATTGCTTTCTTTTTTTTTAATATTAATTTATTTTTTGTATATTTATTTTTATATTACTATTGACCTGGCAACTTGCTTAAAAATATCATGAATTATATTTTCTTTTTCTTTAATAAATTTTATATATATATATTTTTTTTTCTACTCGATCATCGCAGTGATCTTCCTACCTAATGTTTCGCATAGCTTTACAGGCTATACTGCTATCGGACAGATTTAATTCTGCACAATTTCACAATATTTCTTACAATTTTTTTTTTTTTTTTACAAACAATTTTAATTTAGGATGAGTTTATTTGTTTAGTGTTGGACGCTCTTTGTAGCGCTACCGGTCCTACCGCATTCAGGGCCTAGCTTGTCGCGCTAGGCGTTGCCGGTGCTGGTCTTCGCACAGGCTGTTGGAGCGCCGATGCTGGTCTCTCTGATCTCTTGGCTCCGGGGTCTAGCTTGTCCTGCTAGACGGTGCCGGTGCTGGTCTTCGCACAGGCTGCTGGGGCGCCGATGCTGGTTTGTCTGCCAATGGGTAGGATTCGCCTCGCCTCCAGTCGTCTCTTCCCTGCAACTATTTTGTTGCTCTGCTGCTTCTGGTTGCCTACTCGCAACTATATTTGTGTATACATATACACTAATTTGTATTTTATAATTTTTTTTTATTATTTTCGATATTAGGGCTTCGAATACGCCACACACAAAAACTCCCGCCGCCGAGATTACTACAGTTGCTCCACTAGCCAAAACTGCCTTTAAAATCGGACGCACGCGCTTTTTATTTATTAAGCAAAATTTTGCCTTTTATATTATACTCTGTCTCTTACCACTGGTGGGCGCTGATTTACCCTCTGAGTCTCTTACCACTGGTGGGGGAAAACTACAGAGTTCCTTTTTTTCTCGAAGGACCAAAATGAATAGGGATTCCCGGAGAGAAGGAAAATAACCCAGTCTTCATTCGTTGAATTCAAAATATGAACTCATTTTATTAACAAAAGTACGGAGTTTATATAGGATTATCTTAGGCTCTAGGAGGTAACAATTGTTCTTAGAAGATCTTATTCTAGACTCACACCCACGTATTTGGGGGTTGAAAATTTACTATTTTTGGGCACGGCATCGGTCACTTGACATCCTGCCGTTGTGATCTTTTGGGTTAGTTTAGAATTACAAGTGTTTTTTCCCACATCGTGTGTGGCTGATTGTAATTTTAGACATATGCTAGGTTAGTTGTTTGGTACAAGAGTACAGTTGTATTGTGTTTTCTTTAGTGCATCTGATTTGGTGAAGCCAGGTCAGATGAACACTATGTTTATTCTTAAACAACTCATATATCTTTAGTTTATGCTACGCATATGAATGGAATACACTGTTAATATTAATTGACAAAGGAGTATTATTACAAATGAAAATCTTAATTGTTCCTAGATTATTTTGAGGATCCCATGGTGCAACATGTATCTCATTAGGTACATTTGCCTTTGGGTCTACAAGTTTACTTTCCTCATAACCCATAATAATTGCGAAATAATAGATATATATTTTAATGCATGTATTGGATTTAATATTATTATTATTAGACTTCAGTAGATAAGGGTATGTTGATATGGAAGGACTATTTATATGTAAAAATTTAAATGATTAATAATATTTATTACCAATAATTTTAGGGTATTTAAATTTGAGTCAGTCAGAAATTTATTTTTCATGTTGTGGCTCATGCTTTTGAGTTGAGTAATTTGATCCACATATTTTGCATGTGCTTGTTATGACAGCGTATGTGTACTTCATCAATGAATTTTTGGTTAACTAGTGTTTTTTTTATCTTATTGGACCTAAATATTAATTTATATATATTTTGGAGCGTCAAGACTTTTATTCAATTCACTCATGTTTTCTTTATAATATTCACTTTAGACTTTTAACTTCACTTTTACTTTTTCACTGTAAAGCTAGTTTCCAGGGGGTTTGTTTACTGAACTCTCTAGCCCTTGGACCCCCTTTATATACGACCTGACCTGAAGACAGATTGGTTTCTAAATAAAGTATGTTGCTAAAGCAGGTGTCAGTCTGTAGCCGCTGCAAAGGTAATGCCAGGGCTACAATTGCCTTTAAATTAACTAGTAGGATTTGACTTATTAGTCATTTGATCGACACGGCCATCCTGACCTTTACACTTCCTCGTGTAATATTTTAATCTTAATTTCAAACTTTCCAAACTTAATTCATCGTCTACCTTACGGAATTCGATCGTCTCTCTTAGATGGATAACCATCGTCTCTCCTAGACGGATAACCATCGTCTCTCCTAGACTTGTAACCAACCATCGTTTTTCCTAGACGGATAACCATCGTCTCTCCTAGACGGATAACCATCGTCTCTCCTAGACGGATAACCAAGCATCGTCTTTCCTAGACGAATAACCAACCATCCTCTCTCCTAGACGGATAACCATTCTGACATTCACTCGTCCTCGATAAAATATTCACCTTCTTTCATACAAACATTTCTTTAATACAAACTTTTTACATTTATTCTTACTATAAACATCATCAGTTCTATGCAAAAAACAAAATTTAATTAAATTTTTTTTTTTCAACATATTAATGTATATTTCTTCTGACCAAAATGTCAAACTTAATTCATAATTTCAATCATCGTCTCACTTAATCATCACTATCCGACACGGCCATCCTGACCTTTTCACGTGCGTCAATGAACTAATATTACCCAAGTGTTATTGAAATAGCCATTTATCACATCAAGCTTCTTATACAGACTTAAATTAAACATCAATTCTTTTTTAATTTACACAGTATTTTAGATCATTATAAATCCCATTTAGTTCATTCCAAATTTATTTCTGTACTAATAATACTTTTATAATTAATTTACATAATTCATCTTTATATTATTTATCTTTTCAACTTCGTTTTGCTTTTTTTTTTATATTTTATCAGTTTTTGTATCAATTGCAACAAAAACAACTTGTCTTGGACGAGATACCACCAATACACACCAATACACACTTCATTTTACATTTTTTTATTCTTCAAACATTCATACTGTCTATTTCAACAGTCTCTTTCAACGGTTTCTTTTTCTTTTTACTGTCTCTTTCAACAAATTCGTTTATTTCAATACTGTCTCTTTCAACAGTTTCTTTTTCAACTACTCACCAGTTTCATATTAAGGATTCGAAATTCGACGGGTTCCGTGAAGAGCGCCACACGCCATGTTCCAACTTTCGTTTTTCACTTGTGCTTGCTCAATGACCAAATTGCAACTTACCAAACAACATATCCTCTCACCGGGATATCTTTCATTACATATCCTCTTTGGGATACCATTTACGCGGGCGGAACATAACCATGTGGCAATTTTCTCTAATCCTCATGGCAATACGTTCTCCCAATATGCAATGATTTCAAAATGTACTTACCACCTTCTATTCTAAACTTTGCATCTACTTTGTCGATATCAATCTCTGTATTGCACGGCGAAATCAAGCTCAGAGGATGTGCCCTTTTTTTCTCGGTAAGGACTTGCTTTGGTTACACTATTAACTGTGTAATTCAATGCAAGTTGTACCTCGCCAAGAGGTAAAATAGATTTAAGGGTACCCTTTTGCATTTCTTATTTCTGCGCTTTACGTGTACGTGCGCCATGCGCATCCCTTCTCTATGTTCTATCGTAAAGTCAAAATATTGTAAGTACGCCTACCAACGGAGTACTATTGGCTTTGGATCCATATTTGTTTTTGATGCTTTCAGTGAATTAAAATCCATATACACAACGAACTCACGGCCAATCAAATACTGTCGACTGTATCTGGACTCTGCAGGAGAGGTTTTCTAACTAAAGTATTCCACTACATGAGGATTGCCATTGCCGACATATTAACATAGCACCATAAACATAAGAACTACCATCTGTATGTAGGAAATTGTGGATCAAATATTTTTAGTACTGGCTTATTTGGGAGAATAGAATGGACATGACTATCTTCCTAATTGTTTCCAAATGGTCATTGCAGTTAGCAAGTATTTCGGTTTCATAGCCTGAGAGAATTGAGGGACATATATTTTGGAAAATAAGACGCTAATAATAATAATAATAATAATAATATTAAATTGTCTCACAATACTAAATGTTGAAGGGGGTCTCAGAGTAGTTAGTGCTAAGATCTTCTGCGGATTAGGTATCGTACCTCATACCCCAGATACTGCACCGTAGTCTTAAGGAACTTACACTTCGAAATATTAAATGAAAATCCAGCCTCAGTTAGTACCTTCAAAAAGACCTCAAACCATTCGTCGCTTAGTTATATAGTTGATGATACTATCATAATATCATCCATGTAGACTATCACATAGGTATGTGCTAAATTTAGAAAGGAGCGTTCTAGGTTTGCGTAGAATTACATTTTCATTTGGACTCGACATGGACTCCTCTGCACCGTTTTGTTAGGGTCAATCAACCTAATGGTCATTATCACTGAGTTAAGTCTCGTGCAAGGGATTCCATCGACAAATGCTTTTGAATATTTGTAAAGCATTTTAATCACATTCTCTCTATCATTGTCGAGTAATTCAGTATTAACGTTAATTGAAACAGTAGATGGCTCAAACACTACACAAGAATTTGACTATTTCAAATTTGTCAGAAAATCTTATATCCTTTACTAGGATTTCTCTACAAATTACAATATCATTAGTAAAATATTTGAACGATACAACATGAAATAGTACTTCTAAAGTGTTTGGGTTAATCAAATTGAATAATTTTTGATGTGCACTGTATATGCCAGCGTCGCCAATACCCCGTATTATAATACGATTGCTGTACAGTTTGCCATCAAATTTAACGGCAACACTGCTTCGGATAAAAGAGCACTCAGCTCCCGAGTCGAAACAAACTGGATAGGTCTCACCTCGGTGTGTCATAACTCCCATTGGCTCAGACACAGATCACTAATTAATCTTCTTTTCGGGAACTCCTCCAGGTTTCGGTTCTGCATGTCCCACATACCACGCAACTGGTCCTCGGCACTTGTCAGAAAAAATTTTGGCAATGTGACCCCACGTATCTGCTGCTGTTCACGTGCTGACGCTTGCACAGTTTTAACAAGCTCTAATAGGTTTTGATTTTCCATCTGTAGGACTATGCGCCATTCTTCCTCTGAGAATGCAGGACGTGATGCCGACCCCACTTCTGATGTCGGAGCGTCGAGACTTTTATTCACTTCACCCATGTTTTCTTTATATAGGACCTGACCTGAAGACAGATTTGTTTCTAAATAAAGTGTGTTGCTAAAGCAAAGATGCTTGTCATCCTGCAAAGTCAACATTCCCAGCAACATTCCAGGTGTCAGTCTGTAGCCGCTGCAAAGGCAATGCCAGGGCTACAATTACCTGTAAACTAACTAATAGGCTTTGACTTAATAGTCACTTAATCGACATATATTTTGTTGATTTTTTATTTATTGTATACATATATAATTATACAAAAATTTTTATTTATATATTGTTGCTTGTTTTTCTTTTTATTTATTGTAGTGGTGCATAGGTAGCACTCTTTTTTTTTTTTTTGTTATTCATATGGTGCATTTAAATTGTTTTTATTTTTATTTTTAAATTGTTTTTATTTTTTCTTATTGTTCTCTCTCGTCATTGCTTCTGCAGTTGCTCCCCTCATCGCCCCCATCATACCATCTGTGCTAGTGGTTTTGTTGTTCCCTCTGCTTTGTGCTTGTGCTCAGCTTCCCTCCCGCGTAATCTCTTTTATAAAGCCGCCTCTCAAAGCTCGTCTTATAACTGTTCTTGCACTCTCTCTTGTGCTGTGTACTCCAGCTGTCTCTTTGTTTTATTTGTAATTATTGATTTTTTATCGATAATTATCTTTGTGCTGTTTATTTAAATTTTTCTATATATTTTTTTTTTTATTTTTTTTTTTTGCCTTGTTTATTTTGGCTTTTCAATGGCTTGTTGTCTACCCAATTGCAAGCATTCTGATCGTTTTGACGATCAGTATAGAGCAATATCGTGTTGGCTTTGCGATAATCTTATTCACTTAAAATGTGCTGGCCTCAACGGCCGTGATTACGACAAATTTTCTGGTTTGTCTGTGTCTAAGCCTGAGCTTGGCTTAATGCGCTGGACTTGCCCATCTTGTGCCAGCCAGCAGCTTGATTTTAGCCGAATGTATAGGGATCTTCGTTTAAAGTTTCTTTCTCTTAATAAAATGGCCAAACAGCTGTCTAATGAGTGTGACTCTAGCATACACTTATTGTCGCAATTCAAGTTTGGTTCACCTTCTAAGGAATTGCCCAAGAAATGTACCCTTGAGTTGCCTCATAAGCAGTCGCCCGCACTTTCTATTACATCTTCTCCCATTTTACTTTCGCCTACACCATCTTCTTGTCCCTCTTTATGCTCTTCTTTTCAGATTGATGTACCCACTACAAGCCCTGGTGTACCTCAATCTATCCCTCACGGGAACTCTGATCATGCTGGCTTTCAATCACTTGCGGATCCCAATGCTCCTCCGCCTCCACTAACTGTAGTGCCCCATCGTAAACAATTATTTATCTCTAGGCTTGCTCCAGATACTTCTGAATCGTCTGTGGCAGCTTACATTGGCAATATATGCCCTGCTAAGGTTTTAATTCAAAAGTTTAAGTTTTCTAGGCCTCGCGAAATCTCCTCTTTTAAAATTACTGTACCAAATGAGTATTTCTCAGCTATGGTTGACCCTAACTTTTGGCCAGAGGGCCTAGTTGTACACGAATTTGCGCCCAATAAGCGCTCCCGCCCTTTGCCTGTCCACCTTCCTAATGCATCTTCTGCTTCAAAAAACTAATAACGTCTAGTCTTTGCATTCACTATCAAAATGTAAGAGGACTTCTTACCAAGCTCTCTAAATTATTCTGCGATAGCTTAACCTTTTCGGCTGACATATTAGCTTTCTCTGAAACTTGGCTTAATTCCTCTGTTTTGGATAATGAAATTCTTTCTAATAACTTTATTTCTTATAGGCTTGATCGTGTTGGTCGACGTGGCGGTGGAGTACTCATTGCTGTCAACTCGAATCTGTGTTCAAGTGTTGTGCCGATTGATCTCCCCTTAGGTGTTGAGTTTATTTGCGTCGAAGTTACATGTTCTAACTTTAGCTTATATATCTCTTGTTCATATATTCCTCCAACTTCTGATATCATGATCTACATGCACCATGCTGATGCTTTGCGAACTATTTTTAGTCGTCTTAAAGATCGTGATTTTTTTATAGCTTTAGGTGATTTTAACTTGCCAAATGTTTCTTGGCTTGCTGATGATAATCTATCTTTCTTAATTCCCTCATCTCAACATGTTTTTCTTGATAGCCTACTTGAATGTCCGCTATATCAGTTGAATTCTTTTCCTAACTCTTCTAAAAGAATCCTCGATCTTGTTTTTGTCTCTGATCCCACTGTTAGTGCTGTATCACAAACACAGCCCCTAGTGAAGCCCGAAGATACTTATCACCCTACCATTGAAATTACTATTTCTTACAATTCCGTTAATAATTCATTCAATAACATCTCAAATTCTCGTCGTAGATGTTTTCGTAAAACAAATTTCAATCTTCTTAACAGCCTTATTTTCTCTTTTGATTGGTCATTTCTATTTGAGTGCTGTGATATAGATTGTGCAGTAAATTTTTTCTACTCTGCTCTTAATTCTCTAATTGATAAATGCGTTCCTTATGTGAATGTCTCTACCGTCTCCAGTGCGCCAGTCTGGTTCACACGTAGGCTCTCTAATCTCCGTAACATTAAATCGAGATATTTTAAAAGATTTAAAAAAACTGGTTCGCGACGTGACTATGCAAATTATTGTGTAGCCAAATCTCAATTTTGCCTTTTAAATACTCAATGCTACAATAATTATATCGTTCGCTGTAAGGTTGAATTTTATAAGAACCCTAAAAGATTTTATAACTTTGTTAATTCTAAAAGACGTTCTAATTTACTACCTTCCACCTTCAGACTTAATGACCAGACTGCTAATAGTGATTCAGATATTGCAGATCTGTTTGCTAAATTCTTTCAGTCGACTTATTCTTCTACTGCTTCGGATCCCACACATTATCCCTTCACAATTCCACATTTAAATTGTATGTTTTTTCCTAATATTACTGAAGACTGTATTATCTCTAGCTTGTCATCTATGACGTCTTCCTTCGTACCCGGGCCTGATAATATACCTAGTTGCATCCTTAAAATGTGTTCGATTTCCCTATCTAAGCCTTTATCTCGGTTATTTTTTATATCGAGTGAGACTTGTCGCTTCCCTGATATTTGGAAGGAGTCTTTTATTATTCCGCTTTTTAAAAAGGGTAACAAATCGGATATTTCTAACTACCGTGGCATTGCCAAACTTTCGGCAATACCTAAGCTGTTTGAGAAAATTATTACGTCTTCCCTTCAACACCTATCCAGATCCACTATTTCTCCTTGTCAGCATGGCTTCATGAAAGGTCGTTCGTCGCTTACCAACCTTTTAGAATTGACTACCCTTGTACACCATGGCTTCCGTAAAAAGTGTCAAACTGATGTTATTTATACTGACTTTAGTAAGGCTTTCGATACGGTTGATCATTCTATGCTTCTCATGAAACTTAACATCATGGGTTTTTCCCCGAAACTATTGGCTTGGTTAAAGTCGTATCTTATTGGCAGAACCCAAAAGGTGTCTTTTCGTTCCTCGATATCTAAAACTGTTCGAGTTACGTCAGGTGTCCCCCAAGGCAGTCATCTGGGCCCACTGTTATTTACCTTGTTTATAAACGATTTGCCTTTGGCCTTGGCTCATTCTCGCGTGCTCATGTTTGCGGATGACGTCAAGATTTGTTATTCATATAATGATCCTTCTTTCCAACAGTACTTGCAATCAGATATCGATGCGTTTTGTGCTTGGTGTCACGTTAATAAATTACACCTTAATGCCTCTAAATGCTCTTTTATGACTTTCAGTCGTTTGTCGCCGTTCCTAGCTCATTACTCTATTAAGTCTGTTCTGTTAGATTGTGTACCATCATTTAAAGACTTAGGCGTTATGTTTGACCCAAAGCTTTCTTTTAATATTCATATATCTTCAATTGTTAATAGAGCATGCAGTCTTCTTGGCTTCATTAAACGTTGGGCCAAGGAATTTGATGATCCATATGTGACAAAGGTTTTATACACTTCGTTAGTTCGCCCTACTCTAGAATATTGCTCACCAGTGTGGAACCCTCAATATGATGTTCACCAGCGTAGTATTGAATCGGTACAGAAGCAATTCCTTAAGTTTGCGTTACGCGGTCTTAATTGGGACCCGAATCTTCGCCTACCTTCTTATTCTGACAGACTTCTTCTTATTAATCTTCCTTCACTTTACAACCGTAGGCTCGTATTTGGGATTCTCTTTCTACATAAAGTAGTCAACGGCGAAGTCAGTTCTACCAATTTACTAGATACACTATATTTTTTGTGTTCCCTCACGTCGGACCAGAAACTTTTTTCCTCTTCACCTTAATAGATGTCTGACTAACTACTCTCTTCACGAACCTCTTCGTGTTCTTTGCCAATCTTTTAACAACCTTTCTCACCTTATTTCTCCTCATCTATCTGTCACTTCTCTTCGCGCTATACTTTTTAATTATCTACAGCGTAACCACTGAAAGTATTCTGGACTGGATATTGGATCGGCTGCAACTCATCCCCTGACCACATTGGCTGTGAATCGGGGCATAGCTGGCACCTTGTTGCAAATAAAACACCTCCACCGGGTCGGGGATGTTGTGCATAAAGCTAAGCTACCTTCATGAATTAATTTTTATCTGTATTTTAGCTTAAGCTTTTTCGTCGACTGCTGACTTAGTTGACGTAAAATAAATAAAAATAAATAAATAAATATTTTTGTCTTATTTGTTACACGTAATCTCCTGATTGCTGGCGCTGCTGTTGTTGTTGGTGCTCTGCTGCTGGTGTTGTCTTCGTTGCTGCTGTTGTTGCCGCTTTTTTTGCTTTTGTTGCTCCTCTTCTAGTTTAAATATTTTCTGTCGGATTCGGCATGATTCTTCCCACGGTGGTGGTGGGTTTCCGTTTACTTGGGCTAGAAATTAGCCCCTCTGCCGACGAAACCGTACCAGGTTTCCTCCCCGTCTTTTCGGCCTCAGCACCAGTCGTATGGCAGTGAGTCGGTCTTCTTGTGCCTTTCTTCGGGCAAGCTCTGCCCGTACTGCCGGTTGTCTGGCCCTGTAATCCTCAATTCTGAGAGGTCTTGGTCCGTCTTATGGACGGTCGTTAAATGCCTGTTGCAGAGCCTCTTCGTAGCTCTGTGGCATTGGACTTTTTTTTCTTTTTCTTAATTGCAGGATTAATTTGCAAGTTATTCCTTTGCCAGTACTAGGCAGGATCTATTTTGCCAATGTAAGCAGGATCGCCATGTAATGAAAGGTGGACGCTTTATGGTTGATTCTTTATTAATAAGTTCGGGACTTTATATAGGCCAATGTTATGGATACATTGCAATCTTAGATTATGCAGTGGGACCATGTGGAGGCCAACATAACTGACCGTCTTGTAATGAATATGTTAATGGCCTACGCTGCGCGTGTGTGTACTTATGGATAAATTGAATATGCCTCTATGGTGTACCGTACCATACAGTGAAGACTTTATCATAAGAACACTACACCGATGCAATATCTATTTTACTGGCTGGATCCCGAGTGCTGACCAACTGTCAGTAGTAAACTTTCGGACACTCAGCTGAAGCAACGAGTCCAGTGCTACACCACCTAGAACACTCTGCTCGACGACGTTAGCGAACGATTCTCGGACTATGGTAGAGCATTGCGAGTCACCGCATACATTCTACGCTTTGCTGCCAAAAGGATTTTGAAGCCTTCCACGGTCCACCTTACCAATGACGAATTGCTCTCCGCTGAGACGGTCTTGATACGGATCTTCCAGCGTCGAGATGCTGAGGCCCTTGGCGATCCCTTCAACCATCCATCACTTTATTCAATTTGAACCCAACATGGGATACTCCGTTTATGTGGACGACGAACGTTACCCTGTTCTCCTCCCCTATAGTACCCATTTACACGCCTGCTCGTGGAAACGTTTCCGTCCCCCATCCTATATATGTCCAGGGTGACAATCGCAACATGTTGTAATTGGGGCGGTATGTTCATGACACCGGGTGAATAGCAGTGAGCGGCATTGAGGAGTGAGGAGGATACGGTCACAATGAGGAACGTGACTTTGCTTCTGATTAAAGTCGCCAACATTAATCCAGTACGAGATTTTGCTCCGAATACCCGCACTTTTGTCCACTTGCAATTAATCCAGTTTACCTTTAATCGAATTATTTCTCGTGTGTTAGATTACCCTCTAAATAAAATTATAATTTTAAACGAAGTTCCCGCGCGTTTTTAATTATTTACCAGCTCACCATACCAGAAATAATTGGCCCCCGCCAACTATTTGTACCTTCATTTAGATCCTTAAACCCCTCCACAAACAACTAGCAAGGCCCAAAATCGAACTTAGTGCATAGAGGGTCTTTGGATTGGGATATTCCTGAAATGTTCGGGATCAGTTTTTGTTCAGTCACTGGAGGCGATGAGACCCAAATATTGGACGCTTTCTTTAAAAAATTTTGTCTTTTTTTGCGACACTTTCATGTTGGCGTTGCAAAGCAGTTGGAGCACAGTGTTAAGTGTGTTTGACATGCTCGGCTTTATTTTCAGAAAATATTAGCGTGACATCTACCAAGACATAGCATATTTTTCTAATTTGTTCACTTAGAACATCATCGATTTTCACACCAAAGGATAAGCGGCAGAGTTTATATATTCCGCCGATAACTGAGAACGCCGTTTTCGAGCGATCCTTTTCAGTTAGATAAATTTGGTGGTACCCAGATTTTCAGTTCAATGTCGTAAAAAATTTTGCCTTTCCAAGATTCGCAAGAATCATTGAAATGCTCGCCATTGATTACCGTTGGGCACTCATTTAACTTTCGAAAGCCAACGACAAGTCGTTTGTTCTTGTAACCGTTACACAAAAGGTTAAAGAAGTTAGAAGGTTGGATGCTAGTAAGTAACTAATGAAATGGTCTGTTCACTGTGTAGTAAGCGAAACCATACCTAACTCCATTTGGAAGAAGTAACCAACACTGTTGGCCACAGCTGTAGTACAAGTAAAGTGTTAAAATTACCTGTCCTCAATAAAAACTAGAAAATTAAAATAAAAGGTAACCAGAGGGCCGGGGCTAACTTCGAACTTCGTCAAAGTTTGTATACCCTTACAACTTTTTTGGTAGCTCTCTCCTTACCCATAGCCATCAAAGTGAAAAACCGTTTTATCTAAAAAGACTAATGTTTGTGAAAGAACGGCACACAATCTTAGCATAAGAAATAACGTAGATATTGATCAAAGCCACGGTTTTCGACCGATTGTTCTTACGAAAGGTACATGATATAGTCCCCAATCTTGACCAAATTTGTCACATTCGTTTATAGGTGTAATAGACTCGCCAATATTAAATTTCACAGCAATAGCTCAAAAAATATTGAGTTATTGCGAAAATTCGCTGTTCGTGACTCTGCCGTTTGTATGGGTGGGCTATTTAAAGTGGAAGGATTTGTTTTTGCAATAGCAAAGTAAAAAGTGGAATTTTTTTTTGAAATTCATTTATTTAGGTCCAAGTAGATTTTTTCTAACTACTGAATATGAAATCTCGTAAATGACCGCCTCTGGCCTTGACCGCAAAATGTGACCTTTTTCGGCATTTAGCATCACTTTGCCAAATGTTTCGGCCGAAATGGCAGCAATTTCTTGTCGGATATTGTCTTTCAGCGCAGCCAGGGTGCTTGGTTTACCAGTGTATACCTTGGATTTTAAATATCCTCATAAAAAAAGTCAGGAGGCGTCAAATCAGGTGTTCTCGGAGGCCAGTCATAATCGGCATCAATATTCTCGTCGGAACGTCTTGGTCGTTGTCTGGACAGATGTCTGGCATTAACAACACTACCAGACGATAAAAATTTGGCAAATAATCGACGTACAGTGTTGTCTCCGGGCGATTTTTTAACTTTATTTTTATTTTTCAACACACGTTTAGTTAACGCAATTGAGAAGTTATTTTGAATGTACAGCTGAACAATTTCAGCGCGCACACTTTTGACAAAAATTAATATACCCTTTTTACAAGGGTATAAAAATTCAGCGTCAAGTTGATGTAAAAAAGTATTCATTCAAGTCAAGGGAAGCAATTGTCGGTCCATTTCAATTAGTAATTAATCAATTAAATTAGTTTACAGCTCAAGGTCGGCTCTCAAATTCTGAAACAACCAAAATTGTGCAACCAAACAAGACGTCCTGAAAAAAAATTGTGCATAATTTTATTTTTCTTAATACCCTTCCTCCGGACTCCAGTTTTTTTTTTTTTTTTTTTCATTGGCTCTAGTGTGTCTAGCTGCCAGATATTTTAACAATTTAACCAAACTTTGAATTTTGTAATATTGACGGTTTCATTTGCCCCGTTTCCTTTCTGGTAGCATTATAGCAAAGTAATCAAAAGCTCCCAACAGAATATAACAATCTGACCATATCAGGTCTACTTATGACTGATATCTATTATTGGGTTACATAAGATGCACGCAATAAGTAAGTGTGACAAAGACTTATGACATTATTTTGTCCAAAATATGCAGTTTTGCGTTTTCTCTTTTCCTTTTATATTTTGGTTTTAGTGGGCGATAATCAAAAAATTGTGAAAAAGTATCATACGGGTTTCCAGTTACATTAATTTTTAGAAGCCAATGTTGAGTTTTATGAACGAAATAAGTAAATGGGACAGATTTCATTCTTCTTTGATTTATGGGTAGATTCAAAAAATTCAATTCAACCGCCGCCGCGTGCAGACGTGTTTTTTAATGCACTCCGCAAAATTTAGTGTAAAAAAAAAAAAAAAAAGACCGCGTTTGCAAAAATTGTGTAGGGCTCTCAGTCACCGCAGAGACGCCTATTTACAATCATATTGCTATTAGTTCTAATAGCAATAAATACTAAGTTGCAACAGGAAAGCCTGGAAAAGCCATGTCCACCAATTCGGGCCCAAGCTCTCTCGATCCCCACCAGCAACAGCTACAAGAACTACTTGTACAACAACAACGTGAGCGTCGTCTCTCGGTCCAACGCAACAACGCGTACTTTTCGGTGGTGTCGCCGACCCCACTAAATGCTACCGTAAGCAATAACACCGAAAGTGCAAGCCACTCAGCAATCAACAGCAATTTACCGTGGAGAGAGCAGTGTGCTTCTCCATCAATATCGATAACTGGGTCACCGATTGCACCGACCAGCACCGTCAGCTCGTTGACAGCAACTACTGCAACGTCTACCGAAGTATTGACCTGCCTCAAGCCGTCAACGACAAGTCGCCCAGAGTCAGCCACGACAATAAACCCAACGCCTTCTGTCCAAACTGGAATGGATAGATATATTAAAATAACTAAGCGGAAGCTAAGCCCGCAAAAGAAAAAAAGTGGCAATACGCCAAAAATAACCAAACCTAATGAACGAGTAGCACTTCTTAGCGGGAATCGTTTTAAAATTCTTGCCGATCAGCAAGACGATCAAGCCGGCGCTGTAGATAAAGTTAAATCGGCTAGACCACCCCCCTTATACATCCGTGGAGCCAACTGCAGCGTCCTGATTTCGAAGCTAGTAGAAACAGTAGGGGCAAATAACTTTGTTGTAACCCCTCTCAACAGGGGTAACATAAAAGAAATTAAATGTCAAACCCAAACTGAGGACAACTTCCGCATCATCGAAAAGTACCTCCGTAATGCTAACATCAACTTCTATACCTACCAACTAAAAAGCAGTAAAGGGCTCCAGGTTGTGTTAAAGGGGATCGAGCCATCGGTCCCTCCCCAAGAAATAGCAGACGCATTGGCCGGAAAAGGGTTTGCGGTTAAGTCCGTTGTCAACATCATCAACAGGAATAAAGTCGCACAGCCGCTCTTTAAAATCGAGCTCCAACCAGATGCAAAGCGGACGAAGCCAAATGAAGTGCATCCAATCTACAACCTTCAGCTCCTATTGCACAGAAGAATCACCGTAGAGGAGCCCCATAAGAGATACCAACCACCTCAGTGTAAAAACTGCCAGGAATACAACCACACCGCTAACAATTGCAATCTTAGGTCAGTGTGTGTTGGCTGCGGCGAACATCATAAAGATGGCATTTGCCCCAAGGACAGAAACAACGTCGCACTAAGACTATACAGTAACTGTGGAGGGAACCACACAGCCAACTACAGGGGATGTCCTGTCTTCAAGGATCTTAAATCGCACCTAAACGGGCGTAAACCCCCAGCTGGACCAAAAATCACCTTCAACGCCTCCAAAACTACACCGGAGGTATTCTTCGCCAAGGCTGTTAGATCATCTAACATGCCTGCTACAACCAATCCTAGTGTATCCTTCGCTAGTGTACTCCGAACTGGACAGACGGAGCCCGCGAAAGAGACCCCGTCACTCCACCATCTACAGAATCCGCAACCTAGCGCACCAGAACTTGGCCAGCAAACTCCAAGTGGTATAGAGGCCCTATTGATCTCACTTAATCAAAACATGACTGCTTTTATGACGTTCATGCAAAACTGTATGCAGGAACTGATGCGGAATCAAAACCTGCTTATCCAGAAGCTTATCAAGAATAAATAATGGCTTCCCTAAGTCTATGTCTTTGGAATGCTAACGGCGTCTCCAAGCACAAAAATGAACTGCAACTATTCCTAGACTCAAGTGAAATCGACGTCATGCTGATATCTGAAACACATTTAACATCAAAAAATAATTTTCAAATACCAAAATATGCCTTCTACGCAACAAACCATCCAGACGGAAAAGCTCATGGCGGGACTGGTATCCTAATCAAAAACCGTATAAAACACTCGTTTCTCAACAGATTCGAAACACAGCACCTTCAAGCAACTGCTATAACCGTCCAAACCAACTGCGGCAACACTACGTTGGCTGCCCTGTACTGCCCACTACGCTTCTCAATCTCTGAAAAGGAATTCACCGGTTTCTTTAACACACTCGGAGAACGCTTCATTGCAGCAGGGGACTATAACGCCAAACATACGCACTGGGGATCTCGCCTGGTAAATCCTAAAGGCAAGCAGTTGTACAACACAATAGTCAACCCCCTCAATAAGATGGATTGCGTCTCACCGGGTAGGCTTACTTATTGGCCCACAGATCCACAAAAAGTGCCTGACTTGATTGATTTCGCAGTAACCAAGAGGATTCCGCGTAATCGGATCACTGCGGAAACACTGCTAGATTTAACCTCCGATCACTCTCCAGTGCTATTCACACTGTTAACAAGACCTCAAGTACTTGATCGCCCATATATACTTACAAACACCAAAACAAATTGGCTTAAATTTAAAATGTACATGAGTGCCCACATTGACTGTTCGCCGAAACTGGATGCTGCAGAGGACATTGACATGTGCGTCTCTACACTTGAGTCGATGATGGGAGCTGCAGCAAGAGTATCTACTCCACATGCCTCTACTTACGCTAAACCTGCTGCCAGGCCTACGAACCGGCGGATAGAACAATTAGTAACGGAAAAACGACGTCTAAGAAGAGAATGGCAGGTTACTCGATCACCAGCAGCAAAACTTCGCCTAAGGCATGCCAGCCGCAACCTCTCCAAGGAGTTAAGACAAGAGGAAATCTGGGCTCAAAGGAAATACATAGAAAAGCTCAGTCCATCCAGCACTAAACATCCTCTGTGGAAAGCCCACCCAACTTTAAGCGCTCCTACAGAGACAGTTTCACCAATAAGGGGTCCTACCGGTGGATGGGCCCGCAGTGACGAAGAGAGGGCATCCGTATTTGCCACACACCTTAAACTGGTTTTCCAGCCAAATCCAACATCAAACTCATTTGTACTTCCCCCTTCAAGCACATTAACGGATAGTGAGTACTCGGCACTCCAATCGGATGAGATCACTGCAGTTATTAAAAACCACATGAAGCCGAACAAAGCCCCTGGCCATGACCTAATCACACCAAAAATGATCCTAGAACTCCCTACCATCGCCATACAATACATCTGCAAAATGTTCAACGCTTTAATAAGAATTGGCTACTTCCCAAGAGCATGGAAAAGGTCCATTATCATCATGATTCCTAAAGTGGGAAAGGACAAAACCCAACCATCATCCTATAGGCCAATTAGTTTGCTGCCATGTCTTTCGAAGCTTTTTGAAAAGGTCCTGCAGATTCGTCTAAACTCATTTCTGGCGTCGGAGAACACAATCCCTTCACACCAGTTCGGCTTCCGCGAAAAACATGGGACAATTGAACAAGTCAATCGTATAACATCCGAAATACGAACAGCATTCGAACTAAAAGAATACTGTACGGCTGTCTTTCTCGACGTTGCCCAGGCTTTCGACAGAGTTTGGCTGGAGGGTCTAATGTTCAAAATCCGCCAGAAACTCCCACAGTACTCCCACAAACTCATGGAATCTTACCTTTACAATAGAAAATTCGCTGTAAGATGTAATGGCTCCGTCTCGGCTGACTTTGAAATCAAAGCTGGTGTACCGCAAGGCAGTGTACTCGGCCCATTGCTCTACCTGCTGTACACTGCAGACTTACCAACGAGTTTAGGACTTACAACGTCCACTTTTGCCGATGACACGGCAATCCTCAGCAGATCCAAATGCCCAATACAAGCCTCTGCAAAATTAGAGGAACACCTCAAGGTGGTAGAGGAATGGCTAGCAACCTGGCGTATCCGGGTCAACGAGCAAAAATGCAAACATGTTACATTTACGCTTAACAAAAGAAACTGTCCAGCTATAATGCTAAACGACGTACCAATTCCTGAAGCCGCGGATGTCACTTACCTTGGTATCCACCTAGACAGAAGACTAACTTGGCGCAAGCACATCGAGGCAAAAAAGTTACAGCTTAAACTGAAAGCGAGTAGCTTACATTGGATCATCAATGCTCGGTCCCCTCTACGTCTGGAGTATAAAGTCCTCCTATACAACTCCGTACTGAAACCCATCTGGACTTACGGCGCCGTACTATGGGGAAATGCAAGTACCAGCAATATCGACATTATACAAAGGGCGCAGTCGAATATTTTAAGATCAATCACTGGGGCTCCGTGGTACATACGGAACGACAACATTCAAAATGATCTAAATATACCTAACGTAAAATATGAAATAGGTAGTCAACAACTAAAGTATTCTGCGAAACTGGATGTACACCCTAATGTTCTTGCCAATTCCCTTACGCGAACTAATAATAGAACTCGTCTTAAAAGAAATGACAGACCAACCCAATAATAAATGATTAGGGCCGCCTGCAATATCCCCTGGATATATCATAAGTACTAGATTAAGAAAAATATCTCAAACTTGTTGCTAGGCTCTAATTTAAGAGTAGATTCAACAAATAAATTAAACGTAAAAAAAAAAAAAAAAAAAAAAAAAAAAATTATGGGTAGATAAGCACACGAAATTGGTACTTTGAATAACAAATTTTGTTAAATCTTTAAAAAATAAACAAAAACATAAAAAAAGAGCTTTTGAGGTATTATCAAAATTTGTTGCCATTTCTAATCCAATACAAAATCGCAAAACATGTTGGCCAAAATAACAGCACAGTGAAAAATTACTTAAAGACCGGGAAAACTATTGAAGAAAATAGAGAATAAGGAGTCATTTTTCTCTATCGATATTCACGAGACATGTGCATAACTCCTGCAGTGATCATATATTGAAAAAAACTCATAAAACTGGAGCTACTGCCTAAGTATAAAGCTGCTAACAGTTTGCCAACAAATACAAAGTTTCCACTCTCAGTTTGGACTGAATGAAAAAATATTGTTTTCGGTAACCATAAATGGGTAGCGCTATTAAATTAGCGATTTCGCGCCCTAAAGAACCTAACAATATTTTTTAATTCTACATAAGGTATATAGTGTATTGTGCTCGCGTCGGAAACCGAATTTTTTTAATTCAATGACAGAGGAGAGGGCTATTCAACAGTTCGCATTTGTTTCAGTTGGTTTTTTTTTTTATTATAAAATTAAGACAATAATTAACAATTTGTCTGTTACTTATTTCGTTTGAAAATATATTTTTTACTTCTAAACTTGTCCTAAGCTTTTTTCGATTTAAGTGGACTGAAATAAATTTATAAATTTAAGTAGTTTAAAGTATAATTTATTTTATTTTAATATATTAATCGGTTCAGTTGTTATAGACCGCAGTGTCCTACTTACTTATTTCGCGCACATTACCACGTTCTAATTAATCTAAATATACATTTCCGTTGTTCTATATCAAGATTATCTTATGGTAATATTATTTACGTGCCGCGCTCTAGCTCTCAGGACATTTTTTGGGGAGCAATAGTCCTTTTGGGAGTTTTCTTAATTTACACTATGACGCACTCTGAGTTACTTTGGCATCATGGATCTCTTCTTCATCAATATTCACGAGGTATACCGTTTCGGCTCGGCTTCAATGGCGTTCGGAGAAAGCGACACGTTATCCCCACTCAAATTGATGCAAGCGGGGGAAAAAAAAGAAAGAATGAAAGAAGCGGCCGACGTATTTATCGCGCAGAGTTTTTCCTTTCCAGATTCCTTAGTTTTATCATGTTCCTGATCACCAGCTCGCCCATAACGCTCTTTCCTGGCCTGCATCCTTTATGATGTCAGCATGTGCACTCATTGAGAACGTCATGAAGAAACCTTCTCAAGTAACTCCTAAAGCATTCGTGGCCGCTACGCAAACTGTGCTGCCATACCAGGTAACAGCCGAAGGTGGCAACAGAAGAGCTGGCGAAAGAGAGATCAACTACCGATCCTGCATCGGTGTTTGAGGTGTACTCTATGATGGACCCGAATCGCTCCGTGGTTCTGGTTTAGATGCAATTACGTCAAAGTGGGTTGAATCATTTGGCGAATTTCTGCGTCCTTTAAACGCCACTCAATGGGCACGTCTAGCTATCCGCAAGGTGGTTGAACGGACTCAGGCCCATTTCGATACATTAAAAGCAATTTACGGCGGTCAAGCAGTCCACAGATTACGGCCAGGACTCCCACACCTGAGACCTATCTGCATCGATTGGGAAATTTGTGTCCAACACCCAGACATCGAAAACAGAGCGTGGGCTGCTCTTCTAGTTCCTTAATGCGGCACCTATCCCATCCAATAAAGTCTCTGTCTAGCTAGGCACAAAACACGGCAGGAAACTCTAAAGCCTAATCGCAGTTGCCTCCATAACATCAGCCACCTGAGCCAGTAACTTCTGAGGCGTCGCTTTCTCGTCCAACCCGTGATGGCTACAGACTTTTGGCTAGTTACTGCTTTCACACCTGCATTGTCGCCCACTGTATTCCACTGAGGAAAACTGAAAGTAATTTTAAGAAGTACGCTGATTGTCGCTACGACAGAAATTTGATTTGATTATTTTTGTTTTAAAACATTCTTCATTATTTGAAGTGGGTTAAAATTTTCCAGGACAGTTGCAGGTTTAATATTTTGCCGTAAAGCAAAAGTACAGAAAATTGGAAAATAAGTAACTTTATACTGTTCAGAATTAAAAGTAAACAAATTTTCCTCTCTATTGCATCCTTATAATGATCATATGATTAAATGAAATGGAACACACTATCGTATATGCTGCATAGCGTCATCGATTTATAAGATGTTTACGCAAAGAAATTTGACTAAACTTAACTCATCTTTAAAGAACAATAAATAATTTGAATATCCTATTAGTAACATTCTCGTATATTCTGAAGATTAATGGAACTAATAAATATATATAAATTTCATATCTTTTTCAGGCGATACATAGTGGATTCAGATCGTTTGAGACTTCTTGAAACAGCGATAAAAAATTTTCAAAACGTCATTCGGAAAACACTAAATGAAATTCTTTCTAGAAACAATGAAAAAGAATTATTAAATTTTTTAGTCGAAATCTACAAAATACAAAAGAAATCTTCTAAATATTTTGCACAAAAAGAGAGTTGGTTTGAAAATATTTTTGTAGAAGTATATTTAGCATATATAGGCAATAAGTTAAATGTTTTACCTAGTAATGTTAACTACGTTGAGTTAGCCGTAAAGCTATGTCATCACGAAATCATTCAACAAAAAACTTTGGAAAAGCAAAATAAACAAGGATGGATAAATGCAGAGTTCTTGGATCAGGTAAGAAACAAGGCTGTTCAACTAAATTTATTTTCAATTGGACTTCGAAATAAATTTTGCCTCTCATTGAAGTTTGCAGTAGAAGTAAAGAATATATTTCTTATTAATAAAGCTTAGTCCCTTGATAAGTTTAATAAAATAAAGTATGTAAGTCGTCTCGCCGACTACGGTAGACCATTTTAATAAAGGGCGAGAGGCTAGTTGTATTCCGTATAGTCAGTTTGGGCCTCATGCTGGATTGATCTCATATCATTCCCCTCAGATACCTTACAGTGAAGGCAGGCCGTTCTTTGGGGAACATCTGAATTTTCATAAAAAACGTATTTCCGCTGTTACGGCTATAGGTAAAGGAAAAGTAACAAACAAACTTGAAGGGTTTAGAAACTTCGGCGAATTCGAAATTAGCCCCGGCCCTTTGATTTTTATACCCTTGCAAAAACGTATTTTAATTTTGGTCAGAAGTGTGCAACGCATAGAAGGAAGCATCTCCGGCCATAAAAAGTATAAATATTGCCATGTCCGTCTGTCCGTCCGTCCCTCTGTCCGTCCGTCTCTCCGTCCGTCTGTCTGGGTCAGCGCAAACCCCTTCTAGACCGTAAAAGCTACAGAGCAGAAATTTTTCATGTAGGCTTGTATATTGTACACAGGTTGTATACCTCGGATTCAACCAAATCGGACCAGTATGTAACATAGCCCCTTTACAAACGCCTAAGTAACTTTTCTCACTTTATTTTTCGATCTATTATTGTGAAATTTCTTATTGTGAGTCTATTACACCTATATGTAATATAGGTGAATGTGACAAAGCTACATCATATAGCTCCCTTAAGAACGATCGGGCGAAAACAGTAACTTTTGTCAAAAACTTCGTTACTTTTGACGCGATTGCTTTCAAATTACATTTGACATTTGTTAATTTAATATATCTGTTAATTACTGTGCCAAATTTGATTAAAATCGGGTGACTATATCACATAGCTCCCATAGGAACGATCGGTCGAAGACTTGATTTTGAGTTGGTAGAAATATTTCTAGTGCGTTTTTTTCTACTTGGATTATTTACTTCCGATTTTGCTGGTATTGAGACCGTTTTTTGTTTGTGCCAATCTTATGGTCTCAATATTAACCAATGTGCGTCCGTTTGATAGAAGGATATGGGAATATGTCAAGAATACAGTTGTATTTTTTAATAAAATCAATACCAAGGATGCCTACAGTGGGTATTGGAAAATTATCGGAGAACTTAATTTAATTGTAATTCTACATCAACATATACTATTAATTTTTCTTTTATTAGTGGTGTCTATGAATATGTTAAGAACCAATGAGTCTTCAAAGTCATTCTGGTGTTAAAGTCAGCAAATTGATTTAACATTATTTTGCGTTTCTTCAAAGTTAATTTTGCCTTTTCCTTGAAATCGTTGTAGAAGGCCAAAGCTCCTTTTTAATGGGCATCCGAAAAGTATTTGTAATGAGTTTTTAAAAGAAGCCTAATTTTTTCTAAGAGGGATGTTATAAGATTAAAGTATTTTTCTATAGTGCCCTGTGATGTGTTTCTTTTTGGGATACACACTTGATTGATCTATAGAGATCATCTCTTATAGCGCGAGCTTCATTTATGATAGGTCGACAATCGATCATAATGTTATATCCTAAACTTTGTCGAGATCATTAATTGGACTTATATATCTTTCCTTAATCCTTCGTCCGTGTATTGAGTAAAGGAAGTATTGAATGTGAATTGACTGCCAAGTATTATTACTATGACTAACTTTAAAATACTAACTGTATAAAGTTTATTTTACGGGTCCCATATGTACTAATTTACTTTCAAGTGGCTGGTGCGACACCAGGGCAAAGCCTTTTACGCGCGAGCCCACCCGACCAACCGAGGGGTGCAGCCGTAAACCGCACGGCACGAATCGCGTGGACAGATACACAATGAAAAAACAGACAAACAAATAGTAAGCTATCTATGAACTAAATAGGAAAGAATAAAAGTTTTAAGTGTATTATAGAAGACTCTGAGCAGATTACAGGGAATAAAAGGTTGTAATCAGAGCAAAGGACCCTAAAAGGTTCATGCATGGCATAGTTAGAAGAACAACGACTAAGGGTTAAAGGTATAATAGGATGTCTACTCCGTCTACATAGTACCGACAAATTTACCAGAACCAATAACTCAGGCGAGTCAATATCACCAATTAGGAGCTTGTGCATAAAAATAACACCAAGCATAATTTTACGGTTAGTTAAGGAAGAAAGTTTAATCAAAAGAAGTCTACTAGAGTATGAAGGCAAATTGACATTTCGATCCCAGCTTAAGTCATGAACAGCAAATAGCAAGAAGTGCTTTCGAACGGTTTCAAGTCTATATTGAGGTGACCAAATGCAAGATCTGTCCTCTAAAATAGGACAGACAAGCGAATAAAAAATAACTTTAGTGGTATAGAAATCATCAAATTCATTTGACCATCTTTTAATGAAACCAAGACTCATGGCCTTTGCGACCGTGGTGGAAATATGGGTTTTACAATTTTACCGATGGTCCATAAATACGCCAAAATCATTCATATTTTTTAGACGTTCCAAAGGACTATTGTTAAAAAAATATGGGACCAGTTGAGGAGAACTATGATTATGAGACTTAAGAAATTAAATTGGCACTAGGATTGAAAATGTTTAAGGTCAGCTTGTAGCCGACTAAATGATTCTTTTTCTTTATAAGTAAAACAGCTTGACATCGTCAGCATACACAAGCACACGCGAATGAGTAATGACTGATGGAACATCGTTAATGAATAAAGTGAAATGCAGAGGGGCAAGATGACTACCTAGATGTACACCAAATGTCACAGAAATGAAATTGATAAAATAAAACATAAAAAAAGTACTCCGGCCCATGGGGTTTGGTTTGTACTAAAAACAACGGTGTATTCAGCAAACAATTGCGTTTGATGCCATCGTAACCTTAGGTTGGACACATTACACGACACTGGTTTGTAGCCAGGCTTTGATCCAAGAAGCAAGTGGTTGGGTGTAGGTGCTTCATCGTCACCTGTATCTAAAAAAAAATAACGTTAGATGCCTGGAGTTTATTATAAATTCGGCTTCCATTAGGGCACTTCAAAGAGTTTCGGAGTTGGTGGGTTAAAAGCCATTTTATAGCTTCATAGTGAATGGCGATTTGATCGAAGTCAATCTTCATAAGTTGCTCCTTCACTAGTTTTTTCGTAGCTTTGAAATTGGTTCCGTTGTCGAAGAAGAGTTCTCTTGGTGTGCCACGTAGTGCCATAAAGTTTTCTAGGCACATTATGCATGAGCTCACATCGAGTTTGTAGGCGACTTCCAGATAAACCGCCCATAGTGTTAGGCTCGTAAAGAGGCGCTTTTCGTTGTGTCTTCCAACGTTTACTAAAATGGGGCTGAAACAGTCGACTTCCGTATATGTGAATGATCGTTCAAAACAAGCTAGTCTGGCGATCGGTATAGGTGCCATTTGAGGCACTTGAGGCTTCGCTGTGGAAATTTCGCAGTGTTGGCATCCATTTCGGATGGTTTTAAATAGGACTCTTAGGCGTGGTATATAATATATGCTTCTAATAAGGTTAATGGTACTGTCGTGAAATATATGGTGAGACTTTTCGTGATAATCCTTGATAATTAAATGGGCAATTCTGCTATGTTTTGGGATAACGATTGCGTCACCGTCAGAAGCTATGCTGTCCCTTCACGCGGATGTTGTCCTCTGAGTCCAGGTAAACATTTAAAGCAATTAATGAGCTTGCCTTGTCCACTATTTATTTGTCTTTGAGCAAATTGATTTCATTTGAGTACGTCGCTGATTGGGCTTGCCTGTATAAAAGAGATTTTGCCACATGTATGTTTTCGGGGCTTAGACTTTGTGGTAGAGGTTTTCCCGAACACCTAACATGCAGTCTTTGAACGTACAGCATAACGTTGGCACTGCTCTATATAAGCGCTTCCAGTCAAAAAAGCATTATACTGCAAAATCGAAATGGGTGCTCAGTATACGCATCGTTAGACCTACTCCCATGACGGCTGCCGAAAGTTCCTTGTTCCAAAGTACTTTACATTTGGATGCTACCAACACTGTACTGATGTTTTGAACTCGTTTAATGCGAAGATAGGTTACTGCAGCGTAGTCATCTACGAAGGTGTGAAAGTTTGTCAGCAGAGCAGAGTAAAATTACTAAATTACTGGCGTGTAGAAGCATACCTTTCCATTATCGCCACTGTTCGAGAAGTTGTTCGGGTAAATCTTCGCCCCATCCTATTCCCGTGCGCCAGACCTTTTGAAACAGCATTTTAAGGATTATGGTGTAGCATGACTTAAAACCGGTTTTATTCGGGTACTAATATATACCGAGGACCTCTTCAGGGTTTTCTTATTCTTTGGGGTGCTGATTTATTTGCTGGCCTCCTAGATATTGAAGAACAGATACAGAACTTGAGCACCAATTTTTTTTATTCGGAATCCACCATCGGCATGTTTGTCTCTAACTGGTGATGAAACTGTTATGGCTTTAACGTCATCGTTAAAACTGTCGATGAGATCGTCCACGAAATGGGTGTTTGTAATGGATTCGAAAGCTCGTGGATTTTTGGTTTGGAAATTCTCTGCATTTTTATCGCGCACATAGTGGGGGATATAAGGGGCGCAATCAATTCCGAATTTCATTGCGCGCATAAAGAAAATCCTTGGAGTGTTCTCGTTTGTATTGAGTCATAAGAACCGCTGGACGTGCATGTCGCTTTCCTAAATGTTTATTTGATAAAATACCTTGGCTATATTTGTGCACACGGCTATCCGTCCTACACTGAAAGCTATTAAAACAGACGTCAATGGATTTAGATTTTTGAGGCACCTGCAGCATACCTTTCCTTCGTTTATTATTCGTTGTTTATTGTCAACAGACAGTTGCTTGATACTTTGACATAGCGCAATTTGGTGATCTGCAGAAGAGCACATCACGTATTGTTATTTTGGCTTACAGTTTTGTTGGCAGCCTTTCTCTTGATTATTTGTATCTTCTTGTGGTTGTTGATGTGCTTGCGAGTGTGTGTTGACATTATTGGCCTTAGTACTTTGGCCAGGCATGACAGTGGCTACGGTCTCTGCTATTTTGTACAACCAATCAATTTTATAACCGGGATAGACTCATGACGTGGATGCATAGCACAGTTTAACTATTATGGAGTAGGCAGCTTGTCGATAAGTTCTCGAAGAAGCATCGGGTTATTTAAATGTGAGGTTAAGTTGCACGCTTCCATAGTCGCACAAGCGATTCTCAAAGCAATTGCGAAATCCACGATGGATTCTAATTTATCCTTGTGTACGTATATTTTCCTTATTTTGTCGATCAGTCGATCGAGTATTTGCTCAGGGCATCCAAAGAATGTCTTGAACATATTAATGACCTTAGGAACCAGTTTTGGCAGCAACAGCTTATCACGAACTAGTTCGTAGGGTTTACCTTTGAGGCTCATCTGAAGTCGTAGGATGTTTTCGGCATTTGAAAACATCCCTATACGGCAGCTGTTCTCATACATGCTGATAAAGATTGGCCATTCCTTGGTAAAACTTGCCTTGCGGCTAACTGAGAAGCAGTAGGTCAATTTAATTGGAAACACGTTACCTGCGTTCTTTGCTGCTGTGCAAGCAAGTTGTATTTTTGCTCGATGTATCTTTTTTCGCCTTTGCGCGTTACCTCTAGCATTGCCAACTTGGCGATTGAATTTTCTCGACTAATTATGCTTTGCCCAGATAAGACGTATTTGCCGCCTGGGTTTCGGAGCGTTGTTGTTTGGTGGCTTTGTTGGCATCCTGTTGACGGCTCACTACCAATGCTTGTTGATGCCACGTTGTCCAGCGCTTGTTGGCAGCTGTTGCAAATCCATTCACGCTTTGCTATTGAGCTATTCACTCCGGAACATTGAAAGTGTTACCGTTTCCGACAATTGTCGCATTGAATCCAATGTTGGGTACTACTGTTTAGGTGACTCTTGTTACAGGCACTACAAATGTCTTGATCGTCAGGCATGATGATTTGGAGTTGTTTTAGTCCGTTGATTTCCTATTATATTGTGCTTTTGCATTTATCCCCTGCAATTTGTGCATGTACCACTTAAAGTTCTTTTACAGATGCATGGCTTTGAACACTTTATATGTAGTTACGCTGTAATATACATGTAAATGTGTGTCTTTATGTATTTGCACTTTATAGATATGGTCAAATTCGGGCACGCGGAAATTTTCTAATCTCAATAAACTTTTTAAAAGAAATGTGGCGCACGGGGTTTGGTTTGTACTAAAAACAAACTTAAGTTACAGTTTATATAGCGATCGGTTTATTTTGCGATATTTTATAATTGTTTACAGGATCTCGGTTGGTTGTCACTCGTTGTGCCACGGCTGCCAACTCCCTATTAGGGATGCCATCACCAGTATTTCCGGGTCGAAGGTTAATATTTCAATTTTTGCTATCGGCGGTAGCAAGTACCTTCTGTTTTCTGTTTTTCTGTATTTATATATGTCGGTACGTCAGGAATCTTGTTCGTCTCGCTCATGTTTTCAACTGGTAATGTTCACTTTGTACTTTTGATTTCGCTTGGACTTTTTACTTTCACTTGTACTTTTTACTTTCACTTAAACCTTTTACTGTGCGGCTTGTTCCCAGGGGGGTTTCTTCACTCAGCTCTCTAGTCCGAGGCCCCCCTTTATATAGGACCTGACCTGATGACAGATTGACAGATTTGTTTCTAAACATGTTGCTAAGGGAAAGATGCTTGTCATCCTGCAAAGTCAACATTCCCAGCAACATTCGAGATGTCAGTCTGTAGCCGCTGCAAAGGTAATGCCAGGGCTACAATTGACATGCCTGTCAACTATCTAGTAGGCTTTGACTTATTCGTCACTTAATCGACACGGCCATCGTGTAATATTTTAATTTTTAACTTCAAACTTACCAAACGGAATTCGATCATCGTATATCCTAGACGAATAACCAATCATCGTCTCTCCTAGACAGATAACAAAACATCGTCTTTCCTAGATGGATAACCATCGTCCCTTCTAGACGTATAACAAAACATCGTCATTCCTAGACAGATAACCATCGTCTCTCCTAGACGGCCAACCAATCATCGTCTCTCCTAGACGGATAACCAAACTTCTTTCATACAAAACATTTCTTTCTTACAAACTTTTTACATATATACAAAACGTAACCAGTTCTTAAAAAAATTTTTTATTCTTTTTTTTCATATTAATTTTACATTTCTTCGTCTCACTTAGACGGTGAGACGACTTTAACATTTATCTATCACCATCTAAAACTTCAGCTACTAAAAATGGTCCCTTAAATTTTGGGTCTAGTTTAGTTTGGTGTCATTCCTTGTTTTTAAGAAGCACATAATCACCAACATTGTGTCTAATAACGGCAGCCCTTGACGTGTAAACGATTTTTATCGTAGGAAGCTAAATATTTCATGGTGCTTCTGGCTTTAGCTCCTGTAGAACCCAAATCCACTCCCAGTTCTGCGTCCAATGGGGGTACCAACCCAAGAGGTCGGAATTCTTTTCCTTTTAACATCTCTTAGGTACTTGCCTCAGTTGCTCGATTAGTCGTGCAATTTACCGCTAACTGTACTTCGCCTAGAGATTCTTGACAGGACCTCTGACTTAATTCAACTGCGGATAACAAATTCTTGAGCGTACTCATTACGCGTTCAACTTGACCATTTGCACTACTTGCCCCAGTCACAATTTGACGAGGCTTTATATTGTTTGAACAACAAAATTCTGAAAACTGTTTGCTTGAAAAGCATCTACCCTGATCGACTATGATGCGCGTTGGTACATCAAACAGAGAAATTAAAGTCTTCATGGCCTTGATACAGCTTTCTGTATCTATTTTAAGGGTGTGATATAGGTGCACGAATTTTGTAAAGCTATCAATTTGGACGATAATATATTCTTTTATATCACTTTTTCCACTCAACTTGCCAGTAATATCCATGTGGACAGTGTGCCAGTGTATGCTAACTTTTGGGATAGGGTGTAGTTCTGCTTGAATTTTACCAGAGTGTGACTTGGCTGCCCTACAGGTTATGCAACTGTCGACAAATTTACGGAGATATTTATTCATTTTATCAAACCAATAGAATTGATATACTTTGTCAAGGGTCTTTTGCCATCCTAGGTGCATGATTGATTCATGTACCTGGTTCACCACTGACCATCTAAAAGTTCGAGGCACAACTGGTAAACATCGTGTTTTACCTTTTTTTTTGTATGTTGCGAATCAACATGCCTTTACTTAAATCATATGTTTTAACTATATCGTCTGACAGCTCGTTGGATTTCAGCTTATTCACAATGTCGACAATATCTGGGTCCCGTTTCTGTTCGGCCAACAGCCAATTGTTTGATATTTCAGCTATACTAACTCGCTTTCCAGGTATTTTATCCAAAACCAACGATGGTGTTGGAGGCACTGGGTTTCTAGATAGAAAATCTACGTGTGCCATACGTTTTCTTTCTCTATATTGTATTGTGAAATTAAACGACTGCAAATAGGACCACCAACGATGAACTCTGGGAGTTAGATCTATATTAGTGCGTGATGCCTTCAATGAGTTGCAATCAGTGTAAACCACAAATTCTCTACCAAGCAAATAGTGACGGAAATGTTTGACGGATGCAAACACGGCCAAGGTTTCGAGCTCATATGAGTGGTATCTAGATTCAGCGGCGGAGGTTGTTTTGCTGAAATATTCTATAACGTGAAGTTGATTGTTGATACGATGTAAAAGCATGGCACCTAATCCGATCTAGCTAGTATCAGTGTGTAATTCTATAGGGTGTTGTGGGTCAAATATTACTAAAACCGGCTCATTGGTAAGGATGGTGACTATTTTTTTACGAATACCTTCGAGCTCAAGATCCCAGGTGAAAGAGTCTCTTCTTGACGTTAGAGCGTATAATGGTTTCATTCCTTGTGAGAAGCCAGGTATAAACCTACGGAAATAGGACGCTAAACCCATGAACTGCCGTACACTTAGAACTGTCTGTGGCGGTGGCAACGAAATCAAAGCAGAAATTTTTAAGATGTTTGGTCGAATTTCTCCGGCCCTTATCTCGTATCCCAGATACTGGACGACTGTTTTTAGAAAACTACATTTACTAATATTAAAAATAAATCCAGCGCCTGAGAAAACGTCTAGCACAGTCTTTAACCTTTCTAAGCCTATCTCAACCGTAGGTGACACAATCATTATGTCGTCCATATAAACAATCACGTACGAATAGCCACTCGCCATATCAAGACAAGTAAAGTAATTCGCACCTCGCAACATAGCAATCTGGTCATTAATTAACGGCAAAGGATATCTGTCTGCTACCGTATTAGAATTTAGCTCTTTGTAATCGACACAAAGGCGATCTGCCCCATTTTTCTTTTTGACGAGCAATATGGGACTTGCGAAGGAGAACAACTGGGTCGAGTAATATTACACTTTTGCAGCTCACTCAACTTTTTTCTAACAATATCTCTTTCTTCAGGGCTAAGTCTATAGGGCCGGCGTTGGACAGGTTTAGTATGGTCAGTCAACCGAATTTATATTTCACCTGTACTAACACGTGTAAATGGTATCCCCTTAATAAGAGCAGTGGAATAACTTTCAAGTAATTTTATTAACTTATTTTTATCGGGCTCACGCAAGTCAGTGTTAAGATTGGAAAGCTCAACTGGATCCACATCAACTGAACAAATATTTACAGTTTTGGCTTTTACAATTTCAAACTTGTTTGGAGATATTATAACATCAAATCCCTGATTAAGGATTTCGCGACCAATTACAATGTTACTATTTAAATGTTTATCTTGTACTACGTGGAACAATATTTGAAGTGAGTTTTCATTTATAGTAACCTGGCTTAAAATCTGTAACGTGCTGTATATACCGGCGTTGCCAATGCCTTTTAACACAATAATGTTGTTAAAACGTTTTCCAGACAACTTACAGCTAACATTTTCTTTTATAAGTGAGCATTCTGCCCCGGAGTCAAATGAAATTGGGTAGATCTCACCTCGTTCAACCATAGTTCCTGTTAGTTTTGGCACGTAACACTGGTTCACGGTCTTCTGTTGAAACAATCCCGTTCGTTTGTTGATGCATCTTTTGAACATTGATTTGCAAAGTGCCCAGGTTGCCCATACTTAAAACTGGTAACTAACGGCTTATCTCGCTGCGGCGTCGCATCGGGTTTTGGTACATTTTTATTCTGCAGCCAACGATTTTGTGTTCTGGTTTCACAAACAATGCGTTGCAGGCGGTTGTCCACGCTCGCCATATGCGCGAGCACAACTGAAACGGCTATTTCTTCTATGTTTTTGTTTTGCCAATTAGCCGTTAAAGCTGTCACCAAACGACTGGCATAAGCCGCAAGGCATTCACCATTGGTTTGTCGGCTATTTAGCAAGTTTAAAAACATCGCTGACGGCGTCTCGTTGTTTTTATAATGGTGAAGAAATAGTTCCTTGAACTCGTGCCACTTAATGCCGGGATATGAAATTTGGGTTACCCAATGGGAAGCACTGCCTTCCATAGCCTCGATCAACGCCATGATTAATTTGCTTCCTTCAAGGGGCTGCTCCGTTAATATTATATCACGGTGGTGCACTATTTCGAAGCATCGGCGTCAGGGTTATCAGGAAAAAATTTTGGCAAGGTGACACCACGTATCTGCTGCTGTTCACGTGTTGTCGTTTGCATAGTTTTTACCAGCTCCACTAGGTTTTGGCTTTGCATCTGCAGGATTATGTGCCATTGTTCCTCTGAGAATGCAGAGCGTGATGCCAATCCCACTTCTGATGTCGGGACGTCAGGATTCTTGTTCGTCTCGTTTGTACTTTTGATTTCGCTTGGACTTTTTACTTTCACTTGTACTTTTTACTTTCACTTAAACCTTTTACTGTGCGGCTAGTTCCCAGGGGGGTTTCTTCACTCAGCTCTCTAATCCGAGGCCCCCCCTTTATATAGGACCTGACCTGATGACAGATTTGTTTCTAAACATGTTGCTAAGGGAAAGATGCTTGTCATCCTGCAAAGTCAACATTCCAAGCAACATTCGAGATGTCAGTCTGTAGCCGCTGCAAAGGTAATGCCAGGGCTACAATTGACATGCCTGTCAACTATCTAGTAGGCTTTGACTTATTCGTCACTTAATCGACACGGCCATCGTGTAATATTTTAATTTTTAACTTCAAACTTACCAAACGGGATTCGATCATCGTCTCTCCTAGACGAATAACCAATCATCGTCTCTCATAGACGGATAACCATCGTCTATCCTAGACGGATAACCAAACATCGTCTCTCCTAGACAGATAACAAAACATCATCTTTCCTAGATGGATAACCACCATCCCTTCTAGACGTATAACAAAACATCGTCATTCCTAGACGGATAACCATCGTCTCTCCTAGACGGACAACCAATCATCGTCTCTCCTAGACGGATAACCAAACTTCTTTCATACAAAACATTTCTTTCATACAAACTTTTTACATTTATTCTTACAAAACGTAACCAGTTCTTAAAAAAATTTTTTATTCTTTTTTTTTTCATATTAATTTTACATTTCTTCGTCTCACTTAGACGGATCCAATTGACCCCTTGACAAGCTTGAACCCTCCGTGTCAATATCAAACTCCTGGGGAACAATTCCATCTGGAAGTTTTCTTATGTCTTCATGACAATACTTATATATTCGATTGTTGGATAATGACTTTAACATATATCTATCACCATCTAAAACTTCAGCTACTAAAAATGGTCCCTTAAATTTTGGGTCTAGTTTAGTTTGGTGTCATTCCTTGTTTTTAAGAAGCACATAATCACCAACATTGTGTCTAATAACGGCAGCCCTTGACGTGTAAACGATTTTTATCGTAGGAAGCTAAATATTTCATGGTGCTTCTGGCTTTAGCTCCTGTAGAACCCAAATCCACTCCCAGTTCTGCGTCCAATGGGGGTACCAACCCAAGAGGTCGGAATTCTTTTCCTTTTAACATCTCTTAGGTACTTGCCTCAGTTGCTCGATTAGTCGTGCAATTTAGCGCTAACTGTACTTCGCCTAGAGATTCTTGACAGGACCTCTGACTTAATTCAACTGCGGATAACAAATTCTTGAGCGTACTCATTACGCGTTCAACTTGACCATTTGCACTACTTGCCCCAGTCACAATTTGACGAAGCTTTATATTGTTTGAACAACAAAATTCTGAAAACTGTTTGCTTGAAAAGCATCTACCCTGATCGACTATGATGCGCGTTGGTACATCAAACAGAGAAATTAAAGTCTTCATGGCCTTGATACAGCTTTCTGTATCTATTTTAAGGGTGTGATATAGGTGCACGAATTTTGTAAAGCTATCAATTTGGACGATAATATATTCTTTTATATCACTTTTTCCACTCAACTTGCCAGTAATATCCATGTGGACAGTGTGCCAGTGTATGCTAACTTTTGGGATAGGGTGTAGTTCTGCTTGAATTTTATCAGAGTGTGACTTGGCTGCCCTACAGGTTATGCAACTGTCGACAAATTTACGGAGATATTTATTCATTTTATCAAACCAATAGAATTGATATACTTTGTCAAGGGTCTTTTGCCATCCAGGTACATGAACCAGGTACATGAATCAATCATGCACCTGGTTCACCACTGACCATCTAAAAGTTCGAGGCACAACTGGTAAACATCGTGTTTTACCTTTTTTTTTGTATGTTGCGAATCAACATGCCTTTACTTAAATCATATGTTTTAACTATATCGTCTGACAGCTCGTTGGATTTCAGCTTATTCACAATGTCAACAATATCTGGGTCCCGTTTCTGTTCGGCCAACAGCCAATTGTTTGATATTTCAGCTATACTAACTCGCTTTCCAGGTATTTTATCCAAAACCAACGATGGTGTTGGAGGCACTGGGTTTCTAGATAGAAAATCTACGTGTGCCATACGTTTTCTTTCTCTATATTGTATTGTGAAATTAAACGACTGCAAATAGGACCACCAACGATGAACTCTAGGAGTTAGATCTATATTAGTGCGTGATGCCTTCAATGAGTTGCAATCAGTGTAAACCACAAATTCTCTACCAAGCAAATAGTGACGGAAATGTTTGACGGATGCAAACACGGCCAAGGTTTCGAGCTCATATGAGTGGTATCTAGATTCAGCGGCGGAGGTTGTTTTGCTGAAATATTCTATAACGTGAAGTTGATTGTTGATACGATGTAAAAGCATGGCACCTAATCCGATCGAGCTAGTATCAGTGTGTAATTCTATAGGGTGTTGTGGGTCAAATATTACTAAAACCGGCTCATTGGTAAGGATGGTGACTATTTTTTTACGAATACCTTCGAGCTCAAGATCCCAGGTGAAAGTGTCTCTTCTTGACGTTAGAGCGTATAATGGTTTCATTCCTTGTGAGAAGCCTGGTATAAACCTACGGAAATAGGACGCTAAACCGATGAACTGCCGTACACTTAGAACTGTCTGTGGCGGTGGCAACGAAATCAAAGCAGAAATTTTTAAGATGTTTGGTCGAATTTCTCCGGCCCTTATCTCGTATCCCAGATACTAGACGACTGTTTTTAGAAAACTACATTTACTAATATTAAAAATAAATCCAGCGCCTGAGAAAACGTCTAGCACAGTCTTTAACCTTTCTAAGCCTATCTCAACCGTAGGTGACACAATCATTATGTCGTCCATATAAACAATCACGTACGAATAGCCACTCGCCATATCAAGACAAGTAAAGTAATTCGCACCTCGCAACATAGCAATCTGGTCATTAATTAACGGCAAAGGATATCTGTCTGCTACCGTATTAGAATTTAGCTCTTTGTAATCGACACAAAGGCGATCTGCCCCATTTTTCTTTTTGACGAGCAATATGGGACTTGCGAAGGAGAACAACTGGGTCGAGTAATATTACACTTTTGCAGCTCACTCAACTTTTTTCTAACAATATCTCTTTCTTCAGGGCTAAGTCTATAGGGCCGGCGTTGGACAGGTTTAGTATGGTCAATCAACCGAATTTATATTTCACCTGTACTAACACGTGTAGATGGTATCCCCTTAATAAGAGCAGTGGAATAACTTTCAAGTAATTTTATTAACTTATTTTTTATCGGGCTCACGCAAGTCAGTGTTAAGATTGGAAAGCTCAACTGGATCCACATCAACTGAACAAATATTTACAGTTTTGGCTTTTACAATTTCAAACTTGTTTGGAGATATTATAACATCAAATCCCTGATTAAGGATTTCGCGACCAATTACAATGTTACTATTTAAATGTTTATCTTGTACTACGTGGAACAATATTTGAAGTGAGTTTTCATTTATAGTAACCTGGCTTAAAATCTGTAACGTGCTGTATATACCGGCGTTGCCAATGCCTTTTAACACAATAATGTTGTTAAAACGTTTTCCAGACAACTTACAGCTAACATTTTCTTTTATAAGTGAGCATTCTGCCCCGGAGTCAAATGAAATTGGGTAGATCTCACCTCGTTCAACCATAGTTCCTGTTAGTTTTGGCACGTAACACTGGTTCACGGTCTTCTGTTGAAACAATCCCGTTTGTTTGTTGATGCATCTTTTGAACATTGATTTGCAAAGTGCCCAGGTTGGCCATACTTAAAACTGGTAACTAACGGCTTATCTCGCTGCGGCGTCGCATCGTCGCATTTTGTGTTCTGGTTTCACAAACAATGCGTTGCAGGCGGTTGTCCACGCTCGCCATATGCGCGAGCACAACTGAAACGGCTATTTCTTCTATGTTTTTGTTTTGCCAATTAGCCGTTAAAGCTGTCACCAAACGACTGGCATAAGCCGCAAGGCATTCACCATTGGTTTGTCGGCTATTTAGCAAGTTTAAAAACATTCGCTGACGGCGTCTCGTTGTTTTTATAATGGTGAAGAAATAGTTCCTTGAACTCGTGCCACTTAATGCCGGGATATGAAATTTGGGTTACCCAATGGGAAGCACTGCTTTCCATAGCCTCGATCAACGCCATGATTAATTTGCTTCCTTCAAGGGGCTGCTCCGTTAATATTATATAACGGTGGTGCACTATTTCGAAGCATCGGCGTCAGGGTTATCAGGAAAAAATTTTGGCAAGGTGACGCCACGTATCTGCTGCTGTTCACGTGTTGTCGTTTGCATAGTTTTTACCAGCTCCACTAGGTTTTGGCTTTGCATCTGCAGGATTATGTGCCATTGTTCCTCTGAGAATGCAGAGCGTGATGCCAATCCCACTTCTGATGTCGGGACGTCAGGATTCTTGTTCGTCTCGTTCATGTTTTCAACTGGTAATGTTCACTTTGTACTTTTGATTTCGCTTGGACTTTTTACTTTCACTTGTACTTTTTACTTTCACTTAAACCTTTTACTGTGCGGCTAGTTCCCAGGGGGTTTCTTCACTCAGCTCTCTAATCCGAGGCCTTCCTTTATATAGGACCTGACCTGATGACAGATTTGTTTCTAAACATGTTGCTAAGGGAAAGATGCTTGTCATCCTGCAAAGTCAACATTCCCAGCAACATTCGAGATGTCAGTCTGTAGCCGCTGCAAAGGTAATGCCAGGGCTACAATTGACATGCCTGTCAACTATCTAGTAGGCTTTGACTTATTCGTCACTTAATCGACACGGCCATCGTGTAATATTTTAATTTTTAACTTCAAACTTACCAAACGGAATTCGATCATCGTCTCTCCTAGACGAATAACCAATCATCGTCTCTCATAGACGGATAACCATCGTCTATCCTAGACGGATAACCAAACATCGTCTCTCCTAGACAGATAACAAAGCATCATCTTTCCCAGATGGATAACCATCATCCCTTCTAGACGTATAACAAAACATCGTCATTCCTAGACGGATAACCATCGTCTCTCCTAGACGGACAACCAATCATCGTCTCTCCTAGACGGATAACCAAACTTCTTTCATACAAAACATTTCTTTCATACAAACTTTTTACATTTATTCTTACAAAACGTAACCAGTTCTTAAAAAAATTTTTTATTTTTTTTTTTTCATATTAATTTTACATTTCTTCGTCTCACTTAGACGGATCCAATTGACCCCTTGACAAGCTTGAACCCTCCGTGTCAATATCAAACTCCTGGGGAACAATTCCATCTGGAAGTTTTCTTATGTCTTCATGACAATACTTATATATTCGATTGTTGGATAATGACATTAACATATATCTATCACCATCTAAAACTTCAGCTACTAAAAATGGTCCCTTAAATTTTGGGTCTAGTTTAGTTTGGTGTCATTCCTTGTTTTTAAGAAGCACATAATCACCAACATTGTGTCTAATAACGGCAGCCCTTGACTTGTAAACGATTTTTATCGTAGGAAGCTAAATATTTCATGGTGCTTCTGGCTTTAGCTCCTGTAGAACCCAAATCCACTCCCAGTTCTGCGTCCAATGGGGGTACCAACCCAAGAGGTCGGAATTCTTTTCCTTTTAACATCTCTAAGGTACTTGCCTCAGTTGCTCGATTAGTCGTGCAATTTAGCGCTAACTGTACTTCGCCTAGAGATTCTTGACAGGACCTCTGACTTAATTCAACTGCGGATAACAAATTCTTGAGCGTACTCATTACGCGTTCAACTTGACCATTTGCACGACTTGCCCCAGTCACAATTTGACGAAGCTTTATATTGTTTGAACAACAAAATTCTGAAAACTGTTTGCTTGAAAAGCATCTACCCTGATCGACTATGATGCGCGTTGGTACATCAAAAAGAGAAATTAAAGTCTTCATGGCCTTGATACAGCTTTCTGTATCTATTTTAAGGGTGTGATATAGGTGCACGAATTTTGTAAAGCTATCAATTTGGACGATAATATATTCTTTTATATCACTTTTTCCACTCAACTTGCCAGTAATATCCATGTGGACAGTGTGCCAGTGTATGCTAACTTTTGGGATAGGGTGTAGTTCTGCTTGAATTTTACCAGAGTGTGACTTGGCTGCCCTACAGGTTATGCAACTGTCGACAAATTTACGGAGATATTTATTCATTTTATCAAACCAATAGAATTGATATACTTTGTCAAGGGTCTTTTGCCATCCTAGGTGCATGATTGATTCATGTACCTGGTTCACCACTGACCATCTAAAAGTTCGAGGCACAACTGGTAAACATCGTGTTTTACCTTTTTTTTTGTATGTTGCGAATCAACATGCCTTTACTTAAATCATATGTTTTAACTATATCGTCTGACAGCTCGTTGGATTTCAGCTTATTCACAATGTCGACAATATCTGGGTCCCGTTTCTGTTCGGCCAACAGCCAATTGTTTGATATTTCAGCTATACTAACTCGCTTTCCAGGTATTTTATCCAAAACCAACGATGGTGTTGGAGGCACTGGGTTTCTAGATAGAAAATCTACGTGTGCCATACGTTTTCTTTCTCTATATTGTATTGTGAAATTAAACGACTGCAAATAGGACCACCAACGATGAACTCTAGGAGTTAGATCTATATTAGTGCGTGATGCCTTCAATGAGTTGCAATCAGTGTAAACCACAAATTCTCTACCACGCAAATAGTGACGGAAATGTTTGACGGATGCAAACACGGCCAAGGTTTCGAGCTCATATGAGTGGTATCTAGATTCAGCGGCGGAGGTTGTTTTGCTGAAATATTCTATAACGTGAAGTTGATTGTTGATACGATGTAAAAGCATGGCACCTAATCCGATCGAGCTAGTATCAGTGTGTAATTCTATAGGGTGTTGTGGATCAAATATTACTAAAACCGGCTCATTGGTAAGGATGGTGACTATTTTTTTACGAATACCTTCGAGCTCAAGATCCCAGGTGAAAGAGTCTCTTCTTGACGTTAGAGCGTATAATGGTTTCATTCCTTGTGAGAAGCCAGGTATAAACCTACGGAAATAGGACGCTAAACCCATGAACTGCCGTACACTTAGAACTGTCTGTGGCGGTGGCAACGAAATCAAAGCAGAAATTTTTAAGATGTTTGGTCGAATTTCTCCGGCCCTTATCTCGTATCCCAGATACTGGACGACTGTTTTTAGAAAACTACATTTACTAATATTAAAAATAAATCCAGCGCCTGAGAAAACGTCTAGCACAGTCTTTAACCTTTCTAAGCCTATCTCAACCGTAGGTGACACAATCATTATGTCGTCCATATAAACAATCACGTACGAATAGCCACTCGCCATATCAAGACAAGTAAAGTAATTCGCACCTCGCAACATAGCAATCTGGTCATTAATTAACGGCAAAGGATATCTGTCTGCTACCGTATTAGAATTTAGCTCTTTGTAATCGACACAAAGGCGATCTGCCCCATTTTTCTTTTTGACGAGCAATATGGGACTTGCGAAGGGAGAACAACTGGGTCGAGTAATATTACACTTTTGCAGCTCACTCAACTTTTTTCTAACAATATCTCTTTCTTCAGGGCTAAGTCTATAGGGCCGGCGTTGGACAGGTTTAGTATGGTCAATCAACCGAATTTATATTTCACCTGTACTAACACGTGTAGATGGTATCCCCTTAATAAGAGCAGTGGAATAACTTTCAAGTAATTTTATTAACTTATTTTTATCGGGCTCACGCAAGTCAGTGTTAAGATTGGAAAGCTCAACTGGATCCACATCAACTGAACAAATATTTACAGTTTTGGCTTTTACAATTTCAAACTTGTTTGGAGATATTATAACATCAAATCCCTGATTAAGGATTTCGCGACCAATTACAATGTTACTATTTAAATGTTTATCTTGTACTACGTGGAACAATATTTGAAGTGAGTTTTCATTTATAGTAACCTGGCTTAAAATCTGTAACGTGCTGTATATACCGGCGTTGCCAATGCCTTTTAACACAATAATGTTGTTAAAACGTTTTCCAGACAACTTACAGCTAACATTTTCTTTTATAAGTGAGCATTCTGCCCCGGAGTCAAATGAAATTGGGTAGATCTCACCTCGTTCAACCATAGTTCCTGTTAGTTTTGGCACGTAACACTGGTTCACGGTCTTCTGTTGAAACAATCCCGTTCGTTTGTTGATGCATCTTTTGAACATTGATTTGCAAAGTGCCCAGGTTGCCCATACTTAAAACTGGTAACTAACGGCTTATCTCGCTGCGGCGTCGCATCGGGTTTTGGTACATTTTTATTCTGCAGCCAACGATTTTGTGTTCTGGTTTCACAAACAATGCGTTGCAGGCGGTTGTCCACGCTCGCCATATGCGCGAGCACAACTGAAACGGCTATTTCTTCTATGTTTTTGTTTTGCCAATTAGCCGTTAAAGCTGTCACCAAACGACTGGCATAAGCCGCAAGGCATTCACCATTGGTTTGTCGGCTATTTAGCAAGTTTAAAAACATAGCTGACGGCGTCTCGTTGTTTTTATAATGGTGAAGAAATAGTTCCTTGAACTCGTGCCACTTAATGCCGGGATATGAAATTTGGGTTACCCAATGGGAAGCACTGCCTTCCATAGCCTCGATCAACGCCATGATTAATTTGTTTCCTTCAAGGGGCTGCTCCGTTAATATTATATCACGGTGGTGCACTATTTCGAAGCATCGGCGTCAGGGTTATCAGGAAAAAATTTTGGCAAGGTGACGCCACGTATCTGCTGCTGTTCACGTGTTGTCGTTTGCATAGTTTTTACCAGCTCCACTAGGTTTTGGCTTTGCATCTGCAGGATTATGTGCCATTGTTCCTCTGAGAATGCAGAGCGTGATGCCAATCCCACTTCTGATGTCGGGACGTCAGGATTCTTGTTCGTCTCGTTCATGTTTTCAACTGGTAATGTTCACTTTGTACTTTTGATTTCGCTTGGACTTTTTACTTTCACTTGTACTTTTTACTTTCACTTAAACCTTTTACTGTGCGGCTAGTTCCTAGGGGGTTTCTTCACTCAGCTCTCTAATCCGAGGCCCCCCTTTATATAGGACCTGACCTGATGACAGATTGACAGATTTGTTTCTAAACATGTTGCTAAGGGAAAGATGCTTGTCATCCTGCAAAGTCAACATTCCCAGCAACATTCGAGATGTCAGTCTGTAGCCGCTGCAAAGTTAATGCCAGGGCTACAATTGACATGCCTGTCAACTATCTAGTAGGCTTTGACTTATTCGTCACTTAATCGACACGGCCATCGTGTAATATTTTAATTTTTAACTTCAAACTTACCAAACGGAATTCGATCATCGTCTCTCCTAGACAGATAACAAAACATCATCTTTCCTAGATGGATAACCATCATCCCTTCTAGACGTATAACAAAACATCGTCATTCCTAGACGGATAACCATCGTCTCTCCTAGACGGACAACCAATCATCGTCTCTCCTAGACGGATAACCAAACTTCTTTCATACAAAACATTTCTTTCATACAAACTTTTTACATTTATTCTTACAAAACGTAACCAGTTCTTAAAAAAATTTTTTTATTCTTTTTTTTTTCATATTAATTTTACATTTCTTCGTCTCACTTAGACGGATCCAATTGACCCCTTGACAAGCTTGAACCCTCCGTGTCAATATCAAACTCCTGGGGAACAATTCCATCTGGAAGTTTTCTTATGTCTTCATGACAATACTTATATATTCGATTGTTGGATAATGACATTAACATATATCTATCACCATCTAAAACTTCAGCTACTAAAAATGGTCCCTTAAATTTTGGGTCTAGTTTAGTTTGGTGTCATTCCTTGTTTTTAAGAAGCACATAATCACCAACATTGTGTCTAATAACGGCAGCCCTTGACTTGTAAACGATTTTTATCGTAGGAAGCTAAATATTTCATGGTGCTTCTGGCTTTAGCTCCTGTAGAACCCAAATCCACTCCCAGTTCTGCGTCCAATGGGGGTACCAACCCAAGAGGTCGGAATTCTTTTCCTATTAACATCTCTAAGGTACTTGCCTCAGTTGCTCGATTAGTCGTGCAATTTAGCGCTAACTGTACTTCGCCTAGAGATTCTTGACAGGACCTCTGACTTAATTCAACTGCGGATAACAAATTCTTGAGCGTACTCATTACGCGTTCAACTTGACCATTTGCACTACTTGCCCCAGTCACAATTTGACGAAGCTTTATATTGTTTGAACAACAAAATTCTGAAAACTGTTTGCTTGAAAAGCATCTACCCTGATCGACTATGATGCGCGTTGGTACATCAAACAGAGAAATTAAAGTCTTCATGGCCTTGATACAGCTTTCTGTATCTATTTTAAGGGTGTAATATAGGTGCACGAATTTTGTAAAGCTATCAATTTGGACGATAATATATTCTTTTATATCACTTTTTCCACTCAACTTGCCAGTAATATCCATGTGGACAGTGTGCCAGTGTATGCTAACTTTTGGGATAGGGTGTAGTTCTGCTTGAATTTTACCAGAGTGTCACTTGGCTGCCCTACAGGTTATGCAACTGTCGACAAATTTACGGAGATATTTATTCATTTTATCAAACCAATAGAATTGATATACTTTGTCAAGGGTCTTTTGCCATCCTAGGTGCATGATTGATTCATGTACCTGGTTCACCACTGACCATCTAAAAGTTCGAGGCACAACTGGTAAACATCGTGTTTTACCTTTTTTTTTGTATGTTGCGAATCAACATGCCTTTACTTAAATCATATGTTTTAACTATATCGTCTGACAGCTCGTTGGATTTCAGCTTATTCACAATGTCAACAATATCTGGGTCCCGTTTCTGTTCGGCCAACAGCCAATTGTTTGATATTTCAGCTATACTAACTCGCTTTCCAGGTATTTTATCCAAAACCAACGATGGTGTTGGAGGCACTGGGTTTCTAGATAGAAAATCTACGTGTGCCATACGTTTTCTTTCTCTATATTGTATTGTGAAATTAAACGACTGCAAATAGGACCACCAACGATGAACTCTAGGAGTTAGATCTATATTAGTGCGTGATGCCTTCAATGAGTTGCAATCAGTGTAAACCACAAATTCTCTACCAAGCAAATAGTGACGGAAATGTTTGACGGATGCAAACACGGCCAAGGTTTCGAGCTTATATGAGTGGTATCTAGATTCAGCGGCGGAGGTTGTTTTGCTGAAATATTCTATAACGTGAAGTTGATTGTTGATACGATGTAAAAGCATGGCACCTAATCCGATCGAGCTAGTATCAGTGTGTAATTCTATAGGGTGTTGTGGATCAAATATTACTAAAACCGGCTCATTGGTAAGGATGGTGACTATTTTTTTACGAATACCTTCGAGCTCAAGATCCCAGGTGAAAGAGTCTCTTCTTGACGTTAGAGCGTATAATGGTTTCATTCCTTGTGAGAAGCCAGGTATAAACCTACGGAAATAGGACGCTAAACCCATGAACTGCCGTACACTTAGAACTGTCTGTGGCGGTGGCAACGAAATCAAAGCAGAAATTTTTAAGATGTTTGGTCGAATTTCTCCGGCCCTTATCTCGTATCCCAGATACTGGACGACTGTTTTTAGAAAACTACATTTACTAATATTAAAAATAAATCCAGCGCCTGAGAAAACGTCTAGCACAGTCTTTAACCTTTCTAAGCCTATCTCAACCGTAGGTGACACAATCATTATGTCGTCCATATAAACAATCACGTACGAATAGCCACTCGCCATATTAAGACAAGTAAAGTAATTCGCACCTCGCAACATAGCAATCTGGTCATTAATTAACGGCAAACGATATCTGTCTGCTACCGTATTAGAATTTAGCTCTTTGTAATCGACACAAAGGCGATCTGCCCCATTTTTCTTTTTGACGAGCAATATGGGACTTGCGAAGGGAGAACAACTGGGTCGACTAATATTACACTTTTGCAGCTCACTCAACTTTTTTCTAACAATATCTCTTTCTTCAGGGCTAAGTCTATAGGGCCGGCGTTGGACAGGTTTAGTATGGTCAATCAACCGAATTTATATTTATATTATATTTTATTATATTTTATTTCACCTGTACTAACACGTGTAGATGGTATCCCCTTAATAAGAGCAGTGGAATAACTTTCAAGTAAAAGTAATAAAATTATTAACTTATTTTTATCGGGCTTACGCAAGTCAGTGTTAAGATTGGAAAGCTCAACTGGACATCAACTGAACAAATATTTACAGTTTTGGCTTTTACAATTTCAAACTTGTTTGGAGATATTATAACATCAAATCCCTGATTAAGGATTTCGCGACCAATTACAATGTTACTATTTAAATGTTTATCTTGTACTACGTGGAACAATATTTGAAGTGAGTTTTCATTTATAGTAACCTGGCTTAAAATCTGTAACGTGCTGTATATACCGGCGTTGCCAATGCCTTTTAACACAATAATGTTGTTAAAACGTTTTCCAGACAACTTACAGCTAACGTTTTCTTTTATAAGTGAGCATTCTGCCCCGGAGTCAAATGAAATTGGGTAGATCGTTCAACCATAGTTCCTGTTAGTTTTGGCACGTAACACTGGTTCACGGTCTTCTGTTGAAATAATCCCCGTTTGTTTGTTGATGCATCTTTTGAACATTGATTTGCAAAGTGCCCAGGTTGGCCATACTTAAAACAGGTAACTAACGACGTGATGTCGGGACGTCAGGATTCTTGTTCGTCTCGTTCATGTTTTCAACTGGTAATGTTCACTTTGTACTTTTGATTTCGCTTGGACTTTTTACTTTCACTTGTACTTTTTACTTTCACTTAAACCTTTTACTGTGCTGCTAGTTCCCAGGGGGGTTTCTTCACTCAGCTCTCTAATCCGAGGCCCCCCTTTATATAGGACCTGACCTGATGACAGATTGACAGATTTGTTCCTCTGAGAATGCAGAGCGTGATGCCAATCCCACTTCTGATGTCGGGACGTCAGGATTCTTGTTCGTCTCGTTCATGTTTTCAACTGGTAATGTTCACTTTGTACTTTTGATTTCGCTTGGACTTTTTACTTTCACTTGTACTTTTTACTTTCACTTAAACCTTTTACTGTGCGGCTAGTTCCTAGGGGGTTTCTTCACTCAGCTCTCTAGTCCGAGGCCCCCCCTTTATATAGGACCTAACCTGATGACAGATTGACAGATTTGTTTCTAAACATGTTGCTAAGGGAAAGATGCTTGTCATCCTGCAAAGTCAACATTCCCAGCAACATTCGAGATGTCAGTCTGTAACCGCTGCAAAGGTAATGCCAGGGCTACAATTGACATGCCTGTCAACTATCTAGTAGGCTTTGACTTATTAGTCACTTAATCGACATATATTTTTTTGTACATTACGACGAGACGAGTTCAAAGGCTATGAGTATGCACTTTGCTTTGCCCATCATCTCAGACCGTTAAAGCTTCAGATCTAAAGTTTGCATGTGGGCTTCTATATCTTGCAGAGGTGAAATATCTCCGTTGTGTGTCATGAAGCTCCCACTTTGGTATTTGTTGAGCTATTGTTTTCAAATTTAATATTAGTGGACTAGATCATTTACATGCTCAAGAGACTTTTTGAATTTTCATTTAGGTGAAAAAAGTCGGGGAATGAGCAAAGCAAATTGAATCGAAAAAAACTGCTCATCGATTGAACGCGAGCACAATTATTATATAAACTAAGCAATCGGTTGCTATCGGATTTTTTCTCACAGTCTCATAGAACATAACTTATTTTCCGACTGCAAAAATCTGTCAACAGTTATTTGCGTGCTATAATTATATCTTATACAATTCGTTTTGTGCGACAAATACACTTCCATTAAGTTTTACATAACTATTGCAGTCTAGTAATATTTTAAAACAAATATATATTTTTAAGCCTAAATACGCCATACCAAAAAAAAATATATATATATAATAAAAAAAGAAAAAAATAGAGAAAAGGGTGTGAAAATAAAACGTAAAGCCAATACATACAAAAAAAAAAAAAAAAAAAAAACAAAGGGCCGGTCTAATTTCGACCGCGCCGAACTTAAAATTTGTTTGTAACTTTTCCTTTACCTATAGCCGTCAAAGCTGGACATTTTAACATTTTTGCTAATGACTGTGCTAAATTTAATTAAGATCGGGTGACCATATCATAAAGCTCTAATCGGACCGACCGATGTATGCGTGCCGTGCTTTGCTTAGGAAATGATGGAAGAAGAAGAAAAATTATAGTTGAAAGAGAAAAAATGTTTTGTTTGTGTAAGTTGCAGGGAAACAAAATTCAAAATGTAAAAGAAATTATTGCCAAGGTTTGCAAGGGTATTAAAACTTCGGCATTGCCGAAGTTAGCTTCTTTGATATTTTATTTTGAAAGGACTAAAAAGATGGGTGCACAGAGGTCTTACGTTTAGAATTAACGAATTTATAAAATTGTTTAGGGTCAGAAGAAAACTGAAGCTTACAGCGGTGAAGTTAATTTTTATAGTACTGTGTATTAAGCATCATGAATTTCGAACGAGCGACTGTATACAGAGCGTAATCTGAAGAACAACGTGTTTTTTGAAACTTTTTATAATATCGAGTCTTCACATTTTTCAAATTGGATAACTCTCGAGAGAACCAGGGAGGTTTATTAAGCCGTTCCTGCCTACCAAGAGGCACACAAATTTCAAAGAGTGAATTCGGAGTATCATTCAAGAAGCGAACAGCTGAGTTCATATCTCTACAATTGTACAGATAAGACCAATCGGTAGTGGTAATGTTTTCATTTAGGCTGGCAAAAACAGTATTACGAAAGCACCTAGTTAGAGGTAGCTCATTTGAACCAAGTAATGGTGAAAGCAAGGGCAGATCAATTTTTAAATTTAATGTAGGATGAAATTTGTCTTCAGAAAGAATAAATGGTTCGATCCTAGAGATATCACAATAAGAAGAATCCAATACAAAAATAAGATCTAACGATTAGAATTTAGGATATGATTCTTGGGACAAAGATAAGTCTAGAAGGCCATAGAGGGCAGGTAAATTTTTTTTTTTTTTTTTTAACGTTTAATTTATTTGTTGAATCTACTCTTAAATTAGAGCCTAACAACAAGTTTGAGATATTTTTCTTAATCTAGTACTTATGATATATCCAGGGGATATTGCAGGCGGCCCTAATCATTTATTATTGGGTTGGTCTGTCATTTCTTTTAAGACGAGTTCTATTATTAGTTCGCGTAAGGGAATTGGCAAGAACATTCGGGTGTACATCCAGTTTCGCAGAATACTTTAGTTGTTGACTACCTATTTCATATTTTACGTTAGGTATATTTAGATCATTTTGAATGTTGTCGTTCCGTATGTACCACGGAGCTCCAGTGATTGATCTTAAAATCTTGTCGCCCTTTGTATAATGTCGATATTGCTGGTACTTGCATTTCCCCATAGTACGGCGCCGTAAGTCCAGATGGGTTTCAGTACGGAGTTGTATAGGAGGACTTTATACTCCAGACGTAGAGGGGACCGAGCATTGATGATCCAATGTAAGCTACTCGCTTTCAGTTTAAGCTGTAACTTTTTTGCCTCGATGTGCTTGCGCCAAGTTAGTCTTCTGTCTAGGTGGATACCAAGGTAAGTGACATCCGCGGCTTGAGGAATTGGTACGTTGTTTAGCATTATAGCTGGACAGTTTCTTTTGTTAAGCGTAAATGTAACATGTTTGCATTTTTGCTCGTTGACCCGGATACGCCAGGTTGCTAGCCATTCCTCTACCACCTTGAGGTGTTCCTCTAATTTTGCAGAGGCTTGTATTGGGCATTTGGATCTGCTGAGGATTGCCGTGTCATCGGCAAAAGTGGACGTTGTCAGTCCTAAACTCGTTGGTAAGTCTGCAGTGTACAGCAGGTAGAGCAATGGGCCGAGTACACTGCCTTGCGGTACACCAGCTTTGATTTCAAAGTCAGCCGAGACGGAGCCATTACATCTTACGGCGAATTTTCTATTGTAAAGGTAAGATTCCATGAGTTTGTGGGTGTACTGTGGGAGTTTCTGCCGGATTTTGAACATTAGACCCTCCAGCCAAACTCTGTCGAAAGCCTGGGCAACGTCGAGAAAGACAGCCGTACAGTATTCTTTTAGTTCGAATGCTGTTCGTATTTCGGATGTTATACGATTGACTTGTTCAATTGTCCCATGTTTTTTCGCGGAAGCCGAACTGATCTGAAGGGATTGTGTTCTCCGATGCCAGAAATGAGTTTAGACGAATCTGCAGGACCTTTTCAAAAAGCTTCGAAAGACATGGCAGCAAACTTATTGGCCTATAGGCTGATGGTTGGGTTTTGTCCTTTCCCACTTTAGGAATCATGATGATAATGGACCTTTTCCATGCTCTTGGGAAGTAGCCAATTCTTATTATAGCGTTGAACATTTTGCAGATGTATTGTATGGCGATGGTAGGGAGTTCTAGGATCATTTTCGGTGTGATTAGGTCATGGCCAGGGGCTTTGTTCGGCTTTATGTGGTTTTTAATAACTGCAGTGATCTCATCCGATTGGAGTTCCGAGTACTCACTATCCGTTAATGTGCTTGAAGGGGGAAGTACAAATGAGTTTGATGTTGGATTTGGCTGGAAAACCATTTTAAGGTGTGTGGCAAATACGGATGCCCTCTCTTCGTCACTGCGGGCCCATCCACCGGTAGGACCCCTTATTGGTGAAACTGTCTCTGTAGGAGCGCTTAAAGTTGGGTGGGCTTTCCACAGAGGATGTTTAGTGCTGGATGGACTGAGCTTTTTTATGTATTTCCTTTGAGCCCAGATTTCCTCTTGTCTTAACTCCTTGGAGAGGTTGCGGCTGGCATGCCTTAGGCGAAGTTTTGCTGCTGGTGATCGAGTAACCTGCCATTCTCTTCTTAGACGTCGTTTTTCCGTTACTAATTGTTCTATCCGCCGGTTCGTAGGCCTGGCAGCAGGTTTAGCGTAAGTAGAGGCATGTGGAGTAGATACTCTTGCTGCAGCTCCCATCATCGACTCAAGTGTAGAGACGCACATGTCAATGTCCTCTGCAGCATCCAGTTTCGGCGAACAGTCAATGTGGGCACTCATGTACATTTTAAATTTAAGCCAATTTGTTTTGTTGTTTGTAAGTATATATGGGCGATCAAGTACTTGAGGTCTTGTTAACAGTGTGAATAGCACTGGAGAGTGATCGGAGGTTAAATCTAGCAGTGTTTCCGCAGTGATCCGATTACGCGGAATCCTCTTGGTTACTGCGAAATCAATCAAGTCAGGCACTTTTTGTGGATCTGTGGGCCAATAAGTAGGCCTACCCGGTGAGACGCAATCCATCTTATTGAGAGGGTTGACTATTGTGTTGTACAACTGCTTGCCTTTAGGATTTACCAGGCGAGATCCCCAGTGCGTATGTTTGGCGTTATAGTCCCCTGCTGCAATGAAGCGTTCTCCGAGTGTGTTAAAGAAACCGGTGAACTCCTTTTCAGAGATTGAGAAGCGTAGTGGGCAGTACAGGGCAGCCAACGTAGTGTTGCCGCAGCTGGTTTGGACGGTTATAGCAGTGGCTTGAAGGTGCTGTGTTTCGAATCTGTTGAGAAACGAGTGTTTTATACGGTTTTTGATTAGGATACCAGTCCCACCATGAGCTTTTCCGTCTGGATGGTTTGTTGCGTAGAAGGCATATTTGTGGTATTTGAAAATTATTTTTTGATGTTAAATTTGTTTCAGATATCAGCATGACGTCGATTTCACTTGAGTCTAGGAATAGTTGCAGTTCATTTTTGTGCTTGGAGACGCCGTTAGCATTCCAAAGACATAGACTTAGGGAAGCCATTATTTATTCTCGATAAGCTTCTGGATAAGCAGGTTTTGATTCCGCATCAGTTCCTGCATACAGTTTTGCATGAACGTCATAAAAGCAGTCATGTTTTGATGAAGTGAGATCAATAGGGCCTCTAAACCACTTGGAGTTTGCTGGCCAAGTTCTGGTGCGCTAGGTTGCGGATTCTGTAGATGGTGGAGTGACGGGGTCTCTTTCGTGGGCTCCGTCTGTCCAGTTCGGAGTACACTAGCGAAGGATACACTAGGATTGGTTGTAGCAGGCATGTTAGATGATCTAACAGCCTTGGCGAAGAATACCTCCGGTGTAGTTTTGGAGGCGTTGAAGGTGATTTTTGGTCCAGCTGGGGGTTTACGCCCGTTTAGGTGCGATTTAAGATCCTTGAAGACAGGACATCCCCTGTAGTTGGCTGTGTGGTTCCCTCCACAGTTACTGTATAGTCTTAGTGCGACGTTGTTTCTGTCCTTGGGGCAAATGCCATCTTTATGATGTTCGCCGCAGCCAACACACACTGACCTAAGATTGCAATTGTTAGCGGTGTGGTTGTGTTCCTGGCAGTTTTTACACTGAGGTGGTTGGTATCTCTTATGGGGCTCCTCTACGGTGATTCTTCTGTGCAATAGGAGCTGAAGGTTGTAGATTGGATGCACTTCATTTGGCTTCGTCCGCTTTGCATCTGGTTGGAGCTCGATTTTAAAGAGCGGCTGTGCGACTTTATTTCTGTTGATGATATTGACAACGGACTTAACCGCAAACCCTTTTTCGGCCAATGCGTCTGCTATTTCTTGGGGTGGGACCGATGGCTCGATCCCCTTTTACACAACCTGGAGCCCTTTACTGCTTTTTAGTTGGTAGGTATAGAAGTTGATGTTAGCATTACGGAGGTACTTTTCGATGATGCGGAAGTTGTCCTCAGTTTGGGTTTGACATTTAATTTCTTTTATGTTACCCCTGTTGAGAGGGGTTACAACAAAGTTATTTGCCCCTACTGTTTCTACTAGCTTCGAAATCAGGACGCTGCAGTTGGCTCCACGGATGTATAAGGGGGGTGGTCTAGCCGATTTAACTTTATCTACAGCGCCGGCTTGATCGTCTTGCTGATCGGCAAGAATTTTAAAACGATTCCCGCTAAGAAGTGCTACTCGTTCATTAGGTTTGGTTATTTTTGGCGTATTGCCACTTTTTTTCTTTTGCGGGCTTAGCTTCCGCTTAGTTATTTTAATATATCTATCCATTCCAGTTTGGACAGAAGGCGTTGGGTTTATTGTCGTGGCCGGCTTGAGGCAGGTCAATACTTCGGTAGACGTTGCAGTAGTTGCTGTCAACGAGCTGACGGTGCTGGTCGGTGCAATCGGTGACCCAGTTATCGATATTGATGGAGAAGCACACTGCTCTCTCCACGGTAAATTGCTGTTGATTGCTGAGTGGCTTGCACTTTCGGTGTTATTGCTTACGGTAGCATTTAGTGGGGTCGGCGACACCACCGAAAAGTACGCGTTGTTGAGTTGGACCGAGAGACGATGCTCACGTTGTTGTTGTACAAGTAGTTCTTGTAGCTGTTGCTGGTGGGGATCGAGAGAGCTTGGGCCCGAATTGGTGGACATGGCTTTTCCAGGCTTTCCTGTTGCAACTTAGTATTTATTGCTATTAGAACTAGTAGCAATATGATTGCGGTGACTGACAGCCCTACACAATTTTTGCAAACGCGGTCTTTTTTTTTTTTTTTTACACTAAATTTTGCGGAGGGCATTAAAAAACACGTCTGCACGCGGCGGCGGTTGAATTGAATAAATAATAAGGTAAATTAAAATCACTTAAAACTTAACTAAATTAAACTAAACTAAAGAGGAGACAATTGCCTCTAAATGATTCAAATAGACCACAACATCTGACAATGGTGGAATATAAGAACAAGTAATAAAAGCATTAAAGGACTTAAAAGTTACTTTAACACTGACAATGTCAATCTCCTGAGTCTCCACTTCTCCGTAAAAGCTAGAATGGTTTCTTTGTTTCACGATCACTTTCACTCGTTGCAGAGAACGGACGTGTTTTTTTTGCGCTTATCAACTTTTTATTTTTTCTCGCGATTAACTTCCTTTTTATAACTTATTAATAAATTCATTACCGGCTAATATTTCCAGCATCCGAATTTTATTTTCATTTCGCGAATTCTTGCTGTCGCTTTTGTGCATTTGTTTAAATTTAAATAAAATCAAAACTTACAGCAATACTTGCGTTAGCGGTGTTGTTGTTTTGTTTATCTCTTTTTGCTTTTGTGTTGTTACCGTTTTAACTAACTCTCGCGCTCTTGCGTACAAATTGTTATTGCATGTGTTCAATTTGACGCGCTCTCCCGCTCTTTCCTATTCTTGTTTGATTTGCGCTCTCGTCTTTTGCCTACCCGCGACTCTGTGATACGTGTTTTTTGTTTTTGTGTATTTTTGTAATTTCTTTTCTTTAGTTGTGAAGGCTTACTCTGCACATTAACCCTTGTGTCAGAACTGGTCAGTATATTCTTATACACAGATTTTTAACATTTAGAATTTTTATTTTTTTGTATTTTCCTTTTTTAATTAAATTAATTAAATTTTGATAAAATGGTTGTCTGCTCAAAAAATAATTGCATAGTGGCCACTCATCCGGTTGACTCCCATGATTATATTCTTTGTTGGCTGTGTGACAATGCGGTTCACGTTAAGTGTGCAGGTTACACAGGCAGAATCAAGGAGTCTATTGCTAAAGGCGGTGGCTTAAAATATGGATGTGATGCTTGCCGTGGGGTCTAGAATGAGATGCGCTCTTTCATGAGGCGGACTAGAGATAGTTTTGACACTTTAAGGGCTGGTTTTAATAAACTCCAAGCGGAGTTTAATGCGGTGGAGACTCAGTTCAGGAGTTTATCGCTTATGAATGAGTCTCCGAAACGTAAAAGGACCAGTCCTTGGGGTGTTTCAGTATCTGTAGATCCGCCAGCGTCTCTTATCATCCCCGACCGGTCTCATGCACCGTCCACTCTAATGTACAGCAGTTGATATCGTTTAAGAGCCCGGTTGTGAATGCTATTAGTAAGGAATTACCGGTATCACCTGGGAATGATCTCTTAAAAACGATGCCTATTGTAGTGTCCGATGTGTCCGGGCAATTACCCATTCCAATGGAAATTGCCGATAGTTCCAAAAGTATTGAGGGCCCCGTAATCAAGTTGACTGCTGCAGTGGGTGACTTGTCCAACGTTACTGCTACGGCTGATGCTTCGGGACCGCGGCCTCTCGTTGGCATACCACCAAAGAAACATATATTTGTTTCTAGGCTAGACCCTGTTGTCACATCTGATGATGTAATAGCCTATATTCGGAAGAAAGTTAACGTCTCGAATATTGCGGTGGAGAAGTTTAAATTTTCTTATTCTCGGGACATTTCGTCCTTTAAAATTAGTGTTTCTGCCAATATCTTCGACACTATATGTCGAGAAGATTTTTGGCCGAAACATATAATAGTTAAGGAATATACTGTAAAAAAGAAAAATCGGCAACCGATTCGCTAGCCATCAACAACAACTAATACTATTCCTGCCACATCAGCATCTGCTGGTGTGTCAAAAAACTAGCTTCGTCCCTTAACCTGGGTTACCAGAACGTTAGAGGACTGAAATCCAAACTTCCTTATCTCTATGTAGATAGTCTTTCTTTTGAGCATAACATTCTAGCTTTTACAGAGACGTGGCTAAAACCTAATATTGCTGATGCATCGGTGTTTTCCACAAACTTTTCTATATTCAGACGTGACCGGATTTCTCGCGTAGGCGGTGGCGTTCTAATAGCTGTTGATGCTGCTTTATCATCTGAAATGATTCAATTTTCTAGTACCCAGGAGATTGAGTTTGTCGGTGTTAAAGTAAATTTTAAATCTTTTAATGATTTTATTACTTGTTCCTATATTCCACCATTGTCAGACATGGTGGTATATTTAAATCATTTAGAGGCAATTCAGTTTGTCTCCTCTTTAGTTTCCAGTCAAGACATGCTCATAGTGGTAGGTGATTTTAATTTACCCGCTTTAGTATGGTCACTAACAGATGAATCTACCATGTTGCTGCCCTCTTTGTCACATGACTTTATTGACGGCCTTCTAGGCTTATCTTTATCCCAAGTCAATCCTGTCTTAAATTCTAATGGAAAATCGTTAGATCTTATTTTTGTATTGGATACTTCTTATTGTGAGGTTTCTAGGATCGAACCATTTGTTCTTCCAGAAGACAAATTTCATCCTACATTAAATGTAAAAATTGATCTGCCCTGGCTTTCACCATTACTTGGTTCAAATGAGTTACCTCTAACTAGGTGCTTTCGTAAGACTGACTTTGTCACCCTTAACGAAAACATTACTAATACCGATAACTAATAACGAGAGGCCGCGGTCCCAAAACGTTAGCCGCAGTAGCAACGTTGGACAAGTCACCCACTGCAACAGTCAAATTGTTCACGGGGCCCTCAATACTTTTAGAACTATCGGCAATTTCCATTGGAATGGGTAATTGCCCGGACATTTCGGACAATACAGTTGGCATCGTTTTTAAGAGATCATTCCCAGGTGCTACTGGTAATTCAGAACCAATCACCACTGGTCTCTTAAACGATATCAATTGCTGTACCTTGGGAGAGGACGGAGCATGAGGCCGGTCGTTTACGATAAGAGACGCTGGCGGATCTACAAATATAGAAACACCCCATAAGCGATAAACTTCTAAACTGAGTCTCCACCGCATTAAATTCCGCTTGGAGTTTGTTAAAACCTGTCCTCAAAGTGTCAAAACTATCTCTAGTCTAGCGCATCTCTTTCTCGACATCCCAGCAAGCATCACTTCCATATTTCAAGCCAATCCCCTTTAGCAATAGACTTCTTGATTCTGCCTGTGAAACCTGCACACTTAACGTGAACCCCATTGTCACAGCCAACAAAGAATATAATCAGGGGATTCAACCGCATTAGTGGTAACTATTCAATTATTTTCTGAGCAGACAACAATTTTATAAAAAAATTTAATTTAATTTTGAAAAAAAAGAGTAGAAAATAAAATAAAGAGTTTTAAAGGTAACCAAATATGTGTATAAGAAATATGTCTGCGCAGTAAGCCTTCACAACTACAGAATAAAAAATTAAAGAATACACAAAAAAAAAAAACACGTATCTTTGAATCGCGGGTCGTCAAAAGACGAGAGCGCAAATCAAACAAGAATAAGAAAGAGCGGGAGAGCGCGTCAAATTCAACCCATTCATAAAAGTTAAAGAAAAGTTTTTAATCGCGAGAAAAAAAATAAAATTTGATAAGCGCAAAAAAAAACAAGTCAGTCCTCTGCAACGAGTGAAATGGATAGAAGGAGAAATTTTATTTTTTTGGAATCTCAATATGCATACCCTGTTTTTTTTTTTTTTTCAATTTGACTCTAAAAACTTTAATATAGAATATTATTGAGATCGGATGTCATTCCCGTGCCGACTTGATATCAAACTTTAAGTTTAAAAGTTAGTATGAAAGTGGGCCTATCACTATACAAAAAAGTTGAATCAAATTTTTAGATTAATTAAATAAATTAATAAAAGAGTCATCAATCATCGAATTTTCCTTTCAAAGTTTGTTTTTTATAGTCGGGATATACCTGTCTGTGTTCTTGCACTCAACTTAATAAAAATTGCTTTTGCTTCTCTTGAATAGTAATCAAACCATGGAAGTCTTGCATTAACTCAACCGCTCTTTCCGCCGTGTTGACTGCTTTCAGTCCTAGCCTAGCCGAAAAGGGTCACTTGTTCAAAAAGCTGTCATCAATATGGAGTCGAACTTGCTTTTGACAAAAACGAAATCATCAGTGTTTTTCTCTGAAATTAAAACATAGATCGGTTATCGATTAAACCTATTATCAAACTTTGTAAAAGATAAAATACAAAGATTAATTAACATACCGAAAATTGGTCTAAAGAGTTCTTCGTTGGATATAATGTAATGTTTATTTCGGGCAGTTGGGTTTTCTCTAGATAAGTTAGAAATCATTTTTACTTTAGTTTCTAGATCGACATTATCATGAAATAAAGCCAGAATAGATACTTAATCTGTCAAATACCACAAATGCTGGTAAAACTTACGCCAAGCTGCCTTTATTTTTTCGTAATTTTTTATGGCCTTCAAAAAACACAAATCCTGATTCGGCGCCTTTACTGCTAAAATACATTGGAGCCAGGTTTTAACGTAAGATGTCACGATAAACAGACATATGTCCAACAGAGCTACCTTATCCTTGTTCGAAATTCTGAATTGAGTGCTAAGTAACGATGAATAAGTGACTTTCACCATCCATCGAATGGATGCCGAATCTTAATTTTCTTCTCTGAATCTCCGTCAAGTAATATAATTGAAAGCTCAATTAATTCGCGATAGTCATCTCTAACGATGTCTTTAGTTAAATCAGTTCTATATAAATCTAGCAGTGATGACGACATGCAATAATAAACACTTCTCTACCCAGTATGACAGCTATGAAATATGATTTTAATCAAATTCTAAATTGACATATGTCATATGTTTATATGGCAGCTATATAATATACATAGTTATCCAAATTGAATTAAACTTGGCACAGTCATCAAGTATATATTTAACTGACGAATATTAACTTTTATGACACAAGCTCAGAAAATAACGAAGTTACTGATAAAAATCACTGTTTACCACCGGTCGTTCCGATGAGAGCTTTATGATATAGTCACCCGATCTTAATCAAATTTAGCACAGTCATTAGCAAAAATGTTATGTTAAATGCCGCATTGCTCCAGCATAACATTGTATGCCGTTCTTTCGTGAACATATAAATTTTAATATAAAGCGTATTCCAGCTTTGACGGCTATAGGTAAAGGAAAAATTACAAACAAATTTTAAGGGCTTAGAAAGTTCGGCGCGGTCGAAATTAGACCGGCCCTTTGTTTTTTTTTTTTTTTGTGTATGTATTGGCTTTACGTTTCTGAATGACTTTCTATATTTATTTTCACACCCTTTTCTCAATTTTTTTTTTCTGTTTTTATTGTCCTTTTTTTTTTTTTTTTTTAGTAAGGCGTATTTAGGCTTAAAAATATATATTTGTTTTAAAATATTACTAGACTGCAATAGTTATGTAAAACTTAATGGAAGTGTATTTGTCGCACAAAACGAATTGTATGAGATAGAATTATAGCTCGCAAATAACTGTTGACAGATTCGTGCAGTCGAAAAATAAGTTATGTTCTATGAGACTGTTAGAAAAAATCCGATAGCCACCGATTGCTTAGTTTATATAGTCATATATCCAACAGCAATCCCTAATAACTTATAAATGTTTCGCCCCCTAAAATTTATAACTTTTTTTATTCACAAACAACGTTGTTTTATTCACAAACAATTGGACACTTGCAATACCAATTGTCCCATTCAAAAACTTCCAGCGTGAGAACGCAATATTATAAACAAATCTGTCCCCAAAATTTCCTCTAAGCGTGAGAACGCTTAGTATGCGAAATCAATAAGCCAATCAAATATCAGATCAAGACATCATCCGATAAAAAGCTCTCACTAGTAGCATAAAAAGCTTTCAACATAATTGTAAACATAAAAAGCTTTCTAACGGAACTGTAAACTTAATTGTATGAATAACGATAAGTTAGTTCTTAAGATACATCCTTTGAATAAAGATCGTTTCTTTTGAGTTCAATAGATCTAAGTTTTCTTTTTTTTAACCTATAAAGGAAGCGGATTTATAATTGGCGCAGTCGGTAAGATCGGTAAAAGTGAACTAGTTATTCTATCCGTGTGACACATAGAATTATTATCCGTGTATTACATAGAATTAGTGAATAATCACTATAAAACTCCGATCCGCAAAAGAATTTACGGGCATCGCTCAAAAGCCAACAACAGTGAAAAATATTTACACCAACTGTGTGTTGCAACCAAATAAAAAAAATTCCAATTGTGGAACGAAAAACGCCAACTGTGTACGAAAATATCAACTGTGTGTAATACAGCCATAAACTCCAATTGTGGAACTAAAACGCCAACTGTGTGCGTAAATATCAACTGTGTGTGTTACAACCTAAAACTCCAATTGTGGAACAAAACGCCAACTGTGTGCGAATAAAATAAAACACCACTAAAGACAAAATGGCAGAACTCACCGAAGCCCACCTCAATCAAGCACTGTCTTCGTTAAGACAGGTGGCAAACTATGATGGAGCACCAGAGAATCTGACATCCTTCATAAGGAGGATAGATTTTATCATGCACCTATATCCAACCCATGACATGAGGCAACATAACATATTGTTCAGCGCAATCGAGATGCAGCTCACTGGAGAAGCTCAACGACTTTCGCAAATTGGACAAGCCAACACCTGGCCGGAACTAAGAACGTTTCTCATCAACGAATTAAAGACGCAAACCACATGTGAGGAACTTCTTCGACGCCTCTACAACACCCACTATTCAGGAAACCTTCGTATGTTTGTAACTGAACTACACGATAAATCTTATATTATTACAAACAAGGTTAGTCTTGAAAACGATGCAAATAACACCATTTTATATACAAATGCCTTAAATAATACTATAAAAGATGTAATAAACAAAAAAAAACCCGATAGATTATTTACGACGTTAGCTAGATACGATATAACCACAGTTAGCAAGCTAAAACAAGTAGCTCAAAGAGAAGGGTTATACGACAATAGCATAACAGAAATCAGAAAATCAAATCAAAGCCAAAATCAAAAAGTGGAAAATCTTTTGTACCCAATAGTACAACTCCGTCTCAAACAAAACAATCAGACACAACACAAAACCAAATACCTTTCCAAGAATTTCAACAAAAATTAAATATCGATAGGGCTCAAAATCCAATGAATTATCAGCAGCAAAATAATTATCAAAAAAATAAGGTAGCAAACCAGCCTACAAAAAGGCCAAGAGAAAGTAATAGTAGAATCAGCAAAATGGACACATCCGAAAATTTTCATCAGAATGCCTCGGATCAATCAGAAGAAGAGATAGAGACAAGTCCTTCATCAGAATCACAATGAACAATAAACATTTGAGATGTGTAGTCGACTCAGGATCTTCAATAAATATAATGTCCGAAAACTTTTTTAATTTCAAAACCTATTCAGAAGATACCAAAATTCATACGATTGAAGGAGCAGTAGAACCAAAAGAAATAATTTGCCTTGCACCCAGCAAACTTTGTCCGACAGAACAAAAAATTCTATGTCCATAAATTTTCAAATAATTACGACATGTTAATAGGCAGAACTTACCTAAGAGCATGCAAAGCCCAAATAAATTATGAAGAATAATAGGTAAAGCTAGGAAACTATACATTTTATTTCAGAGATATGGATGAAATAGAAGAAGAAGATAACATAGAATGTTTAGACCCACCTACAAAAAGGGACCCAGACACAAATTTTGCTATTGAAAATGAAATAATAGAAAATAATCAGTATAGACTCGACCATTTAAATATCGAGGAAACACAAAAACTAAAAAAGGTCTTGTACGAATTTAGTGATATTCAGTACCGAGAAGGTGAAAATTTGACTTTCACGAGTACAATAAAGCACTCTATTCATACAAAACATGAGGACCCAATTTACAAACGTCTTTACAAATATCCCCAAACGTTTGACACAGAAGTCAACAAACAAATAAATGAAATGATCGAACAGGGTATCATTCGAAAATCGAACTCACCCTACTGTTCACCCATTTGGATCGTCCCAAAAAAAGGAGACGCTGCCAACAAAGAAAAATTCAGATTAGTCATTGACTACCGAAATTTGAATGAAGTCACAATAGATGACAAATTCCCAATTCCAGTCATGGATGAAATTCTTGACAAACTGGGAAAATGCCAATACTTTACCACCATTGATTTAGCTAAGGGATTTCATCAAATTCATCAAAAACAGCTTTCTTAACTAAACATGGCCACTACGAATACACACGTATGCCATTTGGTATAAAAATGCACCGGCAACATTCCAAAGATGCATGAATAATCTTTTAGAAGACCTTATTTATAAGGATTGCCTTGTTTATCTGAGAAGCTAATCTTAAACTCCAACTCGACAAATGCGAATTTATGAAAAGGGAAACAGAATTCCTTGGTCATATAATAACAACAGAAGGTATAAAACCAAACCCAAATAAAGTCAAAGCAATTCAAAATTTTCCGATCCCTAAAACCCCAAAAGAAATAAAATCATTCTTAGGATTATGCGGATTCTTTCGAAAATTCATACCAAACTTTACACACATTGCAAAACCTTTGAATCTTGGATTAAAGAAAGGAGCTCAAATTAACATAAACGACCCACATTATATTTCATCCTTTGAAAATTTAAAATATCTTCTTATCAACGACCCCATACTTGCATACCCCTATTTTAAAAAACCATTTATCCTAACCACAGATGCTAGCAATATAGCTTTAGGCGCGTTCATCTCACAGGACCATAGACCTATTTCTTACGCAAGCAGAACGTTGAACGAACATGAGATCAATTATTCAGCTATAGAAAAAGAATTACTATCAATAGTTTGGGCAACAAAGTATTTCAGACCATACCTTTTCGGTAGAAAGTTCGAAATTCTAAGCGACCATAAGCCTTTAGTATGGCTCAGCAATATAAAAGAACCAAATATGAAACTTCAACGATGGAAAATAAAACTAAATGAGTTTGATTATAAAATTAAATATTTACCCGACAAACAGATGAAAACTTTTTAGGATCAACAGACAGCACCGTAGCTACAATACATAGTGCTCATGAGTATAATGGAAATTACATTCCAATAGTTGAAAAACCCATTAATTATTTTAACAGGCAAATAGAATTCATTAGAGGTTCAGAAGACAAAACAGAAACATCAACCTATTTTTATAATTCAAACATAAAAATAACATAAAAAGAAATGACCAATGCTTACGCAAGGGATATAATTAAAAGATATCTTTGCGGTAAGAAAACTGTACTATATTTTCATAACGAACAAGATTATCCCATATTTCAACAAGCCTTTATTGAAATAATACGATCGAGAGCAAAAACAAAAATCTCGAAATCAAGCATTAAGCTAGAAGACATTCAAACGTTTGCACAATTCAAAAAAATAATTCTAAAACAACATAAAGAATTATTACATCCAGGAATCGAAAAAACGATTAACTTGTTTAAAGAAAAATATTATTTCCCCGATTTTCAAAACCTGATTCAAAACATTATTAACGAATGCTCAGTATGCAATATCGCAAAGACAGAAAATAGAAATACAAAACTAACTTTTGAAATAACACCAGAAACTTTTAAGGTCAGAGAAAAATACGTCAGGGATTTTTACATGATCGACGATTTACAATTCCTTTCATGCATTGACATTTACTCCAAATTTGCAACACTTGTAGAAGTAAAATCTAGAGATTGGTTGGAAGCCAAGAGAGCAATTATGAAAGTATTCACTGAAATGGGCAAACCAATTGAAATAAAATCAGACAAAGATTCAGCATTTCTGTGTAGAAATTACAACAAGTAAAAACGGCATTTCAGACGTAGAAAGATTTCATAAAACAGTTAACGAAAAACTCAGAATTATAAATAGCGAAAATGACATCGAAGATAAATTACTCAAATTTGAAAAAATTCTCTACATTTACAACCATAAGTCGAGACATAAAACAACTAACCGAACACCAGCGGACATTTTTATCTATGCAGGATCACCCGACTATAATACCCAAGAAAATAAAATAGACAAAATAAACAATTTAAATAAAGACAGACACGACTTCGAAATCGATATTAGATTTAAACAAGCACTATTAGTAAAGTCTAAAACAACAAATCCATTCAAAAAGACAAGAGAAATAAATCAGTTAGATGAAAAACACTTTGAAGAAAGAAACAGAGGACAAAAGGTCACACACTACAAATCAAAATTCAAGAAGAAAAAGAAAGTTAATAAAAGCAAATACGACAATTGATACATTACAGGTCAACAACTCAAGATGACTTTTTTGTGCATCGTGCTATTCTTAACTTTAAAATCAACATGCAGTCAATCCATTGACATAAACCCAGTAAAAGCACCGAACGGTTACTTAATATTTAAACAGGAACTATGGACTTAGCGACAAACTTTGAATATCATTATTTAAAAGTGAATTTAACACTAATAGACATTACATAAACCAATCTAATGCAACAAGCACAGGAATTTAAAGACATAGTCCATATTCAATACTTAACAGAAAAATTAAGTAGGGAAATTAATGGAATACAAATTATAGAACGTAATAAACAAGGACTAATTAACGGAATTGGTTCAATATACAAATATCTTTTTGGTACTCTTGATCAAGACGATAAAGACGAATTAGAACAAAAAATAAATAATCTTGAAAGTCATAGCGTACAAGCAAATTAACTAAATTACTTAATAGACACTATAAATAAAGGTTTAGAAGTAATAAACAACCTCAAGGAAGAAAAGGAAAAATCAGTAAAAGTAGAAGTTCTAATCTTTAATTTTGAGCATTTCACAGAATACATTGAAGACATAGAAATGGGCATGCAGCTCACTAGACTAGGAATTTTCAACCCAAAACTTCTAAAACATAATCGCTTAAGTCATGTTAATTCGGAAAAACTATTGAATACAAAGACATCCACCTGGCTTAACCCAAATTCATACGAGATATTTATCATTTCAAATATTCCTCAAGATATAATAAAAACCCCTATCTTTGAGATACTTCCTTATCCAGATGAAAATAAAAATATTTTGACAGAAAATTCATACGATAAATACTATTTTAACAACAACACAAAAATACAATACAAATAGAAACTAATGAATGTATAATAGGCATTTTAAATTAAATCCCAATCCCAATCCCAAATACACAAAAACATATAAAAATTATCAAACTAATTACATTGAACCAAATATAATTGTAACATGGAATTTACCAAAAACAAAACCTAATCAAAATTGTGTAAACAACGACTTAATAATAGAAGGCAATAACATAATAAAAATTTACGATTGTGCCTTAATATTAAATGAAATATCAATAACAAATTCATTGCTTGACTACAGCCAAAGCATTTATGTAACAAACAATATCACTAGGCTAGAACCTATTTCTTTTATACAAACAAAAGATATAATTAACGAACACACAAAATATTATACTGTATTTCTAACTATTACATTAACCACATTTGTACTTACTATAATAAGTTTTATTACATACTTAATCTATAAGTTTAAGGCAATGCCACAAAAATTAATAATTAAACATTTTCGATCAAATAAGAACCGTATTCCCACAGAAAAAATCGAAACCCCATTTGTTGATAAAATTGAATCCCGAGGTATAAACAAAATTGATACTCCAATCTTTGCAACTGAGAAACATCTCTTGCTATACCCTGTAGCGTGCGCTAGTTTAAACTTTCAAATTTTTAAACTTAACGTCTTTACGCGCCACTTTGCCAATAGCGATCAATCAATAAATAAAAATATTGGTATCGATCAATCGATAAACGCATAATGTGGTGATAGCGATAAATGATCTATCGTTTTTCTTGAGGTGGCAGCGCGCTTCATTTTTTTGCTAAGTTTCATTTTCATTTTTAATTCTGTGTTATGGCCAGCCCTGAGGCTATCGGTAGAGCTCTATCGATAGTGATAATAGGGGCAGACAATAGTGGGCAAGTCGGGGAATAGTGGTGGATCTAGTGTTGGGTAGATCAGAATTATAAAGGGATTTTTTTTGAATTTGAATGTCGTCCAGCGGTCAAAAGGCTGTTGACCCAGGGTCGGGTCTAACGAACAAACCGTAAGATCAGGCGATGAGTCGTCTGAGTCTAGAACGTCAAAGAGGTTAAAATCAGTTTAACGTGGACAGTGAGGTGCGGCGGTTGACAAAAGAAAAAAAAAAAGGGTGGAAAAAAACAAGGAGAGAGAAGTGCATAATTAATCGTGAATATATCCTTGAAATTTAAAGAAAAACAGCTCCTTCCATCAAGCCGCACAGAAAAGTTTTGTATTTTTTTTTGTGTGACAAATTTTGAGTAATCCTGAGGCGCAGCGAGGCGAAACCGGCCGTCAAAATTGGGTAAGTGTTCGTGTTGCCATGCAAGTTAGGGACTTTTTTTTTAAATTAAAAATAATTGCGCCAAAATAGGCCGGTTACATCAAGCTGCGCAGGAGCACCAGCAGACCCTGTCCACGTTCCAAAAAAATAAAAAAAAAAATTTTATTTGTACCTGTCCCCGAACAAAATTCTTGGTCCGGTCGGCCTATTGGGCCCAAATATAAATCCCAGAGAGGGACGTCGAAAGGAGTATAATCCAGGCCAGACATTTTTTTGATTCACCCATCGGCCCGCATAAGAGCAGCAAAGTTTCGGTTGATTGGGGGGAGAAAAAGATTTTTGACACTCATTCCCGTCAATTTCTGGTGCGGACGGCTCCAAAAATCCCCCCAGATCATTGGCGAACTCCACCTGACTGAAAAAAGGAAAAAAAAAACAAGACATTAGTCGTTTATGCCTTTTTTTAATGTAAATTTTATTAATTTCTTTATTTATTTAATTTACTAGTTTAATTATTTATTTATTTATTCCCTCGTCTATTTATTTATTCCCTTGTATATTTATTTATTCCCTTATTCATTTACTAACCTATTCAATTCCTTATTTATTATTTTGTTTAACGTTGAATATTTATTTTATTCTTTTTTGTTGCCCACGTGCGCATTCCTTTTTTTTTTGTATATTTAATTATTCCTAAGTCCCATGTTGTTCACGACCCTTGGTGTGGTTTTGACAAAGTATACCTGAAAGAAGAAAGAAAAGAAAAGAGGTGAAAAGAATACCAATAGAAGGGATAATTTTTCTTTCGATCTTGCCCCCTAAAAGAGCTCTGATAGGCAGGTGGGAATCGGGAAGGGGAATCATCTTGATTAAAAAAAAAAATATATATAATAAAAAAAATTGATGTAATCTGTTGCAGACACCTGCTCAAATCTACACCCGGGCAAGATAAAGTTAATGAGTTCGTGCGTTAATTAAAATTAAGAGTAATGAACAACAAAAAAATGAATTGCTGAGTGTTTTCCTAAAGGGGGGAAATGGGAGGAAAGGAGCACGACGACTCCCGGAGGAGTTGATGCGTGGTGATGATGATATGTTTTAGGTGACGAGTGAAATATATTATGGGGTGGCATACCTCATCGACATGCCACGAAGGAAAGGGAGGGCCCGTTCGACCTCGATAATCCGGAAGAGGAGGTACGGTTCACATGGAGTGGCGGCGACGACATCATTCCTGTAAGGGGGTAAGAATAATTTATTAGTGAGTGATGAATGTCGAGACGCCGAGAAGAACTTCGCCGAGGTACTGGCTAAACCCGTAGGTGTGACCAAGTACGCTCAACCTCGCCGAGTTGACTACCGAGCTGCGCAAGTTAGCGAACTCGGGCAGTCGCAGGAGAATGGATCGATCCGATCACCCCCAGAAGAGGCCGGAAATGTCGGGCAAATTGACGCCGTGTCAGGGAATGGTGCCAAACGCCCTTTAATCTGCTGGAATTGCCAGAGAGAGGGCCATGTCTACATGGAATGCGAGGACCAACAACGCAGCCTGTTTTGCTACAAGTGTGGCATGCGGAACACCGTGACTCCAAGATGCCCTAAGTGTTCGGGAAACCAAAGCGGAGCGAGATGAGACCGGCCGTGTCGCGCTCCGAACAATAAGTCGCGTGCCGAATGTAGTGCGAGAAGGACCGAGTAGGAACGAAGGCCAGTCTAGGATGCCAAAGTCGTTCGAGGAAAGGATGAGGATTTACTCGGAGGCCCGTAACAGGATTTTCGAAAACAACGCTCTTAATGGGATGACCAGACTATCCAGGCGCGTTCGCAAGGCACGAGAGAGATTCAGGCAGAGGAAGTGGGAAAGGAAGCAGATCCGTCTGACAGTTGCTGCTATCGGCTCTCGAGATGAATATGATCCCAGGGCTTATGCGCGGATAAGTCTGGGAGGACGAACGATCGAAGGTCTCCTCGATTCCGGGGCGACAGTAAGCGTGCTGGGAAACGGATGCCGAGAGTTGGTCACGGAGACCGGATTAGACTGGAAACCATTTAAGAAGATAAGAAAGCTATAATCGGGAAGGTGCTGGTAGAAGTAAAATACAGGGGAAAGAGTCGGCCAGTGCTGTTTTATCTGTGTCCCACCCTGCAGCAAAACGCATATTTCGGAGTAAATTTTTGGAAGGTGTTTGACTTAGCTCCAGAAATTTTTTTTCAAGGCAGTAGTCAGCGATCTCAGGATGCCCCAGAGGTTGAGGAAATAGGCCAGGAGCCGCACGACTTAACCAACGGAGAACAAGCGAGATTAGAAGCCGTTAAAGCATCGTTCCTATCATACGAGACGGAAGGATTAGGGCGTACTACCGTCATGAGGCATCGAATTGAGCTGTTGGAGGGAACCGTACGGGTCAAGTCAAGACATTACCCGATTTCTCCGGCCAAACAACGCCTTATTTACGAAGAATTGGACGAGATGCTGCGCCTCGGGGTAATCGAGGAGAGTGAAAGCGCATGGAGCAATCCAGTGACCCTCGTAATGAAGCCAGGGAAAAATAGGCTCTGTTTGGACGCCAGAAAAATTAACAAAGCCACCAAGAAGGATGCGTACCCGTTACAACAAATAGATGGCATACTCAGTCGGATCGGAGAGACAATATATATCAGTAGTGTCGATCTGAAACATGCGTACTGGCAGATCGAACTAGAGGAACGAAGTCGCCCGATCACGGCTTTTACAGTCCCTGGAAGGCCCCTCTACCAGTTCGTGGTGATGCCGTGCGGTCTGTGTAATGCGGGACAGAGTTTGTGCCGACTGATGGACCAAGTGATCCCCGCTAGGCTTAGGGAGAAGGTTTTTGTTTATCTGGACGATTTGCTGGTGGTGACACCCGATTTCGACTCACATTTGGATGTTCTCCAACAGGTCTCGGATTGCCTGAGGGCGGCGGGATTAACGATTGGGTTAAAAAAGTTCCACTTTTGCCACAAGGAGTTAAGGTACTTGGGATTCATCATCGGAAAAGGTATATTGCGGACCGACCCGAGGAAGGTGGAGGCCATTCAAAACTTAACAACCCCACGAAGCGTTCGGGAAGTGCGAAGCTTTCTGGGTACTGTGGGATGGTACCGCAGGTTCATCAAAAACTTTGCGGAGTTAGCTGCCCCACTAACGGACACCCTCAAGAAGGCCTGTAAATTTCAGATGACCGACGAGGCCAGGGAGTCGGTGAGGCGTTGGAAAGATGTCATGACCACGGCCCCGGTTCTAAACCACCCGGATTTCGAAAGAAGGTTTTTCATCCAGTACGATGCTTCGAACCTTGGAGTAGGAGCGGTACTGTTCCAAGAAGAACCCGGAGGAGGTGAGAAACCAATTGAGTTTTATTCGCAAAAACTCAACCGGTGCCAGCGGAACTACAGCGTCACAGAGAAGGAGTGTCTCGCAGCGGTGTTGGCAATTAAACGGTTCAGGCCTTACGTCGAGATGCTGCCCTTTACAGTCATCACGGAACACGCGAGCCTTAAGTGGCTGATGTCGTTGAAGGATCTGGATGGACGACTGGCGCGATGGTCGCTGAAGCTGCAGGCTTTCGACTTCGAAAATGTACACAGAAAGGGGGCAGAGAACACACTATCCCGGATGGTCGAAGGATTGGCGGTGGACTCCATCTTGGGCCTAGAGACGACCGAGTTCGACTCCGCCGAGTACGATGAACTACGGAAGGAAATCTTGTCAAACAAAGAAAAACTTCCAGACCTATTACATTTTCAAAAAGGCACCCGCGCATCAGGGGCCCCCGGAATTGCAGGATAGTGGATGGAGATTGTGGATACCCCCGGCATTGACGGCGACGCTAATCGCTCAAGCACACGAGCCCACAATTCGAAGTCACGGAGGTATCGCCAGGACGCTGTCTATTCTACGGCAGCGTTTTCACTGGCCGGGAATGGCGGCTCAGGTGAAAGCATATGTCCGGAATTGCAGCGTGTGCAAAGAGACGAAATCGACCAACTGTGGGCCAAAGCCAGGGATAGGGAATGAAGTGAGGTCCTATCGGCCGTTCCAGAAAATTTATATAGATTTTCTGGGGAAGTACCCAAGGTCGAAGGGCGGACACGCTTATGTGTTCGTAGTAGTGGATCATTTCACTAAATTTGTGTTCCTCCACGCCATGAGAGAAGCCACGGCAAACGGGGTGGTAAAATTTCTTAAGCGAGAGGTTTTTCACAAATTCGGCGTGCCTGAGCTGGTGCATAGCGATAATGGGAAGCAGTTTTTGTCGAAGCAATTCCAGCAACTACTACGAGAATACGGAGTAAGGCATTTGCGTACAGCGGTGTATTCGCCCCAGTCTAATGCGGCAGAAAGGGTAAACCAGTCGGTGTTGAACGCTATACGGGCCTATTTGGACACCGATCACCGCGACTGGGACCTGTATCTTAGCGAGATTGAGTGCAGTTTGAGAGGGGCGATACATCAGGCTTTAGGGGTGTCGCCATACTTTGCACTGTTCGGGCAGAATATGTTCACAAATGGTACTGATTACCAGCTGGCTCGGAAGCTGAATATGTTCACAAATGGTACTGATTACCAGCTGGCTCGGAAGCTGAGGTCATTGGATCACGAAATAAACGTGTTAGATCTGGAGACGAGGATGGCTTTGATGAGGGACGAGGTCAGGAAAGAATTGCATGTTGCTCACGAAAGGAGCGCGACGTCTTACAACCGGCGTGCTAGAGAAGTGAAGTTTCACCCAGGACAGGAAGTTTATAGGCGCAATTTCGTATTAAGCAATTTTGGTAAAAATTTCAATGCGAAATTTGCGCGCAAATATCTTAAATGTCGGATTCGAACACTTGTGGGCAATCACATGTATGAGACGGAGACTCTCGAGGGGAAGCCTTGCGGAATCTACCATGCGAAAGATTTAAAACAATAGGGAGTAGAAAAATTATGGTAAAAAAGTTACCTGGAAGAAAATGATCATTGTGAGCAAGGCGAGAAAGCAAATAATACCTCAATCACTCACCTGCGTCCCGCGAAGAGGCATGCATCGTCCCGTGGCTTGGAGTCGTCTGGCATAAGGTGGGCGTTTTCCCTCGTTGGGCGCATTTCCCCTGGTCCCTGGTGTAGCTGGATCGTTGGTATGACTCAGGGTGGGGGGTTCCTTTTCCTTTTTTTTTTTTTTTGTGTTGGCGTCCTTTTTGTTTACATTCCTGTCCATTTTCCACTGCCATATCTGTCGTGTTGACTTAGAGATGTCAGTGTGTTGTTATGGCTAGCCCTGAGGCTATTGGTAGAGCTCTATCGATAGTGATAATAGGGGCAGACAATAGTGGGCAAGTCGGGGAATAGTGGTGGATCTAGTGTTGGGTAGATCAGAATTATAAAGGGATTTTTTTGAATTTGAATGTCGTCCAGCGGTCAAAAGGCTGTTGACCCAGGCTCGGGTCTAACGAACAAACCGTAAGATCAGGCGATGAGTCGTCTGAGTCTAGAACGTCAAAGAGGTTAAAATCAGTTTAACGTGGACAGTGAGGTGCGGCGGTTGACAAAGAAAAAAAAAAAAGGGTGGAAAAAAACAAGGAGAGAGAAGTGCATAATTAATCGTGAATATATCCTTGAAATTTAAAGAAAAACAGCTCCTTCCATCAAGCCGCACAGAAAAGTTTTGTATTTTTTTTTTGTGTGACAAATTTTGAGTAATCCTGAGGCGCAGCGAGGCGAAACCGGCCGTCAAAATTGGGTAAGTGTTCGTGTTGCCATGCAAGTTAGGGACTTTTTTTTTAAATTAAAAATAATTGCCCCAAAATAGGCCGGTTACATCAAGCTGCGCAGGAGCACCAGCAGACCCTGTCCACGTTCCAAAAAAATAAAAAAAAAAATTTTATTTGTACCTGTCCCCGAACAAATTTCTTGGTCCGGTCGGCCTATTGGGCCCAAATATAAATCCCAGAGAGGGACGTCGAAAGGAGTATAATCCAGGCCAGACATTTTTTTGATTCACCCATCGGCCCGCATAAGAGCAGCAAAGTTTCGGTTGATTGGGGGAGAAAAAGATTTTTGACACTCATTCCCGTCAATTTCTGGTGCGGACGGCTCCAAAAATCCCCCAGATCATTGGCGAACTCCACCTGACTGAAAAAAGAAAGAAAAAAACACAACATTAGTCGTTTATGCCTTTTTTTAATGTAAATTTTATTAATTTATTTATTTATTTAATTTACTAGTTTAATTATTTATTTATTTATTCCCTCGTCTATTTATTTATTCCCTTGTATATTTATTTATTCCCTTATTTATTTATTTATTCCCTTATTCATTTACTAACCTATTCAATTCCTTATTTATTATTTTGTTTAACGTTGAATATTTATTTTATTCTTTTTGTTGCCCACGTGCGCATTCCTTTTTTTTTTTTATATTTCATTATTCCTAAGTCCCATGTTGTTCATGACCCTTGGTGTGGTTTTGACAGTGTATACCTGAAAGAAGAAAGAAAAGAAAAGAGGTGAAAAGAATACCAATAGAAGGGATAATTTTTCTTTCGATCTTGCCCCCCTAAAAGAGCTCTGATAGGCAGGTGGGAATCGGGAAGGGGAATCATCTTGATTAAAAAAAAATATATATAATAAAAAAAATTTATGTAATCTGTTGCAGACACCTGCTCAAATCTACACCCGGGCAAGATAAAGTTAATTAGTTCGTGCGTTAATTAAAATTAAGAGTAATGAACAACAAAAAAATGAATTGCTGAGTGTTTTCCTAAAGGGGGGAAATGGGAGGAAAGGAGCACGACGACTCCCGGAGGAGTTGATGCGTGGTGATGATGATATGTTTTAGGTGACGAGTGAAATATATTATGGGGTGTCATACCTCATCGACATGCCACGAAGGAAAGGGAGGGCCCGTTCGACCTCGATAATCCGGAAGAGGAGGTACGGTTCACATGGAGTGGCGGCGACGACATCATTCCTGTAAGGGGGTAAGAATAATTTATTAGTGAGTGATGAATGTCGAGACGCCGAGAAGAACTTCGCCGAGGTACTGGCTAAACCCGTAGGTGTGACCAAGTACGCTCAACCTCGCCGAGTTGACTACCGAGCTGCGCAAGTTAGCGAACTCGGGCAGTCGCAGGAGAATGGATCGATCCGATCACCCCCAGAAGAGGCCGGAAATGTCGGGCAAATTGACGCCGTGTCAGGGAATGGTGCCAAACGCCCTTTAATCTGCTGGAATTGCCAGAGAGAGGGCCATGTCTACATGGAATGCGAGGACCAACAACGCAGCCTGTTTTGCTACAAGTGTGGCATGCGGAACACCGTGACTCCAAGATGCCCTAAGTGTTCGGGAAACCAAAGCGGAGCGAGATGAGACCGGCCGTGTCGCGCTCCGAACAATAAGTCGCGTGCCGAATGTAGTGCGAGAAGGACCGAGTAGGAACGAAGGCCAGTCTAGGATGCCAAAGTCGTTCGAGGAAAGGATGAGGATTTACTCGGAGGCCCGTAACAGGATTTTCGAAAACAACGCTCTTAATGGGATGACCAGACTATCCAGGCGCGTTCGCAAGGCACGAGAGAGATTCAGGCAGAGGAAGTGGGAAAGGAAGCAGATCCGTCTGACAGTTGCTGCTATCGGCTCTCGAGATGAATATGATCCCAGGGCTTATGCGCGGATAAGTCTGGGAGGACGAACGATCGAAGGTCTCCTCGATTCCGGGGCGACAGTAAGCGTGCTGGGAAACGGATGCCGAGAGTTGGTCACGGAGACCGGATTAGACTGGAAACCATTTAAGAAGATAAGAAAGCTATAATCGGGAAGGTGCTGGTAGAAGTAAAATACAGGGGAAAGAGTCGGCCAGTGCTGTTTTATCTGTGTCCCACCCTGCAGCAAAACGCATATTTCGGAGTAAATTTTTGGAAGGTGTTTGACTTAGCTCCAGAAATTTTTTTTCAAGGCAGTAGTCAGCGATCTCAGGATGCCCCAGAGGTTGAGGAAATAGGCCAGGAGCCGCACGACTTAACCAACGGAGAACAAGCGAGATTAGAAGCCGTTAAAGCATCGTTCCTATCATACGAGACGGAAGGATTAGGGCGTACTACCGTCATGAGGCATCGAATTGAGCTGTTGGAGGGAACCGTACGGGTCAAGTCAAGACATTACCCGATTTCTCCGGCCAAACAACGCCTTATTTACGAAGAATTGGACGAGATGCTGCGCCTCGGGGTAATCGAGGAGAGTGAAAGCGCATGGAGCAATCCAGTGACCCTCGTAATGAAGCCAGGGAAAAATAGGCTCTGTTTGGACGCCAGAAAAATTAACAAAGCCACCAAGAAGGATGCGTACCCGTTACAACAAATAGATGGCATACTCAGTCGGATCGGAGAGACAATATATATCAGTAGTGTCGATCTGAAACATGCGTACTGGCAGATCGAACTAGAGGAACGAAGTCGCCCGATCACGGCTTTTACAGTCCCTGGAAGGCCCCTCTACCAGTTCGTGGTGATGCCGTGCGGTCTGTGTAATGCGGGACAGAGTTTGTGCCGACTGATGGACCAAGTGATCCCCGCTAGGCTTAGGGAGAAGGTTTTTGTTTATCTGGACGATTTGCTGGTGGTGACACCCGATTTCGACTCACATTTGGATGTTCTCCAACAGGTCTCGGATTGCCTGAGGGCGGCGGGATTAACGATTGGGTTAAAAAGTTCCACTTTTGCCACAAGGAGTTAAGGTACTTGGGATTCATCATCGGAAAAGGTATATTGCGGACCGACCCGAGGAAGGTGGAGGCCATTCAAAACTTAACAACCCCACGAAGCGTTCGGGAAGTGCGAAGCTTTCTGGGTACTGTGGGATGGTACCGCAGGTTCATCAAAAACTTTGCGGAGTTAGCTGCCCCACTAACGGACACCCTCAAGAAGGCCTGTAAATTTCAGATGACCGACGAGGCCAGGGAGTCGGTGAGGCGTTGGAAAGATGTCATGACCACGGCCCCGGTTCTAAACCACCCGGATTTCGAAAGAAGGTTTTTCATCCAGTACGATGCTTCGAACCTTGGAGTAGGAGCGGTACTGTTCCAAGAAGAACCCGGAGGAGGTGAGAAACCAATTGAGTTTTATTCGCAAAAACTCAACCGGTGCCAGCGGAACTACAGCGTCACAGAGAAGGAGTGTCTCGCAGCGGTGTTGGCAATTAAACGGTTCAGGCCTTACGTCGAGATGCTGCCCTTTACAGTCATCACGGAACACGCGAGCCTTAAGTGGCTGATGTCGTTGAAGGATCTGGATGGACGACTGGCGCGATGGTCGCTGAAGCTGCAGGCTTTCGACTTCGAAAATGTACACAGAAAGGGGGGCAGAGAACACACTATCCCGGATGGTCGAAGGATTGGCGGTGGACTCCATCTTGGGCCTAGAGACGACCGAGTTCGACTCCGCCGAGTACGATGAACTACGGAAGGAAATCTTGTCAAACAAAGAAAAACTTCCAGACCTATTACATTTTCAAAAAGGCACCCGCGCATCAGGGGCCCCCGGAATTGCAGGATAGTGGATGGAGATTGTGGATACCCCCGGCATTGACGGCGACGCTAATCGCTCAAGCACACGAGCCCACAATTCGAAGTCACGGAGGTATCGCCAGGACGCTGTCTATTCTACGGCAGCGTTTTCACTGGCCGGGAATGGCGGCTCCGGTGAAAGCATATGTCCGGAATTGCAGCGTGTGCAAAGAGACGAAATCGACCAACTGTGGGCCAAAGCCAGGGATAGGGAATGAAGTGAGGTCCTATCGGCCGTTCCAGAAAATTTATATAGATTTTCTGGGGAAGTACCCAAGGTCGAAGGGCGGACACGCTTATGTGTTCGTAGTAGTGGATCATTTCACTAAATTTGTGTTCCTCCACGCCATGAGAGAAGCCACGGCAAACGGGGTGGTAAAATTTCTTAAGCGAGAGGTTTTTCACAAATTCGGCGTGCCTGAGCTGGTGCATAGCGATAATGGGAAGCAGTTTTTGTCGAAGCAATTCCAGCAACTACTACGAGAATACGGAGTAAGGCATTTGCGTACAGCGGTGTATTCGCCCCAGTCTAATGCGGCAGAAAGGGTAAACCAGTCGGTGTTGAACGCTATACGGGCCTATTTGGACACCGATCACCGCGACTGGGACCTGTATCTTAGCGAGATTGAGTGCAGTTTGAGAGGGGCGATACATCAGGCTTTAGGGGTGTCGCCATACTTTGCACTGTTCGGGCAGAATATGTTCACAAATGGTACTGATTACCAGCTGGCTCGGAAGCTGAATATGTTCACAAATGGTACTGATTACCAGCTGGCTCGGAAGCTGAGGTCATTGGATCACGAAATAAACGTGTTAGATCGGGAGACGAGGATGGCTTTGATGAGGGACGAGGTCAGGAAAGAATTGCATGTTGCTCACGAAAGGAGCGCGACGTCTTACAACCGGCGTGCTAGAGAAGTGAAGTTTCACCCAGGACAGGAAGTTTATAGGCGCAATTTCGTATTAAGCAATTTTGGTAAAAATTTCAATGCGAAATTTGCGCGCAAATATCTTAAATGTCGGATTCGAACACTTGTGGGCAATCACATGTATGAGACGGAGACTCTCGAGGGGAAGCCTTGCGGAATCTACCATGCGAAAGATTTAAAACAATAGGGAGTAGAAAAATTATGGTAAAAAAGTTACCTGGAAGAAAATGATCATTGTGAGCAAGGCGAGAAAGCAAATAATACCTCAATCACTCACCTGCGTCCCGCGAAGAGGCATGCATCGTCCCGTGGCTTGGAGTCGTCTGGCATAAGGTGGGCGTTTTCCCTCGTTGGGCGCATTTCCCCTGGTCCCTGGTGTAGCTGGATCGTTGGTATGACTCAGGGTGGGGGGTTCCTTTTCCTTTTTTTTTTTGTGTGTTGGCGTCCTTTTTGTTTACATTCCTGTCCATTTTCCACTGCCATATCTGTCGTGTTGACTTAGAGATGTCAGTGTGTTGTTATGGCTAGCCCTGAGGCTATTGGTAGAGCTCTATCGATAGTGATAATAGGGGCAGACAATAGTGGGCAAGTCGGGGAATAGTGGTGGATCTAGTGTTGGGTAGATCAAAATTATAAAGGGATTTTTTTGAATTTGAATGTCGTCCAGCGGTCAAAAGGCTGTTGACCCAGGCTCGGGTCTAACGAACAAACCGTAAGATCAGGCGATGAGTCGTCTGAGTCTAGAACGTCAAAGAGGTTAAAATCAGTTTAACGTGGACAGTGAGGTGCGGCGGTTGACAAAAGAAAAAAAAAAGGGTGGAAAAAAACAAGGAGAGAGAAGTGCATAATTAATCGTGAATATATCCTTGAAATTTAAAGAAAAACAGCTCCTTCCATCAAGCCGCACAGAAAAGTTTTGTATTTTTTTTTGTGTGACAAATTTTGAGTAATCCTGAGGCGCAGCGAGGCGAAACCGGCCGTCAAAATTGGGTAAGTGTTCGTGTTGCCATGCAAGTTAGGGACTTTTTTTTTAAATTAAAAATAATTGCCCCAAAATAGGCCGGTTACATCAAGCTGCGCAGGAGCACCAGCAGACCCTGTCCACGTTCCAAAAAAAAAAAAAAAAAATTTTATTTGTACCTGTCCCCGAACAAATTTCTTGGTCCGGTCGGCCTATTGGGCCCAAATATAAATCCCAGAGAGGGACGTCGAAAGGAGTATAATCCAGGCCAGACATTTTTTTGATTCACCCATCGGCCCGCATAAGAGCAGCAAAGTTTCGGTTGATTGGGGGGAGAAAAAGATTTTTGACACTCATTCCCGTCAATTTCTGGTGCGGACGGCTCCAAAAATCCCCCAGATCATTGGCGAACTCCACCTGACTGAAAAAAAGAAAGAAAAAACACAACATTAGTCGTTTATGCCTTTTTTTAATGTAAATTTTATTAATTTATTTATTTATTTAATTTACTAGTTTAATTATTTATTTATTTATTCCCTCGTCTATTTATTTATTCCCTTGTATATTTATTTATTCCCTTATTTATTTATTTATTCCCTTATTCATTTACTAACCTATTCAATTCCTTATTTATTATTTTGTTTAACGTTGAATATTTATTTTATTCTTTTTGTTGCCCACGTGCGCATTCCTTTTTTTTTTTTTGTATATTTCATTATTCCTAAGTCCCATGTTGTTCATGACCCTTGGTGTGGTTTTGACAGTGTATACCTGAAAGAAGAAAGAAAAGAAAAGAGGTGAAAAGAATACCAATAGAAGGGATAATTTTTCTTTCGATCTTGCCCCCTAAAAGAGCTCTGATAGGCAGGTGGGAATCGGGAAGGGGAATCATCTTGATTAAAAAAAAAATATATATAATAAAAAAAATTTATGTAATCTGTTGCAGACACCTGCTCAAATCTACACCCGGGCAAGATAAAGTTAATTAGTTCGTGCGTTAATTAAAATTAAGAGTAATGAACAACAAAAAAATGAATTGCTGAGTGTTTTCCTAAAGGGGGGAAATGGGAGGAAAGGAGCACGACGACTCCCGGAGGAGTTGATGCGTGGTGATGATGATATGTTTTAGGTGACGAGTGAAATATATTATGGGGTGTCATACCTCATCGACATGCTACGAAGGAAAGGGGAGGGCCCGTTCGACCTCGATAATCCGGAAGAGGAGGTCCGGTTCACATGGAGTGGCGGCGACGACATCATTCCTGTAAGGGGGTAAGAATAATTTATTAGTGAGTTTGTTGGAGATTTGTGTTTGGTGTAAGTTGAGTATCGTAAGTGTTGTCCGGTGGAGTGGCGTCTGAAGTGATCCTCGTACTGTGTCGGGATTCCTTCAGACGAAGGTGTATTGATGGTCATCTGTTCGTCAATTACCTGATGTTTATTGTTGCGTGTATTGGGGATGGGTTATGGTAACTCACGACCTTCTTTTCCGATAGCTAGCCGGAGTGAGCCCTATCGATATACGCGGGACCAGGGTGAGAATATTGGTTTTTTATCTAGCAGTTCCATAACATCTGAGGAGAAAAGTGTGGAATAAAAAAAGCTGTAGCCCAAATCTTTGGTTATAAATCATAGCAGGTATGTAGGTTAATTAGAATTTTTACCCCGCCGCCATCTGCATCTTACTCTATACCCTAGATTGGAAACCTTACTTTTTCTGGCCAATATTCCTGATAGCTTTCGTTTGGGAGGATTATTTTCTGGAAAACTGGCGAGTTTTCAAATACCCATTTCTGGTGCCGGAGCACGTGCATCCGAATTTTCGGTTGTCGTTGCCTTCTGGAATTGGCATTCGGACATTGAAAAGACACCGCCAACTAAACACCGGCAGTGCCACAGCGTTTCTAAGCTAAGGCTTACAGTGCGGCCAAAGTGTCTCATTTCCCGAAAGGTGTCCTAACCTTTGGTGAACCGGATTTTTTGTACGGGAAGGTTTTAAAGGCAGTGGCCTACCTAACCTTCTGCCGTTGCTGACCAAACAAAGTTTGTCTTTTGGCCAAATTCTGGATACTGCTGGCTGTTGCCCGATTTAGCGCATTCCATGTGACCACCTCGAAAGCTCCTACAAATTTTTTTTGAAATTAACCTCGTTTTGAACGAAATCTTTAAGTCCCGATATTTTCATTTCTGATCTTATTTTTAAATTTCAAGTCCTAATCAAGTTAAACCAAAAAAAAAAAAAAAGAATATAAATAAATAAATAAGTCAAATATTGAATCAATTAAAATCTCGTTAAGGTTATATTAAATAATTCGAGTCGAGTATCAATTAACCAAGTTTTTGCGAACTATGGAGGACGGTAGTCAATTGATACTCTGATTTGTTGATGTAATTTCTATTTCAGCGTTTTGTGATCAACCAAATGATTAGATTAAATTAAATTAAAAAAAAAAAAAAAAATTGATTTCCGTAAATAATGTTTTACTTGAAGAGCAATCAAAAGCAATGAGTGAATTTGTGCGACTTGAAAATTTAAAATAACTTTAAAGAAAAAAAAAAAAAAAAAAAAAAAAAAAAAAAAAATAAAAGAGAACTTGAAATAAGATGAATAATTACAAGAAAAGGTTACTTGATTCATTTAACATTCCTTCTATATTTTTTTCTATTCTATAATCTTCTACAATAATTAATAATGTGTAACTAGTAAGCTCTCTTTTATACTACTAGTGTTAGTCCCTATTATTCAATAGTTTAATTTACTTTGAGTTCCATTGTTCCATTGTGCAAGACTGAAAGTTCGGAATCTCAAAATGTTGAGTCATACCAGACCAGCTGTTTAAAATTAGTCTGTAAATATTTCTTTAAAATTTATTGTGTACAACAAGAAATGCTCCTATCTGAAATTATAATGAATTTGAATATGATTGCTTAAGCTTTATAATTAATTTTCCTAGTGACATGGGTACATGAGTTGATATCGATCAGTTTTTTTGGGGAATCTTTACAAATGCCAATAAAGATTCATGGTTGGGAGGGTATAGAACTGACAAGGCCCATCTACATCTTGACCTCAGTAACCGCTAGCTTGTGAACCAAAGGATACACCTTCATTTCTTTCGTTTTTTTATTAACATGAATTACTTACTGTTTTCGTAAGTATTTTCTGCCAGACATTTAATTTTCATTTAAAGTTAGTTTCAGTAGAGATCCTAATAAAATAAAATTTTATAATTCAAGGTAGAGATTCAGCAAACAACCCCCCCACCCCGCAAGAGCTACGGAACCAGAGGATCTCGATCTGCTGCAATTCACCTACCGCCTTCTTTTGGTTATCGATAGATTTATCGTCGCTGTGATAGGAGAACCGATTATATAAAAATTATGGCGCGCAATGAGAAACGGAGTAGGAAGGTTACAACCCCAATGTATCCGCCTGAGGACAGGCTATTTTTTTTAGGATGGGGGAGTCATATATCCAACAGCAATCCCTAATAACTTATAAATTTTTCGCCCCCTAAAATTTATAACTTTAAAGTAAACATAAATTTTATTCACAAACAATTGGACACTTGCAATAACAATTGTCCCCCTCAAAAACTTTCAGCGTGAGAACGCAATATTAAAAACAAATCTGTCCCCGAAAATTCCTCTAAGCGTGAGAACGCTTAGTATGCGAAATCAATAAGCCAATCAAATATAAGATCAAGACATCATCCGATAAAAAGCTCCCACTAGTAACATAAAAAGGAAGCGGATTTATAATTATATAATAATTGTGCTCGCGTTCAATCGATGAGCAGTTTTTTTCGATTCAATTTGCTCTGCTCAATCCCTGACTTTTTTCACCTAAATGAAAATTCAAAAAGTCTCTTGAGCATATAAATGATATACACAGTCCACTAACATTAAATTTGACGACAATAGCTCAACAAATACCGAAGTGGGAGCTACATGATACACAACGGAGATATTCCACCTCTGCAAGATATAGAAGCCCACATGCAAACTTTAGATCTGAAGCTTTAACGGTCTGGGATGATGGGCAAAGCAAAGTGCATACTCATAACTTTTGAACTCGTCTCGTCGTAATGATCAAAAATATATAAATACAGAAAAAACAGAAAACAGAAGGTACTTGCTACCGGCGATAGCACAAATTGAAATATTAACCTTCGACCCGGAAATACTGGTGATGGCATCCCTAATAGGGAGTTGGCAGCCCTGGCACAACGAGTGACAACCAACCGAGATCCTGTAAAAAATTATAAAATATCGCAAAATAAACCAATCGCTATATAAACTGTAACTTAAGTTTGTTTTAAATACAAACCAAACACCGTGCGCCACATTTCTTTTAAAAAGTTTATTGAGATTAGAAAATTTCCGCGTGCCCGAATTTCACCATATGTATAAAGTGCAAATACATCTTATTTATTATCAATGTGCCGGAGTCGATAGCTCAATAGCAGAGCGTGAATGGATTTGCAACAGCTGCCAACAAGCGCTGGACAACGTGGCATCAACAAGCATTGGTAGTGACCCTTCAACAGGATGCCAACAAAGCCACCAAACAACAACGCTCCGAATCCCAGGCGGCAAATACGTCTTATCTGGGCAAAGCATAATTAGTCGAGAAAATTCAATCGCCAAGTTGGCAATGCTAGAGGTAACGCGCAAAGGCGAAAAAAGATACATCGAGCAAAAATACAACTTGCTTGCACAGCAGCAAAGAACGCAGGTAACGTGTTTCCAATTAAATGGACCTACTGCTTCTCAGTTAGCCGCAAGGCAAGTTTTACGCGCAGATCTAACCATCTTTAACGGAAATCCAGAGGAATGGCCAATCCTATAAACCCTACGAACTAGTTCGTGATAAGCTGTTGCTGCCGTCACTGGTTCCTAAGGTCATTAACACGTTCAAGACATTCTTTGGACGCCCTGAGCAAATACTCGATCGACTGATCAATAACCACAAGAAAGACCAAATAATCAAGAGAATGGCTGCCAACAAAACTGTAAGCCAAAATAACAATACGTGACAAACAAACAGTTTCAAGCAACTGTCTGTTGACAATAAACAACGAATAATAAACGAAGGAAAGGTATGCTGCAGGTGCCTCAAAAATCTAAATCCATTGACTTCTGTTCTAATAGCTTTCGGTGTAGAACGCACAGCCGTATGCGCAGATAGATATTTTATCAATTCAACATTTAGGAAAGCGACATGCACGTCCAGCGGTTCTTTTGACTCAATACAAACGAGAACACTCCAAGGATTTTCTTTGTGCGAGCAATGACATTCGGAATTGATTGCGCCCCTTGTATCCACCACTATGTACGCGATAAAAATGCAGAAAAAACTTGCCAACGAAACGTGAGGCTCTACATGTACTGTTGTCTAAATTTGATCCCCTCGGTTTATTATCATGCTACACCATAATCCTTAAAATGCTGTTTCAAAAGGTCTGGCACACGGGAATAGGATGAGACGAAGATTTACCCGAACAACTTCTCGAACAGTGGCGATAATTGAAAGGTATGCTTCTACATGCCAGTAATTTAGTATTTCCACTCTGCTCTGCTGACAAACTTTCACACCTTCGTAGATGACTACGCTGCAGTAACCTATCTTCGCATTAAACGAGGTCAAAACATCAGTACAGTGTTGGTAGCACCCAAATGTAAAGTAGCTCCACCCAAAACTGTATCTATCCCCACATAGAACTTTTGGCAGCCGTCATGGTAGTAGGTCTAACGATGCGTATACTGAGCACCCATTTCGATTTTGCAGTATAATGCTTTTTCGACTGGAAGCGCTTATATAGAGCAGTGCCAACGTTATGCTGTACGTTCAAAGGTTGCATACTAAGTGTTCGGGAAAACCTCTACAACAAAGTCTAAGCCCCGAAAACATACATGTGGCAAAATCTCTTTTATACAGGCAAGCCCAATCAGGGACGTACTCAAATGAAATCAATTTGCTCCAAGACAAATAAATAGTGGACAAGGCAAGCTCATTAATTGCTTTAAATGTTTACCTGGACTCAGAGGACAACATCCGCGTGAAGGGACAGCATAGCTTCTGACGGTGACGCAATCGTTATCCCAAAACATAGCAGAATTGCCCTTTTAATTATCAAGGATTATCACGAAAAGTCTCACCATATATTTCACGACAGTACCATTAACTTTATTAGAAGCATATATTATATACCACGCCTAAGAGTCCTATTTAAGACCATCCGAAATGGATGCCAACACTGCAAAATTTCCACAGCGAAGCCCCAAGTGCCTCAAATGGCACCTATACCGATCGCCAGACTAGCTTGTTTTGAACGATCATTCACATATTCGGAAGTCGACTGTTTCAGCCCCATTTTAGTAAAAGTTGGAAGTCACAAAGAAAAGCGCTGGGGAGTCCTCTTTACGAGCCTAACACTATGGGCAGTTTATCTGGAGGTCGCCTACACTACGTGGCACACCAAGAGAACTCTTCTTCGACAACGGAACCAATTTCAAAGCTACGAAAAAACTAGTGAAGGAGCAACCTTTGAAGATGAAGTCAATCAAATCGCCATTCACTATGAAGCTATAAAATGGCGTTTTAACCCACCAGCCGCAACCCACATGGAAGGAGCGTGGCAACTTTAATGCCGAAACTCTTCGAAGTGCCCTAATGGAAGCCGAATTTATAATAAACTCCAGGCATCTAACGTTATTTTTTTTAGATACAGATGACGATGAAGCACCTACACCCAACCACTTGCTTCTTGGATCAAAGCCTGGCTACAAGCCAGTGTCGTGTAATGTGTCCAACCTAAGGTTACGATGGCATCAATCGCAATTGTTTTCTGAATACACCGTTGTTTTTAGTACAAACCAAACCCCATGGGCCGGAGTACTTTTTAAGTCTTATTTTTCCTTTACCCCTCTGCATTTCACTTTATTCATTAACGATGTTCCATCAGTCATTACTCATTCGCGTGTGCTTGTGTATGCTGACGATGTCAAGCTGTTTTACTTATAAAGAAACAGAATCATTTAGTCGGCTACAAGCTGACCTTAAACATTTTCAATCCTAGTGCCAATTTAATTTCTTAAGTCTCATAATCATAATTCTCCTCAACTGGTCCCATATTTTTTTAACAATAGTCCTTTGGAACGTCTAAAAAATATGAATTATTTTGGCGTATTTATGGACCATCGGTAAAATTGTAATACCCATATTTCCACCACGGTCGCAAAGGCCATGAGTTCTTGGTTTCATTAAAAGATGGTCAAATGAATTTGATGATTTCTATACCACTAAAGTTATTTTTTCTTCGCTTGTCTGTCCTATTTTAGAGGACAGATCTTGCATTTGGTCACCTCAATATAGACTTGAAACCGTTCGAAAGCACTTCTTGCTATTTGCTATTCATGACTTAAGCTGGGATCGAAATGTCAATTTGCCTTCGTACTCTAGTAGACTTCGTTTGATTAAACTTCCTTCCTTAACTAACCGTAAAATTATGCTTGGTGTTATTTTTATGCACAAGCTCCTAATTGGTGATATTGACTCGCCTGAGTTATTGGTTCTGGTAAATTTGTCGGTACTATGTAGACGTAGTAGACATCCTATTATACCTTTTACCTTTAGTCGCTGTTCTTCTAACTATGCCATGCATGAACCTTTTAGGGTCCTTTGCTCTGATTACAACCTTTTATTCCCTGTAATCTGCTCAGAGTCTTCTATTAATACACTTAAAACATTTATCCTTTCCTATTTAGTTCATAGATAGCTTATTATTTGTTTGTCTGTTTTTTCATTGTGTATCTGTCCACGCGATTCGTGCCGTGCGGTTTACGGCTGCACCCCTCGGTTGGTCGGGTGGGCAGCTAAATGCTTGGGCTCGCGTAAAAGGCTTTGCCCTGGTGTCGCACAAGCCACTTGAAAGTAAATTAGTACATATGGGACCCGTAAAATAAACTTTATACAGTTAGTATTTTAAAGTTAGTCATAGTAATAATACTTGCCAGTCAATTCACATTCAATACTTCCTTTACTCGATTAAGGAAAGATATATAAGTCCAATTAATGATCTCGACAAAGTTTAGGATATAACATTATGATCGATTGACGACCTATCATAAATGAAGCTCGCGCTATAAGAGATGATCTCTATAGATCAATCAAGTGTCTATCCCAAGATAGAAACACATCACAGGGCACTATAGAAAAATACTTTAATCTTATAACATCCCTCTTAGAAAAAATTTGGCTTCTTTTAAAAACTCATTACAAATACTTTTCGGATGCCCATTAAAAAGGAGCTTTGGCCTTCTACAACGATTTCAAGGAAAAGGCAAAATTAACTTTGAAGAAACGCAAAATAATGTTAAAACAATTTGCTGACTTTAACACCAGAATGACTTTGAAGACTCATTGGTTCTTAACATATTCATAGACACCACTAATAAAAGAAAAATTAATAGTATATGTTGATGTAGAATTACAATTAAATTAAGTTCTCCGATAATTTTCCAATACCCACTGTAGGCATCCTTGGTATTGATTTTATTAAAAAATACAACTGTATTCTTGACATATTCCCATATCCTTCTATCAAACGGACGCACATTGGTTAATATTGAGACCATAAGATTGGCACAAACAAAAAACGGTCTCACTACCAGCAAAATCGGAAGTAAATAATCCAAGTAGAAAAAAACGCACTAGAAATATTTCTACCAACTCAAAATCAAGTCTTCGACCGATCGTTCCTATGGGAGCTATGTGATATAGTCACCCGATCTTGATTAAATTAGGCACAGTCCTTTATAGACGTAATAAACTCAACAATATTAAATTTCACGACAATAGAAAATATCAAAGTTATTCAGAAAAGTCACTGTCCGTGACTTTGCCGTTTGTATAGGAACTATATGATATAGTGGTCCGTTCCGGCTGAATCTGAGATATACAACCTGTACACTATTTACAAGCCTACAAAATTTCAGTTCTGTAGCTTTTACGGTCTAGGAGGAGGAGAGGACAGAAACAGAAAAAATAAAAAAAATTAAATGCACCAAACACTAATCACAAAAAAACTGTTTAATTTGGCAAATTATGCAAATAAAACACAAGTGTACAAGCAAACCACACCAACAAAAGCGCAAACAAACTAGGCACAAATTAAAATTGAGAGAAAACAATAAATATTGATAAAAACTCAGGAGCTATGCAAAAACACGACCGTCACTTCAGGAAGCAGAAGCTATTATATATGAGGAGTTCGCGTCGATTGAAACGGACGGACAGACGGACATGGCTATTTGAACTCGTCTCGTCGGCTGATCAAGAATACTTTTGTAAAGAATACTTTGTATGGTCGGAGATGCTTCCTTCTATGTGTTGCACATTTCTGACCAAAATTAACGTACTCTTTGTGCAAGGGTATAATAAATATCTCTATCAGCAGCAAAGCCTGGATTTGCATCTCCCCATGTACCTCAACATCTGGACTTCTTAAGCTGACACGAATTCGAAGTAAAATGTCTTCTGACATGTTATCTTCGTATTTGTTCCACAGCACATTGGTCGCAATTGCCAAATAAGTGGCATTCGTGTATTCAAAGTACAGTTCCTAAATAGGAAAAATCGATGTTCGCTTTTGCCAAACATGTAACTCTGTCAATCTGATCAAGCTTTTAAGACAGCTGGTGTGTGCGACAAAATTGGCGCGAAATTTTTTATTCACTTTGAGCGCTTGACAAGTTCACACAATAGAAAAAAGATTTTGTAAAAAATGGATTTTGTAGAGCAAGGTATTTTGAATGGATAAAACAAAACAAATTGGTGTTCAAATTTATTTTATTTTATACATACATATATGTGTACTGTTTTGTATTGTTCAAAAACATAGAAATCCAAACATATTTGTTCGTGTTCTGTGGAGTAAAAACTAACCTTCTGCGTGTTTCTGCGATTTGTAATGTATGTGAAGATAAAGTAGAGAGTGCGGCTTTTTGCGGCTCTGGCGGTATTTTGAACTTGTAGATAACATTGAGTTCTGTCATTCAACGCTGCTGGAATTAATCGACATCGGCCGCAACTCCGCCGATCTTGCCAACTAGATATTTGTCCGATTTGTTCCGATATTTGACGGAATGTTTGCTAACCAATGAAAGCATAAGTGAAATTAAAAAGAATGTTCAAAGCTTTAAAACATGCGATACTTTAAACTTATGCGTACATTTCGAATTAAACATTCACAGTGGCAATCAAGAGCTTCATTGCTTCTGTACCGATTCAGTACTACGCTGGTGAACATCATATTGAGGGTTCCTCACTGGGGAGCAATATTCTAGAGTAGGCCGAACTAACGAAGTGTATAAAACCTTTGTCACGAATGGATCATCAAATTCTTTGGCCCAACGTTTAATGAAGCAAAGAAGACTGCATGTTCCATGGACAATTAAATATATATGAACATTAAATGAAAGTTTTGGGTCAAACATAACGCCTAAGTCTTTAAATGATGGTACACAATCTAACAGAACAGACTTAATAGAGTAATGAGCTAGGAACGGCGACAAACGACTGAAAGTCATAAAAGAGCATTTAGAGGCATTAAGGTGTAATTTATTAACATGACACCAAACACAGAACGCATCGAGATCTGATTGCAAGTACTGTTGGAAAGAAGGATCCTTATGAATAACCATTCTTGACATCATCCGCAAACATGAGCACGCGTGAATGAGCCAAGGCCAAAGGCAAATCATTTATAAACAAGGTAAATAACAGTGGGCCCAGATGACTGCCTTGGGGGACACCTGACGTAACTCGAACAGTTTTAGATATCGAGGAACGAAAAGACACCTTTTGGGTTCTGCCAATAAAAAACGACTTTAACCAAGCCAATAGTTTCGGGGAAAAACCCATGATGTTAAGTTTCATGAGAAGCATAGAATGATCAACCGTATCGAAAGCCTTACTAAAGTCAGTATAAATAACATCAGTTTGACACTTTTTACGGAACCCATGATGTACAAGTAGTCAATTCTAAAAGGTTGGTAAGCGACGAACGACCTTTCATGAAGCCATGCTGACAAGGAAAAATAGTGGATCTGGATAGGTGTTGAAGGGAAGACGTAATAATTTTCTCAAACAGCTTAGGTATTGCCGAAAGTTTGGCAATGCCACGGTAGTTAGAAATATCCGATTTGTTACCCTTTTTAAAAAGCGGAATAATAAAAGACTCCTTCCGAATATCAGGGAAGCGACAAGTCTCACTCGATATAAAGAATACCCGAGATAAAGGCTTAGATAGGGAAATCGAACACATTTTAAGGATGCAACTAGGTATATTATCAGGCCCGGGTACGAAGGAAGACGTCATAGATGACAAGCTAGAGATAATACAGTCTTCAGTAATACTAGGAAAAAACATACAATTTAAATGTGGAATTGTGAAGGGATAAGGTGTGGGATCAGAAGCAGTAGTAGAATAAGTCGACTGAAAGAATTTAGCAAACAGATCTGCAATATCTGAATCACTATTAGCAGTCTGGTCGTTAAGTCTGAAGGTGGAAGGTAGTAAATTAGAGCGTCTTTTGGAATAAACAAATTCTTTTGGGGTTCTTATAAAATTCAACCTTACAGCGAACGTTATAATTATTGTAGCATTGAGTATTTAAAAGACAAAATTGAGATTTGGCTACACAATAATTTGCATAGTCAAGTCGCGAACCAGTTTTTTTAAATCTTTTAAAATATCTCGATTTAATGCTACGGAGATTAGAGAGCCTACGTGTGAACCAGACTGGCGCACTGGAGACGGTAGAGACATTCACATAAGGAACGCATTTATCAATTAGAGAATTAAGAGCAGAGTAGAAAAAATTTTCTGCACAATCTATATCACAGCACTCAAATAGAAATGACCAATCAAAAGATAAAATAAGGCTGTTAAGAAGATTGAAATTTGTCTTGCGAAAACATCTACGATGAAAATTTGAGATGTCAATAAATAAATTATTAACGGAAATGTAAGACATAGTAATTTCAATGGTAGGGTGATAAGTATCTTCAGGCTTCACTAGGGGCTGTGTTTGTGATACAGTGCTAACAGTGGGAACAGAGACAAAAACAAGATCGAGGATTCTTTTAGAAGAGTTAAGAAAAGAATTCAACTGATATAGCGGACATTCAAGTAGGCTATCAAGAAAAACATGTTGAGATGAAGGAATTAAGAAAGATAGATTATCATCAACAAGCCAAGAAACATTAGGCAAGTTAAAATCAGCTAAAGCTATAAAAAAATCACGATCTTTAAGACGACTAAAAATAGTTCGCAAAGCATCAGCATGGTGCATGTAGATCATGATATCGGAAGCGGGAGGAATATATGAACAAGAGATATATAAGCTAAAGTTAGAACATGTAACTTCGACGCAAATAAACTCAACACCTAAGGGGAGATCAATCGGCACAACACTTGAACACAGATTCGAGTTGACAGCAATGAGTACTCCGCCACCACGTCGACCAACACGATCAAGCCTATAAGAAATAAAGTTATTAGAAAGAATTGCATTATCCAAAACAGAGGAATTAAGCCAAGTTTCAGAGAAAGCTTATATGTCAGCCGAAAAGGTTTGGCTATCACAGAATAATTTCGAGAGCTTGGTAAGAAGTCCTCTTACATTTTGATAATGAATGCAAAGACTAGACCTTATTAGTTTTTTGAAGCAGAAGATACATTAGGAAGGTGGACAGGGAAGCGCTTATTGGGCGCAAACTCGTATACAACTAGGCCCTCTGGCCAAAAGTTAGGGTCAACCATAGATGAGAAATACTCATTTGGTACAGTAATTTTAAAAGAGGAGATTTCGCGAGGCCTAGAAAACTTAAACTTTAGAATTAAAACCTTAGCAGGGCATATATTACCAATGTAAGCTGCCACAGACGATTCCGAAGTATCTGGAGCAAGCCTAGAGATAAGTAATTGTTTACGATGAGGCACTACAGTTAGTGGAGGCGGAGGAGCATTGGGATCCGCAAGTGATTGAAAGCTAGCATGATCCAGTAATTGATCAGAGTTCCCGTGAGGGATAGATTGAGGTACACCAGAGCTTGTAGTAGGTACTTCAATCTGAAAAGAAGAGCATAAAGAAGGACAAGAAGATGGTGTAGGCGAAAGTAAAATGGGAGAAGATGTAATAGAGTGCTGGCGACTGTTTATGAGGCATCTCAAGGGTTCATTTCTTGAGCAACTTCTCAGAAGTTGGAACGAACTTGAATTGCTACAATAAATGTTTTTTTAAAGTAAGAAACTTAAGATTTCAAGTCCAGCGCATTAAGCCAAGCTCAGGCTAAGACACAGAGAAATTAGCAAATTTGTTGCAGTTGCGGCCGTTAAGGCCAGCACATTTTAAGTGAATAAGACTATCGCAAAGCTATCAAGATATTGCTCTAAACCATAGCTCGCAAATAACTGTCGACCGTTTCTCGTTGTCTACAAATAAGTGTCTATTCCTGACTCATTATTCTCATTCTGTTTTCTGTTTTGTTTTGGTTGTGCAAAGACAGTTTCGTCGTGTTCAGTAAAGCAAAGTGTCTTTTGCGTTTGCCGAATCAGCTATTTTGTAGCTAGATTTTTCCACTTTTTAGAGCCGATTGCTCCACAAATTTTAAAACAGCTATTATCTACAAATTTAGCTATTTTCAAAAGTTACATTTAGCTAAAATAATAGTAACAATATCGGAGTTGGTTGCATATTTGTTGGTTGCGATCCTTTTTTGAGAGAAATTTTCCAACACCAACGATAGCGATCACTCCAAAAGCTAATATCATATTGCAATCGTCAGCAAACATCGTTATGCCGAAAGAAGTATATAATCAAAAATGCCCAGACGAATGGCTTACAAAGCCTCGCTCTACAAATTTTATCTCTTCCCTGGTCGAACGCTGAAGTAGAGCGTCTCTTCAGTCAGGTGAACTTAATTAAAACTAAATTAAGAAATAGAATGAACTGCACGGTGCTACTTTAGGCTATTTTTTGACTTCGCCTTAGCTACTTTTGCTGGAAAAGTTTCAGCAACACTGCTTCACATTTGTTTTCGTTGTTCTGATAACGAAACAATATAATTTTTTTACAGAACAAATTAAATTTATTTTCAAATATTTTTGTTTGTATTTTTTTTTATATTTCATTTCAATTTCATTAAAAAATGAAGTAAGTAAGTCGTCTCGCCGACTTAGGTATACCATACACCAGTAAAACAAATATTTCAAATTTGTAATAACTAATGCATTTGCCTATTTTAAAAACTTTTGTTCACATGCTTTTTACAAGCATATCCTAATATCTCGCGCACTTATGCATAGCACCCTAGCGCCCCCACCCGCCAACGGCCATATCCGGCCTTATGCAAAAACGTTTATATGCATAACTCAGCTATTTTTTGTCCGATTTTGATCAAATTTGGCATTTTGCTGGGTATTAGTATGAAATTTAAGTGTGCCAAATTTGATTGCACAAGGTAAACAAATACGGGAGATAATCGAGTTTTTCAAATTTCGGGGGCGGAAAGGGGCGTGGCAAAAACTTTATACATACAAAATGTGCGCATTTACTATGCAAATATACATACCAAATTTGGTGTCTCTAGCTGCAATAGTTTTTGAGATAAACGTCTTTTTTGAATTGCGGGGGCGGAAAGGGGCGTGGCAAAAATTTGAAACAAACTTGATCACTCTACATACTACATGAGCCTACATACCAAATTTGGTGGCTCTAGCTTTTATAGTCTCCGAGATCTAGGTGTTCATACGGACAGACGGACAGACGGACGGACAGACGGACATGGCTAGATCGACTCGGCTATTGATACTGATCAAGAATATATATACTTTATGGGGTCGGAGAAGCTTCCTTCTGCCTGTTACATACATTTTGGCGACTTTAATATACCATTTCACCCTATGGGTGTATGGTATAAAAAAGTTTAAGCAATTCATGTATATATTTTTTTATTTTTAATATGTTGATTTTTGCGGCCTTTTTGTTGTTTAGAGTTGAAATATATCGGAACGAAAATAAGAACAAACTGTGTTTTTTATTTTTGTTTTTATTCGCCCAACATTTTATTTTTAATATATTAAGTGTTAAGCTTAATAACTAATAAGGCGTTAAGATTGTCTCCACATATCGAACTTCTTCGTTCACTTAAAATAAAGTGTAGTGCTGAAAATGCTCGTTCGACTGAAACTTGCGTTGCAGGTGTAGCCAGCACAACCTGCGCTAGTGCACTTAAGTGGGGAATCTTAATCATGCCTAAAGTTTTTACAATGATCTCGGCTTTAGCCAGGCTTGCGTGGACCATTTGCAAATTTACTCCTAAAATGGCTTTATCCAGTCTGGTGGCAACATCGATTTTCAGCGACACCAGCTTTCCTTTCACGATAGCTCTTATGTTGTCTTTGATAACCTGCTCTTTGTCTGACACAAATTTCATAATATTTCTAGACGTTATAGGGTTCATGCCAAGTGCATTATAAATTGGATCCATTATTTCTTTGAACCCTTCACTGTCTAGAAATATAAATGGTTTTCCGTCTGTGGTTACTATTTTAATCAAAGAAGAAACAATTGCTTCTTCGCTTGTTTTATACGATATTTTTCGTTTTTCTTCAATTTGAATTAACTTTGATTCTCCACATTTGTTCCACTCATTGAAAATGTCATTATGTTTTGTTGTTAAATGCCGTCTTAAGTTTGTTATATGATTGCCGGACAATTTAATACCGCAAACACTACAAATTGACTTATTTTCTTTTAAATTAAATTTAAAGAATTGGTGCACTTTTTTATTTAACTCTCTTCCCATTTTGCACAACAAATATTTCAATTAATACATTTTGTCTGACGTTTACCGATTTGCTTACCAGCAAAACAGAGACAAAAACAAGATCGAGGATTCTTTTAGAAGAGTTAAGAAAAGAATTCAACTGATATAGCGGACATTCAAGTAGGCTATCAAGAAAAACATGTTGAGATGAAGGAATTAAGAAAGATAGATTATCATCAACAAGCCAAGAAACATTAGGCAAGTTAAAATCAGCTAAAGCTATAAAAAAATCACGATCTTTAAGACGACTAAAAATAGTTCGCAAAGCATCAGCATGGTGCATGTAGATCATGATATCGGAAGCGGGAGGAATATATGAACAAGAGATATATAAGCTAAAGTTAGAACATGTAACTTCGACGCAAATAAACTCAACACCTAAGGGGAGATCAATCGGCACAACACTTGAACACAGATTCGAGTTGACAGCAATGAGTACTCCGCCACCACGTCGACCAACACGATCAAGCCTATAAGAAATAAAGTTATTAGAAAGAATTGCATTATCCAAAACAGAGGAATTAAGCCAAGTTTCAGAGAAAGCTTATATGTCAGCCGAAAAGGTTTGGCTATCACAGAATAATTTCGAGAGCTTGGTAAGAAGTCCTCTTACATTTTGATAATGAATGCAAAGACTAGACCTTATTAGTTTTTTGAAGCAGAAGATACATTAGGAAGGTGGACAGGGAAGCGCTTATTGGGCGCAAACTCGTATACAACTAGGCCCTCTGGCCAAAAGTTAGGGTCAACCATAGATGAGAAATACTCATTTGGTACAGTAATTTTAAAAGAGGAGATTTCATGAGGCCTAGAAAACTTAAACTTTAGAATTAAAACCTTAGCAGGGCATATATTACCAATGTAAGCTGCCACAGACGATTCCGAAGTATCTGGAGCAAGCCTAGAGATAAGTAATTGTTTACGATGAGGCACTACAGTTAGTGGAGGCGGAGGAGCATTGGGATCCGCAAGTGATTGAAAGCTAGCATGATCCAGTAATTGATCAGAGTTCCCGTGAGGGATAGATTGAGGTACACCAGAGCTTGTAGTAGGTACTTCAATCTGAAAAGAAGAGCATAAAGAAGGACAAGAAGATGGTGTAGGCGAAAGTAAAATGGGAGAAGATGTAATAGAGTGCTGGCGACTGTTTATGAGGCATCTCAAGGGTTCATTTCTTGAGCAACTTCTCAGAAGTTGGAACGAACTTGAATTGCTACAATAAATGTTTTTTTAAAGTAAGAAACTTAAGATTTCAAGTCCAGCGCATTAAGCCAAGCTCAGGCTAAGACACAGAGAAATTAGCAAATTTGTTGCAGTTGCGGCCGTTAAGGCCAGCACATTTTAAGTGAATAAGACTATCGCAAAGCTATCAAGATATTGCTCTAAACCATAGCTCGCAAATAACTGTCGACCGTTTCTCGTTGTCTACAAATAAGTGTCTATTCCTGACTCATTATTCTCATTCTGTTTTCTGTTTTGTTTTGGTTGTTCAAAGACAGTTTCGTCGTGTTCAGTAAAGCAAAGTGTCTTTTGCGTTTGCCGAATCAGCTATTTTGTAGCTAGATTTTTCCACTTTTTAGAGCCGATTGCTCCACAAATTTTAAAACAGCTATTATCTACAAATTTAGCTATTTTCAAAAGTTACATTTAGCTAAAATAATAGTAACAATATCGGAGTTGGTTGCATATTTGTTGGTTGCGATCCTTTTTTGAGAGAAATTTTCCAACACCAACGATAGCGATCACTCCAAAAGCTAATATCATATTGCAATCGTCAGCAAACATCGTTATGCCGAAAGAAGTATATAATCAAAAATGCCCAGACGAATGGCTTACAAAGCCTCGCTCTACAAATTTTATCTCTTCCCTGGTCGAACGCTGAAGTAGAGCGTCTCTTCAGTCAGGTGAACTTAATTAAAACTAAATTAAGAAATAGAATGAACTGCACGGTGCTACTTTAGGCTATTTTTTGACTTCGCCTTAGCTACTTTTGCTGGAAAAGTTTCAGCAACACTGCTTCACATTTGTTTTCGTTGTTCTGATAACGAAACAATATAATTTTTTTACAGAACAAATTAAATTTATTTTCAAATATTTTTGTTTGTATTTTTTTTTATATTTCATTTCAATTTCATTAAAAAATGAAGTAAGTAAGTCGTCTCGCCGACTTAGGTATACCATACACCAGTAAAACAAATATTTCAAATTTGTAATAACTAATGCATTTGCCTATTTTAAAAACTTTTGTTCACATGCTTTTTACAAGCATATCCTAATATCTCGCGCACTTATGCATAGCACCCTAGCGCCCCCACCCGCCAACGGCCATATCCGGCCTTATGCAAAAACGTTTATATGCATAACTCAGCTATTTTTTGTCCGATTTTGATCAATTTGGCATTTGCTGGGTATTAGTATGAAATTTAAGTGTGCCAAATTTGATTGCACAAGGTAAACAAATACGGGAGATAATCGAGTTTTTCAAATTTCGGGGGCGGAAAGGGGCGTGGCAAAAACTTTATACATACAAAATGTGCGCATTTACTATGCAAATATACATACCAAATTTGGTGTCTCTAGCTGCAATAGTTTTTGAGATAAACGTCTTTTTTGAATTGCGGGGGGCGGAAAGGGGCGTGGCAAAAATTTGAAACAAACTTGATCACTCTACATACTACATGAGCCTACATACCAAATTTGGTGGCTCTAGCTTTTATAGTCTCCGAGATCTAGGTGTTCATACGGACAGACGGACAGACGGACGGACAGACGGACATGGCTAGATCGACTCGGCTATTGATACTGATCAAGAATATATATACTTTATGGGGTCGGAGAAGCTTCCTTCTGCCTGTTACATACATTTTGGCGACTTTAATATACCATTTCACCCTATGGGTGTATGGTATAAAAAAAGTTTAAGCAATTCATGTATATTTTTTTATTTTTAATATGTTGATTTTTGCGGCCTTTTTGTTGTTTAGAGTTGAAATATATCGGAACGAAAATAAGAACAAACTGTGTTTTTTATTTTTGTTTTTATTCGCCCAACATTTTATTTTTAATATATTAAGTGTTAAGCTTAATAACTAATAAGGCGTTAAGATTGTCTCCACATATCGAACTTCTTCGTTCACTTAAAATAAAGTGTAGTGCTGAAAATGCTCGTTCGACTGAAACTTGCGTTGCAGGTGTAGCCAGCACAACCTGCGCTAGTGCACTTAAGTGGGGAATCTTAATCATGCCTAAAGTTTTTACAATGATCTCGGCTTTAGCCAGGCTTGCGTGGACCATTTGCAAATTTACTCCTAAAATGGCTTTATCCAGTCTGGTGGCAACATCGATTTTCAGCGACACCAGCTTTCCTTTCACGATAGCTCTTATGTTGTCTTTGATAACCTGCTCTTTGTCTGACACAAATTTCATAATATTTCTAGACGTTATAGGGTTCATGCCAAGTGCATTATAAATTGGATCCATTATTTCTTTGAACCCTTCACTGTCTAGAAATATAAATGGTTTTCCGTCTGTGGTTACTATTTTAATCAAAGAAGAAACAATTGCTTCTTCGCTTGTTTTATACGATATTTTTCGTTTTTCTTCAATTTGAATTAACTTTGATTCTCCACATTTGTTCCACTCATTGAAAATGTCATTATGTTTTGTTGTTAAATGCCGTCTTAAGTTTGTTATATGATTGCCGGACAATTTAATACCGCAAACACTACAAATTGACTTATTTTCTTTTAAATTAAATTTAAAGAATTGGTGCACTTTTTTATTTAACTCTCTTCCCATTTTGCACAACAAATATTTCAATTAATACATTTTGTCTGACGTTTACCGATTTGCTTACCAGCAAAACAGAGACAAAAACAAGATCGAGGATTCTTTTAGAAGAGTTAAGAAAAGAATTCAACTGATATAGCGGACATTCAAGTAGGCTATCAAGAAAAACATGTTGAGATGAAGGAATTAAGAAAGATAGATTATCATCAACAAGCCAAGAAACATTAGGCAAGTTAAAATCAGCTAAAGCTATAAAAAAATCACGATCTTTAAGACGACTAAAAATAGTTCGCAAAGCATCAGCATGGTGCATGTAGATCATGATATCGGAAGCGGGAGGAATATATGAACAAGAGATATATAAGCTAAAGTTAGAACATGTAACTTCGACGCAAATAAACTCAACACCTAAGGGGAGATCAATCGGCACAACACTTGAACACAGATTCGAGTTGACAGCAATGAGTACTCCGCCACCACGTCGACCAACACGATCAAGCCTATAAGAAATAAAGTTATTAGAAAGAATTGCATTATCCAAAACAGAGGAATTAAGCCAAGTTTCAGAGAAAGCTTATATGTCAGCCGAAAAGGTTTGGCTATCACAGAATAATTTCGAGAGCTTGGTAAGAAGTCCTCTTACATTTTGATAATGAATGCAAAGACTAGACCTTATTAGTTTTTTGAAGCAGAAGATACATTAGGAAGGTGGACAGGGAAGCGCTTATTGGGCGCAAACTCGTATACAACTAGGCCCTCTGGCCAAAAGTTAGGGTCAACCATAGATGAGAAATACTCATTTGGTACAGTAATTTTAAAAGAGGAGATTTCATGAGGCCTAGAAAACTTAAACTTTAGAATTAAAACCTTAGCAGGGCATATATTACCAATGTAAGCTGCCACAGACGATTCCGAAGTATCTGGAGCAAGCCTAGAGATAAGTAATTGTTTACGATGAGGCACTACAGTTAGTGGAGGCGGAGGAGCATTGGGATCCGCAAGTGATTGAAAGCTAGCATGATCCAGTAATTGATCAGAGTTCCCGTGAGGGATAGATTGAGGTACACCAGAGCTTGTAGTAGGTACTTCAATCTGAAAAGAAGAGCATAAAGAAGGACAAGAAGATGGTGTAGGCGAAAGTAAAATGGGAGAAGATGTAATAGAGTGCTGGCGACTGTTTATGAGGCATCTCAAGGGTTCATTTCTTGAGCAACTTCTCAGAAGTTGGAACGAACTTGAATTGCTACAATAAATGTTTTTTTAAAGTAAGAAACTTAAGATTTCAAGTCCAGCGCATTAAGCCAAGCTCAGGCTAAGACACAGAGAAATTAGCAAATTTGTTGCAGTTGCGGCCGTTAAGGCCAGCACATTTTAAGTGAATAAGACTATCGCAAAGCTATCAAGATATTGCTCTAAACCATAGCTCGCAAATAACTGTCGACCGTTTCTCGTTGTCTACAAATAAGTGTCTATTCCTGACTCATTATTCTCATTCTGTTTTCTGTTTTGTTTTGGTTGTGCAAAGACAGTTTCGTCGTGTTCAGTAAAGCAAAGTGTCTTTTGCGTTTGCCGAATCAGCTATTTTGTAGCTAGATTTTTCCACTTTTTAGAGCCGATTGCTCCACAAATTTTAAAACAGCTATTATCTACAAATTTAGCTATTTTCAAAAGTTACATTTAGCTAAAATAATAGTAACAATATCGGAGTTGGTTGCATATTTGTTGGTTGCGATCCTTTTTGAGAGAAATTTTCCAACACCAACGATAGCGATCACTCCAAAAGCTAATATCATATTGCAATCGTCAGCAAACATCGTTATGCCGAAAGAAGTATATAATCAAAAATGCCCAGACGAATGGCTTACAAAGCCTCGCTCTACAAATTTTATCTCTTCCCTGGTCGAACGCTGAAGTAGAGCGTCTCTTCAGTCAGGTGAACTTAATTAAAACTAAATTAAGAAATAGAATGAACTGCACGGTGCTACTTTAGGCTATTTTTTGACTTCGCCTTAGCTACTTTTGCTGGAAAAGTTTCAGCAACACTGCTTCACATTTGTTTTCGTTGTTCTGATAACGAAACAATATAATTTTTTTACAGAACAAATTAAATTTATTTTCAAATATTTTTGTTTGTATTTTTTTTTATATTTCATTTCAATTTCATTAAAAAATGAAGTAAGTAAGTCGTCTCGCCGACTTAGGTATACCATACACCAGTAAAACAAATATTTCAAATTTGTAATAACTAATGCATTTGCCTATTTTAAAAACTTTTGTTCACATGCTTTTTACAAGCATATCCTAATATCTCGCGCACTTATGCATAGCACCCTAGCGCCCCCACCCGCCAACGGCCATATCCGGCCTTATGCAAAAACGTTTATATGCATAACTCAGCTATTTTTTGTCCGATTTTGATCAAATTTGGCATTTTGCTGGGTATTAGTATGAAATTTAAGTGTGCCAAATTTGATTGCACAAGGTAAACAAATACGGGAGATAATCGAGTTTTTCAAATTTCGGGGGCGGAAAGGGGCGTGGCAAAAACTTTATACATACAAAATGTGCGCATTTACTATGCAAATATACATACCAAATTTGGTGTCTCTAGCTGCAATAGTTTTTGAGATAAACGTCTTTTTTGAATTGCGGGGGGCGGAAAGGGGCGTGGCAAAAATTTGAAACAAACTTGATCACTCTACATACTACATGAGCCTACATACCAAATTTGGTGGCTCTAGCTTTTATAGTCTCCGAGATCTAGGTGTTCATACGGACAGACGGACAGACGGACGGACAGACGGACATGGCTAGATCGACTCGGCTATTGATACTGATCAAGAATATATATACTTTATGGGGTCGGAGAAGCTTCCTTCTGCCTGTTACATACATTTTGGCGACTTTAATATACCATTTCACCCTATGGGTGTATGGTATAAAAAAAGTTTAAGCAATTCATGTATATTTTTTTATTTTTAATATGTTGATTTTTGCGGCCTTTTTGTTGTTTAGAGTTGAAATATATCGGAACGAAAATAAGAACAAACTGTGTTTTTTATTTTTGTTTTTATTCGCCCAACATTTTATTTTTAATATATTAAGTGTTAAGCTTAATAACTAATAAGGCGTTAAGATTGTCTCCACTTATCGAACTTCTTCGTTCACTTAAAATAAAGTGTAGTGCTGAAAATGCTCGTTCGACTGAAACTTGCGTTGCAGGTGTAGCCAGCACAACCTGCGCTAGTGCACTTAAGTGGGGAATCTTAATCATGCCTAAAGTTTTTACAATGATCTCGGCTTTAGCCAGGCTTGCGTGGACCATTTGCAAATTTACTCCTAAAATGGCTTTATCCAGTCTGGTGGCAACATCGATTTTCAGCGACACCAGCTTTCCTTTCACGATAGCTCTTATGTTGTCTTTGATAACCTGCTCTTTGTCTGACACAAATTTCATAATATTTCTAGACGTTATAGGGTTCATGCCAAGTGCATTATAAATTGGATCCATTATTTCTTTGAACCCTTCACTGTCTAGAAATATAAATGGTTTTCCGTCTGTGGTTACTATTTTAATCAAAGAAGAAACAATTGCTTCTTCGCTTGTTTTATACGATATTTTTCGTTTTTCTTCAATTTGAATTAACTTTGATTCTCCACATTTGTTCCACTCATTGAAAATGTCATTATGTTTTGTTGTTAAATGCCGTCTTAAGTTTGTTATATGATTGCCGGACAATTTAATACCGCAAACACTACAAATTGACTTATTTTCTTTTAAATTAAATTTAAAGAATTGGTGCACTTTTTTATTTAACTCTCTTCCCATTTTGCACAACAAATATTTCAATTAATACATTTTGTCTGACGTTTACCGATTTGCTTACCAGCAAAACAGAGACAAAAACAAGATCGAGGATTCTTTTAGAAGAGTTAAGAAAAGAATTCAACTGATATAGCGGACATTCAAGTAGGCTATCAAGAAAAACATGTTGAGATGAAGGAATTAAGAAAGATAGATTATCATCAACAAGCCAAGAAACATTAGGCAAGTTAAAATCAGCTAAAGCTATAAAAAAATCACGATCTTTAAGACGACTAAAAATAGTTCGCAAAGCATCAGCATGGTGCATGTAGATCATGATATCGGAAGCGGGAGGAATATATGAACAAGAGATATATAAGCTAAAGTTAGAACATGTAACTTCGACGCAAATAAACTCAACACCTAAGGGGAGATCAATCGGCACAACACTTGAACACAGATTCGAGTTGACAGCAATGAGTACTCCGCCACCACGTCGACCAACACGATCAAGCCTATAAGAAATAAAGTTATTAGAAAGAATTGCATTATCCAAAACAGAGGAATTAAGCCAAGTTTCAGAGAAAGCTTATATGTCAGCCGAAAAGGTTTGGCTATCACAGAATAATTTCGAGAGCTTGGTAAGAAGTCCTCTTACATTTTGATAATGAATGCAAAGACTAGACCTTATTAGTTTTTTGAAGCAGAAGATACATTAGGAAGGTGGACAGGGAAGCGCTTATTGGGCGCAAACTCGTATACAACTAGGCCCTCTGGCCAAAAGTTAGGGTCAACCATAGATGAGAAATACTCATTTGGTACAGTAATTTTAAAAGAGGAGATTTCATGAGGCCTAGAAAACTTAAACTTTAGAATTAAAACCTTAGCAGGGCATATATTACCAATGTAAGCTGCCACAGACGATTCCGAAGTATCTGGAGCAAGCCTAGAGATAAGTAATTGTTTACGATGAGGCACTACAGTTAGTGGAGGCGGAGGAGCATTGGGATCCGCAAGTGATTGAAAGCTAGCATGATCCAGTAATTGATCAGAGTTCCCGTGAGGGATAGATTGAGGTACACCAGAGCTTGTAGTAGGTACTTCAATCTGAAAAGAAGAGCATAAAGAAGGACAAGAAGATGGTGTAGGCGAAAGTAAAATGGGAGAAGATGTAATAGAGTGCTGGCGACTGTTTATGAGGCATCTCAAGGGTTCATTTCTTGAGCAACTTCTCAGAAGTTGGAACGAACTTGAATTGCTACAATAAATGTTTTTTTAAAGTAAGAAACTTAAGATTTCAAGTCCAGCGCATTAAGCCAAGCTCAGGCTAAGACACAGAGAAATTAGCAAATTTGTTGCAGTTGCGGCCGTTAAGGCCAGCACATTTTAAGTGAATAAGACTATCGCAAAGCTATCAAGATATTGCTCTAAACCATAGCTCGCAAATAACTGTCGACCGTTTCTCGTTGTCTACAAATAAGTGTCTATTCCTGACTCATTATTCTCATTCTGTTTTCTGTTTTGTTTTGGTTGTTCAAAGACAGTTTCGTCGTGTTCAGTAAAGCAAAGTGTCTTTTGCGTTTGCCGAATCAGCTATTTTGTAGCTAGATTTTTCCACTTTTTAGAGCCGATTGCTCCACAAATTTTAAAACAGCTATTATCTACAAATTTAGCTATTTTCAAAAGTTACATTTAGCTAAAATAATAGTAACAATATCGGAGTTGGTTGCATATTTGTTGGTTGCGATCCTTTTTTGAGAGAAATTTTCCAACACCAACGATAGCGATCACTCCAAAAGCTAATATCATATTGCAATCGTCAGCAAACATCGTTATGCCGAAAGAAGTATATAATCAAAAATGCCCAGACGAATGGCTTACAAAGCCTCGCTCTACAAATTTTATCTCTTCCCTGGTCGAACGCTGAAGTAGAGCGTCTCTTCAGTCAGGTGAACTTAATTAAAACTAAATTAAGAAATAGAATGAACTGCACGGTGCTACTTTAGGCTATTTTTTGACTTCGCGTTAGCTACTTTTGCTGGAAAAGTTTCAGCAACACTGCTTCACATTTGTTTTCGTTGTTCTGATAACGAAACAATATAATTTTTTTACAGAACAAATTAAATTTATTTTCAAATATTTTTGTTTGTATTTTTTTTTTATATTTCATTTCAATTTCATTAAAAAATGAAGTAAGTAAGTCGTCTCGCCGACTTAGGTATACCATACACCAGTAAAACAAATATTTCAAATTTGTAATAACTAATGCATTTGCCTATTTTAAAAACTTTTGTTCACATGCTTTTTACAAGCATATCCTAATATCTCGCGCACTTATGCATAGCACCCTAGCGCCCCCACCCGCCAACGGCCATATCCGGCCTTATGCAAAAACGTTTATATGCATAACTCAGCTATTTTTTGTCCGATTTTGATCAAATTTGGCATTTTGCTGGGTATTAGTATGAAATTTAAGTGTGCCAAATTTGATTGCACAAGGTAAACAAATACGGGAGATAATCGAGTTTTTCAAATTTCGGGGGCGGAAAGGGGCGTGGCAAAAACTTTATACATACAAAATGTGCGCATTTACTATGCAAATATACATACCAAATTTGGTGTCTCTAGCTGCAATAGTTTTTGAGATAAACGTCTTTTTTGAATTGCGGGGGCGGAAAGGGGCGTGGCAAAAATTTGAAACAAACTTGATCACTCTACATACTACATGAGCCTACATACCAAATTTGGTGGCTCTAGCTTTTATAGTCTCCGAGATCTAGGTGTTCATACGGACAGACGGACAGACGGACGGACAGACGGACATGGCTAGATCGACTCGGCTATTGATACTGATCAAGAATATATATACTTTATGGGGTCGGAGAAGCTTCCTTCTGCCTGTTACATACATTTTGGCGACTTTAATATACCATTTCACCCTATGGGTGTATGGTATAAAAAAAGTTTAAACAATTCATGTATATTTTTTTATTTTTAATATGTTGATTTTTGCGGCCTTTTTGTTGTTTAGAGTTGAAATATATCGGAACGAAAATAAGAACAAACTGTGTTTTTTATTTTTGTTTTTATTCGCCCAACATTTTATTTTTAATATATTAAGTGTTAAGCTTAATAACTAATAAGGCGTTAAGATTGTCTCCACTTATCGAACTTCTTCGTTCACTTAAAATAAAGTGTAGTGCTGAAAATGCTCGTTCGACTGAAACTTGCGTTGCAGGTGTAGCCAGCACAACCTGCGCTAGTGCACTTAAGTGGGGAATCTTAATCATGCCTAAAGTTTTCACAATGATCTCGGCTTTAGCCAGGCTTGCGTGGACCATTTGCAAATTTACTCCTAAAATGGCTTTATCCAGTCTGGTGGCAACATCGATTTTCAGCGACACCAGCTTTCCTTTCACGATAGCTCTTATGTTGTCTTTGATAACCTGCTCTTTGTCTGACACAAATTTCATAATATTTCTAGACGTTATAGGGTTCATGCCAAGTGCATTATAAATTGGATCCATTATTTCTTTGAACCCTTCACTGTCTAGAAATATAAATGGTTTTCCGTCTGTGGTTACTATTTTAATCAAAGAAGAAACAATTGCTTCTTCGCTTGTTTTATACGATATTTTTCGTTTTTCTTCAATTTGAATTAACTTTGATTCTCCACATTTGTTCCACTCATTGAAAATGTCATTATGTTTTGTTGTTAAATGCCGTCTTAAGTTTGTTATATGATTGCCGGACAATTTAATACCGCAAACACTACAAATTGACTTATTTTCTTTTAAATTAAATTTAAAGAATTGGTGCACTTTTTTATTTAACTCTCTTCCCATTTTGCACAACAAATATTTCAATTAATACATTTTGTCTGACGTTTACCGATTTGCTTACCAGCAAAATGTAACTTTTGAAAATAGCTAAATTTGTAGCTAATAGCTGTTTTAAAATTTGTGGAGCAATCGGCTCTAAAAAGTGGCCAAATCTAGCTACAAAATAGCTGATTCGGCAACACATTGTAAAGACAGTTTGCGTTGAGTTTTTCGGTCAATCTGTCTTTTGCTGAGTCTCATTGTGCCAGCGTTTCTCGTTTCGTTTTTTACTCACTGCGTATAGAAAGACGAAAAAACAAAAAGCTCAACAAAAAGATCTCAACAGAAAACACAAATGAAAACAGCAAAAGTGTCTTACTCAGAACAAGAGCGAAAGAGTATGAGCTTTTTCGGTTGTGCTCGCAACGAGACCGCAAGAAAAAAATCAGTCGACAGTTATTTGCGAGCTATGCTCTAAACTGATCATAAAAACGATCAGCATGCTTGCAACTAGTTAGACAACAAGCCTTTAAAAAAAAAAAAGAAACACAAGGCCAAAGTATATGAAAACAAAACCAAAATTTAAAGAAACTGGAACAAGATAATAAGCGATAAAAATGAATAATTACAAATAAAACAAAGACACAGATGGAGTGCACAGCACCCGAAAAAATGTAAGAACAGTTATAAGTCAAGCTTTGAGAGGCGGCCTTACAAAAGGGATTACTAGGGAGAGAAGCTGAGCACGAGCACAAAGAGGGCACACAAAAACACTGACACTGATGGTACGATCGGTGCGATGAAGGGAGCAACTGCAGAAGCAATGACGAGAGAGAAAAACAACAAACAAAAATAATAAAAAAATTAATTACCTAAACACTGATCACGAAAAAAAAACTGTTTAATTTGGCAAATTATGGAAATAAAACACAAGGGTCTCAAGCAAACCACACACACAGCGAAAGCGTAAACAAAATAAACACAATTAAAAATTGAGGGGAAAACAAAAAATATTGACAAAAACTCAGGAGCTATACAAAACTCGATCGTCACGTCAGAGAGCAGAAGCTTTATGATAATTTAACATATAAGTTAAGACCAGATATGCTTCACCATCACAATCACACTCACACCACACCCATAGAGAACACTCAAGAGTTAACATAACGAGCATCGGCACGATCATAGAAGGCAACGCCAAGAATGTCACCCGATAACCTTGCAACACACAATCATCTTCACACAATCGACAGACTAAACATTCCTAGGGGAATGGTGCCAAATTCGGTACATCAACAGCAAGCCGCCCAATCCCATAAACTATTTCGGCAATAAGCATCATGTTCGGTGCACCAGCCGTCACGTCGCCCAAATCGATTTCATGTTAAACATCGATTCGGCAATAAGCATCATGTTCGGTGCACCAGCCGTCACGTCGCCCAAATCAATTTCATGATTAAGCAGATCCCACGCTCGCGTTGACCCTTAGACTCAACAAGCGTCGCTGTCACCATCGACGCCCGAAAGCGGGGGCTTCAGTCAAACATAATCGATCTATTCAAATCAGTCTTTAATCCTAGTACAAACTTGTCACTTCGTTAGAGCTCCGCGATCTTGGTTCAGTCTAGTAGTCACAAAGTCTTCCAGTAAAAAAAAAATAGATTTGTAAATGTGTACTCAGTAAAGAATAAATCAAATAAAAACTTTATTTTTTGTGCGACTAACTAAGATTGTGTTTAATTGGCGCCCGAGCAGGGACCCCGCGTTTAAAAGTTGATCAAGTGAAGTGAAACGGCAATTGTGATAAGTGTTAATCAAAAGTGAACGCAAATAAATACGCCTTCTGAACGATAACCGAAATATACGCAGTGCCAATAAAAACTTCGCTGAGGTCAGACGGGGTTACAATAAAAACTGATCGCTGCATCCCTTTAGTATCCGTTCGAAGGGAAATCGGTACAAAAGTGTCTGGAACTGGAGCGTTAGTACCCAACGAGGGAAAAGCGAGGACCCCAACCGACCAACTGATACAAGCACCGAAATGAAACTATTTTTAATGTAAGTTAAGTCGAAACTAAGAAAAATTAAAAAAGGAAAAGAAAGAAACAATATTTAAAAAGGAAAATCAAAACAGAAACGAATTAAAATATTAAGAACCAAATTTTAAAAAAAAAAAAATAAGAGACGAATTACTATCTTAAGGAACAATTTTTTTTTCAAATAAGAAACGAATTAGCATTATAAGAAACGAAAAACTAACCAACAATTACAATAACCATCTCTACTAACAAAAATTTTAAACCAAAAGCCATTTCCATCAAAACTTTTCTCTAAACGGTATCGCGTCGCGAACAAATTTTCTTGTTTTTTTTTCGAATAATTATTCGACGCTTAATACAATCGTTTGTTTTTTTTTGAAGTGAATTAATCTCCTTTGAAATTGAAAATGTCTGAAACCGACAATTGGGTAAAAGCCGCAGTCCTTCAGTCAGGAGGTCGCCCTACGACAGAGTCACAGGGTGCGTCAACCTCAACCGCTGCAAACAGAAGTATTGAGGCTATATCCATACAAGGGTTAGACGCAGTAGTTGATAGTCTTTTAACAGCTAGAATGGGATCTTATATTGAACAAATAAAACTAGCCCAGCCAATAACTTCAGAATACAGAGACTTAACTCTGAATTTACAAGACAATTGGAATGAGGTAGATAAGGTTCCAGATTTAGTGAAAGGCCTTAAAGAATTCTCTGGAAACCCAGCAGAATTCACAACTTGGTTTGCTTCAACCTCGCGTGTAATGAATGCCTTCGCTCCCTTGCAAGGTACGCCAAAATATTTCGCGATTTTACTAACAGTCAGAGATAAGATCACAGGGCATGCGAACATTGTATTGAAAGTAAATGATACCGCGCTACATTGGGAGGCAATCTCAAAATGCCTTTTAGAAGAGTACTCAGACAGACGAGATTTGGGCACATTGGAGTATCAATTGTTCTCTATGAGTCAAAAGAATAGTACAATCCACGAGTTTTACCTTGCGGTAAATCATCAAATGTCCTTAATTATTAGTCAAATGAAGAATATGGGACATGGCCCTGAAGTCATGGCAGTCTTGTCAAAACAAATAAGGGACAGAGCCTTAGACACATTTATCAGGGGCCTGAACGGCGATTTGTCCGATAGAATAAGTCTAGCGAAACCTCTCAATTTGAAGCATGCGTTGCAAATGATAGAAGATTTGACTAATAAACATACTAAAAACTCGATTGGCTCAGGTTATCAACACCCTCGCCCAAATTCAACACACAAGACGGGACAATACACCAGAATTAACAACCCTCCACAATGGTCATACCCTCCGGTACTTCCACCGAAACCACATAATAATAACGTAAATTGGTACAATCCTAGACAGATTCCAAGCACCTTTACACTACAAAATAATTTTTCTCAGAACCAGGGTATTTCCCAAAATATTCCCTTCCGTAATAGTAATCAAACATTCTTCAACACACCACCTAGACCACTTGCCCCAAAGCCTCAACCTAAGCCTACACCAATGGATGTAGACGGTTCTATAATGACAAGAAATGTGAATTATATGAATAGGCCAAACATAACTCCTACACAACCAGTTCTATTAAAAAGAGTAAATCCTTTTAGTACAAATTTCCCAAATAAAGTCCAGAGACAGTTCCACATCGGAGCTGAAGTTCAAGAAGGGCAATACAGTGACCCACTACCAGAAGAATTTCAGGTCAACGTAACTGAAGCCCAGTTGTCCGAGTATCAAGAACAAGAAGACTATTTCCAATTAGTCCCATACTCACAATTTTCAGAGTATGAACAACAGCAAGAATACCTTACCACTCAAAGTGGCCCGTCCGAATTAAGTCCGCAAGATAGGGAAATATCACAACCTACAGTTCAAGATTCTCTCCCACAAATTGAAGACACTGTCAATTTTTTAGGATGAAATGTTCCTCTTTGCCGTACTTTGTAGTCCGGGACAAAGACGGAACAGTATATAATTTCTTAATAGATACCGGTTCAAATAAAAATTATATCCAACCTGAAGTAGCAAAAAATATAAAACCAAATGAACATAAATTTTACGCGAATTCTGTGAGTGGACGCATCCTAATTACAGAGCACGTCCACCTGGGTCTCTTTAATGAGCCTAATAAACCCATAATTTTTTTTTACTACCAAATCTGAAATCATTTCACGGAATCCTAGGTAACGACACATTGAAAGAACTAAATGCTATTATAGATGTGGGAAAAGATTTATTACAAGTCAACAACTCTCATGTTGTTAAAGTGAGACAGATGCGAGCTCAGCAGGTCCACACGATCAATTCAGATCAACTATCGGGTAATCAAAAGTCAAAGCTAGAGGCACTTCAGGAGGAATACAAAGCCCTATTTGCAAGTCCAGACATGAAGCTGACTTATACCACCAACGTTCAAGGTGAAATTCGAACGTCATCAGACACTCCAGTCTATTCGAAACATTACCCGTATCCAGCATCTTTGAAAGAAGTAGTAGAAGAACAAATTCAGGAACTACTAAAAGATGGTATAATACGACCCTCACGGTCGCCCTATGGCTCTCCTGTATGGATTGTTCCGAAAAAAAGTGACAGTTCAGGAAAAAAGAAGTATAGGATGGTCATAGATTATAGAAAATTAAATTCGGTTACTATTTCGGATAAATACCCTATCCCAGAAATTGGAGAAATGATTGCTCAATTGGGCAACAATAAATACTTCTCCGTTCTTGACCTAAAGAGTGGATTTCATCAGATCCCTCTAAAGGAATCCGACATTGAAAAAACAGCATTTTTTATAAATGGAGGAAAATATGAATTTACCAGACTCCCCTTTGGGTTGAAAAACTCCCCTGCCATATTCCAGAGAGCCCTCGATGATATCTTAAGAGAACATATAGGGAAAATATGTTATGTGTACATCGACGACATCATAATATTCAGCAAAACAGAGGAGGAACATTTTAGCCATCTGGCCCAGGTATTCTCTACCTTAGCTGAAGCCAATATGAAAGTGCAAGTCGATAAGTGCAAATTTTTAAAGCACAGCGTTGATTTCCTAGGTGTGGTGATATCAAGCGAAGGTGTTAAAACTAATCCGGAGAAAGTACAAGCAATAAAGAATTTTCCTATACCAAAAAATTTGAAGCAATTAAGATCATTCTTGGGTTTAGCTAGTTACTATAGGCGGTTCATTAAAGACTTCGCAAAGCTAGCAAGACCACTCACAAATCTGTTACGTGGTGAGCACGGGAGAACAAAGAAGAATGTCTCTAACAAAATTGAGATTCGTTTTGGTAAAGAAGAACTAGACTCTTTCACAAAAGTCAAGAATGCACTAGTCTCGCAGGATGTATTGTTAGCGTACCCCGATTTCAGTAAAGAATTTCATCTGACTACAGATGCTTCGAATATAGCGATAGGTGCCTCATTAGAACAGAATGGCAGACCAATCACATTCATATCAAGAGCATTATCCAAGACAGAGGAAAATTACGCAACGAATGAAAGGGAAATGTTGGCCATAGTATGGGCCTTAGAAAAATTGAGGATGTACCTTTACGGGAAATCAAAAGTGGTCATTTATACAGACCATCAACCACTTACCTATGCGCTGAGTCCTAAAAACAACAACACGAAGCTGAAAAAATGGAAGAGTTACCTAGAGGAATACAATTACGAGCTGAAGTATAAACCGGGTAGCTCCAATGTAGTAGCAGACGCACTTTCGAGAAACCCTACTAGCATAAATGCCAGTAGTACGTCGGCAGCTACTATGCATAGCGACGAAAGCTCAGGGCATGAATTAATACCGACTATGGACATCCCTATCAATGTATTTAAGAACCAACTAATACTCCTCACAAACGAAAACGAAAGCACGACATTTGAATTACCATTCCCCACTTATCACAGGCATACGGTAGTTCGAAGAAATTATTCGGAAAGTGATCTCGTAGAAATCTTAAAAGCAAAATTAGACCCTAGAATAGTGAATGGTATTTTCACTTCAGAAAGTATCATGGGAAAAATTCAGCTGATATTCCCAGAACATTTTAGGAATTATAAAGTTAGGTTTACACAGATCCAAACTACAGATGTCCATGAGAACAGTGAGCAGCAAGAGATCATAACTAAAGAACATACCAGAGCACATAGAAATGCAATAGAGAACAAAAAACAAATTTTATCTAAAGTCTTTTTTCCAGGAATGAGGAAAAAAATAGAAGCAATAGTAAAAGCATGCCAAACATGCAAACTCTCTAAATACCAAAGACACCCCCCAAACCAAGAAATCCAGTCAACACCTATACCAAATTATCCAGGAGAAATAATCCACATAGACCTCTACTCGACTCAGAATAAAACCATCTTAACGGCAATAGACAAATTTTCAAAATATGCACAAATAAAGTTAGTGAATTCAAAAGCAGCAGAGCACTTAAAGGTACCACTACGTGAGTTATTGGTAGCCTTTGGAGCAACCAAAACAGTGGTAATGGACAATGAAAAATCGTTGAACTCCGCATCAATAAAGTTCCTTTTGAACGATCAATTGGGTATAAATGTACACACAACTCCACCGTATACTTCGTCTAGCAATGGTCAGGTAGAAAGATTCCATTCCACATTCACGGAATCAATGAGATGCCTAAAGGTTGAGCATCCGGAATTAGAATTTGAAGACCTACTATTCAGAGCAGTAGACGAGACCTAATATTCAGAGCAGTAGACGAATACAATAGAACGATCCACAGTACAACTAACAAAAAACCAATAGAAACCTTTTTCGCATTAGACTTGGCACACTCTCCGGAAAAACTAGCACTAGAAAGACAAAAAACTTCAAAGAGAATTTTAGACAAACAATCTGCAGACTTACAATACCATAACAAGAGTAAAGAACCCATAAAAATTTATGACCCAGGAGAAATAATTTATGTCAAAATAAACAAGAGATTGGGTTCTAAGCTAACACCAAGATATAAAAAGGAAACGGTAGCTGAAGATTTGAATACAAAGATTAAAACAAGGTCAGGCAGGATAGTACATAAAAACCAGTTGAAATATTGACCAATATCCATCTTCGACAGGTTAATGTTGATACCAGTATGTTTGGGACATACGACTATCCTGGACTACTCAAAATCAAGAGTAGTAATGCTGGAAACTGGGATGGCAGCGAGGCAGAACGGCACGTTCAAAATTATACATGTTGTAGAAGTAGAAAAGTATGAACAGGCATTGTCGGTGTTAAAGGAGGTCGTACTAAATTCAACTAAAACAAACCCGTATTACCCCTTCCTTATTTACGAAATAACCCGAATCGAGAATGAAATCAAAAGATTAAAGCCTATAAAGTTCAGGGCTAAACGCTCTCTTGACATACTTGGAACAGCGTGGAAGTGGCTCGCGGGTACCCCAGATCACCAGGACCATAAAATTGTAATCGATAAAATTAATGAACAGCTCAAAAATAATAACAAACAAGTAGTAATTAATAAGCTAGTAGAAAATAAGATAAACGATTTGATTAAAATAACTAACATTTTACTATTACATAAAAAACCGGAAACGGAAGATAAAGTAAAAGAAATAGAAGTAACAAAATTTAAACTGAGTCTATTAAGAGAAGAAATTACAAATATCATTTATGCAATAGATTGGGCTAAAGCCAATACAATAAATTCTTTAATTTTATCACCAGCGGAAATAAATATTATTGAAACATATGCTGAAGAAAGCTTAACATTTGTAAATATCGAAGAGCTCATAGAATTTGCTGAAGTAAGTGTTGCTTCGAATGGCAGAGCTCTCCTTTATATTGTCAGCATACCTAGGGTGATTAAAGAACAATGTAAGGAAATCATGGCATTACCTATTAAATCTGGAAAAACAATTGAAAAAATAGATTATAATCACACATTAAAATGTAATAAACAATATTTCGGTTTAGCTAATAAGAACAAATGTAAAACCCAAAACAACAAAATATTATGTAAACTGGAAGATTTGACTGACTTAAAAAATAGCAAATGCATAGGAGCGTATTTTCACAGGAAAAAACCAACTTGCCAAACAACCAACAATCAACATGTGAAATCACACTCGGAGGTAGCTCCTGGCACAATCCTACTAAACCAATTCCAGGGTATCATCAACGTCGATGGAGAAAACCTTACTCTGGACGGAACTTTCATAATCCAATCACAGAATGCAACAATCAACATAGACGATTCGTGGTACATCATGAAGACAAAGCGTGAAGTAGAAGTTCAACCCCCATTACTTCAACTATTATCGGACAAACAGCACCAAGGCGAAACCCTATCTCTGGAGATGATTAAAGAACTGCACTTGAACAACACGGACAGCCTGAAAAAAATCCAGACTGACAATGTCATAATTTCATCATCCTATTCGATCATCATAACAATATTAGCGATCGCAGCGATCACATACTGGGTGATCAAGAAGAAATGCAACCACAGACCAGAGGATAACAGTCCACCAATAGTAATGCCGGTTACACCCGTACAATATGTGGTAGCGACCGAGGACGTCCGCACTTAAGAGGGGGAGGAGTTAAGACCAGATATGCTTCACCATCACAATCACACTCACACCACACCCATAGAGAACACTCAAGAGTTAACATAACGAGCATCGGCACGATCATAGAAGGCAACGCCAAGAATGTCACCCGATAACCTTGCAACACACAATCATCTTCACACAATCGACAGACTAAACATTCCTAGGGGAATGGTGCCAAATTCGGTACATCAACAGCAAGCCGCCCAATCCCATAAACTATTTCGGCAATAAGCATCATGTTCGGTGCACCAGCCGTCACGTCGCCCAAATCGATTTCATGTTAAACATCGATTCGGCAATAAGCATCATGTTCGGTGCACCAGCCGTCACGTCGCCCAAATCAATTTCATGATTAAGCAGATCCCACGCTCGCGTTGACCCTTAGACTCAACAAGCGTCGCTGTCACCATCGACGCCCGAAAGCGGGGGCTTCAGTCAAACATAATCGATCTATTCAAATCAGTCTTTAATCCTAGTACAAACTTGTCACTTCGTTAGAACTCCGCGATCTTGGTTCAGTCTAGTAGTCACAAAGTCATCCAGTAAAAAAAAATAGATTTGTAAATGTGTACTCAGTAAAGAATAAATCAAATAAAAACTTTATTTTTTGTGCGACTAACTAAGATTGTGTTTAATTTATATATTTAACTTAACATTACAATGTTATCAATATTAAATATTGAATATTTTCTTACTTTATGTCCTCGATATTTTCTTTCTTATCAAACCACATTTTCGCTTTTGATTTTATAAACTTCTTCTTCTTCTCTTTTCTCTATGTTCTCATTTACATTTTAAGAATCCTCGGCAAGGTACCACCACTTAGCATCGACAACAACACTATTTCCAAAATCATCATTCTCCTAGTGTCTCATTCACTAGTCCATACGTTCTTTTTCATCCGTCTCTTCATCACAGTCCTTTTGAACTGTTTCAGTACGGTCTTTTTCACCCGTATCATCACAGTCTCTTTTAACCGTGCTATTAAAGGTCTGTTTCACGCGTTTCACCAGATAAATCAAACTCATCTCCGTCGATATCCAGCTCGCCTCGTACCTGCACATCTGGCATTCTTGATATTCATGATAATTGTGGAGACTTATACTGTCTTTTACTTGACATGGACTTCAACGTTTATCTAGCGCCTTCTAATATCGTCGTCATATCATCCATATATACGATAACGTACAAAAATGCCAAGTCGCTCACTGCTTTCATCACTGCTCTTTGAAAAACCGATGGTGCGTTCTTTAGACAAACGGCATCGCTAAACACTCAAATTGCCAGTCGGGAGTTACGATTACAATGTACTCAATGGGATTCTCGTGTAACGGGACCTGATAATACCCGCAAAGAGTTCCGCTCATGAACGATTTCGAATACTTTTGCAAAAATTTTAACAATTAATATTGTAGTGTATTCACATAGTCGCCTATCATTCATACTTAAAGTATAGCTCAACTTGTAACACTTTGTTGCAAGCATAAGCAATCTTCAATTGTTTGTATATATGTATGTGCAGGCATGCACATACATACATACTGATTATGCATATGCGTAATATGAGCTAGGGCTAAGAGAGCGTGTGACCGCTGAGTCAGCACTTTGGCCGCCCAGACTGTGAGCGTCCAACTATGTGAGTACACTCGCTCCGCACCACCACCACCCACAGCCGTGTCCAGCCGATGGACCCCGTCCTCTTACCATAGAGCAATATAAGGCGAGGACTGCAAGGAAACAGGAAAAACCAAAACATAAACGAAGCGGCCGGAGGATAAAGCTACTACAACAGAGACGTTTAATGAAGGACATGGTGGAGGCCACCAAAGAAAAAGAAGACCGACAGCGCTACATAGAGCGCCTGCAACAAATAAATAACGAGCTTCGCCAAGGTGCGAACCAACGGCAAACGGGCTGCATAATTGCAGTAGCCCCAATTTGCCCTTAATTTTAATTATTTATAACAAATCTATGCGGGAAACCGCTGTTTACAAATCTATGCGGGAAACCGCTGTTTACAAATTACTAACAAAAAAAATAGGCTTGTACTAACACATGTGGTAGACATAGATTTAATCAAAATTGTAAAACTTATGTAAGTCTACCACATGCCCTTAACTCTTTTCCTTTTCTCTGTCTCACTGTATTACACAGTTGATGCACTAAAAAAAAATCATCTCTGGCTCACTGTTTAAATAGTTGAGATTTCCAAAATTAAAAAAAAAAAAATATTAATAAAAAAAAAAAATTACTAAATATCAATACTTATATTTGCATAAAATTGAAAAAGAAATACAAAAAGAGAGCTTACATTTTTTTTTTCAAAGTTCAAATTCAAATTTTCAAATTTTCCCATGAAACTCTCATTAAATGTATGGAGTCGAACTCCATATCAAAGCTAGATAGTACAGAAGAAAGTATTGGAAAGTTAGTTAGCATGTTGGACCATGAGTCCAAGGTAGCGGATTCAACCGCTAATGTTATAAATACTGTCGAAACATCTTCAATCGACTTAAAATTTATAACAATTTTATTAGTAATAATCGTCGTTTTGCTATTAGCAAACTCCCTGACGAAACTTTATAAATTGCACAATAGATGCATCAAAAAGAAATACCAGAGTAGGGCCATAGACTTAGATAAGATCTAAAAAATATGGAATAGAATAATTTAGTAAAAAATCTAAATAATTCCAGAGACAAATTTAACAGATCATATAATTGTATCAATAAAGATACAGTTATTAGAATAGAAACTCTAAAATTACACATAAATAACCTTATTCAACAATATAATAATATTGTTTTAAAAATTCAATTGGTCGACGACCAGCTTACTCCTGCTCATAAAACACAGTGCTACAATTTAATACAATCTTTAAATGAAAGGTTGACAAAAATAAGCGCGAGAAGAAGTCTGGAAATACAAATACCAGAAGAACCATTAGCTTTAGCCGAGTTCGATGCAAATCAACTAAGCGAGCTAAATGAGTCAAAGCCAACAGTCGACATCGAACAAGATTGTGACATTGAATCATTGTTCGAAGAAATAATCCCTACTAAAATGGCACTAACAGTTGTAGATTTTTTTGAAGCTGGCCTCAAGTCTAATATCAGACTATGACGGTAAGCCAGAAAATTTGCAAAGTTTCCTAGATTCTTTGAATCTAGTAAACATACTAAAAGGCGACCATGAGCAAACAGCCATAAGCCTGATCAAAACAAAATTAAAAGGCCACGCCAGAAATTTGATAACCACTAAACAGACAATAGGTGAGATCATTACTCACTTGTCTACAACAGTGAAGGGAGAGTCAGTAGAAGTGGTATCAGCTAAGCTTCTCAATCTCCAGCAAAGAAACAAAACTGCTACTTAATACACCCAAGAGGTGGAAAAGTTAGCAAAGGACCTTGAAGGTGCCTACATCAGCGATGGTGTGACCCCAACTCTTGCTACCAAGTATAGCACAGTAACAGCAGTAAAGGGTTAAGAACATCATGATGGGAGGTATTTTCACAAATATGGATGATGCTGTATCCAAATTTGTAAACACTTGTACTGAGATAACAGGACAAAGCAATTCAGTCCTATATTATAGACGAGGTACAAGTTACAACAATAGAGGAGGCCGAGGTTATAATCGCGGAAGAAATTATAACTATAATAATAACAGCAACAACAATAACAACTTCCATAATAATAATAACCGTGGTGGAAGACGAGGCCAGAATAGAGGAAGAGGCCGAGGAAACTTCAACCGAGGTTACAATACCGGTAATGTCAGATTATTACAGAATACATCGGAAAACCAACAGAACCCTTTAGGCAACACACAATAAATCCAAAAATTTACACTATCAACCTTAGTCTTAACATATTTGTTTGCTTCACAAATCACGAAACAAACACAAATTTAACATTTTTAGTAGATACAGGAGCAGATATATCACTCCTAAAAATAAATTCAGATAATTACAATATCAAAGACAATAAAATTATAGAAATTAAAGGCATAGGCCAAGGAATAATTCAATCCAAAGGAATCACAGCAATAGAAATTCAAACAGCCAAATACATAATTCCACATGAATTCCATTTAGTAGATCCCGATTTCGCAATACCATGCGATGGAATAATCGGCATTGACTTCATAAAAAAATTCAATTGCCAGTTAGACTTCAACCCAACCGAAGATTGGTTAATAATTAGACCAAACAACCTAAATTATCCGATTTATGTTCCGATTACATATAGTTCAGGCAATAATGCACTACTTTTACCAGCTAGATCCCAAGTGGTCCGAAAAAAAGAAATAAACACAGAAGAAGAGTGCATATTGATACCAAATCAAGAAATTCAGAATGGAATTTATGTCGCTAATACAATAGCAACGTCCAAACATGTTTACGTCCGTCTGTTGAATACAACTAATTCTGACCAATTGGTCAATGTAGGAAAACTAAAATATGAAACACTTTCAAATTACGAAATTGTCCGAACAAACCCAGACATCAGATGTGAAACAGTTTTGAATAGCTTAAAGAAAAATTTCCCCCCTCAATTTAAAGAACAGTTAACAAAATTATGTACCAAATATAGCGATGTATTCGGACTAGAAACCGAATCGATATCAACAAACAATTTCTATACGCAAACATTAAGACTAAGGGATGATGAACCTATTTATATTAAGAACTATAGAAGTCCGCATAGCCAAATAGAAGAAATCCAAAAACAAGTAGGAAAATTAATAAATGATAAAATCGTAGAACCATCTGTATCCGAATACAATAGCCCACTCTTATTAGTCCCAAAGAAATCTAACTCAGAAGAAAAGAAATGGCGATTAGTAATTGACTATCGTCAAATAAACAAAAAATTATTGTCCGATAAATTTCCGCTTCCCAGAATTGATGACATTCTAGACCAATTGGGTCGAGCTAAATACTTCTCCTGCCTCGACCTAATGTCCGGTTTTCACCAAATTGAACTAGAAGAAAGTTCAAGAAACGTAACATCTTTTTCAACAAGCAATGGCTCATATCGCTTCACGCGATTGCCATTTGGACTTAAAATAGCACCGAACTCTTTCCAGAGAATGATGACAATAGCATTTTCAGGATTGGAACCTTTGCAGGCATTCCTTTATATGGATGACTTAATGGTGATAGGATGTTCCGAAAAACATATGATTAAAAACTTAACTGATGTTTTTAACGTATGTAGGAGATACAACCTAAAGTTGCATCCAGAAAAATGCTCATTTTTTATGCATGAAGTGACATTCCTAGGTCACAAATGCACTGATAAAGGAGTCCTGCCCGATGACAAAAAATACGATGTCATAAAAAATTATCCGGTTCCGCATGATGCAGATAGCGCGAGGCGATTCGTAGCATTTTGTAATTACTACCCTCGTTTCATAGAAAACTTCGCCGACCATTCGCGACACATAACTAGATTATGCAAAAAGAATGTCCCTTTTGAATGGACGAGCGAATGCCAAAACGCATTTATGCGTCTTAAAGAAAAGCTTATGCATCCAACACTACTTCAATATCCCGATTTTAGCAAAGAATTTTGTATAATAACTGATGCTAGTAAACAAGCTTGTGGAGCGGTTCTAACTCAGAACCATAGTGGACTTCAACTCCCAATAGCTTATGCATCACGTTCATTTACAAAAGGCGAAAGCAATAAAAGTACAACAGAACAAGAGTTAGCAGTAATTCATTGGGCAATAACACATTTTAGACCATATATTTATGGAAAACATTTTACAGTAAAAACAGATCACAGACCACTAACATATTTATTTTCAATGACAAATCCAAGTTCCAAATTAACACGCATGCGGCTGGAACTTGAAGAATATGATTTCACAGTAGAATACCTAAAGGGAAAAGATAATTTTGTTGCGGATGCACTTTCCCGCATAACAATAACCGATTTAAAAGACATTCAACATAAAGTCCTGAAAGTCACTACCAGGCGACAAAGTAGACAAGAGAAGAACTGTACAGTTAAAAACAATGAACTTTTGCCAAGGCAAAATCATTTAAATGTATCCAAGCCCAACGTGTACGAAGTCATTGCAAATGATGAAGTACGAAAAGTAGTGACCTTGCGCATCACAGAATCTAAATGTTTCTTTAAGCATGGAAATAAAGTGATCGCAAGAATTGAAGTTAGCGACATATATACTAATGGAATTCTCGACTTAGGTCAGCTCTTCCAAAGGCTTGAAAAAGAGGCCGGTATATTAAACATCCGCCAACTCAAAGTGGCACCGAGTGAAAAGGTCTTTGAATCAATTTCAATAGATACTTTCAAACAAATGGGCAATAAAATATTAAGATCATTACGAGTAGCGCTACTCCAGCCGGTGACCCATTTAAGAAATGAGAAAGAGATACAACAAGTACTGTCTACATACCATGATGATCCAATTCATGGAGGTCATAGTGGCATTACAAGAACAATATCGAAAATCAAAAGACATTACTATTGGAAAAATATGACACGTCATATAAAAGAGTACGTACGTAAATGTCAAAAATGCCAGGTGTCTAAAACAACGACACAAACAAAAACTCCTATGACTTTTACTGAAACACCAGCAAACGCTTTCGACATAGTGATAGTGGATACAATTGGTCCACTACCAAAATCGGAGCATGGTAACGAATATATAGTCACATTAATATATGACCTAACAAAATATTTAGTAACCATACCGATCAAAAACGAAAGTGCAAACAATGTCGCAAAAGCAATTTTTGGAAACTTTATACTCAAGTACGGTCCAATGAAGACGTTCATTTCGGACATGGGAACAGAGTATAAAAACCAAGTAATAACTGATATATGCAAGTATATGAAGATCAAGAATCTCACCTCTACTGCATATCACCACCAGACTTTAGGGACAATTGAACGAAGTCATCGAACATTCAATGAATACATTCGTTCATATATCTCTGCAGATAAGTCTGATTGGGATGATTGGATTCAATATTTCACTTATTGTTTCAACACAACACCATCAGCAACGCACGAGTATTGTCCATATGAACTCGTATTTGGTAGATTGCCAAAACAGTTCATAGATTTTAATAAAATTGATAGAATAGACCCCCTTTACAATTTAAATGATTATGCTAAAGAAGTAAAATATAGATTAGAAATAGCATATAAAAGAGCTAGAATTATGTTAGAAAAAGCCAAGGCTTATAGGAAAGATTTATATGATAAAACCAGTAAAAATTTTGAATTAAGTGTAGGAGATAAAGTATTAATAAGAAATGAAGCAGGGCATAAATTAGACCCAGTATATTTAGGACCATATACATATAGTAGAAAAAAATAGGAGATAATCAAAACATTTTTATAAAAGATAGCAAGAATAAGAGACAAAAAGTACATAAGGATAGATTAAAAATTTACATTAAATGAAACGTTTCATGAGAAAATAAAAAAAAAAATAATTAGGTCTGATCAACCTTTTCAAAAAAAAAAAGAAAGATTTTTTTTAATTTTATATAAATTTTTTTTAAATTTTATGCAAACAAAAAAAAACAAAACAAACAAAAAAAAAACATACAAAGAAAAAAAGACAAAAAAAAAAAACACTTTTTATCTAAAAATTAATTCTCAAAAGAAAAATTTTTTTCTCTAAATGACTACATATGTATATTACGTCATTTCTTAAAAAAGGGAGGTGTAGTGTATTCACATAGTCGCCTATCATTCATACTTAAAGTATAGGTCAACTTGTAACACTTTGTTGCAAGCATAAACAATCTTCAATTGTTTGTATATACATACTGATTATGCATATGCGTAATATGAGCTAGGGCTACGAGAGCGTGTGACCGCTGAGTCAGCACTTTGGCCGCCCAGACTGTGAGCGTCCAACTATGTGAGTACACTCGCTCCGCACCCCCCCCATTCCATTTGTAGCTAAGAACTCTTTAACGAAATAAAGGAAAATCATTATCAAAAGTCACAGCTAAGGGCACAGACGTGCCGCTGTTTTTATTTAACATTATAATTAATACACAAACTCGGAACTCGGTCATTACAATATTTTTATAATCTTATAAAACGTAAACTGTTATGTCTGTTGATACTATAGCAGAGTATCCTTGCTCTAAAATTTCGCTACCAATTATAATATTTTTTTTCATATTATCAGCATATTGATGGATCAGCATATATGCTGTGAAAGTGACGTGGTCAATTCCTAGAAGCTTATATAGTTCTGAAGCTACCTCATTTTTATATTCTGTATCCAAATCAGTAAATATTTTCTTGATAAGGCAAGACGTCAAGATTACTTTTTCAAAAATTGCTTTGGCTATGTCTTTTGCACTTTTAGTGTGTACAGGAATGCTTACTAAGTATTTTGTTAACTCGCAGATGGCTGTGACCGCATATTCGTACCCGTCTTCCGTTTTTGGAAGTGGTCCTATTGTGCCAATTAACACAACATCAAAAGCATTTTGAGGTGTTGGTGTTATAACGCTAGATTGCTTTGTGTGTCGTTGTGATTTATTTAGCTGGCAATGTTTGCAATTTTTTACATATTGGACAATATCTTTGCGCATATTTCTCCAGCGGACATGATTTTGTAATTTTGATAAGAATCGCGATATTCCTGGGTGGTCGCCCCAGATGGGATCATCGCGATATTTACGTAAGCTTTTCGTCAACATTAATAATGGTTTTCAATCTAGGAGTGAGGGCTATACTTTAATTTATTATTTTGGATCCTTTAATTTTAAAGTCTGTAATATTGCAGCTGTTAAATAAATTGTCGTCTAGCGATAATTGGTGCCTTCTCAGACCAGTACTATCAGCTACTTTTTCAAGCTGTGAAAAAAATTGATCTAAATCGATTCTTTCATTAATAGCAAGGTCAAATGTGTAAATTATTTTCTTTCCTAGAATTATTTTTATTTTATCGAATTTCTAAAAAAATTGAGCACGTTTCTTGACCTTTTTTGACTGAGACGTCTCAGTGATAGCTAACTCTTTACTATGTGATGGATTTTTATTCATGCCAGTCGAGACTGGGAACTTGCTTTGTTCATTACTTTGTAATCGTGTGGTTTTTCGTAGTATATTTTGAGCCTGATGCTGGATTGATTTCAAATCATTGAAGTTTATACGAGACAATGCATCGGCTGCGTAGATACAGCTGCATCAGATACTCTACAGTAAGGTCATATTCCTCTAAATCTAGGCTCATTCTCGTTAGTTTTTTATTTATTTATTTATTAACGTAAACTAAACCAACAGTCGACAAAACAGCTTAAGCTAAAATACAGATAATAATTAATTCACAAAGGTAGCTTAGCTTTATGAACAACTAAACATCCCCGACCCGGTGGAGGTGTTTTATTTGCAACAAGGTGACAGCTATGCCACGATTCACAGCCAATGTGGTCAGGGATGAGTTGCAGCCAATCCAATATCCAGTCCAGAATACTTTCAGTGGTTACGCTGTAGACGTGAGGGAACACAAAAGTATAGCGCGAAGAGAAGTGACAGATAGATGAGGAGAAATAAGGTGAGAAAGGTTGTTAAAAGATTGGCAAAGAACACGAAGAGGTTCGTGAAGAGAGTAGTTAGTCAGACATATACTAAGGTGAAGAGGAAAAAAGGGACGTGAGGGAACACAAAAATATAGCTTATCTAGTAAATTGGTAGAAATGACTTCGCCGTTGACTACTTTATGTAGAAAGAGAATGCCAAATGCGAGCCTACGGTTGTAAATTGAAGGAAGATTAATAAGAATAAGTCTGTCAGAATAAGAAGGTAGGCGAAGATTCGGGTCCCAATTAAGACCGCGTAACGCAAACTTAAGGAATTGCTTCTGTACCGATTCAATACTACGCTGGTGAACATCATATTGAGGGTTCCACACTGGTGATCAATATTCTAGAGTAGGGCGAACTAACGAAGTGTATAAAGCCTTTGTCACATATGGATCATCAAATTCTTTGGCCCAACGTTTAATGAAGCCAAGAAGACTGCATGCTCCATGGACAATTAAAGATATATGAACATTAAATGAAAGTTTTGGGTCACACATAACGCCTAAGTCTTTAAATGATGGTACACAATCTAACAGAACAGACTTAATAGAGTAATGAGCTAGGAACGGCGACAAACGACTGAAAGTCATAAAAGAGCATTTAGAGGCATGAAGGTGTAATTTATTAACGTGACACCAAACACAGAACGCAACGAGATCTGATTGCAAGTACTGTTGGAAAGAAGGATCACTATATGAATAACAAATCTTGACGTCATCCGCAAACATGAGCACGCGTGAATGAGCCAAGGCCAAAGGCAAATCGTTTATAAACAAAGTAAAGAACAGTGGGCCCAGATGACTGCCTTGGGGGACACCTGACGTAACTCGAACAGTTTTGATATCGAGGAAGGAAAAGACACCTTTTGGGTTCTGCCAATAAAAAACGACTTTAACCAAGCCAATAGTTTCGGGGAAAAACCCATGATGTTAAGTTTCATGAGAAGCATAGAATGATCAACCGTATCGAAAGCCTTACTAAAGTCAGTATAAATAACATCAGTTTGACACTTTTTACGGAACCCATGATGTACAAGTAGTCAATTCTAAAAGGTTGGTAAGCGACGAACGACCTTTCATGAAGCCATGCTGACAAGGAAAAATAGTGGATCTGGATAGGTGTTGAAGGGAAGACGTAATAATTTTCTCAAACAGCTTAGGTATTGCCGAAAGTTTGGCAATGCCACGGTAGTTAGAAATATCCGATTTGTTACCCTTTTTAAAAAGCGGAATAATAAAAGACTCCTTCCGAATATCAGGGAAGCGACAAGTCTCACTCGATATAAAGAATACCCGAGATAAAGGCTTAGATAGGGAAATCGAACACATTTTAAGGATGCAACTAGGTATATTATCAGGCCCGGGTACGAAGGAAGACGTCATAGATGACAAGCTAGAGATAATACAGTCTTCAGTAATACTAGGAAAAAACATACAATTTAAATGTGGAATTGTGAAGGGATAAGGTGTGGGATCAGAAGCAGTAGTAGAATAAGTCGACTGAAAGAATTTAGCAAACAGATCTGCAATATCTGAATCACTATTAGCAGTCTGGTCGTTAAGTCTGAAGGTGGAAGGTAGTAAATTAGAGCGTCTTTTGGAATAAACAAATTCTTTTGGGGTTCTTATAAAATTCAACCTTACAGCGAACGTTATAATTATTGTAGCACTGAGTATTTAAAAGACAAAATTGAGATTTGGCTACACAATAATTTGCATAGTCAAGTCGCGAACCAGTTTTTTTTAAATCTTTTAAAATATCTCGATTTAATGCTACGGAGATTAGAGAGCCTACGTGTGAACCAGACTGGCGCACTGGAGACGGTAGAGACATTCACATAAGGAACGCATTTATCAATTAGAGAATTAAGAGCAGAGTAGAAAAAATTTTCTGCACAATCTATATCACAGCACTCAAATAGAAATGACCAATCAAAAGATAAAATAAGGCTGTTAAGAAGATTGAAATTTGTCTTGCGAAAACATCTACGACGAGAATTTGAGATGTTATTAAATGAATTGTTAACGGAATTGTAAGAAATAGCAATGTCAATGGTACGGTGATAAGTATCTTCAGGCTTCACTAGGGGCTGTGTTTGTGATACAGTACTAACAGTGGGAACAGAGACAAAAACAAGATCGAGGATTCTTTTAGAAGAGTTAAGAAAAGAATTCAACTGATATAGCGGACATTCAAGTAGGCTATCAAGAAAAACATGTTGAGATGAAGGAATTAAGAAAGATAGATTATCATCAACAAGCCAAGAAACATTAGGCAAGTTAAAATCACCTAAAGCTATAAAAAAATCACGATCTTTAAGACGACTAAAAATAGTTCGCAAAGCATCAGCATGGTGCATGTAGATCATGATATCGGAAGCTGGAGGAATATATGAACAAGAGATATATAAGCTAAAGTTAGAACATGTAACTTCGACGCAAATAAACTCAACACCTAAGGGGAGATCAATCGGCACAACACTTGAACACAGATTCGAGTTGACAGCAATGAGTACTCCGCCACCACGTCGACCAACACGATCAAGCCTATAAGAAATAAAGTTATTAGAAAGAATTGCATTATCCAAAACAGAGGAATTAAGCCAAGTTTCAGAGAAAGCTTATATGTCAGCCGAAAAGGTTTGGCTATCACAGAATAATTTCGAGAGCTTGGTAAGAAGTCCTCTTACATTTTGATAATGAATGCAAAGACTAGACCTTATTAGTTTTTTGAAGCAGAAGATACATTAGGAAGGTGGACAGGCAAGGGGGAAGCGCTTATTGGGCGCAAACTCGTATACAACTAGGCCCTCTGGCCAAAAGTTAGGGTCAACCATAGCTGAGAAATACTCATTTGGTACAGTAATTTTAAAAGAGGAGATTTCGCGAGGCCTAGAAAACTTAAACTTTAGAATTAAAACCTTAGCAGGGCATATATTACCAATGTAAGCTGCCACAGACGATTCCGAAGTATCTGGAGCAAGCCTAGAGATAAATAATTGTTTACGATGAGGCACTACAGTTAGTGGAGGCGGAGGAGCATTGGGATCCGCAAGTGATTGAAAGCCAGCATGATCCAGTAATTGATCAGAGTTCCCGTGAGGGATAGATTGAGGTACACCAGGGCTTGTAGTAGGTACTTCAATCTGAAAAGAAGAGCATAAAGAAGGACAAGAAGATGGTGTAGGCGAAAGTAAAATGGGAGAAGATGTAATAGAGTGCGGGCGACTGCTTATGAGGCAACTCAAGCGTACATTTCTTGGGCAATTCCTTAGAAGGTGGACCAAACTTGAATTGCGACAATAAATGTATGCTAGAGTCACACTCATTAGACAGCTGTTTGGCCATTTTATTTAGAAAAAGAAACTTTAAACGAAGATCCCTGTACATTCGGCTAAAATCAAGCTGCTGGCTGGCACAAGATGGGCAAGTCCAGCGCATTAAGCCAAGCTCAGGCTTAGACACAGACAAACCAGAAAATTTGTCGTAATCGCGGCCGCTGAGGCCAGCACATTTTAAGTGAATAAGATTATCGCAAAGCCAACATGTTATTGCTCTATACTGATCGTCAAAACGATCAGAATGCTTGCAAGTAGGTAGACAACAAGCCATTGAAAAGCCAAAATAAACACAAGGCGAAAAAAAAAAAAAAAAAAAAATATATAGAAAAATTTAAATAAACAGCACAAAGATAATTATCGATAAAAAATCAATAATTACAAATAAAACAAAGAGACAGCTGGAGTACACAGCACAAGAGAGAGTGCAAAAACAGTTATAAGACGAGCTTTGAGAGGCGGCTTTACAAAAGTGATTACGCGGGAGAGAAGCTGAGCACAAGCACAAAGCAGAGAGAACAACAAAACCACTAGCACTGATGGTATGATGGGGGCGATGAGGGGAGCAACTGCAGAAGCAATGACGAGAGAGAACAATAAAAAAAAAATAAAAAAAAATTTAAATGCACCAAACACTAATCACGAAAAAGAAAAAAAACTGTTTAATTTGGCGAATTATGCAAATAAAACACAAGGGTTTCAAGCAAACGACACCAGCGAAAGCGAAAACAAACTAAGCACAATTAAAAATTGAGAGAAAACAATATATATTAATAAAAACTCAGGAGCTAAGCAAAAACACGACCGTCACGTCAGAAAGCAGAAGTTTTGATGATGGGTTTTTCATAGAAAATAGGTATGATAGTGGACGAGGGTCACTTATTACTAAAAATTTGTGTCCAAATATGTATGGCTAAAATATTTTATAGCCCAGTGTATTGCTGTTAGCTCTTGTTCAATTGTTGATTTATTGCTCTCGCTCTTGGTAAACGCGCGGGATGCAAATGCTATCGGTGATTGTTGATTATCATATTCGTTTTGAAATCTGGATACTGTATTATTAGTGGATTACTTGATGGTGCTTTTAGATGCTGAAATGCAAAAGCACATTTATCAGTCCAAATTCGACATTCTTTTTACATAAATTTGTCAATACGCGTCCGTATTGGACAAAGTTTGGTACAGAACGTCTAGAATAGAATAAAGTGCAACAAATCTTTACTTCATTTGGATCTTTTGGAGTTAGAAAGTCTTGGATAACTTTGAAGTTGCTTTCGTCGGGAAGAATACCTTTGTCTGTACAATTGTGACTGAAGTATGTTACTTTATGGCTGAAAAAAGTACATTTATCAGGATGTAGTTTTAGATTATATTTTCGGCATATGTCGAAAACATCAGTCAAATTTTTGAACATGTGTTTTTCAGAAGAGCCTAATACAACTAAATCATCCATGTATAAAAAAGCTTGGGATGGTTGTAGTCCGGAGAAAGCTAAGGTCATCATACGTTGGAATGAATTCGGGGCTATTTTTCTACCGTATGGCAATCTTTTAAATCGATATGAGCCTTTATCTGTGGAACTTGTCTGAACTAAGGTCAAGACAAGAATAATATTTGGCTCTGCCTAATTGATCAAGAATATCATCTATTCTTGGCAAGGGAAATTTGTCTGCAATTAATTTTTTATTTAAGCTTCTCTAATCCACCACTAAACGCCATCTTTTATCATTTGTCCCCGGAAGAGATTTCTTTGGTACTATCAGTTTTATTCGGATGCTGAAGGTTCTATTACGTCATCTCGAAATAATTTCTCTATATGTTTGGAAATTTCTATTTTATGTGTGTGTGTATTTTATGGGGTTCTATAATTTTTAATATATGTACGTAGGTTCATCTGATTTAAATCTTAATTTTGTTTATAGAAATTATTTGTAGGTATTTTATCTGTTTCTAGTGCAAATATGTCTACATATTTTTAGCATAATTCATTTAGTTTTTCTTCTACAAATGATGGGAAGTTTTTTGAAAGTTTTTCAAGTTTCTCGGTTTTATTATCATTGGAGATTTTGCTGCTGGATAATATTAGGTTATAATCATTTAGATTTTCTGATTTAATTATCGGATTTAAAAGAGTAACGTCATTATCGTTTCTATTTATGAATCTTACATACGTTTTTTCACTATTTGCTGCTGTATTGGCAATGAAGACACCTGTTTTTAGCTATTGAGTTGGTATAAAACTCGCTGATGCATTGTTGTCTGTTTGGATAAGTCGGATCACTTCTGATCTTGCAGGTATTGAAACCATGTTCTTGCTTACATCATATCGCATAGGCACAATTATTTGTTCATGCCAGTCGTCTGGTCTCAATATTAAGCAATCTGCGTCAGTTTGATAGTCAAGAATACAGTTGTATTTTTTAATCAATACCAAGGATACCTACACTAGGTACTAGAAAGTTATTATCGACTATATAAAGTTGATGCCTTACGAGAACTGATTTAATTGTAGTTCTACATCAACGTATTCTAGAGTGTCTGTACATCAGTGTCCTATTCCATTTATTTTTATTTTATTTGTAGTGTCGATGAGCGTGTTGAGAACCTGTGAGGCTTTAAGAATTGATATGTCTGCTCCTGTGTCTACGAGTAGTGTATTTGTGAGATGGTTTCAACTGATATTACATGATATAAAGCAGCTTAGATGTAGATTTATTGAGAATATTTTGACTTCCAAGATGTGTTTCTGTTTTATTAGGAATTCTGAGGGGTATTGGGGTTTTCTATCCCTGTTAGGGCTCAAACGCCTCTGGTATTGGTATTTTGGTTATTTGAGTTCTGTCTGTTATTATGATATCCACCTCCACGGCCGGTTCTTTGGTGGCATGAATAATTTCTCGTTGGCCTCTGCGGGTATTGTTGTTGTTCCAGTTTGACTTGTTTCTAAAGTTACCATTGTTGTTATAGCGGCGTCTACCGCGGTCATTATGCTGGGCATAAAAAATGGTAATATTTTGGAAATTGTCTGAGGAGACTGATTCTACCGAAAGAGTGGTGAATCTTGTGATGGCATCATTTGCTGAATCAAAGTTTCCTGATTCCATTTATATCTGGACTCTTTGACTTTTAGTATGGCTTACCATATCATTTACCGCAACTTTGGTTGTGTATTTTATGGCTTGGTCGTTTGGAAGACCATCCGAAATATATGCGCCTTTAAGGGCGTCGGTCAATTCTGTAATCTCTTTTGTGTATGAAACACAGTTATTGGGAAAGCCTGGTTGCTGTATTTGCCTTCTGAACTATGTAAAGTTATACTAGTGTTTAAGTCAGAAACTTGTTTGAAAGTTATTTTACGTCGTTTTAATGTTAATGTTGCTTTTTATTTGCAATAATTGCAAAAGGCTAAAGATGTTACTTGATGAGATATAGAAACGCTGTTGTAATGGGTTTTTAAAAGAAGCCTGATTTGTTCTAAGAGGGCTTTTATAATATTAGAGTGTTTTACTATAGTGCCCTCTGATGTATTCCTATCCTGGGAGAGGCACTTGATTGATTTAATATCGCAAGCTTCATCTATGATATGTTCCCAATTTGTCATGGGAAATTCTACACTTTGTCTAGATCATTAGCTCGACTCATATATCTCTAGTTTATGCTACGCATATGAATGGAATACACTGTTAATATGAATTGACAAAGGAGTATTATTACAATTATGAAAATGAAAATCTTAATTGTTCCTAGGTTATTTTGAGGATCCCATGGTGCAACATGTATCTCATTAGGTACATTTGCCTTTGGGTCTACAAGTTTACTTTCCTCATAACCCATAATAATTGCGAAATAATAGATATATATTTTGATGCATGTATTGGATTTAATATTATTATTATTAGACTTCAGTAGTTAAGGGTATGTTGAAATAGAAGGACTATTTATATGTAAAAATTTAAATGATTAATAACATTTCTTACTAATAATTTTAGGGTATTTAAATTTGAATCAGGCAGAAATTTATTTTTCGTGTTGTGGCTCATGCTTTTGAGTTAGGTAATTTGATCCACATATTTTGCATGTGCTTGTTTTATTTTATTGGAACTAAATATTCATTTATATATATGTCGGAGCGTAAAGACTTTTATTCAATTCACTCATGTTGTCTTTATAATATTCACTTTAGACTTTTAACTTCACTTTTACTTTTTCACTGTAAGGCTAGTTCCCAGGGGGTATGTTTACTGAGCTCTCTAGACCTCTCATTTGATCGACACGGCCATCCTGACCTTTACACTTCCTCGTGTAATATTTTAATCTTAATTTCAAACTTTCCAAACTTAATTCATCGTCTACCTTACGGAATTCGATCGTCCCAGACGGATAACTATCGTCTCTCCTACACGGATAACCATCGTCTCTCCTAGACTGGTAACCAACTATCGTTTCTCCTAGACGGATAACCAACCATCGTCTTTCCTAGACGGATAATCATCGTCTCTCCTAGACATATAACCATTCTGACATTCACTCGTCCTCGATAAAATATTCACCTTCCTTCATACAAACATTTCTTTCATACAAACGTTTTACATTTATTCTTACTATAAACATAATCAGTTCTATGCAAATAATAAAACTTAAATAATAATTTTTTTTTCAACATATTGATGTAGAATTGCGTGACAACCCCTAATGTTATCAGAATGCCGATAACGATATTGGTTGGATAGATATCGATAGGTCAATAATCGAGGGGAGTGAGAGGCTTGAGTTGCTGGACGAAGAGGTTGTGTTGGTCTCGTTAAATTAAAAGTGTTCAAAAAGATGGTTTCTTTTTCGTTTGTTAATAATTAATTAAATATGATAAGCTAAGATACATAAAAACAAAGTGGTGTCAAGAGTATTTTATTTTGGTCCAGTGGACTCAGCCCTTCTACATTTTGGAGGCTCGACCGGGATAGTAACAAAGAGCGAGTGAGAGAGAAAACTTTATGAAGAAAACGCGCGCAATGGCAAAGGTGACGCTAACATTTCGAAGCAGAAGAGCAAGCGAGACAAAAAATGCGTGCTGAATTTCACAGCAAAAATTACCGATAAGAGACGAACACATAACAAAAAAGACGAAAAGATGAGAAACGATTAAAAAAGACGACAGTTTTGTTCAGTGAGGAACAAATGAGGAAAATCAACAACAAAGACGATAAGATGTGAAAGACGAGCAACACCCCATTCATGTCGTTTGGAATTCTCAACTACTTTTAGCGTTGAAGATATGGTATGGCCATTACAACGGTGGATTCTTTAGCGAAGTCTGCTGATGATAGAACTTGGTGGTTCTTGAAATAGCTATACAGACAACCTGCTCACCTTTTGTGCTGCCTATATAAAATCTTACAAAATTAGTAAGATTTATTGACCTGAAGCCGGCTCATACCCAGTTTTGATTAACTTCAATAAGGTCGAAATCTAGACAAATAAAAAGATTTAAAATTTTGAAAAAAAAAGAAAAATTGATATAAAAATTTTTTGAAAAAGAAAAGACGAATTACAAATTTTGAAAATTAAGAAAGACGAATTGAAGTTATTTGGAAAATAAGAAAATAAGATCTTAAATTTTGGAGAGTAAGAAAATAAGGTGATGTAAAAGTTTCGAAATAAGAGAAAATATGAATAACAAATTTTGACCAAAAATTTCTGAGAAATAAGTAAGAAAGAAAATTCAACAAGAGGAATCAAAATATTTGTAATCATATAAACTAACATCTAATTTAACCACTAATTTAAATTATTTGGCTCCTTTTGGAGCAACTAAAAGGATGTATTGGAATGGCTTTCAGAATTTGAGGGTACTGCTGTAACAGTACGATGGAATGATCTTCAGAAATTTATCTATGGTAGACAGCTGTTGACAGGAGCGGCTAAGTTGTTCGTAAATAGTCAAGAGGGTTGGAGTAGCCTTAAGAACGCGCTACAGGTTGAGTTTACCGTTAAATTGTCGTCGAAAGAAGTTCACAAGCAATTAGAGAGTAGAAAGAAGAGATACAACGAAAGTCTAGTTGAGTACTTTTACGTAATGAAGAGTATAGCCAAAAGAGATAGCGTAGATGAAGAAAGCATTGTCTAATACATCATTGAGGGTATTCCTAAAAGCGTTCTTTACCAAGGGAGAGATTTAAAGGAATTACGAGAGAAACTTGTCTAAACCAAAACCACGAATTGAGAAGCTGCAATCGAGAAGTACTTCAGAGGATTTCAGATGCTTTAAATGCGGAGAAAAGAATCACATCGCTAGGAACTGCAAAGAGGAGGATTTCAAAGGTTTTAAATGTCAGATGGGCCACAAAGCTAATCAGTGTGAGACGAAGAATACAAAGGATACAACGAAGACAAATGCGAATAATCAACAGATGACTCTAAGGTTTAATCGTCCTTTTAAGGATGTTCCAATAGGTAATGGAGTATTAACTGCTCTTTTTGAATTTGGCAGTGATATTTCTACTATCAGCGAGAGTGCCTATAAGGAAATATACCCCGTTAACTTAAAGAGTGATCGCATTGATAGGAGGGAAAAAGATTTGTACCCTTAGATTTTTTAACGTCAATACAGAGTAAGATGGCAACGTCGTGGAAATAGCCTTTCATGTTGTTCGAGATAAAGATACTTTGTACAAAGGAGTAATCGAAAATGATTTTTCGGAAAACTTAAATATTGCCATTGGGAAAAAGGGAATTATTTTCCACAAAGAGGATGAGATGCCAAAACCAATCAGCACTGATAAGCAAACCGAAACAAAAGTCTCAGATTTGCAAAAGGCGGTTGAAACCATAATGACTATGATCTTAGATGAGGGTAACCCGTGCCCAGATATGAAGACTGTAGTAGCAGAAGGGATCCCAATTCATCAGAGGCCAAGACGTTTACCATATCAGTATCAGACGATAGTAGATCATCGAATCTAGAGAGAGACGAAGGCTGGAATAGTTCATCAAAGCTTTTCCAAGCACTTATCTCTTGTGGTGCTAGCTTCGAGGAAAGATGGCAAGAAAATAGTATGCTGCGATAATAGAAAGCCAAATCCGAAGATAATACGACGCAACATTGAAGACTACGATTTTGAGATCAAACATCGACCTGGACCTAAAATAAAACATACAGATGCTTCGAAGATGGCTCGTTGTTTAATGTCCGAAGAAACGCTTAAAGACGAAATGAGAACAATAATTAAGCAAGGTTTAAAGTCTAAGTCAGAGGAAAAATTATTTATTGAGTTAAAACGGGGAAAAGATGAAATTCGTAGAAAAGCAAAATATAATGTAGAGAATATTGGGGAAAATGAGGGCCCAAATAGGACCAATTCCGCAGCAGAGTACATGAAGATGCAATGTCCATCGTTCGGGACAAATGATGCTGTAGAATGGCCGAATGTAGGATTGCGTGACAACCCCTAATGTTATCAGAATGCCGATAACGATATTGGTTGGATAGATATCGATAGGTCAATAATCGAGGGGAGTGAGAGGCTTGAGTTGCTGGTCTCGTTAAATTAAAAGTGTTCAAAAAGATGGTTTCTTTTTCGTTTGTTAATAATTAATTAAATATGATAAGCTAAGATACATAATAACAAAGTGGTGTCAAGAGTATTTTATTTTGGTCCAGTGGACTCAGCCCTTCTACATTAATGTAAATTTCTTCTGACCAAAATGTCAAACTTAATTCATAATTTCAATCATCGTCTCACTTAATCATCACTATCCTTTTCACGTGCGTCAATGAACTAATATTACCCAAGTGTTATTGAAATAGCCATTTATCACATCAAGCTTCTTATACAGTCTTAAATTAAACATCAATTCTTGATTAATTTACACAGTATTTTAGATCATTATAATGAACCCAATTATTTCATTCCAAATTTATTTCTGTACCTATAATACTTTTATAATTAAGTTAGATTATTCATCTTTATATTATTTATCTTTTCAACTTCGTTTTGCTTTTTTTTTTTATACTTTATCAGTTTTTATACCAATTGCAACAAAAAAAAATTTCTCTTGGACCAGATACCACCAATACACATTTCATTTTACATTTTTTTATTCTTCAAAAATATCAATCAAAATCATAGATCAAATATTACCATGCAACACAATATATTTGCCATGTTGTTTCCATTGGAATCTTCATAGCTTCCTATTAACAAAATTTCCATTTCGAAGGTTATTGCAACACCATTGCAACTTACCAAACAACATATCCTCTCATTACATATCCTTTTAGGGATAATATTCATGCGGGCGGAACATAACCATGTGGCAATTTTCTCTAATCCTCATGACAATACGTTCTCCCAATATATAATGATTTGAAAATGTACTTACCACCTTCTATTCTAAACTTTGCGTCTACTTTGTCGATATCAATCTCTGTATCCACGTCGAATGGTGCTGACGTGTTAAAATAATGTATGTTACAAGATTGTTAAATGTCACACAATTGTTAAATGTTCGTGTATTCTATTGTAGTTGCCCTGAAGACGGTTGCCGCTGCGCAACCGAAATATATCGGTAAAAAAAAGTAAACTAAAAACTGCGGTTTTTTATTTTTATTTTTAATCAATTGACCTGAAGTCTGATGACGTCAAAATATTAGTAAAATATTTGAACGATATCACATGAAATAGTACTTCTTAAGTGTTTGGGTTAATCAAACTGAATAATTTTTGATGTGCACTGTATATGCCAGCGTCGCCAATACTCCGTATTATAATACGGCAACACTGCTTCGGATAAGAGAGCACTCAGCTCCGGAGTCGAAACAAACTGGAAAGGTTTGTAATGTAAGGTGGACGCTTTATGGTTAATTCTTTATTAATAAGTACGGGACTTTATATAGGCCAATGTTATGGATAAATTGCAATCTTAGATTATGCAGTGGGGCGATGTGCAGTCCAACATAACTGCCTCTATGGTGTACCGTACCATACAGTGAAGACTTTATCACCAGAACACTACACCGTTGCAATATGTATATTACTGCATTGGCCTCGGCGGGATCCCGAGTGCTGACCAACTCTCAGTAGTAAACTTCCGGACACTCAGCTGAAGCAACGAGTCCAGTGCTACACCACCTAGAACACTCTGCTCGACGACGTTAGCGAACGGTTCTCGGACTATGGTAGGGCATTGCGAGTCACCGCATACATTCTACGCTTCGCTGCCAAAAGGATTTTGAAGCCTTCCACGGTCCACCTCACCAATGACGAATTGCTCTCCGCTGAGACGGTCTTGATACTGATCTCCCAGCGTCGAGACTACTTTGCTGAGGTACGGGCCCTTGGCGATCCCTTCAACCATGCATCACTTTATTCAAATTGAGCCCATTTCTCGACCAACATGGGATACTCCGTTCATGTGGACAACTCCGAGCTGCTGAATCCCTCGGGTACGACGAACGTTACCCTGTTCTCCACCCCTATAGTACCCATTTACACGCCTGCTCGTCGAATTCGCTATCGCATCGCGCTGCATGGCGGCAATGTTGCGGTATCTGCGAAATTCTGGATTGCAAGGATTAAGAATCTGGTGAAGTCACACATCAAAGGATGTAAAGTTTGCATCGTTCATCGTCGACGACTACAGACTCAAATGATGGGTGATCTCCCTCGAGAACACCTCACTTACTTCAGACCTTTTACCCACACGGGCATTGATTTCGCAGTGCCCTTCGAGATCAAGAATTATGCCGGGCGTGCGAGTCTTATTATGAAGGGTTATGTCTGCGTCTTTGTGTGTTTCAGCACGAATGCAATCCATCTCGAGGCTACCTCCGACTTCACCACTGAAAGATTTCTCGTAGCCTTCTCTCGTCTTGTCGCACGGAGACAAGGTCCACAGCGCATTTAGTCCGATATGGACAACACCTTAGTAGAATCTCGAAAATGCTAGAAAAAGACTTTCTGGATGCCACCATAACATAACATAATGAGGCGTGTCTAATCAGAGAAATCTGTCAGCCAATGTCTCCCGTGGGCGGGAATCCAGAGGATCTGCTGACATTGACCCCCGGACATTTCCACATTGGAGGATCTCTCTTATCCATTGCGGAGCCTGAGATTCTGGTCGAGCCGATGTCGCTAATCAACCGATGACAGCGACTGAAGGCAATCCAGCATACTTTCTGCCGCAGTTGGAAGAACGAATGTCTTAAGGAGCTCCACAATCGGAAAATGTAGCCCAAAGAACCGTGTTCGGATGGGTCGTCTCCGGCTCCTGTGGTATCTAGGCGCTCCAGAACGTTGCCGTCCCCCATCCTATATATGTCCATGGTGACAATTGCAACATGTTGCAAGGGGGGCGGTATGTTCATAACACCGGGTGAATAGCAGTAAGCGGCAGTGAGGAGTGAGGAGGATACGGTCACAATGAGGAACGTGACTTTGCTTCTGATTAAAGTCGCCATTATTAATCCAGTACGAGATTTTGCTCCGAATACCCGCACTTTTGTCCACTTGCAATTAATCCAGTTTACCTTTAATCTAATTATTTCTTGTGTGTGAGATTGCCCTCTAAATAAAATCCTAATTTTAAACGAAGTTCCCGCGCGTTGTTAATTATTTACCAGCTCACCATACCAGGAATAATTGGCCCCCGCCAACTATTTGTACCTTCATTTAGATCCTTAAACCCCTCCACAAACAACTAGCAACGCCCAAAAACGATCTTAGTGCACAGAGGGTCTTTGGATTGGGATATTCCTGAAATGTTCGGGATCAGTTTTTGTTCAGTCACTGGAGGCGATGGGACCCAAATATTGGACGCTTTGTTTAAAAAATTTGGTCTTATTTTGCTACACTTTCATGTTGGCGTTGCAAAGCAGTTGGAGCACAGTGTTAAGTGTGTTTGACATGCTCGGCTTTATTTTCATCAAATATTAGCACGTCATCTACATAGACATAGCATGTTTTTCTAATTTGTTCACTTAGAACATCATCGATTTTCACAGAGTTTATATATTCCGCCGATAACTGAGAACGCCGTTTTCGAGCGATCCTTTTCAGTTAGATACACTTGGTGGTACCCAGATTTTAAGTTCAATGTCGTAAAAAATTTTGCCTGTCCAAGATTCGCAAGAATCATTGGAATGCTTGGCATTGGGTACCGTTGGGCAATAGTCCACTCGTTTAACTTTCGAAAGCCAATGACAAGTCGTTTGTTCTTTTTACCGTTTGAGTTAAAGCCTTTTTATACCCTTGCAGAGGGTACTATAAAATTGGTCAGATGTTTGTAACGCACAGAAGGAGACGTTTCCGACCCCATAAAGTATATATATTCTTGATCAGCATGAGAAGCTGAGTCGATATAGCCATGTCCGTCTGTCCGTCTGTCTGTACGTACGCGTTTTACTCAGCCATCTTAAGAGCTATTGGGATGAAATTTTTTTGTGGGCTTTTTATTACCCGGGTGAGATAATCGTAAGGATCGGACCACTATATCATATTGATATAGAACAAACATTTTTACAAATTTTGGAGTATCCCCATGAATTTTACCAATATGATAGTATTTGATAATAATTGACAGATCCCAAAATTTGAATCTGATCGGATAAATAGAACACAAGTTACAGTCAACACAAATCGGTTCAAATGATGACCTAGTAGACAGCAAGCAGCGCTGCTTGCTGCCTACTACGTCATCATGAAATCAAAAAGAGAACATGCATACACACACACAGATGCAGCGCTACAAGAACTGTATGTGTATGCGCGTTGTGCTTTGCTTAGGGAATGATGCAAGAAGATAGAAAATTTTTTATAAAAAGAAAAATCAAAACTGGGTATGAGCCGGCTTCAGGTCAATAAATCTTACTAATTTTGTAAGATTTTAAATCATAGGCAGCACAAAAGGTGAGCAGGTTGTCTGTATAGCTATTTCAAGAACTACCAAGTTCTATCATCAGCAGACTTCGCTAAAGAATCCACCGTTGTAATGGCCATACAATATCTTCAACGCTAAAAGTAGTTGGGAATTCCAAACGACATGAAGCGAGAAAAGAACGGCAAAGTTTGCAACTGCAGATTCCACCTTTTAATGTGCATACCCATGGGCGCCATCAGAATTAGTGTAAAGGGCTTCGCCTTCACCAACTAACCATCGCGCCCAAATTTTTTGTTATAGTACATATATTGTACTATATGCAAAGAAGATGGTTTACAACATGTGTAAAACGGCGGGCCTTCCGTTTTTGGTATTTGTCTAGATTTCGACCTTATTGAAGTTAATCAAAACTGGGTATGAGCCGCCTTCAGGTCAATAAATCTTACTAATTTTGTAAGATTTTAAATCATAGGCAGCACAAAAGGTGAGCAGGTTGTCTGTATAGCTATTTCAAGAACTACCAAGTTCTATCATCAGCAGACTTCGCTAAAGAATCCACCGTTGTAATGGCCATACCATATCTTCAACGCTAAAAGTAGTTGGGAATTCCAGACGACATGAAGCGAGAAAAGAACGGCAAAGCTTGCAACTGCAGATTCCACCTTTTTAATGTGCATACCCATGGGCGCCATCAGAATTAGTGTAAGGGGCTTCGCCTTCACCAACTAACCATCGCGCCCAAATTTTTTGTTATAGTATATTGTACTATATGCAAAAAAGATGGTTTACAACAAGTGTAAAAACAACATGTGTAAAACGGCGGGCCTTTCGTTTTTGGTATTTGTCTAGATTTCGACCTAATTGAAGTTAATCAAAACTGGGTATGAGCCGGCTTCAGGTCAATAAATCTTACTAATTTTGTAAGATTTTAAATCATAGGCAGCACAAAAGGTGAGCAGGTTGTCTGTATAGCTATTTCAAGAACTACCAAGTTCTATCATCAGCAGACTTCGCTAAAGAATCCACCGTTGTAATGGCCATACCATATCTTCAACGCTAAAAGTAGTTGGGAATTCCAAACGACATGAAGCGAGAAAAGAACGGCAAAGCTTGCAACTGCAGATTCCACCTTCTTTTTCGCTAAAGAATCCACCGTTGTAATGGCCATACCATATCTTCAACGCTAAAAGTAGTTGGGAATTCCAAACGACATGAAGCGAGAAAAGAACGGCAAAGCTTGCAACTGCAGATTCCACCTTTTTAATGTGCATACCCTTGGGCGCCATCAAAATTAGTGTAAAGGGCTTCGCCTTCACCAACTAACCATCGCGCCCAAATTTTTTGTTATAGTATATTGTACTATATGCAAAAAAGATGGTTTACAACAAGTGTAAGAACAACATGTGTAAAACGGCGGGCCTTCCGTTTTTGGTATTTGTCTAGATTTCGACCTTATTGAAGTTAATCAAAACTGGGTATGAGCCGCCTTCAGGTCAATAAATCTTACTAATTTTGTAAGATTTTAAATCATAGGCAGCACAAAAGGTGAGCAGGTTGTCTGTATAGCTATTTCAAGAACTACCAAGTTCTATCATCAGCAGACTTCGCTAAAGAATCCACCGTTGTAATGGCCATACCATATCTTCAACGCTAAAAGTAGTTGGGAATTCCAGACGACATGAAGCGAGAAAAGAACGGCAAAGCTTGCAACTGCAGATTCCACCTTTTTAATGTGCATACCCATGGGCGCCATCAGAATTAGTGTAAGGGGCTTCGCCTTCACCAACTAACCATCGCGCCCAAATTTTTTGTTATAGTATATTGTACTATATGCAAAAAAGATGGTTTACAACAAGTGTAAAAACAACATGTGTAAAACGGCGGGCCTTTCGTTTTTGGTATTTGTCTAGATTTCGACCTAATTGAAGTTAATCAAAACTGGGTATGAGCCGGCTTCAGGTCAATAAATCTTACTAATTTTGTAAGATTTTAAATCATAGGCAGCACAAAAGGTGAGCAGGTTGTCTGTATAGCTATTTCAAGAACTACCAAGTTCTATCATCAGCAGACTTCGCTAAAGAATCCACCGTTGTAATGGCCATACCATATCTTCAACGCTAAAAGTAGTTGGGAATTCCAAACGACATGAAGCGAGAAAAGAACGGCAAAGCTTGCAACTGCAGATTCCACCTTCTTTTTCGCTAAAAGAATCCACCGTTGTAATGGCCATACCATATCTTCAACGCTAAAAGTAGTTGGGAATTCCAAACGACATGAAGCGAGAAAAGAACGGCAAAGCTTGCAACTGCAGATTCCACCTTTTTAATGTGCATACCCTTGGGCGCCATCAAAATTAGTGTAAAGGGCTTCGCCTTCACCAACTAACCATCGCGCCCAAATTTTTTGTTATAGTATATTGTACTATATGCAAAAAAGATGGTTTACAACAAGTGTAAGAACAACATGTGTAAAACGGCGGGCCTTCCGTTTTTGGTATTTGTCTAGATTTCGGGTATGCACATTAAAAGGTGGAATCTGCAGTTGCAAGCTTTGCCGTTCTTTTCTCGCTTCATGTCGTTTGGAATTCCCAACTACTTTTAGCGTTGAAGATATGGTATGGCCATTACAACGGTGGATTCTTTAGCGAAGTCTGCTGATGATAGAACTTGGTAGTTCTTGAAATAGCTATACAGACAACCTGCTCACCTTTTGTGCTGCCTATGATTTAAAATCTTACAAAATTAGTAAGATTTATTGACCTGAAGCCGGCTCATACCCAGCTTTGATTAACTTCAATAAGGTCGAAATCTAGACAAATACCAAAAACGGAAGGCCCGCCGTTTTACGTTGTTTTTACACTTGTTGTAAACCATCTTTTTTGCATATAGTACAATATACTATAACAAAAAATTTGGGCGCGATGGTTAGTTGGTGAAGGCGAAGCCCTTTACACTAATTCTGATGGCGCCCATGGGTATGCACATTAAAAAAGGTGGAATCTGCAGTTGCAAGCTTTGCCGTTCTTTTCTCGCTTCATGTCGTTTGGAACTCCCAACTACTTTTAGCGTTGAAGATATGGTATGGCCATTACAACGGTGGATTCTTTAGCGAAGTCTGCTGATGATAGAACTTGGTAGTTCTTGAAATAGCTATACAGACAACCTGCTCACCTTTTGTGCTGCCTATGATTTAAAATCTTACAAAATTAGTAAGATTTATTGACCTGAAGCCGGCTCATACCCAGTTTTGATTAACTTCAATAAGGTCGAAATCTAGACAAATACCAAAAACGGAAGGCCCGCCGTTTTACACATGTTGTTTTTACACTTGTTGTAAACCATCTTTTTTGCATATAGTACAAAATACTATAACAAAAAAATTTGGGCGCGATGGTTAGTTGGTGAAGGCGAAGCCCTTTACACTAATTCTGATGGCGCCCATGGGTATGCACATTAAAAAGGTGGAATCTGCAGTTGCAAGCTTTGCCGTTCTTTTCTCGCTTCATGTCGTTTGGAATTCCCAACTACTTTTAGCGTTGAAGATATGGTATGGCCATTACAACGGTGGATTCTTTAGCGAAGTCTGCTGATGATAGAACTTGGTAGTTCTTGAAATAGCTATACAGACAACCTGTTCACCTTTTGTGCTGCCTATGATTTAAAATCTTACAAAATTAGTAAGATTTATTGACCTGAAGCCGGCTCATACCCAGTTTTGATTAACTTCAATAAGGTCGAAATCTGGACAAATACCAAAAACGGAAGGCCCGCCGTTTTACACATGTTGTTTTTACACTTGTTGTAAACCATCTTTTTTGCATATAGTACAATATACTATAGCAAAAAATTTGGGCGCGATGGTTAGTTGGTGAAGGCGAAGCCCTTTACACTAATTCTGATGGCGTCCATGGGTATGCACATTAAAAGGTGGAATCTGCAGTTGCAAGCTTTGCCGTTCTTTTCTCGCTTCATGTCGTTTGGAATTCCCAACTACTTTTAGCGTTGAAGATATGGTATGGCCATTACAACGGTGGATTCTTTAGCGAAGTCTGCTGATGACAGAACTTGGTAGTTCTTGAAATAGCTATACAGACAACCTGCTCACCTTTTGTGCTGCCTATGATTTAAAAATCTGACCTGAAGCCGGCTCATACCCAGTTTTGATTAACTTCAATAAGGTCGAAATCTAGGCAAATAAAAAGGAAAATAATTTAAATGTTTTGTTTGTGTATTGATGAATTCAGTTGCAGGGAAAGAAATTTCAAAATGTAAAAAAATTATTGCCAAAAACTGCAAGGGTATATAAACTTCGGCATGCCGAAGTTAGCTTCTTTGATATTTTTTTAACATTTTGGGTTGCAGGGTTATTGTACGCAGACCGAAATGGTCTTTTAACGAAATCGGCTAAACCATAGGATATGGGTAAAGCATGGAGTGTACTTCTATGTTGTCTATTGTTTAAGACTAAAATTAAACACTAGAATTAGCAATTTTAAGAACAATTGTCGTCTCCTAAATTCTGTATACACAACATTTACATTACACTTTTGTAAATAACATGAGTTCATATTTTGAATTCAACGAATGAAGATTGGGTTATTTTCTTTCTCTCCGGAATCTATATTCATTTTGGTTCTTTGAGAACTCCACCAGTGTTAAGATACTCAGAGATTAAATCTGTCCTTAAAGTCTGAATTCGTATGAAAGTGTAAATGCTAATTTCAGTTAAAGGTAGCAATATAAAATAACTCTTGTTTTCCCCACCAGTGGTAAGAGACAGAGTATAAAACAGTAGCAAAATATTATTGCTTAACAAATAAAAAGTGAGTGCGACCGAGTTAAATAAAGGCAGTTTGACTAGTAGGGCAACTGCAATAATTTCGGCGGCGGGAAAAAATTTATTACGGAGTTGGTGTGTGGCGCAGTCGAAGCACTTGTAATATGTTTCATTTCGATTGATTATATCCCTTAAGGTGCCATTTTGAGTTTGGGGAATAACACATAGTTCTTGTCTTGCTTTGTAGCAAGCAGAGTTCGGAATCAATCCATTGATGTATTGTTCAAGTCGCTAAACCTAAATACATATCTACATAAATATTATATAGATACATATATGTAGTATATTGAACCTGTTCAAAAGCAGTTTCTTACAGGAATAACTTGGTTATTCTATACAACCAAATAATATGGGAAACGAATTAACATTGTTTTTAAGACGTTACAACTCGCTCTAACTTCACCAATGCTAAAGTATGCATACTCATGCATTTTAGGTTTTACCTGTCCAGGTTTTAACATTGTATTTACTATGAACACGTTATTTATTTCTTTGCAGGAAGCCAACTCTCCCCCAGAAGATACTAAAGGTGTAACTGATTCTCAAAATTAGTCGAGTAACATTTTGAATTCATTATGTATTAATATAAGTATGCGTTTTATTACAAAAAATATAAAATAAAAAATTTAAATGATATGTTTAAAACACGTAAAGTGTTTCCTTTTTACCAAGGAACACTCCACATGTTATTTTTTACAATTAACTGGTACTTCATTTGTAGTTTACAACTTTATTTTACCACCGGCTGATAAATGTCTATGCACTGTTGGACCACACTCCTTTTATAAATATATTTGCCAATGCTTTAGTTTTGCTTTGGGGTCTGAAATACCGAATTTCTATCAAAAGATATTCCCAGTTATTACTCAAACGTCTTTCTCACCTTTTTGTCCCAATTCAATCTATTTATTAAGGGCATAGATCGAAGAATCAGCATGTTTACAATTGTATCATTGAAGAAACTTTTCCTTTTTCCTACGAATATTTTGGTGTTTCGATCACTTTAATTCAGGGGTAGCAACAAAGAGTGCCAACGAAAAATATCCTTGTATGTGTGATTTTTTCAAACAGCAAGTAAGTGTCGCCGGGGACAATCTATCGACACGTCCATTAATTTTGCGACATTTAACATTTTATCTTAGCTTTCAAGACAAGAAAGACAACCTAGGGTCTAGAGCGACGATATCGGTACAGGCCTACGCGTTTCGAAGTGCAGTTTCCGGTGAAGTCATTAATGTTTAGCATGTTTACATATTGAATACTCACTGTACTCTGTGAAATACATAAATAATTTTACAAACATATTATAGCACTTAGCTACAATATTTATACATGTGTACAAATTCAAAAACCATGGATTTTTGGTAACAAGACCACCCAAAGATGCATGGGATTGAACAATGCTGAGTCATCATATCTAACACGCGGTACGGCGCGCCACCAAACGAAAACGATACATACTCTCTCCCGCGGCGACTTTTTGCCAGCCTTATACATATATGTAAACCAGAGCCCGACACAAAGAGAGTGCTAAAAAAATGTAGTTGTATGTGTTTTTTTTTTTTTTTAATTCCATTTATTACTCATACATACATAACAACATATTAATGTAAAATATAAAAGAAAGAATTTAAAAAACAATAAATTATGGCGTCGCAAATCATAAAAGATGGTACAATACACTCGTGAGGTTAGAGGGGGAGGTGGACACAAATACAGGGTCAAGCGGGAATACTTTTGGATACTGCTTCACAGGGCTCTGGGCGATCATTCCTCATGCCTCTGACGTTCGAGCATTCTGATCTCCTTCATCACCACTGACGCGAAAATGCTGCCGGCATCCCAGGCTCGGTGACCAGCGAACATCAGATATTCCGCTGCCCACCGATATTCCGCTGCCGCACCAGGTGCATTTGTCCGAAATTTCGTGGCCGAATCTCTTCAGATACATCCTGAAGCAGCCGTGGCCACTCAGCAGTTGGGTCAGGTAATGGTTTACCTCGCCGTGTTTACGCAGAACCCACGCGCTAATGTCAGAGATAAGCGTGTGCGTCGACCTTGCCTTGGTCGAGGTGTCCCAACGCTCTTACCCCCTCCGCATGCTTTGTTGCCGCGCTAGGCTGCGCGTTGCTCCTGGTCCATCTGAGCTGCCACCTCGTCTGGCCTTGGCGACTGCCTCGATGATCGGAAATATTGTCGCACGCAACTAAGGACTCCAAAGCCGGCTAATGCGACTAGGATACGGCTTCATCTGGCCGAGTTGAAGGCGTTTCTTATGTCTAGGGTGGTTACCAGACAATACTCCTTCGACCATCTTTCCATCTAGCACCAGCGATCTCGTCCGCCGCAATGTTAACCACGCGTGCAATGGCATCCGTTGTGGACTTAGCCTTCCGCACACCGAACTGCTGCTCCGAAAGTCCTCCGTTGGCTTGGATGGCTGAGCTAAGCCCTACACAAATAAGGGACTCCAGGACTTTACCTGCCGTGGCCAAGAGGCAGATCGCCCTGAACGAAGACGCTTCGAGCGGAGTTCTCCCTGGCTTCATTAGCGGAACTAGATTCTGCAGGATGCAGGACAGGCAATTCATCCACGAGGCCAGGAAACACTCGCGTTTGCTGTCCTTGATTGCCTTTTTGAGAGCCTTACAGCACTGCTTGTAGTCCAGATGCAGGTCTGAGAAGGCTGGCGTCCCTCTAGCACGCTCGTACATGCGCCTCGCGCGGAAGCATCTGCGGCGATACGGTCATTCCACCAACAGACTGGTTTGTGGTGTCTTCTATAGGCCCCCTCGAGTGTCGACGTGATAGAGTTGGCTGCCGCGTCTGGATCTCCTAGGCGTACATCGAGTAAATTCTCCAACACGCTGCTAAACGTGTACAAGTTTAGGTACTCAAGCTTGTAGTGTAAAGACCGGGTTCCTTTGGTTCAAGAGCTTTTTGAAAGAACACGTCTGTGTTGCTTTGTGGTCATATTCAGATTGATTTTTATTCCAAAAATATTCTTTGACTTATCCTGTTGTTACATAGATATTCTTATGCTGCCACTTAGGCGACAGCTACAAAAAAAAGAGAAAGTGTCAGTACATACATACATATTTTTTGGGGCACTTGCATCAAAGTGCATGGTCAGTGTTCACACGCTGGCTTGGCCCTAGCTCATGTTACGCTTGTGCAATGCTGCTCATATGAATATATGTTTGTGCATATGTATGTACATACATATAAACCTACTCAATTGCAGACTTATGTTTTATTGCGTACATATTTGATTGTTTATACTTGCAACAAAGTGTTACAAGTTGAGCTCTTTGTGTTAAATGATTTTTGGTATGGATATACTACACCACCCCTTTTTAGAAAATAACGTAATATTATGGAGTTATTTATACATTTATACGTTTTTTTTGTATTTTTAATAAAATGAAGTAGTAGTATTAGTAGTTGAATCCATAAAAAAATTTTATATTTTTCTTTTTTTTTAATTTTTTTTTTTTTTTTTTTTAATTATTTTTGCAAATTTTTAACCTATCCTTATGTACAGTTTGTATCTTATTTTTATTATTCCTAATTTTTATGTTATTGTTTTTAGATATTTCTACAACTTCGAATGCTCCTACATAGGCTGAGTCAAGCTTTTGACCAGCTTCGTTTTTTTAAGAAAACCCTATCTCCTATTTCTATTTTAAAATCTGCTGACTTATTGTCATAAAATTTTTTCTGGTTTTCCTTATGTTTCTCTAACATTATTCTAGCTCTACTGTATGCTAGTTCTAATCTAAACTTAACTTCTGTAGCATAATCATCTACATTATATAATGGTTCTATTCTATTTATGCTATTAAAATGCGTTGGAAAATTATTTTGTTTACCAAATACAAGTTCATAGGGACAGTATTTGTGTGTTACTGACGGGGTTGTGTTAAAACAGTACACAAAATATTGTAACCATATGTCCCAATCAGATTTATCTACTGATATATATGATCGAATGTTCTCATTGAATGTCCTATGACTTCGATCAACGGTACCCAAGGTCTGGTGGTGGTGTGCAGTAGACGTAATGTTGTCTATTTTTAAATATTTGCACAAGTCATTTATTATTGAATTTTAATATTCTGTTCCCATGTCCGTAATGAACGTCTTCATTGGACCGTACTTCAGAATGAAGGATTCAAAAATAGCTTTAGAGATTGTTGTAGCGCTTTTATTGGGAACTGGTATTGCTACTAAGTATTTCGTCAAGTCGCATATTAGAGTGACTGCATATTCGTTACCATTTTCGGATTTTGGTAATGGACCAATGGTGTCCACTATTACCCTATCAAAAGCATGTATGGGCGTTTCTGTAATAACTAAGGGTGTTTTTATGTGCTTTGTCGTTTTTGACTTTAAGCATTTTTCACATTTATTAATGCAGTCTTTTACATGACGTGTCATGTTTTTCCAATAATAATATCTTTTTACTTTGGTCAAAGTTTTTGTAATGCCTGTATGGCCACCCTGTATCGAATCATCATGGTATGTAGACAATATTGCTTCTTTATCTTTCTCTTTTTCTATAATGGTCACCGGTTGGAGTAGCGCTACTCTTAATGTTTTCAATATGTTATTGCCCATTTCTTTAAAAGACTCTATTGAAAATGTTTCAAAGATCTTTTCATTGTTTTTCAAGACTTTGAAAAAACTGACCTAAGTCTAAGCCTCTGACGTTCGAGCATTCTGATCTCCTCCATCACCACTGACGCGAAAATGCTGCCGTCATCCCAGGCTCGGTGACCAGCGAACATCAGCCTGGTCAAATTTTCCAATGTTGCGCGATGCCCCATTACACACTCCAGGGAAAATCTTGCCGCTTCAAATCTGGGGCAATGCAGCAAAATATGCTCGGCGTCTTCGGATATTCCGCTGCCGCACCAGGTGCATTTGTCCGAAATTTCGTGGCCGAATCTCTTCAGATACATCCTGAAGCAGCCGTGGCCACTCAGCAGTTGGGTCAGGTAATGGTTTACCTCGCCGTGTTTACGCAGAACCCACGCGCTAATGTCAGAGATAAGCGTGTGCGTCGACCTTGCCTTGGTCGAGGTGTCCCAACGCTCTTACCCCCTCCGCATGCTTTGTTGCCGCGCTAGGCTGCGCGTTGCTCCTGGTCCATCTGAGCTGCCACCTCGTCTGGCCTTGGCGACTGCCTCGATGATCGCTGCCTGTTCGTCGATCGGCATCATTCTTGCAATGACGAGCGCCGCATCATCCGAGATCGTGCGGAATGCACTATCATCCGCATTAGTGGTGTAGCAGATGGTCCTTCCTTGGAAATATTGTCGCACGCAACTAAGGAGGTATTGTAGGACTCCAAGGCCGGCTAATGCGACTAGGATACGGCTTCATCTGGCCGAGTTGAAGGCGTTTCTTATGTCTAGGGTGGTTACCAGACAATACTCCTTCGACCATCTTTCCATCTAGCACCAGCGATCTCGTCCGCCGCAATGTTAACCACGCGTGCAATGGCATCCGTTGTGGACTTAGCCTTCCGCACACCGAACTGCTGCTCCGAAAGTCCTCCGTTGGCTTGGATGGCTGAGCTAAGCCTTACACAAATAAGGGACTCCAGGACTTTACCTGCCGTGGCCAAGAGGCAGATCGCCCTGAACGAAGACGCTTCGAGCGGAGTTCTCCCTGGCTTCATTAGCGGAACTAGATTCTGCAGGATGCAGGACAGGCAATTCATCCACGAGGCCAGGAAACACTCGCGTTTGCTGTGCTTGATTGCCTTTTTGAGAGCCTTACAGCACTGCTTGTAGTCCAGATGCAGGTCTGAGAAGGCTGGCGTCCCTCTAGCACGCTCGTACATGCGCCTCGCGCGGAAGCATCTGCGGCGATACGGTCATTCCACCAACAGACTGGTTTGTGGTGTCTTCTATAGGCCCCCTCGAGTGTCGACGTGATAGAGTTGGCTGCCGCGTCTGGATCTCCTAGGCGTACATCGAGTAAATTCTCCAACACGCTGCTAAACGTGTACAAGTTTAGGTACTCAAGCTTGTAGTGTAAAGACCGGGTTCCTTTGGTTCAAGAGCTTTTTGAAAGAACACGTCTGTGTTGCTTTGTGGTCATATTCAGATTGATTTTTATTCCAAAAATATTCTTTGACTTATCCTGTTGTTACATAGATATTCTTATGCTGCCACTTAGGCGACAGCTACAAAAAAAAAGAGAAAGTGTCAGTACATACATACATATTTTTTGGGGCACTTGCATCAAAGTGCATGGTCAGTGTTCACACGCTGGCTTGGCCCTAGCTCATGTTACGCTTGTGCAATGCTGCTCATATGAATATATGTTTGTGCATATGTATGTACATACATATAAACCTACTCAAGTGCAGACTTATGTTTTATTGCGTACATATTTGATTGTTTATACTTGCAACAAAGTGTTACAAGTTGAGCTCTTTGTGTTAAATGATTTTTGGTATGGATATACTACACCACCCCTTTTTAGAAAATAACGTAATATTATGGAGTTATTTATTAATTACTAATAATGATAATAAATGATTGATTAATAGTAATGTATGTATGTTTGTTAGGAAAATTGTTTTATTTGTGTCTGGCCAGACAAATTTTCCTTCTCAAAAATAATTTTTTTTTGTATTTTTAATAAAATGAAGTAGTAGTATTAGTAGTTGAATCCATAAAAAAATTTTATATTTTTCTTTTTTTTTTAATTTTTTTTTTTTTTTTTGTTTTTAATTATTTTTGCAAATTTTTAACCTATTCTTATGTACAGTTTGTATCTTATTTTTATTATTCCTAATTGTTCGTGGCGGGGCGGAAGGATCCAAATAGGTCATAATTGTTTGGCGGGTGCCAATTTCTTCAGGGGTCTGGTGAGTGAGGAATGAAATTGAAACGCGCGCAAAACTTCGTTTATAATTAATTTTGGTTTATTTATTTTCTTTACAAAATGTCCCGACACACACGAAAATGTTTCGGGTTGGAAAAATACAATATCGGAAAAAAGCACAGTGAAAGAACGGGTGTTCGGGTAAGATGCTCGTACTGGATTGAATATGGCGATTTACTGGAGAACCCTTCGTCACCTTCCTCAGTATGACCGAATTCGGTTTTTGGAAAAAACCCTACCCCTCACACTCTGCTGTTCACCCGGTGGCGTGAACATACCGCCCCCTTGCAACAAGTTGCAATTGTCTCGCTGGACATGTCTAAGGATGGGGGGATGGCAGCGTTCTGGATCGCCAAGACACGGGTGGTGATGGAGGGGGAACTTTGGATGTGGATGATGATGACCTCTGGATAGAAGTCCGAATGAAATGCGGGTGCCTTTCGGGTCTTTGCTCTTTGGACGCTTTGGGTTGGATGTACGCGACTGAGCTGCCGATGTGCAAGAGCGTGTGGTGTTGCTTGCCACATCGATGGCATCCTTCTGTGCTCCTGCAGGAACCATTGGAATGCTCATGAGCCAAACAGTTTGGGCAGTATCCGTTGCTCAAGACTACCCGTAGCCTGTCGTCAGCTCGTAGTCCTCGAAACTGTCGACACTGACGGAGAGCGTGTGCCCCTTGACAAACGCGGCACCTGAAGCAATTGGAACTGCGTTCTAAATCGGATGGTGCTGCTGCCTTTAGAGACATCTTCGGACTGCTGGAGGAGGTGGACCGAGACCTTCTGGGTTTTCCAGTAACGGATCCACAGAGAACCCATCCGAACATCGTCTCGATCCCCACGAAAGAATCACCAACATTCTTGATGATTCGTTCCCCGAGGATAGTGGGAAGGAGGTCGGCTCCAAGCACCAAATCCACAGGAGCTTTTTGGTGAAATTGCGGATCAGCGAGCGGAAGGTCAAGCGAATCCTGCTTCACCTTATTCGGGACGGCGCAGGACGGAAGTGCTTCAGCTACACTAGGCAGCACCACGGCGACTGCTTCGAACTGTCGCAGCGGTTCGTCAGGAGGAGAAATCTGTAAGCGGCACACTTTGTCGCCGCTACCCGCATCGCTTTGCCCAATGCCGCGAATGCTAGTTGATACCTTACAGCTTGGAGGATTAATCAATTCAAACATTCTTTGGGAAATAAAGGATGCTTTGGATCCCATATCAATCAAAGAGCGGATTTGAAACTGCTTGCCACGATGATGAATAGTTACCCTCGCAGTACCCAGGAGGCCAGTGTTGCGAGTGGATGCGAAGTAACTTCCCACGTTTACATGGGGGCTGCTGGAAGAATCGGAGGACGCAGGATTCGGAATTATACAAGCATCAGGTGCTGAGCTCTCTTGCACTTAAGTGGAAAAGGCCTTAGTTCGTGCCGTAGGTTTTCGGTTCACGGATGGAAAGGCCTGATCGCTAGAGCTTGGTTGAAGGACATCTGTGGCCTCTAGTACACGGTGGCGATCAGTTAGGAATCGATTCAGGTCGTCCCAGGATGAGACGGAGGTCTTATTTGGAACGGACTGTTCCCACAACAGAAGGGTGGCTTTGGGCATTTTGCTCGTACAGATTGCTATGAGAAGGATATCCCAATTGTCTGTACGAGCCCCGGAAAGCTCAAGACCGGTTAAGCAACCTTGAATTGACGTCTGCAGTTCTCTCAACGCTTTGCCAGACTCTTGGGTTACAGCTGGGATCTGTAGAAGCTGCTTGGCTTGGCTCATAATCAATAATCGATTATTTTCGTATCGCGCAGTGAGGTTATCCCACGCGGACTGGAACCCTTCATTGGTCAAGGGTGACCTAGAAACAATGGCCCTGGCTTCACCGCGAGTTTTGCAACTTAAGTGGTACAGTTTCTCCACTTGTGTTAGACTTGGATTATGGATAAAAATCGCGGTAAACAAATCACGGAATGTAGGCCAAGCCAGGCTGTCTCCGTTGAAGATTTCGACTTCACACGGGGGAACTGTGTGGCTTTGATGGGTGGAATCGACGGAGAGTCTGACTAATGGGGAAACCGTTTTCGCTGACAGCTGCTCGATTCGCTCTCCAAACAAAGTCCCGCCTCGAACATATACCATATAACAATATTCATGTTTAGCTTTAATTGTAGCTATGTGCTTCGGACTATCTTCCTTCTTTTGAGCCGTCAAGGCCTTATAACATCGTGAAAACTCTGCCTCGACTTGTGCCCAAAGCGACTTAAGCTGGTCTAAGTGTATTTTAATGGAGACGAGTGGCACATCGTCCGCTAAAGCCTGGGCCTCGCGAGCCTCGAACGCCGTTAATGCCTCGCACACGGCAACAAAGTCGGAAAGAGACATCGTAGAGTGTTCTCTGAGCTATTACGAATCGAATGGAAACAAAAAACTGCTTGGAATTAGAGCTCTCAAGCGAGGAGATCGAAACGAAGCTGTAAGTGGACTGTATAATTTAAGGATAGAGGAGTGAGAAGGAAAAATGTCTCCTCGTTTTAATGAACACAATGGATAAATGAAATTAGAAGAATTTATAATTTTCCTCGCAGTTGTGTGAATAATTATAAGGATATATAATCACTTGGATATTAAAATTTATACAATGTGGAAATTTGTTGAAATTTGTAAGAGTATAAAAAAAAAACAAAAATATGGAGAAATTGAGATCAGTAGGATTACTTTTCAATGGAGGGCAAAAAACTCGGAATTAATTTTCGTTAAACGGACTAGATAAATTTCATGGATCTGTGAGGAAAAAATCAAAAATGCTCCAAGACAAAATACTAATTCCATATGAATAAAATTGTACTTATTTTTCGTTAGAAAATATTTTGCGAATTAAATTCAATCAGTAGATTGAAATATTTTTTTGCACAATACGAAAATCACGATGGAAAAATGGATGTCGTGACCGAGTCACGGCTTGGCTCAACTGTCAGCACTGATGAGACTTGAGTGTCAGCACTGATCGGGGAGTCAGCTGTTCTGCCGTTGTTTATGTTTTATGAATTTAATTAATTTTAAATTGTTTCAAGAAGATCACGATTTCCTGCTTTAATTATGTAGGTTTCGAATTATTAAATTGCGGAGAGCCAACCGGAGTGGCTGCAATTTATTTTGTGTGGGTGGAATCAAATTGTATGTGGACATATGTACATATATGTACATACATATGTATATATGTAAGTATGTCGTATGAGTGTGCTTACCGCGGCAAAAATTATTACATATGTATGTATGTATGTATGTACATACATATATATGTATGCATATACAAAGTATTTGGCATAAATAATTTATGCCGCTGGACTAATGATCAGCCCGTGGAGTGTGCTTTACACTATAAGGAAAGGTAAGTGGTACTTTATAAACACTTTTACTTGCAGGTTAGAAAACAGCTGTTTTTACATGTACGTATATATATGTATACATACATATATGTACATACATATGTATTGTTATGCAATTGGACTTTTAGACATTCAGAATTTAAAAGAATGGGAAAAAGGCACTTCATAAGCCATGTAACCTTTGGAACAGGACAGGTATGTACATACAAGTATACAAAAGTGTGTAGGTCGCTATGGAAGAGCGGGAAACCTCACACTTTTATAAGTTTGCAATGGGGTATAATGTGAATGAGATTTTTATTAAGAAATGTTGTACCTATCAGGAATTCCGCCGATGCAAGCTGGAAGAGCGGAAGGAGATCCGGCTCGAAGGACCAATGTTCGTGGCGGGGCGGAAGGATCCAAATAGGTCATAAGTGTTTGGCGGGTGCCAATTTCTTCAGGGGTCTGGTGAGTGAGGAATGAAATTGAAACGCGCGCAAAACTTCGTTTATAATTAATTTTGGTTTATTTATTTTCTTTACAAAATGTCCCGACACACACGAAAATGTTTCGGGTTGGAAAAATTACAATATCGGAAAAAGCACAGTGAAAGAACGGGTGTTCGGGTAAGATGCTCGTACTGGATTGAATATGGCGATTTACTGGAGAACCCTTCGTCACCTTCCTCAGTATGACCGAATTCGGTTTTTGGAAAAAACCCTACCCCGTTTCTCTAACATTATTCTAGCTCTACTGTATGCTAGTTCAAATCTAAACTTAACTTCTGTAGCATAATCATCTACATTATATAATGGTTCTATTCTATTTATGCTATTAAAATGCGTTGGAAAATTATTTTGTTTACCAAATACAAGTTTATAGGGACAGTATTTGTGTGTTACTGACGGGGTTGTGTTAAAACAGTACACAAAATATTGTAACCATATGTCCCAATCAGATTTATCTACTGATATATACGATCGAATGTACTCATTGAATGTCCTATGACTTCGATCAACGGTACCCAAGGTCTGGTGGTGGTGTGCAGTAGACGTAGTGTTGTCTATTTTTAAATATTTGCACAAGTCATTTATTATTGAATTTTCATATTCTGTTCCCATGTCCGTAATGAACGTCTTCATTGGACCGTACTTCAGAATGAAGGATTCAAAAATAGCTTTAGAGATTGTTGTAGCGCTTTTATTGGGAACTGGTATTGCTACTAAGTATTTCGTCAAGTCGCATATTAGTGTGACTGCATATTCGTTACCATTTTCGGATTTTGGTAATGGACCAATGGTGTCCACTATTACCCTATCAAAAGCATGTATGGGGGTTTCTGTAATAACTAAGGGTGTTTTTATGTGCTTTGTCGTTTTTGACTTTAAGCATTTTTCACATTTATTAATGCAGTCTTTTACATGACGTGTCATGTTTTTCCAATAATAATATCTTTTTACTTTGGCCAAAGTTTTTGTAATGCCTGTATGGCCACCCTGTATCGGATCATCATGGTATGTAGACAATATTGCTTCTTTATCTTTCTCTTTTTCTATAGTGGTCACCGGTTGGAGTAGCGCTACTCTTAATGTTTTCAATATGTTATTGCCCATTTCTTTAAAAGACTCTATTGAAAATGTTTCAAAGATCTTTTCATTCGGTGCCAACTTGAGTTGTTTGATTTCGAGTATACCGGCTTGTTTTTCAAGACTTTGAAAAAACTGACCAAAGTCTAAGCCTCTGACGTTTGAGCATTCTGATCTCCTTCATCACCACTGACGCGAAAATGCTGCCGGCATCCCAGGCTCGGTGATCAGCGACCATCAGACTGGTCAAATTTTCCAATGTTGCGCGATGCCCCATTACACACTTCAGGGAAAATCTTGCCGCTTCAAATCTGGGGCAATGCAGCAAAATATGCTCGGCGTCTTCGGATATTCCGCTGCCGCACCAGGTGCATTCGCCCGAAATTTCGTGGCCGAATCTCTTCAGATACATCCTGAAGCAGCCGTGGCCACTCAGCAGTTGGGTCAGGTAATGGTTTACCTCGCCGTGTTTACGCAGAACCCACGCGCTAATGTCAGAGATAAGCGTGGGCGTCCACCTTCCCTTGGTCGAGGTGTCCCAGCGCTCTTGCCACCTCCGCATGCTTTGTTGCCGCGCTAGGCTGCGCGTTGCTCCTGGTCCATCTGAGCTGCCACCTCGTCTGGCCTTGGCGACTGCCTCGATGATCGCTGCCTGTTCGTCGATCGGCATCATTCCTGCAATGACGAGCCCCGCATCATCCGAGATCGTGCGGAATGCACTCTCATCCGCATTAGTGGTGTAGCAGATGGTCCTTCCTTGGAAATATTGTCGCACGCAACTAAGGAAATATTGTAGGACTCCAAAGCCGGCTAATGCGACTAGGATACGGCTTCATCTGGCCGAGTTGAAGGCGTTTCTTATGTCTAGGGTGGTTACCAGACAATACTCCTTCGACCATCTTTCCATCTAGCACCAGCGATCTCGTCCGCCGCAATGTTAACCACGCGTGCAATGGCATCCGTTGTGGACTTAGCCTTCCGCACACCGAACTGCTGCTCCGAAAGTCCTCCGTTGGCTTGGATGGCTGAGCTAAGCCTTACACAAATAAGGGACTCCAGGACTTTACCTGCCGTGGCCAAGAGGCAGATCGCCCTGAACGAAGACGCTTCGAACGGAGTTCTCCCTGGCTTCATTAGCGGAACTAGATTCTGCAGGATGCAGGACAGGCAATTCATCCACGAGGCCAGGAAACACTCGCGTTTGCTGTGCTTGATTGCCTTTTTGAGAGCCTTACAGCACTGCTTGTAGTCCAGATGCAGGTCTGAGAAGGCTGGCGTCCCTCTAGCACGCTCGTACATGCGCCTCGCGCGGAAGCATCTGCAGCGATACGGTCATTCCACCAACAGACTGGTTTGTGGTGTCTTCTATAGGCCCTCTCGAGTGTCGACGTGATAGAGTTGGCTGCCGCGTCTGGATCTCCTAGGCGTACATCGAGTAAATTCTCCAACACGCTGCTAAACGTGTACAAGTTTAGGTACTCAAGCTTGTAGTGTAAAGACCGGGTTCCTTTGGTTCAAGAGCTTTTTGAAAGAACACGTCTGTGTTGCTTTGTGGTCATATTCAAATTGATTTTTATTCCAAAAATATTCTTTGCCTTATCCTATTGTTACATAGATATTCTTATGCTGCCACTTAGGCGACAGCTACAAAAAAAAGAGAAAGTGTCAGTACATACATACATATTTTTTGGGGCACTTGCATCAAAGTGCATGGTCAGTGTTCACACGCTGGCTTGGCCCTAGCTCATGTTACGCTTGTGCAATGCTGCTCATATGAATATATGTATGTGGATATATGTATGTACATACATATAAACCTACTCAAGTGCAGACTTATGTTTTATTGCGTACATATTTGATTGTTTATACTTGCAACAAAGTGTTACAAGTTGAGCTCTTTGTGTTAAATGATTTTTGGTATGGATATACTACACCACCCCTTTTTAGAAAATAACGTAATATTATGGAGTTATTTATTAATTACTAATAATGATAATAAATGATTGATTAATAGTAATGTATGTATGTTTGTTAGGAAAATTGTTTTATTTGTGTCTGGCCAGACAAATTTTCCTTCTCAAAAATAATTTTTTTTGTATTTTTAATAAAATGAAGTAGTAGTATTAGTAGTTGAATCCATAAAAAAATTTTATATTTTTTTTTTTTTTTTAATTTTTTTTTTTTTTTTGTTTTTAATTATTTTTGCAAATTTTTAACCTATTCTTATGTACAGTTTGTATCTTATTTTTATTATTCCTAATTGTTCGTGGCGGGGCGGAAGGATCCAAATAGGTCATAAGTGTTTGGCGGGTGCCAATTTCTTCAGGGGTCTGGTGAGTGAGGAATGAAATTGAAACGCGCGCAAAACTTCGTTTATAATTAATTTTGGTTTATTTATTTTCTTTACAAAATGTCCCGACACACACGAAAATGTTTCGGGTTGGAAAAATACAATATCGGAAAAAAGCACAGTGAAAGAACGGGTGTTCGGGTAAGATGCTCGTACTGGATTGAATATGGCGATTTACTGGAGAACCCTTCGTCACCTTCCTCAGTATGACCGAATTCGGTTTTTGGAAAAAACCCTACCCCTCACACTCTGCTGTTCACCCGGTGGCGTGAACATACCGCCCCCTTGCAACAAGTTGCAATTGTCTCGCTGGACATGTCTAAGGATGGGGGATGGCAGCGTTCTGGATCGCCAAGACACGGGTGGTGATGGAGGGGGAACTTTGGATGTGGATGATGATGACCTCTGGATAGAAGTCCGAATGAAATGCGGGTGCCTTTCGGGTCTTTGCTCTTTGGACGCTTTGGGTTGGATGTACGCGACTGAGCTGCCGATGTGCAAGAGCGTGTGGTGTTGCTTGCCACATCGATGGCATCCTTCTGTGCTCCTGCAGGAACCATTGGAATCCTCATGAGCCAAACAGTTTGGGCAGTATCCGTTGCTCAAGACTACCCGTAGCCTGTCGTCAGCTCGTAGTCCTCGAAACTGTCGGCACTGACGGAGCGCGTGTGCCCCTTGACAAACGCGGCACCTGAAGCAATTGGAACTGCGTTCTAAATCGGATGGTGCTGCTGCCTTTAGAGACATCTTCGGACTGCTGGAGGAGGTGGACCGAGACCTTCTGGGTTTTCCAGTAACGGATCCACAGAGAACCCATCCGAACATCGTCTCGATCCCCACGAAAGAATCACCAACATTCTTGATGATTCGTTCCCCGAGGATAGTGGGAAGGAGGTCGGCTCCAAGCACCAAATCCACAGGAGCTTTTTGGTGAAATTGCGGATCAGCGAGCGGAAGGTCAAGCGAATCCTGCTTCACCTTATTCGGGACGGCGCAGGACGGAAGTGCTTCAGCTACACTAGGCAGCACCACGGCGACTGCTTCGAACTGTCGCAGCGGTTCGTCAGGAGGAGAAATCTGTAAGCGGCACACTTTGTCGCCGCTACCCGCATCGCTTTGCCCAATGCCGCGAATGCTAGTTGATACCTTACAGCTTGGAGGATTAATCAATTCAAACATTCTTTGGGAAATAAAGGATGCTTTGGATCCCATATCAATCAAAGAGCGGATTTGAAACTGCTTGCCACGATGATGAATAGTTACCCTCGCAGTACCCAGGAGGCCAGTGTTGCGAGTGGATGCGAAGTAACTTCCCACGTTTACATGGGGGGCTGCTGGAAGAATCGGAGGACGCAGGATTCGGAATTATACAAGCATCAGGTGCTGAGCTCTCTTGCACTTAAGTGGAAAAGGCCTTAGTTCGTGCCGTAGGTTTTCGGTTCACGGATGGAAAGGCCTGATCGCTAGAGCTTGGTTGAAGGACATCTGTGGCCTCTAGTACACGGTGGCGATCAGTTAGGAATCGATTCAGGTCGTCCCAGGATGAGACGGAGGTCTTATTTGGAACGGACTGTTCCCACAACAGAAGGGTGGCTTTGGGCATTTTGCTCGTACAGATTGCTATGAGAAGGATATCCCAATTGTCTGTACGAGCCCCGGAAAGCTCAAGACCGGTTAAGCAACCTTGAATTGACGTCTGCAGTTCTCTCAACGCTTTGCCAGACTCTTGGGTTACAGCTGGGATCTGTAGAAGCTGCTTGGCTTGGCTCATAATCAATAATCGATTATTTTCGTATCGCGCAGTGAGGTTATCCCACGCGGACTGGAACCCTTCATTGGTCAAGGGTGACCTAGAAACAATGGCCCTGGCTTCACCGCGAGTTTTGCAACTTAAGTGGTACAGTTTCTCCACTTGTGTTAGACTTGGATTATGGATAAAAATCGCGGTAAACAAATCACGGAATGTAGGCCAAGCCAGGCTGTCTCCGTTGAAGATTTCGACTTCACACGGGGGAACTGTGTGGCTTTGATGGGTGGAATCGACGGAGAGTCTGACTAATGGGGAAACCGTTTTCGCTGACAGCTGCTCGATTCGCTCTCCAAACAAAGTCCCGCCTCGAACATATACCATATAACAATATTCATGTTTAGCTTTAATTGTAGCTATGTGCTTCGGACTATCTTCCTTCTTTTGAGCCGTCAAGGCCTTATAACATCGTGAAAACTCTGCCTCGACTTGTGCCCAAAGCGACTTAAGCTGGTCTAAGTGTATTTTAATGGAGACGAGTGGCACATCGTCCGCTAAAGCCTGAGCCTCGCGAGCCTCGAACGCCGTTAATGCCTCGCACACGGCAACAAAGTCGGAAAGAGACATCGTAGAGTGTTCTCTGAGCTATTACGAATCGAATGGAAACCAAAAACTGCTTGGAATTAGAGCTCTCAAGCGAGGAGATCGAAACGAAGCTGTAAGTGGACTGTATAATTTAAGGATAGAGGAGTGAGAAGGAAAAATGTCTCCTCGTTTTAATGAACACAATGGATAAATGAAATTAGAAGAATTTATAATTTTCCTCGCAGTTGTGTGAATAATTATAAGGATATATAATCACTTGGATATTAAAATTTATACAATGTGGAAATTTGTTGAAATTTGTAAGAGTATAAAAAAAAAACAAAAATATGGAGAAATTGAGATCAGTAGGATTACTTTTCAATGGAGGGCAAAAAACTCGGAATTAATTTTCGTTAAACGGACTAGATAAATTTCATGGATCTGTGAGGAAAAAATCAAAAATGCTCCAAGACAAAATACTAATTCCATATGAATAAAATTGTACTTATTTTTCGTTAGAAAATATTTTGCGAATTAAATTCAATCAGTCGATTGAAATATTTTTTGCACAATACGAAAATCACGATGGAAAAATGGATGTCGTGACCGAGTCACGGCTTGGCTCAACTGTCAGCACTGATGAGACTTGAGTGTCAGCACTGATCGGGAGTCAGCTGTTCTGCCGTTGTTTATGTTTTATGAATTTAATTAATTTTAAATTGTTTCAAGAAGATCACGATTTCCTGCTTTAATTATGTAGGTTTCGAATTATTAAATTGCGGAGAGCCAACCGGAGTGGCTGCAATTTATTTTGTGTGGGTGGAATCAAATTGTATGTGGACATATGTACATATATGTACATACATATGTATATATGTAAGTATGTCGTATGAGTGTGCTTACCGCGGCAAAAATTATTACATATGTATGTATGTATGTATGTACATACATATATATGTATGCATATACAAAGTATTTGGCATAAATAATTTATGCCGCTGGACTAATGATCAGCCCGTGGAGTGTGCTTTACACTATAAGGAAAGGTAAGTGGTACTTTATAAACACTTTTACTTGCAGGTTAGAAAACAGCTGTTTTTACATGTACGTATATATATGTATACATACATATATGTACATACATATGTATTGTTATGCAATTGGACTTTTAGACATTCAGAATTTAAAAGAATGGGAAAAAGGCACTTCATAAGCCATGTAACCTTTGGAACAGGACAGGTATGTACATACAAGTATACAAAAGTGTGTAGGTCGCTATGGAAGAGCGGGAAACCTCACACTTTTATAAGTTTGCAATGGGGTATAATGTGAATGAGATTTTTATTAAGAAATGTTGTACCTATCAGGAATTCCGCCGATGCAAGCTGGAAGAGCGGAAGGAGATCCGGCTCGAAGGACCAATGTTCGTGGCGGGGCGGAAGGATCCAAATAGGTCATAAGTGTTTGGCGGGTGCCAATTTCTTCAGGGGTCTGGTGAGTGAGGAATGAAATTGAAACGCGCGCAAAACTTCGTTTATAATTAATTTTGGTTTATTTATTTTCTTTACAAAATGTCCCGACACACACGAAAATGTTTCGGGTTGGAAAAATACAATATCGGAAAAAAGCACAGTGAAAGAACGGGTGTTCGGGGAAGATGCTCGTACTGGATTGAATATGGCGATTTACTGGAGAACCCTTCGTCACCTTCCTCAGTATGACCGAATTCGGTTTTTGGAAAAAACCCTACCCCGTTTCTCTAACATTATTCTAGCTCTACTGTATGCTAGTTCAAATCTAAACTTAACTTCTGTAGCATAATCATCTACATTATATAATGGTTCTATTCTATTTATGCTATTAAAATGCGTTGGAAAATTATTTTGTTTACCAAATACAAGTTTATAGGGACAGTATTTGTGTGTTACTGACGGGGTTGTGTTAAAACAGTACACAAAATATTGTAACCATATGTCCCAATCAGATTTATCTACTGATATATACGATCGAATGTACTCATTGAATGTCCTATGACTTCGATCAACGGTACCCAAGGTCTGGTGGTGGTGTGCAGTAGACGTAGTGTTGTCTATTTTTAAATATTTGCACAAGTCATTTATTATTGAATTTTCATATTCTGTTCCCATGTCCGTAATGAACGTCTTCATTGGACCGTACTTCAGAATGAAGGATTCAAAAATAGCTTTAGAGATTGTTGTAGCGCTTTTATTGGGAACTGGTACTGCTACTAAGTATTTCGTCAAATCGCATATTAGAGTGACTGCATATTCGTTACCATTTTCGGATTTTGGTAATGGACCAATGGTGTCCACTATTACCCTATCAAAAGCATGTATGGGCGTTTCTGTAATAACTAAGGGTGTTTTTATGTGCTTTGTCGTTTTTGACTTTAAGCATTTTTCACATTTATTAATGCAGTCTTTTACATGACGTGTCATGTTTTTCCAATAATAATATCTTTTTACTTTGGCCAAAGTTTTTGTAATGCCTGTATGGCCACCCTGTATCGGATCATCATGGTATGTAGACAATATTGCTTCTTTATCTTTCTCTTTTTCTATAGTGGTCACCGGTTGGAGTAGCGCTACTCTTAATGTTTTCAATATGTTATTGCCCATTTCTTTAAAAGACTCTATTGAAAATGTTTCAAAGATCTTTTCATTCGGTGCCAACTTGAGTTGTTTGATTTCGAGTATACCGGCTTGTTTTTCAAGACTTTGAAAAAACTGACCAAAGTCTAAGCCTCTGACGTTCGAGCATTCTGATCTCCTTCATCACCACTGACGCGAAAATGCTGCCGGCATCCCAGGCTCGGTGATCAGCGACCATCAGCCTGGTCAAATTTTCCAATGTTGCGCGATGCCCCATTACACACTTCAGGGAAAATCTTGCCGCTTCAAATCTGGGGCAATGCAGCAAAATATGCTCGGCGTCTTCGGATATTCCGCTGCCGCACCAGGTGCATTCGCCCGAAATTTCGTGGCCGAATCTCTTCAGATACATCCTGAAGCAGCCGTGGCCACTCAGCAGTTGGGTCAGGTAATGGTTTACCTCGCCGTGTTTACGCAGAACCCACGCGCTAATGTCAGAGATAAGCGTGGGCGTCCACCTTCCCTTGGTCGAGGTGTCCCAGCGCTCTTGCCACCTCCGCATGCTTTGTTGCCGCGCTAGGCTGCGCGTTGCTCCTGGTCCATCTGAGCTGCCACCTCGTCTGGCCTTGGCGACTGCCTCGATGATCGCTGCCTGTTCGTCGATCGGCATCATTCCTGCAATGACGAGCCCCGCATCATCCGAGATCGTGCGGAATGCACTATCATCCGCATTAGTGGTGTAGCAGATGGTCCTTCCTTGGAAATATTGTCGCACGCAACTAAGGAAATATTGTAGGACTCCAAAGCCGGCTAATGCGACTAGGATACGGCTTCATCTGGCCGAGTTGAAGGCGTTTCTTATGTCTAGGGTGGTTACCAGACAATACTCCGACCATCTTTCCATCTAGCACCGGCGATCTCGTCCGCCGCAATGTTAACCACGCGTGCAATGGCATCCGTGTGGACTTAGCCTTCCGCACACCAAACTGCTGCTCCGAAAGTCCTCCGTTGGCTTGGATGGCTGAGCTAAGCCTTACACAAATAAGGGACTCCAGGACTTCACCTGCCGTGGCCAAGAGGCAGATCGCCCTGAACGAAGACGCTTCGAGCGGAGTTCTCCCTGGCTTCATTAGCAGAACTAGATTCTGCAGGATGCAGGACAGGCAATTCATCCACGAGGCCAGGAAACACTCGCGTTTGCTGTCCTTGATTGCCTCTTTGAGAGCCTTACAGCACTGCTTGTAGTCCAGATGCAGGTCTGAGAAGGCTGGCGTCCCTCTAGCACGCTCGTACATGCGCCTCGCGCGGAAGCATCTGCGGCGATACGGTCATTCCACCAACAGACTGGTTTGTGGTGTCTTCTATAGGCCCTCTCGAGTGTCGACGTGATAGAGTTGGCTGCCGCGTCTGGATCTCCAAGGCGTACATCGAGTAAATTCTCCAACACGCTGCTAAACGTGTACAAGTTTAGGTACTCAAGCTTGTAGTGTAAAGACCGGGTTCCTTTGGTTCAAGAGCTTTTTGAAAGAACACGTCTGTGTTGCTTTGTGGTCATATTCAAATTGATTTTTATTCCAAAAATATTCTTTGCCTTATCCTATTGTTACATAGATATTCTTATGCTGCCACTTAGGCGACAGCTACAAAAAAAAGAGAAAGTGTCAGTACATACATACATATTTTTTGGGGGACTTGCATCAAAGTGCATGGTCAGTGTTCACACGCTGGCTTGGCCCTAGCTCATGTTACGCTTGTGCAATGCTGCTCATATGAATATATGTATGTGGATATATGTATGTACATACATATAAACCTACTCAAGTGCAGACTTATGTTTTATTGCGTACATATTTGATTGTTTATACTTGCAACAAAGTGTTACAAGTTGAGCTCTTTGTGTTAAATGATTTTTGGTATGGATATACTACACCACCCCTTTTTAGAAAATAACGTAATATTATGGAGTTATTTATTAATTACTAATAATGATAATAAATGATTGATTAATAGTAATGTATGTATGTTTGTTAGGAAAATTGTTTTATTTGTGTCTGGCCAGACAAATTTTCCTTCTCAAAAATAATTTTTTTTTGTATTTTTAATAAAATGAAGTAGTAGTATTAGTAGTTGAATCCATAAAAAAATTTTATATTTTTCTTTTTTTTTAATTTTTTTTTTTTTTTTTGTTTTTAATTATTTTTGCAAATTTTTAACCTATTCTTATGTACAGTTTGTATCTTATTTTTATTATTCCTAATTGTTCGTGGCGGGGCGGAAGGATCCAAATAGGTCATAAGTGTTTGGCGGGTGCCAATTTCTTCAGGGGTCTGGTGAGTGAGGAATGAAATTGAAACGCGCGCAAAACTTCGTTTATAATTAATTTTGGTTTATTTATTTTCTTTACAAAATGTCCCGACACACACGAAAATGTTTCGGGTTGGAAAAATACAATATCGGAAAAAAGCACAGTGAAAGAACGGGTGTTCGGGTAAGATGCTCGTACTGGATTGAATATGGCGATTTACTGGAGAACCCTTCGTCACCTTCCTCAGTATGACCGAATTCGGTTTTTGGAAAAAACCCTACCCCTCACACTCTGCTGTTCACCCGGTGGCGTGAACATACCGCCCCCTTGCAACAAGTTGCAATTGTCTCGCTGGACATGTCTAAGGATGGGGGATGGCAGCGTTCTGGATCGCCAAGACACGGGTGGTGATGGAGGGGGAACTTTGGATGTGGATGATGATGACCTCTGGATAGAAGTCCGAATGAAATGCGGGTGCCTTTCGGGTCTTTGCTCTTTGGACGCTTTGGGTTGGATGTACGCGACTGAGCTGCCGATGTGCAAGAGCGTGTGGTGTTGCTTGCCACATCGATGGCATCCTTCTGTGCTCCTGCAGGAACCATTGGAATGCTCATGAGCCAAACAGTTTGGGCAGTATCCGTTGCTCAAGACTACCCGTAGCCTGTCGTCAGCTCGTAGTCCTCGAAACTGTCGGCACTGACGGAGCGCGTGTGCCCCTTGACAAACGCGGCACCTGAAGCAATTGGAACTGCGTTCTAAATCGGATGGTGCTGCTGCCTTTAGAGACATCTTCGGACTGCTGGAGGAGGTGGACCGAGACCTTCTGGGTTTTCCAGTAACGGATCCACAGAGAACCCATCCGAACATCGTCTCGATCCCCACGAAAGAATCACCAACATTCTTGATGATTCGTTCCCCGAGGATAGTGGGAAGGAGGTCGGCTCCAAGCACCAAATCCACAGGAGCTTTTTGGTGAAATTGCGGATCAGCGAGCGGAAGGTCAAGCGAATCCTGCTTCACCTTATTCGGGACGGCGCAGGACGGAAGTGCTTCAGCTACACTAGGCAGCACCACGGCGACTGCTTCGAACTGTCGCAGCGGTTCGTCAGGAGGAGAAATCTGTAAGCGGCACACTTTGTCGCCGCTACCCGCATCGCTTTGCCCAATGCCGCGAATGCTAGTTGATACCTTACAGCTTGGAGGATTAATCAATTCAAACATTCTTTGGGAAATAAAGGATGCTTTGGATCCCATATCAATCAAAGCGCGGATTTGAAACTGCTTGCCACGATGATGAATAGTTACCCTCGCAGTACCCAGGAGGCCAGTGTTGCGAGTGGATGCGAAGTAACTTCCCACGTTTACATGGGGGCTGCTGGAAGAATCGGAGGACGCAGGATTCGGAATTATACAAGCATCAGGTGCTGAGCTCTCTTGCACTTAAGTGGAAAAGGCCTTAGTTCGTGCCGTAGGTTTTCGGTTCACGGATGGAAAGGCCTGATCGCTAGAGCTTGGTTGAAGGACATCTGTGGCCTCTAGTACACGGTGGCGATCAGTTAGGAATCGATTCAGGTCGTCCCAGGATGAGACGGAGGTCTTATTTGGAACGGACTGTTCCCACAACAGAAGGGTGGCTTTGGGCATTTTGCTCGTACAGATTGCTATGAGAAGGATATCCCAATTGTCTGTACGAGCCCCGGAAAGCTCAAGACCGGTTAAGCAACCTTGAATTGACGTCTGCAGTTCTCTCAACGCTTTGCCAGACTCTTGGGTTACAGCTGGGATCTGTAGAAGCTGCTTGGCTTGGCTCATAATCAATAATCGATTATTTTCGTATCGCGCAGTGAGGTTATCCCACGCGGACTGGAACCCTTCATTGGTCAAGGGTGACCTAGAAACAATGGCCCTGGCTTCACCGCGAGTTTTGCAACTTAAGTGGTACAGTTTCTCCACTTGTGTTAGACTTGGATTATGGATAAAAATCGCGGTAAACAAATCACGGAATGTAGGCCAAGCCAGGCTGTCTCCGTTGAAGATTTCGACTTCACACGGGGGAACTGTGTGGCTTTGATGGGTGGAATCGACGGAGAGTCTGACTAATGGGGAAACCGTTTTCGCTGACAGCTGCTCGATTCGCTCTCCAAACAAAGTCCCGCCTCGAACATATACCATATAACAATATTCATGTTTAGCTTTAATTGTAGCTATGTGCTTCGGACTATCTTCCTTCTTTTGAGCCGTCAAGGCCTTATAACATCGTGAAAACTCTGCCTCGACTTGTGCCCAAAGCGACTTAAGCTGGTCTAAGTGTATTTTAATGGAGACGAGTGGCACATCGTCCGCTAAAGCCTGGGCCTCGCGAGCCTCGAACGCCGTTAATGCCTCGCACACGGCAACAAAGTCGGAAAGAGACATCGTAGAGTGTTCTCTGAGCTATTACGAATCGAATGGAAACAAAAAACTGCTTGGAATTAGAGCTCTCAAGCGAGGAGATCGAAACGAAGCTGTAAGTGGACTGTATAATTTAAGGATAGAGGAGTGAGAAGGAAAAATGTCTCCTCGTTTTAATGAACACAATGGATAAATGAAATTAGAAGAATTTATAATTTTCCTCGCAGTTGTGTGAATAATTATAAGGATATATAATCACTTGGATATTAAAATTTATACAATGTGGAAATTTGTTGAAATTTGTAAGAGTATAAAAAAAAAACAAAAATATGGAGAAATTGAGATCAGTAGGATTACTTTTCAATGGAGGGCAAAAAACTCGGAATTAATTTTCGTTAAACGGACTAGATAAATTTCATGGATCTGTGAGGAAAAAATCAAAAATGCTCCAAGACAAAATACTAATTCCATATGAATAAAATTGTACTTATTTTTCGTTAGAAAATATTTTGCGAATTAAATTCAATCAGTCGATTGAAATATTTTTTGCACAATACGAAAATCACGATGGAAAAATGGATGTCGTGACCGAGTCACGGCTTGGCTCAACTGTCAGCACTGATGAGACTTGAGTGTCAGCACTGATCGGGAGTCAGCTGTTCTGCCGTTGTTTATGTTTTATGAATTTAATTAATTTTAAATTGTTTCAAGAAGATCACGATTTCCTGCTTTAATTATGTAGGTTTCGAATTATTAAATTGCGGAGAGCCAACCGGAGTGGCTGCAATTTATTTTGTGTGGGTGGAATCAAATTGTATGTGGACATATGTACATATATGTACATACATATGTATATATGTAAGTATGTCGTATGAGTGTGCTTACCGCGGCAAAAATTATTACATATGTATGTATGTATGTATGTACATACATATATATGTATGCATATACAAAGTATTTGGCATAAATAATTTATGCCGCTGGACTAATGATCAGCCCGTGGAGTGTGCTTTACACTATAAGGAAAGGTAAGTGGTACTTTATAAACACTTTTACTTGCAGGTTAGAAAACAGCTGTTTTTACATGTACGTATATATATGTATACATACATATATGTACATACATATGTATTGTTATGCAATTGGACTTTTAGACATTCAGAATTTAAAAGAATGGGAAAAAGGCACTTCATAAGCCATGTAACCTTTGGAACAGGACAGGTATGTACATACAAGTATACAAAAGTGTGTAGGTCGCTATGGAAGAGCGGGAAACCTCACACTTTTATAAGTTTGCAATGGGGTATAATGTGAATGAGATTTTTATTAAGAAATGTTGTACCTATCAGGAATTCCGCCGATGCAAGCTGGAAGAGCGGAAGGAGATCCGGCTCGAAGGACCAATGTTCGTGGCGGGGCGGAAGGATCCAAATAGGTCATAAGTGTTTGGCGGGTGCCAATTTCTTCAGGGGTCTGGTGAGTGAGGAATGAAATTGAAACGCGCGCAAAACTTCGTTTATAATTAATTTTGGTTTATTTATTTTCTTTACAAAATGTCCCGACACACACGAAAATGTTTCGGGTTGGAAAAATACAATATCGGAAAAAAGCACAGTGAAAGAACGGGTGTTCGGGTAAGATGCTCGTACTGGATTGAATATGGCGATTTACTGGAGAACCCTTCGTCACCTTCCTCAGTATGACCGAATTCGGTTTTTGGAAAAAACCCTACCCCGTTTCTCTAACATTATTCTAGCTCTACTGTATGCTAGTTCAAATCTAAACTTAACTTCTGTAGCATAATCATCTACATTATATAATGGTTCTATTCTATTTATGCTATTAAAATGCGTTGGAAAATTATTTTGTTTACCAAATACAAGTTTATAGGGACAGTATTTGTGTGTTACTGACGGGGTTGTGTTAAAACAGTACACAAAATATTGTAACCATATGTCCCAATCAGATTTATCTACTGATATATACGATCGAATGTACTCATTGAATGTCCTATGACTTCGATCAACGGTACCCAAGGTCTGGTGGTGGTGTGCAGTAGACGTAGTGTTGTCTATTTTTAAATATTTGCACAAGTCATTTATTATTGAATTTTCATATTCTGTTCCCATGTCCGTAATGAACGTCTTCATTGGACCGTACTTCAGAATGAAGGATTCAAAAATAGCTTTAGAGATTGTTGTAGCGCTTTTATTGGGAACTGGTACTGCTACTAAGTATTTCGTCAAATCGCATATTAGAGTGACTGCATATTCGTTACCATTTTCGGATTTTGGTAATGGACCAATGGTGTCCACTATTACCCTATCAAAAGCATGTATGGGCGTTTCTGTAATAACTAAGGGTGTTTTTATGTGCTTTGTCGTTTTTGACTTTAAGCATTTTTCACATTTATTAATGCAGTCTTTTACATGACGTGTCATGTTTTTCCAATAATAATATCTTTTTACTTTGGTCAAAGTTTTTGTAATGCCTGTATGGCCACCCTGTATCGAATCATCATGGTATGTAGACAATATTGCTTCTTTATCTTTCTCTTTTTCTATAATGGTCACTCTATTGAACTCACTCTATGGAGACTCTATTGAAAATGTTTCAAAGATCTTTTCATTCGGTGCCAACTTGAGTTGTTTGATTTCGAGTATACCGGCTTGTTTTTCAAGACTTTGAAAAAACTGACCTAAGTCTAGATTTCTATTGGTGTACAGATCTCCAATCTGAATTCTTGCTATAACTTTCTTTCCATGTTTGAGGAAACGTAAATCGTGTGTTATACGTAAGGAGTACTTCATATATTTTGGGCTTAGAAGCATCATTAGGTACGTGCCTAATTGTATTTTCATTTTTATCGTCTGGCCAGAGATTATTTTGTCTACTTTGCTGCCTGGTAGTGACTTTCAGGACATTTGCTTTTGTGTTTTTTAGATCCTGTATTGTAATGCGGGATAATGCATCCGCAACGAAATTATCTTTTCCCTTCAGATATTCTACTGTAAATTCATATTCCTCTAGATCAAGTCTCATTCTTGTTAATTTTGAACTCGGATTTATCATAGAAAATAAATACGTTAGAGGTCTGTGGTCTGTTTTGACTCTGAAATGTCTGTCATATAGATATGGGCGACAGTGTGCAATGGCCCAGTGTATCGCAGCTAGTTCTTGCTCAGTAGTAGTTTTATTACTTTCACCTTTAGTGAACGAACTGCTTATCGCCATAAGTTTGAGTTAGTGCTGCTCCACATGCATATTTGCTAGCATCTGTTATTATGGAAAATTCGTTGCTAAGATCTGGATACTGTAGCAGTGTGGGTTCTATTAAGGCTTTTTTTAGATAAGCAAATCCTTTTTGGCATTCTTCAGACCAAACAAATTCTACGTTTTTCTTACACAGTTGTGTTATCGGACGTGCATGTTCTGCGAAGTTTTTAATAAAACGTCTGTAATAGTTGCAAAAGGCTACGAATCTTCTAGCACTATTGGTACTGGGTATTTTTCAATGACGTCATATTTGGTGTCATCTGGCAATATTCCTTTGTCGGTACACTTGTGACCCAAGAATGTCACTTCGTGCATGAAGAACGAACATTTCTCTGGATGCAGTTTTAGGTTGTGTTTTCTGCATATGTCAAAAATATCCTTTAGGTTTTTGAGCATGTGTTTCTCAGAACAGCCGATGACTATTAAGTCATCCATGTAAAGGAATGCTTGTGACGGATTTAATCCAGAGAAAGCAATTGTCATCATTCTTTGAAACGAATTAGGTGCAATTTTCAGACCATACTGTAGTCTAGTAAACTGATAAGATCCATTGCTAGTGGGAAATGACGTAATGCTTCGCGATTTATCCTTTAGTTCTATTTGGTAAAAACCGGACATTAAATCTAGGCATGAAAAATATTTGGCACTGTCTAGTTGATCAAGAATATCGTCTATTCTTGGTAATGGGAATTTATCGGACAACAGTTTTTTGTTTATTTGACAATAGTGTATTACTAATCGCCATCGTTTCTTTTCTGATCCTTGTAAACACTTTTTCGGTACCAGTCATAATGGACTATTATACTCGGACACTGACGGTTCAACTATTTTATCTTTAATGAGTTTATCGACTTGTCTAGTTATTTCTTCTTTATGCATGTGTGGTATTCTGTAATTTTTTGTGTATACTGGCTGGTTGTCATTCAATCTTAGTTCTTGTTTATAAAAGTTGTTCGTAGTAATTGGTTCGTTTTCTAAGCCAAATACATCTGTATACTTGGTGCAGAGCTCTTCTAGTACGTTTTTGAACATAGGTGGGAAGTTTCGCTTTAGTTTTTGTATTACTGATTAACTTCTTTGGTCGTCAGTTGTCTGTACAATTTCATAATTCTTTAATGATTCATATTTTATGTTTTTTAAATTTAAAATTTTTACTCTTTTTGTTGTGTTTAAAATTCGGACAAATGTTTTGGTCGAGGTTAAAGATCGAATTTCCAATAAATATTCCATTTTCGACCTCTTAATTTAAGAAGACGATATTTGAGTTTTGATTTGGAATATTTATTTGTCGGATTACATCAGATCTCGCTAGAAGGATTGTGGTATTGCTGTCACAAGTGTGTAACATGGGGATATTTATTGCGAAATTTAAATTATTTGGTCTTAATATTAGTAAATCGTTTGGTTCACTGAAGTCTAATTGGCAATTGAATGTTTTGAAGAAATCTAGTCCTAAAATGGAATTGGAAAATTTTCGTCTACTATATGGAAGTTGTGTGGAATTATGAATTCATTTTGTCTTAGTTCTGTAAGGGTTAGACCTTTAGAAGTAATTGAGCCTTCACCAATTCCTAATATTTCAATTGTGTTTGAAGTATCTTTATGGTCAAAAGGATCTGTTTTTTCTTTTATTATTGATACATCTGCACCTGTATCTAACAAGAAGCTATATGTGTTGTGTGTATTTTCGTTTTTAATTTTGATAAAAATACATAGGCTAAAATTGAATGTGTATACATTTACAGTTTCTTCTGAATATCTGCAGGGATCTATTGGTTTTCCAAATTACTTTGAGTAAGTCGTACATTACCATTTTCATTGTTAGAGCTACCTCGATTGGAGTTACCTCGGTTGGAATTATTTCTTCCTCGGTTGTTGTACCGTTAGTTACCACGATACCCACCGGTATATAATTACCTCTACATCGGTAATTATTTTGTCCATTTCTATTGTATTGACAATAGTGCATGACTGGGTTTGCCTGTCCTGTTTCTGCTGTACTACTGTCTACGAACTTCGTTGTTAGTTCGTTCATGTCACGGAAAATACCTGCTTTTAGTACGTTACGTACTTGATTGTTTATGCAGTTCTTTGTTATTGCCTCTGTAGCGGCTGAAAGTGTATACTTTTTAGCTATTTCGACAGATGTGCCATCGTGTATAAAGGCACCTTGCAGAGATTCAGTAAGCTTTTCAATCTCTTGGGCATACTGACTTGCTGTTTTGTTTTTCTGGGTTAGCTTTTTGATTTTAGCCGTTATTGACGCTACTGATTCCGTTTTTACATTTGATGCAATACTGTTAATAATCTCTTCTGTTGTCTGTTCGGAGGTTATCAAATTTCTTGTGTGACCTTTTAGTTTTGTATTTATGAGACACACTGCTGTTTCCTCATGGTCGCCTTTTAGTGAATTTATCAAATTCAATGCGTCCATGAAGCTCTGAAGATTTCCTCTTCTGCCAGCAAACTGTGGGATAAGGTTTTAGGCCATCTTTAAAAAATCAGTGACTGTTTGAGTCATTTTTGTGTTTCTTGGTTATTTTTGTCTGATCTAAACTCACTGACGGTTCTTCTTGATCCGTCTCTTCTTCAGCCGTTAACTGTGTTTTGTTTTCCAGTGATATTGAAATTTCCAACTCAATTGTTTGTTTATGTTCAATATTATATATTTTTAATACGGATTTTGCCCCTTGTTTGCAGTCATTATAGAATGCATTTGCGTCTGTTTAGTTAGCTTACTATAGTGTGCTATAAATACCGCTCTAATCTAGGCTCTTTATTATTATTTTCGAGTGTTTTTCTATTGTACTTTGGGATGTTTCCCTGTTCTGCGAGAGGCACTTACAAGATTTATTTAATTCTTGCGCATGTATTCTAGCTTCTCCTATTATGTCATCCTAATTAATCATATTTTGTTGAAAAATTTACACTCTCTTTTTGTTTTTAATTCCCTGAGAGATCAATTGTCTCTATGGGTTGCTCGAATAGTTTATGCACCCATGTGGGTAGAATTCTGTTTTTTCGTTTTAGGCGGTTGAAGGCTTCTACTATGGATCTTTATGTCAAGTGAGTTATCCCTGATTTAAATTTTCTATTATTCACAATCCAGTATTTGATTTCTTTATATTTTGGATTGGTTTCACTGTTAAAGAGGAAGTCTAAAAATGGAACGTTTTCGTTCAAATATTTAAGTTCTACTCGACCCATTTTTATACTGTATTTAGGCCATCTGATCTACTCTGATATTTTTTCTTAATTATTTTATTATGCATTGCATATAATTTCAAAGCCAGATTTAAGACTACTAAAATTAGGATAGCTAACAACAATATCCCTATTTCTTCTAAATTTTCTTTGTGATCTACTATTTTAACACTGTTAACGACATTAGCCGTTGGGTGGTCTATTTTGGAACCCATCTTTCTAGCAAAAATAATTTTGTTTTGTTGGTCGTTTATACCTGCTTTCTATTTGTTTAATAGAAAGAGAACAAACGATTCTTTTTGGATTCAATTGTTATATAAAAAAATTTCTTCTTTAATATAATTTCAAAAACTTTAAAAGAAAGAAAAATTATCTCAACTGTGTTTCGCACAGTGAGCCAGAGACGTGGAAAGAGTTTTTAATTAAATCTAGTATATTTTTTAGTATTAGATTGTCAATGGTTGGTTAGTAGGTGTACTGTGCAACAAGTGCAAACTTGTACGTGTTTGTTCTTAATATTTATATAAAATTTCAATTATAATTATATACTATAGAATTATTTACTCATTGCGTTTCTTCGCTCTTTGGCGAAGTTCAACTGTATTTTTCATGAGGCACTCTGTATAGTGCTGTCGGTTCTTGTCATCCAGTCCTGTGTGGAGGAGGTCCTGGAGGAGCTTCCTTTCACGCCTTACCCTGGCGTATTTTCCTCCTCTTGATTTCTGTGTGGGGTCTTCCTTCTGTTTCTCTTGGCGAGCCCGGTACTCAGCTATCTTGAGTGGGCGTGGTATTTCGTTTGGACACACCTCTAATACCTCTTCGAGGAGTGGTGCGTCCCTTTGTACGGTAGGTATAGCCGTCAGGAAATCCAAGTCCTCCGGACGTGACGGTTCGGGGTTGGTCATCAGCAGGTGCCTCTTTTGTTTTTATTATTTATGTATTTATTTTTGTGTGTGTGTGTTTTTTAGTCCATTAGATAAAAATGGAATGTACCTGCTGCATTTCTTCAGTTTGTTCTGAGTATATATTTCTTATTTGCACTAGAGTTATCGAGCTTTGAGGGGAGTGGCTTTGCTCACTACAAAACACCTGAATTATATGGTTTCTTATGCTCGGACTTCGTCTGATAACTCTTTGAATGTAGTTATCCAGTGTTGGCATTTCTCATTTTCGTGCCCTTTTTTTTTTATTTTATATATTTTTTTCTGCACACACACACATACATACACAAACATTTTTCCTTAGTCTTTTGTCCTTCCGATGTCCTTAGGTCTATTTTTGACCTATTGTCACGGTCGCCATGTAAAGACCGGGTTCCTTTGGTTCAAGAGCTTTTTGAAAGAACACGTCTGTGTTGCTTTGTGGTCATATTCAGATTGATTTTTATTCCAAAAATATTCTTTGACTTATCCTATTGTTACATAGATATTCTTATACTGCCACTTAGGCGACAGCTACAAAAAAAAGAGAAAGTGTCAGTACATACATACATATTTTTTGGGGCACTTGCATCAAAGTGCATGGTCAGCGTTCACACGCTGGCTTGGCCCTAGCTCATGTTACGCTTGTGCAATGCTGCTCATATGAATATATGTATGTGCATATATGTATGTGCATACATATATGAACATGTTTAGCTGTATATTGACGTGAGTATATTTATGTGAATATATTAATGTATACACATAAATATACTCAAGTGCAGACTTATGTTTTATTGCGTACATATTTGATTGTTTATACTTGCAACAAAGTATTACAAGTTGAGCTCTTTGTGTTAAATGATTTTTGGTATGGATATACTACAGTAGCTTTTCCTGGTGTGAGGTGTTCGTTCAGCTCGTTACATGGTTGCCCCAACGGTGAAGATAATGGCCTCGTGGTCGCTACCGGTGTAGTGACGCCCAACTTCCCAATTCGACTTTGAAGCTTTGAGTCACTGGCGAACGTGAGGTCGACAATGGATCCTGCACCGGCTCTACTGAAAGTATTCCTTGTGCCGGAGTTGAGCAGCGAAACACTGAGGTTACAGAAACACTCGAGAAAAGTCGGCCCCGTGCGTCGGAGCGAGTGCCGCCCCATTCAATTGCCCATAGCGTCGACAGAAATGGCGTCGATGATACATCCAAACCTCTCTAGGATGTAGCTGGGAGGCAGGTATCAACTATAGACCCAGTACCCTCCGATTTGGCCCGGACGAAGCCCACCATCTGGGCGACTTGCTCAATTTGAAGCCTAATATAGTTCCTGCGCCACGGTAGCTTCCTCATCACCATCTCAGCTGCACTGATGAGTCTCGAAGAGCCTGCGACGTATACTCCTGACAGTGCAACAGTCTTCGTCAATACTTGCTTGTTTTGCCAATGCAGCAATAAGGTCGCAAGGCTCGGTCAGTTCTTCCAGTTCGCGAATAATAGCGTGTTTGATTGGAGCAAGAACACGTACTCCGGCTGACTCCCCTAGGACGTGCTTCAGCTCGTCCTTCAGCAACTGCTTGTCATCAAAGTTCCCTTTTAGCTCGAGCAGCAACCCGTCTTTGACAGTACGCTGTACCTTGGCGACTTGCTCGCATACGCGTTTGAGCATATCATCGCTACGGCTCGTTACCATGGCCAAGACCACGCTGTAGCTGCAGCCCGATGCTGGCTGGACCAAGAGAGCTTCCGGCTTGACTCTGCGAGGTACTCCAGATTTTTGACGGGCCGCCCGAGATGAAGCACCGACACTCTGCCACGCATTGTTATCCTTCTGGGCAGGGTCCTGGCGATGCTCCTCTTGTTTATCAGCAGGCTGCTGTGCAAACTTCTTCTTCACCTCTTTGATGTCCCTTACTCTAGGTGACACTTGCGTCGGCTTATCCTGTTTAAGTGGAGAGACTGCCTCTTCCGTTTGCTGATAGCAACTCACGCGCTTGGGAGGTGGTCTACTACCGTTTACGCACTTTGGCTCTGTTGCGGCAGGAAGTTATCGACCGTGGAACATCGCGCCGACAACCACGACTAACTCTTGCACTCTGGCGACCTTTTCCCTAAAAGTGTTTGTGATGCTGCGGTTTATTTTGCCGCTAGCATCTTTCTCCTTATAGTAGTGGACAGCAAATGAGTCCAGGAGGATGCTCATTTTGTCCAGCGCCATGACCTTTGGTTGAACCTTGGATTTTTATGGGGGTACGTTACCGCCGCTATTAGGACTATACGCTGGGGAGTCTCTATATCGCTTTGAGGTCGCGTCTTGACAAGTCTCCACCGTCAGCGCCGCATTTTGAGGCACGAGACTTGAGGCAGCCTGTTGTACTGCCGCTTGCCTTGGTGGCGGAGGCGTCCGCTGTAATGGCATTCCCTCGACAAAGTTGTGTGATTGCACTTGCTTATGTGCATATGTTGCTTTACACTGCAAAAAATGAAAGCTCATCAAATTCTGTCTCAAATCAAAAAAAACGAGCGCATCCGATAATCTGATCAAAGATAGAGCAAAGATAGAAAAACAAAGCTGTGATCAATTTGTTCATGTGTGCTCTCTCAACAAAGCGACATAAATCTGTTTGTGTCGAAATGCTGAGCGAAACTAAATCCATTCTCATGTTCTTGTATTTTGTGTGAGGACTTCGGCAGCCTTAGCTGCCATCGGCTTCCACGCATAAGAGGTGCCGAACGTGTTGGTCCCCCGTGTGATATAAGTGCCGGGCCCTAATTTACGGTATTAAAATTAAATTAAATGTTTATTTTGTTTCTTTTTTTACAATAAGTAACAGTAAATAGTGAAAACTAATAATTAATGAAGCAATTAGTAGTTGTTCAAATATTATAAATAATTTATTAACTACTGTATACTTCATTATTACAAACAATAAATTCATTCATGGTGATATTTCTATTAGAGGACATTGACGATACTATGCAAAGTACAAAACGGCCCCACACGACACCAGGACAAAGACTGTTACGAGCGAGCACAAGCAGAAAGCTATCATTCTACGGTTAGTTAAGAAAGAAAGATTCATCAAAAGAGGTCTACTAAAATACGAAGGCAAATTTGCATTGCGATCCTGGCTTAAGTCACGAAGAGCAAATAGCAAGAACTGCTTTTGAACGGGTTCAAGTTTATTTTGGTGGGACTTAGGTTGAGGTTCCATTCAACCGCCGCCTCGTGCAGACGTGTTTACTCAATGCAAATTTTAGAGCAAATAAAGACCGCGTTTGCAAAAAATAAGAAAATTGTGTCTTAGTGTGGTCTAATAATAGTATAATTTACTATTGTAAATTGCAATAACAAACTGTTTAATTTGGAAAAGCCATGCCAACCATTTCGGGCCTAAGCTCTCTTGATTCTCACCAGCAATAGCTACAACAACAACTTGAGCGTTGTTTCTCTGTCCAATGCAACAACGCGTTCTTTTCGGTAGGCTTGTCAACTCCACTAAATGCTACCGTAAACACTAATATCGAAAATGTAAGCCACTCATCGACCAACAACAATTTGGAGAGCAATGGGTCTGTCAATGAGAACCTTGTCTATCAAATAATGCCCTTTGTGTTTTGGGATTAGCTTTGTTGACGCTCCTATAGTTGAATCAAAATTCTTAACCATAGTATAATCTCCTGTCTTATATCCTGCTGCTGGAATTGCTTCTGATGTATTTCCCATTCTTTCTAATTGTATCCAAATTTCTTGGATCATTTAAT